>CM053159.1:15000-1265000 GCA_028571685.1 Heterohyrax brucei | reverse complement strand
CATATGATGTCCTAATACCATTCTTTATTTCTCATCTAGCACGACTGGTTATAAATGTGAAGACGAAACAGCTCCTTGAGAACCCCAGGCTCACTCTGTCTTTCCTGCATGGATTTCTCATGTTTTTTCCTCTCTTAAAAATGCCCCCTTCATCTCTTTTATTAATACAAGAAGTCTAGGTTAGCACTGTAACTTCATCAACATTTTAGAATATTATCTTACCTGGAAAAAAACAAATCCACTGCCACCAATTCCATTCCAACCCATAGTGATCCTACAGGTCAGCGCAGAACTGCCCCGCAAGGTTTCCAGTGAACAGCTGCTGCTGACCGTTGGATTAGCAGCCAGTCTCTTAGCCACCATGTCATAATCACCTTATATAAATCCACAAAAAAAAAAAATTCTCTTTCTCCAACATCTCATGGGCACAGATTGAAATCAGGAAGCTAAAATGGTCAGTACCAGGATATTATCCATATTCTAGAGCAGAGTTCAGGGCAAAACTAGGAAGTTCTGTTTGCATTTGTTTGTCCTTCTCATTTCTCCTTCCTTTCCCAGCTCCTCCCAGCTGAGCCTTGTTTTGTACCTTGTACAACTCACATTCTAGTACTATTTCTAGTCCTTAACAACTATTTCTAGTCCTTATCAACAATCTGACCCCCTTTCTCATGTTCCTGACCCCTGTGCCAGGGACTTGTGCCTCACTGAATACAACAGAAACACTCCTTATGGGATTTGCAAATTACATTTTTGTAGAATGTTTACAGTATCATTGTGTCTCTCACTGTACCCTGTATGTACCTGTTCTAATGGCTCTTTATACCACTTACACTAGGTAGGAAATCCAGAAACAGGCTCAATAACTACATGTAGAGATACTTACAGCAGTTAAGAACATTTTAAGGAAGAACTATTGATAGATAGGAAATGACTGTAATATACAAACAAAAAAAAACCCAGTGCCATTGAGTCAATTCCAACTCATAGCGACCCTACAGAACAGAGAAGAACTGCCCCATAGAGTTTCCAAGGAGCACCTGGCAGACTGGAACTGGTGACCTTCCAGTTAGCAGCCATAGCACTTAACCACAATGTCACCAGGGTTTCTGACTATAATAATAATTATTGTAATTAAAACAGTACTTTGCATTATTTTTGTACAATAGCATGTACTCTGTTTTTAGTGGTTCACTCATTGTGTATTTCTAGTCTCCAACCAACATGTATTTTTTTCATTGTCAATATTTATCAAATGAACAACAAATTAGCAAAATTTTGGTACCTGTGAGGTTTCAGCCCTAGATTTACACATGTATCCCTAGAAGAGTTTCCATTGCTATGCTAATTAAATTATTCCACTTTCTCATCCTCATAAAAATTCATGGCTTGAGCAATGGACACATACAAATTACCTTCCAGCTGTGTGGACAGCGCTGCTTCAACTCAGGCGAGGGAATGAAAACAACTCTTATAAAAGAGAATCATATTACCAGAAGAATCACTGGAAATCTTAAAATGTAGATTCTGATTCAGTACATCAGGAGTGGAATCATTAGTATCTGCTGGGAACTTGTTAAAAATGCAGATTTCTCAACAGGGGTTTGAACCAGAATGAACTTGTTAGAAGCACTGGGTAAGAGCAAAAGCTCATTAAGGGAAGTGCCATTAAGGTTATACTCTCTCAGACTTGTGATGTTTCCTAGGAAAAAGCAAAGTAAGTACTTCTGGTAGCTTAATTCATTTCTGACGATGTAACTTGAGAGTTGATATCAATTGCCTTCAAATATTAAGTTTTCTGAGAAAATATTATTGAACTCCAAATTTGTGGTGAATTAGTGATTCACTCCAGGGAACCAACAAAGGCATCAGCAGGGAATAATTCTGTTTGTAACAATGGCGTCACTGTTTTCACCATGTGTTCAAATGTTTTGAAGTGTACAGGATACTCCTGGAACTCACTTATCTCTCTCTAATTTTCAGGGTCTAGCAACTTCCCCCATGGTCCATTCTCAGTGCTGGATCGGGCAGGTGTCTTAGTCCTTTTTGTGTCTCCTCAGCCCTAACGAGGCACATAATTTAGAGTGATCTAGAGCTAGGTAGACAAAGTTTGAATTACGAGGTGCAAGTCAAGTCCTGTTTAAAGCTTTTCTGGCAGTAATCACTAACAGCTGAGCAAGCTTCCAAGTTAATGCCATGAATAAGTTTCCTAAGCAATCTATGAGAACACAATCATTTCTGTGATCACAAACAATTGCTCCTAATTACAATTAAAAATTTTAATTACATCAATGTTTATTGATGCTAACAAGCCAACAGCACTTTCCTAAGTTTATCATCATGACAGGTGCTATAAGGAAACCAAAGAAGATGACATAGAGTGGTCCACTTATTTCCTTATGTGGAATAATATTGCAAATAGGATACTATAATCTTCTTTGTCTCTTTATTATTGAAAAGAAGAAAAAAGCACATGGAGAGCAACAGGATCAACAGATTCCCCAACTAGCTCCAATCAGACATAGCAACAACTGATGTATTTTCAAGCTCACTTGAGAGGACACAGTCCTCACAGTAGCTACACTGTTAAAGTTCCATTTTAAAAAGAGAAGGTTTTTAATCACACTCAACTTACTCTTATTTTCCCTTTCCTACAATTTTATTAATATTTATAAATCAAAATAGCATGTTTCTACCGTAGAAGGAGTCTGGGAAGTATAGTGTTTAAGAGGTATACCTGCTAAGAAAAAGGTTAGCAGTTTGAATCCACCAGCTGCTCTCTGGAAATCCTATGGGGCAGTTCTACTCCGTTCTATAAGGTTGCAGTGAGTCAGAATTGACTTGAGTGCAACAGTTTTTTCTTTCTCTTATTCTGTTTTAATAATAGAAAAAAGCAGTATATATGGAAAATGGCATTTTTAAAAAAATCACTTTTATCTACAGTTTAAGTATTTAAGCAAACTTACTCCACTCTGGGCATGCTTGAACCTTTTAGTTAGCAACCAACCATGAGTTAATCTTTTGCACCATCCAGGCACTAGTTTACTCCTTACTACTCCACTCTCTTTATCAATGAGTTGACTCCAACTCTTAGCAACCCTATAGGACGGAGTACAATGCACCACAGCGTTTCCAAGTCTGTCAGTCTTTATGGTAGCAGCCTGCCACATCTTCCTCTTCCAGAGTGGCTGGTGGGATCCAACCACCGATCTTTTGGTTAGTGATTGAATGCTTAATCACTGTGATGTTTGGGCTCTTTAATACTCCATTCAAAAAACAAAACTAGTCAACAAATACTTAAAAATAATGGTGAGAATGTAAGGGAATGGAAAAATCAGAATAATTGAAATAGAACCACCAGAATGTAAATAATGAGAATGTTCATGTATTGTGAAGAACGTACCAATGACACTGAATAACTTGTGTAGAAATTTTTGAAATGGGAAGCTAAACTGCTGTGTTAATCTTTTAAAACAAACAAAGCCAAATCCTTTGCCATCAAGTTGATTCTGATTCATAGTGACCTTACAGCATAGAGCAGAACTGCCTCATAGAGTTTCTAAGGAGTGTCTGGTGAACTCCAACTGCCTGACTTTTAGTTAGCAGGTGAACTCTTAACCACTGAGCTAATACTGCTAATAATCCCTGAACAACAAGCAATTACTGTAGGCTGGACATTGTCAAGTACTCTCTGTATACAATATTACTTAAACTTTACATAAACACTATATGTGAAATATATGCTGTTATAGTAATACACATGTCTAAACCAAGAAACGAGGGTTTGGAGAGAGTTGGTGCTTTGCCTAGCAATAGCGCTGAAGTTCAAAACCATGGCTGTCTAGGCAAGGACCTAAGACCTGAACCTTGTAGCATCACCCTGCTTTGATTTCATTCCAGTCCTCTCAATGTTTTCTCTCTTAAACTCCCTTAAATGTTGTGGCCTTTCAGGATTTATACTGAGCAATCTGCCCCCAAGTGAACTTTGTGCATCCCATAGCTCTAGCTCCCTTTTAAATTAACAACTCTAACAACTGTAGACTCATTCATTTAAACCACTTTCCTCAGCAGGTATACATCCAGTCCCACTGGAATCCAGAACTCAATTTGGTTAAGCTGAACTCATTATTATTTGTTTTTCTGCAAATCCAGTTTCCCCCTTGTGTTCCCCATTGTAGGTAATAGTGCTTTTCTCCTGACATCTGCCAAGTCAGAACATGGGGAAGAGACATACTGCCTTCAATCATTTGGTAATCTTTATATGCAATTAGCCACGAAGTCTTATTATCTGGAATTTATTCCCCTCCTTTTGATGCTATGGGAGTCTCTGAGTAGTGCTTGCTGACTAAGAGGTGAATGGTACAAGTCCATCCAGCAGCCACTTAAAAGAAAGGCCTGGTGATCTATTTCTAAAAATCAGCCACTGAAAACTTTATGGAGAACAGTTCTGCTGTGACACATATGGGGTCAACATCAGTCAGAGTTAACTACATGGCAACTAGGTAGATTTTTCTTTTCTTTGCCATGGCAACTTCCTTCTACCTGGTATCTCTGCCTCCAATTTCAAACCCTTCTTCCTCCATCCAACTTCCATTGATCTCCCCAGTATTCCTTCTAAACAAAAAACCAAACCAAAGCCATTGCCGTTGAGTCAATTCTGACTTACTGCGACCCTAAAGACAGAGTAGAACTGTACCATACAGTTCCTAAGGAGTGTCTGGTGGATTTTAACCGAGGCCTTTTGTTAGCAGTTGTGGCACTTAACCACTACGCTACCAAGGTTTCCAATCTTCCTAAAATGATACTGGAAATGATATGATTTTCAGGTGAAATTCTTCACTAGCTCCTCCTTGAATTGAGGCTAAAGTCCAAAATCTTACAGTGACATACAAGAACCTTCTTGATTTGTTATCTACTTAGTCTCTTTCCCTACGGTCTCTCCATATCAATCCTTCACTTAAATCACACAAAACTATACACCAGTTCAGAAACATGTCACATTCTGTGGTGCTTCCATTCAATTGTAATAATCAGCTAGTGAATGTCTGTTATATCAAAGCATTGATCTAGACTCTCTTTTTTTGGAAAACTTTTCAATTTGTTTTGATTCACTATTAGTTCCAATTTTCAAGTTATAAATTTGTAAGTTAAGAACTGGTATGTACACTACAACAAACTCTGGTGGCATTAGCTGTTTGTGATTGGCTGATAACTGAGAGGCTGGCAGTTCAAACCTACCCTTCCTCCATAAAAGAAAGTCCTGGTAATCCTCTTCCATAAATATTGCAGCTAGGAAAAACTATGGAGTATTTCTTCTTTGTAACATATGGCATGAATTGGGGCTAACCTGACGTAGCTACAACGGTATCTTCATCAAATCAAAGTTTTTTTAGTTTTATGTATGCCAGGTAATTTCTAGAAGCCCTGGGGGCACAGTGGTTAGGAGCCACAGCTGTTAACCAAAAGAACAGCCATTAAAATCTACCAGATGCTCCTTGGAAATTGTATGCGCAGTTCTGTTGTATCCTATAGGGTCACTATGAGTTGCAATTGCCTCAAGCACAATGGGGTTAGATAACTTGTGACAACAAAAACTTTGTCATAGATAATCCGAGAGAAATGAGGTAACATATTTTTAAAATTGTTATTTAAATATTGAAAGTTGAAAAATTTTTCCAATAACAAAACATTATTTCCCATGATATTCCATTCACCCAGTGTTACAAACAAACAAAAACCCAAATGGTTAGAGACCTGCTTTTTTGTTCTTTCAAATATTTTATTGTGCTTTAAGTAGAAGTCTACAAACTAAGTCAATTTGTCTTATGAAAACTTATATTGTTACGTAACTCTACCTCCTCTGCCACCCTGTGACAGCACATGCCTCCTATCCACTGGGCATTTCCCTGTCCATTCAATCAGTTCCAGTGTCCTTCTATCCTCTGATCTTGCATCTAGACAGGATCTTCCCAGTTAGCCTCATGTATCTACTTCAGCCAAGAAACACACTGTTCACTAGTATCACTTGATGTCCAGTTCAATCTTACTCTGCAGAGTCGATTCTGGGAACAGTTTCAGTTCTGGGCTAACACACAGTATAGGGCCATGTCTTCTGAGGACACCTCAGTCTGTCCAGCCATCAAGCCTGGTCTTTTTAACAGAGTTCACATTCTGCACATCCATTTTTCTCATGATATTTCAAGGTCTCTATGTTACATTCTCTGGCAGGGTAGCAATTGATGGTAGCCAGGTGCCATTTAGTTCCTCTGGTCTCACGCTAATGTAGTCTCTGAGTTATGTAGCCCTGTCTCTTGGGCTCATGTTATTCTTAGGACATTGATGTCCTTCATTGTCTTCTTCCCCAGGTGGGTTGAGACCAATTGATGCTACATAGATGGCATAGGTGGCCACTTGCTAGCTTTTAAGACCCCAGGCACAATTCACCAAAGAGTGATGAAGAACATTTTCTTAAAAAACTGTGTTATGGGAGGTGGGACCAAAATGGCAGCATAGCCACACATCCTTGCTGACCCCTATAACAAGAAAGAACCGGGGGCGGGGGGGGGCTGGAACAACTGGCCAAATAGAGCACCTCAGGAGACCCGAACACCAAGTAGAAAACTGTGTAAGAATGGACAAGGAGACAAGAAGATCATAGGAGCCCCGGGCCACCCTGAATAAAACAGCGTGGCACTGGGCAAAGATACTACATGCTGAAGGTGAGCCAGGCAAATAATAACAATCCTTGGCAAATCAAAGTCGTGGCACAGGGCTGAGAGATACCAAGAGAGCCAGAACAATGGTGAAACTGGTTAAGGAGACCAACCCCAGCCTAACCATCACAGCCTGTTGCTGAAGGCCTCCACGCAGGTCAGAGGGGCCTGGGACCATGCTGGCTTGTGATCAGCAGGCCTTAGGACCCAGCAGCCCTGCAGGTGTTAGAGCCACAAGGCTGAAAGATTACTAGGCCCATGTGACCCAGGAAGGTGGCAGGGGGCATGCGCAGCCCAAAAAGGTGGCAGGGGGAAGAGCAAGGTCTAGGAAGGTGACACAGGTGTGTGCATGGTCCCGTGTGGTGGTGCAGGTCTGCACACAATATGGAGTGGTGACACAGGGCGGCACGGACCAGAATAGTGCAAGATTAGGCAAGTGAACAAATGCCAGGTTAGACTGAGGAGAGTCGGGATAGTCAGTTGACCACAGTACAGGGCAGGAAGATCACAGAGCAGTTTACCAGAAGGCAAAGAGAAACAGTGGCTCAGGCCTGAAAAAAGGATGCCAGACAGATCAACCGAATTATCAAGTTTCCACAACTCAAACCAACTCAAAGGCCTTGAAATCCATAGATACAACTTAAACCATGGTAACCAAACAAAAAATTGCAACAACTTTCTGATGACTCAGAGATGACAATCAATTTCTAAACACTGAAAAAAGCGACTATCATGGCTTCCAAAAGCTCCCAAAATAAAGAATCAGTGGATTTCTCAGATGAAGAAAATTTCATAAAATTATCAGTGGTAGAATACAAAAGACTGATATATAGAGCAGTGCAAGATACCAGGAAAGAGCAGGCAAAATTACAGCAGAGCACACTGAAAAAATTTTCATCTTTTCCAGTGTTGGTTTTGTGTTTGTTGACACTCCTGTATTATGTTTCTTGTTTTGATATGTCACATTATTAGTTTGTTTTGCGGCTATGCCTTTGGTCCCCCTTAATGTTCTAAGTTTAAACCAATCTTTAAATTCTGTATGTATATTTTTTTAATTTCCTCTGCATCTGAAAGGGTTATAACTACTGCAATATATCCTTCTTTATATTGTGATGATGTCATAGTTTTGGCTTGGCTTGTCATAGTTTTCACATTAAGATTATTGGTTCCCTTCTTTTAATACTGTAGCTTTGATTGAGCTTTGTAACCTCCCTAGCTGAACAGGATTCTGAATGTTGTGTCCTGAATTGCATCCTTAAGATACATTTGTTGTTTTTGTTTTTCTAAGCAAATAGCTTCTTTCAGTATTTCTTGTAGCTTTGGTTTGGTTTTTACAAAGACTCTAAGGTTCTATTTATCTGTGAATGTCTTAATTTCATCTTCATATTTGAGAGACAACTTTGCAGGATATACATAATTGTTGGCTGGACGTTTTCTCCTTAAGGCTTTGAATGTGTCATCCCACTGCCTTCTTCCCGAAATCATTTCTGCCACGAAGTGATACAAAAGCCTACAGGGTTTCCCTTTGTAGGCTAGTTTTAAGTCTCACTGACTTTAAGGGCCTTTCTTTATGTTTAATTTTATTAAGCTTGATAATAATATGTCTTGGTGTCTTTCTTTTCAGGCCTAGTTTCTGTGGCATTTGACAAGGATCTTGGATATCTATGTTCTCTTTTTTCATAATTTCAGGGAAGTTTTCTGTCAGCAACTCTTCAACAATTCTCCCTGTATTTTTGGGTATCCTTCCCTGTTCAAGAACTCTCCAATTATTTGTAGATTATTCCTCTTGATAAGAGTCCCACACAGTTCTTGAGGCTTCTTCATTTTTCTTATTTCTTTTCTCTTATTTCTCCTCATAAATGCCGCAGTCAGTCACACTATTCTCAAGATCACTAAGTCTGACTTCTGTCTCCTCAATTCTGCTCTTTTGGCTTTGGATTGAATTGTATAATTCTGTAATTTTGTTAGTGATCTGCTGGATTTCAGATCATTGATGTTCCATCAGTTCAAATAGTTTACTGAATTTTTCCTTTGTTTAATCTCTAGGAGGGCTCTATACAGAATTCTTTTGTATTCTACCTCTGATAATTTCAGAAAGGCTTCTTCATCTGGGAAATTTTTGATTACTTGGGGAGTTTTCTGGAGCCATGATGATGTGCTTCTTTAAGTGGTTAGATAGTAATTGTTGTCTTCACACCATTAGGAAGCTGTTCAGTTTCTCTAGCATTACACCAATGGGAGATGTGGTGTAGTGCTAAGATGGGAATACAGGTACCACTAGGTTTGGTTGCCAGCTGCCTCTGTGTTCTCTAGTGACTGGGCCCAGCTGGGCTCTCAGGTGGCAGGTTGCATCTCATGGCTGCTAAAGGTGGTGAGTTACTTGTGGTGACTCTCTGTCTTTATGTCACTCAAGCCTATGGTGTAGCTTGGGGAGGGAGGAGAAAAGGATGCCTCTACACTTGGCTTCCTGTGCTCTGTAGATGCATTTAAGTTAAAAACTGCTTTGTTGCTGGGAGGGACACAGACCAGCAGGTGCCAAAAGGAGCTGGGCCTTCAGCTATTGACATGCTCCACCTCATGGCTGGCAAAGACAGTATCCTACTTACGGATTCTCTGGGGGGCATCAGCCAATGCTATGTGCCTCAGTGAAGGGTGGGAGAAATGTTGCCAACACACTCAGCCACCCGTCACCACTGTGTTCTCCAGCTGGTCTTATTTTGAAAGCTGCCTTACTGCTGAGATAGTGTCCATCAGCTGCTGAGAGCAGGCAGGCCCTCAGGGGTGGCAAGCCCTGCCTCCCAGCTGACAATGATGGTGCCTTATAAGCCATCCACAGATACTATGATGCAGCTCAAAGAAGGTCAGGGCAATGATTCCCTCAGCCACTTGACCCTAACACGATCCCTAGATAGGATCATTTGAAAAACAGCTATTCTGCTGGAGAAGCACTTCCCAGTGAGCCACTGTTGCTCCGTGTGAGAATTAGCCCCTTCTGAGACCAAAGATGGGCTGACTCTGCCTCTCAGCTTACCAAGATGGCATCCCACCTGAGCCACCCTTCCTGTCATGAGTAAGCAGAATCTGTGGTGCAGCACACGGAGGGGGGGAAGGATGCTGGCACCCTCAGTTGGCAGCTGGGCTCTGGTCTCCCTGTTCTGGTATATGCTGTTCATGGAAGCACTGAAGTTCAAGCTATTAGTGTGCCAGGCACAGAGGCTCAGCAGACCCAGTCCCTACCTCCCAGCTAACAAAGAAGACGTCTGTACCTTCAGTCCCCTCAAATGATGTGTCAGCAGAGGGAGAACTCAGTGTGCCACTGCTCGGTCCAACCTCACAACACTCTGCCAGATCCTGGTGCTCCCAAAATGTTTACACTGCTCTGATAATTTATTATTCTAGGCCTTAGTTTTCAGAGAGAATTGAGGAGACAGGTGTCTAGAACACCATCTTGAATCCACTCCCCTGCACACTGAACAATTAAACAAGCTGCAAGAAATGTTTGAGCAGCAACAATCCAAAGTTTTAACAGATTAACAATAAAATTACTGAGCTTGACAACTCAATAGAAAGTCAAAGGAGCAGGGTCAAGGAAATGGAAGGCAGACTTAGAAAGACTGAAGACAAAGTAAATGACACCAGCACACATAAGGAAAAATCAGATAAAAGATTCAATAAAAATTAAGAATCACTAAGAGCTATGTGGGATTCTATCAAGAGGAGCAACATATGAATGATTGGAGAACCAGAACAAAGGGGGATAACTGAAAACAGAGAGAGAACTATTGAAGACTTGATGACTGAAAATTTCCCTGATGTGATGAAAGATGAGAAGATGTCCATTCAGGATGCTCATCAAACAGCACTCAAGACAGATCCCAAGAGAAATACACCAATGCATATTACAGTCAAACTCAATAAAACTAAATATAAGGAAACATTATTAAAGGCAACTACGCTTAAACAAAAAATAACCTGCAAAGGAAAATCATTAAGACTAGGTTCAGATCACTCAGCCAAAATCAGGCTGGCAAGAATACAATGTAATGACATATACAAAGTCATCAACCAAGAATTACATACCCTGCAAAACTATCTCTCAAATATGAAGGTGAAATTAGGACTTTCACAGATAAACAGAAGCTTAGAAAATTTGCAAAAGCCAAACCAGAATTACAAGAAACACTGAAGGAAATCCTTCAATTAGAAAATCAATAACATTAGACTTACACTCAAACATTCAACAGTCGACAGATCACCCAGATACAATCAGTAAAGGAAATTCATAAAAGAAATCGAAAGACAAATCACAAAAATCAGAAACTCAGAGATCTCAAGATTTAATTACGACAGTATCATACAAAAAAGAGAGGCCAATTAATGTATCCCCAGATCTTTCAGATGGGGAGGATGCCTAGGAAATGCAAAGACGTTATAGACTGGATTACTTTGAGATTAACAAAGGGGACTAAGGGAGCAAAACCTACAATTCTGCACATCAGAATGTCCAGCAAAATAAAAAACATACAAAACACGAAGTTTCAACAATTACCAAAAAAACCACCAAAACTGAAAGACAAGAAAACAAAATGCATAAATCAGAAACACTCAGCACAGACAACTGAATGTCACAGAGGACTGCCCACAACACTCAAAAAAATCAAAATGACAGCAGTAAGATCATACCTAACAACAAATTCACTGAACGTAAATGGTCTAAATGAACCAATAAAGAGAGAGAGTAGGAGACTGGAGTAAAAAAAAAAAGACCTATCTATATGTTGCTTACAGGAGACACAACTTGTACTCAAAGATGCAAACAAACTACAACTGAAAGGACGGAAACAATACATCAGGCTAATAACATTCAAGAAAAGGAGTGACAAAACTAATTTCTGACAAAATGGAATTTAAGATTAAATCCACCATACTGGACAAGGAGGGCCACTACATATTGGTTAAGGGCTCAATTCAGCAGGAGGGCATAACAATATTAAATATCTATGCACTCAATAAAAAGGCCACAGATTACATAAAACAAACACTATTTGTCCTGAAATCAGAAATAGATACCTTTACAATAGCAGTACGAGATTTCAACACACAACTCTCAGTAAAGGACAGAACATCTCAAAAAAAGCTTAGTAAAAACATTTAAGTCTACATGCCATAATCAACCAACTTGACCTCATGACATACACAAAATACTTTATCCAACAGCAACCAAGTATACTTTCTTTACCAATACACATGGAACATTTTCCAGAACTGACCACAAATTAAACCACAGAGGAATCCTTCAGAAAATTCAAAATACTGAAATAACATAAAGCTTCTTTTCAGACCATAAAGCCCTGAAACTAGAAGTCAACAACATAAAAACAACAACAACAAAAAAAGGGAAGTAAAATAACAAACAGAAATTGAACAATGTTTTGCTCAAGAACTATGATCTGAAGGCCTCAGGGTTCCCCTGGGAGCATGTCCCCTAGATGTGATGCTGTCCCTATCCATAAATCATTACTGAGGTCAACACCTCGGATGAGAATAGATTGGACTTGGTGACACAGAGTGACCATATCATGTGTGTACTTTATGGTTCTATGCACCTATAGGATGTTGTCCTACTAGCCTCTTACTAGACGAGAGTGGAGAAGGTGGAAAAGAGGGGACAGGAGATTGTTAAGAGTATATGACATGTATACAACAGAAAGGAGGAGTGTTCTGTCTCCAGGCAAGGAGAGCAACAGGAGCTGCACATAGGTGGGCATGCAAATTTAAACTGGATTGTACACTTTCACTCAATCACAGTAAATAAATTAAAAAAAAGAAATTCATAGAACAAATGAGAATGAAGACATGTCCTACCAAAACTTACAAGACACAGCAAAAGCTGCGACCAGAGGTCAGTTCATTTCTATAAACACACACATGCAAATAGAAGAAAGGGCACAAATCAAAGAATTAACTCTTCAACTTGAACAATTGGAAAGAATCCAGGAAAACACACTGGGCTCCAGAAGAAAGGAAATAATAAGAATTAGAGCACAAATAAATGAAATATAAAATAGAAAAATGATTGTAGGACTCAACAAAACTGAAGGTTGGTTTTTGAAAAGATCAGCAAAATTGATAATCAATTAGCAGAAGTGGCAAAACAAAAGCAGGAGAGGAAACAAGTAAACCAAATAAGAAATCAGATAGGTAATATCACAATACACCCAACTGAAGCAAAAAGAATCATAAGAGAATACAATGAAAACTGTACTCTAATGAATTAAAAAACCTAGAAGAAATGGACAAATTTCTAGAAAAACATCACTTCCCAAAACTAGCATAGACACAGGGCAACTAAATAAACCCATTACAAAAGATCAACAAGGTAATTAAAAAATTCAAAACTAAAAAAAGCCCTGGCTCAGATGGCTTCACTGGAGAATTCTACAAAACTTTCACAGAAGAGTTAACACCACTATTACTAAAGGTATTCCACCCAATGCCGTTGAGTTGTGTCCGACTCATAGAGACCCTGAAGGTCAGATTACAACTGTCCTATAAAGTTTCCAAGGAGCCGGAGCATAGAAAATAATGGAATACTCCCAAACTCATTCTATGAAGCCAGTATAACCCTAATACCAAAACTAGGTAAAGACAGCACAAAAAAGGAAAATTACAGGCAATATGTCTCATGAACCTAGATGAAACAACCCTCAACAAAATTCTGGCTAATAGAACTCAACAACGTATCAAAAAAATAATTCACCAGGACCAAGTAGGATTCATAGCAGGGATGCAGCGATGGTTCAACAGCAGAAAAACAATTAATGTAACTCATCACTTAAATAAAACAAAAGACAAGAACTTGATTCTATCAGTTGGTGCACAAAAGGCCATTTGATAAAGTCCAGCACCCACTCATGTTAAAAAGTCTCAACAAAATTGGGATAGAAGGGAAATTCTTTAACAAAATAAGGTTATCTACATAAAACAAAGAGCCAACATCATACTGAATGGAGAGAAGCTGAAAATATTTCTCTTAAGAACAGGTACCAGACAAGGATACTCATTGTCCAATACTTCTATTCAACACTGTTCTGGAGATTCTAGCCAGAGTAATCAGGCATGATAAAGAAATAAGGGGCATCCACACTGGTAAAGAAGAAATCAAAGTATCACTATTCACAAATGACATAATCCTATAGATAGAAAACCTTAAAGAATCCCCTAAAAACTACTGGATCTAATAGAGACTTCAGTCAACATATCAGGATACAAGGTATACATACATAAATCAGTTGGATTCCTGTATACCAAGAGAGACAAAGAGGAAATCTTGAAATCATTACCATTTACTATAGCCCCCAAGAAGATAAAATACCTAGGAATAAATCTAACCAGAGATATAAAAGACCTATACAAAGAACACTACAAGACCCTACTTCAAGAAACTAAGAGTGACTTACAGAAGCGAAGAAACCTACCTTGCTCTTGGAATAGGAAAACCAGACACATAGACCAATGAAACAGAACCGAAAATACAAATATAACATCATCTACCTAAAAGCAATTGATATTTGATAAAGGCCCACGACTCTGAACTGTGGAAAAGAGTTTTTTAACAAGTGGTATTGGCAGAACTCGTTATCTATCTGCAAAAAAATGAAACAAGATCCTCATCTCACACCTTGCACAAAAACTAACTCAAAATGAATCAAAAGACAAAACACTAAAGATCTGTGAAGTAAAAATCGGGATGACAGAGGAATCCCTAGACCATGGCATTAACAGTCTACAAAAAGTCAGCAATAACCCTCAAACACCAGAAACAAAAATAGATAATTGGGCACTCCTAAAAATCAAACATTTATGCTCTTTCAAAGCCTTCACCAAAAGAGTAGAAAGACTACTTACAGAGTGGGAAAGAATTTTTGGCTACCACATTTCTGATTGATGTCTAAACTCTAATCCACAAGATACTGCAAAACTTCAAGAAGAAAAAGACAAACAACTCAACTAAAAAATGGGCAAAGGACACAAACACACACTTCACCAAGAAGACATACTGGATGCCAACAAATATATGACAAAATGCTCACAATCACTAGCCATCAGAGAAATCCAAATCAAAAATATACTGAGATTCCATCTCACCCCAACAAGGCAGGTAAAAACCCAAATACAAAAAATAATAAATGCCAGAGACAATGTGGAAAATCTGGAACTCTTCTACACCATTTGTGGGACTGTAAAACAGTACAACCACTATGGTAATCAAATTGGTACATTTTTTTATTATTATGATTGAATGAAGATGTACATATAAATTTGCATACCCACCTATATGCAGCTCCCACTGCTCTCCCTGTGATATAGATGTATAGAAACATAAAGTGCTTCCAACATACGGTCACTCTGCATTGCCAAGTCCAATCCATTCCTGTCCAAAGAGTGGAACTTTGTTATAATTTATGGGAAAGGGCAGCATCAGGGCCGGGGGCCTTGCTCTCAGAGGAACCCCCAAACCGCTGGACCATCAGTTGAGGTCATTTAGTGGAGATCTCAGGATGCACCCCTTTTTATGCTTGTGTTGCCAGTGAGACTCCTCTCTGTGAGCTCCATCGTGGCAATCACTGGTGGTGGCCGGGCACCATCCGGTTCTTCCGGTCCCAAGTCGATGTAGGCACCCACTCTTGTGGGTCTCTCTGTCTTCTCCGTTGTCTTTACCGCATGTCATTTTGGTCCCCTGTGAGCATCCGTTCCTGCTGAGTTGCGACCATTTGCTGTGTCCTCGGACGGCAGCTTGGCAGCTTTTAACACCCCAGAAGCCACTCACCAATGTGGGGTGCAGAGAACTCTCTTGGCAAAACGCTAGTTGTGCCAATTGGCCTGGAATTCGCCTAAGAGCATGGTCCCCCGCCCCCTGCCCCAGCTACTCTATCCTTGCAGTATTGAGTTAAGATGGAAGGAGTACTCAAGTTATGCTGAAGTCCACTTCATGTTGTTCTTGTTTCTAATGTGTGCTATCACCGCTTTCTCCCAACCAGATTTCTAGTAACTATCTAAACTAAGCTCTCCCTCCCTCACCCTCCCTCCCTCCCCTCCCTTGCAGCTGTCAAAGAGTCTTTTCTTCTATACACAAGTCTGTTTTTGAGATCTTATCATAGAGGTCTCATACAGTATTTGTCCCTTTGTCGCTGACTACTTTCACTCAACACAATGTCTTCCAGTTGAAACCAGGTTAGGAGATGTTTCCTGGAATCATCGTTATTCTTTATCATTGCGTACTGCTCCATTGAGTATATGTACCATAGTTTACCTATCCATTCTTCTATTGTTGGGCATCTGAGTTGATTCCATCTTTTCGCTATTGTGGACTGTGCTACAGTAAACATACTGGTGTATGTGTCCGTTGGTGTGAAAGGCTTTGATTCTGTAGGATATATTCCAAGTAGTGGAATTACTGGGTCAAATGGTGTATCGATATCCATTTTTTTAAGGAAGCGCCAGATTGCCTTCCAAAGAGGCTGGACCATTTTGCATCCCCACCAACAGTGTAGGAGGGTTCCACTTTCTCCACAGCCTCTCCAGCATTTGTTGTTTTGTGTTTTCTGGATCATGGCCAATCTTGTTGGGGTGAGATGGTATCTCATTGTTGTCTTGATTTGAATTTCTTTAATAACTAAAGAGCGTGAACATGTCTGCATGTGTTTTTTGGCTGCCTGGATCTCCTCTTTAGTGAAGTGTCTGTCCATCTCCTTTACCCATCACTTAATTGGATGGTTTATCTTCTTCTTATTGATATTTTGTAGTATCTTATAGATTATGGCACTTGGCTGGCTTGGCATAGATTATGGAGATCAGGCGTCAGTCTGACATAGAGTTGCCAAATATTTTTTCCCATTCTGTGGGTGTTCTTTTAATTCTATTAATAAAGTCTTTGGATGAGCAAAAGTGTTTGATTCTTAATAGTTCCCATTTATTTATTTTCTCTTCTGTTGATTGAGGTTTCTTTGACAGATTTTGGAGTCTGTCCTCATTGTGTATTAAAACTTCCATTGTTGTTCCTACCTTTTCTTGGATGACAGTGCCGCTTTCTTGATGGTGTGAGGATACCAAATCTCTCTGACAGCTTTTTCCCTTTATAGCTCAAGAGACCGCCTCAAGGCACAAAACAAACTTACACATTAATTGTTTCTCTATCAACACAACTGCTGCTCATCCACTCTTATTAACATCATAGAGGTAGAATTTCAACATGGAGGAACATCACACACTACCAGGAATTACGGCACAGTCAGACTGTTACGGGTTTTTTAGGGAACACATTCAATCTATGACAGTTGGTGATTTGTTCTCCATCTCATTAAACAATGTCACTGGAATTTGTATCAAGATTGTGTTGTACATGCAGATTGCTTTGGGTAAAATAGACATTTCCACAGTGTTAAGTCTTCCTATTTATGGGCAGGGTACATTTCTCCACTTACGTGAGCCTCTTTCAGTTTCTTGCAGTAAGGTCTTATAATTGTCTCTCTATAGCTCTCTTGTTTCTCTGATTAGATTTATTCCTAGGTGTTTCATCTTCCTGGAGGCTACAGTAAATAGTAATGATTTGCTGATTTGTTCTTTGATGGTTTCTTTGTTGGTATAAAGGAATCCTACTGATTTATTTATCTTACATCCTGATACTCTGCTGAACTATTCTATTAGTGTGTCTTCTCTCATTGCTCTGGCTAGAACCTCTAGCACAATGTTGAATAGAAACGGTGAGAACAGAAATGGTGAGAGTTGGCATCCTTGTCTAGCTCATGTTTTCAAGGGGAATTCTTTCAGTCTCTCTCTATTCAGGATGATGCAGATGGCTGGCTTTGCATAGATGGTACTCACTGGGTTGAGGAATTTCTCCACTCTTACTATCTGACTGGACTTTGTTAAATGCCTTTTCTGCATCAATTGACAAAATGAGGTGATTCTTATTCTTTGTTCTGTTTAAGTGGTTGATCACATTTTTTCTGATGTTGAACCTGCCTTGCATCCCCGGTATGAATCCAACTTGTTCATGATGAATTTTTTTTTTGATATGTTGTTGAATTCTATTGGCTAGGATTTATAAACATATTATTTATTTATTGTGATTGAGTGAAAGTGTACAATCTAGTTTAAATTTGTGTGCCTGCCTATGCATAGCTTCTACTGCTTTCCTTGCCCAGTGATAGCACACTTCTTTCTACTCTATATACACCATATCCTCTTAACAATCTCCTGTCCCCTCTCCTCCACCCTCTCCACTCCCCTCTAGTAAGAGACCAATAGGGTGACATTCTATAGATGCATAGAACCATGAAGTGCACACACGATATGGTCATTGTGTGCCACCAAGTCAAATCTATTCCTGTCCCAGGAGTTGACCTCAGTAATGATTTATGAACAGGGGCAGCATCAGGACTATGGGCCACGCTCCCAGAGGAGTGCTGAGGCCTTCAGACCATCAATTGCAGTCTTTTAGTGGAGTTCTCAGGTTGCACCCCTTTTTATCCTCATGTTGCCACCGAGATGCAACTTTGTGAGCCCCATCACAGCTGCCACTGGTGGTAGCCAGGAACCTTTTGGTTCTTCTGGTCACATGTTGATGTAGTCACCCATTCACGTGGGTCTTTCTGTCTTCTGGGTTCTCTTTCCTCCATGTCGTTTTGGTCCTTGGTGATCATCTGTTCCTGCTGAGTTTGGACCATTCAGTGTATCTCAGATGGCAGCTTGCTATATTGGCTACGATTTTGTTGAAAATTTTTGCATTTAAGTTCATGAGTGATACTGGTGTGTCATTTTCTTTTATTTGTGTGTGGAATCTTTCTCTGGCTTTGGCATGAAGGTTATGCTGGTATCGTGGATTGAATTCTGTCCCCCCAAAAATATGTGTAGCCAAGTGACGGGGCCATGATTCCCAGTATCTTGTGACAGTCTTCCATTTTGTGGTTTTCCTATGCTGTATGTTAAAGGATTAGGGTGGGGCTGTAAATCCCTTCATAGGATCACCTCCCTGCTCCACTGTAAAGGGAGTTTCCCTGGAGTATGGCTTGCCATACCCTTAATCCTTTCAGCCTGCAAAAGATACAAAGGAAGGGAGACAGGCTGAGAATTGGGAACCTCGTACCATCAAGAAAGCAGCACCAGGAGAAGAGTACGTCCTTCAGAACTGAGCTTCCTGCGCCAAGATGCTCCCTGGACAAAGACTGATGCAATATGGGACTTTCCTCCAGAGCCAACAAGGGGGAAAGCCTCCCCCTGGAGCGGACACCCTGAATATGGACTTGTAGCCTACCAGACTGTGTAAAAATAAACCTTCCTTTGTTAAAGCCATCCACTCTGTGGTACTTCTGTTACAGCAGCCCTAGCTGACTAAAACAGAATTTGGTACTGGGAATGGGGTGCTGCTCTTGCAAATACCTAAAATGTGGGAGCCATTTTGAAACTGTGAATGAATAGAAGATTCAGAAGGAAAAAAGAAGATGTAGATGGTGAGAAACAACAGAGGACTGGTGGCAGCAGCAGAACCAGAAGCAGTGCTGTAGCCGAGCCATGGAGTGAGAGCCGAGTGCCTACGCACAGAGTTTTCCTCGCAGAATAGGGTGCCTCTGGGCACTTAAATCGGTGGAACTGGACTTGCTGACCCACAGAGTGAGCGAGCTGAGTACCTTTGGGCAGGACGCTTTCCTGCAAGAGTGGGGTGCCTCTGGGCACTTGAATCAGTGGAGCTACACAGCTTTGGAACACTTGCCCCAGCAGGGCAGATGTGGGCCTGAGGCCTTGGCCATGTGGCCATAGGAAGCTGAAGCTAAAGAGATAAACAGGGTGAGAAGCTGAGCTGCCTCAGTCTCAAAGGGTATGGCCATCACCTCATGGCATCCTGTGTTCGTAAGGGTGGGCTTAGGGTGCTCCTAAAGCCGATGGGGCAGAGTTTCTGTCCAAAGGGCCTTGAAGGCAGAGTTGTAGCACAAGGCTGGAGGTCTCCATTCAAAATCCAGAGAGTGTGGCCAATACCTAGAGTCTGGAAGTCAGGGCCATTGTGTAGAACGTCTCAGAGTATGTAAGAGTATTTCCAAAGCTTTGAGGGCTAACATAATGTGTTCTGCTGACTCACTTGTTGCCTGTTAATGCCTTCTTTCCCTGAAATTTCTCTCATTTGTAATGGAATGTCTAACTTGTGTCTGTTTTGCCATTGTACCTTCAGAAGCAGATAGCTTGTGTTCTAGATTTCACAGATGTAGAAGAGTTTTTGTATTTTGAGCTTGAAACTGATTTACAACTTCTATCGTATGGGATGAATGTGTTACATGTTTCAGTGATATGATTTTTGGGGTGCCAAAGGGTGGGATCATGGATTGAATTCTATCCCCCCAAAAACAGGTGTAGCCATGTGGCTGGGCCATGATTCCCAGGATCTTGTGACTGTCCTCCATTTTGTGGTTTTCCTATGCTGTATGTTAAAGGATTAGGGTGGGGCTGTAAATCCCTTCATAGGATCTCCCTGCTCCACTGTAAAGGGAGTTTCCCTGAAGTATGGCTTGCCCCACCCTTAATCCTTTCAGCCTGCAAGAGATAAAAGGAAAGGAAGACAGGCTGAGAATTAGGAACCTTGTACCACCAAGAAAGCAGCCCCAGGAGAAGAGCGTATCCTTCAGACCTGAAGTTCGTGTGCCAAGACGCTCCCTGGACAAAGACTGATGCAATATGGGACTTTTCTCCAGAGCCGACAAGGGGGAAAGACTTCCCCTGGAGCAGACACCCTGAATACGGACTTGTAGCCTACCGGACTGTGTAAGAATAAACCTTCCTTTATTAAAGCCATCCACTCTGTGATATTTCTGTTACAGCAGCCCTAGCTGACTAGAACAGCTGGCTTCACAGAATAAATTTGGGAGTATTCTATCCCTTTCTATGCTGTTAAATAGCTTCCATACTATTTGGATTAACTCCACTCTAAAAGTTTGGTAGAATTCTCCAGTGAAGTTACCTGGACCAGAACGTATTTTGGTTGGTAGTGTTTTGATGACTTTTTCAATCTCTTCCTTTTTGATGGGTTTATTAAATTGCACTACTACTCCTTGTGATAATTTTGGCAAGTGATATGAATCTAGAAATTTGTCCATTTCCTCTAGGTTTTCAAGTCTGTTACAGTCTTTTGTATATTCTGTTATATCTTTTATTTCAGCTAGGACTGTTGTAACATCTCTCACCTACTTTCTTATTTGGTTTATTTGCTTCCTCTCCTGTTTTTTTCATTGGTAGGCTTAGCCAATGGTTTATCAATTTTGTTGATCTTTTCAAAGAACCAGCTTTCGGTTTTGTTATTGTTTTTCAGTTTTTTTTAATATTCTCTAATTCATCTAGTTCTGCTCTAATCTTTTTTATCTGCTTTCTTCTGATACTTGATGGGTTCCTTTATTGCTTTCTTTCTCTTTCTTCAAGCTGTAAGGTTAATTCTTTGTTTGGGGCCCTTCATTCTGAACATGTGCATTTATAGAGATAAACTGACCTCTGAGCACTGCTTTGGCTGTATCTCATAGGTTCTGATATGATGTGTTTTCATTCACATTTGATTTCATAAATTTCTTTATTTTGTCCTTGATTTCTTCTATAACCCATGGATTTTTGAGCAAAGTGTTGTTCAGTTTCCATGAGTTCATATTTCTACCTATTTTTTTCTGCTATTAATTTCTACTTTTATGGCTTTACAGTCTGAGAAGATGCTCCACAATAATTAAATGGTTTGGATTTTCTTGAGATTTGCTTTATGTCCTAACACATGGTCTCTTTTACAGAATGTTCCATGTGCACTGGAGGTGTACATATCTGTTGATGGGTAAAAAGTACCATACATGTTCACGAGGTCTAGTTGGTTAATTGTCACAGTAAGATCTTCTGTATCTTTGCTGAATTTTTTTCTGGATGGTCTGTCCAGTACTGAAAGTGGAGTGTTCAAGTCTCCTACTATTTTTGTGGAGTGATCTATCTCATATTTCAATATTGTCAGTGTTTGATGTATTTAGATGCTCTGGTATTGGGTGCATAAGTCTTTAATATTGTAATGTTCTGCATATGCACCAAACCTTTCAGTAACAAATAGTGATCATCCTTGTCCACAATGGTGGATTTTACATTAAAGTCTATTTTATCTGAGATCAGTATTGCCACTCCTGCTTTTCTTTGTATGTTGTTGGCTTGGTATATATTTTCCCATCCTTTGATTTTCAGTTTGTTCATATCTTTGAGTCTAAGGTGTATTTCTTGTAAGTAACACACAGATGGATCATTGTTTTTTGATCTAGGATGTTACTCTGTCTCTTTATCGTAGTCAGTCTGTTTATATTCAGTGTAAACACTGATAGAAATGTGTTTAGTGCTGTCATTTTGATGCCTTTATTTTTGTGTTGTTGATATTTTCTATATTGCTCTTAATCTGCTCTGGGTCATTCTTAATGGGTTGACTTTTCATTTTTTTCAATGTTGGAATTGTGTTGATAGGTGACTGTTATTTTGCTTTTTGGCTACCCTTATTATCTCCCCTAATATTCCAAGATTAAACCAGACTAAGTTCTGCATATCTTTTTAATTTCCTTTCCATCTGAAAGGGTTATAACTAATGTAATACATCCCTCTTTACATTATGATGATGATGATGTCATAGTTTTCATGTTATGATCACTGGTTCCCTTCTTTTAATATTGTAACTTTGATTGAGCCTTGTGACTTCCCTGAGTAGGATTCTGGATGCTGTATTCTGCATTGTCTCCTTAAGCATACACTTGCTATTTTTGTTTTTTGAAACTAAGAAGTGTTTTCAGTATTTCTAGTAGTTTTGGTTTGGTTTTTAAAAGTCTCTAAGCTTGTGTTTATCTGAAAATGTCTTAATTTCACGTTCATATTGGAGAGAAAATTTTGCAGCATATATAATTCTTTTTCAGAGTTTTCTTTCCTTCAGAGCTTTGAAAAGTGTCATCCCACTGTTTTCTTGCATTTTTTCTGGCAAGAAGTCAGACTAACACCTACAGCGCTGCCCTTTGTATGTTAGCTTTGCTTTTAGCCTTACTGCCTTTAACAGTCTCTCTTTATGTTTCATTTTATGAAGCTTAATTGATAATATGGCATGGTGTCTTTCTCTTGGGATCTAGCTTTTTTGGCTTTATATAAGCATCTTGGATATTTACTTTCTCTTTCATAATTTCAGGGAATTTTCTGATACCAATTCTACAACAATAGTTTCAGTAATTTCAGCTATCCTTCCCTTTTCAGGAACTCCAATTATTCACAGATTACTCCTCTTAATACAGTTCTACATGTTGCTTCTTCATTTTTCTTATTTCTTTTCTCTGATTTCTCCTGATAAAAGTTGCTGTCAGTTGTTCTCTCCTTAAGCTCACTAACTCCGGCTTCCATCTCCTCAATTTTGCTCTTTTGGCTTTGGATTGAATTGTCTAATTCTGTAATTTTGTTATTGATCTACTGGATTTTACATTGTTGATGTTCCTTCTGTTCAAATAGCTCACTTAATTTTTTTATTTTGTTCTGCTGCATTTTGTTTAATTTCTAGGAAGGCTCTATATGTAATTGTTTTGTACTTGACCTCTGTTTCAGTCACCTAGTACTGGTCTAACAGAAAATACCATGAGTGGAAGGCTTTATGAAGAGAAATTTTATTGACACAGTCCAGTAAGCCTCAAATCCATAATAAATTATAAGCCCATTCAGCAAAAGAAATTATCACAGTCTGGGAGGCTGAGTCCAAATCCAGTGAGAACACCTTGGCATAGAAACTTCAAGATCCAAAGGTCATACTCTGCTCTCAGTGTTGCTACTTGGTGGTATGAAGTTCCCAGCCTACTCTGCTCACTTGTCTCCCTTATATCCCACTGCTAGTAACTTGAGTCCTGCCTCACCAGTCTAACTGCTGCCCATTCTCCATCATCAATATCACAGAGGCAGAATTCACAACACATGGGAGAAATTGCACCATACTGGGACTCGTAGCCAAGTCAAATCAATACATACATTTTTAGGGGGACAGAATGCAATCCATGCCACTCCACCCTTTAGTCCCCCCAAAGTCATATCATCAGAACATGTATTCATTTATAGCATAGAAAAGCTGTTAAGTCCAGATCCAAGATCTATAAATTTATCTTCAGCTGTGAAACCCAGAACAGGTGTTACCTTCCCAATATACAATGGTATAACAGCCAGACCAAAACAGTACATTTTCTTTATAAATGGAGACATTTCAGGGAAAGAAAGCATTAAGAGGCAATACACAAGTCTACAGAACATATTACATTAGCCCTCAAAGCTCTGAAAATAATCTTCCATTCTGAGACATTTTACACAGTGGCCTTGCTCTCCAAACTAGGTACTGGCCAAACTCTTTGGATTCTGAATAGAGACCCTTGGCCTTGTGCTACAACTCTGCCTTCCAGGCCCAGTTTGACAGCACTTCTGCCCTACTGGCTTTAAGTGCACGCTAAGCCCAAATGAGTGGCAATTCCACTCTTACAAACACAAGAAACCATGGTTTCACCCTTTCAAACTCCTGAGGTCACGGCCATACCTTTTCAGACTGAGGAAGCTCAGTTTCTCATGCTCCTTGTATCTTCAGCTTCTGCTTCCAATGGCCACATGGCCCAGGCCTCAGGCTTGCATCTGCACTACTGGGGCAAGTGTTCCAAAGCTGTGTAGCTCCATTGATTCAAGTGCCTAGAGGGACCCCACTCTGCAAGGAAGCCTACTGCACAAAGGCACTCAGCTGTCTTGCTCCATGGGTCAGCAAGGCTATCTCCACCAATTCAAGTGCCCAGAGGTACCCCACTCCACCAGGAAGCCTCTGTGAACAGACACTAAGCTCTTTTGCTCCATGGGTGAGCTCCAGCACTGCCTCTGTTTCTGCTGCTGCTCCCACCAGTCCTCTGCTGCTCAATTTTCACCATCTGCTCCTTCTTTGGTGTTAACAGTTCTTCTTGGTTCCTTCTAATCTTCTATCCATTCACAGTTTCAAAATATCTTCCATGTTTTGCCAAGCCAGCCAAGTGCTTTCAAGTCGGATCCGAATGGCGTTCCATGTTTTAGTTGTGTGTTAAAGCAGCATCCCGCTCCTGGTACCAAATTCTGTTTTAGTCAGACAGTGCTGTTCTGACAGTGAAATACCATGAGTGGATGGCTTTAACAAAGGGAAGTTGATTCTTACAGTCTGGAAAGCCACAAATACATTTACCAACTATAAGTCCATTCAGCAAAAGAATTTATTACAGTGCAGTAGGCTGAGTCCAAATCCAATCAGAGCACCTTAGCACAGGAACCTCAGCTGCAAAGGATGTGCTCCGCTCTCAGTGCTACTTCTTGGTGGTATGAGGTCCCTAATTCTCTGCTTGCTTCCCTTTCTTCTTATCTCTTGCAGGATGAAAGGATAAAGGATGGTGTAAGCCAAACTCCAGGGAAACTCCTTTTACAGTGAAGCAGGGAGGTGCTCTTATAAAGGGATTTATGATGTCACCCTAATCCCTTAACATACAGCATAGGAAAACCACAAAATGGAGGACAACCATAAAATATTGGGAATCATGGTCCAGGCACATGTCTACACACACTTTGGGGGTAGGGGCGCAATTCAACCCACGACAACGTCCAATAACTCCAGAAAGGCATCTTCATCTGGCAAGTTTTTTAATTCTTTATTATGGGAGTTTTCTGGAGCCATGCTGGACTGCTTCTTTAAATGGTTATCTAGTTCATGCCATCTAGAAGCTATTCTGTTTCTCTGGTGTTATCTCAACGGAAGCTGAGGCATAATTCTAAGCCCCCTTAGAAGTGATGGCACTACTAGATTTGGTCACCAATCACCTCTTTGTATTCTAGTGACTGGCCCCTAGGTGGACTCTCTGACATAGTAGGCTCTGTCTCCTGGCTGGCAAAGATGGCACCCTATTTATAGAGTCACTGAGAGGGGGCAGGGGTTAGCTGATGCTACGTTGTGATCAGTGAAGAGAGGTGGAGATGCCGCTGCTCTGCTCAGCAGTCAGTTCTCCAATGGGCCTTATTTTAAAAACATATTTCACTGCTGAGTAAGGAGGTGTTCATAAGCTCCCAAAATCAGTCAGGCCCTCAGTTGTGGCAGGCCCCACCTCTGGCTGACAACAAAAGCACCTCATAGGGCATCCCTAGACACTATGCCACGTTTCAAAGAATGAAGATGTTAGGGCCTTGCTGCCTTCCTCTGCCATGTTCCACCCATAACTCTAGGCACTATCACCCTAAACACAGCTTTTCTAGTGGAGAAGCACTATCCAGACAGGGACTGCTGCTCAACATGAGAATTAGCCCCAGCTGAGACCTCTGGGTGGCTGACTCTACCTCCAAGTTGACCAAGAAGGTATCCTGCCCAAGCTGCCCCTCCTGCTGTGAAACAGCAGAATCTATGGCACAGCTCAGAAAAGACATGGTGGAAGGGCAGTGGGGCCCTCGGACAGCAGCTGGGCTCTCAATACGTGGCTATCCTCTGCACGTTCTCTCTGTGCACTATGCACTGTTCACTTAAGAACTGCATTTCGGTGTATTAGCTGGCTCATGCCCAGTCTCTGCCTCCCAGATAACAAAGAAGGCATCAGTATCTGCATTCCTCCCAAACTATGAGTCAGCAGAAGCAGGACTCAGCATGCCCCTGGTTCATGTTAGAGACAGGTAATGTCCCCATTAGTGGAGACTAATCTGACAACCCTATGCCAGATCCTAGGGTTCCCTGGATGTCCATTCTGCTCTGTTAGATTTTCATTCCAGGCCTTAGTTCTCAGAGAGAATTGAGGAGATGTGTGTCTAGTTTACCATTTTGTCCCTGCCCCCTGATTATACTTTTCTAAGCCCCTCCTTTTTGTTATAATGTTCATATAATGGCGTTTCTTTTTCCCTAATTTCTTTTGTTTTATTTTTGTGATTTCTCTCTTGCAGTTGATAGCCAGTTGTTTTTTGTTTTCTGTGTTTTAGTCTGGGGTTGTTATCAGATGTTATTAATTATCTAACTGAAGGACTCCCTTTAGTATTTCTTGTAATTTTGGTTTTGTTTTGGAAAATTCAATAATTTCTGTTCATCTGGAAATGTCCTAGTTTAGCCATCATATTTGAGAGCTAGTTTTGCTGAATATGTAATTATTGGCTTGCAATCATTTTCCTTCAAGGCTTTGTTTATGTCTTCCCATTGCCTTCTTGCCTGTATTGTTTCTGCTTATTCTAGTCCAAGCTTATTCTAACTGAGTTTCTTTTGCAGATTATTTTGCTTATATCTCAACCACTTTTAAATCATCTCCTTAAAAAAGCTGAAGAGCTTTGGCAGGTTTGATTATAATATGCCTTGACGTCTTTCTTTTGGGATACGCCTTGAGTGGAGTTTAATGAGCATCTTGGATAGGTATTTTCTCATCTTTCACGATATCAGGGAAGTTTTCTGTTAACAACTCTCTGTTTTCTGTTATCTCAAATGTTCTGGTACTAATCACTTGTAGATTATTCCTCTTAACAGAGTATCACACAATTCTTAGTTTTTCTTATAAAAAAGTTCATCTGATTTTTCCTAAAATATGTTGGTGTCAGGTACTGATCTTCAGTCTCATTTATTGTCTTACATTGCCTCAGTTCTATTCCTCTGACTGTCAACTGAGTGGTCTAATTCTGTAATTTTGTTATCAGTTTTCTGAATTTCTATTTCCTGTCTCTGTATGCTTTCTTACAGACTTTTCAATTTGTCATTATGCTCTGTTGTATTTTGATTCATTTCCTTCTTGATCTCTTGAAGAATTCTAAATATTAATCTCTTACAGTCTACCTCTGATAATTCCTGGAAGTTCTCTTCCTCTGGAAAATTTCTTGATTCTTGGGCTTGGGAGCTTTCTGAAGCCACCATGTTCTGCATCTTTAAGTGATTTGATATTGACTATTGTCTCCAAGCCACCAGCAAGCTGTTGTGTTTATTTATTTATTTTGCTTACTGTGTTCCATCCTGTTTTGAAATGCCCAAATATGGTGGTTATGTGTAATAGTTTGGTTATTAGCACCTTTGAAGCTCTGACATCCTGTCGTCAAGTGGTTACAGCTGATAGTGGACATGCAAGCCTAGACATTCATCTTTTCTCGTATGGATTCAGCTCAGATGTCCATGTTATCCTTCACCAAGTATGTGGCGCAGGCTCTCCCCAGCTATTCCACATGGACAGGAGTGATAGGTGTAGGCACAGGTATCTGGCTGCATACACTGAGAAAGGCAGAGCATCAGTAGCCACCCCTGAGTGTCTGTGAGGAAGGTGTGTCCCCTTATGTCTGATTCTAGGTGATGGAACACTGTCTCTCCTGAATTTCTGGCTCAGAGGAAACAGCAACTTTTTTCCCTCCCAGTTTGTTAAGATTGTTCACCCTCAGAATCTAGGCAAATGGCTCAGAGTGGGCTTAAGGAGCCGTATGCCAGCTAAGATAATGGTGTGAGACTCTAGAGCCAGGTACAGGGCAGATAAGGGAGAAGGAAGTTCTGGGAAAAGGGAGAGAAGTTTATCCCCAAAGAAAGATTGGGATCGTCACAAGGTAGGTTAGAGATAAACCACTTATTTTTCGACAATCAAGTGCTACCTTTTACTGGTTCTGGAGGTGCTAGCATACTCTCCACTGTTCTATCTCCCAAAATGAGGACATCCTCCAAATGCCACTGCTCTATTCATGACACTGGGTACAGCCAATTTCTGGTGAGGTGCAGCAGGGTCAGTTCTGGTCAGCCCTAGGTACTTCTGAACCTGCTCTCCATTTTCTACCACTCAGTCCAGTTCCTCAAGTTTCCTTTTGATGTTCATTGCTCCTGAAATGTCACAAGTAATCAATTTATTTGTTATTTAAGGTCATTGTTGTTACAGGGATCACTGGAAGCTTCTGTCTACCATTTTGGCCCTCTTCCTAGAGACCTTCTTGAGTTCCTGGTTGTTCAAAAGCTTTATTTATTCATTGCTTAATTCAACAAACATTGAACATGTACTACAAGCAAGGAAAGGTTTTAAGAATGGATAACACAAAGACAAGGTGGACATAGTCCTCCATGGAAGTCTGGCAGAAATACCAACTTGCTACAACGCTCAAGCATGAGACATACATGCACAGAGCTCTTATAGTCTGTGAGCAGAAAAAAAATGTTGTTTTAAGTTAGTAAGTAATGGTTTCCAACAGGGGCCATGCTGAAGCTGGGTCACAAAAGTCAACAAGTAGTTAGTCCAAGTAGCGAAAGGTGTGCAGACATTTGAGCAAATGCAGGAGCCAAAGCAGACTGGAAGTAAGCTATAAGGATGAAAACTGAAATCAAAATGAATCAGGGATAGAAGAGCAACGACAACCTGTTCACATGTGAATTGTGGATACATAGATCTTCTGCTAGAAGGTAACAACTATATATTTGTTTACGGAATTTATTTCAAAGTGAAATGTGTAAGTTTTTAGAATCAATACAAATTTTTCTCCATGATGTCTCTGCATTACCTATTTAAATCAGGGGGAACCTTGATGACATAGTGGTTAAAAGCAATGGCTGCTAGCCAAACCCTGGTGGCATAGTGGTGAAGAGCTATGATTTCACTAGATACTCCTTGGAAACCCTTAGGACTGTTCTACTCTGTCCTATAGGGTTACTATGAGTTGAACTGACTTTAGTGCAATGGTTATTTTTTTAATAAGTTTTTATGTAATACTATGCTATGTGTTTGTAATGGTTGAAGTTTAACCATGAATTCATGCATCAGCTTCTTTCTTAAGCCACATGCTCAAGATAGTCTTGCTTTTTATAATATTATGTTGCATGCCTACCAATGGATAGACAGAACATGCTATGTTGAGAACGGCACTTGGCTGGCTTGGCCTACCAATGGATAGACAGAACATGCTATGTTGAGAAGACAGCTCGGGGCAAGGACAGTAAAAAAATGGAAGTATGTCACTGTAAACCCTCAGTAAATGTTCATACATTGAAATAAAATATTTTTTAAAAAGTACGTTTTCTCCAGCTTTTCAAAACAGTGCCCACTTACTGGCTACATAGAGTAGTTTTGATGACACAGCAGTTAATATAATCATGGTATTTCTAAATAACTTTCCTCCATCTATGTATCATCTGCTTTTAGCCTCTTTCCCCCCCCCCCGAAATGGTTTTGTAATTCCCTAAGATCACTAAACACAGGTCAGGTAAAACCATTTGCTAAAAGCGTTCTTACAAATACATAACTCTCTAGTTAAAAATTAACCTTCAAGGCTTGAGATAACTAGCATCATGAAGGGAACCTCTAAGGCAAAGACAACCTTACTGAATAAATGGTGGTATCCAATTTCCTAGTGAGGATACTAGAAGTGGTGAGGATACACTACAGCCATTTAACACAGCCCAAGGCAGCCACCCTTTCACACAACACCACCACTGTAACTGTAGATGATCAGGTAAGCTAAATCTCACTCTTCTAACTTCATCTCTTGGAAGCAACAGGGAGGCAAGAAAAACCTTTCAGTATTATTCACTGGGGAGGCCTTCATTACCACCTCCTTTTGCTCCCGCCCCCATCAGCATTTCAGATAACAGAACCAGAGTTTCTGGGTCTGCTCCAAAAGCCACCTCCTACCTTGACTAGAAGGGAGTATGAGGTACAAATGTTAATGCACTCATCTGCTTACTGAAAGACTGGAGGTTCAAATCCACCCAGAGGTGCCTTAGAAGAAAGGCCTAGTGATCTGTTTCCAAAAGGTCACAATCATGAAAACCCTATGAAGTACAGTTTTACTCTAAAACACATGGATGATCATGAATCAAAACTATATTACCATGAGTCATGATCATATTGCCACGAGCCAGAACTGATTTAAAGGCAACTGGTCTGGGTTTTGGCTTGATACTTTGACTAGGAATCCCTGGGTGGTGTAAATAGTTAACTCATGTGTCTGTTAACTGAAAGGTTAGTGGTTCAAGTCCACCCAAATGTGCTAGGAAGATAGGCCCCATGATCTACTTCTGAAAAATTAGCCATTAAAAACTCTATGCAGTGTAATTCTACTCTGACACATACATGATCCCCATGAGTCAGACCCCACTCAGTGACATCTGGTTACTCCCGACCAACCCAACACATTTTAGGACTCTTCACTATTCAATTTTAAACTGTTTCACAAGAATTACTCAAGTTGTCCTATGCAGTTCCTGAGTAAGCATTATTTAAGTCTTGCTTACAGTTTCCTGCTGTGATAAGTAATTACTATTTTGATAAATGTATTTTTATTTTTACCAAGAATAACAACTGAAAGTGAAAAGACAAAGGAATGGCTTCCCACAAATATAATGAGAGATAACCATAAAAGAGAGCAAGTAATTCTTTCCTTTAATGAACTTCATCTTCAAATGCTGGCATTGCTAGATGTGTATGTTGCTTTCAAAGTTCTTGTTTATATAGAATCAGTCACACAATTTCTAACCTAAGGAGTACATTTATAACTGGAATGTGAGGGTTATTACCAAGTTGAGATGATGCTGTCACATCTTATACATGAGGGCAACTCTCAATTTCAAATACTTAAATATAGTATGAAGTTTAAATAGAATTCTTCACAAAAAGGAAGAGTAGTGAGGCTGAGTTTCCTTAATATACTTTAACCTAATGTCTTAGTTATCTAATGCTACTATAACAGAAATTCCACAAGTGGATGACTTTAAGTGAAATTTATTCTCTCACAGTCTACAAAAAAATAGAAGTGTAAATTCAGAGTGCCAGCTCCAGGAGAATGATTTATCTCTCTGTTAGCTCTTGGGGAAGGTCCTTGTCATCAATCTTCCCAGGCGTAGGATCTTCTCAGTGCAGGGACCCTGGGTCCAAAGAATACACTATTCTCCTGGCTCTTGTTTCTTGGAATGAGATCTTCATGTTTCTCTGCTCACTTGACTCTTATTTATATCGCAAAAGGGACAGACTCCAAACACAAGCTAACCTTGTAGACTGAATGTCTCTAATCCTGCCTCACTGACATCATAGAAGCAGGACGTACAACAAGCCCATGACACATTCTCATCAAATGACAAAACGGTGGACAATCACACTACAGTGAGAATCACAGCCTAGCTAAGTCAACATGTATTTTGGGGAACACAATTCCATCCATGACACTAACTAACATATCAAGGAACACAACTGGTTCAGGGATAGAATTCTCACCGACCCTGTGGGAGATCTGGGTTTCATTCCTCATATGTAACCACTACTTGATTGTTAATAGAGGCTTTCATGTTGCCATGATGCTGAACAGGTTGCAACAGAGCTTCCACACTAAGATGAAGAAAGGCCTGAAAATCTACTTCTGCAAATCAACCAATGAAAAACTCTACAGATGACAGTGGCCTAATCGACACCTACCATGGAATGGGGCAGGACTGAGCAGCTTTCAACTCAAAAAGAGAAATCATAAAAATAAATCATAGGGAAAAACACTGAAAATAGGGATAAACAGATGTCATTATGAAAATATTATAGTAAAAAGAGGCACCCAAAAGAAAATATAGCCACAGCTCTTTCATGTGATAAGGATGTCAAGGTGATATAAAGAAATTAAAGACTGGTTTAAATTTAGAAGAAAAGGGGCAAATACTAACCAAGGTAACCACAAACTTAACTATCAATTCTATGTGTCAAAAATAGAAAACATGAACTCTCAGCAAATATGAAACCAACAACATTGAAAAAGATGAAAACAAAACACACAGGAAAAAGACTCAGCACAGAAAACTAAATGGAACAAAGAAATTGTCTAAAACACTCAAGATATGACATCAGAAACAGCACTAAGCTCATACCTATCAATAATCATGCTGAATGTAAATGGATTAAATGCACCAATAGAGAAACAGAGAGTAGCAGGAAACATGACCCATCTATATGCTGCCTACAGGAGGTACACCTTAGATTGAAAAACACAAACTACAACTCAAAGGATGGAAAACATTATACCAGGCAACAACACTGAAAAAGTAGGTGTGGCGATGCCAATCTGTTGTAAAACAGACTTCAAAGTAAAATCCACCACTTTAGATAAGGAAGGACATTATATAATGATTAAAGGCTCAAAACTCAAGTAGGACATAAGCATATTAAATATCCGTGCACCCAAAGGCAGGGCTCCAAAATACATAAAGCAAAAACTATCGCATTGCAAACAGAAATAGACAGTTTCACAATAATAGTAGGAGACTTTAACATACCACTTTCAGTGACAGGTAGAACATCCAGAAAAAAGTTCAACAAAGGCAGAGAAATTTAAATGCTATCTATACTCACCCAACTTAACCTCATAGACATACACAAAACACTCTACCAACATCAGACAAATATACTTTCTTTTCAAGTGCACATTGAACATGCTGCAGAATCAACCACATATTAGATCACAAAGCAATTTTTAACAAAATTCAAAGTATCTCAATATTACAAACAATCTTTTCAGATCATAAAACTATAAAAATAGAAATCAATAACAGAAAAAGAAGGAAAAAAACTCAAGCACATGGAAACTAAACAACATGTTGCTCAAAAATGACTAGGTTATAGAAGAAATCAATGATGGAAAAGAGAAATTCACAGAATCAAATGAGAATAAAAACACATCCTTTTAGAATATATGGGATACAGCAAAAGCAGTGCTCAGAGTTTAGTTTATCTCAATAAATGCATACATCCAAAGAGAAGGAAGGGGGAAAAAAATGAAAGAATTAACCCTACAAGTTGAACAAATGGAAAGACAGCAGCAACAGAAACCCTAGGGCACAAGTAGATAGGAAATAAAATTTAAAACAAAACTAAAGGAAATAGAGAATAGGAAAACAGATTGAAAAAAAGCAAAAGCTGTTGTTGTTGTTGTATTTAAACACCAACAAAATTGATACACCACTGGACAAACTGAGAAAGGAAAAACAGGAAAGAGCGTAAATAATTCAAGTAAGAAATGAGAGGGGTGGTATTACAACAGATGCAACCATAATTAAAAGAGTCATAATAGACTACTATGGAAAATTATATTCTAATAAATTTGAAAACCTAGACGAAATGAATAAATTTCTAGAAATGCACCACCTACTAAAATTAGCACAAACCCAAGTAAAACAACTAAATAAATCTATCACAAAAGAATAAAATGAAGAAATAATTTCAAAACGCCCAACTAAAAAAAGCCCTAGCACAGATGGTTTCACTGGAGATGTCTACAAACTTTCAGAGACAAGTCAATACCACTATTACTAACAGTATTCTAGAGCACAGAAAAGGATGAAATACGCCTAAATTCATTGTATGAAGTCATTATAACACTAATACTAAAACCAGGTAAAGGCAGAATAAAGAAAGAAAATTACAAAGCAATAACTCTCACGAACTTAAATGGAAAAAATCTCAAAAAATTTTAGCCAACAAATTCCAACAACATTATAAAAAAAAAATAATTCACCATGACCAAGATTCATCAGAGATGCCAAGATGGTTCAACACTGTTGTTGTTGTTAGGTTTCATTGAGACATTTCTAACTCACAGTGACTCTACAGGTCAGAGTAGAACTGTCTATAGAGTTTCCAAGGAGTGCCTGGTGGATTTGAACTGCTGATCTCTTGGTTAGCAGTCATAGCACTTCACCACTGTGCCACCAGGGTTTCTGGTTCAACATTAGGAAAAGAATTGATGTAATCAACCACATGAATAAATTTAATGACAACAACCTCTTGATTTTATCAATTGATGCAGAAAATTTATCCAACAGAGTCAATACCTATTCAGGTTGAAAACTCTCAGCAAAATAGGAATATACAGGAAATTCCTCAATACAATAAGGGGGATCTATGCAAAACCAACAGCCAACATCAGCCTAAACAGTTTTAAAGCATTCTCCTTGAGAACATGAACCAAATGAGGACGCCCATTTGTTACCCTCTTACTCAACATTGTCCTGGAGGTTCTAGCCAGAGCAATCAGGCAAGATAAAGAAAAATAGGAGATCCAAATTGGTAAGGAGGAATTAAAAATATCTCTATTTCTAGATGATATGATGTTATATACAGAACACCTGAAGAATCTGAAAAAAAAAATACTGGAATTCTTATGAGAGTTTAGCAAAGTTTCAGGATACACTATAAACATACATAAATCAGTTGGTTTCCTTTATACCAACAACAAGATCATCAAAGGAAAAATCAGGAGTTTATCACCATTTACTATAGCCCACTGGAAGATAAATTACCTAGGAATAAATCTAACCTGAGATATGAAAGACCTATATAAATAAAATCAAATGACTCTCTTATAAGAAGCCAAAAGATGCCTATATAGGTGGAGAAATCTACCTTGCTCATCAGATAGGAAGACTTAACATAGTGAAAATGTCTATTTTCCCCAAAGCTATCTATACATACAGAGCAATCCCCCTACAGATTTGAATATCATTTTGTACTGAGATGGAAAAACAAAAAAAACAATTTTATATGGAAAGGGAAGAAGCCTCAGATAAGTAAAGCATTAGTGAAGAAGAAGAACAAAGAGGGAGGTCTTACGCTACCAGACTTCAAAACCTATTACATTGCCATGGCAGTCAAAATAGCCTGGTATTGGTGCAAAAACAGATTCATAGATCAGTGGGACAGAATTGAGAATCCATAGATGACATCATCTACCTATGAACAGTTGATATTCAACAAAGACCCAAAGGCTGTGAACTGGGGAAAACACAGTCTCTTTAATAAATGTGGTTGGCATAAGTGGATGCCCATCTGCAAAAAAGAAAAAGAAACACGACCCATATCTCATACCATGCTCAAAATGGATCAAAGACCTAACCATAAAATCTAAAAAAAGTAAAGATTATTGAAGAAAAATTAGAGACAACAATGAAAGTTCTAATACATGGCATAAACAGACTGCAAAAAAAAGACTAACAATACGCAAACACCAGAAGAGAAAACAGACAAGTGGGAAGTACTAAAAATCAAACACTTATGCTCATCCAAAGACTTCACCAAAGAGTAAAAAGACCATGTACAGGTGGGGGAAAAAAGGGGTGGAGGTAATCATGAATCCAATCAGTGTCTAATTTCCTGATCTACAAGGTACTGTAAAACTTCAACAAGAAAAAGACAAATAACCCAATTAAAAATAGGTAAAGGATATGAACAGGCACTTCACCAAGAGACACATGCAGGCAGCTAAGAGATAACACGAGGAAATGTTCACGATCATTAGTCATCAGAGAAATTCACAACAAAACTACAATGAGATGCCATCTCGCCCCAACAAGGCTGGCATGAAGCCAAATAAATAAATAAATGTTGGAGAGGCTATAGAGAGACTGGAACTCTTCTATGCTGCTGGTATGAACGTAAAATGGCACAAGTTAGGAAATCAATTTGGCACTTTCTTACAAAGGTAGAAATCCCCATTGCTTGGAATATATCCTAAAGTAAGGGCGATTACATGAACAGATACATGCACTCCATTGTTTACTATAGCACTGTCTACAACAGCAAAAAGAATTAACCTAGGTGCCTATCAACAGATGAATGGATAAACTAACTACAGTATATTCACACCATGTAATATTATGCAATGATAAAGAGTAATGATGACTTTAGGAAATACTACGTGGAGTCATCTGGAAGACATGCTGAGTGAAATTAGTCAGATACAAAAGCACAAATATTGTATCAGACCATTACTATAAGGACTTAAGAAAAGGTTTAAGCACAGAAGAAAATTATCTTTGATGGTTACAAGGGTGGGGAGGGAGAGCGAGGGGTATTCACAGAGTAGGTAGTAAACAGGAGTTGGGTTAGGTGAAGTGTACAAGAGTATGCAGAAGAAAGGAGATTAACACAACTGGACTACAGCAAAAGCTAAAAGGTTTCTTAAACACAATCCAACATTTTGAAGGACACAGTAGCAGGGACATGGACCACAGTTTCAGGGGAAATCTAGGCTAATAGGTATAACTAAATTCTTTTTTAACTTTTTTTTTATTGTGATTAAGTGAAATTTTACAATCTAAATCAATTTGCCATATAAAACTGAGCTCCAGCCTCCATGCAACTCTATCTGCTCTCCTCACCCTATGACAGCACACTCTTCCTGTCCCCTCTTCTGGTATTCACTCAACCAGTACTTGTCCCCTCCTTCACACCCTCTCCTCTCCTCTCTCCTCTTAAAAGAAACCAGTTGTATAGCCTCATATATATTAAACCATAAAGTACGCATACCACCTGCATCAGTGTCCCCTAGTCCAGCCCAATCTTTGTCTGAAGTGTTGGCTTCACTACAGTTCTCAGCTCTGTGCTAGCAGCAAGTACAGGGTCCACGTTCTCAGAGGATCCTCCAAACTGTCAGACCATCAGGTGTGGTCTTTTATAATAAGAGTTTGAGATCTGCACACCCCTTTTTCTTGTGCTATATCAGGGACTCTACATTGTGTTCCCTGTCAGAGCTGTCTTTGTTGGTGGACAGGTACCATCTAGTTCTTCTGGTCTCATGCTGAGGTAGTCTCCCTATCATATAGACCTTTCTGTCTCTGGGCTCATATTCTCTTCATGTCTTTGATGTTCTTGATTTTTATCTGCTCCAGGTCGACTGGGACAAGTTGATGTTCCTTAGCTTGTAGCTTGCTGGCTTTTAAGACCCCCAGACACTACGCACCAATATAGGATCAAGAATAATCTGCTAGAAAAAGATTAGTTATGTCAATTGACCTCAAAGTCCCCTGAAACTATGGTCCCCAGACCTCTGTCCCTGCTACTCTGTCCTTTAAAATGTTGGGTTGTATTTAGAAAACCTTTTAGCTACGGTGTAGTTCAGTTGTGCTGATCCGCTTTCTACTGTATGCTGTCACTCCCTTCAACTAACCGTATTCCTATTGACTAGTCTGTGAATAACCCTCTTCCTCCCTCCCTTCCCTTGTAGCCATCAAAGAGTATTTTGTTTTGTGCATAACCCTTTTCTTAACTCCTTGTAATGGTGGTCTCACACAATATTCATCCTTTTGCAGCTTACTGATCTCATTCAGAATGTCTTCCAGTTGATTCCAGGTTATGAGATATTTCAGAAAATCATCATTGTTCTTTATCATTGCATAGTGTTCCACTGTATAAATATACCCCAGATCATCTGTTGATGGGCACACAGGTTAATTCCATTCCTTTACTGTTGTGGACAGTGCTTCAGTAAACATTTGTGTGGATATATCTGCTCATGTGACAGTCCTTATTTCTCTAGGATATATTTCAAGCAGTGAAACTGCCAGATCATACGGTCTATTTCCAGCTTTTTAAGAGTGAGCCAAGTTGATTTCCAAAGAGGTTGTACCATTTTACATTCCCATCAACAGTGTAGAATCTCTGAACAGTCTTTCCAATATTTGTTATTCTATGTTTTTTGGATTAGTGCCAGCCTTGTTGGGGTGAGATGCTATCTCACTGTAGTTTTGACTTGGATTTCTCTGATAGCTAATGATCATGAACATTTCCTCATGTGTCTGTCTGAATGTTTTCTTCGGTGAAGTGCCTGTTCACAAACTTTGCCCACTTTTATTTGGTTATTTGTCTTTTTCTTGTAGATTAGGGAGAGTAGATGTTGATCAGATACATGGTAGCCAATTTTTCCCCCAGTTTGTACAGTCTTTTTAACTCTGTTGGTGAAGTCTCTGGATGAGCACAAGTGTTTGATCTTTAGTACTTCCCACTTGATTATTTTGCCTTCTAGTGTTTGTGCCCTGTAAATTTTTTTGCAGTCTGTTTATGCCATGCACTAGGGCTTCCATTGTTGTCTTTATTTTTTATTCAATGATCTTTATTGCTTTAGATTTTAGGTCTTTGGTCCATTTTGAGCACACTATAAGATATGGGTCTTGTTTCTTCCTCTTTTTTTTTTCCCCCAGATGGATATCCAGTTATACCAACTGCATTTGCTAAAGAAACTGTTTTTTCCCAGTTCACAGCCTTGAGGTCATTGTCAAATATCACCTGCTTATAGGTAGATGATACTATACCTGGATTCTCAATTCTGTTCCATTGATTTATGTATCTGTTTTTGCACCAGTACCAGGCTATTTTGATTACCATGGCAGTGTAATAGGTTTTAAAGTCAGGTACAGTATGACTTCCCTCTTTGTTCTTCTTCTTCATGCTTTATCTATTTGAGGCTTCTTCTCATTCCACATGAGGTTGGTGATTTGTTTCTCCATCTCATTAAACAATGACATTGGAATTTGTATAGAGATTGCATTGCATGTATAGATAGCTTTGGGGAGAATTGATTATTTTCATCACATTAAATTTTCCTATCCACAAGCAAGATAGGTTTCTCCACTTATGTAAGACTCTTTTGGTTTCTTGCAGTAGGGTCTTATAATTTGTCTCTGAATAGGTCTCATACTTCTTTGGTCTGATTTATTCCTAGGTACTTTATCTTCTTGGGGGCTATTGCAAATGGTTTTGATTTGGTGATTTCCTCTTTGATGGGCTCTTTATTGGTGTAAAGGAATCTTTTTAAAAAATGTCTTTTATGTTTTGACTTATGTTTATCTTACATCCTGATACTTTGCTGAACTCTTCCATTAGTTCCAGTAGTTTATTTATGGATTCTTTAGTGGTTTTTTAATCTATCAGAAGTCCTTTATTTTTCAATCTTGTTGGGTTGCTCTGGCTAGAACCTCCACAAGAATGTTGAATGAAAGTAGTGACATGAGCATCCTTGTCTGGTTACCATTCTTACGGGGAATACTTTCAGTCTATCTCCATTCAGGATGACATTGGCTGTTCGCTTTGTGTAGATGGCCCTTACTATGCTGAGGAATTTTCCTCTTATTACTATTTTTCTAAGAGTTTTTAACATGAATGTGTGTTAGATTTGTCAAATGCTTTTTCTACATCAATTGACAAAAATCGGGTGATTCTTATCTTTTGTTTTATTTATGTGGTTGACTACGTATCCCTAGCATGAATCTTACTTTGCTGTGGTGAATTATTTTTTTGATATGTTGTTGAATTCTATTGGCTAGAATTTTGTCGTGAATTTCTGAATCTAAGTTCATGAAAGATGGTTGTCTACAATCTTTCTTTGTGCTTGCTATATTTACCCAGTTTTGGTATCAGTGTTATGCTGGATTCATCCTTATCTATGCTGTGAAATATCTTTAGTAGCACTGGTATTAACTCTTCTCAAAAAGTTTTGTAGTGTTCTCAGATGAAGTCATCTGGCCCAGGACTTTTATTAGTTGGTAGTTTTTTTATTACTTTTTCCAATCTTATCTTTTGTGATGGGTTTATTAAGTTGTTCTACTTCTGTCTGTGATAGTTTTGGTAAGTGATGTGATTCTAGAAATATGTCCATTTCTTCTAAGTTTTCACATCTGTTTGAGTACAATTTTTCATAATAATCTGTTATCATTCTTTTAATTTCAATTGGGTTAGTTCATTTGGGTTTAGTTCATTTCTTATTTGTTTCCTCTTCTGTTTTTCCTTTTGAGTTTCACGAAGGCTTTGTTGATTTTATTGATCTTTTAAAAAAATCAGATTTGGTTTTGTTAATTGTTTCAACTGCTTTTGTATTCTCTAATTCATTCAGTTCTGCTCTAATTTTGATTATCAGTTATTTCTGGTACCTGAGAAGTTCCTTTGTTGCTCTCTTTCTACTTGTTTGAGTTATAGGGTTAATTCTTTGTTATGGACCCTTTCTTCATTTTGGATATATCCACTTATTTAGATAAACTAATCTCTCAGCACTGCTTTGTTGTGCTGAGAGGTTCTGGTAGGATGTGTTTTCATTCTTATTTGATTCCACGAATTTCTTCACTACAATCCTTGATTTCTTCTATAACCCAGGAATTTTTGAGCAAGATATTGTTCAATTTCCATGATTGATTTCAACTTTAATGAATTTATGACCTGAGAAAATGCTTTGTAGTATTTCAGTGGTTCAGATTTTGTTGAGACTTGCTTTATGGCTAATACATGCTCTATTCTGTAGAATGTTCCATGTTCATTGGCAAGTGTAGTTGTCTATTGTTGCATGGAGCATTCTGTTTATGTCTGAGGCTGAGTTGGTTGACTGCCACAATGAGATCTTCTGTATCTTTACTGAACCTCTTTCTGGCTGTTCTGTCCATTACTGAAAATGGTGTGTTGACATTTCCTGCTATTATTGTGAAGTCATCTATCTCACTTTTCAATGCCATCAGCATTCATCTGATATATTTAGAAGCTCTGATGTTGGCAGCATAAATGTTTAATATTTATCCTCCTTATGTGTTGAACGATTACACAGTGAGCACCCTTGTTCATAGGAAACCCTGGTCAAGTACTGGTTAAGTGCTATGTCTGCTAACCAAAAGGTTGGCAATTCAAACACACAAGGTGCTCCTTGGAAACTCCATGGAGCAGTTCTACTCTGCCCTACAAGGTAACCACAGGTCAGAATTGACTTGACAGCACTGAGTTTTTCTTTTTTTAATCCTTGTCCATGACAGTGAGTTTTACTTTAAATCTATATGATCTGAGATTAATATTGCCACTCCTGCTGTTCTTTGCATGTTGTTAGCTTAGTATATGATTTTCCATCCTTTGATTTTTCAGGCTGTTCCTGTCTTTGAGTCTAAGGTGTGTTTCGTGTAAGCAGCATATAGATGGATTGTGTTTTTTGATCCAATCGTTACTGTCTGCCTCTTTATTGCTATATTTAATCCATTTACATTCAGTATAATTATAGATTGATATGCATTTAGTGCTATCACTTTGGTGCCTTATTTGCATGTTTTAGACAGTTTTTCCACTTAATATCCTGTTCTTATACTTTGTTCTTTGTGGATTTTCTTTTCATCCTTTTCAGTGTTGGTTAACAAGGTCTGACAGTTAAATCCCTGAACTTAATTGCTGAATATCACTGCAGTCACCTCTGAAGTACTACCCTTGAGAAGTGATGCACATGATGCCAGTGCCTAGTCTACCCTTCAAAGCAATTTTGGAACCCTTTCTGAGATGGTTGTTGCACACAATGGCACAGTAAACTTAGTTTTATAGTTGTCTGTGAGGGAGTTTTCAGCCAGTAAATAACACCCTACTGTCTTGGAACACCCTACTTACTCACTTGATCTGGCCCCCAGTGACTTTTTTCTTGACCCAAAGATAAAAGAAATATTGAAAGGAAAACATTTTGGTGACATTCAGGAAATTAAGGATACTATGACAACAGCTCTGATACCATTCCAGAAAGAGTTCCAAAATTCCTTTGAAGGGTAGAGTAGGTGCTGGTTTCCGTGCATAGCTTCCCAAGGGGAGTGCTTCAAAGGTGACCATAGTGATATTCAGCAATGAGGTACGTAGCACTTAGAACAATTAAGTTTGCAGACTTGTCAGACCTCACATATATATATTTTACATATGTGTGTGGTTTCGGTGCACATGCATATTTTAATTGTGTTTTGACTGTCCCAGTATTATAGTCATTTGAGCTGGAGTGGTTATTGGAGCCTTAATAATTCTGATCCCTGTCACCTAATGGGTGGAGCGATGACTGCACTGAGAGATGCAGCAGGAATTGTCGGCTCAGAAGAGCCAGTGGAACTGTTCTTCCAGCATTCCCTTTGTTCCCCTCCTCAGGTCCGGAAGACAAGCTCAGGGCACACATGTAAAATACCTCACTTTGGGCCTAAGCAGTACTCCAGAATTTAGAGTCAGGTGTAGAGCATAGAAGGCAGGGGGGAAAACACTGGGCATAGGGAGTGAAGCCAGTGCTTAGGAAACATCTGATTCACAAAAGTTGATGAGCAGTTAGCTTGTGATGCTCCAGTGAACTTCTTTGGCTCTCTAGGTGCAGCAATCAACAGCTCAGAGGAGCCAGAAAAACTTGTCTTCTACTCCTACTTTTGGTTTGTCCCACTTCTGCCCAGGTAGTACACAACAATTTAGCCTCAGGTGTAGAGTAGAGAAGGTATGTGAGAAAGGTTGGTGATGGGGAAGGGAATCATCACATAGGAAAAGACTGAGCCCAAAGGGATCATGAGAACTTAACTTGACACAGTCAGGTGGAGTTTACCTGGGGCTCTGCAGGTACAGTGATCCGTAGCTCAGGGGAGCTCCAAAGGTTTTCTTCTACCCTTCCCTTTGTTTCCCTCTCTGAATCCAGGAATAAAGCTCAGGGCACACACACACACAATCCCACTTTTGGCCCAAGTAGCACACCAAAATTGGGCATCTGGTGTAGCTCAGAGAAGGAAGGGGTGGATGTGCATTGCTGCACTTGGCTGCTAGCTGACACCATGTTCTCTAGGTGAGGCTGCCTAAAGCTCAGCTTCTCTGTTGAGAGAGACACTCTCTATTCAGGTGCCACTGGTAAGCATGACTGCCAGCCCAAGTCATGCTCTCTGATCAGCAAACCCAGTCCTAACCTATCAGCTAACATGCACTGCCTCTCCGTTGCCACACCAGCAGAAGTGGTACCTGTTGCACTGCTGCTTCACTTCAAGCAAAGGTAACTGTTCCTCTTCCTGTCAACCAGTCTGATCTTATAAGTTTCCACCTGATCCTGGTGTTCCTAGAATGTCTTTTTTGTTCCACTCAGTGTATTTATTTTTTTGGTCAAGGTCTTAGCTGTTAGAGGGATGAGAGGAAATGTGTGGGTAGTCTGCCACCTTTGCCCTGTCTCCTAATTTTTTTTTTAAGAAAATGTTCTGTATATTACTTTGGTGAGTGGCCTCTGCAGTCTTAAAAACTAGCAAGCTGATATCCAAGGACCATCAACTGGTCCAAATTCACCAGGAGCAAAGAAGGACATCAAAGACAAGAGGAAAATATGAACCCAGCACACAAAAGGTGCCACATGATCCAGAGACTACTTAAGCACAAGACCAGAAGAACTAGATGATGCCTGGCCACCACCAATGATTACCCTGATATAGCAGGAAAGGAATGAATGTGCAGAACTAGAACTCTATTAAAAGACCACACTTGATGTTCTGTCACACTGAAGGGTCCCCGGAGGACATGGCTCCTGGACTCAGTTAACCCAGAGATGAAACCAACAGTGAAGCCAACTCTTCAGACAAAGACTAAGACATAGAGTGATGCTCGCAAATATTATGTTCCTTGACATAAACATACACATGATGCTTCCTGAGCAGTTCATTTTCAGAGGTAAGGAAGGTGGAGGGTGAAAGAATGTAGCTGAATTTACACATGAAGTATGAGGTGGAAAGAAGGAGTGTGCTGTCATGAAATGGTGGTAGGTAGGACAACTGTGTAGTGGTGTGTGTTTGGGGTTTTATACGGCAAGTTGATTTGGATTACAAACTGACTTAAAGTACAACTAAAAAAATTCTGTAATTTTTTCTATTATACTAGTGGTTAGTGAAATCACTTAAGTATTGGGGGTTCCAGTTAGCATTTCAACTACATGAATAGAATAGAAAATGTCTGTTATTTGTAGATGGCAAGGATAAGCATCATTTCACGAACTGTATTGTGTTCTTATGCCCTACAACATACAAACTCTGTGCATTTGATTGTGTCTATGTGCCTCCACTTTTTTGCTTTCATTGACTCTGTCCATAATTAGGAGTTTTTAGCTTTTTGCCACCTGTCATATGGTTAATTCAGTATCAAAGTTACCCCACATGTATCAGAGTACAACTGTGCACACACTTTTTCATTGGAATGTCTGGTTCATTGATACACAGGCATTGTCTATTGGCAACAGACCCAGTTTTCTCAAATTTTTCATTAAATGTCAAATCGGTCTCTTGGTGGGACAATTATGCACATCATAAATTTCACATAACATGCAGAATGTTCGGTGAATGGAACACCCATTTTGATAATAAACCTTAATAACTTCTACCCATGCAGCTTTTTTCTAGTCATGCAGCTTTTCATGGCTATTTGTCAAGACTAATTTTTAAAAAAGTGATAAATATAGCTGCTATACCTTCACAAATGTCATCACCATGAGCTGTCAAAAAGTAGGCGTTCCTTATTGGATAACTCTTTACGACTGCCATACTACATCATGACTGAGAATAATGGGCCAGCCAAGTTAATAAACAATAATTACACCTCATCCCTTGTCAACTTGGTAGTACTTGCACACACCTCCTTAAATCATACATCATCTCTGAACAAAGACAATTATAAACCCATACTTAGTCCTAACATGATACAACTCAAATGCATGCAACTGAAAATGCACAAGCCCTTCTTGCATATTATATAAGTGATAAAAACAAAAATATTTGAAGCACACATCAAATACTCACAACAATTACAGTCCTTGTTTTGCAGCTGGTTGTGTGGTTGTAACTGGTATTTAGAACTACCTTCTTCTACCACTTATTCTGTATTCACCTTGTCCTCAGCAAATACCTCAGCTGATTGAGGTTCTTTGCCTGGTGAGGTGACCCAGAATCTTCATTCCTGAGGGATTCCCAGACCACTACTAGTCATGTTGGAATTAGGTTGCTGTAGCTTTCCAATGACTTAAATCACAGGGCATAGTAGTACTAAGAGACACCCAAAGGGATCTCATGCATTCTACACATACTCTTTTTTTTGCCTCCATTACAGAATATCAAACAATTTCCTCTTGGCAATTAGCATCAATCACACTAGCCACTATGGTAACTCCCTTCTTTGTCTGTTGATCCACAGGAACAAGGAGACCAAATTGGCCAGCTGTCACTCTTAACTTCCACTTCAAAGGAATCAATGTTGTGTCTCCAGGTAGAAGCATTCTTCATTTTGTAATGAAGACCTCTAGACCTGAAGAGCACTGGGTCACAGAGACACGAAGCAAAAATTTTCCAAAGGATCACTAGGGATAACAGTGAATGGTGCCACTCCCATGTTCACTCCTTGATTTCTGGACCCATGGATCGTGGCTATGGAAGAAACAGCACCATACTTTGGATGCTGGTTCAGACAAAATACAGCTTCCTAGAGAACACTGCCCCAACCCTACAAGGTATGTCTACCTATCTGGCACTGAAATTGTGTCTTTGGAAGGCCATTACATCATTCTATCAAGCCAGCTGCTTCAGGATGAGAGAGAACATGTTAATACCAGGTAATACCATAAGCATGGGCCCAGTACTACTTCACTTGTTGTGTAGTCAGTCCCTTGATCCAAGGCAATGCTGTGTGTGATACTGTGACAGTGGATAAGGCATTCTACAAGTCCACAGATGGTGGTTTGGGAAGAAGTATTGTGTGCAGGGAAGGAAAATCCATATCCAGAGTAAGTGCCTATTCCAGTAGGAGCAAGATGCTACTCTTTCCAGGATGAAAGTGGTCCAGTGTAATCAACCTACCAGCAGGTTGCTGAATGATCACCTCGAGGGACAGTGTTACACTGGGAACTCAGTGTTGATTTCTACTGCTGGAAGACTGGGTAGTCAGCAGTGGCTATAACCAAGCAGGCCTCAGTGAGTGGAAGTCTATGTTACTAAGTCAATGCAAAACATCCATCCTTTCTACCACAGACACGTTGTTCATGAGCCCACTGGGAAATGATAGAAGTGGCTAGGAAGGAAGATAACTGGTTTCCTCAGAATATGTCATCCTATCCACTTGACTGTTATAGTCTTCCTCTTCTGAAGTCACCCAATGATAAACATTCACATGAGACACATGTATCTTCACTTCTTTGTCCTATTCAGAGAAATATATTCACATACCTCTTCCCTAAACTTTCTTGTCTTCAATATTCCAATCATGTCCCTTCCAAGTCTCTAACCATTCAGCCAAGCCTTCGGCTATGGCCCATAAATCAGCATAAGAACATACATCTGGCCATTTCTCCTTCCAAGCAAAGTAAACAACCAGTTGTAGTTGAAGCTCTGCTCGCTGGGAGGATTCCCTCCCCTTCCGGGAGGTCCCCAAAAGGGGCCGTAATGCTGCTTCTGTCCACTTTTGAGTGGTGCTTGTATATTGTGCAGAACCATGTATAAATCAGGCAAAAATTTTTTCTTCCTCAGCCAACTGATCATAAGGAACTTCTCTTGAGGCATAGGTCCAGACTGGGAGATGGAAGGTAACCTGACAGACCTGAACCATCTGAGCCACTTCCTTATACAACATACCATTTCCAATTAATGATGGAGTACTCCTATGCACATCCAACTTTATGACTCTGTGGGTAACACTCAGTTTGTGATAGGCAGTTCAGTTCTCAAGGTGACTTGGTGCCTTATGGTTAACTATTCAGTCTTTAGTTAAGGCCCAGTAACAAGCTAAAAGCTGTTTCTCTCAAGGACAGTAGCTATCTACAGAAGATGGCTAGGCTTTGCTCCAAAATCCTAAGGGTTTACACTGTGATTCACTACAAGAAGCCTACCAAAGACTCCAAGCAGTATCTCTATCTGCCATGGACACTTCAAGTACCATCGGATCAGCCAGATTATGTGGCCAAAGTGGCAGAGTGACTTGCAAGGCAGTGTGAACCTATTTCAGAGCCTTCTCTTGTTCTGCACCCATTCAAAACTAGGAATTTTTCAAGCCAGCCAAGTTCAAGTCACTTGCTACATAGGCAAAATGAGGGTGATGTTACCTCCAAAACCCCAAAAGGCTTACTAAACATTTACCTCATTTTTAGTTTGGGGACAGCAGATAAAACAACTTATCCCTCACTTCAGGAATACCTTTACATGTCCCACACCACTGGGTCCCTAGAAATTTCACTGAGGTGGAAGTCACCTGAAGTTTTGTCAGATTAATTTCCTACCCTGCAGCATACAAATGTTTTACAAGCAAACCCAGAATTATTGATGCTTTCTACTATCTAGGCCCAATCAGCATTATATAATCAGCGTAATGGATGAGCATGACATCTTGTGGAATGGAAAGTCAATCAAGGTCCCTGTGGACTAGAGAGTTGATATAACACTGAGGTAGGACACTTAAGGTTTATTGCTGGCCTTGCTAGTGGAAGGCAAACTGCATCTGGTGGTTCCTCAAAACAGGTATGAAAAAAAAGGCATCAATCATATTAGTAGCTGCACACCAGGTACTAGGAAATGTATTAATTTGACCAAACAATGAAACCACATCTAAAACAGAAGCTGAACTTGAGTCACCACTTTGTTAATAACTCACTGCCATTCTCCAAGACTCATATGTTTGCTGCACAGACCAAACAGATGAGTTGAATGGAGGTATGGTAAGAATCACCACCCCTGCATTGTTCAAGTCATTGATGGTGGCAGTAATTGATGCAATCCTTCTAAGAAGGCAGTATTGCTTTTGGTTTACTGTTTTTCCCAGGTAGTGGCAGTTCTAATGGCTTCCACTGGTTTTTCCTCCCATAACAGCCTTTACTCCACTTGTCAGGAATCCACGATGGAAGTTCTTCTAGTTTCTGAGTATATCTATTCCAAATATGCATTCTGGAACTGCGGAATCACAACAAGATGGGCTTGAGGAGCCAATGGGCCCACTGTGAGATGGACATGAGTTAAGATTCCATTTATAATTTGACCTCCATATATCTCAACTCTGACTGGTTGGTCACAGTGACATTTTGGGTCTCTTGGAATTAGTGTCAGAGCCTGTTATCTCTGTAGTATCAATTCCAGTTATCTCCGAAAACTCTGATTACTTCCTTTTTCCCAATGGACAATCTCTCTTGTAAAAGGTAGACCTTTTAGGGAAGACCAACAGAAAGTTTAACACTATAAATTTTTGGCAGTAGAGTAGGGACCTTCCTCATGGAATCATGGGTCTTTAAACTCACTCAAGTCTGGGACCTGAGGGGCCATGACACTTCTGGCAATCTGAGTTAATTCTCTTGACCTGGAATTCTTCTTCTTGTGCAGATCAGTATTTAGGAGCTATCCCATCTATTTCACTCCTTGGGTAATTATAGCTAATTAGCCAATGCCATAAATTCATATGAATCAGAGTATTCTGATTGTTGTTTTGACTCTGCTGTCCATTATGGCATCCATACCCATCCTGTCTTTGCCAGCTGAGTGCAGTGACTCAGCCCCTACCATCACAAGGTCCAATTAGGGTAGTTCCCACTATCAAATGTGACTTACATACAATAGCAATCACAGCAGTCTTCAAGGATGCTGGGGCTCATTTCACGAATTTGTTTGTCACCATTGTCGTCTGGGTACTCCACGTGTAGGCTGTGAATCTAACCTGATAAGTCCAATCTAACATGCCATTTCCCTTAATCTGTGGATACCATCTTCTACAGTATAACAAGGCACATCTGGTACTTTAAACAGACATAGTGTAGGTCACTGCATATTCCATGCTTCAGTGACCCAACTAATAAATTATTAGATCCTTTCCTAATCTCCTGAGCTAAAATACTGAATGAAGAATTTGTGCTTAGTGGGTCCATATCAATATATTCAGACTGATCTATCATTATGTTCCTTGCACCATTATGCCACAGCCTTAATAGTCACTCTCAAACATATTACCCAAGTTTCTGTTTATATATATCAGTAAAGCCAAGCAGTTTTCTTTGGACTGTAACGTATTTCCTCTTGGGTAACTTTGTAATTCACCTTTTATGCTCACTGGGACTTGCTCTTGAACATCAAGCAGCTAAAGCAAAAGGAAGGAATGGTGAAGTAAAAGACTTAAACAGAAGATTTCAAAGAACAGCTCGACAAAACAAAAGAAAGTATTATAATGACATGTGCAAAGAGCTAGAAATGGAAAACCAGAAGGGAAGAACACATTCTGCATTTCTCAAGCTGAAAGAACTGAAGAAAAAAATCAAGCCTCGAGTTGTAATAGTGAAGGATTCTACAAGGAAACTATTAAACAACTCAGAGAACATCAAAAGAAGATGGAAGGAATACAGAGAGTTGTTATACCAGAAAGAACTGGTCGATGTTCAGCCATTTGAAGAGGCAGCATATGATCAGGAACCAATGGTAATAAAGAAAGAATCAAAGTTGCACTGAAAGCACTGGCAAAAAACAAGGCTCCAGGAATCTATGGAATGTCAGTTGAGGTATTTCGACAAACAGACGCAGTGCTGAAGTGCTCACTCATCTATACTAAGAAATTTGGAAGACAGCTACCTGGCCAACTGACTGGAAGAGATCCATATTTATGCCCATTCCAAAGAAAGGTGATTCAACTGAATGTGGAAATTACCAAACAATATCGTTGACACCACACACAAGTAAAATTTTGCTCAAGATATTTCAGAAGTGACTGCAAAAATTTACTGACAAGAATGGCCGGAAATAAAAGACAGATTCAGATGAGGATGTGGAACCAGGGATATCATCACTGATGTCAGATGGATCTTGGCTGAAAGCAAAGAATACCAGCACGATATTTACTTGTGTTTCATTGACTATGCAAAAGCATTAGATTGTGTGGCTGATACTAAATTGTGGCTAACATTGCAGAGAATGGGAATTCCAGAACACCTAATTGTGCTCTTAAGGAATCTGTATACAGATCAAGAGGCAGTCGTGTGAACAGAACAAGCGGACACTGTATGTTTTCAAGTCAGGAAAGGTGTGCGTCAGATTGTATCCTTTCACGATACCCTTTTAATCTGTGTGCCGAGCAAATAATCTGAGAAGCTGGATTACACAAAGAAGAACAAACCATCAGGATTGGAGGATGACTCATTAACAAACTGTTAAGCAGACAACACCACCTTACTTGCTGGAAGTGAAGAAGATTTGAGACACTTACTGATGAAGATCAAGGACCACAGCCTTCCGTGTTGATTGTACCCCAACATCAGGAAAACAAAAATCCTCACAACTGGACCAGTAAGCAATATTATCATAAATGGAGAAAAGATGGAGGTTGTCAAGGATTTCATTTTTACTTGAGCCCATGGAGGAGTAGTCAAGAAATCAAAAGACACAGCACATTGGGAAAATCTGCTGCAAAGAACCTCTTTAAAGTATTCAAAAGTCAAGATGTCACCTTGAAGACTAAAATGTGCCTGACCCAAGCCGTGGTATTTTCAATTGTACCACATGCATGCAAACGCTGGACCATTAACAAAGAAGACAGAAGAAGAATCGATGCTTTTGAATTGTGGTGCTGGAGAACAATGATGAATGTACCAAGGACTGCCAAAAGGACAAACAGATCTGTCCTGGAAGAAGTGCAACCAGAGTGCTCCTTGGAAGCCAAGACGGCAAGACTGTGTCTTACATACTTTGGACAAGTCAGGAAGGATCAGTCCCCGGAGAAGGACATCATGCTTGGTCGAGAGGAGCATCAGCAAAAAAGAAGAAGACTCTAGACAAGATGGATTGATACAGCAGCCACAACAATGGGCTTAAGCATAAAAATGATTGTGGACACAGCGCAAGACTGGGCAGCATTTCGTTCTGTTGTTCACAGGGTCGCTATGAGTTGGAACCAACTCAACGGCACCTAACAACAACAGGACTTAAGTCTAGTTCTGTCTAGAAGTAAAAATAGGTGATGGTGATGTGTTCTGAGAATATTCAGTAGTGTCTTGTAAGGCATCTGCCTCAGATGATGCTCCAGGTAGTGGCTTAGTCAAAGGCTTTTCAGACACAGCCAGGTTAATCTCATCAGATGAGGGTAGAGGGGCTAATGATTTTACTGGGGAGGGTGGCTGAGCAGACAAACATGGAATAATATCTTCAGATGGCAGTGACAGGGCTTGTTCTGTCGGCAGGAGTGATTCAACATAATTTAGAGGACTCAGTGTCCCCAGCTCCCTGTACATCTGCCCATGTGTTCCCATCCCATGTTCAGAGTCCCATTTCTTCCCAATCAATCCCTCATTTTAACTTTAGACACTACTCAAGTTTGGGAATTCAGGTGACATTGTACTTTAGTCACTGTTACAATAAGACTGAGTTTGGTTTTCAGCAATACCAGCTCTGTTACCTCAAGAAATAAAGCTTTATTTCAAGGCACAGATGGAAACTTTGAGGTCATTTATGCAGCACTGGAGCTTTGACTCTGAAGCCCTGAGCCCTTTTCTAGTGAAAGTAGGACCGACCAACCAACCAGCTTCTTTATACTGCTCACAGTGGCAAAATTGTTAAAACGTATCATATGTAACCCTGATCTACTGGTGATGACATTTTGTGTATTTGAATTGCCACTTCCTGCCACGGATTACCAGTACTCTCTTTACTACCAGAAGCAGAGTCATCAACATCTTTAAGACTAACCAGACTTATGAACCACTTTAGAAAATTCATCGTTACATTTTTTTCTCTAGAATCACTCTTGGTACCAAATGGCTTAGTCTGGGTTCTCTAGGGAAGCAAAACCAGTCAACTATATAAATACATACAGATTTCTATCAAGAAAGTATCTTATGTGGCTGTCAAGGTTGGAAATTTCTAAATCCATAGGTTAGGCTGGAGGCTTCTCCTGATCAAGTAGCTACAGTGGCTAGTGAACACAAGATCAGCAGGACAGATAGGAGGCTTCTGGTTCACAGGCTGCAGAAAGTAATGAATTCCAAGATCAGCAAGAAAGACAGCAGGCAAGCTGATACTTCAAGTTTCAAGAATCCGAGGTCAAATGAACAGGAACCAGCTTCAGGATCCAAAGTGAGCAAAGCCCATGAGTCTTGCCAGAAAATCCACCTATATTTGATGCAGGCCACCCTTGCGGACACTCCCTTTCAACTGACTGGCTGTTCACATCAGATATCATCATGGAGGTGATCACATTATATCAGATCTCATCAAGTAGGTGACTACATCACTATATAACTGCCAAACTACATTATAATTGCCGAACCACTAAGAACAATGGCACAGCCAAGTTGACACACATCTTTAATGATCATAAGCCTCTAGGTTCCTAAGCTTTGCCAGAGGTTCCTAAAGCTTTGTTTGATAGTATTCTCAACAGATTCACTCTTCAAACCCCCCAAACTCCTGTTACTGTTAATTCCAACTCATAGTAACTATGATGGATTAAATAATATCCCCCCAAAACCACGTGTATCAATTTGGCTGGGACCCTGATTGCCAGCATGACTGTCCATCATTTTGCCATCTGATGGGACTTTTCTTTGTGGTGTAAATTCTACCACAATTTAACAAAATGGATTAGCAGCAGTTCTACTGATGAGGTCTACAAGATTAGACAGTACCTTAAACCAGTCTCTTTGGAGATGTAAAAGACAGAAACAGTCTGAGACACAGGGACCTCACACCACCAAGAAGGGAGTGTCAGGAGCTGACTGTATCCTCTAGACCTGAGATTCCTGCATTGAGATGCTCACAGACCAAGAGAAGACTGATGCATCACAAGGACCTTCCTCCAGAGCCAACAGACAGAGAGCCTTCTCCTGTAACTTGTACCGTGAATTCCAACTTCTAGCCCACTGGACTATGAAAGAAGAAACTTCTTTTTGTTAAAGCCATATACTTATGGTATTTCTGTTATAGGAGCCTTAGATGAAAGAGACAGTAGACACCAATTTTCATTGCCAAGTAGCCAAGTGCAATTATTTTATTAAATTCTTGTTTACTCTAATTATTACTCTTGATATTATGATTTCTTCCCTTTGGAATTTCCATTTTCATCTGTTCCTTCAGCTAGCTAAACAGAGATTTAGTACGACTACACAGCTAAGGTCACCACAAGTAAACTATGAGATTTGAACCCAGTATTATTTGACCCTAAAGCCATTTTTTCTCATTTTCTTTCAGGAGACCTATATTACTGATCTTTGAATATCCATTAAAAGCCTAGCATAAAGTTTTACACAGAACAAGAATTCAACATACAATTGTTGAATTGGCAGACACTTTGAAAATAATACTTTATTTAAGAAAAAAAAAAACTAGTTTACTAAGTAAAATAATAGCAAATTTTAATGAATACGAAAAAAAGATGTTCTAGGGTTAGGAGTGATTTCTGTTCAAGTACTGATAGCTATGGATTCTAAAGTCCAATTAGGAACTTGGTAAGATTTGATATGGAACATGAACTGCCAGTTTCTGATCGCTATGTTGTCTTAACAACAAAGTATGGTCAAAATTTCAACTAAAAACAGTAGTAAGACATAAAATTTTGTCAAACTTAATGACACATGCATTGTTAAAGTTTATTATGGTAAAATATCTACAGCAAAAAATGATCATTTTCATGATGTTTAAGTGTATAATTCAGTGACATTAATTACTTTCACAGTGATGGGCAAACATCACCACTACCTATTCCAACATTTTCTCATCATCTCAAACAGAAACTTGGTCTCCATTAAGTAAAACCTCTACTCTACTTTCAGTCTCTATAAATTTACCTTGCATGTTTTCCTTAGCATACATTTATCAAGGTTCATCCACACTGTAGCAAGTATCAAAACTACATTGCTCTTTATGGCTGAATAATATTACATTTTGTATATACACCACATTTTGTTTATCCATTCTTCTGTTGATGGATGCCACATTTTGGTGACTAATGTGTGTGACTAATGCTGCAACACTGGTTTACTGGTTTACAAATATCAGTCTGAGTCCCTGCTTTCAACTCATTTTTTTGCCCATTTGTTAACTGTGTTTTTTTTCTTTTGGTGTTGAGTTGCTAGAGTTCTTTATATATTCTGCATAATTAAACTCTTATCAACATAATCCACTAAAGAAATAGGATAAAAGAAAACAATCACACGATCATCTCAATCAACACAGACAAGGCATTTGATAAAGTTCAACACCCATTCCTGATAAAAACTCTCAATAAAATAGGAGTAAAAGGGAAATTCCTCAACATAATAAAGGGTATCAATGCAAAACCAAGAGCCAACATTCTCAGTGCAAAGAGGCTGAACTCGTTCCGCTGAGAATGCGAACAAGAATTCCTTTTACAACCTTTTATATTTAACATAGTTTTGAAAGTCCTAACTAGAGCAATGAGGCAAGAAAAAGAAAGAGCATACAAATTAGAAAGTTAAGAAGTAAAACTGTCCCTATTGGTAGATGATACGATTCCATACACAGAGAATCCTATCCTAAACTCTCCACAAGAAAACTACTAGAACTAATAAAACGATTAAGCAGTATAGCTGGATAAAAGATCAACCTACAAAAATCAGTCAGATTCCTCTATACCAACAAAGGACCTTGAAAAGGAAATTTGGAAAACTATATATAATGGCCCCTATCATGGGTTGAATTTGTGTTCTCCAAAAAACGTGCGGGGTGCTTTGGCTGGGACATGACTCGTGGTATAATGTGATGTTCCTCCATGTTGTAAATCCTGCCTCTACGATGTTAATGAGTGTACATGGACAGCAGTTCAGCTGGTGGAGCAGGACTCAAGTGTGTAAGATTATTTTGTGCCTTAAAGCAATCTCTTGAGATACAAAGGAAGAAGCTAGAAGAGAGGTTTGGGAACCTCATACCACCAAGAAGCTGATAGAAGCTGAGCACATCCTTTGGAAAAGACTGGCGTCCCTGCGCCTCAGAAGCTTCCAGTCCAGGGGAAGACTGATGACAAGGACCTTCCTCCAGAACCAACAAAGAAAGTCCTCCCCTGGAGCAAACATCCTAAATTTGGACTTTTAGCCCATTGGACTATGACAAAATAAAATTTCTCTTTTCAAAGCCATTCACTTGTGGTATTTCTATTAAAACAGTACCAGATGACTAAGACAGCCTCTAAAAAGATAAAATACTTAGGGATAAACCTAAGACCTACACAAAGAAAATAATTTACCAATACTGTAGGTGGACTTGTGTCTTCCTTGGTAAAATCTTTGAAGTACAAAAGTCTTTAATTTTGATGAAAGTCAATTTATCTTTTGTGTTTTTTTTTTTTTTTTTTGGCCTGTGTATATCTTAAGAATCCATCAAATCCAAGTCATTTAGGTTGTTCATGCATTTTGAGTTAATTTTTGTACATGTTATGAGGTAGGGATGCAATACCACGTTCCAGAACCCCTAGTTGAAGACGGCATTCTTTCCCCAAGGAATAGACTCGGCATTCTTGTGAAAATGGATTGTTCACAGACATACGGGGTTTATTTCAGCCCTATTTCACTGATCTACGTGTCTATTCTTATGTCAATGGCAAACTGTTTGGATTACTGCGGCTTTGCAGTCACTTTTAAAACTGGGAAGTATGAGTCCTACAACGCTTTTTTCCAAGATTGTTTTGACAGCTATATTCCTTCAAGGGGATTTTAATGAAGCTTAGACTTAAGAAATGTGTAATATCATATTGTTCAAAATGGGAAGGGATAATGTATATTCCACATTTCTCTTGCAGTCACCAGTTTAACAGATTATGAGGTAGCAGGTATCAAATATTTTTAATATTTTAAAGCTCGACACACACCTAGAGATGAAAACTGAGAATGTGCTGCACCACACCAGGTATCAAAAGCTGTTAATTCATGGAATCTATTTTCACTAGTAGGGTTTTCATCTTCCACTATAATTATTTCCTTAGTTTGTACTGTAAACTGAGAATTACATTCAGTTTTCTCTTTTTTTTTTTATTTGGTATGGATATGGAAATAGGAATTTGATTGAGGTATCTATTTGCAAACCACTGTATTCCATGTAAAAATTTTGTTTCATATCTGGTATTGCAGTAAGGAGTCCCCGGGTGGTACAAATGGTTAACACACTCAGATGCTTATCAGAAGTCTGGAGGTTTGAATATATCCAACAGTGCCTCAGAAGAACGTTCTGGCCATCCACCTCCAGAAAATAATCAGTCACTGACAACCTGATGAAACACTTCTATTCTGACACATGTGGTTTCACCATGAGCCAGAGTTGACTCAGCGACAATTGTTTTGGTTAATGTACGTAAATTCCAAGAAGGTGGGCCTGCCCATTTGTTTCAGACTGGCTTCCCAATGCCTAGCACAGCAGTACCTCAGATACAACAAATAACAATGTCCTGTGGTTAATGTAATCCTGTGAAATTACATTAACGTGCAGGTTGACTGTATTTTTCTATTTGACCGGGACAGTCCCCATTCATGTTAGTTGTCTTGGTGTAGTTTGGTTAAGGCTCCCCTGCCACACTCAAAAGCATCCTGGTTTGCAGAAGTAATTATATTGTTAACCTAACTCCCTCAGATAATAAACAGACGACCCATCTGTCAAGCTAATGCATTTAGCAGAGGACTTACTGCTCACCACTCTTGGGATCCTTGCAGTAATATATCTATTTAATGTCAATTTACCTAAGAAGATCACTTATTTTTATGTTTTAGTCATTATAATTTCCTTGATTTAATATCTAAAACAGACAGTAAATGTTTTAGTCAGCTAGGGCTGCTCTAACAGAAATACCACAGAGTGGATGGCTCTAACAAAGGAAGGTTTATTCTTACACAATCCGGTAGGCTACAAGTCCAAATTTAGGATGTCTGCTCCGGGGGAAGGTTCTCCCTCTTGTCAGCTCTGGAGGAAACTCCAGTATTGCATCAGTCTTTGCCCGGGGAGCATCTTGGCACAGGAACCTCTGGTCTTAAAGACACGCTCTTCTCCCGGTGCCACTTGCTTGGCGGTACGAGGTTCCCAATTCTCTGCCTACTTCCCTTTCCATCTACTTCAAGGAAACTCCCTTTACAGTGGAGCAGGGAGGTAATCCTGTGAAACGATATACAGCCCCACCCTAATCCTGTAACATACAGCATAGGAAAACCACAAAATGGAGGACAGTCACAAGACACTGGGAATCACGGCACAGCCACATGGCTACACATATTTTTGGAGGGACACAATTCAACCCATGACAGTAAATAACACTGTTTAGACAGCGTTTCTTTTATTTCTTCAGTGGCTATAATTTCTGGAAGCTAATATGGGAGTTTCTTCTCAGAATTTTCTTTAGGTATTTTTCTTGCCACTCACATGGAAAATCCTCAGATAGAACATTAGTACTGATAAAACTCTATTAGTACTGTTATAATAAAAATAAGATAGAAATGTCCTTTGAATTTAAATCCAAGAAGAAAGTTATGGAGTCCTGTGTTTAAACAACATCCATAGTAGCATTAATATTTCTCAGCAAAGACACAGGTGAGAATTGGGGAAAGAACAAATTTACGGGAAACTAAGTTGTGTAAGAACATTTTAAAAGTCATTTTGTATATCTGAGCAAGATTTTTTACTCTAAGAACTTTAAGAAAAACAGTATCCCTGAAGCTTCTACCCATTGCTACGTAAACAACACAGTCTTTGGCTGTTCTTCTCAGCTTATCCGCACTTGTAAAATGAAGGCTATGAGGCTTGCCTGAATGATGAATCACAGGTGGATGGAAGCATCAGAGTTTTGTTAGAATATGCTATAAACACGCAACAAAACAGAGAGGTATAAATCATGGGCTTGGGGAGGTTAGAGAGGCACCTATGGAAGAGATCAAACATAATTCTTTTATCTTTTTCTTCTAACTCTTTCCAAGAAAGTGACAAGTCTTAATCAGAATCTCCGGCAACCTAGCATTCCTTTCTACCTAAATGGGGTACAGATTCATACTGATGGAGGAGGAAAATTTCACAGACAGCCCTCTATCAGGAATAAGTGCCTTCAGTAATTACCAAGATGCCACGCTGACCTTTCCAGTACCTACCCCACACACTAAATTCTTAGATTCTATTTGCATTTTTACCATTAAATAATGACTGACAGAATCACTTTAAAAACAGGAAGTGTATTTTACACATAATATCGCCAAGTGCTGTGGAGTCGGAAAGGTACTAAAAAGTCAATCTACTCTTTCCACCTTTTTGCAGCAAAAGAATCACCAGTGTACGGGGACAGGCCAGTGAAAGTAAAGAAATTAGAGTTACAACAAATACCTTCCCGCACTGAACCAGAAGTAGGACCACTGTGAGGCCTGTGTATTCAACACTAGGGAATGCAAACCTCACCACTACCTCTGATCTCTTGACCACCACCGCATCATTCTCCTTTAGCCTTCCCAAACAGGCACCCTAATAATTACTCACACAAAAAAGACAAACTACGTCTTACAGGTTTTTTTCTCTTCATTTATCTTCTTCGCAGACTTGTGGCTATGTTCTCACAGTTGTCTCTGTATTAGTTTCCAACAAATTTAGATAAAAACTGGTTAGCAAACATAAAGACACTTTATAGTTACTGCCAAACCACAGCTATGTCTGTCATTTCTACTAATTGGTTTTTTTTTTTATTTAATTTTTTGCCTTTTTAAAAAGAAAAAAAATTGTGCTTTACACACTACAAAGATCCACTTAACTGGACTGCAACATAAACTGAAAACTCTTCTAGTCTTAACCCAATTATGCAAGGATAGAGTCGCAGGGGCAGAGGTCTGGGACCATGCTCTTGGGGGACAACAAGGCCAATTGGTATAACTAGCCTATTGCTAAGAGAGTCTTCTGCACCCCATATTGGTGTCTGGGGTCTTAAAAGCTAGCAAGCTGCCATCTGAGGTGCACCAAATGGCCTCAACTCAGTCAGAACAGATGATTACCAAGGACAACAAAGACATGACGGGAAAAAAGCCCAGAAAACAGTAGGACCCATGTGAATGGGTGACTGCATCAACATGTGACCAGGAGAACCAGATGGTGTCTGGCCACCACCAGTGACAGCCGTCATGGAGCGTGCAATGTGGAGTCCCAGTAGCAACACGAGAAAAAGAGGGATACACCTCAAGAACTCCACTAGAAGACCACAGTTGATGGTCCAAAGGTCAGAGATTTCCCTGAGAGCATGGCCCCTAGACCTGCTGCTGCCCTGACCAGAAAACATTATTGAAGTCAACCTTTGGACAGCAATGGATTGGACTCAGGGACACACTGTGAACTTATGGTGTGTATACTTCATGGTTCTATGGATCTACAGGGTGCTGTCCTACTGGTCTCTTACTAGAAGGGAGTGGAGAGGGGGGGAAAGGAGGGGACAAGAGCTTGTTAAGAGCATATGACATGTATAGAAAGGAAAGGAGGAGTGTGCTGTCACCAAGCAAGGAGAGCAGAAGGTGCTGCAGGTAGGTGGGCATGCAAATTTAATTTGGATTGTACACTTTCACTCAATCCTTAAAAAAAAATAAAATGTGCTCCAAGTGGAAGTTTACAGATAAGTTAGTTTCTCATACAAAAATTTATACACATGTTGTTATGCAAGCCTAGTTGTTCCTCCTCGAATGTGACAGAATACTTTTTCCACCCTGGATTCCCATGTCCATTCAACCAGCTAATGTACCTTTTTACTTCCTCATCTTGACTTTGGACGGGAGCTGCCTATTTAATTTTATATATCTACTTGAGACTCGACGGCAGTGGTTTTTTTTTTTTCTTAAGCTAAGAAGTACTCTTTTCACAATTATCATTTTTTTCATTGTATTGTAACTTTACAGTTCAACACTGTGTCTCATAGAAAAACTTACACACTTTGCCAGTGATGATCCTAGCTGCTCTCCATACTGTGACAGCACACTCCTCCCTTCCACCTCATACTTCCCTATCCATTTAACCAGATGCTGTGTCCCTCTGTCTTCTCATCTCACCTCTAGACAGAAGCTGCCCAGTTAGTTTCCTGTATCTACCCAATCCAAGGAGCACACTCTTTATGAGGATCATTTTATGTCTTATATACCAGTTCAATCTTTGTCTGAGAAGTTGGCTTCCAGAATGGTTTCAGCTCTGGGCTAACAAGACAGTCTGGGGACCATGTCTTTCAGAGACCCTCTAATCTGTCAGACCATCAGCTCTGGTCTTTTTACTAGAGTTTAAGTTTCATACCTCACATTTCTCCTGTTCTGTCAGAGACTTTTAGTTTAGTTCTCTGTAAGGACAGTCCTTGGTGGGAGCTGGGCACTATCTTCCAGTTTCATGCTGATGTAGTCTCTGGTATATGTGCCCTTGCTGTCTCTTGGTTTAACACTTCCCTTGCACTCTTTTTTCTCCTTTGCTCCATCCAGGTGGGTTGAGATCAACTGATGCTTCTTAGATGGCTGTTTGCTAGCTTTTAAGACCCTAGATTCACTTCATGAGTATCATTTTATGTCTTTTAGACCAGACTAATTTTTGTCTCAAACGTTGGCTTCAGAATGTTTTCAGTCTTGGGCTAGCAGAAAGTCCAAGGGCTGTATTTTTCAAGGTGTCTCCAGTCTCAGTCAGACCACTAAGTAAGTCTTTCTACTAGAATTTGAGTTCTGTACCCCAGTTTTCTCCTGCTCTCTCAGGAACTCTATTGTGTTTCTTGTCAGGGTAGCAATTAGTGATACCCAGGCACCATCTGTTATTTTGGTCTCAGGCTGATAGAGTCTCTGGTTTATGTGACTCTGTCTCTTGGTCTCATATGTTCCTTGTGTCTTTGGTGTTCTTTATTTGCCTTTGCTCCAGGTGAATTGGGTCTACTTCATTCAGCTTAGAAGACCACTTGCTAGCTTTAAGACCCCAAATGCCACTCATCAAAGTGGGACCAAGAACCTTTATTTTTTATTATGATTGAATAAAAATGTACATTCCCGTATAAATTTACATGCTCACCTATATGCACCTCCCACTGCTCTCCCTGCCTGGTGACAGCACACTCTTGCTCTCCCCTCCATACATGTCGTATCCTCCCAACAGTCTCCTATCCCCTCCTCTCCATCCACTCCCCATCCTCCAGTAAGGGGTCAGCAGGATGATATCCTATAGATGCACAGAACCACAAAGTGCTAACAAAATATGGTCGCTCTGCGTCACCACGTCCAATCCACTGCTGTCCAAAGATTTGACCTCCATTATGCTTTATGGACAGGGGAAGCATCAGGGCCAGGGGCCATGCACCCATGGGAACCCCGACACCTCTGGACCATCAACTGCAGTCTTTTATTGGAGATCTCAGGGTGTACCCCTTTTTATTCTTGTGTTGCCAGTGAGACTCAACTTTGTGAGCTCCATTGCACCTATCACTGGTGGTGGCTGGGCACCATCCAGTTCTTCCAGTCAAGAGTCGATGAAGACATTCACTTCCATGGGTCACTCTGTCTTCTGGGTTCTCTTTCCCCCATGTCATTCTTGTCCTCAGTGACCATCCGTTCCTCCTGAGTCGGGGCCATTTGCTGTACCCTCAGATGGTAGCTTGGCAGCTTTAAGAGCCCAGACACCACTCACCAATGTAGGGTGCAGAGAGCCCTAATTAGCAAAATGCTAGTTGTGCCAATCGGCCTCCATTTCACCTAAGAGCATGGTTCCCGGCCCCACACCCCAGCTACTCTGTCCTTCCAATATTGGATTAAGATGCAAGGAGTACTCAAGTTGTGTTAAAGTACAGTTAATATTGATCTTTCTAATGTGTGCTGTCACCAATTTGACCCAACCAAACTTCTAACAACTATCTAATCTAAACCCTACCCCGCTAGCCCTTCCACCCTCCCGCCCTGCCCACCCCTACAGGGCAAAGTCTTTTCTTCTATGCATGAGTCTGATTTTAAGTTCTTATTGTAGGGGTCTCATACAACATTTGGCCTTTCGTCGCTGACTACTTTCACTCAGCATTATGTCCTCCAGCTGAAAGCAGGTTAAGAGATGTTTCCTGCAATGATTGTTGTTCTGTATCACTGCATAGTGTTCCACTGAGCATACATACCATAGTTTACCTATCCATTCCTCTGTTGTTGGGCATCTGGGTTGACTCCATCTTTTTGCCATTGTGGACTATGCTGCAATAAACATTCGTGTGCATGTATCAGTTGGTGTGAATGGTGATAATTCTGCAGAATATATTCTATGCAGTGGAATTACTGGGGCAAATGGAATATCTATATCCAGTTTTGTAAGGGAGCACCAGATTGCTTTCAAAGAGGCTGGACCATTTAGCAATCCCACCCACAGTGTAGGAGAGTTCCAATTTCTCCACAGCCTCTCCAGCATTTGTTGTTTTGCATTTTTTTTGGATCATGGCCAACCTTGTTGGGGTGAGATGTTATCTCATTGTAGTTCTGATTTGAATTTCTTTAATAGTTAACGATCATGAGCGTGTCCGCATGTGTTTTTTGGCTGCCTGGCTCTCGTCTTTAGAGAAGAGTCCCTCCATCTCCTTTGCCCATCACTTAATTGGATGAGTTATCTTTTTATTGATATTTTGTAGTATCTCATATACTATGGAGATCAGGCATTAGTGTGACATATAGTTGCCAAATATTTTTTCCCATTCTGCAGGTGGCCTTTTAATTCTATTAATAAAGTCTGGATGAGCAAAAGTGTTTGAATCTTAATAGTTCCCATTTATCTATTTTCTCTTCTGTTGATTGTGGTTTGTTTCACAGATTTTCAAGTCTGTCTATGTTGTGTATTAAAACTTCCATTGTTGTTCTTACTTTTTCTTGGATGAGCTTCATCGTTTTAGATTTGATATTTAGGTCTTTTATCCAGTTGGAGTTGTTTTTTATTTAAAGTGTAAGATATGGCTCTTGTTTCAATTTATTGCAGATGGATATCAAATTTTGCCAGCACCATCTGTTGAAGAGATTGTGTTTACCCCAGTTTAATGTCTTAGGGCCTTTGTTGAATATCAACTGCTCATAGGCAGATGGTGTCATCTCTGGGGTCTCGATTCTGTTCCATTGATTAATCTGTCTGTTTTTGTACCAGTACCAGGCTGTTTTGACTACTGTGGCAGTGTAATAGGTTTTAAAGTCGGGTAATAAGAGGCTTCCCAGTGTGTTCTTCTTCTTTAGTAATGCTTTACTTAGCCGGAGCTTCTTCCCTTTCCAGACAAAGTTGGTAATTTGTTTCTCCATCTCATCAAAAAATGTCACTGGAACTTGTACTGGGATTGCATTATATAAGTAGATTACTTTGGGTAAAACAGACATTTTCACAATGTTAAGTCTTTCTATCCATGAGCAGGATAGGTTTCTCCATTCATGTACGTCTCTCTTAGTTTCCTGTAGTAAGGGCTTGTAGCTTTCTTTGTAAAGGTCTGTTATTTCTCTGGTTAAATTTATTCCTAGATACTTTATCTTCTTAAGGGCTACAGTAAGTGATACTGACTTGGTGATTTTTTTCCTTAATAATCTCATAGTTGCTATAAAGGAATCCTGCTGATTTACTTATGTTTATCTTGTATCCTGAGACTCTGCTGAATTCTTCTATCAGTTTCAGTAGTTTACTTATGGATTCTTTGGGATTCTCCAAATATGCAATCATACAATCTGCAAATAGGGAGATTTTTACTTCTTCATTGCCAACGCAGATGCCCTTTATTTCTTGGTCTTGTCTAATTACTCTGGCTAGAACTTCTAGTACAACGTTGAATAGGAGAGGTGAGAGTGGGCATCCTTGTCGGGTTCCTGTACTCAAGGGAAACTGTTTCAGTCTCTCTCCATTCAGGATGATGTAGGCAGTTGGCTCTGTACAAATGGCCCTTATTGCATTGAGGAATTTGCTGTCTATTCCTATTTTGCGGAGAGTTTTTAGCATGAATGGGTGTTGGGCTTTGTCAAATGCCTTTTCTGCATCAATAGACAAAATCAGGTGATTCTTGTCTTTTGTGATATTTCTGTGGTTGATCACATTAATTGTTCTTCTGATGTTGAACCAGCCTTGCATCCCTGGTATGAACCCAATTTGGTCATGATGGGTTATTTCTTTGAGATGTTGTTATATTCTATTGGCAAGAATTTTCTTGAAGATTTTTGCATCTAGATTCAAGAGTGATATCAGTCTGCAGTTCTCCTTTTTTGTTGGGTCTTTCCCTGGCTTTGGTATCAGGGTGATGCTGGCTTAATAGAATGAATTTGGGAGTATTCCATCCCTTTCTATACTGTGAAGTAGTCTCAGTAGCATTGGAGATAACTCTTCTCTAAAAGCTTGGCAGAAATCTGCAGTGAAGCCATCTGGGCCCAGGCTTTTTTGGGTTGACAGGTTTTTGATGACTTTTCAATCTCTTCCTTTGTAATGGGTTTATTAATTTTTTCTGCTTCACCTTGTGATAATTTTGGTAGGTGATTTGAATGAAGGAATTTGTGCATTTCCTCTAGGTTTTCAAATTTCTTAAACTATAGTCTTTCATAGTATTCTGTTAAGATATTTTTCATTTCTGTTGGCTCTATTGTGACAACTCCCCTCTCATTTCCTATCTGGGTTGTGTGTTTCCTGTTTTTTTTTAGTAAGTTTAGCCAATGGTTTCTCAATTTTGTTGATCTTTTCAAAAAACCAGCTTTGGGTCTTTTCAATTTTTTTCAATTGTTCTTCTATTCTCTAATTTGTGTTGTTCTGCTCTAGTCTTTATGATCTGTTTTCTTCTGGTGCCTGAGGGGTTCCCCTGTTGCTGTCTTTCTACTTGTTCAAGCTATAGGGTTAGTTCTTTGGTTTGGTTTCCTTCTTCCTTGCAGATGTGTGCATTTATGGAGATAAACTGACCTCTGAGCACTGCTTTGGCTGTATCCCATAGGTTTTGGTAGGAAGTGTTTTCATTCTCATTGGAATCCACAAATTTCTTTATTTCATCCTTGATTTCCTTCATAACCCATGGTTTTTTGAGTAAGATGTTCAGTTTCCATGACTTCCATTTTCTAGGTATGTTTTTTATGCTATTGATTTTGACTCTTTATGGCTTTATGATCTGAGAAGATGCTCTGCATTAATTCAATGGTATAGATTTTGTTGAGAATTTATGTCCTAACACGTGGTCTATTCTAGAGAATGTTCCATGTGCACTGGAGAAGAAGATGTAGTTGTCTGCTGATGGATAGAATGTTCTCTATATGTCGATGAGGTCTATTTGGTTAATTGTCTTCTGTGTCTTTACTTAGCTTTTTTCCAGATGATCTGTACAATATTGAGAGTGGAGTGTTGAAGTCTGCTACTATTATTGTGGAGTGATCTATCTCCTTTTTGAGTGTAGTCAGTGTTTCTTCAATGTATTTAGGTGTTTTAATATTAGGTGCATAACTATTCAATATTGTTAAGTCCTGCTTGTGTACTCAGCAATAGTGTCTATCCTTGTCCACAGTGGTGGATTTTACATTCAAATCGATTGTATCTGAGATTGGAATTGCCACACCTGCTTTTCTTTATGTATTGTTAGTTTGATATATTCTTCCACCCTTTAGTTTTCAGTTTATTCATATTTTTAAGCCTAAGGTGAATTTCTTGTAGACAACATATGGATGGTTCATGTCTTGTGATCCAAGATGTCACTCGATGTCTCTTTACTGGAGCATTCAGTTCATTAACATTCAATGTAATTATTGATAGGTATGTGTTCAGTGTTGCCATTGTGATATGTTTATTTTTGTGTTGATCCTTCTCTGTTGTTCTTATTAATCTCTTCTGAGACATACTTGTTTGTGAGTCAATTTTTCACCTTTTTAGGGTTGGTTTTGTTGTTTTTGAGACTCCTGTATTACATTTCTTGATACGGTATGTTACATCTTTATTGTTCTTTACGGTTACCCCTATGATCCTGCTTAATAAAGTATGTATAAACCAGTTTTAATTAGTACCAGTCTTGTCAACTTCCTCTCCATATGGAAGGAGTATAGCAACTGTAGTACATCCCTCAATTTAATATGATGACATCATAGTTTTCATGACATGATCACTAGATCACTTCTTCTAATATAGCTTTGATTGAGTTTGCAGCCTTCCCTAACTGAGTAGGATTCTGGACGATCTGTCCTTCTAAAATATAAAGTTAGTGCTTTTGTTCTTCTAAGCCAAAGCCAAGAGATCCTTTCAGTATTTCTTGTAGCTTTGGTTTGGTTTTTAGAGTCTCTTGAGTTTCTGTTTATCTGTCAACATCTTCATTTCATTTTCATATTTGAAAGGTAGTTTTGCAGGATATCTAATTCTTGGTTGGAAGTTCTTCTCCTTTAAGGCTTTGAATATGTCATGCCACTGTCTCCGTGCCAGCATTGTTTCTGCTGAGAAATCGGATGAAAGCCTACAGGGTTTCTTTCTGAATGTTAGCTTTTCTTTGAGTCTTGCTGCCTTTAAGAGTTTCTGCTTATGTTTCATTTTGTTAAGCCTCATTATATGTCTTGGAGTCTTTCTTTCGAGATCTGTATTGAGTGGCATTCGATATGTGTCTTGGATATCTATATTCTCTTCCTTCATAATTTCTGGGAAGTTTTCTGTCAGCAGCAACAATACACTCTGTGTTCTCAGGTGTCTAATCCTGCTCAGGAACTCCAATTAATCATAAGTTGTTCCTCTTAATAGAGTCCCACATGCTTCTTAATGCTTCTTCATTTTTCTTGTTGTTAGCTGCTGTTCGGGTGGTCCATAGAATAAAATAAAATGCTGTCTAGTCCCATACCATCCCCATAATCCTGTTATAATCTGTAAAGTTTTTATTGTCTCATTTTGGGAAGTAGATTGCCAGGCCTTTCTTTCTAGTCCTCTTAGTCTAGAAGCTTTGCTGAAACCTGTCCAACATTTAGTAAATAATAACTCCACAATTTGTATTTATTTGGCATCATTTGTTCACTAGGTGTTTACAGAGAGCTGCTCTGTGCTAGAGCGGAAGAGGTGCCATAGATAAAATGAGAAATACACGTAATTCCTCCCTCACATGGCAAGCACAATATTAAATTTATAAAAGAAAATTTTTCATGCGTATTTGAAGGGCAAATGTTGATCTGTATTTTCACATCATTTCAACAAAATAAATAAAATAATATACTATGCAAAGATTCTTTTTAAATTACTTACATTAATGCTATAGTAAAGATTAGTATCCCTTTGAATGAAATCCAAAAACCTAAGTACCTGAGATTTGGAGGTACTCTGGTGTGACAGATGAAAACTTCCAGGTGAATTCAGCTGAAACTGTATCCAAAGCATAAAAACAACCTCCAGTGTTCTTTGGAGACTTAAAACAATACTTTATTTGCACCTTAATTAAAGTCAGTAAAGAATCTCAGGTTTGACAAGCCTGGCAATCACCATCTTTCATTTCAATTACTTTAATTAAAATACCTAAGACCTTGGCAGTGGTTTTGCCAATTAACTGAACTACCACTTAACTCCTTTAGAAATATCTATCATGTTCCAAATTAAGAGGCAGCAACAGCTATAAATTCTTTATATACATAATGGATATTTTTATTTCTTCCACCCATAATCATATGTCTAATACAAAACATCATATAGAAACAATTTGGAAAATAGCACAGAGAGAAAACAGTTGTCATTTCTTTGGCTAAGCCCCCCCCCAGCAGTGCTGACAATGCAGTGGTTAAAGTGCTCTGCTGCTAACCAAAAGGTGAGCAACTTGAATTTGAACCCACTAGCTGCTTCACAGGGCAGGATGTGGCATTCTACTTCTGTAAAGATTTACAGCCTTAGGAACCTGATGGGGCAGTTCTACCCTGTCTTGTAGAGACAGAGTTGGGATCAACTCGCAGCAGTGGGTTTGCTTTTAAGCTCTCTGTGGTTTTTAGTTCTCTCCCTCTTTACCAAAAAACAATGACAGGCAAAAACAAATTCCAACCTCTCTTTTGGGATGTTCTTTCCAGCATTTTATCAAGGAAATCTGAGATAGCAGAAACCCTGGTGGTGTAGTGGTTAAGTGCTATATCTGCTAACCAAAAGGTCAGCAGTTCAAATCTTCATGGAAACTCTATGTAGCAGTTCTACTCTGTCCTACAGGATCACTATGAGTTGGAATGAACTTGATGGCAGCAGGATTTTTTTAGAAAAGAAATTATGAAAGGGATCTGGTAGCACTGTGGTTAAAAGTGTGACTGCTAACCAAAAGGTGAGTGGGCATGTATGATACAGTCCAGTGCAGATGACCTGGGTTCTGTATGTAGCCACCACAGCAACTTGCATGTTGCTATGCTGCTGAACAGGTTTCAGCTAAGCTTCCACACTGAGGTAGACTAGGAAAACAGGCATAGTAAACCATTTCCGAAAAATGAGCCATTGAAGACCCTGTGAAGCACAGTTGTACTCTGACTCACAGGAGGTCAACAGGAGTTGGAGTGTACTGAATGGTATCTGGAGGTTTTAAACACATGATAGATGCTATTTACAAATCCATACCTTCAGCCCCAGTGTTCAGTGATTTCCATACTCTCATATGAAACTGAATACTTGACCCATTCATAGACACCTTAATCTCAATGTGTCTAAAGCATAACTTTTGGTTTCCTCAATATCCTATCACCCATATCAATGAAAAGCCATGCCACTTATCCAGTTACTCAAATCAACTGCCAACTCCATTCTCTATACATGTACAAAAGTAAGTTGGATTATGTCCTTTCTTGCCTAAAAGTTTCCTACAATATTCACTGTACTTCTGATCAAGACTTTAAGAGAGTAAATGGCTCCTAATGATCTAGTTTTGCTAGGTTCTTTCAATTTCTTCTGGTTCACTTTGCTTTAAACACATTGGTCTTCTCTCAGTTCTGAATAGGTGATGTTCTTTTCTATCTCACAGCAAAATGAAAAAACATGTATTTATTAATAAGCCCTACACAGAACAGCTCTACTCTGTAACACATAGTTACCGTGAGTTGTAATCATCTCAACAACAACTAACACCGTCAACTGCTATCAAGCAGATCCTGAGTAAAGCTGTGCTCCAGAGTTTTCTATGGCTGATTTTTCAGAAGTAGATCAGCAGACATTTCTTCTGAGGTATACTCAACACCTCCAACCTTTTGATTACCATCTGAGCACAATGATTATATGTACCACCTGGGTACTCTGTATACTTATTGCTTATCAAACACAAATATTAAATCATTTAAGATGAGCACATAAATTAAATATGACACATCCCCATGAGTGTCTCCAACTGTGATTTGAAGAGTTCAGATTTAAAATATTCAACACTTTAACTTAAAATGTAAACTTCAAAAGATTGTCAGAAATTAGCAATATATAGATTTCAAATCTTCTATCTGACATTATCTCTGGGCCCAGATGGGATACCTGAGGTTACATAGACAGGCAGCAGTATGGAAACAATATTAGCACATGTAAACTCTGCCTGGTTATTTTTACAGCCATCTGAAACAGGGGTTCTTAATTGTGGCTCCAGGGTCAGTAGCACTGGATCTACTGAGTCAGATACTAAGGGGGTGAGGTCTAGCAATTTGTGTTTTAACAAGCCTTCCAGCTGGTTTTGATGCATGTTAACATGCGAGAAACAGTGCTCTAGAAATACAGACTAGCTAGCTTAATCAATTAAATCAATATTTAAATAACAACAATAAAATAGCTTGCAGGTTCTGCCAGAGGTGAGGACCAAGTCTATCTAATCTCTACTGACTTCTGGCTTCCTCAATGTTGAATATGTACTGAAATTACCTAAAGGGTTAAAAAAACAACAACAATGACAAAAAAACTGATGCTTAATTTTAGCTCCAGGGATTCAATTCCTGAGAATGGCCTGACTTGGGACTTTTAAAATTTCTTCTGGTGATTCTGATACCACTGGAACTGAAAACCTCTCTCTTCTCTCTCTCTCAGCAGTAGGTGGTATACAGGAAGGATGGAAATGATCATTGTTCTCACACCTTGTATTATCAAGATTTTATTTTCTGGCACTAATAGCCTTTGATGCTACAATGAGATTATGAACTTGTAATTATTCCACCAAATGCATGATAAAATACATTTTTATTGCATATTTATTTTATATATATATATAATTTTATTTATTGTGTTTGTTGTTGAGAATATACACAGCAAAACATACCCTAAATTCAGGGGAGATAGTCCAATATGGTAGCAAAGTGAGTCATACTGTCCCTCTTACAACAAAGACACAAGAAAACAAGTCAATCATACATAGAAGACAACTTTGGAACACTGAGCATCAATGACAAGGTTGAAGAATCAAACCAAGCACCAAGTGGAAAGAGTAAAGCAACAAACACAGAGAAGTATGGCTCACTGGTGGAAACCCTAGTGACATAGTGGGTCTGCTAACCAAAGGGCCAGCAGTTCAAATCCACCAGGTGCTCCATGGAAACTCTATGGGGCAGTGCTACTCTGACCTCAAAGGTCCCTGTGAGTCAGACCCAACTTGATGGCAGCATTATTTATTTATTTTTTGGTGTCCCACCAGCTGAACCTGCACAGCACAGCCATACTGAGACAAAGCAAGCAGTGTTCACAATCAAAATCCTGTCACCTGATGCAGATAAGTAGAGCAACTCTGCACTTAAGTTCAGAGGTAGACAGTAGTGCTTCCTACTCTGTGAAAACTTAACTGCACACTCCTCATCCACTGAGCTCATCCCAGCCCCTTGTTCTGGAGGGTCATGGACCTGTGGTGTCCCTAACACCCTTTTCATGCATTCTCCTCACCTTCACATAATCATAGTCCAGCAGCATTTACTACTGTCACATCCCAAGCCAAGTACCCCAACACTGGTGCTGGAGGCCTGTGGACCAGTGGCATCCCCTCTTCCACTCATACAACCTCACTAGGGGCCCATGATCCAGATGTACCTGCTTTTCCACCCAGCCATACATGCAAGGTGGTACTCCCTGTTCCACCCACCCATACAGGCCAATGGTCCATAGACTGGTGCGGCCTGTTCCTAAGACCAGGTAAATGAAAACCAGGGACTATAGTCTGGTGATGTTTACTTCTCTAACTGCCTGGGAATGGGCAGTATCCTCTTTTCTGCTCAGCCACCTGCACTGGGAGCCTGAGGACTGCCAATGCCCACTCCTACACAGAGTCATGTACCCTGAGGATCCATAAAAAAATGATTCCTGCCGTTTCACTCAGCCACTAATGCCAGGGGCTTATGAACTGGAGGTACCCACTCCTACACCCAGTCAACTGCACCAAGGATGCATAGATCAGCAGTGCCCCTTCTTTCAACAGTCATCCTCACTGGGAACCCAAAGACTGGCAGCACACCCTCCCCCACAACACAGTCCAGCAGATAGGGGCATGTCCTCCTGGTGAGCACCTATAAACTAGTAGCAATCCCTTTGCCTTGTCTCCTATACAACCCTTACCAGTAATCAGAAGCTTGTGCCCTCCTTGACCACTCCCATGCAGGATCATTGGCAAGCACTTACAAACCACCTACTTGGTAACTTAAACAATGCAGGCATCCTCATTCTGAGCAACAGACAGTATATACATATAGGACCCAAACCAGTGACCAGTGAGAATGCTTTCTATACCCATGACCAAGTGACCAGCTAGAGAGGCATATCACTTCACTAGTAATGACAGGTACACCCTCAGTCTCCTGCAAGAACAGTGAACAGTGACCTATGTTCACACATTGAGTGGCTGCCTTGCCTGCTTAGCAAGGACTTAGTGAGAGCTCCAGTGCATCCAGACTAACGATGAGAACAGCACACACACACCGTGCCTACTTAAATAGAACAAAACTAAACAGGAACTTAGGATGCATAAAACAAACATAAAATAAATACACAGCACCTGAATGCCTACGAGGCATCAGACAATGTCAAATCACATAAAGAAATGGAACAAGACAGTACAGCCAGTGTCCAAAATAAAGAGCCAAAGAGCCAGAGAAAGACATGGCAATGCAGCTACCTGAGAAAGTATTAAAAAGACTAATAGCTAGAGTTCTCTAAGAGACCAAGGAAAACACAGACAAAACCAAGGAAAATACAGATACAATGAAAGAATACACAAAGTAGTAGAAGAATTAAGGAAATCAACACAAGAACAAAACAATAAGGAGACAATTTGAAATTATACAAAATCAGCAACTAGAGATACAAAAGATTAGTAATAAAATTCCAGAAATAAACAATTCAATAGAAGGGCATAGAAGCTGACCTGACTCAATGGAAGACAGAATCAATGAAACAGAGGACAAATCCCTTGACATCAATTGGTTTCAGAAAAGTCAAAAAAAAAAAAAAAAAGAATGAAGAATTATGTGGGACATTATCAAAAGGAAAAATTTACACATGATCAAGATGTTAGAACAGGAGAAGCCAAAAAAAGAAAAAAAGAAAGAGCATTATTAAAGATTTGATGGAAGAAAACTTTCCTAATATCATGAAAGACAAGAATATGTACATTCAAGTAACTCAGTGAATTCCATACAGGATACACCCCAAAATAATGTCACCAAGACATATCATAATCAACTTTCCAAAGCCAAAGACAAATAATTACGAGAACAGCTTCAGAAAAATGAGACGTCACCTCAAAACAGGAACCAATATGCTTATTCTCTCATTACTCAGGAGAAACCATGCAAGTAAGACACCAATGGGATGACATACATAAAGCCTTGAAAGAAAAAAAAACTCACAAACCAAGAATTATACATCCAACAAAAGTGTTTCTCAAATACAATGACAAAACTGGGACATATCTAGATGAACAGAAATTAAGGAAATTTGTACAAACTAGAGAAATCTTATAAGAAATACTGAAACAAGACTTTAAGAAAGAGAATCAACAATATCAGACAACAACCTGAAATTAGAAGAGAAGATCAATCCAGACAAAGAATTCTAAAAGATGAAGTTAGAAGAGTGAAAATAAGAAAGCAGTGAGGGGGGTGGAATCAAGATGGCGGACTAAGCCCACGTCTCCTTACATCCCTCTGGAAACCAAGACCTGAATTGCCAATCAAACAGAGCCTTTTGATCACCTAATCAGCCTCAGGACATGGCACAGAGCTGTTAATTGGGACTTCATACCACTCAGCGAAAAACTTCCTCTCTTCCGCTGACTTCGCTCCTGGCTAGCCTCGGCTCTCATGGACAGAAGGTAAACGCACCATTTTGACTTTTTCTTCCTCTGTCTCGGAAAGGCGAGTGGAGCTGGGTCTTGCCTGGCAGCTGGACTCAGAAGCGCTGCTGGGGGGATAGGCAGGCAAAATTCCCATATTCTGAGAGCCAGGCTCGGGACTCTGTTAATCTAGCCATTTTGAGACTTTCATTTTGTAGCTGCCTCAGCGGGGTTTGTGAGGAGCTTCGCGGTCTGTGTGCGGGACACCATGTTGGTACCGAGATTTTAGCAGGACCTCGTTCTTAGCCTGGGAGCCAGCGCATGCAAACAGGACAGTGCTTCTCCAACAGCAAAGTAGTGATTTTGCACAGTGCTGCCTACGTTGGAGGCCCTACAATAGAAGCAGAGGAATCACTACCTCTCAGCACCGTTAGCCCCTGTCTGCTGCCTGTGTGGAGGACGCCATCGTGGATACAGTGGCCGCAGCTGGACCTACTTCTTAGCTTGGGAGCCAGAGCCTGCCCACAGGAGAGTGCTTTTCTATCACAAAACCAGTACTCGACGCAGTGTTGGCTAAGGCTAGGCCCTATCAGCAGAGGCCAACAGGGCAGTACCACTGCTGTATTCTGAACTAGATTCTTATCATCTGGGGTTGGATACAGTGGCGCTTACTTTGTCAGATGAGAAGAGGGACCTCTACATATGAAAATCTAACTGACTTCTGAACTGGTCAGATACCTTTTGCTTTATATTTGAAGACAGCCTAGAGAAACATTTGCAATCCATCCTCACAGTACCTCTTCTAGGCTCTATATACTCACATGGGACTCAAAAAGCAACAGACAATGGTGGCATACAAGCAATCACTCATGGCTTCAGAAGGCACCCAAACAAAGCAACCAAGGAATTTTCCAGGTGAAGAAACTTTTATGAAAGCATCAGGAAGTGAATACAAATTGATTATATACAGAGCCCTTCTAGACCTTATACAAAATGCAGCAGAACAAAGTGAAAAATTAAGCCAATTGTTCAATCTGATGGAACACCAGCACTCTGAAATCCAACAGATCAAGAAGAAAATCAAAGACATAGAAACTTCCATGCAAACCCAAGAAAACAGAATGGAACACATGGAAAAAAGAATTTCTGACTTGGAAAACAGAGCTACTGATGCCGGTGTCTATGAGCAGAAATCAGAAAAAAGAAACAAGAAAAATGAAGAAACATTAAGAAGCATGTGGGACTCTATTAAGAGGAACAACCTTCAATTAATTGGAGTCCCTGAACAGGGTGAGACATTTGAGAACACAAAGAGTATCGTTGCTGAGCTGATGAAAGAAAACTTCCCAGAAATCATGAAGGAAGAGAATACAGATATCTCAGATGCATATCATACACCACCTAATATAGATCTCAAAAGAAAGACTCCAAGACATATTATAATCAAGCTTAACAAAATGAAACACACGCAGCAACTCTTAAAGGCAGCATGACTCAAGGCAAAGCTAACATTCAGAGGGAAATCCTGTAGGATCTCATCAGATTTCTGAGCAGAAACAAATGCTGGCACGGAGACAGTGGCACGACACATTCAAAGTCTTGAAGGAGAAGAACTTCCAGCCAAGAATTATATATCCTGCAAAACTATCTTTCAAATACAAAAATGAAATTAAGACATTCCCAGATAAACAGAAACTCAGAGACTTTGTAAAAACCAAATCCAAACTACAAGAAATACTGAAAGAAGTTCTTGGCTTTGCCTTAGAAGAACAAAACCACTAACTTTATATTCTAGAACGACACACTACTCAATACTCTACTCATTTAGGGAAGGCTCCAAAGCCAATCACAGCTTTGATATGGAAAGAAGCAATCCAGCGATCATCATGAAAACTATGGTGTCATCATAATAAACAGACGGATGTACTACAGTCGTTATAGTCCTTCCAGATGGAGAGGAAGATGACAAGATTGGTAGTAATTAAAATTGGGTTTATAAATAGTTTATGAAGGGGGTTCACAGGGGCAGCTGTAAAGCAGAACAAAGATGTATCATACCATTTCAAGAAATCTAACACACGAGTCTCAACAACTATAAAACCAGCTCTGAAAAAGGTGAAAAATCAACTGACAAAAAAGAGTGTCCGAGAACAGACTAATAAGAACAACAGAGAAAATACCAACATAAAAATAAACATATCACAATGGCAGCAGTGAACACATACCTATCAATAATTAGACTGAATGTGAATGGACTGAATGCTCCAGTAAAGAGACAGCGAGTGTCATCTTGGATCAAAAGACACGACCCATCCGTATGTTGTCTATAAAAAACTCACTTCAGACCTAAAGACAGCAACAAACTGAAAATTAAAGGATGGAAGAATATATATCAAGCTAACAATGAACAAAGAAGAGCAGGGGTGGCAATTCTAATCTCAGACAAAATCAATTTTAATGTCAAATCCACCACTGTGGACAAAGATGGACACTATTTATTGCTGAAATGTTCAGTACACAAGTAAGACTTAACAATATTAAATATTTATGCAACTAATGTCAGAGCACCTAAATATGTCGAAGAAATACTGACTAGGTTCAAAAGAGAGTTAGATGACTCCACAATAATAGTGGGAGACTTTAACACTCCACTCTCATCACTAGACAGATCATCTAAGAAAAAGCTCAGTAAAGATACAGAAGATCTCATTGACACAATTAGCCAACTAAACCTCATTGATATATACAGAACTTTCCATGCATCAGCAGACAACTACACCTTCTTCTCCAGTGCACATGGAATATTCTCCAGAACTGACCACCTCATAGGCCATAATGCAATGCTCAACAAAATCCATACCATTGAATCACTGCAAAGCACCTTCTCAGACCATAAAGCCATCAAAGTTGAAATCAATAGCAGAAAAAAACATAGATACAAAGTGGAACTCTTGGAAACTGAACAACATCTTGCTCAAAAAAACATGGGTTATAGAGGAAATCAAGGATGAATTAAAGAAATTCATGGATTCCAATGAGAACGAAAACACTTCCGACCAGAACCTATGGGATACAGCCAAAGCAGTGCTCAGAGGTCTGTTTATCTCCATAAATGCACACATCTGGAAGGAAGAAAGAAACCAAATCAAGGAACTAACTCTACAGCTTGAATAAGTAGAAAGAGAACAAGAGGAATCTCTCGGGCACCAGAAGAAAGGAGATCATAAAGAATAGAGAAGAGGTAAATGAATTAGAGAATAGAAAAACAATTGAAAAAATTGAAAAGACCAAAAACTGGTTTTTCTGAAAAGATCAACCAAATTGATAAACCACTGGCTAAACTTACTAAAGAAAAGCAGGAAAGGAAACAAATAACCCGAATTAGAAATGAGAGGGGAGTTGTCAACACAGATCGAACAGAAATCAAAAATATCATAACAGAATACTATGAAAGACTGTACTCTAACAAACTTGAAAAACTAGGGAAAATGGACCAATTCCTTGACTCATACCACCTAACCAAATTATCACAACGTGAAGCAGAACAACTTAATAAATCCATCACAAAGGAAGAAATTGAAAAGGTCATCAAAACACTGCCAACCAAAAAAAGTCCGGGCCGAGATGGCTTCACAGCAGAATTCTACCAAGCATTTAGAGAAGAGTTATCCCCAATACTACTGAGACTATTTCACAGTATAGAAAGGGATGGAGTACTCCCAAACTCACTCTATGAAGCCAGCATAAGCCTGATACCTAAGGCAGGGAAAGACCCAACAAAGACAGAGAACTACAGACCAATATCACTCATGAACCTAGATGCAAAAATCTTCAACAAAATACTTCCCAACAGAATACAACAACATATCAAGAAAATAATCCATCATGACCAAGTGGGATTCATACCAGGGATGCAAGGCTGGTTCAACATCAGGTAAAAAACAATTAATGTGATCAACCACATAAATAACACAAAAGACAAGGATCACCTGATTTTGCCCATTGATGCAGAAAAGGCATTTGATAAAGTCCAACACCCATTCCTGCTAAATACTCTTAGCAAAATGGGCACAGATGGCAAATTCCTCAACACAATAAGGGCCACTTATACAAAGCCAATTGTCCACATAATCCTGAATGGAGAGAGACTGAAAGACTTTCCCTTGAGATCAGGAACTAGACAAGGATTCCCACTGTCACCTCTCCTATTCAACATTGTGCTAGAAGTTCTAGCCAGAGCAATTAGACAAGACCAAGAAATAAAGGGGATCTGCGTCAGCAAAGAGGAAGTTAAAATCTCCCTGTTCGCAGATGACATGATTGTATATGCAGAGAACCCCAAGGAATCTATAAGTAAGCTACTCAAACTAATAGAAGAGTTCAGCAATGTCTCAGGATACAAGATAAACATAAGTAAATCAGGATTCCTTTATATCAACAACGAGACTGTTAAGAAGGAAATTATTAAATCAATACCATTTACAATAGCCCCTAAGAAGATAAAGTACCTAGGAATTAATCTAACCAGAGAAATAACAGACCTTTACAAAGAGAACTACAAGCCCTTACTACAAGAAACTAAGAGAGACTTAGATAAATGGAAAAACCTACCCTGCTCCTGGATAGGAAGACTTAACATTGTGAAAATGTCTATTTTACCCAAAGCAATTTATTTATATAATGCAATCCCAATACAAGTTCCAGCATCATTTTTTAATGAGATGGAGAAACAAATCCCAAATTTTTTTGGAAAGGGAAGAAGCCCCGGATAAGTAAGTTACTACTACAGAAGAAGAACACACTGGGAGGCCTCTCATTACCCGACCTTAGAACATACTACACTGCCACAGTGGTCAGAACAGCCTGGTACTGGTACAAGAACAGACAGATCGATCATTGGAACAGAATTGAGATCCCAGAGATGACACCATCTGCCTATGAACAGTTGATATTCAACAAAGGCCCTAAGACATTAAACTGGGGTAAAAACGGTATCTTCAACAGATGGTGCTGGCAAAATTGGTTATCCATCTGCAATAAACTGAATCAAGATCCATATCTTACACCTTATACAAAAACCAACTCCAACTGGATTAAAGACCTAAATATCAAACCTAAAACGATAAAGCTCATCCAAGAAAAGGTAGGAACAACAATGGAAGTTTTAATACACAATGAGGACAGACTCCAAAATCTGTCAAAGAAACCTCAATCAACAGAAGAGCAAATAGATAAATGGGAACTATTAAGAATCAAACACTTTTGCTCATCCAAAGACTTTATTAATAGAATTAAAACAACACCCACAGAATGGGAAAAAATATTTGGCAACTCTATGTCAAGACCGACGCCTGATCTCCATAATCTATAAGATACTGCAAAATATCAATAAGAAGATAAACCATCCAATTAAGTAATGGGCAAAGGAGATGGACAGACACTTCACTAAAGAGGAGATCCAGGCAGCCAAAAAACACATGCGGACATGTTCACGATCTTTAGTTATTACAGAAATTCAAATCAAGACAACAATGAGATACCATCTCACCCCAACAAGATTGGCCATGATCCAGAAAACACAAAACAACAAATGCTGGAGAGGCTGTGGAGAAAGTGGAACCCTCCTACACTGTTGGTGGGGTTGCAAAATGCTCCAGCCTCTTTGGAAGGCAATCTGGCACTTCTTTAAAAAAAATGGATATCGATATACCATTTGACCGAGTAATTCCACTACTTGGAATATATCCTAGAGAATCAAGGCCTTTCACACCAATGGACACATGCACAAGAATGTTTACCGCAGCACAGTCCACGATAGCAAAAAGATGGAATCAACCCAGATGCCCAACAATAGAGGAATGGATAGGTAAACTATGGTACATATACTCAGTGGAGCAGTATGCAATGATAAAGAATAACGATGATTCCAGGAAACATCTCCTAACCTTGTTTCAACTGGAAGACATTATGTTGAGTGAAAGTAGTCAGTGACAAAGGGACAAATACTGTATGAGACCTCTACGATAAGATCTCAAAAACAGACTTGTGTATAGAAGAAAAGACTCTTTGACAGCTGCAAGGGAGGGGAGGGAGGAAGGGTGGGGGGTTTAGTTTAGATAGTTACTAGAATTGTAGTTGGGAGAAAGCAGTGATCACACACATTAGAAACAAGAACAACATGAAGTGGACTTCAGCATAACTTGAGTACTCCTTCCATCTTAACTCATACTGCAAGGATAGAGTAGCTGGGGCAGGGGGCGGGGGACCATGCTCTTAGGCGAATTCCAGGCCAATTGGCACAACTAGCGTTTGCCAAGAGAGCTCTCTGCACCCCACATTGGTGACTGGCGTCTGGGGTCTTAAAAGCTGCCAAGCTGTCATCCTAGGACACAGCAAATGGTCCCAACTCAGCAGGAACGGATGCTCACCGAGGACCAAAACGACATGCAGTAAAGACAACTGAGAAGACAGAGAGACCCACAAGAGTGGGTGCCTTCATCGACTTGGGACCAGAAGAACTGGATGGTACCCGGCCACCACCAGTGATAGCCACGATGGAGCTCACAGAGAGGAGTTTCACTGTCAATGCAAGAATAAAAAGGGGTGCATCCTGAGATCTCCACTAAAAGACCTCAACTGATGGTCCAGCGGGTTTGAGGTTCCTCTGAGAGCATGGCCCCCAGCCCTGATGCTGCCCTTTCCCATAAATTATAACAAAGGTCCACTCTTTGGACAGGAATGGATTGGACTTGGCAATGCAGAGTGACCATATATTGGAAGCACTTTATGGTTCTATGCATCTATATGATATCATCTTGCTGACCTCTGACTGGAGGAAGGGGAGTGGACAGAGAGGAGGAGAAAGGAGGCTGTTAGGAGGATGAGACACGTATGGAGCAGAGAGGAATAGTGTGCAGTCACCCGACAGGGAGAGCAGTGGAAGCTGCATATAGGTGGGCATGTAAATTTATAAGTGAATGTACATTTTCACTCAGTTATGTTAAATAAAAATAAAAAAAAAGAAAGAAAGAAACCAGCGATAGCAATCTGTAAACAACAACAGTGAAAACAAAAAGCAGAACATGAAGAGGAAGGCAAGGTCATATCAAGATATAAAAGACTACTCTAAACTTAGGAAGATAAAACCAAATTTCAAAGTAACCATAAGCCAGCCAAGCCAAGTTAACAAAGGAAGTTAACAAACATACTCAGTGAAATAAAGAAGGAAAACAAAAATATCCAGTCAACAAAATCAACAAAAGAAATGAAAAACAAATCCATAAATTAAAAGAGCTAAGCATAGGAAATTAAGTGAAAAAAGAAACCATCAGCTTCACAGATAAAAGCATACCCTGCGCTCCACACAAATGACAACAGTAAACTCATATGTACTGATAGTCACACTGAATGTAAATGAGAACAGATTTAAAAAGCCATGACTCATCAATGTCCTGTCAACAAGAGACACACCTTATGCACAAACACATAAATAAATTAGAACTTGAAGGATGGAAAAAAAAGAATCAAGCAAACAATAACCAACAAAAGAGCAGGAGTGGCAATATTAATTTCCGATAAAATAGTCATTATGGCAAAATTTACCATAAAAGATAAGAAAATACACTATATAATGATAAAGGGTCAATCCACCTAGAGGCTATAACTGTAACAAATATATACATATCCAACGGCAGGTTTTATGTATTTTCACAAAACAAGTTCCTCTAACAACACTAAAAGGAGAAATAGACAATTCCACAGTAATGGTATACTTCAACACTTTTCGTGAAGGACAAAACATCTAGGAAGAAACTCAACACACACAAGAGATCTAAATGCCACAATGAACCAATTTGATCTCACAGACATGTATAGAACACTCCACCCAACAGAAGAAGAGCAGACTTTCTTTTCCAATGCACGTGGATAACTCCCGATAAAAACAAACTGACTGTTGTCATGTCAATTCTGACTCATAACGACCCTATAGGACAGAGTAGAACTGCTCTGCAGTTTCCAAAACGCATCTCACAGATTCAAACTGCTTTTAGTTAGCAGACTTTGTAACTAACACTACACCACCAGAGTTTCCAGTTCCCCAAAAAGGGCCCACATTTTAGGCCACACAGCAAGTCTCAATACATCCAAAACACTGAAATGGTACAAATATTCTCTGTGATCACAACACTAGAAAGGGAGAACTCAGTAACAGGAGGAGCAAGGAAAAATAATTAAATACATGGAAACTGAATAACAGCTTGTTAAAATTCACTGTTAATAAAAAAATCAAACATTAAATTAAAAGAGTCCCAGAACCAAAACAGGATGCAAACATAATACACCCAAACCTTTGAGAGACAGCAAAACCAGAGCTCAGAGGTTAGTATGTAGCAACAAATATACACACCAAAAAAACAAGGTCCAAAATGTTAGCCTAAAACTTTACCACATAAAAACAAAGTAACATAGAAGCCCACAGTCATCAGAAGAAATAAAATAATAAATATTAGAGCAGAAATAAATGAAACAGAGAACAGAAAAACAATGATCAACACTACCAGAAGTTGGCTCTTTGAAAGGATCAGTAAAAACAGCAAACCACTGGCCAAACTGACAAAAGAAAAGCAGAAGAAGCAAATAACCCCATTAATATTTGAGAAAGGTGATACTACAACAGAACCAATTGAAATTTAATGAAAGGATTTTAACAGTATATTATAGAATACTATACTACACAAATTTGAAAACCTAGAGGAAATGCACAAATTTCTAGAAACATATTACCTACTTAAACTAACACAAAGTGAGACAGAATAACTGTACATAACCATAACACAGGAAGAGACTGAAAAAACAATATACCACCATGGCCACCACCACCACACCCCGCAAAAAACACTCTGGCCTGGATGGCTTCATGGAGAATTCTACTAAACATTCAGAGAAGAGTTCATGCCACTGCTGCTGAAACTGTTTCAAAGCATAGAAAAGGAAGAAATACTCCTGAATTCATTCTAAGAAGCCGGCATAACTTTCACAGCAAAGCTAGGCAGAAATACCACAAAACCAGAAAATTATAGACCACTGTTCTTCACGAATATAGATGCAAAAAAAACTCAACAAAATTTTAATCAATAGAAGTCAGCAGCATATGAAAAAATAGTATATCGGGACTGCCTTCGTCCAGTAGGCTACAAGTCCAAATTCAGAGTGTCAGCTCCAGAGGAAGGCTTTCTCTGTTGGCTCTTCGGGAAGGTCTTTGTCATCAATCTTCCCCAGGACTGGGATCTTCTAATGCACAGGAACCGTGAGTATTTTCCAAAGGATGTGCTCTACTCCTGGCACTACTTCCTGGTGGTACGAGTTCCTCAACTGTCTGCTTGTTTTCCTTTCCTTTGTATCCCAAGAGACTGTCACAAGGCACAAAACAATCTTACACATTGTGTCCTGCCCCATGAACACAACTTCCACCCATCCTCCCTCAAAAAAACTGATGGAGGAACATCACACAATACGTGGACTCATGGCCTAGACAAACTGCTAACCACATCTGGGGGAGGAGGTACACAATTCAATCCATGACAGTGACCAAGTGGGATCGGACGAGGTGTTTTAGTCAGCTGATACTGCTGTAAGAGAAATACCAGAAAGTAGGTGGCTTTAACAAAAAAGTTTATTCTTTCCTCCAGAGCTGACAGAGGGAAAGCCCTTCCCCTGGAGCAGACACTGAATTTGGACCTGTATCCTGCTGGACTGTGTAAGAATAAACTTCTTTTGTTAGCCCTCAAAGCTGTGAAAAGAATCTTCAATTCTCTGAGACATTTGACACAATAGCTTTGCCCTCCCGACTTTAAGTCTTGTCCACACTCTCCAGATTCTGAGTGGAGATCCCCAGACTTGTGCTACAACTCTGCCTTCTAAGCCCACTTGGACAGCAATTTTGGCCCCTCACCTTTAGGAGCTTCCCTAAGCCCAACTGAGTGGCAATTCCACCCTTACAAACACAGTAAGCTATGGCTCCACCCTTTCAAACTCCTGAGTTTATGGTCATAGCTTTCGAGACTAAGGCAGCTCAGATTCTTGTCTCTTCAGCTTCTGTGTCCTATGGCCTCATGCCCCAGGCCTCAGGCCCACATCTGCCCTGCTTGGGCAAGTGTTCCAAAGCTCTGTAGCTCCACTGATTAATGTACCCAGAGGCACCCTACTCCTCCAAGAAACCTCTGCACAGGCATGCAGCTCTCTTGCTCCATGGGTCAGCAAGGCAGCTCCACTGATTCAAGTGCCCAGAGGCACCCCACTCCTCCAGGAAACCTCTGCACAGGCACATAGCTCTCTCATACTGTAAGTCAGCTCCAGTGCTGTCTCACACTGGTCTGGTTCTGCTGCTGTCTGTCCATTGCTACTGCTGCTGGTCCTCTGCTGCTCATTTCTCACCATCTGTACCTTCTTTGGTATTAATGGTTCTTCTGAGACTTCTATCCATTCACAGTTTCAAAGCCACTTCCACATTTTAGGTGTTTGTTAGAGCAGCACCGCACTCTCTCGGTACCAAATTGTGTTAGTCAGCTGGTACTGCTCTAACATAAAAATCACAAAGTGGATGGCTTTAACAAAAAAAGTTTATTCTTACACAGTCCATTAGACTCAAGTCCAAATTCAGGATGTCTACTCCAGAAGAAAGGCTGTCCCTCTGTCAGCTCTGGAGGAAAGTCTTTGTGTTGCATCACTCTTTGGTCAGGAAGCATCTTGGCACAGGAACCTAGGTCTGAATGACCCACTCTTCCCCCGGTGCTGCTTTCTTGATGGTAGGAGGTACCCAATTTTATGCTTGCTTCCCTTTCCTTTTATCTGCTGTAAGATAAAGGATAAAGAGTGGCACAAGCCATACTCCAGGGAAACTCCCTTGATAGTGGAGCAGGGAGGTAACTCTAGGAAGGGATTTACAGCCCCACCCTAATCCTCTTTAACATACAGCATAATAAAATCACAAAATGTAGGACAATCATAAAATACTGGGGATCATGGCTCAGCCAAATGGCTACACATATTTTGGGGGGAGACATAGTTCAATCCAGGACACCAGGAATACAAGGAGGTTCAACATTAGAAAATCAATACAATCCACCACATAAAGAAAACAAAAGCATCATATGATCATCTCAATCAATGCAGAAAAGGCATTTAAAAGCAAAATTCTCCTGATAAAAACTATACAAATAGAACACAAAGTCCTCAACAAAATAAAAGGCATCTATACAAAACCAACAGCCAATATTATTTATTCTCAATAGAGGGAAACTGAAAGCAATTCCCTGGAGAACAGGAACTAGACAAGGATGCCTTTTATCATTACCTTTACAAAACACTGCACTAACTAGAGCAGTGACACAAGAAAATGATATAAATGACATTCAAATTCACAAGGAAAAAGTAAAACTATACCTATTCACAGATGGTATTATCCTATGTATAGAAAGTCCCAAAAATTCTACAAGAAAGCCACTAGAACTAACAGCTACTAGACGTAACAAAGTAGCAAGATACAATATCAACACACAAAAATCAGTTGGATTCCTCTACACCAACAAAGAGAACCTCAACTTTACAGTTGAATCCCCAATTGCAAATTACTATTTACAAAAGGCCCCCAAAAGATAAAATAAATCTAACCAGGATCATACAAGACCTATACCAAGAGAACTACAAAATACAACTGCAGGTAACTAAAAGAGACCTACAAAAATGGCGGAAAAAAGGCATATCATTATCATGGATAGGACGATGTAACACTTTGAAAATACAAATACTACCCAAAGCAATTTATAGACATGATGCAATGCCAATCCAAATTCTATCAGCATGCTTTAATTAGATGAAAAAAACTAATCACCACATTTATGTGGAAAGGAAGGAATCCTGGGATAGGTAAAGCACTGTTGAAAAATAAGAAAATAGGAAGCCACACACTACCTGATCTCAGATCTTGCAATACAGTCAGTCACTAGTCAAAACTGCCTGATTCTGGCACAATGACAGACACATAGACCAACGGGGTAGAATCTGAGAACCTGGAAGTGAATCCATCCACCTATGAATAGCTGATCTCTGAAAAGAGGTCAAAATCCATTAACGGAGGAGCTTCTTAAACAATGCTTGCAAAATTGTATGTCCATCTGTAGAAAAATGAAACATGATCCACACTTCACACCATACACAAAATCCAACTCAAAATGGAGCACAGACCTAAATATAAAATCATTAATTATAAAGATCTTGGAAGAAAAAAAATAAAGATAATGCTAGGGGCATAAATAGAGTACTAAATTAACAATGCACAAAAGATATGAGTGAATTAGAGAACTGGGAGCTCCTAAAAATTAAACATTTACAATTATTAAAAGACTTCACCAGTAAACAGAGAACCTACAGACTCAAAAAATATTTTTTTGCAATGTTCATCAGCCATTAGTGAGACACAAAGCAAAATCACAGTGAGATACTGTCTCATCATGACAATAACAGCACTAATTAAAAGAACAAAAAATTAGAACACAGCACCTTAGATATTCTCACCATGGTGTCCCTCTGCAGCAAAGACCTGAAAAACTAAGTAAAACAGATAAAAACATCAACCAAGCATAAAAACAGAATCAAATGAAGGGATAAAGAACTAGATCAAACACCAAAATGCAGAATAAATAGACAGAAAACAGAAACAACCCTGGGCGTGGAGTACAGGAAGCCAAGTTCAAGAAGTTAACCGGAGACAGAGCACCCAGTAAACAGAAAAGCATGCTTTCCCACCCCTCACCAATTTGGTGAGTAGCAACAAGAACCCCTACAGCCCAGCAGCGCCCACCTCACAATAGGATGCACAATAGGAGCCTCCCCTAATCTTGTTCCCTCCTCCCACCATACTGTTTTTCCCTCTTCTTTCTTCCTTTTCTTCTCCCAGCTAGCACCTTATGCCACTTCACTCCCTGGCTTTGCACAAAAGCCCTGACATGCCACCACTGCTAGAGAGCCACTGGTCCGTCACCACCCTGGGTCCCCACACTTGTACCCAATGGCTCCTGTTGTGCCTTGGTTTTATTTTTGCCTTCTTTTTGTTCTGCCTTTTCTCTCTCTGTTCCACCTAGCCCTGGAGGTAGCTTATCTTCCCTTTTCTCCTGCCTATGGGTCAGCTTGAATCCCACTCACCAGCTTCCACCACGAGGCTATGTATTATTATTATTTTTTATTTGGCTTTTTGGTCCTTTTTTTTTCTTTTTCCCTTCAACCTAGCACTGTACACTACCTCTGTTTCCTTCATATCAGCCTTACACCAGCCCTCATCACACTCCTGTAGCTAGAAAGCCATCAGCCTATTGCTTTCTTGGGTCAACCCCAACCCCACCTGCCAGCTCCTGTTGAATGGCCATATTTTTTTTATTTCCCATTTGTTGGTTTCCAATTTTTTCGTTTTCTTTCAATTTTCTGTTTCTTGTTCTTTATCCTTCCCACCTAGTCCCATACATCATGTTCCCCCACTTCTTGCCAGCCCCTGCCATGCCACTGCAGCTAGCCAGCCACTGATGTACCAACTGGTTGCCACCCCAGGTCCTCCCTGATACACCACCCACCAGCCTCTACAGTGCCACCATCTATTAAAACATGTTCATTTTAATTATTCTTTTTTTTTTCTTTCTTTCTTTCTACCTATCCCTGTACGTCACCTCCCCTCCCTTTCCATCAGCCCCTAGATCTGCATCACTGGCACTCACTGTGCCACCAATTTTTTTCTCCTTCTTCTTCACTAGCAACTAGCAATTACACTACCTCCCTACCCCCCTCCTGCCAGACCCTGCCACGCAGCCACAGCTAATGAGCTGTGTTATTTTTCCCACTTAATTTTATGTGTAACATTCCCTCCCTTCCCACTACCCTAGATTCACCCTGCCCACTCACTGGTCTCCAGTGCACTATTTACCTCCCTTTTTTTCTTTTTTCCCTTACATAGCCTCATTCACCACATATACTCCTCCCCCGTCGGCCCCTCAGTCCACCCTACCCCACTTGTCTGTCCCACTGTACAGCCACATTTTAAAATTATTTTATATTTTTCTTTCCTTTCTCCCTCCTACCTAGCCTCAGACACCACCTACCAAGATGCTGCTGTTAGAACATCACCAGGACTCACATCTGTCACTTTATCAGGCCCACCCCTCGCCCCTCCTGCCACTCAACCAGATACTTAATGGTGATGAACACATCTCTGTTTTCATGGATTAAGTTGTGTCGCTTAAAAACATGCGTGAGTCAAGATGGTAGACTACACACATGTCTCCTTAATTCCCTCTGAAAACTAAGGCCTGGATTGATAATTAAATGAAGCTTTCTGGACACCCAGTGAGCCCTAGGACACAACACAGGGCAGTCAGTTTGGACTACAGGCCACTGAACTGGAAACTGCTTGTCTTTAGCTGAGCCCCGCCCATGCTGGTTGAATGCACCAGGTCCACAGACTAAACGTAAATGGCATTTCATCTTTTTATTCTTTTTGTTGGTCGGCAGGTGGGGGATGGTCTTATTCAGCAGCTATGCAGAGCAGCAGAGCTAAAGTGATCAGCAAGTGCAACAGCTACATTTTGAGAGCCCGTCTCTGGACTCAGAGCACCAAAGCCCCTCGACCATCTCTTTTCATACCTCTGCCGTAGATTCTGCTGTTTCCTGGGGGTGGAACAGCTCGACTGGGATGCCATATTATTTGACTGGAAAGCAAAGCTACCCAACCAGAGTGCTCAGCAGGGGCTAACTCACAGGCTGGGAGGCAGTCCCTGAATGGGGACTATGTTTAGCACAGTGTAGCAATACAAGTAGGGCCCAGAAGGGGACAACAACAGTCCAATAGTCTGTTCCTACTTTGAAATATATCACAGCATCTGGGTACAACTGAACTGGTGCCTCAGTTGTCAGATAAAGGAGGGATCTGCACACCAGACAGCCTGATTGATTTTGGAAGTGGTCAGAAAGCTTTTACCTTTCAAAGTAAGACTGCTTAGAGCAATAACTGCAATGCAGCCTAACAGTATCTTTTCCAGCCTTTATCGACCCACATCATAGGTTTGGCTGATGGCTCTCCAGTGACTGCATAAGCAGGGCCGTGTCTTCGGCAGCCAGGTGGCAGAGCCTGCTACCCCAGAGATTCCACTCGGCCTAGTCACTGGAGTACATAGAGGCAGCTGGCGACAAACTCCCCTTCTAAGAACTGTTAAGGCAGCATTAGAGAAGCTAAACAGCCTCTAGATGTCCTGAGAGCAACAAACCCTAATTAATCATTTAAAGAAGAATTCACTCATGACTCTGGAAAACTCACAAAATAAAGAATCAAAGAACTTTCCAGATGAAGGAGCCATTTTGAAACTATCAGAGGTCAAGTACAAAAGAGTTGTATATAGATCCCTCCTAGACATTATACAAAATGTAGCAGAGAAAAATGAAAAATTAAGCAAGCTGTTTGAACTGACGGAAAATCAACATTCTCAAATCTGACAGATCCATAACAAAGTTATAGAATTAGACAATTCAATTCAAAGCCAAAAAAGCAGAACTGAACAACTGGAAACTAGACTTACTGGCCTTGAAGATAGCACTACTGACACCAGCATTTATGAGGAGAAATCAGAGAAAATAAACAAGAAAAATGAAGAGCCATTAAGAAACATGTGGGACTCAATCAAGAGGATCAATCTATGATTAATAGGAGTTCCTGAACAGGGAGGGATACCCAAAAATACAGAGAGTATTGTTGTAGAGTTGCTGACAGAAAACTTCCCGGGAATTATGAAAGAAAAGAGATATCCAAGACATGTATCAAAGCCACAAAAATTAAACCCCAAAAGAAAGACACCAAGACATATTAAAATCAAGCTTAACAAAATGAAATATAAGCAGACACTCTTAAAGGCAGCAAGACTCAAAGCAAAGCTAACATTCAAAGGAAAACCCTGTAGATTTTCGTCTGACATCACAGCAGAAACCATGCTGGCACAGAGGATGTGGGATGACACGTTCAAAGCCTTGAAGGAGAAAAACTTCCAACCAAGAATTATATATCCTGCAGAACTGTCTTTCAAATATGAAGGTGAAATTACGACATTCACCAGCCAAGCCAAGTGCCGTCAAGTCAGATCTGACTCATGGCGACCCTAGGGACATTCACAGATAAACAGAAAATTAGAGACTTTGTAAAAACTGAACCAAATCTACAAGAAACACTGAAAGAAGATCTTGGCTTAGAAAAACAAAACCTAAAGCTCTGTATTTAAGTAGGCAATTCAGGACACAACATCCAGAAACCTACTCAGTTAGGGAAGGCACAAAACTCAATCAAAACCATAATATTAAAAGGAGGGATCCAGTGATCATATCATCAAAACTATGATACCTTCACATTAAAAAGAGATATACTACAGTAGTTACAGCCCTTCAGATGGACAGGAATTTAATAAGATATGTAGAAGTTAAAATTGGGTTTAAACTTAGATTATTAAGGGGGATTATAGGAGTAGCTGCAAAGCACAATAAAGATGCAGCATAGCAAAACTAGAAACACAGGAGTCTCAACAAACACAAAACCAACACTGAAACAGATGAAAAATCAACCCATAAAGAAGAATGACCCAGAACAGAAGATTAGAGCAACAGAAAAAACACCAACACCAAAACAAAAACATCAAAATGGCAGCACTAAACACATGCCTATGAATAATTACACTGAAAATAAACAGAATGAATGCTCCAGTAGAGAGACAACAAGTGACATCTTGTAACAAAAGACATGACCTGTCTATATGTTGCTTACAAGAAACTCACCTTGGACTTAAAGATGTGAACAAACTGAAAATTAAAGGATGGAGGAAAATATATCAAGCCAACAATATACAAAGAGTAGGTGTGGCAATACTAATCTCAGATAAAATAGATTTTAATGTAAAATCCAACACTGTGGACAAGAATGGTCACTATTTATGGCTGAAATGTTCAATACACAAGCAGAACTTAACAATATTAAATATTTATGTACCCTATACTAGAGCATCTAAATACATCAAACAAACACTGTCAACATGGAAAAATCAGACAGATCACTCCACAATAATAGTGGGAAACTTCTGCCGAGGCCCGTCACCCACAGAAGCCCCTGTGAGCAAAGCTACACATCTATGTGATGGCGGGCGGAGGCATCTCACCCTTGGCATATTTTTGGCTGTACTCTCCCTCATAATATTTTGCATCCTACTCAAACCTCCTCAAAAGTACCCTCTCATCTCCCAGCACAAGAATTAAGGAAGACGCCTTCTAAGAAGGGCTTTACAACCCCCTTGGCTTAATGATCCCGACACAGCACGCCCAGCCCAGGAACGCCGAGGCCGGCCCAGCCCCGCTGGCTTCCCCCAACCGCACATCCCCCTCCACATGTGAAATACAAGATTGCAGGAAGGCCTGGGAAGTTCCTCAGGGACGGCCCCCAACACAGCCCTTAGATATAAACATCCCACTCCCTGCATCAGGAAGATGGACAGGCTCCCAAGTATGCAACTTAAGAAAGGCATAGGGTGGGTAGGGGCTTACTGTCCCCACAGGAAGAGATAAAATAATAACAAAGAAGGAACAAATAGAGACAGCCAGATAATAACCTTTAGATGAGCCTACCCTTCTTCCTGCACCTTTAAACCTCAAGGCATAGATAGAGCTGATTGAGCTCAAGGTATAACTTTGTGTTCACTGTTAATTATCACTACAATATACTTGTCTCGGGCCATTACCTAGAGGTCCCTAATGATTAACATGAAAAGAGACCACAAGGTATCAGTTCCTTACTAGCCAACAGCTTACGTGGTCAAAGAGCAGGGTGAAAATCACATTACCTCATTGATTATATAAAAAATAAAGAAAGACAGGCCTTAACAGGCTGCTGACCTCCAGATTCCTGGTTGTCTGAGTCTCTTTTCTTTCACCGATGCCACCCATCCCTTCATGATCCCAGACCCTGTTGAGACTGGTCCCCAGCAAACTTCAGCATTCCACTTTCAGTACTGGGCAGATCTTCTAGAAAAAAGCTCACTAAAAACACAGAAGATTTTATTGCCACAATTAACCAATTAGACCTCATCGACATACACAGAACTTTTTATCCATCGACACATAACCACACCTTCTTATCCAGTGCACACGGAACATTTTCCAGTGTGAGGATGTGTATGTTTGGAGAGAATGTGAAATCTTGCTTACCCTAACCTTGTCTGTGTTTAGATAGTGACTTGTCTAGAAAACAGCAAAAGCCTGGCAAAAGCCCTTGAAGCAAGTTTTGTCTCAGCGGACTGGAAAACCAGGATGTGCTGAAAACAGCATTTACTGAGACTAGTTCAAGGACTTTCCCTTCCCCCCTCCTTGGGAATGCCTCTTTTTCTTCTAAAGTAAGGAACACTGATTAAGATGCCTTTTCTCACTTTCCCAGCAGAAAATTTGTTTACTTTTCTCAATAAAAGCTGGTGGGTTAAACAAACTGGTGTCAGTCTCTACTCGAGGAAGCCTGTCCCTTTTCTGCCCACAGCAAACTAAAACTTTGTTGTCAATGTGATTTTTCAACCTCAGCCTCTCACACCCATCACACCCATAAGTGGTGTCCCATTTCACACCAGTCTGTGGTATCCCATTTCACACCTGTAAATGATGTCCCATCTCACACCTGTAAGTGGTGTCCCGTCTCACACCTGTAAGTGGTGTTCCGTCTCACACCTGTAACTGGTGTCCCGTCTCACACCTGTAAGTGGTGTCCCATGTTAATCACACCTGTAAGTGGTATCCCATGTTAATCACACCAACGGCTGGTGTCCTGTGTGAATTGCACCAACATTTCAGGATAGACCACGTGTTAGCATATAAAGCAAATCTCAACAAAATTCAAACCTTCGAATTATTGTAAATCATTTTCTCAGACCATAAGGCCATAAAAGTCAAAATCAATTGCAGACAAAATATAGATAGAAACTGGAATCATGTAAATTGAATAATATCTTCCTCAAAAAGCCATGGACTATAGAAGAAATCAAGAAATGTATGGATTTTAGGAAACATCTCATAACCTGGTTTCAAGTGGAAACTTACATTGAGTGAAATCAGTCAGCGGCACAAGGACAAATACTGTATGAGATCCCTAGTGTAAGGACTTAAAAACAGACTCGAGTACAGAAGAAAATACTCTTTTGACAGCTGCAAGGGAGGGGAGGGAAAGAGGGAGAAGGTTGGTTATAAATTAGATAATTGACAGAAATTTGGTTGGGTGAAATCAGTGACAGCACACATTATAAAGTACATTCATTTAACTGGACCTTAACATAACCTGAAAACTCTTCCAATCTTAACCCAATATCACAAGAATAGTGTAGAAGGGCCAGGGGTCCGGAGACCATGCTCTCAGGGGACATTGAAGCCAACTGGCATAACTAGCCTACTGCTAAGAGAGTCTTCTTCACTCCATACTGGTGAATGGCCTCTGGGGTCTTAAAAGCTAGCAAGCTGTCATCTGAAGCATACGAAATGGTCCTAACTCAACTGGAATAGACGATCATCAAGGACAACAATGACATGTGGGAAAAAGAGCCCAAAGGACAGAAAGACCCATGTGAATAGGTGACTATATCAATATGTGACCAGAAGAATCAGATGGTGCCCAGTCAGCACCAATGATAGCCATGATGGGGCTCACAATGTTAAGCCCCAGCGGCAATATGAGAAAAAAAAGGGGTACACCCTAAGAAGTCCACTAGAAGACCACAGTTGATGGTCTGAAGGCCTGGCGGTTCTCCTGGGAGCATAGCCTCTAGACCTGATGCTGCCCCTGATCATAGATCATTACTGAGCTCAACTCTTTGGGCAGGAACATATTGGACTAGGGGACACAGAGTGACCATATTGTGTGTGCACTTTGTGGTTCTTTGCATCTATAGGATGCCATCCTACTGACCTCCCACTAGAGGGGAGCAGAGAGCATGGAGAAGAGGGGACAGGAGATTGTTAAGAGGTTATGACATGTATAAAACAAAAAGGAGGAGTGTGCTGTCACTACTCAAGGAAAACAGAAGGAGTTATAGATAGGCAGGCATGCAAATTTAAATCAGATTGTACACTTTAACTCAATCACAAAAAAATGTTTAGACACAGAAAGAAAAAAGGAACAAATATTGTGTGAGACCACTATTATTTAAAAAAAAAAAAAAAACTACAAAAGATTTACACACAGGAAGAAAACTGACGGTTACCAGGGATGGGTAGAGGAGGCAGGGAAAATTACTAACTAGATAGAAGACATGTGCTAATAGTATCAGTTAAGGGAAAAGCAATATACCATATGGGGGAAGTCAGCACAACACAATCAAGGTAAAAGAAGACACTAAGAGGAATGCAATAATCAAGGACAATTAGGGTAGTTACTACAACATCCTACTCCAATAGTATTAACAAAAAATAATTTATAAATGGACACCTCGATCGATGGGTATGCTAAAGAGGTGTGGAAGGGTTTAAGGGAGCACACTCACCTGCAAATATAGGTTTTGTTCTGAATATTTCTACATAGATAACTAGATGCTGCAAAAATTTTAATATAGACAATAGAACACAGAAGGGGCACAGTCAAGGAAACAAACAGAAATAACCAAACACTTCACAGTAAAGTTTCTAGGCTTTGAGGCAAGGGACAAGAGATTCAGCAGACACCTACATCAACAGGCACAGCATAGTTTATGAAGTCAATGTTCTGCATCCTATTTGATGAGTAACATACAGGGTCTTAAAAGCTTTCAAGAAGCATCTAAGATACAACTATTGGCCGCCTTCCGCTACAGCAAACAGAGTAAAGTAACCCCAAAGCTTAAGGCAGTATGAATCACAACCTATACAACTCTGAGACTAGAAGAACTAGATGGCACCTAGATACCACTACCTACTGCTCTGACTGGGACACAACACAAGGTCCAGGAGAGCAGGAGAAAAATGCAGAATAAAAAATCAAAGTTACAAAAAAAATAAGACATACCGGTCTGACAGAGACTGAAGAAACACTTGATACTGGCTCTAAGATAAGCTCCTGCCCTGGAACTGAAGCCATTCCCAGAAACCACCTTTCAGCCAAACAATAAACAAGCCCCTAAAAAAAAACAATAACATCCAATAGGAATGTGTTCCACAATAAATTATATGAAATCTAAACGACATTTGCTCAAACCAAAGATAAGAAGGCAAGAAGAAGGACAAAATCCAGATGAAAGGAAATGGGGAACCCAGGACAGTAATAAGGAGAGTGCCAACACATTACATGGAATGCAACCAATGTAATGGAATTCTTTACATGCGAACTATCAAATGGGAAATTAATTTGTTCTGTAAACATTCACTTAAAGTGCAGTTAAAAAAAAAAAAGCCAATTCAACAGTTTCTACATGTACCATCTAAAGACATCGATTACATTCTTTGCATTGTATAATCATTTTCCTTTTCTGAGTTTTTCCTCCCCCATTAACAGGAATTAACTACTCCCTCAAGGTTCTTACCCAATCTTCTAAGTGTGGTTATAAATTTTGTTCCCATATAGATAGATCTTAACAGAGCAGAATGGATAGGAAGACCTGTCTTCTGCCCCGTGAATTTTCCCAGCAGATGAACAAGCAGGGACTTGATTCACAGCTTTGCATACTACTTGCAAACATGGCAACTGAGGTAGGCAGAATAAATAGTCCCTGATATGGATTGAATTTTCTGCCCCACCCCCAGATGTGTGTATTGATTTCACTCAGCCATGAGTCCCAATATAGTGTGATTCCTCCCACTGTTGTTATTTCTGCCTCCGCGATGCTGATGAGGGAAAATGGGCAGCAGTTGTGTTGGTGAAGCGGGATGCAAGCTACCAGTTTGTAGGATATAGGGAGAGAAGTGAGCAGAGTAAGGGAGGAACCTCATACCACCCACACAGCAGCACTGAGGGCAGAGTATACCCTTTGGATGTGTGGTTCCCGTGCTGAGATTCTCTTGTTGAATTTGGACTCCTGGCCTATTGGACTGTGATGATTTCTCGTACTGACTGGATTTGTAATTTATGAATGGATTTGTGGCTTACCAGACCATGACAATAAATGTCTTCATGAAGACTTCCAATCACGGCATTTCTATTGGAGCAGTACCAGGTGACTGAGACAGTCCCCCCAAAATCTCCAGGCCCTAATCCTTAGAACTAGTGAATATGTGAGACCACATGACAAAGGCGAGATAAGACTGCAGATGGAATTAAGGTTGCTTATTATCTGATCTTCGAAACCCCGGTGGCGTACTAGTTAAATGCTAACCAAAAGATCAGCAGTTCAACCCCGCCAGGTGCTCCTCGGAAACTCAATGGGGTAGTTCTACTCTGTCCTATAGTTGGTATAAGTAAGAACTGACTTGACAACAGCAGGATTTTTTTATTATATGATCTTGAGATTGGGAGATTATCCTGGCTACAATGTAATCCTAAAGATACTTTTAGATGAAAGAAGGGGACAGATAGGCAGAGTCAGAGACATATTTGAATATGATATGTTCCTGGCTTCAAAGATGAGGGTATGGGTCCCAAACCAAGGAAAGTAGTGTGCTTCTAGGAGCTTGGAAGAGACAAGGAAACTGATTGTCTCCCACGGCATCCAGAAAAATGAAATCTGTTCAATACTTTTTTCTTTTTATTGTGAATTAAGAACAATTTTACAGTCCGTATCATGTTGTCATATAACACCCAGAACTTTCACCTCTATTTTATTCTAGTGCCCCCCTCCCTGCCCATATGACAGCATGTTTCCCTTTTTGTTCAGAACTTCCCATGATCTTTCGATAAAGGTCACTCAGCTCCAGCAAAGTGCACCTCAGACAACCCCATGTACATTTTTACATATTTGTTCACCTCCAGTATCATTCTATGTTTTGTATCATTCTATGTCCAGGTCAGTCTTTATCTGTAGAGCTAGGCCTGGTGCTGGATGCAGTTTGCGGTGAGAGAATCCAGGGGCCATGCTCCCAGGGGTGCCCTCCATTCAGAAGGATCAGAAAGTGTGGTCTTTTGGTAGAGTTCTAGCTCTGCCCTCTACTCCATCACCTACTGTGTCCGGAGCTCTGTTCCATGTACCCCATCTGGTCAGTCATTGGTGGTGGCCAGGCACCATCTAGTTCTTCTGGTCCCATGCTAAAGCAGACTATGGCTCATATGGCCCCTTTAATCTGGTGGGCTCATATTTTTCTCCTGTCCTCAATGTCCTCCATTTGCCACAGGTCCAGGTGGATTGGCACCATCTGGTACTATTTAGACGGCAGCTTGCTAGCTTTTGAGACCCCAGTCGCCACTCACCCAGGTGGTACATGCAGCAATATCTTGAGGGAGAGAGAAAAACCTTGGGTATCCCAGTTAGTCTAGATGTCCTCTGAGATCATGGCCTCCCAATCCCAGACCCCATTTCTCTGTTCTTCCAATGAGGTGGTCCACATTAAGGGGGCAATTTGGTTTTGAAGTTTAGTTGTTGGTACCCCAATTCTAGTTCATGCTGTCACACCATACACCATTCTTAATCCTAAACACTATCTAACTTGTAAAACATCCCTCTCCCTCCCTGCCCGACTCCGTAATCACCAAACACTGATTTCTACTGTGCTTAAATCATTAGTTGTGTCCTTACAGCAATGGTTTCATACAAAATTTGTCCTTTTATGGCTGGCTAATTTTGCTCAGCATAATTTCCTCTAGATGGTCCCACACTGACAGTTATTTCTCTAAGCCATTATTGTTCCTCATCATTGCATAGTATTCTATTGCATGACTACACCCCAGTTTGTTTAACCATTTGTCTGCTGTTTCCAAATTTTTGCTATTGTGGAGAGAGCTGAAACAAACACTGGCATGCAACTATCTGTTTGAGTGGTATTCATTATTTCTTTGGGATATATATTCTAAGGAGCAGGACTGCTGGATCATATGGTATTTCTATTTCTAGTTTTTTAAGAAAGTGCCAAATCAAGTTCCATACTGGTTGAACCACTTTACAGTCCCACCAACAGTGTAGGAGAGTTCCAGTCTCTCCACATCCTTTCCAGCATTTATTATTTTGTATTTTTTGTTATTGCCATCTTAGTTCAGGTGAGATAGTATCTCATCGTGGTTTGGATTTGGATTTCTCTGACAGCTAATGATCGTGAACATTTCCTCATGTACCTGTAGGCAACCTGTATGTCTTCTTTGGTGAAGTGCCTGTTCATGTCATCTGCCCATTTTTCAAATGCGTTGTTTGTCTTTTTCTTGTTGAGGTTTTGCACATAACATGCAAATTAGAGAGACTATGTGGTGGTCAGAGGCGTGGTTGGCAAATATTTGTCCCCGAGTCGGCACTTGGCTTGGCTGTAGGCAGTCTTTTTACTCTTTTGATGAAGGCTTTGGATGAGCATATGTTGTTCAATTTTTAAGAGTTCTCAATTATCTATCTTGATTTCTGATGACTGAAGGTTGTTGGTGGGTTTTGGTAAACTGCTGATGCCCTAGATTAGCACTTCCATTGTCTTTCCAAATTTTCCTTCCAAGAATTTTATTGTTTTAGCTTTTATATTTAGGTCTTTGATCCATTTTGAATTAGTTTTTGTGCATGGTGTGAGATAAGGTCTTGTTTGTTTTTTTGCAGGTAGATATCCAATGAGGCCAATATCATTTGTTAAAGAGACTGTTTTTACCCCACTTCACTATCTTTGGGCCTTTACCAAATAACAGCTGTTCCTAAGTGGATGAAGTTACATTTGGATTTTTGATTCTGTTCCATTGATCTATGCGTCTGTTTTTGTGCCAGTACCAGGCTGTCTTGACTACCATGGCAATGTAATAGGTTTTAAGGTCAGGAAGGGTAAGGTCTCCCACTTTGTGCCTCTTCTTTGGTACTAATTTACTTATCCATGGCTTCCTTCCTCTCCATACGAAGTTTGTGATGTTATTTCTCCACCTCATTAAAAAATGTCATTGAAAGTTGAATTGGGATTGCACTGTATGTATAGATTGCTTTGAGTAGTATGCACATTTTCATAATGTTAAGTCTTCCTATCCAGGAGCAAGGCAGATTTCTTCATTTGTGTGTCATTTTTTGTTTCTTGCAGTACGGACTTGTTTGCTTTGTATAGGTCTTTTACATCTCTGGTTAGATTTACCCCCAGGTATTTTATCATCCAGGGGGCTACAGTAAATGGTAATGATCTAGTGATTTCCTCTTTGGTTGTCTCTTTGTTGGTTTATAGGAATCCCACGGATTTTCGTATATCTTGCATTCTGATACTTTGCTGAACTCTTCCATTAGATTCAGTAGTTTTTTGGTGGATTTTTTTAGGGTTTTCTGTGTATAAGATCCTATCATCTGCAAATAGCGATACTTTGACTTCTTTTTTACTAATCTGGAGGTGCCTTGTTTCTTTATCATGTCTAATTGCTCTAGCTAGGACCTCCAGGACAATGTTGAACAGAAGTGGTGACAATGGGCATCCCTGTCTAGTACCTGTTCTTAAGGGGAGTGTTTTCAACTTCTCTGCATTAAGTACAGCATTAGCTCTTGGTTTAGTGTAGGTGGCCTTTATTATGTAGAGAAATTTCCCTTCTATTCTTATTTTGATGAGAGTTTTTAACATTAATAGGTGTTAGACTTTATCAAATGCTTTTTCTGCACTGATTGACAGAATCAGGTGGTTCCTGTCTTTTGTTTATGTGGTTGATTGCATTAATTGTTTTCCTTATGTTAAACGATCCCTACATCCCTGGTACGAATCCTACATGGTCATGATGAACTATTTTTTTTGATGGGTTGTTAAATTTTGTTAGCTAAGATTTTGTTAAGGATTTTCACATCTAAGTTCATGAGAGATATTGGTCTGTAATTTTCCTTCTTTGTGCTGTTGTTACCTGGTTTGGGTACTATGGTTACACTAGCTTCACAGAACAAATCTAGGGGTATTCCATCCTTTTCTATACTCTGGAATACCTTTAGAAGTAGTGGTGTTAACTCTTCTCTGAATGTTGGATAAAATTCTGCTGTGAAGCCATCCAGGCCAGGGCTTTTTTGGATGGAAGTTTTTTAACTATCTTTTCAATTTCTGCTTTTGTAATGGGTTTGCTTAGTTCTTCTATCTCTGATTTTACTAGTGTAGGCAGGTGGTATTTTTCCTGAAAACTGTCCATTTCCTCTAGCTTTTCAAATATTAGAGTACAATTTTTCATAGTGGTCTTGTATGATTCTTTTAATTTCAGCAGGGTCTGTTGTGATATCAACAATCTCATTTCTAATTTGGATCATTTGTTTCTTCTCCTGTTTTTCTTTTGTCTGTTTGGCTAATGCCTTATCAATTTTGGTGATCTTTTTGAAAAACTAGCTTTTGGACTGTCTACTCTTTGAATCATTTTGTTATTTTTTATTTCATTTATTTCTGCTCTAATTTTAATAATTTGCTTTCTTCTGGAGCCTGATGGGCTGTTTTGCCGAGATCTTTCTAGTTGTTCAAGTTGATGAGTTAATTCTTTGATTTGTGCCCTTTCTTCTTTTTGGGATATGTGCATTTATTGAAATGAATTGACATATGAGCACTGCTTTTGCCATGTCCCATAGATTTTGGTATAATATGTCTTCACTCTCATAATCAAATGAGAATCAACTATAAAATTCTTAAATGCATCCTTGATTTCTTCTTCTACCCATTAGTTATTAAGCAAAATGTTATTAAGTCTCTATGTTTTTTATTTAATTTGCATCTTTTTTCTGTTATTGATTTTCTAGTTTTAAGGCTTTGTGGTCTGAGAAGCTTTGTATTATTTCAACTGTTTGAATTTTGTTGAGTATCACCCTGTGACCCGATACGTGGTCAATTCTAGAGAACCTTCCATGTACACTGGAAAAGAAAGTATACTTGGCTTCAGTTGGATGAGGTGTTCTGAATATGTCTGTAAGGTCAAGTTGGTTGACTGCTGCAGTTAGATTCTCTGTGTTTTTAGTTTTTTTCAGGATGTTCTGTCCTTTACTGAGAGTGGTGTGTTGGAGTTTCCTACTGTTATTGTGGAGCTGTCTATTTCTGTTTTCAGTGTAAATAGTGTTTGTTTTATGTATTTTGGAGCCTCATCATTCAGTGCATAGATATTCAGTATGGTTATGTCCTCCTGTTGAATTGAGCCTTGGATAGTGATCCTCTTTATCTCATGTGGTGGATTTAACTTTACAGTCTATCTTGTCAGAGATTAGTGTTGCCACTACTGCTCTTTTTAGAATGTTTTTAGGCTGATTTGTTTTTTTCCAACCTTTGACTTGTTATTTCGGTCTTTCACTCTAAGGCATGTCTCCTGTAAGCAACATACAGATGGGTCATGTTGTTTTAATCCAATCTGCTACTCTCTTTCTCTTAATTGGTGTATTTAGTCCATTTACATTCAGTGTGTTATTGATAAATATGATGTTAATGTTGTCATTTTGATGTCTTTTGGGGGGTGTTGTGGACAATTCCTCCGTGTTCCATTTTCTGTGCTGAGTCTCTTTTTCTTTACACATTTTCTTTTAGTGGCTTTCAGTGTTTCTTTTCTTGAAATTGTGATTTTGTATATTGCTTTTTAACGTGTAGAATTAGAGGTTTCTTTTGCGGTTACTCCCTTAATGCCTTTTATTAGTCTAAAAGTAGACTAAACTCCACTGTCTGTGTATCTCCTTGTCTTCCTCCACATCTGGAAGGCCTATGTGTACCTTTATTTGACTCTCTTTTTCAAATAATATAGTTGTCAATTATATCTTGAGATCTCTGAATTCTATTTTTTCTGATTTGGTTTTGGTTATCATTTTTGGATTTCCTTTCCTGATGTTATCTAGATGCTCTGCTGAGTGCTAGATGTTTAAGTACATATCTAATACCATGGATCTTCTAATCTAAGAATTTCCTTTAACATTTCTTGTAATTTTGGTTTGGTTCTTACAAATTCTCTAAATTTCTGTTGATCTGTGAAAGTCTTAATTTCACCTTCATATTTGAGAGACAATTTTGCAGGATGTATTATTCTCTGTTTACAGTTTGTCATGGATTGAATTGTGTCACCAAAAAAATAGGTTTAGCCACATGGCTGGGCCATGATTCCCAGTATCTTGTGACTGTCCTCCATTTTGTGGTTTTCCTTTGCTGTATGTTAAAGGATTAGGGTGGGACTGCAAATTCCTTTATAAGATCATCTGCCTGCTCCACAGTAAAGAGAGTTTTCCTGGAGTATGGCTTGCCCCACCCTTAATCCTTCCAGCTTGCAAGAGATGAAAGGAAAGGGAGACAGGCTGAGAATTCGGGACCTCATACCATCAAGAAAGCAGCACGGGGAAAAGAGTGTGTCCTTCAGATCCGAGCTTCCTGTGCCAAGATGCTCCCTGAACAAAGACTGATGCAATACCGGACTTTCCTCCAGAGCCGACAAGGGGAAAGCCTTCCTCTGGAGCGGACACCCTGAATATGGACTTGTACCCTACCGGACTGTGTAAGAATAAATTTTCCTTTGTTAAAGCCATCCATTCTGTGGTATTCCTGCTAGAGCAGCCCTAGCTGACTAAAACACAGTTTTTTTCCCTTCAAGGCTTTGTATATGTTATCCCACTGTCTTCTGGCCAGCATCCTTTCAGCTGAGTAGTCTGAGCTTAATCTTAATAATTTTCCTTTGTAGGTTATTTTTTAGTTATTTCTGGCTACCCTCAGTAGTCTTTCCTTGTCTCTAGTTTTATTGAGCTTGAGGTCTGCTGCTGCTGCTGGCAAAGCTCCCAGGTGGGGTAGCTGAGCTTGCTTTCAGCAGCACCACCACCACTTCTGCCTCTGGACTGTGGGGGAAGGGAAGGTTGCTTGCATCAGCGCTGTACTTTCACAGCTACTCCAAGGTGGGCAGGACTCAAGTGCTGGTGCTGTAGCTGCCTCTGATTTGGGGAGATCCCTCAAGAAGCCTCAGCCTTGGATTCAAGATTAGGGAGCGGGAGTGGTGGCTCACTTGTGACTTTGGCTGTCTAGATGCCAGGACGATCATTCCCCCTCCCACAGGTCACCTGAGCCCAATTCTCCCCGGCCCATGTGGCACCAATGGTTGTCTAGCCGCTGGGTAATCTCTCCCCTCCTCCCGGTTCACCTGAGTCAGTGCCTGTCCACATGGCTGGTGGTTCTGGTGGGCACTGATGGATGGCCAGCCTCGTCCCAGAGTGTTCCAACCTGTGTAGGGGTCTTCAGGTCTAGGCTACGGGCTGAGGTTGTGGTGCTTAGGCTGGGACAGATCTCTTTAGTCAAATTCAAGGTTTCTTCAGCTCTTGTTTCCTGAAGCAGCTTGCTTGCTAAGATTTGCTGGAGGCAGGTTTTCTCCCAGCCCGGGCTGTCTTCACTTCATGGAGAATCTTCACTCAGGCTACACTGGTTTATCCAAGATGGTTCAGGGCTAAGATCTTCCTTTGGCTTCCTTTGTTCTTAGGGTTCTCTTAAGCACAGGTTAGTCTCTCTAGATTGCTGTATTTGGTGGATTTCATTAATTCTGAGGTTCTTAGTTGTTTGAGGGTTTGGCAGAAACACTTGTTACTCTGTCATCCTGGCTCCGCCCCCAATACTTTCAATTTAGCTCAGTTAGATCTACTTTTTGGCTTCTCCCCTCTAAAATTGTAAGATAGTAAGTATCTTTTGTTTTAAGCCAATACGTCTGTAGCAATTTGTTACAGCAACAACAGGAAGCTAATAAACTTACTCTGAGAAATTTATTTTAATTCTGAGTCTCACAATATTCCTAAGTAAAGTAGGGACTAGCAACAACCAAATGTTCATGTAAGAATCAAATGAGTTGACTTGGCCACATAGGAAGTATTTAACCCATGTTACCCCCTAACTTTTCCCTCCATTGACTGGATCACAACTGAACTGCCATCATAAATCTTGCAGTGATGCTTACATTCAAAACTGGGGTGTGTAATAGATTGCCTAATAAATATTTAAAAAAACCTCCAAAACGTTAGTGTAATTTTTAGATTGAGTATACACACACATACTCACCCTATAGGACAGTTTTCCTCTGTTCCATTGGGTTGCTATGAGTTGATAGAAACAAGTTTAGTTTTGATTTGTGTATAAAAATATATATACATACACACACACACACACACACACATACACACACATATGTATGGAAAGAGAGATGGATGGAACAAAACCCATTAACAAATCCTAAAGAAACCCTGCTTATGCACAACTTATTACTGCAGAACTTCTGAGCTGGCAGACGCCCAAAATCAGCTTGTCAAGAATACTAACTTCAGGAAAGGTGAAGCCATGACACAGAACAGTCAGAGGCCTCCTGTGGGTCCTCTTACAAGAAAGACCAGAAAAAAACAAGTGAATCAATCATATACGACAATCTAGCAGCACTGAATACACAAGACAGATGAGGAATTGGCCTGAGTGTCATGCAGAAGGAGAAAATGTTTAGAAGCAGCAAGACCTGACCCAGTGGGAGCCAACACCCTGAAGGCTGGGTTGGCTGGTGTGCATGGTGAAGCAAGCAGTGGCAAGCAGTGCTGCTCAGGACATGTTTTCCACATTGATAAGACCAAGCAACGGAATCTGCTCAAACCTCCAGAACCAGTGAAAACCAGTGCTCAATCAACAACAGGTAAGGATGTGTGTCTAATCTACCAGGTGGACCAAAAACATCCGCTTTGGACAGAAATTCTCTCCTATATACCTGCCATCTTACTGCTCTGCATTGGGTCCTGTGAGGCATCAGAGATTGCCATGTAGTAAGGAGGACCCATGATATACCCTAAGTCATTCTCCCAGTTGGAAGAGGGAACTAATTCACAAACAGGAGAAAATAATTTGCCAGCCCTACTAAGCCAGAAACTCAGGGCAGGCACAGCTCCTTTGCATAGTTACAGGCATACAGAGACCACAAGACTTTGAATGTCTTTCATCCCTGCATAGATTTGTGTGGGCCCATTTCAACAGTGTAACTCTCATTAGAACAGTATATCAGGGTATAAACCTGAAGCGTAAGTTCAACTGTATCACCTATAAGGTGGAGTGACAGGTTCATTACATTTGACACTGCTCTGCCCATTAAGCAAGGTTCTAAACTACACATATCACCTAACCACTCATGAAAGGAGTGTAAGAGTAAGTGGAGCCTCTGTCCTAACAGCCAACATAATTGGGTGCCCATAGTTGGGTTTCAAAACTCACCCATCTATGCACTCTAGGGAACAGAGACATGCTTTCCTCTCAGACACTAAGGGGCAGCCATTAGGCCCATGCCTTGCTGAGTGCATGACCCCCTAATTACAGCCAAATACTTGTGCCTGTATCAATCACCCCTGGGCATCTAGGACTGTAAGTGTGAGCATGTACCACACACTTGGTGAATGACTACCTGAATACCAGAGCTGAATCCATACAAGAAAAGTAAATGGACTCCGGGGCTCACATACCTAGAAATAGCACCAACCACCTGGGGACAGAGCATTAAAGTCTCAAAGGAACCAACGATCAAACTAGCTCACATAAGCAGTCTAGTTGGACATATAAAACAAGAAGCTAGGACACAATAATCAAACATAAAATATAGGAATATTATAACTTAAATAATGTCTGAGAGACAATAGTCAATATCAAATCATATAAAGATGCAGACCATGATGGCTTTAGCAAGTGCTCAAAACAAATGATCAAGACATTTTCTGGAGGAAAAGAACTTCTTGAAACCACTGAATGTAGAATTCAAAAGATTAATATACAGAACTCTACAAGAGGTCAGGAAGGAGATAAAGCAAAACACAGAACAAGCCAAGGAACATATATAAACAAAGCAAGAGAAGAACTTAAAAACTTTCCACAAAAGCATAATGACAAATTTAACAGACCACAAGAATCCACAGAGACAGTAAAGAGAATTCCAATAGATTAACCACAAAATTCCAGAATCAGACAATAAATAGACTGCCATAGAAGCAAAATTGAGGCAAAGGAAGCCAAAACTAATGAGACTGAAGATGAAGTGCCTGGAAAAAAAACTTATCTAAGGAAAATCATATAAAATAATTCTTTTGTAACTTAAGAAAACCAAAGGATTATGAGACTTTATCAAGTGGAGAGCCTACAAGTGATTACAGTATCAGAATGAGTTTGGGTAGGTGGGGCAGTGTCATGAATTGAACTGTCCCCCCAAAAATACATGTAGCCATGTGACTGGACCATGATTGCCAATATTTTATGACTGTTCTCCATTTTGTGATTTTCCTATGCTGTATATTAAAGAACTAGGGTGGGACTACAAATCCATTCATAGGATCACTACCCTGCTCCATTGTAAAGGGAGTTTCCCTGGAGTAAGGCTTACACCACTCTTTATCTTTTCATTTTACAAGAGATAAAAGGAAAGGGAAGCAAGCAGAGAATTGGGAACTTTATAACCATCAAAAAAGCAGCACCAGGAGCAAAGCACAGCCTTCCAACCTGAGGTTCCTGAACCAAGATACTCCCTGAACAGACTGAAGCAATACAAGGACCTTCCTCTGAAGTCAACAAGGGGGAAAGCCTTCCCTTGGAGCAGACATCCTGAATGGACTTGTAGCCTACCAGAATGTGAAAGAATAAACTTTCCTTTGTTAAAGCCATCCACTTGTGGTATTTCTGTTAGAGCACCACTAGCTGACTAAAACAGATAGTAAATACAAAGAATTACTGAGGATTTGCTGGCAGAAAATATCCCTAATATCATGAAATATGAGAAGATATCTATCCAAGAAGCTCATGGAACTGCACAAAGGTAGATCCACAAATACAGTCACCACATTGTATCAAACTTGCTAAAACCAAAGGAGAGAATTTAAAAGTAACTATGCTCAAAAAAAGTTACCTACAAAAAAGAGTCAGTAAAAATAATTTCAAACTACTCAGTAGAAACCATGCAGGCAAGAAGGCAATAAGATGACATATATACAAAGACTTGAAGGAAGAAAAAGTAGTCAAAACTTATATATACAGTGAAACTGTCTCTCAAATATGATGGTGAAATTAAGGCATTTCCAGATAAATAGAAATTTAGGGAACTTGTCAAAACCAAACCAAAATTATAAGAAGTAATAGACAATCCTCCAGTTTGAGTATCAATAACATCAGATAACAACCCAAGACTAGAACATAGTACAGAGCAACAAGGTATCAACTCAGATAGGGAAGTCACAAATAAATCAAACCTTAAACACTAAAAATAGAGAAACACAGATGTCAGTATGCAGAAGATAAACCAAAAAAGACGACTAGAACTTATAATCATAGATCACTCATATGGAGAGGAAGTCAAAGTGATATGAAGAAATAGCCAGCCAAGTGCCGTCGAGTTGGACATAAGACTGGTTCAAACTTGTAAAAGTACAGGTGAATATTACAGCTATGACAAAGGTAACTAACAATACTACAGATCAAATAAAAATTTAGAAAAACATAAAAAAATCTGAAAATACAAAATCAATGAAAGTGAAAAGGATGAAAAGAAAATACATAAATAGAAAAACTCTCCACAGAAAATTCTATAAACAACACACATCCACAGCAAAAAAAAAACCCAGGAAAATGGCAACATTGAACCTATTATAATTGCACTGAATATAAAAGGATAATTGTACCACTAAAGAGACACAGAATGGCTGAAAGGATAAGGAAACACGATCCATCTATATGTTCCCTACAAGAGACGCACCTTAGACTTAAAGACACGACCTAAAACACATCAAGCAATAACAATTAAAAAAGAGCAGGACACCCCCAAGAACTCCACTAAAAGACCACAATTGATTGTCTGAAGGCCTGGGGATTCTTCTGGGAGCATGGTCCCTACACCAGCTGCTATCCCTGACCAGAAAACACTACTGAGATCAACTTTTCAGACACAAATGAACTGGCTCTGGGACACAATGTGACCATGTGGTGTGGGTATTTTGTGGTTCTACGAATCTATAGGATGCTGTCCTACTAGCCTCTTACTAGAAGAGAGAGCAGAGGGTGGAGAGGAGGGGACAGGAGACAGTTACGAGGATACGGCATGTATAGAACAGAAAAGATGGAGGGTGCTGTCACCAGACAAGGAGAGCAGAAGGAGCTGCAGATAGGCAGGCAGGCAAATTTAACTTGGATTGTATACTTTCACTCAATCACAAAAAAAAAAAAAAAAAAGGAGCAGGAACAGCAATTTTATCTCTGCCAATATAGACTTTAAAGTAAAATTTACCACAAACAATAAGGAAAAACATTATATAATGATTAAAGGGTCAGTATATTAGGAAGACATAACTAGAATAAATATTTATGCACCCAACAACAGGGCTCCAAGTATATAAAACAAACTCTAACAGCAGTGAAAAGAGACACAGACAGCTCCATAATAACAGTATGAGACTTTACCACACTACTTTTGGTAAAGTACAGAACATCCAAACAGAAGCTCACTAAAGACATGGAGGAGCTAAGTACCACAATCAACCAACTTGACCTTATAGACATACATAGAACATTCCAACCAAGAGCAGCCAAGTACACTTTCTTTTCCAAAGCATTTGGAACATTCTCCAGAATAGATCACATACTGGGCCATAAAACAAGTCTCAACAGGATGAAAAGCATATAAATACAACAAAGCATCTTTTCTAACTACAAAGCCATAAAAGCAGAAATCAGTAATATAAAAAGCAATGAACAAAATTCAAACACTTGGAAACTGAAAAGCACCAAGCTCAAAAACTACTGAGTTATGGAAGAAATTAAGGCTAGAACAAAAGAAATACACAGAATCAAATGACAATGAAAACTCATCCTACCAGAACCTTCAGGACACAGCAAAAAACTGTTTAGAGGTCAATTTATAACAATAAGTGCACACATAAAAGGAAGAAAGGGCCAAAATCAAAGCATGAACCTTACAACTTGTCTTAGGCTGGGTTTTCTAGGGAAGCAAAATCAGTAACACGTGTATGTACAAGGAAAGATTTATATGTATAAAGTGCAAGGAAAGATATATATATATATATATATAGCTAGATACAGATATAGGAAACAGCTCATGCAATTGCAGAAGCTGAATGCCCCAAGTCCTGGCACAAGTCTCACGTGGCCACAGGAGCTGGTGAACTCAAAGTCAGCAGGTCAGAGACCACAGTTCTAGATCACCAGTTGTGTAGGTTGGTGGATCCCAAGCTGGTGGTGAGATGGAACTGCACAGGCTGGCGAACCCAGATTGGCAGGTCAGGGAACAGGACTCTCAAGCGCCAGCTGTAAGGGATGATGAATCCAACAGCTGCTACTTCAAGTCCAGGAACCAGACGCCGGAAGGAGAGAGCCAGAGTTGCTGGTTACGTGAGCAGACTGGGAGTTGTGGTGGGAGGTGGAGAGATGAGAGCTGAGGGGCGGGAAGCCACCACAGACGCCACCGTGACACTAGAGACAGCAGCCAAACACGGAGTAGCCAAGCTGACATAATCCTGACCACCACACAGCTCAAACAAACAAGAGTAGCAAAAGAAGACTAAGAGCACCACAGGAAAGGAAATAATAAAAATCAGAGCAGAATTAAAAGAAATAAAGAAGAGAAAACACTGAAAAGGTTAACAAGACCAAAAGGTGGTTCTTTGAAAGGGTCAATAAAGTAGATAAAACATCCGGCCAAACTTACAAAGTAAAACAGGAGGTTCTTTGAAAGGGTCAACAAAATAGATAAAACACTTATCCAAGTAAAGCAGGAGAGGAAGCAAATAACGTGAATAAGAAACAAGATAGGTGATATCACAACAGACCCAACTGAAATTTAAAAAATCATAACAGAATACGTAAAAAAAAAATTATTTTAACAAATTCAAAAACCTAGAGGAAACAGACAAATTTTTAGAAACACATTGCCACCTAAACTAACACAAAAAGAAGTAGAATGACTAAATAAGCCTATTTTAAAAAATGACATTGGAAAGGTTATTTAAAAATTTCCAGTAAAATAAAAGCCCTGGTCTGACAGTTTCAATGGAGGATTCTACCAAACTTTCAGAAAAGAGTTAGCACCAGTACTACTAAAGGTATTTCAGAGCATAAAAAAGGATGGAATACTCCCAAACTCATTCTATGAAGTCAACATAACCTTGATACCAAAACCAGGTAAAGATACCAAAAAAGAAAGAGAAAAAGAAAGTTACAGATCAATATCTCTCATAAAAATATACATAAAAATCTTTGATGAAATTCTAGCTATCGATATACCAAGAAATAATTAACCACAACCAACTGGGATACATGCCAGGTATCCAGGGATAGTTCAATATAAGAAAAACTAAGCCATCACATAAACAAACCAAAAGACAAGAACAAGACACTCTCATCAATGAATGCTGAAAAGATATTTGACAAAGTCCAATAAATAGTCATAAAAAAAAGGGAAACTCCTCAACATAATAGAGGGCATTTATTCAAAGCCAGCATCCCAATGTCATCGTAAATGGATAGGGTCTGAAAGCATTCCCCTTAAGAACCAGAATCAGACAAGGATGCCCTTTATCACCACTCTTAGTCAATATTGCTCTGTATGTTCTAATCAGAGCTATTAGACTAGAAAAAGAAATGAAAGGCATCCATGCCATTAGGAAACAAGCAAAAGTATGTATATTTGCAGATGATATGATCTTACCAGAAGCCCTAGTGGCACAGTGGTTAAGCACTACAGCTGTTAACCAAAAGGGTCAAATCTACCAGCAGATCCACAGAAAACCTCAAAGAATCTACAAAAACCTACTGTGCACTAACAGACAAATTCTGCAATGTAGCAGGACACAAAATAACCATGCAAAAATCGATTGCATTCCTTTACACCAACAACAGAACAATGAAGTAGAAATCACCAAATCAATACCATTTACAACAGCCCCCAAGAAGATAAAATACTTAGGAATAAATCTAACAGGGACATAACAGACTTATACAAAGAAAATTACAAGACTGTGGTAGTGTAGTGGTTAAGTACTATGTCTGCTAACCAAAAGATCAGCAGTTCGAATCTGCCAGGTGTTCCTTGGAAACTCTATAGAGCAGTTCTACTCTGTCCTATAGTGTTGCTATGAGTCAGAATTGACTTGAAAGCAGTGGGTTTGGATTTTTTTTAATTTTGGATGAAGGAAACCTACATACAAGACTAACAGTTAAGTTCACAAACCCATCCTAGAAAAAATGCTGCATACCTCACTGCTGAATATCACTATGGTAACCTTCGATGCGCTCCTATTGGGAAGCTGTGCACTGATGCCAGCACCTAGTCCACCTTCAAAGCAACTTTGAAACTCTTTTACTGGAATGTCATGAATCGGATCTGACTCGACAGCACTTGGTTTGGCTTACTGGAATGTCTGTTAGAGCTGTCACTGTAGGAGGCCTGAAAATTACATTCAGGAACTCATCCTCGAAAAAGTGCTTGGAATGCTGGAGTAGATGCTGGCATTTGGTGCATAGCTTCCTAAGGTGAGTACTTCCAAGGTGATCATGGTGATATTCAGCAATTAGGTATGTAGCACTTCTACAAGGATGAGTTCACAAACTTAACTGTCAGGCCTAGTATGTTGACAGCTCTGATGGACATTACAGAAAAAAAGTTTAAAAGTTGCTTTGAAGGGTGGACTAGCCACTGGCATCAGTGCACAGCTTCCAGATGGGAATATTTTGAAGGTGACCTTAGTGGCATTGAACAGTAAGGTATGTAGCGCTTTTTCTAGGATGAGTTCATGAACTTGTCAGACCTAGTATGCAGAAAAACATACCCTGTTCATTGACAGGAAGATTCAACACTGTGAAAATGCCTATGCCACCCAAAGTGATCTGCACATACAATGCAACCCAGATCCAAATTCCAGCGGCATTTTTTAATGAGATGGAGAAACAAATCACCAACCTCATACGGAAAAGAGGCCTAGAATAAACAGAGCACTATCAAATAAGAACAAAGTGGGAGGCCTGACACTACCTGATTTTACAATGTAGCATACTGCCAGTACATTCATCAACAAAAAGAACATTTTAAGATCTGTTCTGAAGTACAATGGCTGTCAGTGACAGTATAATATACATATGCCTACAAGAAAGGCCAGTTAATAGGGACTATTATTCAAATTTACAAACCAACCACTAAGGCCAAAGATGAAGAGACTGAAGACTTTTATTATATTTTGCAGTCTGAAATTGATCGAGCATGCAAACAGGACACTTTGATAATTACAGGTGACTGGAATGCAAAAGTTGGAAACAAAGAAGGATCGATGCCAGAGATAACATGATAGAATTTTGTAAGACTAACGACTTCTTCATTTCAAATATCTTTTTTAACCAACACAAATGGCAACTGTACACATGGACCTCACCAGATGAAATATACAGGAAACAAATTGACTACATCTGTGGAAAAAGAGGATAGCAAAGCTCCATATCAGCAGCCAGAACAAGATCAGCGCTAACTGTGGCACAGATCATCAATTGCTCATATGCTAATTCAAAACGAAACTGAAGAAAATTAGAAAAAGTCCATGAGAGTCAAAGTTATGACCTTGAGTATATCCCTCCTGAGTTTAAAGACCACCTCAAAAACAGATTGGATGTGTTGACCACTAATGACTGAAGTCCACATGAATTGTGGAATGACATCAAAGACATCATCCATGAAGAGAGTAAGAGGTCATTAAAAAGACAGGAAACAAAAAAGACCAAATTGGATGTCAGAAAAGACTGAAACTTGCTCTCAAACTTCAAGCAGCTAAAGCAAAAGGAAGGAACGGTGAAGCAAAGATCTAAAAAGAAGATTTCAACAAGCAGCTCAAGAAGACAAAATAAGGTATTATAATGACATGTGCAAAGAGCTGGAAATAGAAAAGCATAAGGGAAGACACGTTTTACATTTCTCAAGCTGAAAGAACTGAAGAAAAAATTCAACCCTTGAGTTGCAATAGTGAAGGATTCTATAGGGAAACTACTAAATAACTCAGGGAGTATCAAAAGAAGATGGAAGGAACACACACAGTCATTATACCAGAAAGAACTAAGAAGAACTGATGCCTTTCAATTGTGTCAGAGAAGAATGTTGAATGTACCACGGACTGCCAAAAGAACAAACAGATGTGGAAGAAATACAACCAGAGTGTTCCTTGGAAGCAAAGATGGCAAGACTGCATCTTACATACTTTGGAATATGTTGTCAGGGAGGATGAGTCCCTGGAGAAGGACATCATGCTTGGTAGGGTGGTGGGTCAGCAAAAAAGAGGAAGCCCCTCAAGGAAATGGATTGACATGGCAGCTGCAACAATGGGCTTAAGCATAAAAACGATTGTGGACATGGAGCAAGACTGGGCAGTGTTTCGTTCTGTTGTTCATGTGGTAGTTATAAGTTGGGACTGACTTGATGGCACCTAACAACAACAACAACAACATATTGCCAGTGTAGCCAAAATAGCCTGGTACTGATACAGCAACAGATACATAGACCAATGAACAGAACTGGGAATCCAGACATCAACTCATTCACCTATGTGTAGCTGATATTCAACAAAGACCCAAAGCCTATTAATTGGGAAAAAGACAGTCTCTTTAACAAATGGTGCTAGTATAACTGGATACTGATATACCAAAAAAGAAAAAGAAAAAGAAAAGAAACAAGACTCATACCCACATACCCGGTACAAAAACTAACTCAAAATGGATCAAAGAGCCCAATATAAACTCCAAAATGATAAAGATCATGAAAGAAAAACTACGAACAATGCTAGGAGTCCTAACGCACGGCATAAACAGAACAAAAACCATAACTAACAATTCACAAACACAAGAAGATAAATTAGATAACTGGGAGCTCATAAAATTCAAACACTATGCTCATCAAAAGATTACAAAAAAAGAGTAAAACAACAACCTGCAGATTGGTAAATATGACAAATTCGATCAGAGTCTAATCCCTAAAATCTACGAGGTACTGAAACACCTCATATAAAAAAGCAAATAATTAAAAAATGGGCAAAGAATATGAACAGGTACTTTACCAAAGAAGACATTCAGGCAGCTAACAGGTACATGAGAAAATGCTCATAATCATTAGCCAGTAGAGAAATGCAAATCAAATCTACGAAGAATTACCATCTCACCCCAACAACAACAGCAACAAAAAAAAAAACCATTGCCTTTGAGCTGATTCTACTCTTAGCAACCATATAGGATAAAGTAGAACTGCCTCACAAAGTTTCCAAGGAGTGCCTGGTGGACTTGACCTGCTGACCTTTTGGTTAACAGCCATAGCATTCAATCACTGCACCATCAGTGTTTCCTACCCCAACAAGGCTAGCATTAATCCAAAAAACAAAATTATAAATGGTGGCGAGGTTTTGAAGAGACTGGAACACTTACACACACTGGTGGAAATGTAAAATGGTACAATTATTCTGGAAATCAATTTGGTGCTTATTTTAAAATCTAGGAATAGAAGTACCATACACTCCAGAAATCCCATTTCTTGGAATATATCCTAGAGAAATAAGAGCCATACAGGAATGGATATATACACTCTCATTCACTGCTGCACTGTCCACAACAGCAAAAAGTTGGAAGCAAACTAGGTAGCCATCTATGGACAAATGGTTAAACATATTATGATATATTCATATACTACACAAAGATAAATAACAAGGGTGAATCCATGAAACATCTCATAACATGGAAGAATTTGGAAGCCATTATGCTGAGTGAAATTAGGCAGCCACAAAAGGACAAATATTGTATGAGGCCACTATCACAAGAACTCAAGGAAAGTTTTAAATGCAAAAGAAAACATTCTTTGACAGTTCTGGGAACAGGGACATAGGGAAAGGGTTATTCACTAACTAGACAGTATACAAGCATTATCTTAAGTGAAGAGAAAGACAACACACAACACAGGGGAAGTCAGCACTACTGGACTAATTCAAAAGGTTAAGAAGTTCCCAAATACAGCCAAACAATTTTAGGCAGGGGATCACAGTATCAGGGGACATCTAGGTCAACTGGCATAATAAATTTTATTAAGAAAGTGTTCTGCATGCCACTTAAAAGCTAACGAGCAGTCAAATACAGTGCATTAATTGGTCCCAACCACTTGGAGCAAAGGAGAATGAAGAACAGCAATGACACAGGGGAACATGAGAACAAGAGACAGAAAGGGCCACATAAACCAGAGACTCTTGAGCCTAATATCAGAAGAACTAGATGGTGTCTGACAACTTCAATGACTGCCCTGACAGGAAACATAACAGAGAGTCCCTCATGGAGCAGGAGAAAACTGGGGTACAGTACTCAAATCCAGCAAAAAGATCAGACTTCATGGTCTGATTGACACTGGAGGGACTCCGGAGGACACGGCCCACAGACTCTGTTAACTCAGAACTGAAAGCATTCCTGAAGCCAGTTCTTCAGACAAAGGGTCGCCAAGTCAGACAAAGGGTAGACTGGACTAAAAGACAGAAAACAATTACTTATGAAGTGTATGCTTCTTAGCGGAAGCAGATTCATGAGACTAGATGGACAGTTCCTGTGGGAGTCAAGATGAGAAGGCATAAAAGGACAGGAGCTGGTTGGATGGATACAGGATAACTGGGGTGGAGAGGAGTGTGCTGCCACATTATAGAGTGAGCAACTTGGGTCACATAACAACGTGCGTATAACTCTTTTGTAGGAGACTAACTTGAACTATAAACTTTCACTTGAAGCACAACAACACTGCCTGAGGCTGGGCTTTCTAGGGAAGGAAAGCCAGTAACACATGTAGGTACAAGGAAAGATTTATAACATATAGAGATAGATAGATATTAGGAAACAGCTCATGCTGAAGCTGAATGCCCCAAGTCCTGGCACGAGCCTCACGTGGCCATGGAAGCTGATGAACCCAAAGTCAGCAGGTCAGAGACCACAGCTGTGGATCACCAGTTGTGTAGGTTGGTGGATCCCAAGCTGGCAGTGAGATGGAGCTGCACAGGCTGGCGAACCCAGGATCGGCAGGTCAGGGAGCAGGACTCTCAAGCGCCAACTGTAAGGACTGATGAATCCAACAGCTGCTAGTTCAAGTCCAGGAACCATACGCCAAAAGAAGAGAGCAGGAACTCCTGGCTACGTGAGCAGACAAGTAGTAGCAGTGGACGGTCAAGAGATGAGAGCTGAGGGGACAGGAGGCCACCACAGACCCCGCCATGCCACTTAATACAGCAGCCAAATACAGAATAGCCAAGCTGCCATAATCCTGACCACCACAAACACACACACAAAGAACTCCAAGTTCAAAAGATCATTACAAACTACACTTTCTTTTCATTATTAGTAAAAAGAAGAATGGCCATAAACAGGTCTTGGTTTAATCAGTTCTAAAAGGAGCAGAAATGTAGCTTGATTTTTTTCTATCTGCTAACAGTAGAAGGGAGCCATGGTGACACAGTGGTGAAGAGCTGGACTGCTAACCAAAATAGTGACAGTTCAAATCCACCAGCAATTCTCTGGAAACCCTATAGGGCTAGTCTCTGCTCTGTACAGTATCTATGGGTGGGAATCCACTCATTGCCAACGGGTTTTTCCTTTTAACCACGGAAGAGGTCCTATAGATGGGTCCAAAAATAACTTGCTACTCTTGGAGGTAAAAACAAAACCCAAACCCACTGCTGTCAAGTCAATTCCAACTCATAGCAACCCTATAGGACACAAAAGAACTGCTCCATAGTTTCTAAGGGGTAGTTGATTTGTTAGCGTACGTAGTACTTAACCAGTATGCCACCAGGGTTTCCTAAGGATTTTCTAATTAGTAAGGATAGCTGGATCAGAGTCATTTAATATTTTCTATCTTAAATATATAGGGTTCTTTAAAATCTGTGAATTTTCAAAATATAAAATATAATCATACAATGGGATACAAAATAATTATTAAAAATAATTATAGATCTACATTTCTTGATCTAGCAAGATGTTCAAAATTTGCTACAAAATGAGAAAAATCACCCTTTATACTACAGCTTTCTGATCGAGCCCATTTTTTGTAAATGCTTGGTATGGAAGCATGTGCACCTAAATGCTGGTTATGATTTTTCCTGGTTAGTGAGACTTCCACAATTTACATTATTTTAAATCTTTGTTAATTACTTATATTACTTGTGTTCAAAGAAAACTTTAGATTAACTCTGTTGATGAAATCCTCTCTCTAATAGTCTTCCAGGTAGTAAATGAGAACAGTTTCAAGGAAAAGTCCTTAAATTTGATCTGAAAGATTATTTTCTCACGTGGTGCTTGAATTATAGAAACTTGATATCCAGCCAGCCTCTTGCCCTAATTAGGAATCAGCTTAAACACTCTTGACAGTTGTTACTCAGTCTTGACTTGAGTGCTCCAACTGACAGGGAACTTGTTCTCATCAGCACTTCACATGATTCCACGACGCAGTGGTTGGAAAGCTTCTGCTTCACAGTGAGCCAAGAAGTATCTTTTTCCCACTTAAGACATTGGTCTTGGTTCCACACTTAAAGTACCTAAAGACATCTATGGCATAAGCCCAGTTTATTTGAATGCTTAGCATTAGTAAAAAATTAAATTAAAAAGAAAAAAATTGCCACTGAGTTGATTCTGACTCATAGTGACCCTAAAAGACAAAGTATAACTGCCCCCTAGGTTCCAAGGAGTGCCTGGTTTGAACTGCCTTTGAACTGCTGACCTTTCAGTTAGTAGCCATAGCTTTTAACCACTACACCACCGGGGTTTCTGTAACAAAAAAGGCATCTAACTCAAATTTTCCGTGTGTGTGTGTGTGAATGTGTGAGTGTGTGTGTGCGAGTGCAGGTGCACGTGCACACAGTGGAAGAACAGGAATAAGCACAGAATATGCTGGAGTCAACAAGATGGTGGTAGGATTGAGAGAGAGAGAAAGAGCAGATAAGAAAGAAAGTCTATTCTGAGTTTATGTTATGAAACCATAAAGATGTATCCTAAGGACCTGGGTGGGTGTAGTTAGCTATAGGTTTAATTTCATGATGGAATGAATTACAGGAAAAAAGTAAAAACCAACAGGAAGAAAAGGTAGTAAACCTACTTAAAAGTCTTTGTCATGAGTGAGTAATGGAAGTTTTCAAATATTCAAGTAATGTGGAAAGAATAGGTTTCATAGAGCCCCATTCATCCCATTTACGTGTAATATGAAAGGAGAGAGAACAATCACATTTCCCCGTTGTCCCCTTAAATTATTCTAAAATAAATCATTTACTTTCTAATCATTCTCTGGCTTAAATCCACTCATGATTTACTACATACCTTCGGAACACAAACAATTCTAAGCACATACATTTTTACAACAGTAAAAAAATTCTCGGCACAATTATTTCAATTAAGAATTTTTATTCGTGTAGCACATTGCACTTTTCAACAAATTTTCATTTACATTATTTAAGTTTCCCCATAGCCTAGTTTTTATTCATATATGGAAAATGAGACAAGACTGGATACAAGGTCTGACAATTAACTCAATGAACTTAATTGTTCTAAGTGCTACATACCTCACTCCTGAATATTACTATGGTCACCTTCAAAGTACTCCCCTTGAGAAGCTATGAAATGATGCCAGTGCCTAGTCCACCCTTCAAAGCAATTTTGGAACTTTTTCTGGAATGGCCATTGTGCGTGGTAGCAAGGTGGCAAGTTCACAAACTTAATTCTATAGTTGTCGGTGATGGAATTTTTAGGCAGTAAACAAATAACTATGGGAATATCCTACCTACTCACTTGATATGTTCCCCAGTGACTTTTTGTTAACCAAAGATAAAGGAAATATTGAAAGGAAGACACTGATGACATCAAGGGTAATACAATGACAGCTCTGACAGCCATTCCAGAAAAAGAGTTCCAAAATTGCTTTGAAGGGTAGACTAGGCACTGGTGTTAGTGTATAGCTTCCCAAGGGGAGTACTTCAAAGGTACTTCAATAGCGATATTTAGCAATGAAGCATGTAGTACCTTTTCTAGGATGAGTTTGCAAACTTTACTGGCAGGCTTCATAGACTCTAGGTTGTGAATTCTCCCTATAATACTATTTATCTTGAAATACAAATAACCAATTAATAGGACAACTATCAGCACTATTTTGTGGAAAACAAACACCTTCTATTAAAAACGAAAACTGGCACATTTGGATTTGTTGAACAGTTTAAAAACCTGATGAATGTTCTCGATCGAAAAAAAATACAGAGCTTGTAGAGCTTTCCAAAGACTCCCTCCTGAAGTCTTGGGGTCTGAAGAACTCTGGATTAGCCATTAGATTCTGCATATACGTCCTTCCATTTCTGGATATAATCTACTGTGTCCTTGTATGTTATCTGGACAGAGATTCTGCTTTTTATTCATTGGCAATAGAAAAAAAGGAAGGAAGAGAGGGAGGGAGACAAGAAAGAAGGAAAGGATGGAAGGAGGAAGGAAGAGAAGGAAAGAAATAGGGAAGGAGAGAAGGAGGGAGGGAGAGAAGGGAAATCTTCCTTCCATGCATCCCATCTTTCCCCTCATTTTCCACTATTTCCTCTGACATTTTTGAGTAACTCTTTTAAGCACTGCAAAATAAAGTGCAGGTTTTCTTTCCTCCGTTGTATCAGTTCTCTCACATGAAAACCATGTGGCAAAACATGTTTAAATAAACAGGGCTTCAAAATTTTAAAAATCTTAATAAAAATATTTGATCAGTCTCACAATTTTTTAACACTATAAATACAATGGAACTTTTTTCATGACAAATAATCGTTCTATTTTTAGGAGCAACTGATGTTCATATATCTGATGTTATTTTAAAGAGATTCTTATAGACTTTCTGTCCTAAAGACACATCTGTCAACTCAAGATCCTATTTTCATTTTCACCTTTGACTAACATGAGATAAACACTTCATTCACTCAGATAATCTTACTAAACAACTTCATTCATTTGGATATGTTACTGAGCAATCACTATATGCAAGGCACTAAGCTTGCTACCACTGCTAACCACAAGGTTGACAGTTCAAATCCACCGGGCACTCCATGAATACTCTGGCGGTCAGTTCTACCCTGGCCCCTAGGGTCACCATGAGTTGGATCCGACTCAACGACACTTGGGGGGCTGGCAAACTTGGTAGAATTCTTGCTTTCTATGCAGAACCCAGGTTCAATTTCAGGCCAATGCACCTCATAAGCAGCTACGATCCATCTGTCACTGGAGGCTTGTGTGTTGCTATGATACTGAACAGCTTTCAGAGGAGTTTTTACACAAGAAAGACTAAGAAGAATGGCCTACTATATACTTCCGAAACTCAGCCAGTGAAAACACTGTGGGTCACAAGGGTCCAACTCACAGTCTATTACATGGATGGTTCAGGACCAGTCAGCATTTTATTTCAACATGGGGTGACCATGAGTTGGGGGCTTATTTGAAGGCAGCCAACAATAAGAACATTCTTTGCACTGCTGAAGATATCCACGTAACAATGGCAAAGCCTATTCACCCAAACACTCATTAGAATCACAATACTAAGAACTATAGAGCTTGGTAGTTTGTGATGAGTTGTATGGAAGTTGTATAGACCAGGATTTCTCAGCTGCAGCAATACTTCCCATCAAGAATTGTACAATTATTTGTTTTGAGGTTGTTCTGTGCATTGTAGTATATTTAGAAGCATCTCAGGCTTTTTTATCCACTAAATGCCAATAAAATCTGTCCCTCATGTTGCTGCAATCAAAATGTCTCTGGACATTGCCAAATTCCTCTGGGGGAAGAAAATCATTCCTAGTTCAGAAGTATCATTATAGACAGAGGAGAAAGAACTTGCTTTGAAATGGGGAAATGTGGCAAGGCTTCACAGAATTTAAGGAATATGAGTGACTCTTTAAAGTGGAAAATAAATGAAATTATACTCTGAAGAAGGAATAACATGAAAAAAATGTGTTGCCTTGTTTAAGTAAGCCTGGTAAGGGTGGGCAGTGGTTAAGAGTTTGCTGCTACTAGAAAGGTCATTGGTTTGAATCTACCAAAGGCTTGAAAGAGAAAAAAAAAAAAAGCCTGGTGATTGTTCCTGTAAAGATTACAGCCTTGGAGGGGGTGGGGCCAAGATGAGACACACAGCTCCTCAATTCCCTGAGAACTAAGACCTGGAATGATAACTGAATAGAGCAGCATGGACATCTGCGGAGCCCTAGGACCTGGCATACAGTTATCAGACTGGACTAGGTGCCAATAACGTGGTAACTACATCTCTCAAAGACAAGACAACAGCAGGTTGAGTCCTGCTTCTGATGACTCACTGGGAGGGCTGCAGGAAGTGACACCTTCTTTGTTATCCCAGAGGCATGCGCCAGCTAAATATGATGAACTGCAGTGCTTAAGTAAATGCATAGAGCACAGCAGAGAGATTGCACCTGAGATAGACACATATTGAGGGCTCAGCTGCTGAGTATGGGCACCACCGACCATTCATTCTCTTTTCTGAGCTGCACCATAGATTCTGCTGTTATACAGCAGGAAGGGCAGCTGAGGTGGGATGCCATCATGGTCAGCTGGGAGATGCAACTACCCACTCAGAGGTCTTAGCTGGGGTTAATTCTCACTTCAAGAAGCAGCCCCTATCTGGAAAGTGCTTCTCCAGCAGACAAGCTGTGGTTAGGATGACGGTTAGAATGACGGTGTCTAGAGTTATGGGTGAGGTTGGTAGAGGATGGCCCTAACACCTCCCTTCTTTGAACCACATCATAGTGTCTGGGGGCTTAGTGTCTGGGGACAGCCTATGAGATGTTTTTGTTGTCAGACAGAAGGCAAGGCATACCAGACCTGACGGCCTAATTTTGGCAGCTGTTGGACAGCTCCTCACTTAGCAATAAGGTAACATTTTAAAATAAGACCACCTGAAGAACCAATTGCTGAGTGGCCCTGCAGCATCTATTCCACCTTTCACTGATCCACATCATAGCATCAGCTGATGGCCCCCCAGTGACTCCATAAGTAGGGCAATGTCTTTGCCAGCCAGAAGGCAGAGACTGCAACCCCAAAGAGTCCACCTGGGGAAAGTCACTAGAATACACAGAGGCAGACGATGACCAATTCTCCTCTTAGAACTATACCTCAGCTCCAGCTGAGGTAACACCAGAAACTAAACACCTTCTAGATGGTATGAACACAGCGATCAATAGCTAACCATTTAAAGAAGTCCACCAAGGCACCAGACATCTCCCAAAATAAAGATTCAAAGACGTCTGAGATGAAGAAGTTTTTAAGAAGTTATTGAAGATGGAGTACAAAAGAATTATGTACAGATCCCTCCAAAATTAAACAAAATGCAGCAGAACAAAATCAAAACTTAAGTAAACTACTTGAACTGAAGGAACATAAACAATCTGAAATTCAGCAGATCAATAACAAAATTACAGAATTAGACAATCCAATCCAAAGATGAAAGAGCAGAATTAAGGAGACAGAAGACACAGTTAGTGAGCTTGAGGACAAAGCAACTGACACTAATTATTTTGAGACATCAGAGAAAAGAAATGAGAAAACTGAAGAAGCATTAAGAAATATGTGGGACTGTATTAAGAGGAATAATCTACGAATAACTGGAATTCTTGAACATGGAGGGATAGCTGAAAATACAGAGTACTGTCGCAGAGCTGCTGACAGAAAACATCCCTGAAACTGTAAGAGAAGATAACATAGCTATCCAAGATGTGTATAAAACACTACAAAAACTAGACCCCAAGAGAAGACATGAAGACATATTATAATCAAGCTTACTAAAATTAAACACAAAAACAGGCTCTTAAAGGCAGTGAGGCTTAAAGCAAAGCTTACAGAAGGAAGCCCTGCAGGCTTTCATGTAACTTCTCAGCAGAAATGATGCTGGCAAGAAAGCAGTGGAATGACACACTGAAAGCCTTGAAGGAGAAAAACTTCCAACCAAGAATTATATATACTGCAAAATTATCTCTCAAATATGAAGGTGAAATTAAGACATTCACAGATAAACAGAACCTTTGAGACATTGTAAAAATCAAATCAAAACTACAAGAAATACTGAAAGAAGTTCTTTGCTTAGAAAACAAAAACATCAAGTACATACTTAAGGAGGCAATGCAGGACACAGCATCCAGAATCCTATTCAGTTAGCAAAGTCACAAAGCTCAATCAAAGCTACAATATTAAAAGAATGGAACCAGAGATCATAACATGAAAACTACAACATCATCACCCTAGAAAAGGGGATATATTACAGTAGTTATAACCCTTTCAGATGGAAAGGAAATTAAAAAGATATGCAGAAATTAAAGTCTGGTTTAAACATAGACTACTAAGTGGGGTTATAGGAATAGCCACAAAACAAAATAACAAGTCAATCTAAACAATAAACATACTACAGGAATCTTGACAAACACAAAACCAACACTGAAAAAGATGAAAAGTCGGGGATGGAATCAAGATTGTGGACTAAACATACATCTCCCTAAATCCCTCTGGAAACTAAGACCTGAAATGATAATTAAACGGAGCCTTCTGGACAACCTGTAAGCCCTAGGATGCAGCATACGGCTGTTAACTTGGACTTTATACCACTGAACACAAAACGTCCACTCTTACACTGACCCCACTCTCAGCGAGCACAGGCTTGCAATCACCATTTCGATATTTTTTCCTCTGTTGTGGCCAATGAGCAGAGCTGGGACTTGACTGGTTGCCGGTCTTGGACGCACTGCTGGTGGGACCAGCAAGCGTAATTGCCACGTTCTGAGAGCCTGGCTTTGGACTCTATGCATCTCAGCTCCTCTGGCCTATCTTTCTGCCTCCGCCATGTGGTAGCCATACAGATGTGCTTCTGCAGGATGCCATCTTGATCCAGTGGAAAATGGAGAGGCCCAGGCAAAGGCCCCAGCCAGACATGGTTCCTAGGATGGGAGGGAGGTGGCACCTGCCAGGGGGAGAGTGCTTTACCAACAGGGGGGCGGTGTTTTGCACAGAGTCGCCTGAGGCTGGGGCCTAGCAGCATAGACTGTGGACTCTGGGCACTTCAGCACTCTTGGCCTCTCTTTCTGCCAGACACCATCTTCTTTCGCTGGGAGGTGGAGTCACCCATACGGAAGCTTCAGCTGGACCTAATTCCCAGGCTGGGAGACAGTATCTACCAAGAGGAGACCACTTTTCCAGCAGAAAAGCAGAATTCTACACAGTATCTCCAGACAGCAGAGGCCCGACAGCAGAGGCCAGCAGGCCAGTGGCCTTTTCGTATTTCGAGCTAGTTTATAACATCCAGAGTTGAATACAGAGGTGCTTACTTTGCCAGCTGGGAAGAGGGACATATACACCTGAAAATCTGACTTTAGAAATTGTCAAATACTTTTTACTTCTCATTTTAAGACAGCCTAGAGCAACAACTGTGGTCCATCTTCACAGCATCTCTTCCAGCCTCTGCTGACCCACATGAAGTCCAATAGGCAACAAACGCTGGAGAAGATGGTAACTCAGAAATCACCGATGGCATCAGAAGGCCCCCAAAAGAAACCACCTCAGAACTTCCCAGACAAAGAAGCTCTTCTGAAACTACCAGAAGGTGAATACAAAAAGATTATACATAGAGCCCTCCTAGACCTGATACAAAATGTAGCAGAGCAAAACAAAAAATTAAGCAAGCTATTCGATCTGATGGAACATCAGTACTTTGAAACCCAACAGATTAAGAACAAAATCAAGGACATTGAAACTTCAATGCAAAGCCAAGAAAACAGAATGGAATAAATGGAAAAGACACTTTCTGATTTGGAAGACAGAGCTACTGACTCCAGCATCTGTGAGGAGAAATCAGAAAAAAGAAACAAGAAAAATTAAGAAGCATTAAGAAGCATGTGAGACTCTATTAAGAAGAACAATCTAAATTAACTGGAGTTCCTAAACAGGGTGACACACCTGAGAACACAGAGAGTATTGCTGCTGAGCTGCTGACAGAAAACTTTCCAGAAATTATGAAAGATGAGACAATACATATTCAAAATATGTATCGACACCACTCAATATAGATCTCAATAGAAAGACTCCAAGACATACTATAATTAAACTTAACAAAATGAAACATAAGTAGAAACTCTTAAAGGCAGCAAGACTCAAAGCAAAGCTAAAATTTAGCAGGGAACCCAGTAGGCTTTCATCACATTTCTCAGTAGACACGATGCTGGCACGGAGACAGTGGCATGACACATTTAAAGCCTTGAAGGAGAAGAACTTCCAACGAAGAATTAGATGTCCTGCAAAACTGTCTTTCAAATATGAAAGTGAAATGAAGACATTCACAGATAAACACAAACTCAGAGACTTTGTAAAAACCAAACCAAAGCTACAAGAAACACTGAAAGAATCTCTTGGCTTGGAAGAACAAAACCGCTAACTTTGTATTTTAGAAGGACACATTATCCAGAATACTACTCAGTTAGGGAAGGCTCCAAGCACAAAGCTATAATAGTGAAAGAAACGATCTAGTGATCATATCATGTAAACTATGATATCATGATATTAAAAAGAGGGATGTACTGCAGTCATTATAGTCCTTCCAGATGGAGAAGTAGTTGACAAAACTGGTAGTAATCAAAATTGGGTTCATATATAGTTTATTAAGCGGAATCATAGGGGCAGTTGTAAAGCACAATAAAGAAGCAATATACCATTTCAGGAAATGTAATGCAGTAGTCTCAACAACCACAAAATCAACCCTGAAAAAAGTGAAACATCAACTCACAAAGGTCGCAGAACAGATTAATAAGAACAACAGAGAAAATAATCACACAAAAATAAACATATCAACGGTAGTACTGAACACATACCTATCAATAATTATGTTGAATGTGAATGGACTGAATGCTCCAGTAAAGAGACATCGAGTAACATCTTGGATCAAAACACATGACCCATCTATATACTGCCTACAAGAAACTCACCTTAGACTCAAAGATATGAACAAACTGAAAATTAAAGGATGGAAGAATATATAACAAGCTAACAATGAACAAAGAAGAGCAGGTGTGTCAATTCTAATCTCAGATAAAATGGATTTTAATGTAAAATCCGCCATCGTGGACAAGGATGGACACTATTTATTGCTGAAGTTTTCGATACACAAGCAGGACTTAACAATATTAAATATTTATGCACCTAACATTAGAGCACCTCATACATCAAAGAAACACTGACTACACTCAAAAAGGAGACAGACTGCTCCACAATAATAATAGGACACTTCTACACTCCACTCTCACTATTGGACAGACAGTCTAGAAAGAAGCTCAATAAAGACACAGAAGACCTTATTGCCACAATTAACCAACGAGACCTCATCGACATATACCGAACTTTCTATCCGTCAGTGGACAACTTCACCTCCTTTTCCAGTGCACACGGAACATTCTCCAGAATAGACCATGTGTTAGGACATAAAGCAATTCTCAACAAAATCCATACCACTGAATTAATGCAAAGCATCTTCTCAGATCATGAAGTCATAAAAGTGAAAATCAATAGCAGAAGAAACATAGATAGAAAGCAGAACTCATGGAAACTGAACAACACCTTGCTCAAAAAACCATGGGTTATAGAAGAAATCAAGGATGAAACAAAGAAATTCATAGATTCCTATGAGAACGGTAACATTTCTTACTGGAACCTATGAGATACAGCCAAGGCAGTGCTCAGAGGTCAGTTAATCTCCATAAATGCACACATCTGGAAGGAAGAAAGAACCAAATCAAAGAACTGACCCTACAGCTTGCACAAGTACAGAGAGAATAACAGAGGGGCCCCTCAGGCACCAGAGGAAAACAGATCATAAAGACTGAGCAGAACTAAATCAATTAGAGAATGGAAGAACAATTTAAAAAATTGAAACAACCAAAAGCTGGCTTTTTGAAAAGATCAACAAAATTGACAAACCACTGGCCAAACTTACTATAGAAAAACAAGAAAGGAAACAAACAACCTAACTCAGAAATGAGAGGGGAGTTGTCACAACAGATCCAATAGATATCAAACTATCACAGCTGAATACTATGAAAGACTGTACTCTAACAAAGTTGAAAACCTAGAGGAAATGGACAAATTCCTTGATTCATATCACTTACCAAAATTATCACAAGGTGACATAGAACAACTTAATAAACCCATCACAAAGGAAGAGATTGAAGAAGTCATCAAAAAACTGTCAACCCAAAAAAGCCCGGGCCCAGATGGCTTCACTGCAGATTTCTGCCACGCTTTTAGAGAAGAGTTATCTCCAATACTATTGAGACTACTTCACAGTACAGAAAGGGATGGAATACTCCCAAATTCATTATATGAAGCCAGTATCACCCTGATACCAAAGCCAGGGAAAGACCCAATAAAAAAGGAGAACTACAGACCGTTATCACTCATGAGTATAGATGCAAAAATCTTCAACAAAATTCTTGCCAATAGAATACAACAACATATCAAAAAAAAATAATCCATCATGGCCAACTTGGATTCATACCAGGGATGGAAGGCTGGTTCAACATCAGAAAAACAATTAATGTTATCAACCACATAAATATCACAAAAGACAAGAATCACCTGATCCTGATGCAGAAGATAAAGTCGAACACCCATTCATGCTAAAAACTCTCAGCAAAATAGGAATAGACAACAAATTCCTCAACATGATAAAGCCCATTTATATAAAGCCAACCGCCTACGTCATCCTGAATGGAGAGACTGAAATAGTTTTCCTTGAGAACAGGAAATACACAAGGATGCCCACTCTCACCTCTCCTAGTAAACATTGTACTAGAAGTTCTAGTCAGAGTAATTAGACAAGACCAAGTAATAACAGGCATCTGCATCGGCAAGGAAGAACTAAAAATCTCCCTATTTGCAGATTATATGATTGTATATGCAAGGAATCCCAAAGAATCCATAAGTAAACTACTCAAATTGATACATGAGTTCAGCAAAGTCTCAGGATACAAAATAAACATAAGGAAATCAGTAGGATTCCTTTATACCAACAATGAGGTTATTAAGGAAGAAATCACCAAGTGAATATCTCTTACTATAGCCCTTAAGAAGATAAAGTACCTAGGAATAAATTTAACCAGAGAAATAACAGACCTTTACAAAGAGAACTATAAACCTTTACTACAAGAAACTAAGACAGACTTACATAAATGGAGAAATCTACCCTGCTCATGGATAGGAAGACTTAACATTGTGAAAATGTCTATTTTACTCAAAGCAATCTACTTAAATAATGCAATCGCAATACAAGTTTCAGCAATATTTTTTAAGGAGATGGAGGAACAAATTACCAACTCTATCTGGAAAGGTAAGAAGCCCTGGCTAAGTAAAGCATTACTAAAGAAGAACACACTGGGAAGCCTCTCATTACCCAACTTTAGAACCTATTACTCTGCCACAGTAGTCAAAACAGCCTGGTACTGGTACAAAAACTGACAGATCAATGGAACGGAATCGAGACCACAGACATGACATCATCTGCCTATGAACAACTGGCATACAACAAAGGCCCTAAGATATTAAACTGGGGTTAAACTGGGGTAAACACAATCTCTTCAACAAATAGTGCTGGCAAAACTGCATATCCACCTGCACTAAATTAAAACAAGACCCATATCTTACACCTTATACAAAAACCAAATCCAACTCGATAAAAGACCTAAATATCAAATCTATAACAATAAAACCCATCCAAGAAAAAGTAAGAACAACAATGGAAGTTTTAAAACACAACATAGACTTCAAAATCTGTCAAACAAACAACAATCATCAGAAGAGAAAATAGATAAATGGGAACTACTAAGAATCAATCACTTTTGCTCATCTAAAGACTTTATTAATAGAATTAAAAGGCCACCTACAGAATGGGAAAAAACAATTGGCAACTATATGTCACACCAATGCCTGATCTCCATAATCTGTAAGGTACTACAAAATATCAATAAGAAAAAGATGAATCATTCAATTAAGCAATGGGCAAAGGAGATGGAGAGATACTTCTCTAAAGAGGAGATCCAGGCAGCCTAAAAACACATGCAGACATGTTCACAATCATTAGCTATTAAAGAAATTCAAATCAAAATGACAATGAGATACCATTTCACCCCAACAAGGTTGGCCATGATCCAAAAAAACACAAAACAACAAATGCTGGAGAGTCTGTGGGGAGACTAGAACTGTCCTATACTGTTGGTGGGATTTCAAAATGGTGCAACCTCTTTGGAAAGCAATCTGGCACTCCCTTAAAAAAATGGATATAGATATATCATTTGACCCAGTAATTCCACTGCTTGGAATACATCCTACAGAATCAAGGCCATTCACACCAACTGATACATGCACACGAATGTTCATCGCAGCACAGTCCACAACAGCAAAAAGATAGAATTAACCCAGATACCCAACAACAGAGGAAAGGATAGGTAGACTATGGTGTATACACTCAATGGAGCACTATGTAATGATAAAGAACAATGATGATTGCAGGAAACATCTCTTAACCTGCTTTCAACTGGAGGACATTATACTGAGTGAAAGTAGTCAGTGACAAAGAGACCCCTATGATAAGAACCTAAAATCAGACTCATGCATAGAAGAAAAGACTCTTTGATGGCTGCAAGTATGGGAAGGAAGGGAGAGTGAGGGGGGGAGGGTTTAGATTAGATAGTTCATAGAAATTTGGTTGGGTGAAATCAGTGACAGCGCACATTAGAAAGAAGATCAATAATAACCAGACTTCAACACAATTTGAGTACTCCTCCCATCTTAACCCAATAGGGTTAAGGACAGAGTAGCTGGAGTAGGGGGCCAGGGGACCATGCTTTCAGGTGAAATCCAGGCTAACTGACACAGCTAGCATTTTTCTAATGAGGACTCTCTGCACCCCACATTGGTGAGTGGTGTCTGGGGTCTTAAAAGCTGCCAAGCTGCCATCTGAGGTACAGCAAATGGTTCCAACTCAACAGGAATGGATGATCACTGAGGCAACAACGACATGGGGGAAAGAGAACCCAGAACACAGAGAGACCCACGTGAGTGGGTCTCTATATCGACTGGTGACTAGAAGAAGTAGATGGTGCCTGGCCACCACCAGTAATAGCCACAATGGAGCTCACAAAACTGAATCTTACTGGCAACACAAGAATAAATAGGGGTGCACCCTGAGATCTCCAATAAAAGACTGCAACTGATGGTCCAGGGGCTTTGGAGTTCCCTTGGGAGCATGGCCCCGGGCCCTGATGCTGCCCCTGTCCATAAATCATAATGAAGGTCAACTTTTCAGACAGCAACAGATTGGACTTGGTGACACAGAGTGACTGTATCTTGTGGGAACTTTATGAATCTACGCATCTACAGGATGTCACCCTGCTGACCTCTTACTGGAGGAAGGAGAATGGGTGGAGAGGAGGGGAAAGGAGACTGCTGGGAGGATAGAACATATATGGAGCAGAGAGGAAGGGTGTGCTGTCACTGGGCAGGCAGAGCAGTGGGAGCTGCACACAGGTGAGCATGCGAATTTATATGAGAATGTACATTTTCATTCAATCACAATTAAAAGGAAAAAATAGAAAAGAAAAAGATGAAAAGTCAACTGATAAAGAATGACCCAGACAGAATATTTAGAGGAACAAAGAAAACATCAACAACACAAAAATAAATGCATCAAAGACAGCACTAAACACATACCTACCAATAATCACACTGAATGTAAACAGACTGAACACTCTGATAGAGAGACGGTGAGTGACATCCTGGATCAAGAGACATGACCTGTCTATATACTGCTTACAAGAAACACACCTTAGACTCAAAGATATACAAACTGAAAATCAAGGATGGAAAAATACATATGAAGCTAACAACATACAAAGAAGATCAGGAGTGGCAATATTAATCTCAGATAAAATAGACTTTAATGTAAAATCCAATATCATGAACATGGAGATGGTCACTATTTATTGCTGAAACATTCAACACATAAGCAGGACTTAACAATATTAAATATTTATGCAGCCAATACCAGAGCATCTGAATACATTGAACAAACATCGACAACACTGAAAAATGAGATAGATCATTCCACAATAATAGTTGGAGACTTCAACATTCCACTTTCAGTAATGGACAGATCATCCAGAAAAAAGCTCAGTAAAGATACAGGAGATCTTATCACAACAATTAACCAACTAGACCTCATCAACATACACAGAACTTTTTACCCAACAACAGATAAATACACCTTCTTCTCCAATGCACATGGAACATTTTCCATAATACACTATGTGTTAGGACATAAAGCAAACCTCAACAAAATCCTAACCACTGAATCATTGCAAAGCATCTTTTCAGATCACAAAGCTGTAAAAGTTGAAATTAATAGCAGAAAAAACACAGGTAGAAATCTGAACTTGTGGAAAATGAACAACACTTTGGTCAAAAATCCACGGGTTATAGAAGTCAAGGGCAAAATAAATTTGTGGAATCAAATGAGAATGAAAACAAATCCTACCAGAACCTATGGGATACAGCAAAAGCAGTGCTCAGAGGTCAGTTTACCTCTCTAAATGCCCACATCTGGAATGAAGAAAGGACCCAAACCAAAGAATTAACCCTACAGCAAGATTAGTGACTTGAAAATTCTGAGTCAGTTCTGTTCTATCCTACAGGGTGCCTATGAGTCAGTCAAACTGACATAAGAACAACAGCATAGGTAAAAGGAGGAGATAAAAACGGAGAGATTTTGGGGACCTCAGAATGGCTCTATTCAAATGCATAACTTAACCTCTAAGTAAAAAACACAACTTAGGCAGTAGTTCCAGCACCCATCTGTTGGTCTGTTGCACTGTAGTACCTACAAGTTGCTGTGATGCTGCAAACTATGGCACCATATTTCAAATATCACCAGTAGTGCCATCCATGGTGGAAAGGTTTCAGGAGAGCTTCTAGACTAAGACAGACTAGGAATAAAAGCTTGGTGACCTACCTCTGAAAATCAGCCAATAAAAACCTTAGGGATCATAACAGAGCAGTGGCTACTTTACCTGCTCTGCACACATTATCAGGAGGGATTAATCACCAGAGGAGAAAATTTGGTGGGGTGAAGCAGATGGCCAATGAGGGTGAGGGACACAATTAATTAGAGAGATTGGCACAATCTCAAAAGTGACTCAGAATGTGCCAGTGATTAGGAGGCTGATGCAGGATCAGACAGTGTTTTGTTCTGTTGTACCTAATGTCAGCATGTGTTACCGCCAACTCGGAGGCAGCTAACAACAATCACAAATCAGTAGATAATGGACAATGTTGGAAGATTTAGCAGGTGAATGACACAAAAAATGATGGCAAGGGAAGATATTCAACAGCAACAGTATATGCTGCAGATTTATTTAATTATATGTCCATATTCCTTGGGAATATGTTTTCTGTAATGCTCCTGAGAGACTACTAATTAGAAGTATATTCTTATTTTCTTTTCAATATAAGGAAACAAAAGCTCAGAGAACTTAAATGACTAGCATGATGTTGCACAGTTAGTATACAGCAAAGCTGAGAGCTAAATCCAAGTTTTCTGAGTCAAAACCCAGGGTTCTTCCTAGTAACTCATACAGGCAGAGATTCTCTCCCTGGAATGCTTTGTTAAGGAGGAATTTCAAAGTGGAAAGAGTGGAGAGGGGAGGTGAGTTGGGACATCACTGGAACATTTCAGTAACAGTCTATTACAGTGGTAGCAAGAGAAAGCATGGAAAAGAGGCACAAATATTGCAGAGAAGACCAGTGTGTTGTGAGGACTAATTGGATAAGAAGTGGCGTAAGAATTAAAAAATGTTTAGATAATTGAGACAACAAACAATAATAAATATGGGAGTAACAGAAAAATAGCACCTTATGGTGCCACCCATGGTACACATGCTTGTGAAAGCTGAACAGTGAATAAAGAACACCAGAGTAGAACTGATGCCTTTTAATTACAGTGTTGGTGAAGAACACTGAATATACCATGCAATGCTGGAACAAGTAACTCTGTCTTGGAAGAAGTACAGTCAGAATCTTCCTGAAGAAGCAAGGATGTCAAGACTTCATTTCACATACTTTGTACATATTCTTACATGAGATCAGTCCCTGGAGAAGGTCATCATGCTTGATAGCTTGATAAAACTGAGAGTCAGCAAAAGGAGGAAGACCCTCAATGAGATGTATTGACACAGAGGCTGCAACAATGGGCTCAAGCATGGAGAAGATTGTAAGGATGGCACAAGACTGGGAATTGTTTCATTCTGTTGTACACAGGGCTGCTATGAGTCTGAACTGACACAACAGCACCTAAATAGCTACCTACCCACAGCCCTGTTGCAATCAAGTTGACTCCAACTCATAGCAATCCTATAGAACAGAGTGGAAGTACCCCCAATAGGGTTTCTGAAGAGTCGTTGGTAGATTCAAGCTGCCAGCCTTTTGGTTAGTAGCCATAGCTCTTAACTGCTGCACCACCAGGGCTTTTCAACTAACTAAAAACTCTAAAACCAAACCCATTGCCATTGAAATGATTCCAACTCATAGTCACTCTATAGTACAGGGCAGAACTGCCCCACAGAGTTTCCAAGGAGTGCCTAGTGGAATTCAACTGCCAGTCTTCAACTGGAGAACCTCCAAAATAAATGATACTGCTAAATGATGCAATAAAGCAACTGTCTGGAAATAAATCACTTTTTAAAGAATGTCTATCTTTATGAGTATTATTGATTATATATTCAATGTGATTATTGATTATGTATTCACTGTGTGAATATATGGTGAACATCATGTGTTATGGAGACTTTAGAATTATAAGTAGATAACATAGATTTGACTTTTAGATTTTTAAAAAGGATTGCCTTTTAAAGAGAAGATTCTGAAAATTTTAATGTTAATTGAATCTCAAGTTTATGACATCTATGTATAACCAAAAAGTTGCTATGAAATTAACAGCAACTCATGGTGACTCTATATATGCCAGATTTTCAATAGCTGAGTTTTGAGAAGTTGATCTTCAGGCCTTTCTTCTGAGGTTTTCTAGCTGGGCTTGAACCTCCAGTCTTTTGGTTAGCACCTGAGTACATTAATGTTTGTTCCACCCAAGTAGTTCACATTCATATATAGGTAGATTTTAGAATAGTATAATCACTCACAAAATTTTTTAAAGCTGTTTTAGAATGTGTGAAGAATTTTTTTTTTAATTGAACTGAGATGAGACCATGTAAATTACAAAATATGTGTTTTAAACAGCAGTTGACACTTTGATATTAATATTCCCAGTTTTAAATATAGTGGTTTATCTTCTAGATTTCTGAGTTAGAGTTAAAAGAATTAGATGCAGTGACTGAAAACAGGAAGTATGTGATGTCATATATTGGCAGACATTAAGAGCTCTTCTGCAATACTCCAGGAAAACATGATTCTGCCTTGTTAGGTGGTTGCTTAATCCACTAGTGATTGTGTTACTTGTCCCAGGTTTTCCAGTTGTAAGTAGCACATATTGTAGTTGTTGCTGGTTGCTGTCAAGTCATTTCTGACTCATAGAGATACTGTGCACGCAGAATGAAATTTCACCGTAGGATTTTTAAGGTGGGGATGTTTTAGAAGCAGATCGCCAGGCCTGTCTTTGAGGTGCCTCTGGGTGGGTGTCAACTGCCACTTCTTAACTGTCCTTTGAATCTACCAAGTTAACTTAATACAGGTTCTGCCCCTAATTTCTTCCCCAAAGGAAACACATTCACACAGACCCCTTTTAGTATCTTACCAAACATCAGTATCTTTATTAATTAAAATTCAAAAAGCCAACATTTTTTTTCCTTTTTCAAAGAATATATAAAACCAGTGTAAACTGTATCTCAAGAGAAATAGTCCTCATTTGCTTTGAAGCAGACAGGAACATGAACATCCAGAGACATAGAGATGTTTACACAGAGAACATCTCCCTATGGGTTTCTAGTATATTGTTCTTTGGAAATCAGCTATATTATACGTGAAAATTTTCCTGTTACGGGTGCTAACATTAATCTTAAAGGCAATAACAAAAAGACTGAAAATATTTAATTTTATTCTTAATCTTTCCTAGATGATAGCAATTCGCCAAAGCCAAGTACCGTCAAGTTGGATAGCAATTCAGTATTCTCACATTGATTATGGTGGCTTTAGTTAGTCAGCTGAAAACCCTGGTGGTGTAGAGATTAAGGGATACGCCCACTAACTCAAAGACTGGCAGTTGAATTCCACTAGGCACTCCTTGGAAACTCTGTGGGGCAATTCTACCCTGTGCTATAGAGTGACTATGAGTGGAATCAATTCGATGGCAATGGGTTTGGTTTTAGAGTTTTTAGTTAGTTGAAAAGCCCTGGTGGTGCAGCAGTTAAGAGCTATGGCTACTAACCAAAAGGTTGGCAGCTTGAATCTACCAACAACTCTTCAGAAACCCTATTGGGGGTACTTCCACTCTGTTCTATAGGATTGCTATGAGTTGGAGTCAACTTGATTGCAACAGGGCTGTGGGTAGGCAGCTATTTAGGTGCTGTTGTGTCAGTTCCTTACTAATCCACTTTATCTCCTGTAGCATTATCTTTCTGTCAAACTAAATGAGATACACATCAAGGGTCATTTAGTTAACTTTTTAACTATCTTACGGACATTTACTCTGATCACATATAGTGCTTAACAGTGACTATTCAATCACTTGACAATAACAAGCTGACCCTAACCCTAACCTTTTCCAAGGTTAGGTGGGGAAAAGGTTAGGGTTAGGGTCAGCTTGTTATTGTCTCAGCTTCATCAAAACAATGCAGGGAAAACAAGGAGAGGAGTGACTTTATGAAGACAGAGGCATAAACTTATTTCATTCTCAATGGTATGTAGAATGCAATCAGTAAGATTCAGTGCTTATTATAATAACTAGGTCAAAGAAATTGCAACATTTGTAAATCCTAAAATGTCTGAAAGCTAAATCTCTAAATTAGAAGCATATCTGGACAACTACAAGAACAGCAACTGCATTTAAAACAAGACAGACAAAGAGGTGGGAGTCACCATAAAAGTCTATGCAGGGTTGACACCAATTCTACTCAAATTCTTTCAGAAAACAGAAAAGGAAAGAATAACCTCAAATTCATTCTATGAAGCCAGCATAACCTTGATATCAAAGCTAGTCAAAGGCACACATACACAAGAAAATCAGAGACCAATAACCCTCATGAATACACATGCAAAACTTCTCAAAAAACTCTGGTCAGCAGAATTCAACAGCATATTAAAAAATGATATATCATGATCAGGTAGGATTCATACCAGGAATGCAAGGGTAGTAGAGCATTAGAAAATCAATCACTGTAATCTACTGTATAATATAAACAAAAAAACACTTGATTATCTGTTATGAAGTCATTTGATAAAACCCAATATCCTTTCCCAATTAAAAAAAAAATTCTCAGCAAAGTAAGAATAAAAGGGACATTCCTCAGCATAATTAAAGGCATATATGAGTTCTGACAATTACGTTTGTAAACTCATCCTAGAAAAAGTGCTACATATCTCACTGCTGAGGACCACTGTGGTCACCTTCAAAGTACTCCCTTTGGGAAGCTGTGCACTGACACCAGTGCCTAGTACACCCTTCAAAGCAACTGGAGAACTCTGTCTGCAGTGGCAATCAGAACTGTCATCATATTTCCCTGGGTGTCCTGAATGTCATCAAAATGTCTTCCTTTCAACATTTCCTTTATCTTTGAGTAAAGAAAAAAGTCATTGGGGGCCAGATCAGGTGAGTAGGGAGGGTGTCCTAAGACAGTTATTTCTTTACTGGCTAAAAACTCCCTCACAGACAATGCCATGTGAGCTGCTGCACTGATGTGATTCAAAAGCCATGAGATTGGGCGAAAAGTTCAGGTCACTTGCATCTAACTTTTTTACGCACTCTTTTCAGCACTTCCAAATAGTAAACTTGGTTAACCATTTGTCCAACTGATATCAATTCATAGTGAACAATCCCTCTGATATCAAAAAACGTTAGCAACATCATTTTCACTCTTGATTTGGACTAACAGAAATTTTTTGGACATGAACAGTGGCTGACTTCCATTTTACACTTTCATGCTTTGTTTCAGGGTCATATTGGTATACCCATGTTTCATCACCAGTGATAACAGGGCCCAAAACATCACCTTGCCTTTCCAAAGGGACTTGGCAAACTCTGACTCTCCTTTGTTTCATTGGGAAGCTCCTTTGGGAACATTTCTGCACATACCTTTCTCATGCCAAGATTTTCAGTGAAGATTTTCCTGTTTCTCTATTGATGTTTACTTGGTCTGCTATGCTTCTCACAGTCAGTTGATGATTTTAACACAAAATCTGATTAATTTTTGCAATGTTTTCATCAGTTCTGCTCATTACTCATCTCTCTTCATCAGTGATGCTTTATCTCCATCAGAAAAATGTTTATTCCATTTGTACACTGCCGTTTTCTTCATGGTATTATTCCTATAAGTTGGACTAACATGTCCCTGACTTCACTTCCACTCTAGCCAGTTTAACAAGAAATTTAATGTTTGCTTTACCAAAGAAGACATACAGATTTTCGATAGATTATGAGGACATGTTCACGATTGCTAGCCATCAGAGAAATTCAATCAAAACCATAATGAGATATCATCTCACCCTAACAAAGCACAGAATAATAAATGCTGGAAAGGATGCGAGGAGATTGGAACTCTTCTAACTATTGGTGGGACTGGAAAATCAGTCAACCACTAGGGTCACCATGAGTCGGATTTGACTCAACGGCACTTGGCTTTGGCTACTATGGAAATCGATTTGGCATGTTCTTAAAAAACAGAAATACAAAGACCATGTGATCCAAGCATCCTTCCCCTTGGGGATATATCCCAAAGAAATAATGGCCACCACTCAAACAGATACATGCATGCCAATGTTTATTGCAGATCTCTCCACAATAGCAAAAAGCTGGAAGCAACTTAGACGCTCATCAACAGACGAATGGTTAAACTTCTGGTATATTCATACAATGGAATACTACACAATGATATGAAAGAATGACAGCCTAGAGAATTATGTGTCAATGTGGGACAATATAGAGGAAATTATGCTGAGTGAAATTAGCTGGACACAAAAGGACAAGCTTTGTATGAGACCATTATTACAAAGGCACGACAAATCACTTAAGCACAGAAGAAATCAATACTTGATGGTTACAAGGGTGGGGAGGGAGAAAGGGAGAGGAGTTTTTTACAAATTAGATAGTAAGGATTACGGGTGGATGTAGGATGTGTGAGAATGCACTAGAACTGGGGTACTCACAACTACTCAACTTCAAAACCAAACTGTCCCCTTAATGTGGACCACCTCTTTGGAAGGGCAAAGAAACAGGGTCTGTGATTGGGGGACCATGCTCTCAGGGAACATTCAGACTAATTGGCATACCCCAGGTTTTTCTCTCTCCCTCTCTTAAAGATAATGCTCTACATTCCACCTGGCTAAGTAGGGCCTGGGCTCTTAAAAGCTAGCAAGCTGCCATCTGAAAGGCACCAAATGGTCCCAATCTACCTGGACCAGAAGTAAACAGTGCACATCAAAGACAAGAGGAAAATATGAGCCCATCAGATGGAAGGGGCCATATGAGCCACAGTCTGCTTCAGTATGGGACCAGAAGAACTAGATAATGCCTGGCGAACCCGAGACATAAGGGTGATAGAGTAGAGGGCAGAGCTACAACTCTATCAAAAGACCACACTGGACGGTCCTTCTGAACAGAGGTTCCCCTGGGAGTATGGCATCTGGACTGTCTAGCCCTAAACTGCATCCAATACAGGGGTCGGCTCCCCAGACAAAGACTAAACTGGACTATCAAAACATAGAGTGATACCAGAGACAAACAAACCTTTAAACATGTACACAGGGTTGTTTTAGAGGCTCTTTCCTGGAGCCAAGATGATTGGGTGAGGAGGGCCAGACCTTGGTCAAAAGGTCACAGGAAGTTCCAAACAAAAGGGAAACTGTGCTGCCATGTGGTAGGGGGGACACCTAGAACAGAAGGGTGCTGAAAGTTCCCTGTGTCATATGGCAGCATGATATAGATTGTAAAATTGTTCTTAATCCACAATAAAAAATATTTTTCAAAAAAATTTAATGTTTGTTCATTGCTCTAATTCAAGCTTCGACATTTTTGTGAAGGCACACAAAAACACGCAACAACAGTAAAGAACGCCACTCAGCAAGACACCACCACATGTTGACATAAACACAGCTATGAGACTCTGATATACCAAGGTTATGAAACCTTAGTGAGTTGTTTGTACAGGGCTGCCAACATAAGCACATGGTGGCAAGTCTGCAAACTTAATTGTCAGACCTCATATGCATGATTAGTACTCACTGCCATGGAGTCACTGCTGACTCACAGTGACCCTATAGGATCACTCAATCAATAGCCAATATTATTCTCATTGGAGAAAGACTGAGAGTCTTCCCCTTGAGAACAGGAAGGAGACAAGGATGCCCATCATTATCACTTTCATTCAGTATTGTACCAGAAGTGCTAGTTACAGCAATAAGACAAGAAAAGAAAATAGTTCATAAATTCATAAGGAAGAAGTAAAACTTTCACTGTTTGCAAATGAGAATTTCCTATACATAGAAAACACCACAGATTCTACAAGAAAGCCACTGACTCTAACAGAAGAATTTAGCTAAACTTCATGACACGGGATCAGCATACAAATACCAGTTAGATTCCTTCACACTGACAAGGAGAACTCTGAAAAGGAAATCAAAAAACAATACCATTTACAACATCCCCAAAGGGATAAAGTGTCTAGGAATAAACCAAACAAGGGATGTAAAAGACCTCTACAATGAAAATTATAAAACACTATTGCAACAAACTAAAATATACCTAGGTGAACGGAATAAATTTCCATTCTCAAGAATTGTAAGACTTAACATTGTAAAAATGTCAATACTACCCGAGGTAATCTATAAATAAATTTACAAGGCAATCCCAGTTCAAATCCCCAAATCATTATTTGCTGAAAAGGGAAAGGCCCCTATAAGGCAGTGCAATATTGAAGAAGAAGAATAGGAGGCCTCACATTTCCTGATCTCAAAATATGCTACACAGTCATATTAATCAAAACAGTCTGGTACCAGTTCAGCGACAAGACACATAGACCAAGAAAAAAGAATTGTGAACAAAGAAGTAATTACATCCATCTACAGGCAGCTGATTTTTGACAATGGATCAAAGTCACAGTCTCTTTAACAAATGGTGCTGGCAAAACTGGATATCCATCTGCAGACAAATGAAAAAGGATCCCTATATCAAACCATATGCAAAAACCAAATCAAAATGAATCAAGGACCTAAATGTTAAAACTAAAGCTATAAAATTCCTGGAAGATAGCGCAGGGACAAAACTATGGGGCCCAATTTCCTTCAGAAACTGACTATCAAAAACAATCACAAATGCAAGAACAACGGAAGACAAATTCAATAACTGGACCTCCTAATGGAACCCTGGTGGTGCAGTGGGTTAAGTGCTATATCTGCTATCCAAAAGGTTGGCAGTTCAAATTTGCCAGGCGCTCCTTGGAAACTCTATGGGGAAGTTCTACTCTGACCTCCAGAGTCTCTGAGTCAGAGACCTCTCAATGGCAATGGGTTTGGTTTGGCTTGGTTTGGTTTTGGGGACCTCCTAAAAACTTAAGTATTTCTGCTGATCATTTTGACTTTATGAAAACCAATAAAAAGATAACCAAAAGACTGGGGAGAAGTCTTTGGGAACAGCATATCTGATAAGTCTAATCTCTAAAAACATAGAAAACTTCAACAACTCAATAACAAAAATATGAACAAATCAATCAAAAAATGGGCAAAGGACATGAACAGACATTTTACCAAAGAAGACATTCAGGAAGTCAAACACATGAAAAGACGCTACTAGCATTCACTAAACACTGTTGTTCTTAGGTGCTATCAACTCAGTTCCGACTCACAAAAACACTACGTACAACAGGACAAAAAAATACTGCCTGGTCCTGCATTATCTTCACAATTGCTGTGCTTGACCCCACTGTTGTTAACTACTGTGTCAGCCCATCTCCTTGAGAGTCTTCCTCTTAACTGACCCTCTACTCATTGAACACGGTGTTCTTCTCCAGGAACTGGTCCCTTCCGATAATATGCCCAAAGTATGTGAGATGTAGTCTCATCATCCTAGCTTCTAAGGAGCATTTTGGCTGTACTTCTTCCAAGACAGACTTGCTCATTCTTTTGGCAGTCCATGGTATATTCAATATTATTTGCTTACACCACAATTCAAAGCCATCAATTCTTTTTTGGTCTTCCTTATTTACTGTCCAACTTTCCCATGCATATGAAGTGACTGCAACACCATGGCTTAGTTCAAGCACACCTTAAGTCTTCAAAGTGGTATCTTTCTTTCTTAACATTTTAAAGAGGTCTTTTGCAGCAGAGTTTCCCAATGTGATTTGTTGTTTGATTTCTTGACTGCTACTTCCAGGGCTGGTAGATATAAGTAAAAGGAAATCTTTGACAACTACAGTCTTTTCACTGTTTATCATGATGTTTCTTACTGGTCTAGTTGTAAGGATTTTTATTGCCTTTATGTTGAGATATAATCCACACTGAAGGCTGTGATCTTCAAGTCCTCTTCACTTTCAGGAAGCAATGTTACATCATCTATATAATTGCAGGTGTTAATTAGTTTTCCTTTAGTATTGATGCCTCACTCTTCTTCATATTGCCCAAGTTCTCAGATTATTTGTTCAGCATAGAAACTGAGTTAAGTACAGTGAAAGTACACAACCCTGATATATGCCTTTCCTGACTTTAAACCATGAAGTATCCTTTTGTTCTATCTGAACAATTGCCTCTTGCTTATGTACAGGTGTACATAATTGTACAAATTAAGTCAGCCATTTGAGAGATTCAAATCAAAATTATAATGAGACACTATCTTGCCCCTGCAAAAATGGAACTGATCAAAACAAAGCATCAAATGCTGATGATGCTGCAGATTAGAACTTTTATAACATACCTGTGGGACTGTAAAATGGTCAACCACTGTGGAAAACAGTGTGGTGCTTCCTCAAAATGCTAGCAATAGAACTATCTTACAATCCATCCTACACCTAGATACACACCTTAGAGATCTAACAGAAATGACACAAATAAACACATGCACACCAATGTTCTTTGCAGCATTATTCACAACAGCAAAATGATGGTAACAACATAAGTGTCCACTGATGGAATGGATAAACAAATTGTGGTACACACATACAATGGAATATCATGCAACTATGAAGAATGATAGCTAGTCCATTAAACATCTTACAATGTAGATAAATCTGGAGCACATAATATTGAGTGAAATAAGTCAATCACACAAGGACAAATATAGTATGATCTCACTTTTAAATGAAGACAAGAACAAGTATAGATACAGAAAGCAATATTCTTTAGTGGGGTTATCAGGGAAAGGAAGGGGAAAGAGAATCACTTTCTAGATAGTACTTGTTATTTTTGGTGATGGGAAAGGCAATACTGAAAATGTGAAGTCTGTACAACTTCACCAAGGTAAGGGATAGTACCATCAAGTACATAAGAATAAAAGACAATTTTGGTAAATGCTGTAATATCCAAACAACAGTGACAAGAGCCAAAAATATGTGTGCAGTTACAAAGCTACATAAATCAAAAACAAAACAAAACATGTTGTTGTTGAATCAATTCTGACTCAAAGCAACAATCTGGGACAGCAAAAAACTACCCCAGAAGGTTTCCATGGAGCAGCTAGTAGACTTGAATTGCTCAATTTTGGGTTAGCAGCTTAGTTCTTAACCACTAAGCTATCACAGTATAATTCCATTCCAAACACCAACAGCACTCTTCAATGAGATGGAAAAACTAATCACTGACTTCATATGGAAAGAGTAGAGGCCCCAGATAAGAAAAATATTGTCAAAGAAAAATAAAGTAGGAGGACTGCACTAACTGGCCTCATAAAATTAACTCTGGAAGCAATGGTGAGGATAGAAGTGTTTTTAAAAGGTTTCTTAAAAATTACATTTGTATATTTAAGTAATTACAGAAGCAGGAAAATTTAGATTACAAGCAAAAGCAACAAAAGACAAAATAACCAATTAAAAGAATTACATTAGAGGCAGAGTCACATGATCTTGCTGAGCCCTCTAAAAACAAAGAACTACAGAATCAATTAAACTAACCAAATTGAACATTCCAGGCAGCCTGAGCACCTAGTTGAAAAATACAAAAACAGACTGGGTGACAGGAAGATCACAGGAGCAGCGGCCATCGTGCTGGTAACAATGTGGCACCTGACAGAGAGACTCTGAGCACTGAAGGCAAGGTGGGTAGAGTAATACTCCTAAATCAAAACAAAGTTGCAGCACAGGACTGAGAGACACCACAAGAGCTGAAGTAATGTTGGGCCCAGCAAACGTGATCAACACCAGCCTAAACAAAGCAGCCCAGGGCTGAAGGCTTCCATACAGGTCAGAAGGGTTTGAGACCTGGATGGCTGGTGGTAACAGGGCATAAGGATCCAGTGCCAGCAGGCTTTAGTGCATCACAGGGCAAGTGGGCTTGGATCTCGCAGACCCCAGAGCTGAGACATGGGAATGCACAAGTGATGAGACCAGCCAGGGACAGTAGCGGCAGCAGAGGAGGGGATGCACCTGGCCTGGAGATGGAGGCACAGTTGACACCTTTGGCCCAGGGATAGTGGCAGCAGCAGTGACACAGGGGACACCCACATCCCCGGGGTGATAGAGATGAAAAGCATTGGTCAGAGTAATATAGGACCAGCTGAGAAATCAGGAGACGGGTCAGGCTGAGGAGAGCTATGCTGGCCTGTCTAGCACAATGAGGAACAGTAAAATCAAGGAGCAGAAAATCATCTGACTGCATGGAGAAACACCAGCTGAGCCCCAAAAGAGAGACATCTGCACAGGTTGTTCCAATTAAGTCTTCAAAACTCAAGCCAGCTCAAAATTGCTGAATATCCCCATAATAGCCAAAGCCAAGTGCCGTCGAGTCAGATCCGACTTAATAACCAAACAAAAACACTACAGAGTTTCTGATGGATCAGAGACAACAATCCATTTCTAAACATCTAAAGAAGCAGACTACCATGGCTTCTGAAAATTCCCAAAATAAAGTATCAGTGGATTTCCCAGATGAAGAAGACTTCCTGCAATTATCAGACACAGAATACAAAAGATTGATGTACAGAGCAGTGAAGATCCAGGAGAGATCAGGCCAAATTCAGCAGAGCACACTGAAAAATAAAACAAGTTGCAAGAAATGCTTGAGCAGCAACAATCCAAAATGTGACAGATTAATAATAAAATTATCAAACTTGTAACTCAGTAGAAAGTCAAAGGAGCAGGATCGAGAAAACAAAATGCAGAATTAGCAAGACTGAAAACCAGGTAAAAGACTTGCCCCACCCTTAATCCTTTCATCCTACAAGAGATAAAAGGACAGAGAAGCAGGCAGAGAATTGGGAACCTCGCACCAACAAGAAAGCACCACTGGGAGAAGACTGCATCCTTCAGACCTGAGGTTCCTGCACCAAGATGCTCCCTGGACAAAGACTGATGAAATACCAGACTTTACTCCAGAGCCAACCATCAGGAAAGCCTTCCCCTGGAGCGGACATTTCAAATTTGGACTTGTAGCCTACTGGACTATGTGAGAATAAACCTTCCTTTGTTAGAGCCATCCACTCTGTGGTATTTCTGTTATAGCAGCACTAGCTGACTAAAACAGTGATCTATACATACAACGCAATCTCAATAAAAATTCCAACAACATTTTTCATGAAATGGAGAAACAAATTGCCAACTTCACGTGGAAAGAGAGGAAACCACAAAAAAGGTAAAATATTGCCAAAGAAGAACAATGGAGTGGCCTCACTCTACCTGACCTTAAACTTACTACACTGCCACAATAGTCAGACAGCCTGGTACTGGTACAAAAAAGACATAGACAATGGAACAGAATTGAGAATCCAAATATAACATCATCCATCTATGCACAACTGATATTTGACAAAGGCCTAAAGGTTGCAAACTGGGGAAATGAGTCTCTTCAACAAATGATGTCATAACAGAATATCAATCTTCAAAAAAATAAAACAAGACTGTTGTCTCACACTGTTTTACTCAGCTAGGGCTGCTCTAACAGAAATACCACAGAGTGGATGGCTTTAACAAAGGAAAGTTTATTCTTAACATAGTCTGGTAGGCTGCAAATCCATATTCAGAGTGTCTGCTCCAGGGGAAGGCTTTCCCCTTGTCGGCTCAGGAGGCAAGTCCGGTACTGCATCAGTCTTTGTCCAGGGAGCATCTTGGTACAGGAACCTCAGGTCTGAAGGACGTGCTCTTCTCCCAGTGCAGCTTTCTTGATGGTGCGAGGTTCCCAATTTTCTGCCTGCTTCTCTGTCCTTTAATCTCTCGTAGGACGAAGGATTAAGGGTGAGGCAAGCCATCCTCCAAGAAAACTCCCTTTACAGTGGAGCAGGGAGGTAATCCTGTGAAGGGATTTACAGCCCCTAATCCTTTAACATACAGTTTAGGAAAACCACAAAATGGAGGACAATCACAAGATACTGGGAATCATGGCCCAGCCACATGGCTACACATATTTTGGGGAGAACACCATTCAACCCATGACACACACCATGCACAAAAACTAACTCAAAGGCTTAAATATAAAAGATAAGATGGTAAAAATCCTGGAAGAAAAAAATTGAGAAGACACTGGAAGCCCTAACCCATGGCATCAACAGTACAAAAAACCACCACCAACCCTCAAACTCCAGAAGTGAAAACAGATAATTGGAAATTCTTAAATATCAAACACTTATGCTTATCCAAAGCCTTCATCAAAAGAGTAAAAAGACTGCCTACAGAGTGGGAAAAAACATTGGTCCGCCATGTTTCTGACTAACACTTATTCTAATCTCCGAGATACAAAACCTCAACAAGAAAGAGACAAGCAGGCAGAGTCAAGTTGGCAGAGTAAACACATGTCTTCCTAAATTCCTCTGGAAACCAAGGCCTGAAATGATAATTAAATGGAGCCTTCTGGATACCTCGTGAGCCCTATGACACAGCATAGGGCTGTCTATTTGGTCTACATACCACTGATCAGGAAACTTCTCTTTCGCTGATCCTGGCCCTTGTTGAGTCCCAGCTCTCGTGAACTGAATGTAAATCACCATTTTAACTTTTTTTTTCTCTGTCTTAGCCAGGAGGAGGGGCTGAGGTGACTGGAAGCAAGGCTCAGATGCACTGCTGATAAGATCAGCGAGCAGAGTTGCCACATTTTCAGAGCCTGGCCTTGGAATCTGTGCAACTCAGCACCTCTGACCCCTCTCTCAGAATCTCTGAATCTCTGCCATTGAACAGTCTTTTCCAAGGCGGGGAGGGGAGGTTGTGCAGGCCACCACCTTAATTCACTAGTAGGCAGAGTTTTCTATACAGAGGCCTCAGCTGGACATAATACCCAAGCTGGGAGGCAGCGCCTGCCCAGACAGTGCTTTTATTGCCATAAAGCAGTCTTTGATGTAAAGGTGCTTACTTCGCCATTTCATTTTTGATGCTTTCCTATTTTCCTACATTCATACTTTGTACATTCTACGTTCTGATGGTTAACCAATGTTTACAGTTGTTTCTTCTCATTCTGAGTCATGCCACATCGGCACATGAAGATCCTGAAGACTTTACTCCATCGATATCATTAAGGTTGACTCTACTTTGAGGAGGCAGTTCTTCCCCCATCATCTTCCACATGCATTCCAGCCTGGGGGTCTCATTTTCCGGCACTATATCTGACAATGTTCCAGTGCTATTCATAAAGTTTTCACTGGCTAATTTTTTTCAGAATTAAGACTACTGGGTCCTTCTTCCTAGCAGATCTTAGTCTGGAAGCTCAGCTGAAACCTGTCCCCCATGGGTAACCCTTCTGGTATGTAAATAATAGCGGCATAGCTTCCAACATCACAGCAACACACAAGCCCCCACAGTACAACCAACTGACAGACAAATGGGGGCTATGTCTTATAGTCCAGTCTAATCTTTGGAGAGTTGGCTTCAGTACTAGTGTCAGCTGTGGGCTAGCAGCGAGTACAGGGATCATGTCTTCAGGAGACCCTCCAAAAAGTTGGACCACAAAGTCTGGTCTTTTAATAGAGCTCTAGATCTGCACTACCATACTTCTTCAATTACATCAGGGACTCTACATTGTGTTCCCCGTCAGGGAAGTCACTGGTGGCAGTCAGGCACCATCTAGTTCTCTGAACTGATGCTGATGTACTCTCCCCATCACATGGTCCTTTCTGTCTCCTGGGCTCATATTTTCCTCTAGTCTTTGATTTCCTTCATTCCCCTCTGCTCTAGCTGGATTGTGACCTACTGATGCTCCTTAGATGGCAGCCTGCTTGCTTTTAAGATCGCAGGCACCACTTACCAGTATGGCATTCAGAACATTTTCTTAAAAAAGAGAAAAAAAAAAGTTATGCTAATTTTCTTACATGTCCCCTGAAGCCATGATCCCCAGACTCCTGTACCCACTACTCTGGCCTTCAAAATGTTGGGTTGGATTTAGGAAACCTACCAGCCTTTTTTGTGGTCCAGCAGTGCTACACTCCCTTCAATTGTGTACTGTCACTTCCTTCATTTGATCCAATTCCTATCTATTACCTATGAATACCCATTTCCCTCCTTCACTTCCTCTGTAACCATCAAAGATTATTTTCTTCAGTGCTTAATCTTTTCTTAAATTCTTATAACAGTGCTTTTGTATAATATTTGTCCTTTTATGACTAATTTCACTCAGCATAATGTCTTCTATATGGCTCCATGTTATCAGATATATCCCAAGATCACCACTGTTATCACTGCAATATATTCCATTGTGTGAATATACCATCGTTTGTTTATCCATTGATCTGTGGGTGGGCACCTAGACTGATTGCATCTTTTTGCTCTTGTAAAGAATGCTGCAAGAAACATTGATGTATATGTATCTATTCATGTAACAGCCCTTATTTTTCTACAATACATTCCAAGCAGTGGGATTGCTGTATTCCTATTTCTAGCTTTTAAAGAAAGTGCCAAATTAATTTCCAAAGTGTTTTTATCATTTAACATTCCCTCCAGCAGTAGAGTTCCAGTCTTTCCACAACCTCTCCAACATTCATCATTCAGTGTTTTTTGCAAAATGACAGCTTTGTTAGTGTGTGATGGTATCTCATTGTAGTTTTGATTTGGATTTTTCTGATGCCTAATGACTGTGAACACTTCTTCATGTATCTATAAACTGCCTGGATATCTTCTCTGGTGAAGTGCTTGTTTATATCTTTTGCCCATTTTTTAATTGAGTTATTTCTCTTTTTCTTGTTGAGGCGTTGCAGTACCTTGTAGATTATGGAGATTACACACCAAATAGAATCATGGTTTCAATTCTCTTCCCTCCATCACCACCTCCCCATCTGTAGGTAGTCTTTTTACTCTTTTGGAGAAGTCTTTGAATGAAAATAAGTGTTTGATTTTTAGGAGTTCCAATTTATTTTCTCTACTGCTATTCATGCATTGTAAGCAATAGTTTGCAGTCTGTTTATGTCATGTATTAGTGTTGTCCTTATGCTTTTTCTGATGATCTTTCCTGTTCTAGATTTTATATGGAAGGCTCTGATCCATTTAGAGTTAGTTTTTGTGCATGGTGTGAGATACAGGTCTTGCTTAATTTTTTTGCAAATGGAGATCCCCTTTTGCAAACACAATCTGTTGAACAGAGGGTTTTTACCCCAGTTTACAAATTTTGGGCCTTTTGTCAAGTATCAACTGCTTATAGGTGCATGGTGTTATATCTGGATTCGTAATTCTGTTCCACTGGTCTGCGCATTTGTTTTTGTACAAGAACCAGGCTGTTTTGATTACCAAAGCATGTAAAGGGATCTAAACTCAGGTACTCTGAGGCCTCCCTCTTGTTCTTCAGTAACGTTTTATTTATCTGAGACTTCTTCCCTTTCCATATGAATTTGGTGATTTGTCTATCTCATTAAAATATGCTATTTTAATTTGTATTGGGATTGTCCTGTATCTACAGATTGCGTTGGGTAGAATAGACATTTTCACAATGTTAAGTCACCCTATCCATGAGCAAGGTAGGTTTCCCCAATTATGTAGGTTCTCTTGGTTTCTTGCAGCAGAGTCTTGTAATTTTCTTTTTACAGTTCATTTACATCTCTGGTTAGATTTGTTCATAAGTATTTGATCTTCTTCAGGGGGACTGTAATGGTATTGATTTGGTGATTTCTTTTTTGATGATGCCTTTGTTGGTGTAAAGGAATCCAACCGATTTATTTACATTTATCTTACATCCTGATACTTTGCTGAACACTTGTATTAGTTCCAGCAGTTTCTGTTTTGTTTTGTTTTGTTTTGTTGTGGATTCTTTAGTTTTCTGTGTATACAATCACATCATCTGCAAACAGCAATACTTTTACTTCTTCCTTACCAGCGTGAATGCCCTTTATTTCTTTATTTTGTCTGATTGCTCTAGCTAGAACCTCCAGAACAATGTTGAATAAAAGAAGTTACAATGGGCATCCTTCTCTGGTTTCCCCTCAAGAGGAATCCTTTCAGTCTCTGTCCTTTTAGGATAATGTTGTCTGTTGGCTGCTGGCTTTACATAGATGCCTCTTATTATTTTGAGGAATTTCTCTTCTATTCCTATTTTTCAGACAGTTTTAACATGAATGGATGTCGGACTTGGTAAATGTCCCTTTTGCACCAATTGATAAAACCAAGAAATTCTTACCTTTTTGTTTTACTTACGTGGTTGACTACATCATTTTTCTAATGTTGAACCATCACTACATCCCTCGTATGAATCCTACTTCATTATGGTGAATTATCTTTTTGATATGTTATTGATTTCTACTGGCTAGAGTTTCGTTGAGGATTTTTGCATCCAAGTTCATGAGACATATTGGTCTCTAATTTTCCTTTTCTGTGCTATCTTACCTGGTTATGGTAGCAGGGTTATGTTGGCTTCACAGAAAGAATTTGGGAGTGTCCTAGCCTTTTCCATGCTATGAAATAACTTTAGTAACAGTGATGTTATTAGATCTCTAGAAGTCTGGTAAAATTCTTCAGTGAAGCCACCTGGACCAGGACTTCTTTTGGTTGGTAGTTTTTTTAATACTTTTTCAATCTCTTCTTTTGTGATGGGTTTACTAAGTTGTTCTACTTCTGTTTGCATTAGTTTTGGATGGTAGTGTGTTCCTAGAAATTTGTCCATTTCCTTTATGTTGTCAAATTTGTTAGAGTAAAATTTTTCACAGTATACGGTTATGATTCTTTTAATTTGAATTGGATCTGTCATGATATCGCTCATCTCATTTCTTAGCCAAGTAACTTGCTTCCTTTCTTGCTTTTTGTCAGTGTGTCCAATGGTTTATCCATTTTGTTGATCTTTTCAAAACACCAGCTTTTGGTCTTCTTAACTCTGTCAATTGTCTTTCTATTCTCTAATTCATTTGGTTCTGCTCTAAATTTTGTTATCTGCTTTCTTCTGGTGCTTGAGGGGTTCTTTTGATGCTCTTTTTCTACTTTTTCAAGTTGTAGGATTAATTCTTTGATTTGATCTCTTTCTTCATTTTGAATGTGTACATTTATTGAGATAAACTCATCTCTGAGCACTGGTTTTGCTGTGTCCCACTGGTTCTGGTTGGATGTGCTATCATTCTCATTCAATTCTATAAATTTATTATTCCATTCTTGATTTCTATAACCACAAGTTTTTGAGCAAGTCATTCAGTTTCCATGTGTCTGATTTTTTTACTCTTGCTTTTTCTACTAATGATTTTGACTTTTATGGCTTTATGGTGTCAGAAGATGCTTTGCAACATTTCAATGCTTTGGATGGCCTAATATGCAGTCTCTTCTAGAGAATGTTCCATGCGAATTGGAAAAGAGGATATAGTTGTCTGTTACTGGGTGGAGAGTTCTGTCTAGGAGGTAGAATTGATTTATTGTGGCATTTAGATCTTCCACGTCTTTACTGAGCTTCTTTCTGGATGTTTTCTCTCTCCATCACCATAAGTGGGGCACTGAAGTCTCTTATTGTGGAGCTTTCTCATGCTTCAGTGCTGTTATAGTTTGTTTGATATTACTTAGAATCTGTGTCATTGGATGCATAAATATTTAATACGTAATATGGTTATGTCCTCCTGAATGTTATCTTGGTACATATTTTTCCACACTTTGATGAAAAACAGTTTATTTGTGTCTTCAAGTCTGAGGTGTGTTTCCTATAAGCAGCATATAGACAGATTGTGTTTTTCATCTTACTGGTGCAATTAACCCATTTACATTCAATGTAATTATCGACAGGTTTGAATTTAGTGCTGTCATTTTGGTGCCTTTTTGTGTGTGTTGTTTGCAATTTCTTTGTTCCACCTAATTTTCTGTGCTGAATCACTTTTCTTTATATGTTTTCTTTTTATTCTTTTCATTATTGTTGGTTTTATACCTGTTGAGATTTCTTGACTTTTTCTTTTTTTCTCTTGTTTCTTTTTTTGATGTATAGGATTGTTAATTTCCTTTGCAGTTACCTTAATTTTTACCCTTCATCTTCCACATTTAAGCCAGTCATTAATTTCTTTGTATGGCCTTGACTTCTCCATCTGAATGATGTGTGACTACATTAATTTATCCCTCTTTTCAGTATAATACTGGCATCATTTACACACTGAGATCTGTTTCCCTACTTGTAGTGTTTTAGCTTTATTTTTGTGAATTCTCTATCCATGTTGTTCTCTGGATGCTCTGTATCCTTGAGCAGATTTTTGATGTTACTAATTTTCTAACTGAAGAACTTCTTCAGTGTTTCCCGTCATTTTTGGCTTGGTTTTTGCAAATTCTATAAATGTCTGTTTATGTGGGAATGTCCCAATTTCACCATCATATTTGACAGACAATTTTTCAAACATGAAGTTCTTGACTGGCAGTTTTTTTTTCCTTCAAGGCTTCATATATGTCATCCTATTGTATTCTTGTCAGCATTACTTCTGCTGAATAATCTGAGTTCAATCTTCGTGACTCTCCTTTGTACATTATTTTTTTTTGTTTAAGCTTAGCTGCTTTTAAAAGCCTCTCCTTTAGCCTTGGTAAGTTTGATTACAGTATGTCTTAGTGTCTTTCTTCTGAGATCTACCTTGTGTGGAGTTCAGCGTGCATCTTGGATAGACATCTCCTCATCTTTCACAATATCAGGGAAATTTTCTGCCAACGTATCTTCAACAACTCTCCCTGTACTTTCTACTATCCTCCTCCCACTACTGTGGTACTCTAATCACTTGTAAATTATTTCTCTTGGTAGAGTTGCACATAATCGTTCTTTTTAAAAAATTCATTAATCTTGTTTTTCCCCACGTATACTGGGGTCAGTAGCTTCATCTTCAATCTCACTAATTCTGTATTCTATTGCCTCAATTCTGTCCCTTTGACTTTCTGTTAATTGTCTAGTTCTGTAATTTTATGGCTAACTTGCTGGATTTCAGACCATTATTACTTAGGTATTTCCTGCAGCCTGTTTAATTTTTCATTATACTCTGGGGCACTTTGTCTAATCTCCTTCCAGATGTCTTGAAGAGCTCTGTACATTACTCTTTTATATTCCTCCTCTGATAACTGCAAAAAGTCTTCTTTGTCTGGAAATTTTTTTCTATTCTTTGTTTTGAGAGTTTTCTGAAGCCATGGTGTTCTGTGTCTTTAAATGATCAGAAATTGTAATCTCCAAGCCATCAGAAAGTTGTTGCAATTGATTTTATGTTTGGTTATCCGACTCGACAGCACTTGGCTGGCTGGCTATTGTGTTCTAACTTATATATATCTATATCTATATACCTATATGTATAGACATAGATACGGAAACCCTGGTGGTATAGTGGGTTAAGCACTACATCTGCTAACCAGAAGGTTTAAATCCATTTAAATCCACCCAGTGCTCCTTGGAAACTCTATGGGGCAGTTCTACTCTGACCTCTAGGGTCATGATGAGTCAGACCTGACTCGACAGCAATGGTGTTTTGGAGGGGGGGGGCAGTGATACTACATATATATGCATGCACAGTGGGATAAGTGCTATGTCTACTAACCAAAAGGTCAGCTATTCAAATCCACCAGATGCTCCTTAGAAACTCTATGGGTTAGTTCTACCCTGACCTACAGGGTCACTATTAGTCAAACACGACATCATGGCAGTGGGTATATATACATATATAAAACCACTGCCACTGAGCTGATTCTGACTAATAGTGACCTTGCAAGATAGAGGAGACCTGCCTCATAGAGTTTCCAAGGAGCACCTCGTGGACTCAAATCGCCAAACTTTTCATTAGCAGATGCAGCACTCAACTACTACACCACCAGGGTTTCCACACACATATGTATATGTATTTAGTTTAGTTTTTGAGTGTCCAAATAGTCCAGTCCTTTCAGCTAGTTTTGAGTACTGAAGCCTTAAAAATTCCAACACCTATCACTGGGTGGTTACAGTTGTGAATGTGCTCAGAAAGGTAAGGGCTGCTGACAGCTCAAGGGAATGAGAAGAACTTGTTTTCTTCCCCTCCCTTTGCTTCCCACTGTAAGTCCGGGAGAACAGCTCAGGGCATGTGCTTAAGATGTCTCACTTCTGGTAGTGCATCAGAGTTTAGCATTTGTTGCAGAGCAGAGAAGGGAGGTGGAAGTGCTAGGGAACGGGAGAGAAATGAGCTCATAGGAAAGGTTTAAGCACACAAGAGTTCACAAACATTTAGCTCATGATGCTCAGGTGAAAGTCCTCTGCAGTTCTGTAGGTGCAGCCATCTGAAGCTCAGCTTCCCTGCTGAGAAACATGTGTTCCACTCATGGTGCTGCTGCTCTGCCAGGCACTGGCCACCGCAGTGTCATGGCTCTGCCTGGCTGGCTGAAGCAGGTGCAGATTTCATTCAGACTGAAACAGTTGCTTATGGAAGTTGCTCTTGCCTCTCTGTCATCCACTCCAATCTCTCAGCTTTCTGCCTGATACTGAGGGCTCCCAGAACTTCCTATATAATCTGTCCAGTTGTTTTTCTGGTTCTTTGTCATCAGAGGAATCAAAAAATACACATGGTTACTGAGCTATCTTAGCCTTGCCTCCTCATCTCATCTTAAATCTACATTTAAATAGCACCTTTCAAGGGCATTTGTTAGCCCCTGCATCCCTATCTTGTGTTTAATTATACTTTCTATGATGCTTTAAATAATTTATAAATGCTTTATTTGTCTATTGTTTTATCTCCCTTACTCATCAAAATCTCAGGCCAAAAGTCAGCACAATATGTTCCTCACTCTTTTCACAAAGAGGAAAATACAAAAGTGCTGCAAAAATATTCACTGAAAAGCTTAAATCACTGAATAGAATTCTTTGAAGCAAACAAGTTTAACTATGGAAATCTAGTTCCTTCACTTATATTGCATTCTGATTCTCTGTTGCTTTCTCATACGTTCTAGCTTGGCTTATAAGTAAAACCACAGAAATGACTATTGGATACCACCTTCTATTCTGTCATCCATGCCAAGAAAGTTAAAGAGATGGAATGATATTTTACTGACTTCTGTAATGCCAGACATAAGTACTTGATTTGAGAATATGGTATCTGATTACCTATCACAACTTTACTTCTTTTTGAAAGGTGAGTCTTATTGCCCTCATAGCAAACACAGATGCACACTAGATCTCTAGATATGTGTGTAATAATGACTCTTACCCAATGTTTTAATAAAAAATGTTCCCTCTAAAATAAATTCAATAAAAAGTATATTCATATGCTTTTATCACATTGTTATGAACCCAAAGAACAATACATGATAAAATTTAGTGGCTACATTCCAATTTAAGCCATAATTTCTTTCATGGACACAGTACAGGCATCTTAGTAAGCCATGCTTTAAAATCAGGCATCTGTCATAGATCTGGACAACTTGAACTATATTGAACTACTTGATGAATCAAGAAAGGCTTACAAAAATATAACCACAGCACCAATATCCATTCCAGGTGCTGTGTTCTGGTAGATCTTGGGTTTTCTTACAGACTAAAACTACTTGCATCAGTGCCTGACATTTCTTCACTGTCTTATTGCAACTCCAAGGCACTGCTACCTTTCCCCTGGTTCTAATGGCACTATCAATTAATTTTATTGCCAAGAATGCTTGTTTTTTCCTAAGCTGAGTGTATCTGTATAACCTCTTAATGCTTGTATTCAAATTTCACTTCCCTACTTACTACTTACTTATATTTTTCCAGCCCTTACTTTTAATTCAAACTAATTATCAGTAATTAGTTTGCCTTAAACCTAAAAATTACTCTTCTTCAAGCAAAGTCTTGTGTTTCTTCTATTGAGAATGATGAATTTCCAGTCTTCTTATATGTAAGTGTTTCACTGTCAAATATAGATTTGAAATCTGAAATCGTCACTCTTAACTGACATTTTATATGTAGGAATGGCTTTGTAGTTTCTTCTATATCAAGATACTATATGTACCTTTCAATACCATATGAATTAAGGATCCTAGTGGATGGAAAATTGACATGAAAAGATATAACAGACAGCAGAAAAAAATGTCTGGCCAGATACACTGTAGTGACCAAAACCAGATTCTCATGTCTGATGCCCTAGTTCCATTGCCAAAAAGCTAGTAGGTAGAGATGACTTTCTGAGACTGTGGGTCACACGAGAGGTCAAATGAAGAAGCAACAAATCAGCTTTCATAATAAAGAAGTAGGGCTCCTCTTATTCATGACATCAAGCCAGATAATTACACATCCTAATGCTTCCTCCTTGTGTCTGTCAAGAAATATCTTGGACCTAATGCTGAAGCTTTGAAACTGAAAACAAAATAAATGTTTAAAACTAGGAAACAATGTACAGAATGACTTTTCAATGAGGATCAGCAATATTTCTACGCTAAAGCTTTCTATTTTTCCATCTATAATGTTGAATTGGAAACCCTGGTGGCAGAGTGGTTCACTGCTATGTCTGTTGACCAGAAAGTTAGCAGTTCAAGTCCGCCATGTGCTCCTTGGGAACTCTTTGGGGCAGTTCTACCCCAACCTATAGGGTCACTATGAGCTGGAACTGACTTGATGGCAGTAAGTTTGATTTTCTGGTTTTAATGCTGAATGAGGACTAACATTGTGGTAACTAAAAATACTTTAGGTAACAGTGCTAGCTTTAAAATTTCAGTGATTCATTGAAAATATTTATTTTCCTTTCAGTCTTGTATACTTCTTTATACAATACTGATTTAACTTCTTTTCTGAGAAGAATTCTGACTAACATGAACTCCAATGTGTTGGTTACTGTGAATCTCTTCAACCTCAAGTGTATTTCATTGAAAGTTTCAAAGAAATTTTCATAAAAGTTGGCTTCATGGGTTGAAAATGTGAAAGCGTTAATAACAACTGTTCTTCGTACCTCAGGAATTTGTATTAATGCTAGGATAAGAGAATGTTCTAAAGGAATCCAGATGCCACTGGAGTTGATTATAGGAGCTCTTGTGTAAAAAGAGGAATTACCTAACAACATTCTTCTATTTATCCATTCCTTCTTTTTAATATTTAAGTATGTACCATATGCTCAACCCTCAGTAGGCACTGGAGTACAAAGATTAATGACACTTCTTTTTTCACTTTTTAATGTGAAGGGTTCTTTCTCATGAGGTCATCACATTAACATATAATTATAATACAACATTCTGGTAGTAAGAAAACAGGTAGTAACAGAAGTACAAAAAAGAGTGTGCCTAATTCTGCCATCACATGTGGAGAGCAACAGGGGAGAGGAAATGACTCATGAGCCAGATAATGAAGAGTGATTAACGGTCATTAAAGCTGAGGGTAGGACATACCTGGAATAGTTACAGGAGATTGGCTTTCACATCACAATAAAGAGCTACACAAGTTCCTTGGAGAGGAACCTAAGAGGACAGAAGTACTTTCACATTTCTGCAAGAATCACTTGCAGAAAATATACAAAACTGAAGGCTAAGAATGAATCAGATAAAACATATTCAACTATAAAGGTGATAAAAAGAATACACACTTCCACCTCCCCCTATAAAGCCCAGGGGGGGGCACAGTGGGTTAAGAACTAGCTGTTAACCAAAAGATTTGCAGTTCAAATCTACCAGCCACTCCTTTGGAAACTCTATGCTGCAGTTCTACTGTGACCTAAAGGGTCATTTTGAGTTGGAAATGGCTTAATGACAATGGGTGTGTATTTGTTTACATCTAGAATTAGAATTCAAAGAAGCAACTCTCAAGACAGGATGCATTTATCATGCCTCTACTACTATCTCTAGATACTTCTATACCTCTCGAGATACTACTGTCTCTACATACCACTACTACTACTATCACATAATGAGTTACCCTCGTGAAGATATAAAGGGTGAACAGAAAAAGAAATGACAGATGATTCTGCTAAATCCATGAGTGATTCCTTCACAAACCAAAATCAATAAAAAGTGGTTTAGATAAATCCATGATTGTTCTATGTCAGAGACTGTTTAGAGATAGCCACAGAGAGCTAGGAAATATTTTCAAACTTCAGAGATTGATGACATAGAGTGTAATTAGATGTCATTTGGCCCCAGAATACCTAGATGTATCGACTATTTCAACATATGTTCATGTTCTTCACTAATAATCCAATTTCATATTTCATTACTAAATAATAGCTTTAGAAATTACACTGTGACCCAAAAAGCAGTACTACAAATTTTAGGATGCTGTCATGGATTGAATTGTGTCCCCCCAAAAAATGTGTGTATTAATTTGGCTGGCCCACGATTCCCAATATTGTGTGATTGCCCTCCATTTTGTGACTTTCTTATGCTATAAATCCTAATCTCTGCCTGCAGGTAATAGTTTGGATTATGTTAAAAGACAATTAGTGTGGCTCTGCAACATTCTTACTGAGGAATTTTCCTTGGAGTGTGGCTTGCACCACCTTTTATAATTTTTTCCTGTAAGAGATAAAAGGAAAGGGAAGCAAACAGAATGGGGAACCTCACACTATCAAAAAAACAGCACCAGGAGTAGAGGATATCCTTCAGACCTGAGGTTCCTGCATCAAGATGCTCCCTGACCAAACAATGATGCTACACAAAGAATTTCCTCCAGAGCTGACCAAGAAGGAAAGCCTTTCCCCTGGATGGGGAATTTGGAGTTGCAGCCTACTGTACTGTGTAAGAAAAAAGCTTTTCTTTGTTAAACCAACCCACTTTGTGGTATTTCTGTTACAGCAGTACTAGATGACTAAAGCAGATACTATGTGGGGCATTGGTGGTGCACTGGTTAAGCATTTGGCTGCTAAGCAAAAGGTCAGCAATTTGAATCCACCAAATTCCTCTTGGAAACCCTATTGGGCAGTTCTACTCTATCCTACAGAACTGACTCAAAGGCAACAGGTTTGGTTTTTGTTTTTATGACCATAAGGAAATTTAAAATGAAAATTCACATTTTAGAAGAGAAATTCTTATCTAACCTATGAAAAGATCCTAAGCTGGACAATGAAAAAGGAAGGCAGAAGGAGAAGTGGGTACATTTTAATTGTGGTGTTGGCAAAAAGGGTTGAATGTACTATGGACTGCGAGAAGAATGAACAAGTCTGTCTTTCAAAAATTACAATAAGAATGTTTCTTAAAAGTGAGGATAACAAGACAGCAGCTTGCTAATTTGGATACCTCATCAGGAAAGACTAATCACTAGAAAAGGACATTACGCTCGATACAGTAGAGGGCCAGTGAAAACAAGGAAATCCTCAGTGAAACAGATCCACACAGTAGCCACAACACTGGACTCAAACACACCAATGAACAAGAAAATGGCACAGGACCACGCAACACTGCATTCTGTTATACATGGGCTCACCATGAGTTGGAGCCAACTCAACGCAACTAGCAATCAGATCCTACCCTGATTTCATTTTAATCTATTAAACAGTCCCAAATACTTGGTCTGGAGAACCCAGAGAAATTCAAGAGCTTTTGTCCCTCATATACCTACCCTAAAGAGTACATAATATCTGACAATTAAGTCCACAAACTTAATTGTTCTAAGTACTACAGACATCATTGCTGTATATCATTATTGTCACCCCTAAAGTACACCCCTTGGGAATCCATGCACCATGCCACCTAGTTCACTCTTCAAATCAATTCTGGAACTCCTGAAATGGCCATTGCACATGTGACACGGTGGCAAGTTTTCAAATTTAACCGTATAATTGTCTATGAGGAGTCTTCAGCCAGTAAACAAATAACTGTATTGGAACACCCTTCCTACTCACCTGATCTGCCCCGCGATGCATTTTTTCTTTACCCGAAGACAAAGGAAATATTGGAAGAAAGATGTCTGATTGACATTCAAGACATCAAACGTAATACGACGACAGTTCTGATGGCCATTCCATCAGAGGTATATAACAATTTTTCTAGGATGAGTTTGCAAACTTAATTGGCAGTCCTCATAGAAGTTACCACCGTGGAATCTGGGATTCAAATCAGACTTTAGCTGCCTATTTGTGCAACATGAGCAGGTCAGTCACCCATTCTGTGACTCAAATAGGGATAACATTAAGTGGTCTAGCAAATTCAGAGATGTTATGGCAACAAAATTACCTAAATAACAGTATATAGAAGATTTAATATCTTACTGAAAAAGCCCTAAGAAATAAGAATCTCTGTTTTTACACACCTGCTATATCAACTAACATTTATTAAGTTCAAAAACAGTCAAATTCCATGAGATGAAAATCCTGGCATTAGAAATACTAATGTTGTCAAGATAAAATAGAACTGATTTCTGGTGAATGCAACACACTGCTTACCAGCATTCAAGTACAAATTAGAAAACGTCACTCCTTTAGCAGACACACTGTGGTGGGTACATGGCTTGTAAGGAGCTGGGAATAAATTCCAGCAACCTCTTATTTCAAACAGGTACTCTTATATAGTACATAATCTGAACACATAGGCATGGGAATTCCATTTATACAGCTGTTTCTTTTTAGTGCTTTATAAATCACAAGGCAAAATACTAATATCACTAGAATATTTATCTATAGTCTTTTTAGAGTAGGACTGTGTCACATTAAGTCTATAGAATTTTCTACAGCAAATCTCAAATGCACTTGGTATAAACTCAAATGAGAATAAAATAGTACTTGATAAAGATTCCTTGTAATGAAGTTGTCAAAGAGCAATCAGTAGGAATCACTCTCCTGTTTACACCAACAGGATAGTGGAATACTTACCACTATCTTCAACTGTAAAATGGAACGTATCGCTTGTGGCATTAGCCCCTTCTCTTAAAACGTAGCATATTTTCATGTCATCAATGTCAGCTAGAAAATAGCCAAACGACAAGATAATTAATCACTAGGACAATGTTGATGACTAATTATTTATTGTAAATTCCATGAGCTACTGCTTTTCTGTAACCATATTTGTCTTCCCTTCCTAAGAGAAACAGTACTCTTATATTTCCCATATCTCCAGGGTCCTTGATTTCGGCTGTCCTGTGGAAATCTGATTCCTTACACAGATTTAAAAAATAAGGGAGAGCTAAGTTATAATAATAGCAAGGTGTTATCCCTCCCAGTGGTATCTGCATGTTTATGCACCAAAGGAGTGACTATGAAATGCCAGCCACCCTGACAGGTGGAAAGGAGATATTTTGAGGCCTGACAGATTTCCTGGCACTCTTGCAATCACACTGTTTGCTTCTTTGGAGGACTGGCCTTTGGTTAAGAAAGGCTGTTCCTACCGCTTGTGGTAGAGTTGACTATTTAAGTTCTCAAAAATTTGAAAGAAACAAATCGATGAGATTTAATAACAACAACAACAAAGAAAACAGAGATTAAAATAACCATCATGACCTAATACCAGAGAGAACTTGAAATGGAAAACATCTAACAGAAGCTGAAGCCCTCATTCACAGTGACAACAGGCTTATACTGCCTCAGAAGTGCTTCTTATATTGCTTTCTACTCTGTCAGATTTATTTGCATAGATGTGTTTTCCGAATCTTAAAACGTATTCACCCATTTTACCAATTCCTCGCATTAATACTGCTACACAGACAACACAATAAAACGAATTATCTTTCTATCATAAAGTATTCTGTTCTATGATGCTTACTTATAAAGAGACCAATAAATGAGTAGTTATTTCTAAAGCTACATAAAATCAAGATCATAGCTAAAAATAGCTTTAACTAATGTATGTAACATCATTTGTCAGTGTGTTCTCTTTGGTTGTTCCATCTTCCAAGAGTTCTACTAAGTCCATGCTGTGGAGCTGAAAGGAATTCTTATACCTTTCAAGAACCCCGGTGTAACACTCGCTAAGAGCTACAGTTATTAACCAAAAAGTCTACAGATTCAAATATACCAGGCACTCCCTGGAAACCTGCTCTATAGAGTAACTAAGAGTCAGAATTGACTTGATGGCAGTGGATTTTGGTTTATGGTTTATAGCTAAGAAAATGAGTTTATGAAAGAATAATCTCAAGTAATGCAAGTTATTAGGATTAACAAATTATTCCATGAATTTTTATAACTCCATTTTACAGATGTGAATCTTATGCTCTATTCTGGCTCATTCAACTTGAAAGGTAAATAGTTGATGGTGGTGGTTGTCAAGTTGACCCTCAACTTATGGCAACATGTTACAGAACAGAATGTCTCCACAGGAAACCCTTGGCTAAAATCTTTATGCATTCCCTGGGTGGCACAAACAGTTCAGTCCCTGACTACCAGCTGAACCACTGCAACCTTGGAATACAAGCCTGACACTCCACTTCCAGAAAGTCACAGCCTTAAAAACCTTATGGAGCACAACAGGTAACTAACAACAAACTTTTATAGAAGCAGTTCACAAAACCTTTGTTCTCCTGCCCCACTGGGTGGGTTCAAACTGCTATCCTGTAGGTTAGCAGCCAATCATAAACTGTTTGCACCACTTATGTTCCTTCAGTTGCTGGTGGTGACTTCTTGCTAAGATCTTTTGTTTTCCCTCAGCACCACATTCACCTTACACCTGAGGTTTCTCAATAAGTGAGGAGCCCAGTGAAGTCCCCTCCTTGCCTGTTGACTAATACAGCCCTCAACTTTTACAAATTGTGACTTTTCAGCCAGAGCAGAAAGTAAACTCTGATCTGATTACACATCTTCAGCATAAAGACAATGGCTTCTGGTCATGTGAAACAAATCCATCCTCAACCCTCCCATCCCTTCTCTGATTTTAAAAGAAAACTCTAGAGCTCTACTAAGAGAAAAGAAAACAGCATGATAAAACTATTAGCAAAATCTAGTATTTAGGACATAACTTCATTTAACTCTATCACTACTTCGATTTAATGATTTTTTTTTTTAAGTAAAACCCACCCAACCACTGCCTTCAAGTGGTAAGAGAACATAAATGCAATTATATGACAATGAAGTGTCAAATTTTACCTCCGAGTTAGGGCAATATTGATTAGTTGAAACAAACTAAATTCCTTTCATTTTCATTAATATTCTATAACTAATCCACGGATCAAAAAGAAGATATACATTTGTTTGTTTTTAATCTCAAGTAACTAAGGACTTTTACTACAACTCTTGTCATTCTACTCTACAGCTATCTCTAAAATGCCATAACGTACTATAAATATATGTAAACATCTGCTTTAAGGCACAGAAGTACTGGGAAGATAAAAACCCAATAGACAAAATGCTACCTTCTTTAAGTAAACATCTAAAAACTAATTAGATTTGTTTTCAATTGTTAAACACTCACTACTTATTCTGTGTTACCTACACAATCAGTCCATGTCTTGTTTTGATTCAAAATTTATTAACATGTCTCATACCCATGCCCTGGTTCAAACACTTTGGGGAAATCTCTGCTCTACTGAAAGTGATTTATAAATTACACCACACAAGGTATTATACAAGTATCATAGAGGAAAAAAAATCCAGATACCCAACACAAGTGACTTAGAACTGAAGTTAGCAGTACAGTGGCACCTTTGGGAAGAACTGAAGTTTGTATAATTTAAAAAAATCCACAATTTGTGAATTCCAACTTTTCTTAATAATATCTCTTAATAAGTTTTAGACATGAATTAATTTTGTTCTTCCCAAGAACTGTTTGGGACTCTCTGGGTGGTTCCAACAGTTAAGCACTTGGACCACTAGACAAAAGATTGGTAGTCAGATCCCACCCAGAATTACCTCTTAAGACAGGCCTGGCTATCTGATTCCAAAAGGTCACAGCCTTGAAAACTCTTTGTAGCACAGTTCTGCTATACAAATATGAGGTCACCATGAGTCTGAATCAACTTAACAGCAACTAACAACAACAAAACAACAGGCATTACTGGGTAGCACTGGGTTCAGGGGTATTCTCCACTCCCCGGAGGTTCATTTTAGTATCCCATCACCTCATTGTGCAGCCACTACTTATCTGTTCACGAATGCTTTGCATGTTGTGGTCATGTTGGTCAGGCTTGTGGCGTCTTCAGATTAAGACAGACCAGGAAGAAAGGCTTAGCGTTTTACTCCCCAAAACCAGCCAACGAAAACTCCATGGATCACAACAGTTCAATCAGCAACCTGTCATGATGACAGCTAAGGACCAGATAGCATTTTGTTCTATTGTGTATGGGTTCATCATGAGTTGGGACCAAGTCCATGGTAGCTAGTAATAACAATGACAGGACCATTTGTTCTATCAATTTGGGAATAACTTTTACTGGCCACATGAGTTCAACTGACTTAATTCATTGAAAAATTCATCCAAATACAGTTTAGCTTATCCTTTCAATAAAAAGAACACAGTAATAAGTGAAAAGGTAGCGTAGTCCTCACTCTCGAAGCTGCTTTGACTTTCCCTATTAGAAAGGCAGTCACAGCAACTGGGCGTGCAGCCTTTTCCGTTGTTACCACTTACCTCATCTCTGTAATAACTGCTACCATCCAAATGTCAGCTTTAACTTGTTTAAGTTAGTCTGTGCAGTGAAATAGCAACAATTTTCCCGTCATTATTTGGATTCTTATTGGAATTTGATAATTTACTTTAAAAAGATAATCTTAAAAACTTAATTTTTTATAGTAAATCTACAATTACCATGTTTACAAACAACCACAGACAGAAATTATGGTGAGTCAAAGTCAGCAGGGGACAGAGCAATTACCTGTAATGACAAAGCAATATCTTTGAGCTTAATATTTAGGAAATAACATTCCAACATTTTGAGCTAAATTAAATAATTTCCTCATATTCACCCAAAACAAGAATTTTTTAATATCTGAAGTCAATAAATTTTCACAGGTCAGAGGAACAACTGGAAATAACATTTCTCCCCTTTAATATATTCCTTTCATCTGCTTCGCTTTCCACAAAAGTAAACCAGTGGGACATTGAATGGCATTCCCAATCTTGGAAAGCCTTCACAAAAAAGTCTACTATCAGTCTGTATGACGCTTGGCACTCTGAGGTTTTCCTGTCCCTTCAGGCCCTAGGTCAGGCTTTCAGCCAAGAATCAGGAAGTTGGAGTGTGGGGCGATTTGCCAGCATCTAAAACAGAGAAGCAGTTCATTTTGACACTGTATTTGGAGACACCCATGTTTGTTATCTCACAGCACTGCAATGCTGCAGGAAAATAACACCCCAGAGGGATGTCCTGGGGACCAAGGAGCCTACAGGGAGTAGATCCAATTTCTATTCTGACATGGTGAGACTTCCATGAAAACACCCCAAGATCCTCTGTAGTAAAAGTTGCAGGTCCAGAGAACAAGGGTCTCCCTCCCAAGCTGACATGCTGAATTGGTATCTTCCATCCCTCACTGAGGTTACCTGCCCTTCTTGTCTCAGACTGTTCATTCACAAAGGAAATTCAGGTCAGAAAACCAACAGCCTAACAAATACACCAGGTAACTTTACAGGTGTTTGTCACTGTGTTTTGACTAAGACAGAAAGAGTTTTGAAATAATTAAACAATTTCCTCTTTCAGTGACTAACCTTGTTAACGTATCTCCAGTTCTTAAAAATGAAGTAGATACCTATTTTGGGGATGAACACACTATCTTTTTATAAATATCACTAAGCATATTTTCTCCTGTTTGTGTGTATTGTTGTAATGAGTCCTAGAAATGTAATTGTTATAAATCTAGACAGATGTTTACCCCTTGCATCATTGCACATGTATTTTCTTAAGTGATGACATAGTAAAAAAAAATTACAGGAATCTACAAGTACTGTTTATATACTCTTGTTTTGCCAGTTACAAAAATTGCTAGCAACCATTAATCAGAACAGTGTTGTCAAAAATTAACTAAAATGAAGTACATTTGAAATCCCCCCTTTTTTTGAAATGGTAATTTATAATCATAATAACAATGTACAGTCTCAGTACTTAAACAGCATCTTGTGAACTGGTTAAAAGCTGCTCCTTGGGAACTCTCAGGGGAAGTTGTACTGCGTCTTATGGGGCCACTATGAGTCACAGTCAATTCCATGGCAATGGGTTTGGTTTAAGGGGCTAAAATGCTTCAGGAATGAGTGGAGCAGAACTGGAAAGCCTGCTTCAGGGTTAATTCAGCAAGGCTTAGTCTTGCTTTGGAAGGATATCTTACCACTGCCAAAATACAGTGATGCTCTCCCTAATGAATGTCACTACAGCGGGACAAATGGCAACGAGGCAGTTATTTTCCCAGGAAGGTTTATCTCCGGTTTTTTCTCTCCTCTCCCTTCCCCTCCCTTCTCTTCCCTTCTGACCCTGTCCTTCGCCTTCCCTTCCCCTCCCCTCCCCTCTCCTTCCCTATTTGATGCTCTACTTCTGAGGCTGTCAGTGACAGCCATATCCTCAGGAAATAAGACCTCGCATGTCATTCGGATAGAAGGAAAGAAAAGTAAATCATACCTTGTGTAAACTGAGTGACACTGTGGTTGCCTTTGCCCAGGTTGAAAAGATATCCGTGCTGAGGGGACTCTGTCACAATAAACCTCAGAGAAACATGTACACTGTCTCTGTCCTCCACTTTCAATATTTTGCTTGTGATCATGCACCCCAAATGGCCAGTGACCAGAGTGTGAAGTGTCGAGGCACCTTTATTCACCGAAATTTGGGGTATACTATTGTCAACAGCCAAGACCTGGATCCTCATCACTTGGGGTCTTCTGGTTTCAAAAACTGTATCAGGAAATACATAGAAGTCGGTATGGGTGCCATCTGTCACTGTGAAGGAGAAACTATCTTCACTTGACTCGGTGCCATCATGTTTGTAGCTAATTAAGTTTTCATTCAGTTCTTGCTTAGTAAAAACCATGACAGGTCTGGTATTGTTGAACAGGAGATGGCCATGAACAGGTACCTGAGTGACAGTGAATTTCAGGAGCTTGTCAGGAGTATCTCTGTCTTCAACAGTAAGTTCAAAAGGAGTGATCAGTTTACTTTCACTTTCTCTGACAACCAGATTATGGATAGTGATTACTGGCTTTTTGTTGTCCACATCACTAATGGAGATACGGAATGTCCGGAAGACAGGGTTATGTCCATCAGTGACTTGAAACTCAAAACTGTCCATCTTTACTTCATCCTCAGCTGTGTGGATATAGCAGATTTTGTTGCCAGCAAGTTGCAGCTGAGTGAAAGATGAAATGGACAAACCAGGTTGATCTGCGTACTCTAAGCGACCTCTCATGGGAGCCCTGGTGATGGTAAAAACTAGGTTTTCATCAGGACTGTTCAAGTCACTTGTGCTTAGTAGGTCTGTCGTAAGGGTGACTTTCCCACCTTCTTTCAAAGACACTCCCTTACTTACCACATTGGGGAAGATAGTGTCAATGCTGCCAACAGATACATAAAAATAGCGATCTATGAGGCCATTGATTCCATCAGTAACATCAAATTTAATTAGATCACGGATGCCCTCTTGCCCCAAATGGACATACTGAATTAGGTTTCTGTCCACTTCTTCCTGGGTAAAGTTCATACCCAATGTGATATTTTCAAAGGCACCTGTAGGTTTTCGTTTTTGTAATAAGCCATGTCCTGGGCCATAACGAATAATATAAACTAAGGATTTATCTTCAGAATCCAAATCAGTGGCCATTAATACCTTGCTGCTGATGATTTTGGTTTTCCCAATTTCTATCTCTAGTCCATTATTTATGGTCATTCTGGGTGTCTCATCATCAACAGGAATAACTGTAACGAGGACCATCTTTTCCACAGAATGCTTGCCATCTGTGAGTCTAATCACAAAACTGTCTTTCTGGGTTTCTGAGTCATCATGTTCATAAATAATGTTGGAACTCTCTACGATCTGGTCTAAGGTGAAACTTTCAACCAAAACTGTACCATTTATTAACTGGTTCATGATGCGACCATGAGTGGGAAATCGGGTAATTGTGAAAGTTATGTCATCTGGGGGTATGTCACCATCAGCAGCATTGAGGATGGGAGTGTCAATCACCAGACTCATGCCCTCCATCACCACAAATTCTCTCATAAACATTTCAGGCTGTTCATCATTGGTGGGAACGATAACAATGGGGAAAAAATGCCTGTCTGAAAAATTAATGCCATCCGAACAACGAAATATAAATCTGTCTTCCACAGGCTCCACCCCTTTATGGACACTCTGGACATAGTTAATGTGACCCTGCCTGACATCTTTCAGGGTGAAGGCACTAATGGCAATTCCTGCTCTGGATTTCTCAGAGCCTGGTGCTGGAGAAATGTTTTCAACATAACCTGCGGTAGGCTGAATAACTATAGTACATAAGATGTTATCGTTTAGGGAATCAATATCTTCAGCAGTTACATGTGTTGAGGTTATAACACTTTTTTCACCTTCCATTACAATAAACTGTTCACGCACAGAAACTTCTGGGGCCTGGCTATCAACAGGAAGGATGGTCACCCACACAGAAACTCCACGGATGGTATTACCACCTATTCTCCATTCTTGAGACATATCTGACAGACTCAGATTAAAAGAATCCCCTTTAGGCAATAGGCCTATCTCACCACTATTGTGAGCATAGACAACAGATCCCTCCAAGATGTCTCTTTGGGTAAACTGCTCTGCAGGGACCCCATTGACCAGGATTTCCCCATACAAGGGTAAATCTTCCAAGAGAAAAGTCAGCATCAAGTCGTCAGTCCCCTTGATAACATTGGCAGTGATTTCACTGGCCCCGTTTTCTAAGACGTCTAGATGGGAACCCAGTGTGCCAGCAGGAAGACTCGGCATGGGCACTTCATCATCTACTGGCTGGACATTCATTCTTATAGTGATAGGCACCACATGGTGCCTGTCACTGACTTCCAAGGAGCAGCTATCAGTCAGGGACTCATCCCCACTATGGGTGTAGGAAATCCGGCCCTGCTTGATATCCTTCAAGTGAAAGATTCCACCCACATGCAATCTCTGTCCAGATACTCGCATATGGCCATGCTTGGGAGCCTGCCTAAGAGTAAAAGAGATGTGGGCCGCATCAGTGTCCACATCAGTCACATGTAATTCAGTCTCACTCAAGACATGGTGGCCCTTCTTCTGAATTGTGAAGCCTGTGTTGAGAATTTCTGGTGGTTGATTGTCCACTGGCTGCAAGTAAATGGTGAAGGTGCCTGGAGCCACATTTCCAACTTGGTCCTCCACCTGGAATTGGAACTGGGCCACTCGAGCAGCCACTCCCAGTTCTTGATCTGGGGGCCTGTAAGCAATTTTATGGTGGTTTATCTGGGCTTGGGTAAAATGGGTCACTACAACTGATGGGTTGTCAGCCAGGACCAAGGTACCCAGAGGGACTGGTGAGTGGTTTTCATCTGTGTCTACGGGTGGCTGGGTCACTGTGTAACGCAGTTCTCGGTCATCTGTGTCTAGATCAGTATATCGCAGCCACTTCTTCCTCAGTGGTGTGAGCTGGGATTCCTGCACCACCATCCGAAGGGGACAGCCATTGCCCAGCTCTGGTGGGAGGCGATCCACAGGGTGAATGCGTATCATGAACCTTTGCAGCCCTGATTGATTAGGGGGGTCATGGTTATCCTGGACTCTGAACATGAGCTGGTCCATGACTGGCCCAGGTCTATGGGGTCCAGAGTGCCTATAGAACAACCTGCCCTCCACTATGTCCCTCTGTCGCCACTCTGTTACAGTACGCTCATAGAACTCTCCCTGCTTCTTCCAAGCTTCCCTTATGGGCTCTTCCTCCTTGTTGGGAGGATGAGTCTGTCGGAGAAGCAGATGCCCTGTAGTTGGGTGGGGTGACACCAGCACAAAAAGCAGCAGAGAGTCATCTGAGTCTATATCCGTTGCACTCAGAGTGAGGGGCAGGATGGGCACTGTTTCCCCCTCTGCCAGTGTCAGCCCTGTGTTGGCATTGAGGACAGGTGGCTGGTCATCCACAGCCACTAAGGTAATGGGAAAGAGAAACTGCACTTGATGCTTGCCTCCTCCATCCACCATGCGAAGCACCAGATTGTCACTCAGAGAGCTGTCTCTGTCATCATGCTGGTAGACCACCTGGCCTGCCACTAGTTCCCCTACAGTAAATGTCTTGAGGAAAACATTACCACTGGAGGCACCTAGAAGGATAAGACGACCATGCCGGAGCCCAGCAACCACTTCCAGCCTCACTGATTCTAGGTCATCCTCATCACTGATGACCAAGTTTTGTGGCCCGATGCCCGCAGGGCCTGTGAGGGGCCGAGACTGGCCCTCGTAGAGAATGAGACCTGTGTTCCGAGTGACCACTGGCGCCAGTGTGTTCATGGGCTTCACCACAACCACGAAGGCAAAAGGGTCTGAGGCTGCTCCTTCAGGGTCCACGACCTCTAGCTCCAACTCAAAGAGACGCTCTTTGTCAGAGTCCTCAGAAGGTGGCTGGTAGGCGATCTTCAGGAGGCGCAGATCCCGCTGTGTAAACGAAGAGAGGGGCAGGCTGCGATCATCCGTGCTCACCAGGAAGCCCTGACCAGGCTGGAATGGAGAGTTGAGGTTGAAGACCAGCAGGTCAGGGCTAGACTCCACATCCTCAGCTCCCAACATGTCTGGAGTCAGGGCAGTCAGCACAAACTGGTCCACCTCCATCATCATCATAGCCATAAAACTGGGCTTGGGGGCAGTGTTCTCGGTGCCTCCAAGGATCCTCACCAGCATCCGGAAGTGCTCGCGTTTCAAAACAGGGCTGTCCACAGGAGACTCCCGAGAGCGAAGTTCCACCACCATGGGCACCCAGTCTCTGTTTGGTGAGAGACTGGAGGCTGTGTGGCGGTAACGCACGCCCAGCTCCTGAAAAGCTTTGCAGTCCATCAGGAGAGGTTCCCAGTCACCCACCTCGCTGAACTGGTTAGGGACCTGCGGGTAGTGGAGGAGTTCCCCATAGCGAGGCAGTGCGCTCAAGCCAGACAGGATGCCCACGCGGCACTCCTCCGTCTCAGGCTGGTAGGTGAACTCCAGGCTTCGAGAGTCCAGAGCATTGCTGGTTCCCAGCAGCTCCTCCACGACTAGGGGCAAGTTCTGAGTCACGACCTCCAGCTGGGTGAAGACCACCTCCACCTCCACCACCACTGGTAGCACCACCGCCCCGCCAGGCGCATCATAGAGCAGCTGCAGTCGGACGCGATCTCGCGAGGGACTGCGCGCTCCCAGGTGAGAGTAGCGCACCTCACCAGGGCCGAAGTCACATGGAAAGCGTTTGGGACTTAAGCGGCCTGGCCGCTGGGCCACCGCGTCGTTGTCAAGCACGGTCAACGAACAGCGATCCCCCGGTTGCACTTGCAGCACTAGGTCGTGCATCGGATCCAGCCAGACCTCCCGGCCGAAGGGCACCCGGAGCCCGCGGTTCGCCATCACTATGGCTTCCTCGGCTGGTAGCCCCATAGACCCCGCGAGATCTGGGGACAGCAAAGGCCGGCCAGGGACGGCAGGCTGTGTGAGGACGAGGCTTACCAGTGACAGGAACAGCAGTAGTCGCGGCTGCGGAGGAGGCACTGACTGCAGGCTGGTGCGCCTGGCTGCACTGCACGCTCGGGAGGCGGTCCCGGAGGGCCGGTCACAGTGCATGGTCCGGCGATTAGAGCTTGGACAGATCCGCTTGCGAGCATGTAAGGTCAGCTCCCTGGCAGGGAAGAAGGCACTCTGGAAAGTGCCAAGACTCCACACACCTCCTGCAAGGTCCTCCGGTAGCCCGAGGAGGGCCCAAAAGGATGGTAACGTTCAACAGCGCGGTTCAAGCTGGAGTTGCGGCCCAGGAAACGAAGTCGGCGGGCCTCTGCACCTCCGCCGCTCCGGTATCAGTCGCTGTGCAACTGAGTCCTCCCCCTGTTATTTCCAGGCTCCCGGGGCCGTGCAGCTTTGAGGGAAATCCCTCCCCTCGCACACTCCCCTTCCAGGGCTCCAGCCCTCCTTCCCAGAGGCCAATCGTCTTTCTCTAGAGGAGTCCCAGAGTCGAGGGTTGGACAGCGATTTCTGCCAATCAATAGTTCTGGCCAAGAAGGGGAAACTACTCACAGGGAGGAAAATAAAGGTTCAACAGGTTGTTCTAGACTGGTGAGGCTTGGCTTGGGATTGTCCACCCTGGCTGGGGGTTACTAAGGGCCCCATAGGGGATCTGGAGCTCGCCCCCGGTCAGTACCCAAACCGTGAATGACCGGCGAAAGAGGATTCCTCGTTGTAACGCCCCTCCCCATTCAATGGAATCCCACAGAAGAGTGGTCACTTCTCACTGAAGCCTGTAAAACCTCGAGAGAGGGAGACTCAGGGTCTCTTGAGTTTGAATCTAAACTTAAAGGGGTTTGCGGGCGCCTCTCAGACATATTTGCAAAAGAAAGACAACTGTAATGAAACGCCCAAACTATTAACAGGTTGCACACACTTCCCTCCACTCCCTGCTCTGAAATGACAATGGGCACAGTCCTCGGATTGGTGAGTTTTTAAACAGACCCTCCTGTGTCACCCAAGTTCCCCACGTAAAAGGAAAAGGAGGCATTTGGAATGCGTGAGAAATGCAGTCTGGTCAGAATCGCGAGAACCACTGAAGAATATTTTGGAGAAAACATTGCCCTAAGCTGTCACGAATACCGTCTTTAAGGTAGCTGTCCTTAGCGAAGTTCCTGTTCTCGGGGCAGTAATTAGACCAAGTACAAACTAAGCCCTCTTGTCAACATCACATTGCCTAGAGAATTGATTATAGCCCGAAGACGACTTAAAATAAGGAAAATCTGCTTCAGTTATTTGGTTTTGAAGTCAGACCTTGACTATACCTGCCCTCTTGTGTTTGTGTGGCATCGCGGTTAAGAGCTGTAATTGCTATCCAAAACGTCGGCTGTTGAAATCTGCCAGGCGCAACTTGGAAACTCAATGGCTCAGCTCTACTCTGTTCTGTAGGGTCGCTTTGAGTCGGCATCGACTCGACGGCAGTGGACTTGGGTTTGGGGTTTGTGTTTATGCGATTTCCTTAGCCTGTAGATTTCTTTTTAAAAAGATTTTCTACCTCGCGCCTCCCCACAAAGAAATTTTCAGACTGATTCCTTAGCAGCCTTACTTGTCCTCTCAAAATGTTTTATTTTGAGTAATGCTCTTTTCTCTCCAATAATACAGATCTGATTATTAACAGGAATGTAAAACTGGAAAAAAGTCAGCTTGCCCTTTTCCTGCTCAAAGTTATTTTGGGTTGGAGAAAGAGTGTTGATTAAAACTGTTCTTCCTTCTTAGATTTCAGTCAAATTTGAAGATGTAAAATGAGTATGGGTAAAGTTCAGGAAAAAAGGCACAATGTTCTTAACCCTTCCTTGTCTTTAGCCTGAATTTCTCAGAGCCTGTGTTTCCATCTCTCACAGCCACCTTCCAGACCACAGTACAACCTGTGTATTTAAGTGTAGATGTCACATGTCAAATTTTGCTCCAAGAAGACTACTGGGCAGTGTTTATCCCTAGGATTCAGAGACAGGAAGTTCTGCATTCTTTAAAAGGAAAAAAAAAAAAAAAGCACAAGAGAGATGCATTTAAAGGGAGTCAGGCATCAAACAGAGAAACTAACAAAAAATTTGGTTGAATACTAACTGAGCAGAAGCTGTGCTCATGTCTGTTTGAAGGACTTTTAACTCTCACTAATATTAATTCACCTATTTCAAAATTTAGTACAAAATGAATAGTTGTAGATATTGGAGGCAATATGTCCCATATTTGAATTACGTAAGAAAATTCCCAAACAGCTTTCAATAACTGTCCAAGTTTTTTTTGATGTTATTTTATGTAGTCCTTGACTTACCATGTGTTAGAGATAGAATGGTGGCACTTACTGAATTTTGTGTTTTCTTTACATGTAACATTGCCCCTCATAATTTGCTGATTTATCATTCTCAGATGTTCCCTTACGGTTGTTAATATGTAATCTTTCCAACTTTCAAAAGACAAAGATAGGCTTTATAAAGATATTGATAATAAAAGGCAATAATAATGAAAGCCAAGTGCCATCGAGTCAGATCCGACTCATGATAATAATAATGAAAACTAAAACCAAAAGAGGTATTTGACTTACATCAGACTTACTTTGCTATGGAGTCTTTGAATGGGAACAGTATCATAAGTCAGGGATTTCTTGTATTTTATAATTTATTATTCATTATTGCATTAAAAAAAAACTAATGCCACCATACAGAATTCAAATTACAGAAGCATAGAAGTATTCGGTTATTTCTTGCTCACAAATAAATAGGAAGATGCCAAGTGAACAAGTGAAATAGAAAATCAGTATCAGACTGTGGCTTTTTATGTATTATATTTCAAAGTCTGGTTATGTGATTTTTTTTTCTTTTTTTTTATATTTGGGTTCCTTCCACTTTTTTGCCCCATTATATTTATTTTATTGTGGTAAGATATACATAAAACATTTGGCATTGGGGCACTTTTAACATGTTTAATTCATTGATGTTGATTATAGTCTCCATGTGGGGCAACCATTTGTTGTTATCCTTTTCTGACTTTTTCCATGACCATTAACACAAATGGCAACTTCCCCTTTTCCTCTCCATCTCATCCCTGCTGTCCACTAATAAGCTTTGGTTTCTACGTGTTTGCCTATTTCATATTGGTTATGTGTTTTAATTGGAAAAAAAAAAAAAAACTGGAATTTTCTAGTATTTTCTGACCAGAACCCCACTGGTGATCTGGCCAGCCCAACTACCCCATCCCCTAGTGTTTCCCAAGGGCTCCAGGACTTTTATTCTTTTGTTAGACTTGAGAGCAATGGTAAGTTCAACTTTTATAGTATGGTAGTGTTTCTAAAGGGCACAGTTCAATATTTTGTTTCATAGTAAGGAGAATATCAAACCAAACCAAACCTGTTGCCATCAAGTCCGTTCTGATGCAGAGCGACCTGGTAGGACATAGTAGAATCTCCACTATGGAATGGGTTTCTATGGAGCAGCTGGTGATTTGAACTGCTGACGTTTTGGTTAACAGCCTGACCTCTTTATTAGAACCATACCACAGCTCCATGAAGAGTATAGCCCATAATTTATTTTTAACTAGTCTAAGGAAATCAGAAACCTTTTATTTTTTAAACAATTTCACTTTCTTTGAAGTGATGAAATGATTCCTAAGAATTTTCTTGGGTATGTTTTTAATTTTTTTTATTATACGGAAGACAGCTAATGCTGTTATTTGCTGTGATATATTTTGCATCAATGATAATTGATAAAATATGAAATGTAAAATTCTTACCTGACAGCAAGAAAGTATCAGTGATGATGATCTCTTGATACAGTGAATGGCTTAGAGTCAAAATATCCTATGTTTAAATTAATGAGGAGATAATTATTTTACAGCCAAGATTCTGAATTATATAATTTAATATTATATAATTTAAAAAAATAGGCCCTTAAGAGATAAAATGAGTTAGCAAAATGAGGTGGGGTTTTGTTGTTGTTTTAAACCTGTTTAGCTTTCCAGTTCTTACTTTCATGAGCTTTGTAACATTTTCTATAAATACTCTAGGCAAAAATATATTTTAAGATATAGGTAAATTTGTTTAGTATGTGAAAAGTATGCCGAAGTGTCTCCTCACATCAATGTAATAAAAATTGAAATTATTGATTGTTAATTCAAGTGATTCGTATCCTAAAGCTAAACACACTTGAATTTGCTTTCAGAGATAAATGAGGTAATGTGATGGATTTGAAATACTGTTAGGCTGGAGTTGGTTCCCATGTGTTAAAGAGCAAAATGTTACCTGGTCCTGTGCCATCCTCCCAGTAATTGCTATGTTTGAGCCAATTGTTGCAGACACTTTGTCAGTTCATTTCCATGAGGTTCATCTTCTTTTGTGCTGACCCTCTGCCAAGCGTGATGTTCTTCTTCATGGACTGGTCCCTCCTGATAATAAATCCAAAATAAGCAATAAGTCTTGCTAACCTTGCTTCTAAGGAACATTCTGGCTGAACTTCTTCCAGGACAGATGCAGACAGTCTATTTAAGTGACACTTGGAAGGCAGGTCTGAGATTCTGAAGTCAAGCTAAAGCTGAAGATTATCAGATTAAATTTTGGATGTTACAGTTTTCATTATAGAGTTTTATTTAAATTTCATTATGTTCCTCTAGTGGATCACAGGCTCAAACAGAACTTGTGTCAAGTACTTTAAAATGACTGATTAAGAGTGAAACTTCATGCCAACTGTTTTTGCTAGTTCTCAACAGAATTTTGTTCTTCAATACCATGGTTTGCTTATACATACCAAATCTGGCTGATTACAGAGCAGTGCTTAAGTGGTAAGTGAAAATGACCGTGGACTAGTTAATCAAGAGCTGATTAACCAGCTGGGTTCCAGCCTGGACGTTGATGTCCACTCACTGGGTGACTTGCAGCAATCCTCTTTATGTTTTGTAACTGTGGTCTCCTCAGCTATAAAATAAGGAAATCAGTCTTTATGGAAAAATTCCCTTTGGGTTCTAAAATTCAATGAGTGCCATAAGACCAAGATTGTGTGTGACCTGCTATTTGTCTTCCCCATTTTCTGTGTACGTAGGTTACAGCTGACTTGACTCTATTAAAAACAATATATCACTGCTATTAGGCCAGAAAACCCAGAATTCAGAGCTCATGCACAGAACAATATTCACATTCATTCATGTGAACAGCTTAAATACAGGATCTCTAAGTAACTGTATCTACCACCTGTCCATCAGTTTGTTGTACTGTAGTGGCTTGCATGTTGACCTGCTGCTGGAAGCTATGTCAATTAGTATTTCAGACACCAGCAGTGTCTCCGTTGGTGGACAGCTTTCAGTGGATCTTCCAGACTGATGCAGACTCGGAAGAAACCTAGTGATCTAGTTCTGAAAATTAGCCATGGAACTTCCAAAGACCAGCTGGTAGATTTGAACTGCTGACCTTTCAGTTAGCAGCCACGCTGTTAACAACCTCTGCGCCACCAGGGCTCCTAAACAGTGAAGACTTCATGGGTCATAACTGAATACTATCTGATCTAATGCTGGAAGATGAGCCCTATAGGTAGGAAGCCATTCAAAATTCACAGTGACTGCAACAATGCACTGGAACTTAAAAACAGACTGCGAAGATGGTGCAGGCTCTTGGAATGTTTTGTTGTGTTCCATGACGTGTTGCTATGAGTCGGAATTGACTCCACAGCAACTAACAACAACAACAAATATGTCTGAATCTTTTCTTAACCAGAAAGAAAATTAACATATAGCAATATAAAACAAAAATAAAATTCATTACTGGGATCAATGTACTTTTAAGACGGCTTTCTGTTACCTGATACTGGTGACTTCACAGCACCCACACAAGGCAGTAAAGCTATGCATAGGCAGAGGGGGCCTTACTCTGGAGAAGAAGAAAGAACAGTGGACCAAGAAAATCTTGACTTGAAACTTGATTTATCCATTTGATAGTTTGTACTCAGGGCAAGTCACTGTAATTGATGATGGGGTAGGGTAGGATATTGGAAAGAAGAAATAATGAAATTTATATATGTAAAGTGCTATTTCTTCTTGATCTGTCCAATGCAGAAATGAAGTGACATGAGCATTGTTTTCAAATGCCTCTCTCTTTCTGTATCTATAGAAGATAGAGAAATAGATGTGTAGAATAAATATACAGATATTCCAAATTTTTACTAAGTAAAGATAGATAGGAAACTTAGTTTTTCTTTGTTTCTGCTTATCTAGTTTCTTAGTATCTTATTAACAAAGTACTGGATTTTTTTATTGTAATAAATATTATTTATATCTAATAATGGCTTTACTCATTTTCCTTTGTTGCCAGCATTTCCATTCTAGTTGCTTCTCCTTTGATTAAACTCTTCCTTAGGTTTTATTCTAATTTATAGATTAGAGTGAATGCAATCTAAATCTAGCCTGTAGATTTAACCTCTGAAATGCCTTTTGGCAACTACCCTCTTTCCATTCCTGTCTGCCCTCACCCTAGCTCGTTTCACCACTCTTTTTCATTTAGATTTCTTTGCTTAGTAGCCTCATTACTGCTGTGTGTGCCATCCTATGCATTGTTTTAGGTAAAACAAAAATCTTTCTTTATGAAAGTATTTTGCTGAAGTATCTGTTGTATTCATATTGCTCATCAAATTAGACTCATTCTTTGCACCTTTATATTGTGTACTACATGATCTGTTGTCGGAGACTGCTATCTTGCTTACAGACTTTAGTTCATCTCACATGTCTTTACCTTAACTTTTTAAAAGCTCCCTATACACACAACGGGACCCTAGTGGTTAGGTGGTTAAGAGTTCACTTGCTAACCAAAAGTTCAGCAGTTTGAATCTACCAGTTTTTGGAACTCCTGTGAGGCACTTCTATTCTGTCCTCAGTGGATTTTGAGGGTTTTAGATACCCATACTGATTGGTTCAATTAGAAATTTCAGTTCTATAAAGACTTTATAAACTGTTTAACTTTCTGAGAAGATAGATTTTTGACTCCAGAACTACTGCCTCATACGTAGGTGGAGTTCAACCTTTCAAGATAGGTTAAGCAATTTCTTCTGCATGGGCTCTTTGTCCAATCCATGCAACTGCAACTGAATACACACTACATCTCTTAACTCTTTCATCGTGGTCTTTCTTTTGTACCTCCTCTGCTTGTATTACTCTTATAATACCAACCTGACAGATGTAGTGTTAGGGTCATTTGTGCCATTAGTATTGTGCTCTTCACAATTTTGAAAGCACAGCCTGTGTTTTACTCATCCTTTACCTCCTTAAAGGCTTAATAAATATTCATTACACTAAATTAGATAACACTGGACTGTTTCCCAAGCATATTCACTTGAAACAACTCCTTCTGGTTTCACAACAGGTTTATGAGGTAGCCATATGTGTTATTCAGTTTTCTCAGGAAACAGCAACAGAAACTGACTTTGACTGAATTAAGCAAAGAATAAATCAAAAGATATTGTATTATTTCCCAAATTTCTGGAGAATACAGCTCAGAAAAGTTAACATGAACCAAAAAGCCTAGCCTACCAGTGCAACACCTGTCTGGGAAAAGTGGTGAGAGCAACAGTGTAGTATTTCTGGGTAGGACCCTGCAGTGACCATGCTGACCATGAGCAACACTAGTGTTGGATAGCAGCCCTGGACCACTGCCTCTCCTGAGCAGCAATGATGTAGAGCAGCATCTCTGGACCACTGCCTCTATTGCTGTTGTACTGGGGAAGTCATTGCAGCCACTGCAGATTCACAAGTCCAGGCAGGACAGGATTATCGAAGTTTCCGTCACACCCACATCGCAGGGACATGAGTATCTGAACTTTCTGGGCTCCTGAGGCTGGATGGGTCCCCTTGCCACTGATATGCACCAAAACTAAACCAAACCCTTTGCCATCAAGTTAATTCTGATTCATAGTGACACTATAGAACAAAGTAGAACTGCCCCATAGAGTTTCCAAGAAGCAGCTTGGTGGATTCAAACTGCTGAACTTTTGGTTAGTAGACAAGCTCTTAGCACTGACAGGCAGATCTTGAGAATGTCTCATAGAGAGAAGAAAGTTCCACATGCAAGAGAGCCAGACACAACCACTGTTCATCACAATAGGCTAATACCTCCTCATTATCTTTTTCTGTTTCTTATTCTGTTTTTTTCTGTATCTTATTGTTTTCTGAGAAAACAGGGATAGCGGGATTCAGTGCTACAAGTATTTACAAAAGCAAGATTAGAGTTCCAGTTATTTAACTACTACTGGTCTTTTTTTTTTTTTAATTGTGACTGAGTGAAAATTACATTCCCATATAAATTTACATGCCCACCTATATGCAGTTTCCACTGCTCTCCCTGCCTGATGACAGCGCACTATTCCTCTCTGGTCCATACATGTCTCATCCTCCCAACAGTCTCCTTTGCCCTCCTCTCCACCCACTCCCCTTGCTCCAGCCAGAGGTCATCAAGATGATATACTATAGATGCATAGAACCATAAAGTGCATCCAATATATGGTCACTCTGCTTGGCCAAGTCCAATGCATTCGTGTCCAAAGAGTGGACCTTCATTATGATTTATGGGCAAGGGCAGCATCAGGGCCAGGCGCCATGCTCCCAGGGGAACACTGAAGCCGCTAGACCATCAATTGTGGTCTTTTAGTGGAGCTCTCCGGGTGCACCCCTTTTTATTCTTGTGTTGCCAGTGAGACTCAACTTAGTGAGCTCCATCGTGGCTATCACTGGTGGTGGCTGGGCATCATCCAGGTCTTCCAGTCCCAAGTCTATGTAGGCACCCACTCACGTGGGTCTCTCTATCTTCTAGGTTGTCTTTAGCCCGTGTCATTTTGGTGTTCGGTGAGCATCCGTTCCTGCTGAGTTGGGACCATTTGCTGTGCTCTCGGATGGCAGCTTGGCAGCTTTTAAGACCTCAGACGCCACTCACCAATGTGGGGTGCAGACAGCCCTCTTAGCAAAATGCTAGTTGTGCCAATTGGCCTTGATTTCGCATAAGAGCATGGTCCCCTGCCCCCTGCCCCAGCTACTCTGTCCTTGCAATATTGGGTTAAGGTGGGAGGAGTATTCAAGTTATGCTGAAGTCCACTTAATATTGTTCTTGTTTCTAATGTGTGCTATCACTGATTTCACCCAACCAAATTTCTACCATCTAATCTAACCTTCTCCCCCTTGCCCTCCCTCCCTCCTCTCCCTTGCAGCCATCAAAGAATCTTCTATACACAAGTCTGTTTTTGAGATCTTATCGTAGGCACCTTATTTTGAAATAAGCCATTTTTTTTATTTCCAAGGACGTTTGTCAGAGCTTTTCTATTTCATTTTTGCTCAGTGAAAGGGCTACTGATCACTAAAACCAAATTGAGACCCACTGCCATCGAGTCGAATCTGATTCATAGCAACTCTAAAGGTCAGAGTAGAACTGCCCTTTAGAGTTTCCAAGGAGCGCTTGGCAGATTTGAACTGCAGAGGGGGAAATGGTGTGTAGGGAAGCCTGTCTTCTGGTAGATTTTGCGTCTGGGGGTTGCTAGATGAACACTCTTTGAGAAGAAATTCTGTCGACACAATAGGGTAGCCTGCTCGATGAGGTCCTCCAGTGGTTCAAGTGGTCAGTACACTTAACTGCTAACTCAAAGGCTGGAGTTCTAGTCCACCCAGTTGTGCTTCAAAAGGAAAGCCTAGTGATCTACCACCAATAAACCAGCATTGAAAACCATATGGAGTCTCATTCCGCTCTGACACACGTAGGGTCACCGTGACCTGAGGCAACCGGATGCTAACTGGTAAAAACTCCTCAGTTGACTCAGTTGTGAAAACCTTATAGTAAATGGAGTAGGGTACAAGAGTTCAGTCATTAATAGAAATGTACTGTGGCACACAAAGCTGTGACCAGTACTTTTTCAAGCAGTCAGTATTGCCAAATACTTGGCTGTGTAACTTGTTAAGATCTTTCTAGGCAATGTTTCTGGGGCTTTAATATCCATAGTTTTGCATCTGCAAGTTTTCAAACAAAACTCAGAATGAAATAAAATTTGAACATAGTTTAAACAAGAGCCCACAATTCAGCTGGACTCAGAAAAACAGAACAAAGAAGAAAAAATGCTTGATTACCTGGGATTTAAATTAAATATATATTTAATTTTTATGGGATAACTTCAGTAGGCTTTTACTATAGTCGTGTTCTTTGACTCTTACCACTTTGCCTGCACTGGTGTACCCAAGAAGTACATGGCATGAAATTTAACGAAAGCTCTTCAGGAGCAGCATGCTTTCTCCTGTCTATTTCTCATGAGCGTTAAGCTCTACAAATTAGAAAGTGCTAAGGGATGAAATTTAGATTAAAAAACTTTTTAATTCTAATATGAGACTGGTGGTGCAAAGACTTCTAAAGAAAAATGCTTTATTTTAATACATTCAGAACAGAGTTAAGTAACAAATCTGTCTTAGTAGAAATATGAGAATGCTGCTTAGACTCGAGGATGATGTGACTTCAGTTCACTTACTTCAGACGTGTCATCAGGAAGGACCAGTCGCTATAAAGAGATATCATGTTTGCTGAAGTAGAGGGTCATCAAAAATGAAAGAAACCTACAATAACATGGACTGAACAAAAACCACAACAGTGGACTCAAGCATATCAACAGTTATGAAGACAGTACAGGACAGGACAGCATTTTGTTTTATTGTATGTAAGGTCACTATGAGTCAGAGCCATCTTGATGGCAGCTAACAGCAACAGCAGAGAAACAATCACAGATTTATTTTCAGGAATTACTGTCTAAGCTGAATCAGTTGTTGAGCATGAATGAATTCAAATATGATTTAATAAGTAATCCAGTAAAAATTTATGAAATAATCTTGTTTTTCTGTTGAATTGCAGGTCCCATTTTTCAGTAATTTTCTGTGCTTTATCTGTCCACGTCAGTGCCCTACCTAGAATTTAAAGTGCTGCTCTCAGATGGCCCCCTGGAGGCTATTTTAGAAGATCCCTCAAATTCCAGTTACCAGTCCCTTGCTGGCATGTCTAGACATCAGTGTGTACAACTTTTACCATTTATCAGAATGGTCACTTGACTGCTGCTAGAAATCTTCCAATGACAGAAATCTGGCTACTTCAGATGAAGTCGAGTTCATCACTGAAAAGCTGTAATTATTAGGAAGTTCATCCTTAAATGAAGCTGAAAACTGCCTCCATGTGATTTCTATCTATACTTTACTCTGGCATGAGATAGATTGCAGCTACTTTCTCTTTTACATGACAGGTATTTGAGGTCAGCAACCACATCCCCACTATGTTATCTTTTGTCCAGAGCGGCTTCGTTCAGTTATTCCTAGCATGTTCCCCAGATCCTTTGGCATTGTGTTTCCTCTGTTTTACGGTGTCTTTTTTTTCTTCTATATTTTATTTATTTTGTTGTTATTGAGACGATGCAGAGCAAAACATATATCAAATCAAAAGTCTGTGTAAAATTTAGTGACATTGATTATAGTAATCCAGTTACATACACACATGTTGGTTCACCTTTCTTTGAAATGGGTACATGTATGCATCTCTTCCTGTAGGTAGGCCAGGTAGCTCTTTCCTAAATTTCTTGGCATAGAAGAGTGAGCACTTCAAGTATTACATTCATTTGCTGAAATATTTCATTGATACTCCATCAATTACTATAGCCTTTTTTTTTTTTCACCAGTGCCTTCAGTACAGTTTGGATCTCTTCCTTCAGTGCTATCAGTTCTTGATCATCTGCCACCTCTTGAATGTTTGAGTGGAAACCAATTCTTTTTTGGTACAGTGATTCTATCTATTTTTCCACCTACTTTTGATGCTTCCTGCATCATTTAATATTTCCTCCATAGACTCCTTCAGTATTGCAACTCAAGGCTTTAATTTTTCTTCAGTTCTTTCATCTTAAGAGTGACTACTAATCCATAGAATATTGATCTGTATGCATTGCATTCCATTTCATTTTGATTACTTCCAATTTTCCTAGATTTATGTTTCATACATTCCATGTTCTGATTATTAATGGATGTTTGTAGCTGTTTCTTCTTATTTTGAGTCCTGCCATATCAGCAAATGAAGGCTCTGAAAGCTTTAATTCCATCCAGGTCTTTATTGTCAGCTCTACTTTGAGAAGGCAACTCTTTCCCAGTAGTATTTTGAGTGCCTCCCAGTCTGAGGGGCTTAACTTCTGACAGTATGTCAGGTCATGTTCTATTACTCTTTATAAGGTTTTCAGTGCCCAATTTTTTCAGAAGTAGATTACAAGGTCCTTCTTCCTAGTCTATCAGTCTAGAAACCCTACTGAAACTGTCCACCATGGGTGACCCTGATGACATTTGAAATACCAGTTGCAATGTTTCCAGTATCACAGCAATAAGCAAGCCACCACAATGGGACAAACTGACAGCAGTATGGTAGTAGCCATCCTAGTGGAAGTGAAATTGTACTTCTTTGTTATTTTGATTTGCATCTGTCTGATGGCTAATGATGCTGAGTGTATTTTCGTGTGTTTGGTGGCTGAGTGTCCTCTTTGGTGAAATTTCTATTCAAGTCTTTTGCCCATTTTATGGTTGGATTATGTCTTTTTGTTGTGAAGTTGTCAAAGTTTTATTATACTTGGTTACTCTTGTCAGAAAACAAAAGTCCTCACAACTAGATTAGTAAGCAGCATCATGATAAATGGAAACGTGAGTGAAGTTGTTAAGGATTTAATTTTACTTGGATCCACAATCAACACACATCAAAGCACCAGTTAAAAAATCAAGGGAAGGAAGGGGCCAAGATGGTGGACAAGTCACAAGTCTCTCTGATTTCCTCTAAGAACTAATGCCTAAAATGCAACTGAACAGAGCAGAATGGACATTTTGGGAGACCCAGCATCAAGCAGAAGGTTGTGAGATAGGACTGAATGACAGGAAGGGGAAAACTACCTTTGTCAGATGTGAGACAGCAGCACAAAAGTTACTGCTTCTCCTGGCTTTGTGGTGTAGAGGTTTGCAGATACAGACCCATCTTTGTCAACTAGGAGAATGAGACTGGGGCTACTGTGTCTGTGAGCCTGACAGGAGCTGGGTGCCATGCTGAGCTGCAGTGCCTATGTAGACAGCATCTCTTGCAGCAGAGAGGATGTGCCTAAGGCAGTCACATCTAGGGAACCCAGTGGCAGCTGGCGGCTGAGCCCTTTCCACTGCCCTTCCTCCCTCTTTTCTGAGCTGTGCCATAGATTCTACTTCTGCACCACAGCAGAAGCAGCACAAGTAGGATGCCATCTTAGTTAGGTGTGAGGTGAGGCCTGCCACCTCTGACGGCCCGATTGCAAATGGCTGATGCTGAATAGCTCCTCCTCCAACAAAAAAGCTGTTTTTTAAGACAATTGCACCTAGAAAGTGAAGCAGTGGCTTGAAGCAAGATTTGGTGGTGCCCTATTCCCCTCCCTTCTCTGGACCATGCCATAGCATCTGCTAACATGGTCCTGGAAAGCCTCCATTAGTAAGTCTCCATCTTTGTTAGCCAGGAAGAAGGTCTGCCATCCCTAAGGGCCAGTTGAAATGGCTACTGCTGGATAGTGCCTCTCCCGAAAGAAAAGCTATTTTTAAGACAAGTGCATCTAGAAAATGCAGCAGTGATTGGAAGCTGACAGTGGCAGCACCCTTTCCCCCACTTTCTCTGACCCACAGTGTAGTGTCCACTGACATGACCCCTGAAAGACTTCATAAAGTAGGTTGCCATCTTTGTCAGCCAGGAGGTAGGGTCTGCCACCCCTGAAGGGCTGGCTGCCCCTGGGCAGTGCCTCTTTCAGTAGAAATGCTGTTTTTAACATAATCATACCTACAGAACACAGCAGTGGCCAGTGGCCAAGTGTGGTGGCACCCTTTCTCCCTACTATCTCTGCACCATGCCACAACATTTGCTGATGCAGCCTCAGTTTCCACAAGTAGGTCACCATATTGTTCAGCCAGGAGGTGGGGCATGCCACCCCTGAGGGCCCAGCTATTACTGGACAGTAGCTCTCTCAGCAGAAAAGACACTGGAAAGGCTGAATAGCTTTTTGATGGAGAAAAGACAACAATCATTACCTAACCATTTAAAGAGGTAGACCACCATGGATCCAGAAAACTCCCAAAATGAAGACTCAAAGAATTTCTCAGATGAAGAAGCCTTCCTGAAATTATCACAGGTAGAATACAAAAAAATTATGTATAGAGCACTTCTAGAGATTAAACAGAGTACAGCAGAACAAAGTGAAAAATTAAGCAAGGTATATCAACTGCTAGAACATCAACAATCTGAAATTCAGCAGATCAATAAAAAAAAGTACTATTAGACAATTCAGTGTGAAGCCTGAAGAACAAGATTGAGGAAATGGAATGCAGAATTAGTGAGACTGAAGATAAAGCAACTGACATCAGCATTTATGAGGAGAAAGCAGATAAAAGAATCAAGAAAAATGAAGCATTAAGAAGCATGTGGGACTCTGTCAAGAGGAAGAATCTACAAGTAATTGGAGTTTCTGAACAGGGAAGGATAGCAGAAAATACAGAGAACTGCTGAAGAGTTATAGACAGAAAACTTCCCTAACATTATGAAAGAAGAGAACACAGCTATTCAAGACACTTATCAAACTCCACAAAAGATAGACCCCAAAATAAAGACGCCAAGACATATTATAATCAAGTTTAATAAAATGAAACATAAGGAGAGGCACTTAAAGACAGCTGAGTTTAAATCAAAACTAACATACAGAGGGAAGCCTTGTAGGCTGTCCTCTGACTTCTCAGCAGAAACCATGTTGGCAAGAAGGCAGTGAGATCAGACAAAGACTTGAAGCAGAAAAATTTCAACCAAGAATTATATATCCTGCAAAATTAACTTTGAAATATGGCAGTGAATTTAAGACATTCCGCAATAAACAGAAGTTTAGACTTTCCAAAAACCAAACCAAAATTACAAGAAATACTGAAAGAAGCTCTTTGGTAAGAAAATCAGTAACATCAGATGTATACTACGTATACTATGCATGACACAGCATCCAGAGTCCTCGGTTAGGGAAGTCACAAAGCTCAACAAAGCTAAAATATTAAAAGAAGAGAAACAGAAATGTTAACATGTAAACTATGACAACATCACCCTATAAAGAGGGATACATTACAGTATTTATAGCCCTTTCAGACAGAGAGGAAGTTAAGGAGATATACAGAAGTTAAAGATTGTTTTAAACTTAGAATATTAAGGGGCAACAAAGGGGTAGCCACAAAGCAAACTAACAATACTAAATATCAAAACAAGAAACATAATACAGGAGTCTCAACAGACACAAAACCAGCATTGAAAAAGGTGAAAAGAAAACCTGTACAGAAAAGCAATCCAGAACAGAATAGTAGGTGGAACAAAGAAAATGTCAACAACACAAAAATAAAGGCACCAGAATGACAGCACTAAATACATGTCTATCAATGATTACCATGAGTCGGATCCAACTCAATGGCACTTGGCTTTTTTTTGGCTGGCAATGATTACACTGGATCTAAATGGATTGAATGCTCCAATTAAGAGACATAGAGTAACAGGCTGTATAAAAAAAGAAAATGATCAGTCTATATGCTGCTTACAAGAAATATGCCTTACACACAAAGATATGAACAAACTGAAAATCAAAGGATGGAAAAATATATACCAAGATAACAACATTTAAAGAAGAGCAGGAGTGGCAATACTAACCTAAGATAAAATAGATTTTAAAGTAAAATTCACCATCGTGGACAAGGATCATCGCTATATGTTGCTTAAAGGTTTAATACATAAGGAGGATATAAAAATATTAAATATTTATGCACCCAGTATAAGAGCATCTAAATACATCAAACACTGACAACATTGAAAAATGAAATAGATCACTGCACAGTAATAGTAGGAGTCCTCAACATTCCACTCTCTTATAATGAACAGATCATCCAGAAAAAAACCTCAATAAAGATACAGATCTTACTGTGAAAGCCAACCAACTAAACCTCATTGATGTATACAGAAATTTTTACCCAATAACACATACACTGTCTTCTCTGATACAAATGAAACATTCTCTAGAATGGACCACATATTGTGCCATAAAACAAGTCTCGGCAAAATCCAAAATACTGAATTATCGGAAAGCATCTTCTCAGACAATAGCCATAAAAGTTGAAATCAGTAGCAGAAGAAACGTGAGCAGTAATTCAAACTCATGGAGATGGAACAACACCTTGTCAAAAATTCGTGGGTCACAGAAGAAATCCAAGATGCGATAAAGAAATTCATAGAATCAAATGAGAATGAAAGCACGTCCTACCAGAAGCTGTGTGATAAAGCAAAAGCGGTGCTCAGAGGTCAATTTACCTCTATCAGTGCACACATCCAGAAAGAAGAAAAAGACCCAAACCAAAGAGTTAAACCTACAACTTTAACAAACAAAAAGAGAACAAAAAAATAACACCTCGGGCACCCGAAGAAAACAGATAATAAAAATTAGAGCAGAACTAAATGAATTAGAGAATATAAAAACAATTGAAAGAATTAACGAAACCCAAAACTGGTTTTTTGAAAAGATCAACAAAATTGATAAACCTCACAATAAATTGATAAAACTCACAAAAGAAAAACAGGAAAGAAATAATCCAAATAAAAAATCAGACAGGAGATATCACAACAAACCCAACTGAAATTAAAAGTATCATAATAGAATACTTTGAAAAATTGTGCTACAACAAATTTGAAACCCTAGAGGAAATGGACAAATTTCTAGATTCACATCACCTACCTAAATTAGCACAAGGAGAAACTGAACACCTTAGTAAACCCATCACAAAAGAACAGATTGAAAAAGTAATCCAAAAACTACCAACCAAAAAAGTACTGGCCCAAGTGGCATTCTACTAAACTTGTAAAGAGGAGTTAATTCCAGTACTGTTGAAGCTATTTAACAACATAGACAAGAACAGAATATTCCCGAATTCATTCTATGAATCCAGCATAACCCTGGTACCAAAGCCAGAGAAGGATCCCACAAAAAAGAAAACTACAGACTGATATCACTCTTGAACCTAGATGCAAAAATTTTCTATAAAATCCAGCCAATAGAATTCAGAGATGGAATTAAAAAAATTCCTAGAATTAAATGAGAGTGAAAACATATCATACAAAAACCTTTGGGACACAGCACGACAAGTCATCAGAGGTCAGTTTTTAGCAATAGATGCACCCATCAAAAAAGAAAAAAGGAACAAATCAAAACATTAGCTACACAATGCAAACAAACCAAAAAAGAACAGCAAAAGAAGACCACAACCACCAGAACAAAAGAAATAATACAGACCAAAGCAGAAATAAGTGAAAGAGAGAATAGAAAACAAATAGAAAGAATCAATAAAATCAAAAGTTGGTTGTTTGACATGGTCAAAATCAACAAGCCACTGTCTAAAGTGACAAAAGGAAAACAGGATAGGACACAAATAAGCCATTTAAAAAACAAAATAGGGGACATTGCAGTAAAGCCAACTGAAATGAAAAGGGTCATAATAGATTACATTGAAAAGGAAACCAAAACAAACTTGTTGCTGTTGAGTTGATTCTTAATCATGGAAACCTAGAGGAGATGGACACATTTCTAGAAATATACCGCCTACTGAATCTAACATAAAATTATTTTGAAAACCTCTACAGAACCATACCAAAAGAAGAGATTGAAATGATAATTTCAAAACACAAAACAACTTTCAACACAGAAAGACCTGGTCCAGATGTCTTCACTGGAATATTCTACCAAATATTTAGAGAAGAGCTTACACCAACATCACTCAAACTACAGAACATAGAAAAGGAAGTGATACTTCTTAATTCATTCTATAAAACCAGCATAAGCCTGATACCAAAACCAAGCAAAGAAATCACAAAAGAAAAATTCAGACCAATGTGTCTCATGAATATAGATGCAAACATTCCCAACAAAATTCTGGTCATTAGAATTCAGCACCATATAAAATACTAATACTAACAAACCACAACAAAGTAGGATTTGTATTAGATTTGCAAGGATGGTTCAACATCAGAAAATTGATCAATGTAATCCATCACATAAATGAAAGGGAAGAATCACATGATCATCTCAATCAATACAGAAAAGACATTCAACAGAGTCAATACGTATTCCTAATAAACACTCTCAATAAAATAAAGAAGGGAAATTCTCAACATAATAAAGGGCATGTATGTAAAGCCAGTGGCCAACATCATTCTTAATGAAGAGAGATTGAAAACACTCCCCTTTGAGAACAGGAACACAGCACAAGGATGCTGTTTTCACCTCTCTTATTTAACCTTGTGCTGGAAGACGTAGCTAGAGCAATAATACAAGAAAACTACATAAAAGGCATCCAAATTGGTAACGAAGAAGTTAAATTACCCCTATTTGCAGATGACATGATACCTTACATAGAAAGCTCAAAAGACTCCATAGAACACTCCTGGAACTCATAAATATAGTAGAGTAGCAGGATACAAAAATCAGCTGGATTCCTATACACCAATAGAGAGTTTGATGAAAAAGAAATCAAGAAAAACAATACTGTTTATAATTGTGTCTAAAAATATATAACAAGGGTAAATCTAACTATGGATATGAAAGACATATCCAAAGAAAACTACAAAACAGTACTACAAGAAACCAAAAGAGATGTACATAACTTGAGAAACATACCATGCTTATGGATTGGTAGACTCAGCATTGCCGTAAAAAGGACAGTTCTACCCAAAGCAATTTATAGATATAATGCAATTCTTATTCAAATACCAATAGAATTCTTTAGAGATGGAAAAACTAATCATTAGCTTTATATGGAAACAAAAGAAGCCCTGGATAAGTAAAGCACAATTGAAAACGGGAATAAAGTAGGAGGACTCACTCTGCCTGACTTCAGAATCTGCTATACAGCTACAGTAGTCAAAATAGGCTGGTACTGGTACAAAAAGAGACACATTAACCAATGGAATAGAATTGAAAGCCTGATGTAAAGCCATCCACCTGTGCTCACCTGGTCTTCAACAAATGCCCAAAGTCCATCAAATGGAGAAAACACAATCTTTTTACGAAATGGTGCTGGCAAAACTGGATGTCTATCTGCAATAACAAAGAAACATAACTGTATTTTATACCATATACAAAAACTAATTCAAAATTGATCAAAGACCTAAACATGAAGCAAAAAACTATAGTGTTCATAGAAGAAAAAATAAGATCAACACTAAAGGCCGTAATGCATGGCATTAACAGAATGATGCAAAGCAAAACAAGAAACACAAAAACTCCAGAAGATAAGCCGGGTAACTGGAATCTTCTAAAAATTAAACATTTAACTCTCATTAGAAGACCTCAATTAAGAGTAAAAAAATAATCTACAGACTGGGAATAAAAAATTTAGCTACTACAAATCAGATAAAGGTCTAAGCTGTAAAATTTACCAGAAAATCCAACACCTCTACAACAAAAAGATGAATAATCCAGTTAAAAAAATAGGCATAGGAAATGAACAGACACTTCACCAAAGAAGACATTCGAGTGGCCAACAGACATATGAGGTAATGTTTATAATTGCTAGTCATCAGAGAAATTCAAATCAAAACAATGAGATACTATTTGTCATGGATTATATTGTGTCCACCCCAAAAATATGTTTATCAGTTGAGCTGGGCCATGATTCTTCACATTATGTGATTTTCCTATGTAGTATAAATCCTGCCTCTATGATGTTAATGAGGAAGAATAGACAACAGTCGTGTTGGTGAGGCAGGCCTCAATCTGTATGACTGTATTGTGTCTTGCAATCTCTTGGGTGATAAAAAGAAAAGGGTCGCCATGAGTCAGATCCGACTCGACAGCACTTGGCTTTGGCCAAAAAAAAAAAAAAAAAGAATAATGGTGAATCTGTGAAACAACTCAGAACACAGAGGAACCTGGAGGACATTATGCTGATTTAGATAATCATGAAAGGACAAATACCATATTAGACCATTATTATAAAAACTCATTGAAAGTTTTACACATAGAAAGAAGCAAATTTTGATAGTTACCAAGGATGGGAGAGATGGGGGTTGAAAAACATTAACTAGATAATAGGAAATGGTAACTTAACCATATGAGACTATTATTATAAAAACTCATTAAAAGTTTCACATACAGAAAGAAGCAAATTTTGATAGTTACCAAGGATGGGAGAGATGGGGGTTGAAAAACATTAACTAGATAATAGGAAGTGGTAACTTTGATAAAGGGTAAGACAGTACAAGTACATAGTCCTGAGGAAGCCAGCACAACTTGTGCAAAGCAAGGTCATGAAAGTTCCACAGACACATCCAAACTCCTTGAGGGACTCAATTGCTGGACTGAGGGCTGTGGGACCGTGGTCTTGGAAGTACATCTAGGTTAACTGGTTTAACATAATGTATAAAGAAAATTTTCTGCATTCTACTTTGGTGAGTACTATCTGGAGTCTTAAAAGGCCTGTAAGTGGCCATCCCGGATACTCTACTGGTCTCACCCCTTTGGGAATAAGGGAGAATGAAGAAAACTAAAGATGCAATGGAAAGATTAGTCCAAAAGCCCAGTGGACCACATCTACCATGGCTTCCGCTAGACTGAATCCAGTATAAGTAGACAGTGCCTGGCCACCACTGGTAACTGCTCTAACAGGGTGACAATAGAGGGTTCCAGACAGAGCTAGAAAAAAGTGTTCAACAAAATTCTAACTTCCCAAAATCAAAGCAACAACAACAACAAAGGCAGAATTACTGGCCTTATCAGAGACTGGAGAAACTCCTAGAGCATAGCGCACCATGACCTTTTAGCTCAGTAATGAAATAATTCTGACTCCTAGCAACTTTATAGGACAAAGTAGAACTACCCTACCCCATAGGGTTTCCAACAAGTGCCTGATGGATTCAAACTACCAACTTTATGGTTAGCAGCAATAGTGCTTAACCATTACACTGCCAGTCCCATAAAACAAAATGAGACTAAAGAGTTGCATGAGCCCAGAGGCAAGGATTGGAAAGCAAGAGGGGACCTGCAAGCCAAAATAGGGAACCCATCATAAACCATCTAAGGTACGATTAGAAAAAAAAACACAGAAAAGAAAAAAATGCATTGCATCAGACAAATCTGCTACAAAATATCTCTTTGAAGTGTTGAGAATCAGACATATCACCTTGAAAGCTAATTTGTTCCTGTCTCAAGTCATGGTGTTTTCAATTGCCTCATATGCATGAGAAAGTTGGATAGCGAATAAGGAAGACCAAAGACATATTGATGTTTTTGAACTGTTGTGTTGGTGAAGAATATTGAATATGCCATAGACTGTCTAAAGAAGGAACAAATTTATCTTGGAAGAAGTAAGACCAGAATGGTCCTTAGAAGCAAAGATGGTGAGACTTTGTCTCACATACTGCGGACTCGTTAGTAGGAGGGATTAGTCCCTGGAGAAGGACATCATGTTTGGTAAATAAGAGGGTCAGCAAAAAAGGAAAGACTCTCAATGAGATGGACTGACACAGTAGCTGCAACAAGGGGCACAAACATAACAATAATTGTGAGGGTGGCATAGGACCAGGCAGTGTTGTTATACATAGCATATAGGATGGCTTTGAGTTCTGACTGACTCAGTGACACCTAAAGATAACAGTGTTCTTGTGGGACAGGTGATTTCTGTAAATATTCTCCCAGTTGGTAGTGTATCCTTTCACTTTTTTATAAATTCTTTTGATGAATAAAGTTTCATAATTTTTACAAGGTCTCACTTATTTGGTGGGTCTTTTGCTGTTTGTCCTTTTGTTATTATATTAGATGATCCATTATTAGAAGCTAGGTGTTTCAGTCAGCTAGTGCTGTTCTAACAGAAATACCACCAAGTGGATGGCTTTAACAAAGGAAGGTTTGTTGTTACACAGTCTGGTAGGCTACAAGTCCAAATTCAGGATGTTCGCTCCAGAGGAAGGCTTTCCCCCTTGTCGGTTCTGGAGGAAAGTCTGGTATTGCATCAGTTTTTGTCCAGGAAGCGTCTTGGCACAGAAACCTTGGGTGTGAAGGATGCACTCTTCTCCCAGTGATGCTTTCTTGATGGTATGAGTTTCCCAGTTCTCAGCCTGCTTCTCTTTCCTTTTATCTCTTGCAGGATGAAAAGATTAAGGGTGGGGCAAGCCATACTCCAGGGAAACTCCCTTTACAGTGGAGCAGAGAGGTGATATTCTAAAGGGATTTACAGTCCCACATTAATCCTTTAAAATACAGTGCAGGCAAATCACAAAAATGAGAACAATCACAAAATATTGGGAATCATGGCCCAGCCACATGACTACACATACTTTTGGGGGGACACAATTCAATCCATGACACTAGGCCTCACTGTATTGCCCTTGCTTGTTCTTCTAAGACATTTATGGTTTTGGTTTGCACATTTGTTATCTATTTTGAATTTTGTGTGTGTCTGTATGTAAGAGGTGCCAACAATGTTTCAGTTTTCTACATGTGGAAATCCAATTTTCCCATGCTCGTTTGTTGAAGAAATTCTTGTTTCCCCTTTGAATGCACTTAACATCCTTGTAAAAAATATCAATTGGTCATAGATGTGTGGGTTTGCTTCTTTAAATGATTAGAAATTCATTGTTGTCTCTGAGCCATCAGAAAGTAGTTGTAATTTATTTGTTTGGTTATTGTGCTCTAACATATAAGTATATTCCATTTATATAAGCAGACCACCATGACTTCAGAAAACTCCCAAAACAAAGAATCAAAAATATTTCCAAACAAAGTAAACTTCCTGTAGTTATCAGAAGTAGAATACAAAACAGTAACATACAGAGCTCTTCAAGAAATCAGGAAGGAGATTAGACAAAGTATAGTACAGCATAATGAAAAATTAAACAGGCTGCAAGAAGTTCTTGAGCAACAAGGACCTCAAGTTTAGCAGATTAACAATAAAATTACAAAGTTAGACAATTCAATAGAAAGTCAAAGAAGCAGAAGCAGGCATGGAATACAAGACTGAAGATAAAGCAAATGACACCAGTATCTATGGAGCAAAATCAGGTAACAGAATTTTAAAAAATATGAAGAATCACTAACAGTTATGTGGAACTCCATCGAGAAGAATAATTTACAAATAATTAGAGTACTAGAACAGAGAGGGATAACAGAAAACACAGGGAGAATTGTTGAAGATTTGTTGACTTCCCTGATGTCATGAAAAATGAAAAGGTATCTATCCAAGATGATCCCAAAAGAAGACACCAAGACATATGATCGAACATAACAAAACTAAAGATAAGGAGAGCTTTTAAAAGTAGCAAGGCTTAAACAAAAAATAACATTAAAAGGAGAATTATTAAGACTGATCTCAGATTACTCAACAGAAACCATGTTGGCAAGAAGGCAACAGGATGACATACATAAAGCTTTACAGGGTGAAAAAAAACCAAAAACGACCAATCAAGAATTATATGTCTTGCAAAATTGTCTGTAAAACATGATGGCAAAATTAGGGCATTCACAGTTAAAGTTTATAGAATTTGCAAAAACCAAACCAAAGTTATAAGAAACACTGAAGGAAGTTCTTCAACTAGAAAATCAGTAACATCAGCTATATGCTCAAGGATATAGCTTGAGTATACAAGGATACAATGCAAGACAAAGCATCCAGGAACAAACATGCATAGAAAATACACAAAAGTGACTGAAAACTAAAACTTTAAAAATAGGGAAACAGAATTTCAGTATGTAAATGATGACATTCTACCAAAAAAGAGAACAAATTAATTTGTTCATAGATCTTTCAGATGGAAAGCAAGTCAAGGTAATAAAAGTAATTTAAAGACTGGTTTAAACTTAGATCATTGGGGAGGGTATGGAGGTAGCCACAAAGGAAATTAAGAATACTACACTGCAGAACAAGAAACAAAGTCAGGAAGTCTCAATAAATATAAAACCAACAACAATGAAAAAGATAAAAAGAAAACTCATAAAGAAAAATGATTTAGCACAGAAATTTAAGAGGCACAAAGAAACTGTGACAAACATACAAAAAGGCACCAAAGTGACAGCACTCAATTCAAACCTATCAATAATTACATTGTATGTAAATAGGTTAAATGCACCAATAAAGAGACAAAGAATAGCAGAAAGGATAAAAACAAAACCCAGTCCATCTATATACTGCTTACAAGGAACAAACCTTAGACTTAAAGACAAGAACACACAGAGACTAAAGGATGGAAAAACATAGACCAAGCTAAAAACATTCAAAAAAGAGCAGGAATGGCAACATTAATTTCAGAGAAAATAGGCTTTAAAGTAAAATCCACCATAGTAGACAAGGAAGGTCACTATATATTGCTTAAAATGTAAGTCAGGAGGACATAACCATATTAAATATTTATACACCCAATGACAGTCTTGAAAAGTGAGATAGATTGCTCCAGAGTAATAGTAGGAGAATTCAACACACCGCTTTTGGAGATGGAAAGAAAATCCAGAAATAAGTTCAATAAAGATGCAGAAGATTTAAATGCCACAATCAACCAACTCAGCATCATAGACATGTACAGAATGCTCCACCCAACAACAGTATACCTTGTTTTGCAGTGCATGTGGAACATTCTCAGTAATAGAACACATATTAGACCATAAAGCAAGGCTAAACAAAACCCAAAGGACTGAATTTTTGGGAAGCATCTTCTCAGACCATAAAGCCATAAAAGTCAAAATCAATAGAAGAAAAAGCAAGGGTAAAAATTCAAATACATGGAAACTGAACAACATCTTGCTCAAAAACTTCTGGGTTATAGAAGAAATCAAAGATGGAATAAAGAAATTCATAGAGGGAGATGGGCCAAGATGGCAGACTAGACACATGTCCCCTCGATTCCCTCTGAAAATTAAGGTGGAGAATGATAATTGAATGAATAAGCATGGACATCCTAGGAGCCATAGGATCTGGAGAAGTGTTAGGTTGTACTAGGCACTACTAACGGGGAAACTACCTCTCTCAAAGATGATGCAGTGGCATGCTGAATCCTGCTTCTACTGATGTATAGTTTGAAAGGACTGCGGGTACTGACACCTTCATTGTTAATCCAAGAGGAGGGGACTGGACATTAGCCAGCTGATTTGCTGAACTGCAGTACTTACATAAACAGCATTTAGTGCAGCAGAGAGATGGTGCTTGGGATGGCCACATATTGAGAGCCCAGCTGCCAACTGAGGGCACTACTGCTCCTCCAATCTTGTCTTTTCTGAGCTGCTCCATAGATTCTACTGTTTCACAACACGAAGGACAGCTTGGATGGGATGCCATCTTGGTCAGCTGCGAAGTGGAGTCAGCTACCTGGAGGTCTCAGATAGGGATAATTCTCACACTGAGCAGCAGTCTCTATCTGGATAGTGCTTTTACAGCAGAAAAGCTGTATTTAGGATAGTGGTGCCTAGAGTTATGGGTGGGGCCTGACAGATGGTAGCAAGGCTGTAAGCCCTACCTTCTTTGAACCACACCATAGTGTCAGGGAACAGCCTATGAGGTGCTTTCATTGTCAGCCTGCCACACCTGAAAGCCTGACTGATTTTAGCAGTTGTTGGACAGCACCCCCCTCAGCATTAAAGCATCTTTTTAAAATAAGATTACCTGGAGAACTGACAGCTGAGTGGGGTGGCAGCATCTCCACCACCCTTCATTGATCCACGTTATAGTGTTGGCTGACAGGCCCCCAATGATTCCATAAATAGGGCACCATCATTAGTCAGGAGCAGAGCCTGCAACCCCAGAGAGTCCACTGAGGGCTAGTGACTAGAGTACACAGAGGTGGCTGGTGACCAAATCTAGTAGTGCCTTTACCCTTAGAACTATGCCTCAGTTCCTGTTGAGGTAACATCAGAGAAACCAAATAGCTTCTAGATACTGCAAAGACAACAATCAATACCTGACCATTTGAAGAAGCAGTCCACTGTGGCTCCAGAAAACTCCCAAAATAAAGAATCAAAAAACCTCCCAGATGAGGAAGCCTTTCTGAAATGATTGGAGGTTGAGAAAATAATTATGTATAGACCCCGCCTAGAGATTAAACAAAATGTTGCAGAACAAAATAAAAAATTAAGTAAGCTATTTGAATTGATGGAACATCAAGAATCTGAAATCTAGCCGATCAATAACAAAACTACAGAATTCAGACAAATCCAAAGTGAAGAGAGCAGAACTGAGGAGATGGAACGTAGAGTTAGTGAGCTGGAGGATAGAGCAGCTGACTCCAACATTTCAAGGAGAAATCAGAGGAAATAAACAAGAAACACGAAGAGCTGTTAAGAAATGCATGGGATTCTATTAAGAGGAATAATCCACAAATAATTGGAGTTCTTGAAGAGGGAGGGATAGCTGAAAATACAGAGAATATTGTTGTACAGTTGCTGACAGAAAACTTCCCTCAAATTGTAAAAGAGAACATAGAGATCCAAGATGTGTATCAAATGCCACAAAAAAGCAGACCCCAAAAGAAAGACACCAAGACATATTATAATCAAGCTTAATAAAATGAATCATGAAGAGAGGCTCTTAAAGACAGTAAAGCTTAAAGCAAAGTTAACATACAAACGGAAGCCTTGTAGGCTTTCATCTGACTTCTCAACAGAAACCATGTTGGCAAGAAGGCAGTGGAATGACACTTGCAAAGCCTTAAAGGAGAAAAAACTCTGGCCAAGAATTATATATCCTGCAGAATTGTCTCTCAAATACAAAGGTGAAATTAAGACATTTGCAGATAAACGCAAGCTTAGACAGTTTGTAAAACTTAAACCCAAAACACTGAAAGAAACCCTTTGCTTAGGAAACAAAAACATGAAGCATTTACTTAAGGAGGTATTGCAGGACACACCATCCAGTATCCTACTCAGTTAGGGAAGTCACAAAGCTCAATCAAAACTACAATATCAACAGTGATAACTACAGTAACTACAGTGATCATAACACAAAAAGTATGACATCAGCACACTAAAAAGAGGGATACATTACAGTAGTTATAATCCTTTCAGATGGAGAGGAAAACAAAAAGATACATAGGGAGCAGAGTCAAGATGGCAGACTAGACACATTTCTTCTTGCTTCCCTCTGAAAACTAAGTCCTTGGTTGGTAATTAAATGGAGCTTCCTGGATACCCAGCGAGCCCTAGGACACAGCATAGGGCTGTCAGTTTGGACTACATGACACTGAATGGTAAACTTCTTATCTTTCTCTGAGACCCACCACTCTGATTGAATTGACTGGCTCCCATGGACTCAAGGTAACTGGCATTTTGAGCTTTTTTTTCTTTTTGTTCACTGGCAGGTAGGGGAGCTGCTCAATCAGCAGCTACACAGAGCAGCAGTGGTAAAGTGATCAGCAGGTGGAATAGCCACATTTTGAAAGCCCAGCTCTGGACTCAGCACCTCAGACCCTCCTCCCTCTCTTTACGGACCTCCCCCATAGATTCTGCTGCTTCCCGGGGGTGGGACAGCTTGACCAGGATGCAATTCTGTTTGACTAGAAGGCAAAGTTACCGAACCAGAGTGCTCAGCAGGGGCTAATTCCCATCTTGGGAGGCAGTCCCAGCCCAGAGAGTGCTCTTCCATCAGAAAAGCTAAACATTTAGCAGTGTAGCCTTATGGGTGGGTCCTGACAGGGCTTGTCAGCAGTAGCTTCAAGGGCAGTAGCCTGTCCCTTGAACTTTATCACACCATCTGGGAACAGTTGAAGAGGGGCCTCTATTGTAAGGCAGAAGAAGGGGCTTCCAACTCTTGATGGCCTGATCAATTTTGGAAGCAGTCAAATAGCTTTTACCTTTTAAAATATGACTGCCTGAAAAAATAATTGCAGCGCAGCCTGATGGCATCTCTTCCAGCTTTTACTGACCCACATTACAGGGGAAGCTGATGGCTCCCCAGTGACTTCATAAGTAGAGCTGTGTCTTTGCCAGTCAAGGTCAAAGCCTACTACCCCAGAGATTCCACTGGGCCCAGTCACTGGAGTCCATAGAGATGGCTGGTGGTAAACTTCCTTCTCAGAACTGCACCTCAGCTCCTTTTGAGGCAATACTAGAGAAAATAAACAGCTTTGGATGTCCCATAAGCAACAAACCTTAACCAAATGTTGAAAAAGAACATTTAACCATGGCTCCAGAAAACTCTCAAAATAAAGAAAAAAAGGACTCCCAGATGAAGAAGCCTTTCTGAAACTATCAGAGACTGAGTACAAAAGAATTATATAGACAGCCCTCCTAGACATTATACAAAATGCACCAGAGCAAAATGAAAAATTAAGCAAGTGGTTTGAATTGATGGAACACCAGCATTCCGAAATCCAACAGATCATTAACAAAATAAAAGAATTAGACAATTCAATTCAAAGCCAAAAGAGTGAAACTGAACAACTGGAAAACAGACTTACTGACCTTGAAGATGGAGCTACTGACACCAGCATTTATGAGGAGAAATCAGAGAAAAGAAACAAGAAGAATGAAGCAGCATTAAGAAACATGTGGGACTCCATCAAGTGGAACAATCTATGATTACTTTGAGTTTCTGAAGAGGGAGGGATACCTGAAAACACAGAGGGTATTGTTGCTGAGTTGCTGACAGAATACATCCCTGAAATTATGCAAGAAGAGAACATAGATAGCCAAGATTTGTGTTGAATGCCACATAAAATAGACAACAAAAGAAAGACACCAAGACATATTATAATCAAGCTTACCATATGAAACATAAGCAGAAACTCTTAAAGGCAGGAAGACTCAAAGCAAAGCTAACATTCAGAGGGAAGCCCTCTAGGCTTTCATCTGACTTCTCAGCAGAACCAATGCTGGCACAGAGGCAGTGGGATGACACATTCAAATCCTTGAAGGAGACAAACTCCCAACCAAGAATTATGTATCCTGTAAAACTGTCTTTCAAATATGAAAATGAAATTAAGACATTTGCAGATAAATAGAAATTTGAAGACTTTGTAAAAACTAAACCAAAGCTACAAGAAATACTGAAAGAAGGTCTTGGCTTAGAAAAACAAAAGCATTAAGTCTATATTTAAGAAGGCAATGCAGGACACAGGATCCAGAAACCTGCTGAGGTAGGGAAGTCACAAAACTCAATCAAAGCCATAATATTAAAAGAAGGTATCCAGTGATCATATCATGAAAACTATGATACCATCACATTAAAAAGAGGGATACACTACAGTAGTTATAATCCTTAGAGATGGAGAGGAAGTTAATAAGATATGTAGAAGTTAAATCTGTGTTTAAACTTAGATTATTAATGAGGATTATAGGGATAACCACAAAGCATAATAAAGATGCAGCATATCAAAACAAGAAACACAACAAATGAGTCTCAACAAACACAAAACCAACACTGAAAAGGAAGAAAAATCAACCCATAAAGAATGACTCAGAACAGAACATTAAGAGCAACAGAGAAACTATCAACACCAAAATAAATATATTAAAATGACAGCACTAAACACCTACCTATCATTAATTACAGAATGTAAATGCACTGAACGCTCAAAAGACTAGTGACAACTTTGATGAAAAGACATGACCTGTCTATATGTTGCTTACAAGAAAGTCACTTTAGACTTAAAGATATGAACAAACTGAAAATTAAAGGATGGAAGAATATATACCAAGCTAACACTATACAAAGAAGAGCAGATGTGGCAATACTAATCTCAGATAAAATATATTTTAATGTAAAATCCACCACTGTTGTCAAGGATGGTCACTATTTATTGCTGAAAGGTTCAATACACAAGCAAGACTTAACAACATTAAGTATTTATGCACCCAATAGAGCATCTAAATACGTCTAACAAACACTGACTACTTGAACAATAAGATAGATCACTCCACAGTAACACTGGGAGAATTCAAAACTACACTATCAATATGGGACAGATCTAGAAAAAAGCTCAGTAAAGACTCAGAAGATCTTATTGACACAATTAACCAATTAGACCTCATCGACATCTACAGAACTTTTTATCCATCAACAGATAATTATGCCTTCTTCACCAGTGCACATGGAACATTTTCCAAAATAGAACACGCAGTGGGACATAAAACAAATCTCAACAAAACTGAAACCATTAAATTGTTGCAAAGCATCTTTTCAGACCACAACGTCATAAAAGTCAAAATGAATAGTAGAAAAAACATAGAAATTGGAACTTGTGGCAACTGAACAACATCTTGCTCAAAAAAGTCATGGATTATAGAAGAAATCAAGGGTGAAATCAAGAAACTTATGGATTCAAATGAGAGTGAAAACACTTCCTATCAGAACCTATAGGACACAGCCAAAGCAGTACTCAGAGGTCAGTTTATCTCTATAAATGCACACATATGGAATGAAGAAAGTACTCAAACCAAAGAATTAACCCTACAGCTTGAAGAAGTAGAAAGAAAGCAACACAGGAACCCCACAGGCACCAGCTGAGAACAGATCATAAAGATTAGAGCAGAACTAAATTAATTAGAAAATAGAACAACAATAAAACAATTGATAAGAACAAAACCTGGTCTTTTAAAAAGATCAACAAAATTGACAAACCTTTGGCTAAACTTAGAAAGAAAAAACAGTAAAGGAAACAAATGACCCAAATAAGAAATGAAATAGGAGGTGTCATAACTAATCCAATAGAAATCAAAAGTATCATATCAGAATGCTACAGAAGACTGCACTCTAACAGATTAGAAAACCTAGGTGATATGGACAAATTCCTTGACTCATCTCACCTACCAAAATTATTGCAAGAAGTAGAACAACTTAATAAACTCATCACAAAGGAAGAGATTGAAAAAGTCAGCTAAAAACTACGAACCACAAAAATCCCTTGCCCAGATGACTTCACCACAGAACTCTACCAAGCTTTTAGAGAAGAGTTAACTCCAATAGTGCTGAGCCTGTTTAACAGCATAGAAAGGGTTGGAATACTCATTTTCTGAAGCCAGCATAACCCTGATACCAAAATCAGGGAAAGATCCGACAAAAAGGAGAATTACAGAACAATATCACTCATGAACCTAGACGTAAAACTCTTCAACAAAATCTTAGCCAACAGAATTCAGCAACATATCAAAAAAAAAAAAAAAATTCAGCATGACCAAGCTGGATTCATACCTGGGATGCAAGGCTGGTGATTCAACATCAGAAAAACAGTTAATATGATCAACCACATAAATAACACAAAAGACAAGAGTCACCAGATTTTGTCAATTGATGCAGAAAAGGCATTTGACAAAGTCTAATGCCCACAAATGCCCATACATGCTAAAAACTCACAGCAAAGTAGGAATAGAAAGCAGATTCCTCAATGTAGTAAGTGCCACCTATGCAACGCCAACCTCCCACATCATCCTGAATGGAGATAGACTGAAAGAATTCCCCTAGAGAACAGGAACTAGCCAAGGATGCCCACTCTCACCTCTCCTATTCAACATTGTACTAGAAGTTCTGGCCAGAGCAATTAGACAAGACAAAGAAATAAAAGGTGTCCACATCTGCAAAGAAGTAGTGAAATTATCCATATTTGCAGATGATATGATTGTATTCACAGAGAATCCTAAAGAATCCATAAGTAAACTACTAAACCTCATAGAAGAGTTCAGCATAGTCTCAGGATACAAGATAAACATAAGTAAATTAGTAGGACTCCTTTATACCAACAAAGAGCCATCAAAGAGGAAATTACCACATGAAAACTATTTACTATAGCCCCCAAGAAGATAAAATACATAGGAATAAATCTAACTTGAGAAATAAGAGACCTATAGAACGAGAACTACAACAGCTTACTATACGAAACTAAGACAGACTTACCTAAATGGAGAAACCTACCCTGCTCATGGATAGGAAGACTTAACATTGTGAAAATGTCTATTTTACCCAAAGCCATCTAAATATGCAATGCAATCTAATACAAATTCCAGTGACATTTTTAATGTGATGGAGAGACAAATCACCAACTTTGGAATTGGAAGGAATACTGGATAAGCAAAGCACCACTGAAGAAGAACACACTAGGAGGCTTCTCATTACCTGACTTTAGAACTTATTACCTACCACAGTAGTCAAAACAGCCTGGTACTGGTACAAAAACAGACATATAGACCAATGGAACAGAGTTGAGACCCCAGAGATGCCACCATCCTCTTATGAACAGTTGATATTTGACAAAGGCCCTAAGATTGTAAACTGAGAAAAAAGTCTCTTTAACAAATGGTGTTGGTAAAATTGGATAACCATCTGCAAAATACTGAAACAAAACTTACATCTCACGCCTTACACACACAAAAAAACCAACCTAAATATCAAACCTAAAATGATATAAATCATGCAAGAAAAAATAGGATCAACAGCAGAAATTCTAATACATGGCTTAGACAGAATTCAAAATGTAACAAAGCATGATCAACAGAAATAGATAAATGGGAACTACTAAGAATCAAACACTTTTATTCATCCAAAGACTTTATCAAAAGAGTTAAAAGACCACCTACAGAATGAGAAAAAATATCTGGTTAGTAGATGTCGGACCGACATCTGATCTCTGTAATCCACAAGACACTGTAGAAGAATGAAAAAATGTAAATAACCCATTTAAGCAATTGGCAAAGGAGATGGACAGACACTTCACGAAAGAGAACATCCAGGCAGCTGAAAGACACATAAGGAAATGCTCATGATCATTATCTACTAGAGAAGAGATACTATCTCACCCCAGCAAGATTGGCCATAATCCAAAGAACACAAAACAACAAATGCTGGATAGGCTGTATAGAGATTGGAACTCTACTACACTGCTGGTGGAAATATAAAATGCTGCAACCTCTTTGGAAAGCAATTTTGTGCTTCCTTAAAAAGCTGAAAATAGATATACCATGTGATCCTGTGTTCCCACTGCTCAGAATATGTCTTACAGAAACAATGGCTGTAACAGAAACAGATACACGCACATAAAATGTTATTGCACCACTGTCCACAATAGCATGAAGATGGAACACTATGCACTGATAAAGAACAATGATGATTTTAGGAATCATCTCATAATATGGTTTAAATTGGAGGACATTAGGCTGAGTGAAATGAGTCAGCAGCAAAAAGGCAAATATTGTATGAGACCCATGCTGTAAGGACTTAAAAATAGACTTATGTACACAAGAAAAGACTCTTTGACAGTTACAAAGATGGGGAGGGAGGAAGAGGGTTGGTCATAGATTCGATAGTTGATAGAAATTTGTTTAGGTGAAAGGAGTGACAGCACACAGTAGAAAGTAGATCAACTTAGCTGGACTTCACTGTAAACTGAAAGCTCTTCTAATCTCAACCCAATTTTGCAAGGATAGAGTATCACGGGAGGGGTCTGAGGCCCATGCTTTCGGTGGACATCAAGGCCAGTTGGCATAACTACTCTATTGCTAAGAGAGTCTTCTGCACCCATATTGGTGTGTGGCACCTGGGTTCTTAAAAGCTAGCGAGCTGCCATCTGAGGTACACCAAATTGTTCCAGCTCACCTGGAACAGATGATCACCAAGAACACCAAAATATAAGGGAAAAGCAGCTCAGGACATAGAAGGACCCATGTGAATGGGAGACTATATCAACATGTGACCAGAAGAACCAGGTGGTTCCTGGCCACCACGAAAGACAGCCATGATGAGGCACATGATGTTGAGTCCCATGGCAACATGAGAAAAAGAAAGGTACAGCTCAAGAACTCTGCTAAAAGACCACAATTGATGATCTCATGGCCTTGGGTATTCCCTGGGAGCATGGCCTCTATACCTGCTGTTGTGTCTTACTAGAAAGCACTACTGAGATCAACTCTCTGGACAAAAATGGACCGGATTTGGGGATACAGTGTGACTATATGGTGTGTTTAGTTTATAGTGATATGCATTTGTAACATGCTGTTCTACTGGATTCTTTTTAAATAGGAGAGGAGAGGGTGGAGAACAGGAGGCAGGAAATTGTTAAAGAGGGTACCACAAGTATATAATGAAAAGGAGAAGTGTGCTGTCATGAGGCAAGAAAAGCAGAGAGAGCTGCAGATAAGTGGGCATGCAAAATTGATTGTATGCTTTCATTTAATCACAATAAAAAAAAAGAAATTCGTAGAATCAAGAGAATGAAAACATATCCTACCAGAGCCTATGGAACATGGCCAAACCAGTGCTCAGAGAACAATTTACCTCAATAAATACACATATCCAAAATGAAGAAAGGACCCAAACTAAAGAGTTCACCATACAACTTGGTCAAGTAGAAAAAGAGCAATGAAAGAACTGCTCAAGCATGAGAAGAAAAGCAGAATTAAACAAATTAGAGAATAGAAAGACAGTTGAAGGAATTGAGAAGACCAAAGCTGGCTTTTTGAAAAGCAGGAGAGGAAGCAAATAACTCGAATAAGAAATGAGATGGGTGATACCACAACAGACCCTACTGAAATGAAAAGAATGATAACAGAATATTATGAAAAATTATATTCTTAACAAATTGGAAAACCTAGAAGAAATTGACATATTTCTAGAAACACATTACCTGCCAAAACTAACACAAACAGAAGTAGAACATCTTAATAAACCATCACAAAAGAAGACGGTGAAAAAGTGACTTAAAAAGTACCAACCAAAAAAAGTCCTAATCCAGACAGCTTCATTGGAGAATTTTACTGGACTTTTAGAGAGGCATTTACACCACTCTTACTAGCGGTATTTCACAGCATAGAAAATGCTGGGACACTCACAAACTCATTCTCTGAATCCAGCATAAGCCTGATACCATAATTGGGTAAAGATAGCACAATAAAAGAAAATTACAGGCCAGTATCTGTCACGAACTTAAATGCAAAAATCCTCAACAAAATTCTAGCCATTAGAATTCAGTAACGTATCAAAAAAATAATTCACCATGACCAAGTAGGATTCATACCAGGGATGCAACACTGGTTCAGCATCAGAAACATAATTAATGTGATCAACCACATAAATAAACAATAAAAATGACTTGATTTTATCAGTTGATGAAGAAAAGGCATTTGACAGAAGTCCAATACTCATTCACTTTTTTTTTTAAAGAACTCTCAAAAAATAGGAATTGAAGGGAAATTCCTCAACATAATAGGGGACATCTTTGCAAAACTAGGAAACCATGGTTGCATAGTGGTTAAATGCTATGTCTGCTAACTCAAACGTTGGCTATTCAGATCTTCCAGGTGCTCCTTGGAAAGTCTATGGGTAAGTTCTAGTCTGACTTATACAAGGGTTACTATGAATCAGAATTGATTCAATGGAAGTAAGTTTTTTTGTTTTACACAAAGCTAGTAGTCACCATCATCCTAAATGCAGAGAGACTGAAAGCATGTCTCTTGAGAATGCGAACCAGAAAAAAATGTCCATTGTCACCACTTTTGTTCAACATTGTGCTAGAGATTCTAGCCAGAGCAATCAGACAAGATTAAGAAATAAAGAGCATCTACACTAGTAAGAATGAAGTAATAGTATATCTATTTGCAGGTAATATGATCTTAGCCACAGAAAACCCTAAGGAATCCACAAAAAAAACCTACTGGAACTAATAGAAGAGTCCATCAAAGTATCAGTCTATAAAGCTACTACTGTTGAGTCAATTTTGGTGCATAACAACCCTAAAGTTCAGTGTAGAACTGCCCCATAGAGTTTCCAAAGAGCCTCTGGAGGATAGAAACTGCTGGCTTTTTGGTTAGCAGTTGTAGTACTTAACCACTACACCACCAGGTATTCCAGCAGCCCCCAAGAAGATAAATACTTAGGAATAAATCTAACCAGTGACATAAAAGAACTATACAAAGAAAATTTACAAGACTCTCCTGAAAGAATCCAAGAGAGACTTACGTAAGTGTAGAAACCTACCTTGTTCATAGATAGGAAGGTTTAACATTGTGAAAATGTCTGTGCCACCCAAAACAATCTATAGATAGATAGACCACAATTCCAATACAAATTCCAATGTTACTTTTCAGTGAGAAACAAATCATCAGTTTCATATGGAAAGGGCAGAAACTCTAGGAAAGCATTACTGATGAAAAGAACAAAGTGGGAATCCTCACATAAGCTTTCTTTAAAACCTATTTAGATTGTCAGGGCAATCAGAACAGGATGTTACTGTGCAAAAAAAATACATAGACTAGTGGAACAGAATAGAGATATCAGATACAACAGCTTTTACCTATGAACAGCTGGTATTTAACAAGGGCCCAAAGTCCATGAACTGAGGCAAAAACAGTCTTTTCAACAAATGGTGCTGGCAAAATTGGATATTCATCTGCAGAAAAATGAAACAAGAGCCGTATGTCACACCATGCACAAAAACTAAGTCCAAATGCATCAACGACCTAAATACAAAACTTCAAATGATACAGATCATAGAATTAAAAATAGGACAACGTGGAAACCCTAACACACAGTGTATACAAACTACAAAATATTACTAATAATGCACAAACAGCAGAAGAGAAAACAGATAAATGAGAACTCCTAAAAATCAAACACTTATGCTCATCCAAAAACTGCACCAAAAGAGTTAAAAACAGAAACAGAAACAAAAAACCACTACCTACAGACTAGGAAAAAATCCTTGGCAACCATGAATCTGATTGATATCTAATTTCCATAATCTACAAGGGTCTGGAAGGCTTCAACAAGAAAAAGACAAATAGCTGAATTTAAAAATGGGTAGGAGATATTGTCTTAGTTATCTGGTACTGCTTTAAAAGAAATATCAGGAATGGATGGCTTTAGCAAAGAAAAGTCTATTCTCACACAATCCGGTAGGCTAGAAGTTTGAATTCAGGGTGTCTGCTTCAGGGGGAAGGCTTTCCCTCTTTGTTGGCCTTGGCGGAAGGCCATTGTACTCTATCAGTCTTTCTTTTGTCTGAGAGCATCTTGGTGCAAGAACTTCAGGACTAAAGGATGTGTTCTGCTTTCAGTGCCACTTTCTTGTTGGTGTGAGGTCTCCAATTCTCTGCTTGCTTCCCTTTCTTTTTATCTCTTGCAGAATGAAAAGATTCAATGTGGTGCAAGCCACTCTTCAGGGAGACTCTTTTAGTAAGGGTGTTGCAGTCTCAAACCTAAAACTCTTTAAACATAATCCTATCTATTAACCACAGGCAGGGATTAGGATTTATGGCAGAGGAAAATCACAAAAAGGAGGACAACCACAAAATACTGAAAATCATGGCCCAGCTGAATTGTTACACACAGTTTGGGGGGGACACAATTCAACCTATGACAGATGTGAACAGGCATTTCACCAAAGAAGACATCCAGGGCACTAACAGATACATGAGGAAATGCTCATGCACATTAGTCGTTATAAAAATTCTAATCAAAACTATAGTGGGATACCATCTCATCCCAACAAGGCTAGCAATAATCTAAAAAACATGAGACAATAAATGTTGGGGAGGTTATAGAGAGACTGGAACTCTTCTACACTGCTGATACACTTTGAAAATCGATTTGGTGCTTTCCTAAAAAGCTAGAAATAGAAATACAGTATGATCCAGTAATCCCACTGGTTGGAACGTATCCTAGAGAAAAAAGGGCTGTCATGCAGACATATGCATGCACACCGATGTGTATTGCAACACTGTCCATAACAGCAAAAAGATGGAAGTAACCTAGGTGCCCATCAACAGATGAGTGGATTATAATGGACTGAATCATGCCTCCCCAAATGTGTATAGTAATTCTGCTGGGCCATGATTCCCACTTTCCTGTGATTGCCCTAGCAAGAGGCCTAAGTTATTTAATTCAGTTCTAAGTTTTATCACTTGCTTTTATCAGGTGCCCAAACGTTTCTTTTGTTGCTCTCTTTCTACTTGTTCCAGTTATAGGCTTAAATGCTTTGATCTGGGCCCTTTATTCTTTTTGGATATGTGCATTTACTGAGATAAATTGACCTCTGAACACTACTTCTGCTGTGTCCCAAAGGTTCTGGTAGGATGTGTTATCATCATCTGATTCTGTGGATTTCTTTGTTCCATTTTTGATTTATTTTATAATGCAGTAGTTTCTGAGCAAGGTGTTCACTTTCCATGTGTTTGATCGCTTTTCCTTGCTTTTTTGTTATTGATTTCTACTTTCATGGCTTTATGATCTGAAAAGGTGCTTTGCAGTATTTCAGTGATTTGAATTGTGCTAATACCTGCTTTATGGCCTAACATGTAATCTATTCTGGAGAATGGTCCCTGTGCACTGGGAAAAAAGCTATTTGTCTGCTGTTGGGTGGAGTGCTCTGTATGTATATGAGGTCAAGTTGATTGATTGTGGCATTTAGATCTTCTGTGTCTTTATTGAGCTTTTCCTTGGAAAAGAAAGTGGTGTGATGAAGTCTCCTAGTATTATTTTAGAGCTGTTTATTTCTCTTTTCAATGTAGAGTTTGTTTTATGTATTTTGGAGCCATATCACTGAATGTATAAATATTTAAAATTGTTATGTCCTCTTGGAGCACTGACCTTTTAATCATTGTACAGTGTGCTTCCTTATCCATTGTAGTGGAGTTTACTTTAAAGTCTATTTCGTCAGAAATTAATATCCCCAGTCCTCTTTTTTTAATGTTGTTTGCTTTCTGTGTGTTTTTTAAATACTTTGAGTTTTAGTTTGTTTGTGTCTTTAAGTCTAAAGCATGTCTGTTATAGGCAGCATAAAGACGAATCATGTTTTTAGTCCATGCTGATAACTTTTTGTCTCTTTATTGATGCATTTAACCCATTTACATTCAGCATAATTATTGATAAGCAGGAGTTGTGCTATCATTTTGATGCCTTTTTGTGCACTGTAGACAATTTCTCTGTTTCCTTTAATTTTCTATGCTGAGTCACTTGTCCTTATGTGTTTTCTTCTGTTTCACTGTTGTTAGTTTCATGTTTGGTGAGACTTCATGTCTTTCTTGTTTTTTATTTTGATGTATAAGATTGTTAATTTCCTTTCTGGTTATCTTAATATTAACTCCTGATTTCTGGATTTAAATCAATCCTTAATTTGCTTCTGTCACCTTGACTTTCTCTCTGTACAAAAGATCTATGACTACGTTTTTACAAGTTCCTGCTTTTTGTTATAATATTGTTGTCATTTACATACTAACATCTCATTCCCTATTTTCCATGTTTTGTGTCTGATTTATTTTTGTGATGTCCTTGTCTGAGTTGATATCCAGTTGTTCTGTTCTGTGTTCCAGTCTTGGATTATTATCTGATGTTACTGATTTTCTAACCAGAGGACTCCCATTAGTATTTCTTGTATTTTAGGTTTTTTTTTTTTTCCAATTAACTAAATTTCTGTCTATTTGGAAATGTCCTAATTTTGTCATCATATTGAAGAGACAGTTTTGCTGGATGTATAGTTCTTGGCTGGCAATTTTTTTTTCCCCTTCAGGGCTTTGTATATGTCATCCCTTTGTCTTCTTGCTCACATGGTTTCTGTTGAGTAATCTGAACTTTGTCTCTATTTGGAGGGTGGGGATTGAGTGAAAGTATACAATCCAAATTAAATTTGCATGCCTGCCTATCTGCAGCTCCTTCTGCTGCCCTGTGACAGCACACTCGTCCTTTCCATTCTATACATGTCATATCCTCTTACCAATCTCCTGTCCCCTGTTCTCCACCCTCTTCTCTCTCTTCTAGTAAGAGGCCAGTAGAACAGCATCCTATAGATTCATAGAACCACAAAGTATACACAGCATATGGTCATATTGTGTCCCCAAGTCTAATCCATTCCTGTCCAAAGAGTTGACCTCAATAATGTTTTCTGGTCAGGGGCAGCAGCAGTTCCAGGGGCCATGCTCCCAGAGGAACTGCTAGGCCTTCGGACCATCAACTGCAGTCTTTTATTGGAGTTCTTGAGGTACTTCCCTCTTTTACTCATGTTGCTGCTGGGACTCAACATTGTATGCCCCATCACAACTGTAATTGGTGGTGGGTGGGTACCATCTGATTCTTCTGGTCACATGTTGACCAGTCACCCATTCACAGTGGTCCTTCTGTCTTCTGGGCTCTTTTTCCCTCATGTTCTTAGTGATCCTCTGTTCCAGCTGAGTGATCCTCTGTTCCAGCTGAGTTGGGACCATTTGGTATACCTCAGATGGCAGCTTGCTAGCTTTTAAGAGCCCAGATGCCACTCACCAATATTGGGTGCAGAAGATTCCCTTAAAAATAGGCTAGTTATGCCAGCTGGTTTTGAGGTCCACTGAAAACACGGTCCCCAGACCCCCACCACTGCTATCTATCCTTGAAATACTGGGGTAAGATTAGAAGAGTTTTCAGTTTATGTTGAAGTTCAGTTAAGTTGATCTTCTTTCTACTGTGTGCTGTCACTGCTTTCACCCACCCAAATTTCTATCAGCTATCTAATCTATTGCCAGCCTTCTCCCTCTGCCCCCTCCCTTACCACAGTCAGAGTGTCTTTTCTTCTGTATACTAGTCTGTTTTTAAGTCCTTATAACAGCAGTCTCATACAATATTTGGCCTTGCAACACTGACTGATTTCACTCAGCATAATGTCTTCCAACTGAAAACAGTTTATGAGATGCTTCCTAACATCATCATTGCTCTTTATCAATGCATAGTGTTTCATTGAGTATATATACTGTAGTTTGTTTATCCATTCATCTGATGTTGGGCATCTGGGTTGATTCCATCTTTTACCTATTGTGGACTGTACTGCTGTAAACATTCATGTGCATGTTTCTGTTTGTGTAACTGCCCTTGATTCTGTAGGATGTACTCTGAGCAGTGGGATTACTGGATCAAATAGTATATTCATTTTCAGGTTTTTAAGAAAGTGCCAGATTGCTTTCTAAAGAGGTTGTACCATTTGCTATCCAACCAGCAATGTAGGAGTGTCCCAATTTCTCCACAGCCTCTCCAGCATTTGTATTTTTTGGATCATAGCCCACCCTGTTGAAGTGTGATGGTATCTCATTGTAGTTTTGATCTGGATTTCTTTAATAGCTTATGATCAAGAGCATTTCCTTATGTGTGTTTTGGCCATCTGAATGTCCTCCTTGGTGAAATGTCTGTCCATCTCCTTTGCCCATCACTTAATTGAGTTATTTACCTTTTTCTTGTTGATATTTTGTAGTACCTTGTAGATTATGGAGATCAGATGATGGGTTGACATGTAGTTGCCAAATTTTTTTCCCCCATTCTGTATGTGGTCTTCTAAGTCTTTTGATAAAGTCTTTGGATGAGCAAATGTGTTTGATTCTTAGTAGTTCCTGTTTATCTATTTTTCACTGATTGTAGTTTGTTTGTCGGATTTTGAAGTCTGCCTATGTTGTGTATTAAAATTTCCGCTGTTGACTCTATTTTTTCTTGCATGATCTTTATAATTTTAGGATTGATACTTAGGTCTTTGATCCAGTTTGAGTTTGTTTTTGTATAAGGTGTGAGATATGGGTCTTGTTTCAGTTTTTTGCAGATGCATGTACAATTTTGTCAGCAACATTTGTTAAAAATATTGCTTTTACACCAGTTTATAATCTTAGGGCCTTTGTTGAATATCAACTGTTCATAGGAGGATGGTGGCATCTCTGAGGTCTCAACTCTGTTCCATTGTTCTATATGTCTCTTCTTGTACCAGTACGACTGTTTTGACAACTATGGCAGTATAATAGCTTCTAAGTTTGGGTAGTATGAGGGCTCCCACTGCATTTGTCTTCTTCAGTGATGCTTTGCTTATCTGGGGTTTCTTCTCTTGTTGGTGATTTGTTTCTCCATCTCATTAAAAAATATCACTGGAATTTATATTGGGATTTCATTGTATATGTAGATGCCTTTGGGTAAAATAGACATTTCACATTGTTAAGTCTTCCCCTACATGAGCAGGGTAGGTTTCTCTATTTATGTAGGTCTCTCTTACTTTCTAGTAGTAAGGTCTTGTGGTTCTCTTTGTCTAGGTCTCTTATTTCTCAACTTAGATTTATTCCTAGGTATTTTATCTTCTTAGGGGCTATAATAAATGGTATTGATTTGGTGACTTCTTCTTTGAAGATCTCTTTGTTGGTATAAAGGAATCCTACTGATTTACTTATGTTTATCTTATATCTGATACTTTGCTGAACTCTTCTCTTAGTTCAAGTGGTTTACTAATGGATTCTTTATGATTCTCCGTGTATACAATCATATCATCTGCAGATAGGGAGATTTTTACTGCTTCCCCAATATGGATGCCTTTTATTTCTTTGTCTGGTCTAATTGTTCTGGCCAGAACTTCTAGTACAATGTTGAATAGAAGTGGTGACAGTGGGCATCCTTCTCTAGTTCACATTCTCAAGGGGAATTATTTCAGTCTCTTTTTATTCAGAATGGTGTAGGTGACTGGCTTTGCTTAAATGTCCCTCTATGCACTGAAAAGTTTCCTTTCTATTCCTATTTTGCTGAGAGTTTTTAGCATGAATTGGTGTTGAATTTTGTCAAATGACTTTTCTGCATCAATTGACAAAATCAGGTAATTCTTTTCTTTGGTGTTATTTATGTGGTTGATCACATCAGTTGTTTTTCTCATGTAGAACCAGACTTGCATCCAAGGTATGAATCCAAGTTCATCATGATGAATTATTTTTTTCATATGTTGTGTTACTCTATTGGTAAGGATTTTGTCGAAGAGTTTTGCATCTACATTCATGAGTGATACTGGTCTGTAATTTTCTTTTTTTGTGGGATCTTTCCCTGGCTTTGGTATCAGGATTGTGCTAGTTTCGTAGAATGAATATGGGAGTATTCCATCACTTTCTATGCTGTGAAATAGTCTTCAGTAGCATTGGAATTAACTGTTCTCTAAAAGCTTGGTAGAATTCTCCAGTGAAACCATCTGGGCCTGAGCTTTTTTGGTCAGTAGTTTTTTTGATGACTTTTTCAGTCTCTTCCTTTAGTTTATTAAGTTGTTCTACTTCTTGTCATAATTTTGGTAGGTGATATGAATCTAGGAATTTGCCCATTTCCTCTAGGTTTTGAAATGTGTTAGAGTACAGTCTTTTGTAGTATTCTGTTATGATGTTTTTCATTTGTGTTGGATCTGTTGTGGCATCTCCCATCTCATTTTTTATTTGGGTTGTTTCCTCTCAGGTCTTTGTTTCCTCTCCTGTCTTTCTGCTTGTTCAAGCTGCATGCTTAATTCTTTGGTTTGGAATCTTTTCTTCCTTCCTTCCAGCTGTGTGCATTTATAGAGATAAACTGACCTCTGAGCACTACTTTGGCTGTATCCCATAGGTTCTGGTAGGACGTGTTTTCACCCTCATTTGAATCCGTTGATTTCCTTATTTTGTCCTTGATTTCTTCTATAACCCATGGCTTTTTGACCAAGTTGTTGTTCAGCTTCCACGAGTTTCACCTTCTATGTTTTTTCTGCTATTGGTTTCGACTTTACAGCCTTGTGGTCTGAGAAGATGCTTTGCAGTAACTGAATGGTTTGGATTTGGTTGACATTTGCTTTATGTCCTAGCACACGGTCTATTCTGGAAAATGTTCCATGTGCTTTGAAGAAAAATGTATATTTATATGTTGATAGATAAAAAGTTTTGTATATGTCAACGAGGTCCTATTGGTTAATTGTTGCAATAAGATATGTGTCTTTAGTGAGCTTTTTTTCTGGATAATCTGTCTGTTACTGAAAGTGGAGTGTTGAAGTCTCTCACTGTTATGTGGAGTGATGTCTTAGTTTTCAGTGTATTCAGTGTTTGTTCGATGTATTTAGATGCTCTAGCTTCAGGTTTATAAGTATTTAATATTGTTAAGTCCTGCTTGTGTGTTGAACCTTTCAGCAATAAATAGTGACCATCCTTGTCCATGATGGTGGATTTTACACTAAAATCTATTTTATCTGAGATTAGTAGTGCCACACCTGCTCTTCTATATGTTTTGTTAGCTTGATATATATTATTTCATCCTTTAATTTTCAGTTTGTTCATATTTTTTTAAGTCTAAGTTGACTTTCTTGTAAGCAACACTCAGATGGGTTGTGTCTTTTGATCCAAGATGTCACTCACTGTCTCTTTCTTGGAACATTCAGTCCATTTACATTCAGTGTAATTATCGATAGGTATGTGTTTATCACTGTCCTCTTGATGTGTTTATTTTTGTTTTGATGTTTGCTGTGCTGCCCTTAATAATCTTTTCTGGGTCATTTTTCTTTATGGGTTGACTTTACATCTTTTTCACTATTTGTTTTGTGTTTGTTGAGATTCCTGTATTACGTTTCTTGTTTTGATATGTTGCATTGTTATTGGACTTTGTGGCTGCTGCTATATCCTCCTTATTATTCTAACTTTAAACCCAGTTTTGACTGCTACATGTCTTTGTAACTTCCTCTCCATTTGAAAGGACTATGACTACTGTAGTATATTCCTCTTTCTAATGTGATGTGTTATAGTTTTGATGATATGACCACTGGTTCCTTTCTTTTAATTGTAAACTTTGATTGATTGTTGTGCCTTTCCTATCTGAGTAGGTTTCTGGATCTTGTGCCTTCCATTGGCTCCTTAAGTGTAGACTCAATGGTTTTGTTTTTCTAAGCCAAGAGCTTCTTTCAGTATTTCTTGTAGTTTTGGTTTGATTTTTACAAAGTCTCTAAGCTTCTGTTTATCAGAGAATATCTTAATTTCATCATAATACTTCAAAGACAGTTTTTCAGGGTATATAATTTTTGATTGGAAGTTTTTCCCCTTCAAGGCTTTGAATGTGTCATCCCACTGCATCCTTACTGACATCATTTCTGCTGAGAATTCAGATGAAATCCTATAAGGCTTCCCTCTGAATGTTAGCTTTGCTTTGAGTCTCACTGCCTTTGAGAGTTCCTACTTATGTTTCATTTTATTAAACTTGAATATAATATGTCTTGATGTCTTTCTTTTGGGGTCTATTTCATGTGTCGTTTGATATACATCTTGGATATCTATGTTCTCTTTCATAAATTCAGGGAAGATTTCTGCCAGCAACTCAACAACAGTACTCTCCATTTTTTCAATTATCCCTCCCTATTCAGGAACTCCATCTAATCATAAAATATTCCTCTTGATAGAGTCCCACATGTTTCTTCTTCATTTTTGTTATATCTTTTCTCTGATTTCTCCTCATAAATGCTGGCGTCAGTTGCTCTATCTTCAATGTCACTAAGTCTGTCTTCTAGTTCCTCAATTCTATTCTTTTGGCTTGGAATTGAACTGTGTAATTCTGTAATTTTATTATTGATCTGTTACATTTCAGAATGTTGAAGTTTCATCCATTCTAATGGCTTGCTTACTTTTTCATTTTGCTCTGCTGCATTTTGTTTAATCTCTAGAAGGACTCTTGATATAATTCTTTTGTACTCAAGCTCTGATAGTTTCAGAAAGTCTTCACATGGGAAGTTTTTTGATTCTCTGTTTTAGGAGTTTTGTGGAGCCATGGTACAGTGTTTCTTTAAATACTTAGTAATGGCATGTTGCCTACAGGCCATCTAAAGGCTGTTTAGTTTCTCTGGTATTACCTCAACAGGAGCTAAGGTGTAGTTCTGAGAAGGGAGTTGGTCACCAACCACCTCTGTGTACTCTGGTGACTGGCCCCAGTGGACTGTCTGGTGTGGCAGGCTCTGCCTCCTGGCTGGCTAAGATACCAACCTATTATGGAGTCACTGGGGGACCATCATCTGACCCTATGATGTGAGTCAGTAAAGTCTAGAAGAGATGCCATTGGGCTGCACAGTACTTATTTTTCCAGGTGGTCTTATTTTAAAATGCTATAAGCTATCTGACAGTTCCCCAAATCAGTCAGGCCTAGAGATGTGGTAGCCCTCCACTTTCTGGCTGACAACAGAAGCATCTTCTTTGGCAGTCCCCAGATGCTATGATGTAGTTCAAAGTAGAGAGGGCTAGGGCCCTCTTGCCATCCACTGTTGTGCCTTTCCTCTAAGGCAACACTGTGCTAAACACAGCCTTTCTGCTGGAAAAGTGCTCCCAGACTAGCACTGCCTCCCAGCCTGAGAATTAGCCCCTGTTGAGGTCTCTGGTTGGGTGACCCCACCTCCCAGATGATCAAGATGGTATCCCAGTCAACCTGCCCCGCTTGCTGGGAAATAGCAGAATCTACGGTGGAGCTCAGAAAATACAGGGTGGTGCCCTCAGTTCACCACCAGGCTTTCAAATTATGGCTATCTTACACACTGTCTCTGCCCTGTGGCACCCAGTGGTCACTTCAGCACTGCTGCCTGGTGTATTAGCTGGCTCATGCCCATCCCTGCATATGGGCCACAGAAAGAAAAAGAAATTGGAAGTGCCAGTGCCTTTGGTCCATGCAAGTGGAGAGGTGGGAGGAGCAAGGGCTCAATGAGAGAGAAGAAGTTTCTCCTTTAGTGGCATGTAGTCCAGTCTGACAGCCCTATGCTGTGTCCTAAGGCCCACTGGGTGTTCAGAAAACTCTGTTCCATTATCAATCTAGACTTAGTTTTCAGAGGGAATTAAGGAGATGTTTGTCTAGTCCACCATGTTGGCTCTGCCCCCTGAGCTTAGTGTTATTGATTCACCTTTGTAGATTTTTTCTTTTTTTACTCCTAGCCACCTTAAAAGTTATTTTCTTATCTTTAGTTCCAGCACTTTTGAGTATAGTATGTCTTGGCATCTTTCTTTTGCAGTCTACCTTGTGTGGAGTTCAATAAGCATCTTCTCATCTTTCATGATTATCAGGGAAGTTTTTTTGTCAACAAATCTTTGACATTTCTTTTTGTATTTTTTGTTATCTCCCCTTGTTCTGTACTCTAATCAGTTGTAGATTATTCCTCTTGATGGAATTCCACATAATTATTTGTGTTTCTTGATTTAAAAAAAATTCTTTTATCAGATTTTCCCTCCAGTATGTTGGTGTCATGTGCCTTATCTTCAGTCTCACTAATTCTGCCTTTCATTGCCTCAGTTCTGCTCCTTTGTCTTTCTGTTGAGTTATCTAATACACTATTAATCTTCTGAACTTCTACTTCCTGCTTCTTTTGTATCTTGCTCAATAGTCATTGTGGTCTAGCGCATGTTGTTTCATCTCCTTATGGTCTCTTGAAGAGTTCTGAATATTAATCTTTTGTATCCTATCTCTGATAATGCCAGGATGTTCTCTTCATCTGCAGAATTTCTATATTGTTTTTTGGGGGGTTAGCTTTCTGAAGCCCCTGTGGTCTGCATTTTCAAGTGATTTGATACTGACTGTTGTTTCCAAGCCACATGCTTATTTATTTCATGTTTACCTACTGTGTCCTATCTTTTTGTTTTGTGTGTGGTAGTTTGGTTGTTAGTGTCTTTGAAGCTCTAATGTTCTATCACCAGGTGGTTAGAGCTGTTTACTAGGCATGAGAGTCTAGAAGTCTGTTTAATTTTCTTCTATGAATTCAGCTCAGGTGTCCAGGTATTTAATCAGCAAGTATGCAGTACAGTCTCTCCCCTACTGTCCTTCCTAGATAGGCAAGGTGATTGGTGTAGGCACAGGTATCTGGTTACCTGTGATGAAGGTATGTCCCCTTATGCCTGTTCTGAAGAAATTGTTTCTGCCCTCAAGGGAGTCAGCATGTTTTTATCCCCTTCCCCCTGTTGTTAAATTTTTCTCTTTCTTAGTCTAGGAGAATGACTCAGGGCCGTATAAAGAGTTCTACTTCTAACTTAGGTAATGACATCCAATTCTGGAGCCAGGGGCAGTGCAAAGGGAGGGGGAAGCACTAGGAAAGGGAGAGAGGTTTATCCTGAAGGAAAGTTTTACATCTGTGCTCAGTAGGTTACAATCAAGCCACTTAACTTTATTTTGATGCTCAAGTGCCATTTTTCTCTCAATCTAGAGGTATTAGTGGACCTTCTGCTGCTCACTGTCTCCTACTGAGGGAGCTCTCTCTAATACCGCTGCTCCATTCACCACGCTGTCTGCATTCAATTCTCTGTGGGACAGGCCTAGCCAGGCCAAGGTATTTCTAGACTTATTCTCCCTTGCCTGTCAGTCTGATTTCTCAACTTTTCTTTTGATTTTCAGGGCTTCTAGAATACCATATGTAATCATTTTATTTATTCTTTGGGGTCTTTATTTTTAGAAGGGTCACAGAAAGCATCTGACCTCCTCCACCACTTGACCTTATCCCCTAATTTTTTATATATAATTTAAAATGTGTAATTAGATTTGTTATTGAAAAACTTGAGTTTTGGTTCATTTTAGCATTGCCAAGATATGTCATAATGAACATTCATCTGTATGTGTAAGAGGTTACAAAAATAAACTAAGGATGGATTTAGGGTTTAGACTGCACAAAGAAGTCACTTTATGCATAAGGTGAACACTGTCATTTTGTATATTTGCTGATGCTATTGATTCACAGACTGCAACTTGGACCCATTCTATCACCCTGAGCTTTCTTAAGGTGCTTAACATGTGCAGTGACTATACTAAGAATGGACATAAACATATGGACTATGTTTTTTAACCTGAAATGTGGAAAACAGTTTTAACAACTAGCAGTAATGAAAACTTAGGCCTCTAGCATGTGGGGAAAAAATGTGTTCTATCTGGTGTATGCAAAGTTCGAAATGCCAGTGAAGCATCCATGGGATACGTATGATGTTATCCATACAAACAAGTTAAACAGAATAAAGAGAAAATAGCAAAGTCAAAGTTTACTTTCCTTTTGTGGTTTACAATGTATCGCTGAGCTTCTATAGCTCTAGGCACCAGAACCAGATTTCCTGCTTTCACATTCCCGTGAAGCGTTATTAGAAGTGAGATTTTTACTAAGTTTCTTAGAATATCTGTAACCTTATCTGTAAAATGGGGAGATAGTATCACTGCCTGCCTCAGAGGATTATTGTGAAACAAAGGGAGTTAATTCAAGTAAACAGTAGTCAAATAAATTCTGACTCATGGTGTTTCAGAGCAAACTTGGGCTCAATTGGGTTTTCGGTGGATGAAAGTAGATCACCAGTACTTTCTTTCCATGCTCGTCTGGGTGGATTTGAACCACCAAACTTTTGATTAGCGGCTGAGTGATTAAGTATTTGCACCACCCAGAGACTCCTATATTCAGGTAAAGTACTCATAAAATTGCTTTCTATCAGCTAGTTTTAGATAATAATAACACTCAGTAAGCATCTTGTAGGTAGTTTGAGGTCTCAACATTATTCTCAACACAGAGATTGAATATAATCACATGAAGTAACTGTTTTATAGTTTGTGAATTTCTAAACCATTGAAACATACAAAAATATGTTAAATCACTTTTTTAAAATTAAAATGCCTCAGTAATTACTGCTTTTCTCAGTTATTAATCTATTAAAATATAATTTAAAAGTTAACATTTAAACCCATTTCCTTACAAATTAAGAACAAAATATTGCATCCAACAATAGTCTCCATTGTTGTTTGGCTGCCATTTAGTGTAGACAACACAGGCACTGAGAGATAGCAGCTCTTGAAGTAACTTGACAGGCTCAGATTTGGGGCTCAAGATGATCTCAGTAGCAGAGTTGTGCTTTGAGTTTTTCCAGAGTATGCATTAACGTATACAACCTCTTCTCCTAGGCTGTCATCAAAGGCAGAAGGCTATAATTTTTATATACAAGGCTGTTAAGTTTCTTTGATCTAGCCCTAGTATAAAACTGCAGTGCTCTAGGGTATTTATGCATGGTTCTAATTAACAGAATTTCTGTATTATCTCAGACTACAGCGAACTTTTTTTCCAACTTGGTGACTATTACTTTGGACCTTGAAATAATTATAATATTTTTAAATGTGCACCTTTACACTTTAATTCTAGATGTTACTTTAATTTAATTGTGAAGCCAAATCCTTTTTTTTTTGGCACATTTATACTTGTTCTCTTAATGTGTCAAGATCCCTGCTTGTTGTTTATCTGGTTATGTGTTAGTATCCACATTGCCAGAGTGAGGTTTTATTTTTAAATTTTTTTGTGTGTGATTAAGTGTAAGTTCACAATGCAAGTCAATTTGCCATATAAAACCCTGAGCACCCACCTCTATACAACTCTATTTGCTCTCCTTACCTGTGACAGCACAATTTTCTTTTCCATGCTTTACTTCCAGTATCCACTGAACCAACACTTGTCCCCTGCTCTCTACCCTCTCTTCTTGCCTCTAAAAACAAACCGGTAGGACAGCCTCATATATATATTAAACCATGACGCTCACACACCACCTGCATCACTCTGTGTCCCGAAGCCAGGTCCATTCTTTGTCTGAAGTGTTGCCTTCAGTACTAATTTCAACTCCGTGCTAGTAGCCAGTCAAGACCCTGTATTCTCAGAAGACTCTCAAGGTTGTCAGATACATCAGGTGTGGTCCTTAACTAGTGTTATAGATCTGCATACCATTTCTTTCATGCTACATCAGGGACTCTACATTGTGTTCCCTCTCAGGGCTGTCTTTCGTGGTGGCTGAACATAGTCTAGTTCTTCTGTTCTCCTGCTGATACAGTATCCCAGTCATATGGGTCCTTCTGTCTCTTGTGCTCATTTTTTTCTCATGCCTTTGATGTTCTCAGTTGTCATCTGTTCCAGGTGGGTTGGGACCAGTTAATGTTCCTCAGATGGCAGCTTGCTGGCGTTTAAGACCTCAAGTGCCACTCAGCAGTATGGGTAGCAGAATACTCTTAGAAAAAGACTAGTTATGATAACTGACCTCGATGTCCCCAGACCCCTGTCCTGCTATTCTGTACCTTGAAACATTGGGTTAAGTTGAGAAAATTTTTAGCTTACTGTGTAGTCTGGTTTTGCTGACCTACCTTCTACTGTGTGCTGTTACTTCCCTCACATAAACAAATTCCTATCAACTATCTGATCTATGAAAAACCCTTTCCCTCCCTCCCCAACCTTGTAGCCATCAAACAATATTTTCTTCTGTCTTTTTTTGAGTCCTTATATAATAGTTTCACACAATATTTGTCCTTTTGCAGCTGACTGATTTCACTCAGCATGTTTTCCAGTTTATTCTAGATTATGAGATATGTCATAAAAGCTTTGTTCTTTATCATTGCACAGTATTCCTTTGTCTATACAAGAGGTCTGACAGTTAAGCTTGTGAACTTTCTGCCATGTGTTTATGGTGGCAACACTGTGCAAACAACTCAGTAAGGTTTCATGACTTTGGTATATCAGGGTCTCATGGGTGTATTTGTGTCGATGTATAGAGGTGTCCTGCCTAGAGGAGTTCATTATTGTTGTTGCGTGTTTTGGTGTACTGTCTTGAAAATATCAGAGTTTGAATTAGAGCAATGAACAAACTTTAAATTTCTTGTTAAACTTGGCAAGAGTGGAAGTGAAATCAGGGAGATGCTAGTCTAAGTTCATGTGGATAGTGCCATGTGGAAAATGGCAGTGTACAAATGGATTAAATATTTTTCTGAGAGGAGAGAAAGTGTTACTGATGAAGAGAGGTCAAGGTGGCCAGTAACAAGTAGGACTCTCAAAACTGTTGCAAAAATTTGTCGAGTCGTGCATCAAAATCATCGGCTGACTGTGATAAGCATAGCAAATCAAGTAAACATCAAAAAAGAAACAACTATGAAAAGTAACTGAAAATCTTGCCATGAGAAAGGTGTGTGCAAAAATGGTCCTGAAGGAGCTCAACAATGAACGAAAGAAAGGAGAGTTGAAGTTGGCCAAAAACCTTTGGGGAGGCAAGACAATATTTTGGGCCATGTTATCACTGGTGATCAGTTTCATATGACCCTGAGGAAATGCATCAAAGTGCACACTGGAAACCTGCCAGCTCTCCATGACCAAAAAGTTCCATCAGTCTAAATCAAGAGTCAAAACGATGTTGCTAACCTTTTTTTGGTACCAGAAGGACTGTTCATTATGAATTTGTATCAGCTGGACAAATAGTTAACTGAGTTTGCTATTTGGAAGTGCTGAAAAGGCTGCATGAAAAAGCTAGACAAAAATGGTCTGCACTTTTTGCTAACAACTCTTAGTTTTGGCATCACGATAATGCAGTAGCTCACATGACACTGTTTGTGAGGGCATTTTTAGCCAGTAAACAAATAACTGTATTGGAACACCCCCCTACTCATCCAATCTGTCTTCCAATGACATTTTTCTTTACCTGATAATAAAGGAAATATTGAAAGGAAAGCATTTTGTTGACATTCAGGACATCAAGGGTAATATGAGGACAGTTCTGATGACCATTCCAGAAAAGGATTTCCAAAACTGATTCGAAGGGTGGACTAGGCACTGCATCAGAACCTAGCCTCCCAAGGGAAGTACTTTGAAGGTGACTATAGCAATATTCAGCAATGCGATATGTAGCACTTTTTCTAGGATGAGTTCACGAATTTAATTGTGAGACCTAGTGTACTATAGTTTGTGTATTCATTCATCTGTTGATGGGCACTTGTGGTTGGTTCCATATTTTGCTATTGCTGCAACAAACATTTATGACATGTATCATTTGTGTGACAGCCATTATCTTTCTAGGATACATTCCAGGAAATGAGATTGCTAGATCATATGGTATTTCTATTGCCAGCTTTTCTAGAAAGAGCCAAATTGCTTTCCAAAGAGATTGTACCATTTTATGTTTCCACCAGCAGTAGTATAGAAGGGTTCCAATCTCGCCACAGCCTCTCCAGTGTTTGTTGTTTTGTGTTTTTTTAATCAGTGCCATCAGTGTTGGAGTGAGATGATATCTCATTGTAGTTTAGATTTCTCTAATGGCTAATGATCATGAGCATTTCCTTGTGTCTTTTGGCTGTCTGGATGTCTTCTTTGGAGAAGTGTCTGTCCATATCCTTTGTCCATTGTTTAATTGGGTTGTTTGTCTTTTTCTTGTTGATATGTTGCTGTACCTTGTAGATTACTGAAATTAGATGCCAAACAGATACATGATTGCCAAATACTTTTTCTGAGTCTGTAGGTAGTCTTTTTACTCCCTTTGAGTCAGATCTGACTCGATGGCACTTGACTTGGCTGTAAATTCTTTGAGTGACAATAAGTGCTTGATTTTGAATAGTTCCCATGTATCTGTCTTTCTTCTGCTGTTTGTAAGATTTTATAATCTGTTTTAGCCATGGGTTAGAACTTTCAGTGCTGTCTTTATTTTTTCTTCCATAATCTTCTTCATTTTGGATTTGTTATTTAGGTCTTTAATCCATTTTGCATTAGTTTTTGTGTAAGCTGTGAAATATGGATCTTGTTTCAGTTTTTTGCAGAGGGATGTCCAATTTTGCCAACACCATTTGTTAAAGAGATATTTTTCCCCAGTTCACAGCCTTTGGGCCTTTTTCAAATATCAGCTGTACATAGGTGGATGTTATTATTCCTGGATTATCTATTCTGTTCCATTGGTCTATACATCTGTTTTTGTACCAAAACTACGCTGTTTTGACTACTGTGACAGTATAACAGATTCTAAGACTGAGTAATGTGAGGCCTCCCACTGTGATCCTCTTCTTCAGTAGTGCTTTAAATCCAAGGTTTCTTCCCTTTCCAAATAAGGTTGATGATTTGTCTCTCCATCTCATTAAAAATGACTGGAATTTGGATTGGGATTGCACTGTATACATAGATCACTTTGGGTAGAATAGACATTTTCACAGTGTTAAGCCTTCCTATACACGAGCAAAATAGGTTTCTCCACTTACGTAAGTCGTTTTTGGCTTCTTGCAGTAGGTTCTTGTAATTTTCTCTATATACATCTCTTGTTTCTGTGGTTAGATTTATTTCTAGGTACTTTATCTTCTTGGGGACATAAATAGTATTGATTTGGTGGTTTCACCTTTGATGGTTTCTTTGTTGTTGTAAAGAAATCCTACTCATTTGCTAATGTTAATCTTATATCTTGATACTTTGCTAAACTCTTCTATTAATTCCAGTAGTTTTCTTTTTTAATGGATTCTTCAGGGTTTTCTGTGTATTATATTGTCTACAAATAGATTTTTTTCCTTCTTCTTTACCTATGCAAATACCGTTCATTTCTTTATCTTATCTGATTGCGTTGGCTGGAACTTCCAGCACAGTGTTGAGTAAAAGTGTTGACAGTTGGCATCCTTGTCTGACCCCCATTCGCAGGGTAATTTCTTTCAGTCTCTGCATTCAGGATGACATTGGCAGTTGGCTTTGTGGACATGCCTATTATTGCATTCAGAAATTCCCTTCTATTCCTATTTTGCTGAGAGTTTTTAACATGAATAAGTGTTTGACTTTGTCAAATACCTTTTCTGCCTCAATTGGTAAAACTAAGTGATTCTTATCTTCTTTTTATTTGTGTGGTTGACTATATTGTTTTTCTGATATTAAACCAACCCTGCATCCTTGCTGTGAATCCTACTTGGTCGTGTTGAAGTGTTTTTTTGAGATGTTGTTGAATTCTACTGGCTAGAATTTTGTTGAGGATTTTTGCGTCCAGGTTCATGAGAGAGATTGGTTTGTAATTTTCCTTTTGTGTACTATCTTTACCCAGCTTTAGTATCAGGGTTATGCTGGCTTCATAGAGATAAATTGAGGTCTGAACACTTCTTTTACTGTATTCCATAGATTCTGGTAGGACGTGTTTTTATTCTGATTTGATTCCATGAATTTGTGTATTGCATCCTTGATTTCCTCTAAAACCCATGAATTTTTAAGCAAGGTGTTATTCAGTTTCCATGAGTTTGAGTTTCTCTCCATGTTTTTTCTGCTATTGATCTCAACTTTTATGGCTTTATAACTTGAGAAGATGCTTTGCAATATTTCATTGCTTTGGATTTTGTTGAGACTTACTTTATGGCCTAATATGTCATCTATTCTGTAGAATGTTCCATGTATGTTGAAAAAGAAGATGTACTTGTCTGTTGTTGTGCAGACAGTCCTCAATATGTCTATAAGGTTGTAGGTTCATTGTCATAATAAGATCTTTCTTGTCTTTATTGAGCTTTTTTTCTGGATGTTTGTCTGTTACTGAAAGTGATGTGTTGAAGTCTCCTACTATCACTGTGGAGCGATCTATCTCACTTTTCAATGTTGTCAGCAATTTTTCCATATATTTTGAAGCTCTGATGTTAGGGTTTAAATATTTAATATTGTTATATTCTCTTTATGTATTGAAACTTTAAGCAATAAATAGTGACCATCCTTGTTCACGATGGTGGATTTTACTTTAAAGTTTTTTTATCTGAGATTAATAATGCCACTCTTTGCATGTTGTTAGCTTGATACATATTTTTCCATTCTTTGATTTTCAGTTTGTTTATATCTTTGAATCGAAGGTGTGTTCCTTGCATGCAACCTGTGGATGGATCACGTTTTTTGATCCAGCTTGTTACTCTCTGTTTCTCTATTGCTGCATTTAATCCATTTATATTCAATGTAATTATTGATAGGCATGAATTTAGTGCGGCTATTTTGGTGCCTTATTTGTGTATTGTTGACATTTTCTTTGTTCCACTTAATATCCTGTTCTTGAAGCAGGTGGGAGCCATCAGGTCCCTGATTTTAAAAAGAGACACTGAAATAGACAGGACTAATTCTTTACCTGGTTATAGAATTGACTTTTTTTACTTGTTTTTTTTTCTCTTAGAATTCCTCGTTTCCTTTACCTGGCTCAGAAAAGTCACACTTTAAAATTGATAGAAGCCACTGAGATAATAAGCTTTGCAAATTTCAGATACATCAAATGAGTGGGGATTCAAGTGAAGGAGCGGAATGGAAGTGCCATGCAAGCCAGGCATCAGATTCAAGATTGATCCAGGTGACAGCTGAGGTCATCTGGAACCCAGTCTTTGATATGCATATTCTGCAGGCCTTTTGTGGGGCAGAGGCCCCTCCCATCCACTCTCATTTTTTTCCTGATGCCCCCTGTGCTTGCTCAACCTGTAGTATCTCCTTTAAAATTCCCAATCTTGCCTTGACCAATTTGGACAGGCTCTGAAGACCCAAGTTCCCCCTGTCCCTTACATGCCAGCATGTAATAAACCTCTTGGACATTTACTTTACCCCATCTCAGTACTGACTTTTGTGGCAGGTGGTCTAAAAACTATGCTTTACTGCAAGAGTTAGGGGTTGGGGACTTGATAACATTTTGAGTCATTTTTCTTTATAGGTTTTCTTTTCATCCTTTTCAGTGTTGGTTCTGTCTGTTCAGACCTCTAGATTGTTTCTTGTTTTGATGTGTAATTTTGTTAGTTCACTGTATGGCTATCCCACTATTCCCCTTTAATGTTCTAAGTTTAAACTAGTCTTTAACTTCTTTGTATCTCCTTGACTTCCTCTCCTTCTGAAAAGCCCTTGAATATATTAATATGTCCATCTTTTTAGTATAAGTTGTCATAATTTACACACTGAGATCTCTATTTCCCTGATTTTAATGTTTTAGCTTTGACTGAGGTTTGTGACTTTCCTAACCAAGTTGGCTAACCAAGTAGGACTCTGGATGCTGTGTGCTGCATTGCATCCTTGAGTATATATGTCTGGTGTCATTTTTCTAATAGAACAACTTCCTTCAGTATTTCTTGTAATTTAGGTTTGGTTTTTGCAAAGTGCCTAAGCTTTTGTTTATCCAGGAATGTCCTAATTTCACCACAATATTTAAGAGACAATTTAATGAGATACATATTTCTTGGTTGGAAGTTTTTTTTCCTTCAAGTCTTTGTATATGTCATACTATTGCCTTCTTGACAACATGATTTCAGCTGAATAATCAGAGATCAGTCTTTAGACTGAGTCCCTTAGGACTCCCCTTTGCAAGTTAGTTTTGGTTTAAGCCTAGCTGCCTTTATGAGCCTTTCCTCATGTTTCGTTTTTTTTGAGCTTGATGTTAGTGTGTCTTGGTGTCTTTCATTTGGGACTTAAAACCTTTTGCGGAATTTGATTAGCATCTTGGATAGATATCATTTCATCTTTCATGATGTCAGGGAAGTTTTCTGTCAGCAGCTCTTCAACAATTCTCTTTGTGTTTTCTGTATTTTCCTCTGTGGTACTCCAACCCATTGTAAATTATTCCTTTTGATAGGGTCCTACATAATGATTCTTCATTTTTCTTGATTCTTTTTCTGATTTTTCCTCATAAATGCTGGTGTCAGTTGCTTTATCATCAATCTTGCTAATTCTACATTTCATTGTTTTGATCCTGCTCCCATGACTTTCTATTGAATTGTCTAACTCTTTGATTTTATTGCTAATTGCTAATCTGTTGAATTTCAAATTGTTCAAGTTGTTGCTGCTCTAGACATTTTTGTAGTGCATTTAATTTTTAATTTTGTTCTGATAATCTCCATTCTAAGATCTAGAAAGGCTGTATACATAATTATTTTACATTCTATCTCTGATAACTTCAGAAAGTTTTCTCCATCTGGGAAATTTTAAAATTCTTTTGGGAGTTTTCTGGAGCTTTCATGTGATGCTTCTTTAAATGTTAGATATTGATTGTTGTCTGAACTATCAGAAAGCTGTTGTGATTTAACCATTAGGCTATTACCATCTAACTTTTACATCAATATATACATATATATATATATTTAATTTGATTTTGACTGTCCAAGTAGTCTAATCATTTGAGCTAGAGTGGTTTTGGAGCTTTAACAATTCTGATGTCCTGTCATTCAAATGGTTGGAGTGATGACTGCACTGAGAAATGTGTTAGGAATTTCTGGCTTACAGGAGCCAGTAGAAATCTTCTTCCAGCCCTTCCTTAGTTTCCCTTTCCAATCCCAGGAGACAAGCTCCAGCTACACATGTTAAATACCCCACTACTGGCCCATATAGTGCTCTAGAATTGTGTCAGATATACAGCAGGGAATGGAATGGGGAAGGGCTGGTATAGAGAATGTAGTCAGTGCATAAGAAAAATCTGAGTGTGAACACTGAACTTTTTCTGTGAGTCTGTAGGTGTAGCAACCCATAGCTCAGAGGGGGCTGTGGAACTTGTCTTTGACCACTCCTTTGCTTCTCTCTTTGGGTCCAGGAGAAAAAATTGGGGCACACAAGTAAAATGTCTTACTATGTAGTGCAAAAAATTTAGCCTCTGGTGTCGATCAGAGAAGCTAGGTGGAAAAGGCTGTGAATAGGGAGGGAAATCAGCATATAGCAAAGGATGGAGCCCTAAAACATCATGAGCACTTATCTTGAAATGATCATTGGAATTTGCCTGAGGCTCTAGACTGCAGCTCAGGGGAGTCAGCAGAGGTTTGTTTCTGTGCTTCAATTGTTTCCTACTCTGTGACTAGGAGAAAAGCTCAGGTCTCACACGTACAATCCCACTTCCAGTATACATAGTACACCTGAATTTAACCTCTGGTTTAGCACAAAGAAGGGAGAGGGGAAGGGTATTGTTGTACTTGCTCGCCAGCCACTGCTGTGCTCTCTAGGTGTGGCTGTCCCAAGCTCAGCTTCTTGATTGAAAGAGGCACTATCTAGTCAGACCCAACCATTCTCCCAGGGGCCTCAGTCATAGTTCTCACCTTCCAGCTGACCAAAGGTGGCCTCTGTACCTGAGCTGCCTCTCTGCCACCATGTCAACAGAAGTGAGACCCTTTGTGCTGCCAATTCACTTCTCATGAAGGTAGTTGTTTCGTTTTCTGTCACCCTGTCTGATTTCACAACTTTCCAATTAATCTTGGGGTTCCTGGAATGTCCTTTTTGTTCCATTCAGTTGTTTTTCAAGGCCTTAGTTGTTAGAGGGATGAGAAGGGACATGTGGCTAGTCTGCCATCATGGTCCCACCTCCCAGCTTAAGTTTTTGTAAAACTATTCAGTTAAACTAGTTGTATTTTAAATCAGGAAAAAAAATATACATGGTTTCTGTGTTTTATCTAGAAATGTATTGCTGTTATACATTGGAATATATCATGAGATTATCTTTTTACCGTAGGCAATGATGAAACATCTGATTCTAGCTGCTTACTATCTGTGTTCCCCAGAGCAAGAAGCTCACAATACTCACAATAGTATTATGCTCTCAGCCATGCTACTGTGGGTGCTTCAAAATAGTGACTCAGTTGCTGGTTCTGACTATAGGAGAGATATGAAAAGAATAATGAAAACATAAATCCATGAGTGTGTGTGTGTTACGTGTATTATATATAGCATCTCTGGATAGCACAGACAATTTGTGCTTAGCTACTAACCAGAAGGTTGGTGGTTCAGATCAACTCAGTGGCACTACAGAAGAACAGCCTCATGAGCTACTTTGAAAAAACTGGCCACTGAAATGCCAGGTCTAACCTGACACCTATGGGTTATGCATAAGTTGAAGCTGACTCTATGGCAGTAGGTTTAGTTTTATATATATGTATATATACATATATATGTAAAATGTACAAGTATGCACATATACATATGATATGTTTATATGCATGCATATATTATGGTTAAAAAACCTTCCATTGAGTCACTTCTGACTCATAGCAACTGTATGATGGAAATATAAAAAGTTTATAAAATATTCTTTATGTTGAAATAACAGTACTATGATGTCATCTAGGTATTTATGTGACTGACTGCTGGTATATTAAACTATAAATGTCAACATATTTCACAAGTGTTCTAAATAATATAAGGGGAAAACCAGGCTATTAAGGGAACTAACTAATGCCCCCACTGGGAAACAGATTCAAAATATGTTGTTTTTTTTCCTGGGATATGTTCCAAGTTCTCTGATAGTGATGATATAAATAACAAAAAACTACTAGAGTGCCAGAGTACTTTGGACTTCTGCAACATAAACAGTCAACTCCTTTTCCAATGTCATTGAAATGACATATTAAATTTTCATAACATTAGAAGAATATGGCTCTCAACAATTTTATGAGAAGTTACAGTCTGATTTTCAGATTTCTGAAAAGTTAGCAACAAAAATCAGGCAGTCTGGGAAAGGGTTACCAAACCCAGTATTCCACTTGCTGATGGCATTCTGTGCTTGTTCCTTCGACCACTGACTTAAATTCCAGGCAGAGACCAAAGCATATCACCTTTACCATGCACTGAAATCAGCACTGTGAAACTTATGTAGGGGTGAGGAAGGGCAGCCATAGCCCACAATGGAGGCCTATAGACAGGCTTAAGGTGACAGGTCTGCTGAAAATTCTCAAGCAATGAGAAGGAAAGCTTTTGTAGGGAGGGGTAGTAAACAGCATTTGCTCTCCTCAGTGCAGGAATTACATACGGTTGAGGCAACAGCACAGCACTTGCTTCATAAGAAGTGCTCAGTAAAGATTGTTGAGTAAATATTTCATACGTATTCTAGCTGCAGCCATCATAAAGATGAACAAAGCTTTGTCCTAGAAAACATACCTCTTCACTAAGGAGGAAAACAAAATAGTGTGTAAATATTCTGATGCAAATGTGCCCTGAGTGGCACAGATGAAAGTGGAGGGAAACTTCATCTCTGTCATTAGAGACTATTGGGCAAGAAGTTTTCACAGTGAAGATGAAAACACAGCTGAGTCATAAGAGATGATTTTTATGAAACCATGCAGTTTCACTAGAGTCTTAGAAAAGAGAGTGTACTTGGTTTGTATGCATTTATCATGTAGACGTATTAGAAGGGGGTTTCAGTCCTGAACCTGATGCCTCCAATGCTGATTCAGACATCTGCTACTGGTGCCCAACTATACACCCAACCTAATGAGGGCCTGGCTGCAGATATACCTTAGAGTATGGTCTCAGTTTCCACTGAGACCAAAAGCCTCTTCTCCATTTTTCATGTGCTAACGAGAGCTTTTCTTTGCTATACCCCAATTTTCTGCTTTGTTTTCTGTTGTTGGCCGCCAGTGAGTTGGCTCCTGACTAATGACAACCCCATGAACAAAGGGGTTGGACTGTTGTGGTATGTAGGCTTTCCCTGGTTGACTTTCAGAAGTAGTTCACCAAGGCTTTCCTCCTAATCTGTCTCTGTCTAGAAGCTGCCCTGAAACCTGTTGAGCATCACAAAAACACTAAGCCTTTACGGGCTAACGGGTGGTGAATGGACAGGAAGTGCACTGGCCAGGAACTGAACCTGGGTCTTGCACATGGAAGGTGGGAATTCTACTACTAAACCACCAATCAGTTCTCTTTGCCCTGCTCATGCCCTTTCTGGCCTGATCTTCTGCTCTGGACTCTATTTTTGACAATGAATTTTTTTCATTCTCTCATTTTCAAGTCAGAAAATAATTGTCACTGTCAGAAAACTCCATGGTAGCAGAAGCATTGTAGCTTGAATAAACACTATTATATCTAGGTAGCAAAGCATCACACTGAGTTACAAGCCTTTCTCTATGTATTCAAAACAATTCCTAATTGCATATTTTTGTTTTATGAAAGCATGCAATTGTGGAAATAGTTCTTACTGGAACTGGAAAATCAGCTGTGAGTTCTTTCTTTTAGAGTACGTTTTTTGCTTCTTTCTCTATCCCAATGATCCTCAACTAAGACCAGTTCTGCTCTCCAAGGGATGTTTGACTGTGTCTGAAGACATCTTTACATCTTAGAGCTTAAAGAGGGGTTTGGTATTGTTGGTATCTAGTGGGCAGAAGCAAGGAGTGCTGCTAAATGTTTTGTAGTGCACGGGATGTCTTCTGCACAACAAGTAATTTCCTGGCCAAGAACCACAGTAGTGCCATTGTTTAGCAATCTTGCTGTTGCTGCCTACCCAGCTTTCCAAGGTGCATCTTTCTCCTAGCCTCCGGGAGTTTTGGGAGTTCGGGCTGATAACTATTCAGGGTGGGAATTCCCCTTCTCTGTAGAATAATTGATAACTCAGAAATTCCCAGTGGGTCAGGCTGAAGGTAGTCTCTATTTGAGACCATATTTTTGCTTAGCTTTTTCCTCATCCACCTCCTGCTCAGCCACTTTCATTTCCTAAAAGCTCTTACTACGTAAGTCACTTGAACAAGAATCCTTACCTCAGCTTCTGTTTCTGGGATACCCAGCCTAGAACAATTTGATTTAGATAGAGGTCAAATACTAAAGTATGACCTGAGAACTCTCTAAGTGGTTTGGTAATGGCTTGGTGAATTGAACTGTGAACCACCCCCCCACCCAAAAGATGAGTTGAAGTCTTAAACCCTGGTAACTATAAACATGAACTTGTTTGGAATAAAGTCTTTGGAGATATTATTTAGGGGAACATGAGGTCATACTGGATTATGGTGGGTTCTAAACCAGTCTGAGTAGTGTCCTTATCAAACAAAAGAGACTTAGAGAGACAGATACTGAAAAGAGGATTGTATAAAGAAGTAGAGATTGAATGATGCTGCAGCTGCAAACCAAGGAATACTAGGGCTTCCACAAGTTGGGAGAGACTAAAAAGGATCTTCCCTTTGAGCCCCCAGAGAGAACATGGCCTTGCAGATACCCTAAATTCAGACTACTAGCCTCTAGAATTGTGATAAAATAAAAGTCTGCTTTTATGAGCCATCAATTTTGTGTTATTTTGTTGTGGCAGACCTAGGAAACTGGTGTAAATAGTGACCTCAACTTTTTCAGATCCCACCTGATCAAAGGTAAAAATTAAGCTGTGTTTGAATTATTATGCTGCTGTCTCTGAATAATTTCCCCTCTTGGATATACTCAGCTCTCTAGAGCACCAGAAAAGGCTCACATTCAAATTCACCTCAACTATTTTGAGACTCTCTGCCAGGGTCTCACAATGTCTTTGTGAAAGACCTTAACCTTACTTACCTTTGCTGTTGACGTCCTGTGTGAGATCTCTGATTCTTTGCTCAGAGTGCCAAAACCCAGAACCGATGACCAAACCTGGGTGTCAATATAATTGTCTTTCACTCCCATCCATCCATCCTTCCATCCATCATCCATCCATCCATCCATCATCCATCCATCCGTCCGTCCGTCCATCCGTCCGTCCGTCCGTCCGTCCATCCATCTTTACATTGATTCAATGAACATGATGAGTGTATTTTCTGTGCCAGACAGGAAGAGTGCTGTAACAAACATAGATTTAACCTGTGTCTTATGAAGCTCATTGCCCAGTGGTGGACACTGATAAGAAAACTGACAGTCATATGTTATCAAAGTATGATGATACAACTACTCAATATATTAAACAGAAAACACTATGCTGGTCAGAAAGTCTTTCTGAGTAGAACACACTGTTAAACTTACAGAGAGCTTTGGAGAAGAATGGAGTTCAAAGATTGTCAAATTCCCAGCATGTAAAATGGATTGACATGAGGCAGTGGTGGTTCAGTGGTAAATTCTTGCTTTCTGTGTGGGAGATCTGGGCTTGGTTCTCAGCCAAAACATCTCTTATGCATCTACCAACTGTCTATCAGCGGAGGCTTTCATGTTGCTATGATGCTGAATAGTTGTTAGCAGAGCTTCCAAATTAAGATGAACTAAGAATAAGGCCTGGGAATCTATTCTGAAAATCAATCAATGAATATCCTGTGCATCACCATGAATATTGTTTGGTCCGCAACTAACCAAGGGGTTGGCTCAGGACCAGGCAGCCTTTACTGCCAGTGGTTCTTGGGTTGCTAACTGGACTGTAGCTAACAACAAAAACAAGTGGGTTGACGTGGTTTATAGGTAATGCAGTTATTTGGAGGAGGCTGCTGTGAATTGGTTGGCACTCAGAAATGAGTTTATTGGATTGAGTCTATTTCTGATTGGCTAAATTCCAACCAGCAAGCAGCTGTAGCTAATTGGTTGGCTTGAAAAAGTGTGTTCACTGAGGTGGATTGCTACTGATTAAATAGATTCTAAACACATTCTTGTGTCTGCTGGTTATTATCTGTTGAGAACAAGCAGCCTTTCCCTATTAATGTAAAAGTTTTTAAACTTTCAAATGAGATTCACCCAAAGATGGGAGATATAAAGAGTTCTTCTACTGCAGCATGTACATGAGGCATCTAGTTGGGATTTGCCAGATCTATAAGGGCTTTCTATAGGAGCCAGTAATTAAGCTTAAAATTGAAAGATAAGTAGCAGTGATTGAAAAAGAGCTCTCAAATGGTCTTAAAGATGTATTCTTTCTGTCTCTGTGGTTTAGTCTCTAGATTCAGTCAACTTTAGGACAGGTTGCTGTTGTTCTTCTGATTATGGAAGGCAATAAATCCCCATCTGTTGTTTTTTTCTTAAGCTGTTTTGTTGGAAGTGAAGCTGTGACTGCAGCAAAACCAAAGTTAGTGTCATAGGGAAAAAAAAAAAAAGGCAAAAGATAAAATGACTATCAATGAAAAGCAATGAGCTGTGGTCTAAGGCTCTTCTGACCCAGTCCTCTCTTCCCCCTGTTTTTGCAAGGCTGAGAACTACATTTGGGTCTGAAGGCTCTCTATCCACCCCTTTTCCCTCCCCTTTGTCCCTCACAGGTTTTCCACCAGTATACCTCTTGTACATCGAACTGTAATCATGTCTTGGCATCTGCTTTTAGAATATATGATCTGGATATCTACCTCTTGGTTGCAGATGCAGTGATATGTAGCTACATAATTAGCAAACTCAAACTTCAGGTTTTTTTCCTACCATCTTCAATGTGGACCCAGAAGTGTTGACAACAGCAGATGCTGCGTCTCCTGCTACCTCCATATCTATAGATCTAAATTCTGCTCAGATACAAATCTGTTCATCCATGGTGGGAGTGGGGGAGGGTCCCCGAGGCTGAGCCACCCATCCTGAATGAAGTGTCACACAGCTGTATCACATCAGCCAGCAGGCATTCACTGCAGCATGGCTAACAGCTGAGAAGAGGACTAAGCCTGAACCAGAGTAAGCAAGACTGTGCATGTGGAACTCCTGTAAGTCTTGGAGGGGTAACTCTTTTTTGGAGAAAAAGGGATTGCTAGCACTGTAATTCTAATTTACAGGCTAGCATTACCACAACATAATTTAAAACTGTCTATATATTTTTTATTCTTATTTGCCATCACTTCCTAATGCTTTCCTTGTAATTTTACACAAAACATTTTTTAAAAAAATTCTGGGCCTTTTTGTGATGACCTGACTATTTTTTATGGTGTTAATAATTGACTATTGAGTAGCATTAACATTTATGACAATTATATTCAGGCTGTAGACCCCCTTTCAGTAAAATGTATGTATTTGCATGATTCACAGGAACTTTGGGTTCCAGGGAATTTATGAATATCCGCTCTCTACCACCCCCTACCCCCAGTTCCTCTATGGAGTTCAGAAGTTGCTGGGCTTTAAATTTAGAGCACCTCCTCTAGAGACACCCAAGGAGGAAGATGAAAAGGAGATAAAAAACTGACACTTCAATGTAGGGATTAAAATAGACCAGAACTGGGAAATAGAGAGGGATGACCTAGAGACCCAGGAGTGGACTCTTTTCAGGTTTAATCCCTCTGATAAGCTGTGCAGTTCACTTCACATTGTCATGGCTTCCTCTGATTCTCTTTCCATCCTTTTCATTTTAGAAAGTTTTGAATTACAGAATTATTGAACTAAGGTTTTAAGATGTATCTGCCAGTTTGTCATATTCTGGTAGCTTGCACGTTGTTGTGATGCCAGAAATTTTGCCACTAGTATTTCATTAGCCTTTTCTTCCTAATCTGTTTTAGTTTGGAAGTTCTGCGGAAAACTGTTCAGCATCACAGCAACATAGAAGCCTTCACTGACAGATGAGTCATGGCGGTGCATGAGGTGCTTTGACCAGGATTCAAACCCAGGTCTCCTGCATGGGAGAGGAGAGTTATACCACTGAGCTACCACTCAACAGTGCCTATAATTTAACTATCATTCTTATCTTTATTTTTTTTCTTTATGATTTTGGTGTGTTGTTTTGGTGGGGGTTTTTTTTGTTTTGTTTTTTAATGAGAATTTGACAAGTGAAAATAGGTATCTTTCCAATTAATTTCCTTCTTCTGCCTAAAGATATATTTAGCAGGATAAGGTAGCTAGTTTTATATTGGAATATCTTTGAACCATAAATAATAGAGGCACATTGTTGACAGACAGGATTGTCCAGCAGAGAAGAACCCGTGCTCAATGCACACAAATCCAGTTCATATCATAGCTCAGTCATTCATCAGTTGCATGATCTCAGGAAAAATTTTGTGCTTAGATCTTGGTGTCACATTTTTTTTTAAAAAAACACTGAAAGAAAAAAAGTTCCTCGGAATGTGCTAACCACAGAGGTTAAGGACTTAGACAATGAAAACTATGAAACACAGCTGAAAGGGATTAAAGAAGACTTGAATGTAAAGCTGTTCTATATTGATGGAGTGGAAGACTTCATATTTTAAGTTGTTAATGCTACCAGAAACAATTCACAGATTTAACAGAATCCTTATGAAAATTCAACTGCCTTCTTTAGATCGAAAAAAAAAATATCCCACTGCCATTGAGTCTAATCTGACTCATAACCACCCTCTAGGACAGAGTAGAACTACTCCACAGGGTTTCCAAGGAGTGCCTTATGGATTTGAACTGCTGACTTTTTTTTTTCCTTTTGGTTAGCAGCTGTAGCTCTTAACAACTGTACCACCAGAGTTTCTGCTTTCTTCACAGAAACAGAAAAATCAATCCTCTATACCGAATGGCAAGAGGCCCTGAATAGCTAAACCAACGTAGAAAGAGAAGAACAAAGTAGGAGAACTCATGCTTCCTGATTTTAAATGTACAGTTACGGCAATCAGAACATTCTGGTGCTGATGCAACAACAGACATATATACCAATGGAATGAAATTGAGAATCCAGCAATAAACCCACACATTTACATCAAATGAGCTTTTACAAGGGTGCCAAGTCCATTCAAAAGGAAAAGAAGTCTCTTTACTAAATGTCGCTGGGAAAATTGGGTTTCCCCATGCAGAAAAATGAAACAGAATCCATGCCTCACACTATACGCAAAACAAATTGAGAAAAGGTTAAAGATCTATGTGTACATACTAAAACCACAAAATTCTTAAATGAACAAGCAGGGGCAACACTAAGAGGCCTAGCTGCCAACATGGATTATCTAATATAATGACAAAGCGTAAACAGCAAAGACAAACTAAATAGATAGGACTTGATAAATAAAAAAAGTTTTGCTTATCAAAAGACTTTATGAAAAAAATGAAGATACACTATCAATAGGAGAATATCTTCAGAGATCACATATGTAACAAGAATAACAAAAATATACATAAAATTTTGACAACTCAACAACAAAAAGACAACTCAGTCATTGAATGGGCTAAAGACAGACATTTCATGAAAAAGGGTGTTAACGTAGCCACCAGTGTACGCAAAGGTGCTTGAAATCTCTAGCCATCAGAGGATGCAAATCAAAACCACAATGAGATACCTTTCACCCTTACTAGGATGGCTACCACTATGTGGCTGTCAGTTTGTGATACTGAGGTGTCTTGACTATCGCTGTGATGCTTGAACTTTGCAAGTGGTATTTCAAATACTAGCAGGATCACCCGTGGTGAACAGATTTCAGCAGGGCTTCCAGACTAAAACAGATCAGGAAGAAGGATCTGGTAGTCTACTTCTAAAAAAACTGGCCAGTAAAAAAGCTTTATGCATAACGGCAGAATATTGTCTGATGTAGTGTCAAAAGTGGAGTCCCTCACATTGGAAGGAACACAAAATGCTACTGAGGAAAAGCTGCCTGCTCAAAGTAGAGTTGACCTTAATGACATGTGTAGAGTTAAGCTTGTGGGACTTTCATTTCCTGATGTAGCGCTACCCCAAAATGATAAGAAACAGGTGTAAACGTCCATTCATAATTAGAATGTGGGATGTACTGATAATTAATACAGGAAAGTTGTCAACAATGAAATGGAACACACAAATATTGATACCTTAGGGATTAGTGGGAAACCCTGTGCATAGCGAGTAAGAGCTACAGCTGCCACGGCAGTTCGAATCGACCAGGCACTCCTTGAAAGTTGTATCAGACAGTTCTGTTCTGTCCTATAGAGTCACTGTGAGTCAGAATTGACTCAACAACAATAGGTTTGGTTTCTTTTTTAGGCATTAGTGAGCTGAAATGGACTGAAATTGGCCATTTTGAATCAGAAAAGGATATGATCTATTATGCTGGGAATGACTATTTGAAGAGGAATGACAGTCACTGTCAAAGAGAACATTTCAGTATTTATCCTGAAGTACAACACTGTCAGTGATAGGGTAACAGTCACACGTCTACCAGGAAGTGCAGTTACTGCAACTACTGTTCACATCTATCCACCAACTACTAAAACCAGATATGAAGAAATTAAAGATTTTTACCAACTTCTGCCATCTAAAATTGGTCAACTATGCAATCAACATGCATTGGTAATAACTGGCAATTGAAATGCCAAAGTTGGAGACAAAGAAGGATCAATAGTTGGAAAATATGGCCTTGGTGATGGAAATGACACCAAATATCACATGATGGGAGTTTGCAAGACTGATTTATTCGTTGCACATATCTTTTATTAACAATGTAAATGCTGACTATACCTATGTACCTCACTGGATGGAAAACATAGGAATCAAACTGACTATATTTGAGGAAACAAAGTCAGAACAAAGCCAGTGACTGACTGTGGAACAGATCATCAGTTGTTGTTAGGTGCCATGGAGTCAGTTCAGACTAATAACAACCCTATGCACAAGAGGATGAAACACTGTCTGCTCTGGCGCCATATCCCAAATCATTTTCATGCTTAAGCCCGTTGTTGCAGCCACTGTGTCAGTCCAACTTGCTGAGGGTCTTCCTGTTTTTCACTTTTCCTCCACTCTACCAAGCCTGATGTCCTGCTCCAGGTACTGATCCCTACTGACAACACGTCCCAAGTATGTCGGACGCAAACTTTCTATCTTTGCTTCCAAGGAACACTCTGGTTACATTTCTTCCAGAACAGACCTGTTGGTTCTTTTGGCAGTCCACGGCACATTCAAAATTCTCCAACACCGCAGTTCAAAGGCATAAACTCTTGTTCTGTCTTTATTTATTGTCCAGCTTTTGCACGCATATAACATAGTTGAAAATAACAAGGCTTGAGTCAGGCACACGTTAGTCTTCGAGGTGACATCTTTACTGTTCAATGCCTTTAAAGAGGTCCTTTGTAGCAGATTTTCCCAGCGTAATGTATCTTTTTATACCTTGACTGCTGCTTTCATGGATGTTGACTATGGAACCAATTAAAATGAAATCCTTGACAACCTCAATCCTTTCTTCATTTACCATGATGTTCCTTATAGGTCCAGTTGTGAAGATTTTTGTTTTCTGGATGTTGAGGTTCAATCTATACTGAAGGCTGTGGTCTTTGATCATCAGTGTTTCAAATTCTCTTCACTTCCAGCAAGCAGGACTATGTCTTCTGCATAACACAGGTTGTTAATGAATCTTCCTCCAATCCTGATACCTCATTCTCCTTTATATAGTCCACTTCTCGGATTATTTGCTCAGTATACAGATTGAAAAGGTATGGCGAAAAGATACAACCCTGACACAAACCTTTCCTGACTTTAAACCATGCAATATCCCCTTATTTTGTTCACGTGACTGAAGATTCCTCATGAGCACAATTAAGAGTTTTGGAATTCCCATTTTACACAATGTTAGCCAAAATTCGTTGTGATCCACACAGTCAAATGCCTCCTCATAGTCAATGAAACAGGTAAACATCTTTTTAGTATTCCCTATACTAAGCTAAGATCCATCGGACATCAGCAATGGTATCCTTGGTTCTATGTCCTCCTCTGAATCTGGCTTGAAGATCTGGTGATACCCTGTCACCATACTGTTTCAGTTGCTTTGGAATGATCTTGAGCAAAATTTTATTTGCCTGTGATGTTAATGTAATGTAATGTAATGGTAATTTCCGGACTTAATTAGACCATCTTTCTTGGGAATAGGCTTAAATAGGGATCTCTTCTAATCACTTGGCCAGGTAGCTGTCTCTCAAATTTCTTGGCAGAGATGATTAAGCACTTTCAGTGCTGCATCTGTTGAAACATCTCAGTTGATATTCCATCAATTCCTAGAGGCTTGTTTTCTGCCAGGAACACTGGTAGTGTAGTGGGTTAAGTGCTATATCTACTAACCAAAAGGTCGGCACTTCAGATCTATCAGGTACTCCTTGGTGACTCTATGCAGCCGGTCTACTCTGACCTATAGGGTCATTATGAGTTGGACCTGACTCGACTAATACAGTTTTAGCTTGTTTTTTTGGTTTGTTTTCTGCCAATGCCTTCAATGCAGCTTCGATTTCTTCCTTCAGTACCATCAGTTCCTGGACATATGCTGCTACCTCTTGAAATGGCTGAATGTCTATCAGTTCTTTCTGGTATGATGACTTCATGTATTTATTCCATCTTCTTTTGGTGCTTCCTGAGTTGTTTAAAGTTTTCCCTGTAGAATCCTTCACTGTTGCAACTTGAGGCTTGAATTTTTTCTCCAGTTCTTTCAGTTTGAGAAACGCAGAACATGTTCTTCCCTTTTGGTTTTCTAATTCCAGCTCTTTGCACATGTTATTATAATATTTGTCTTCTTGAGCCACCCTTTGAAATCTTTTCTTCAGTTCTTTTACTTTACCATTGCTTCCTTTTGCTTTAGCTACTCAACATTCAAAAGCAAGTTTCAGAGTCTCTTCTTACATCCAATTTGATCTTGTCTTTCTTTCCTATATTTTTAATGGCCTCTTGCTTTCTTCAAGGATGTCTTTGATGTCATTTCAGAATTTGTCTGGTCTTTGGTCATTAGTGTTCAACCCATCAGACGTGTTCTTCAGATCATCTTTAAACTCATGTGGGATATATTCAGGGTCATACTCCAGCTTTTTGTGTACTTTTTCTAATTTTCATAAGTGTTGATTAACTTGCATGTGAGTAATTGTTGGTCTGTGCTGCAGTTAGCACCTAGTCTTGTTCTGACCAGTGATATTGAGGTATTCCATTGTCTCTTTCCACAGATGTAGTTGATTTGATTCCTGTATATTCTGTCTGGTGAGGTCCATGTGTATAATTGTCATTTATGTTGGTGAAAAAGGGTATGTGCAATGAAGAAGTCATTGGTCTTGCAAAATTCTGTCACACTTGATCACAAGCATCATTTCTGTCACCAAGGCTGTTTTTTCCAACTACTGATCCCTCTTTTTGTTTCCAACTTTTACATTCCAATCTCCAGTAATTACAAGCACATCTTGATTGCATGTTTGACCAATGTCAAGCTGCAGAAGATGATAAAAGTCTTCACTTTCTTCATCTTTGGCCTTAGTGATTGGTGTGTAAATTTGAATACTAGTCATATTAACTGGACTTCCTTGTAGGTGCAAGGATACTATTCTATCACTGACAGCACTGAACTTTAGGCTAGATCTTGAAATGTTCTGTTTGATGATGAATGCAACATCATTCCTCTTCAAGTTGTTATTCCTGGCATAGTAGACCACATGATTATCAAATTCAGAACAACCAGTACTGGTCCATTTCAGCTCACTGATGCCTAAGATATTAATGCTTGTGCATTCCATTTCATTTTTGACTATTTCTGGTTTTCCCAGATTTGTAATACCAAGTTTCAAATTTTAATGGATGTTTGCAACTGTTTCTTCTCATTTTTAGTGATGAAACGTCTGCAGATGAAGGTGTTGAAGGCTTTACTCCATCGAAATCATTGAGGTTAACTTCACTTTCAGGAGGCAACTCTTCCCCAGTCATCTTTTGAATGACTTCCAACTAGGGGGGAGGTCATTTTCTGTTACTATTTCTGATAATGCTCTGTTGCTATTCATAAGGTTGTCACTGGGTAATTCTTTATGGAACTAGACTTCCAGGTTCTTCTTCCTAGTCTTAGTCTGGAAACTCAGCTGAAACCTGTCCACCATGGATGATGACCCGTTAGTATCTGAGTACTGGTAGCATAGCTTCCGGTATCAGAGTGATGACAAACAGTATGGACAACTGACAGACAAGACCACACTAACTGTGGAATAAGGTGAAAGATATCTTGCATGAAGAAAGCAACAGGTCATTGAAAAATACAGGAAAGAAAGAACAGACCCGCAAGGATGTCACGAGAAACTGTGAACATTGCTTTTGAAGGTAGAGTAACTGAAGCAAAAGGAAGAAATAATGAAGTAGAAGAGCTGAACAGAGGTTTCAAAGAGCTGATTGAGTAGAAAAACTACGTTATACTAATGACATGTGCAGTGGTCTGGAGTTAGAAAACCAAAAGGGAGGAACACACTAGGCATTTGTCAAGCTAAAAAACTGAAGTCAGTGAAAAAGAAGAAAAGCTTGGATAATATGCATTGACAGAGTTGCTGCAACCACAGACTCAAATAAAAACAAGAGTTGTGAGGATGGCCTAGGACCAGGCAATGTTTCATTCAGTTGTATTTAGGGTTATTATGATTTGGAATCAACTTATGGGCACCTAACAACAACAAAGTTGGCTGATGTCAGAAGATTCCTTCCTTTTGGTTCTTTGTAATGGTACTTCACACAAATCTGTTCACCCTTTTACTCCATTCAGTGTAACCAATGTAGACACTCAAATGGGAAATAAGAAATACAAAAATATTGTGTGAAAATAACATGGGCCTCTCCAACACGGCACCATGTGCTCTGTGTTGCTTCTGGTGTATACCCTTGGTATTTTCACTGATTTGATTCCAGAACGTAGATAAATCACTTAACTTCAAATCTGTTACCTTCCCATGAAAATGGAAAATTCTAAGCTTTCTGCCAGTCTAAACAAAAACAAATCCATTGCCATTGAGTGAATTTCAACTCATAGAGACCCAGTAGGACTGCCCCATAAAGTTTCCAAGGCTATAATTTTTCTCCCAAGAAGTTGCTGGTGGGTTTGAACTGCTAGCTGACATTTCAGTTACCAGCCAAGTGCTTTAACCACTGCGTCACCGTGGCTTCTTTTTGGCCATGATGGTAGGCAAAATATATTCATATGTATTTAACAGAACTTTCTCTTAGGCATATTTTTTTAATTAAAATTTTTTATTTAACTGAGTGAAAATGTACATTCTCGTATAAATTTACATCCCCACCTATATGCAGCTTCCACTGCTCTCCCTGCCCTATGACAGCACACTATTCCTCTCTGCTCCATACATGTCTCATTCTCCCAACAGTCTCTTTTTTCCCTCCTCTTCACCCACTCTCCTTCCTCTAGCCAGAGGTCAGCAGGATGATATCCTATAGATGTATAGAACCATAAGGTGCATCCAATATATGGTCACTCTGCATCGCCAAGTCCAATACATTCCTGTCCGAAGCATGGACCTTCGTTATGATTTATAGTCAAGGGCAGCATCAGGGTGAGGGGCCATTCTCCCAGGGGAACCCTGAAACCACTGGACCATCAATTGAGGTCTTTTAGTGGGGATCTCAGGGTGCACCCCATTTTATTCTTGTGTTGCCAGTGAGACTCAACTTAGTGAGCTCCATCGTGGCTATCACTGGTTGTGGCCGGGCACCATCCAGTTCTTCCGGTCCCAAGTCGATGTAGGCACCCACTGCTGTGGGTCTCTTTGTCTTCTGGGTTGTCTTTCCGCATGTCATTTTGGTCCTCGGTGAGCATCCATTCCTGCTGAGTTCGGACCATTTGCTGTGCCCTCGGATGGCAGCTTGGCGGCTTTTAAGACCCCAGACGCCACTCACCAACGTGGGGTGCAGAGAGCCCTCTTAGCAAAACGCTAGTTGTGCCAATTGGCCTTGCTTTCGTCTCTTAGGTATATTTTATTATGCAAACACAGAAATGACAAACCATCAAGTTTCAGCATGCAGAGTGCAGCTTCATCATTTCCACCCCTGCAATTCTCTGTACCTGAGGCTGAGGAAAGGAAACTCCAGGAGTTCAAAAAACAGATACACGTATTTAGACACAGACAAAATTTAATGTGCCCACTACCTGGGGTACAGTAAAGGCTTGTGGATTAGTTGTGAGTGTGAAGCATTTAGCTAGGTTGTGAAAACCAATCCTTGTGTCTGACACCAGCCATAAACTATAACATTTATCTTTTCACTCCAGTGTGCTGAATTTGGAGCTTGTGTCACTGAACTAAGACCAAAACAAACTGGCCTGTGTTTTGTTGTACGTATTTTAACCACAATTAAAAACGAAAAGAAACAAGAACAAATTTCTCAAACCAAACCAAATAAAGCAAATGATATCTGCCATAAAACCAAAGGAAACACTGGTGGTGTAGTTGGTAAGTGCTGCATCTGTTAACCAAAATGTTGGCAGTTTGAATCTGCCAGGCGCTCCTTGGAAACTCTATGAAGCAGTTCTACTGTGTCCTATAGGGTTGTTATCAGTCAGAATTGACTGCCATGTAGTTGATTCTGACTCATAGCAGTGCTTTAGACAGAACAGAACTGCCCCAGAGCCAAGGAGCCACTAGACAAATGACAGCCGAAATGCCCACTGCAAGCATTCTAAAAGAACCTGAATCCCTGTACAAAACAGTTAAGTGTTGCACTACCAGCTGAAATGTTGGTGTTTCGAACCCACTTAGACTTGTTTCAGATGAAAAATCTGGCAGTTTGCTTCCAAAAGCTCACAGCTTAGAACACTCTGTGGTGCACAGTTATACTTACCCACACGGGGTTTCCACAAGTAGTACTGATGGCAGTGGATATTATTTGGTTTGGTTATGAAAGAAACACAAGATGCCCTCAATAGCACAATATTCACACTTTTACTAAAAATCATTCTATCTATAGTGTGAAAATGCAAAGTCACATAGAGGCATAAGGACAGTTTCCATAATTCAAAACACAAAAAATAAATATGTTTTGCACATTGGTTTCTTATATGATCAATTAAAAATAGGTTTGTTTTTGCTGTTGTTCTGTGGCCTACCCTACAGAATGAGTGGCTTTCTGCATAGAGCCATAGGAAGTAACAGCTCTAACACTTGTGAACAAATAGAGGAGTACAGAAGCTGGATGGTGCAGTGAGAGACTACTATTTCAGGGCTGAAACAGCAAGTGAGTCAAATAATGTAATGGTATTGAGGACAGGAAGATTCAGGAGAATGTGTTTATGTGAGATAATTTGAAAGGAATCTGGCAGCTGAACTACTGTTAGTTAAATTGTTGTTAGCTGCCTGCCATGGTGTTGTCATCCCTGTGCACAATGGAATGAAACACTGCCCAGTCCTGTGTCACTTAGAGATCATACCATCACAACCCATGGAGTTTTCATTGACTAGTTTTCAGAAGTAGATTGCCAGGTCTTTCTTCCTTGTCCACCTTAGTTTTGAAGTTTCACTGAAACCTGATCAACATCATAACAACGTAATAACATTATGACAACAGTACAAGCCTCCAGTGTCAGAAAAGTGGTGACTGTTTATGAGGTTCACTGGCTCGAAACTGAACCCGGAAGGTGAAAATTCTACCAGTGAGCTACCACTGCCCCCATGTCCAGGTTAAAGGACTGAGAAAAGTTGACTGTTCTTCTAGATTTCTCAGTTTTGGTTGTTGGAACATGGTAGTGTTACTTTTTGTTATGGGCAAACGGGAACATGATGGGAAGGAACCTCCCATTTGTGAACATAGACTATATACTCAGTTAATTCTCACATGATATTCCTTTGCTACTCCAAACTCAGTGTGTCTAAGGCTAATTTGCTCATTTAAAACTTTGTTCTTTTGAAGGAGGCATTGGGGAGTTGTGGGAATGAGAAGAATTTGGATATTCTGGCTTTGGAATCTCTTCAATTCCTTATTTCCTCATAATGTTGCTCTTGGAGAATAGTTGTGAGAATTAAAAGAGATACAGAGTATACGTATATATAAATATTTTAAAAAGCTTAACACAAGCACACCCAACCCTCCTGACTCCCAACCTTTCCATCTATACACAATCAGCACTGGAACATCCCTGAAGGATCCAGCTATTATCTCAATGCTTCATGAGGAAACTTAGACTTTTTTTGTGGTCTCTTTGTCAAGAACAGTACCTGGCACATAGTAGGTGGTCAATAAATATTTTTTGGTTTACAGAATTATGTTTAGTATGATTAACAAATACTTTTACTGACTTTAAAATATCCTGAATTAATACAAAGAAAGAAACAAGCAAACAAGATAAAATTCTGTTGGCATTGTTCATAAAAAATTTCAATATAGCCTTAGCACCAGAAGCTAAACAGAATCTCTGATAGAATAGTGCCAGAACAGAGCTCATTCCTGTTTGTGTCCTCTTGGTATTAGAGGACTGAAGGGAATTTAATTATCTCTTTCAGAAAGAGAGGTTGTATATCATGAGAATAACTAGGGAGATGGTCTATGTCATACATGTGGCCTTAGTGCATAAGAAAGGCTAGTGTCCAGTGATGTAGGGTAGATGAGATGAAGAGATCAAATAGAGCCTGTTCCTCAATCTGGCCTTTGGGCCTTGCATACTCCTGGGCAGATGGGAAATAGTTTTCCTGAAGGTGATTTTGCTTTGGAGATTGGAAATATTTTGTATTTTTTCAAAAGCTTAATGGAAGCCCACTTACCTCTCCTGACTCCCAATCCTTCCCTCCATACACATTCACCACTGCAATATCCCTGAAGGATCTAGACATTGTCTCAGTGCCTTATGAGGATACTTACACTTTGAATTTCTTTGGAAGAAAGAGGAAATCTTCAGAATAGGGAAACTACTTCTCATGAGAACAAAGTTTTTCAATGAAAAGAAATGACTTGAAAGTCCTACACGTAATAACAACAAAAAAGCAAATTTCTCTTGTACATCTTGTTCATCTTTCTGCTCCCAGAACCTAGCATAGTGTTGGACATATTGTCCGTGCTCAACATTTTTACTGAATGAGAGTGTATTTCACCTTGTAGTTACTCCTCCTTGAGTGAGGGTGGAGGTGGTCATTAGGTGCATCAGGTTTAATGTTTCTCATGTAAAATCACTAGCAAATAATGAAAAGCCATATCATATGCCTAACTCACAATGACCCTATGTATTACAAAGTAGAACCTCTCCATCGAGTTATTCTGGCTGTGATCTTTACATAGGCAAATTTCCAGGCTTTTCTTCTGTAGCACCTCTGGGTGGATTCTAATTTAAAACCTTTAGGTTAGTAGTTGAGTACAATCTGTTTGTGCCACCTAGGAACCATGCCTGAAAGATGTTGCCATTAATTGCTGTTGGGACCTCTTGAATCTTGAAAGTTAATCCTCCAAAAAAGATAAGATACATGTGAAATGTTAGAATTTAGACCTAGAGTTAATGCTGACAATTAAAAAAATGTATTTCCTGTATGTTCTTTTTGGGAGAAAAATCCCTTACCCAGCTATAAAGGAAAGACAACACTGGTTCTGCTAGAGGAAAAGGTTAAGCTTTCTTCTCAGTTTTTCTGTGTCAGCTTTCTTTTTATCTTAATCATGAAGGTCACTGCCTATAAACAGCTGGTGTCTGACCCAGGTCCTCAGCTCCTTGAGTCATACTGAATCTTAGGGTAAGTTTAGAGTTTGGATCAGATTTTGTAATCAGTTCCTTTCTCTAAGTGTGGCTGGTAGAGAAAACATAGAACTTTAAAAGTGGAAATTTTCACCCTATTCTTTCAGAGAATAAAACAAAAAATATTGCATGCCTGGTTATTTTAGGAAACACTGGTTGCATAGTGGTTAAGTGCTACAGCTGCTAACCAAGAGTTTGGCAGTTCAATTCCACCAGGTGCTCCTTGGAAACTCTATGGGGCAGTTCTACTCTGTCTTTAGGGTCACTGTGAGTCCACATTAACTCTACAGCAGTGGGTTTGGTTTGGGTTTTAATTGTTTTAAAGCATATTATCAGAGCCTTTACAGAAAAGGTCAGACCCTATGAGACTCCTCGAGTATAATTTTTAAATTTCTGTCTCTCATGTATATGTTGATAAAGAGCAGATAGCAGGATAAGGCAGTGAGTTTCCAGATTTGGAAAGTCTAGATGAATTAAGATTTAAAAGAGGGCAGTTAATGTGCTTACTAGTGCACATTTTTCCATTCATCACATACACCCTCGCCCGTTACTCATAAAGGTAATAAAACATGATAAAAACATCCATCTTGTTATCACCATTAAAGTTCAAGGTAGTTCTCCAGATAGGTATCTGGGAAGGGGGGCTTGGATCCTGGGTAATCCCTTCTTTTTTTAGGATGGATGCCAAGTAGCCACCAGATTGTCTTTTAATGTCAAATTTAAATTTAAATTATAGGATTTGTGTAAGCCCCAAATAGCTTAGATTTTATTTTATTTTTTTTCTTTTGGTTTCCAGAATAAGTATTCAGTGTCAGTGTTCTATATTATCAAATGTAGCCTTTCTTTTTACCAAACTAATCTATCTTTACATATCCATATCTGTCTCTTTATTCATCTTTGTAGTATTATGATCTACCACAATTCCAACTCACAGCGACCACACACGTTTCAGGAAAAAATTGTGTTCCACAGGTTTGCAGTGGCTGATTTTTCAAAAATAGACTGCAAGCCTTTCTCCAAAGGTACCTCTAGGTGGGCTCAAACCTCCAACCTTTTGGTTAGCAGCCAAGTGCTTTAACTGTTTGTGCCATCCACAGACTCTAGCATTATGACCTAGATATGTGAAAATGCAACATTAGAAAAATTTATGAGCATCTTGCAAATCCTAAAAGGTATTTAAAATGCTCAATTTTAAAAAATGAATAGTTCTTTTAAGGTGCTTTATCTTTGACTCATCTAGCTTCTCAGATCCTGTGGATAAAACTCATCAAAGTGTTATATCCTACTCATGAAGATCTGTTATGTTACAGGCTGCACTTTCAGCAGTGGCCTGTCTGAGCAAGGAGGACATCAGTAATGGGCATGTCTGTAGGCCACTAACACCAACAACAGAAGTGGTAGAAATATGTACATTGCAGGTCTCTCTCTAGTACTTTTGCTACTGTTGGTTACCATCAAGTTGCCCCCCACTCCCAACTCCTGGCAATTGGAACAGAATGACAGCATAAAACACTGCCTAGTCCTGCAGCATTCCCACCTGCAATATCCCCACCATCATACTGTTGTGCTCTATAGAGTTTTCACTGTGTGATTTTCAGAAGTAGATTACAAGGCCTTTCTTCCTGGTCCTTCTTAGTCAGCAAACTTCAACACACAATCCTGTACTGACAGACAGGTGATAGTTGCACAATAAAAGCACTGGTTAGGTATCCAACATGAAAGGTGAAAATTCTACCATTGAACCACTAACGGTTTGTATCTAGTACTTTATTTCAGCTTAAAGCTTTTAACAGTCTAGGGAGATTTCAGATTTGAGTTTCACAGTTCCAAAAGGAGATAGGCAGACTGCTCCTATGCCTAGGAGCAGTGCCTAGGCGTAAGGCCTGGTCAATATGGAAGGAATGTGTACACATGGAGGGTGGGAGAGGAAGCAATGCAGGATGTGGACTAGCAAGAAAAGCTTCCGGTAGACGACAGATGTATACTTAGGGTGCAACATTAGTTATACCTGCTGCACTTCAGCATGTCTAAGGCTATTAGAATGCAGAATGCTGAGTGAGACAAGGCTTAATATCTGAGCTAAGCAAAGCCAGGTAGCCACCAGATTGTCTTTTAATGTCAAGTTTCACTTTAAGTTCTAGGATCTGTGTGAGATCAAAATAGCTTGGATAGCAGTTTTTTACTTGTTATTCCTTTTTATTACCAGGGATTAAAGTTAATGCCTGCAGAAGACAGAGCCAGAGAAGTTCGGTGCTGACTACTCTACCTGAGGAGCAAGCCAGGTCAGAACACATGTTGTGGGTGTATCTCTGGGTGCATATGAGAATACCTTCCGTACATCATTATTGCTTTTCATATCTCTCTATCCATACCACACAATCAAGTCACATATAAGTATATAAATACTGTCGAGTGTACAAGTACCATATAACACAAAACATGATAGTGCATGTGTAATGGATTAAATTGTGCCCCTCGCCAAAGATGTGTTGGACTCCTGACCCCTGTACCTTTGGATGTGATCCCATTTGGAAATAAGGTATTCTTTGTTACATTAATGAGGCCATATCAGTGTGGGGTGTGTCTTAACACTAATCACTTCTGAGTAAGCTAAGCTTGGAACAGAGCACAGTGAGTGAGTGAGTACAAACTAGGGAAAAAAGAAGCTCATGTGAGTATTTCCAAGGAACCAGGGAATGTCAGGGCTAGGAAGCTGTGACAAGGATTTTCCTCAGTGGGGGCGGGGGAGAGAGAGAAAGTTTCCCTAAAATTGGTGCTCTGAATTTGGACTTCTAGCCTCTTAAACTGGGGGAGAAACGAATTTCTCTTCTCTAAAGCCATCTACTTGTGGTGTTTCTGTTACAGCATCACCCAGTAACTAAGACAACGTGTTTTGTTTTGTTTTATAACAGTGAAACAACATAACATTATCATCAAGAGAACAACTCAAAATGCTGGTACGCAATGAATGCCACTTCAGGGAGAGATTTACTGTTACTGCATCAGCCTATAGCTTGTCAGTCATGAATATTTCTGTTTATTTTGGATGGGGGTGTTGTTATATCTCTCTTTGGATGCTACAAAAAAATTCAGTGTACCCCCAAAGAACAAATCTGTATGGCAGAGGCTTTTAATCATTTCAAATCCCATTTTTCCTTCATCGCCTGATAGAAAAAACAAGTTTTGCAGCTTCCATTAAAGATAAGTTGGTGCTGCATGACTGAGTGTGGTCCGTGGAATGTGGGCAGAGGCAATGCACATACCTTCCGTTGTCGGTCAGAAGACCCTGGGGGAGAACCTACCCACTTTCTAATGTGTGGAGATGAAAGAAGATGAAAGAACACCTGATTGCTTAGCCATTACTTAGAGAATAGATACCTGAAAGAGGTGGGGCTAACATGGCAGACAAGCCACATACATTCTAAGAGTCCCAAGATCAGACAGAAAGTTGTGAGACTAGACTGAGCAACGAGAAGGGGAACAACTACCTTTCTCAGAAGCAAAATGGCAGCACAAAAGGTCTTGCTTCTGCTGGCATAGCAACAGAGAGGCAACACAGGCGCAGAGGCCATCTTTGTCAGCTGGGAGGCTAGGACTGGGATTGCTGCACCTGGGAGAGCAGCAGGGGCTGGTTGCCGCACTGAATAGCAGGACTTGGGTGTAGAGCGTCTTTTTCAACTAAGAAGCTGTGCTTAGTATAGCCACACCTAGAGAATACAATGACAACTGGCAATTGAGTGTAGCAGAATCTGTCCCGTCTCCCTTCTCTAAGCTATGATGGAGGCTGAATTCTGGTGCACTACCTGGGCCAGATGTGGGATTATTTCTGTGTGCCCTTAGGTTTTCTCCAGGACTCAGAGGACAACTCAGAGGACAACAACAAAGGAAAGGACAGAAGATAATCTCTGCTGGCTCCCCTGAGCTGTGGATCACTGCACTTACAGAGCCCCAGGCACATGCCACAGGGTGGTATCAAGATAACTGCTTATAATCCCTCAGGGCTCAATCCTTTCCTACAGGACAATTTCCCTCTCTATCTCCAGCGCTTCCCACCTACCTTCTCTTCTTTACACATCAGGCTAAATTCTGGTGCACTACCCAGACAGAAACGGGGCATTTTACTTGTGTTCCCTGAACTTTTCTTCCAGTCTCAGAAAGGGAAACAAAGAGAGGGTTACAAGACAAGTTTCCTCTGAGTTGTGGATTGCTGCACCTACTGGAGCATCACAAGGTAAGTGCAAGACAAGCTTCATAACCACAATCTTTGCTATGCACTGACTGCAATCACGATACCCAAGCTTCCCCCATCCCTTCTCTGCTGTGCACTGGATCTAAACTCTAGTGCACTACCTGGGCCCAAAGTGGGGTATTGTGCATGTATGCCCTGAGCATCTCTCCTGTACCTGGGGAGGGAAACAAAGTGAGACTGGAAGAAGACTTCTGCTGGCTGCCCTGAACCAGCAATTCCTGCTACATCTCTCAGTGCAGTCATCACTCCAACCGTGAGGTGACATGGTATCAGAATTATTAAGGCTCCAGTAACCACTCTAACTCAAACAACTAGACTACTAAGACAGGCAAAACCAAATTAAAATACATACACACATACACAGAGAGAGCGAGCTAGATTGCAATAACCTAACAAATAAATCACAGCTTTCTGATGGCTCTGAAACAACAGTTTCTAATAATTTAAAGAGGCAGATCAACATGGCTTACAAAATTCACAAAACAAAGTATCAAAAATTCTCCCAAATGAAGAAGCCTTCTGGCAATTATCAGTGGTAGAATACAGAAGATTTATATGTAGCAACTTTCAAGAAATTAGCATGGAGATTAGACAGACTGCAGCAAAACAAAATGAAAAATTAAATGAGCTACAAGAATTCCTAGAACAACAATGAATTGAAATTCAGCAGATTAACAATAAAATCACAGAGTTAGTCAATTCAATAGAAAGTCAAAGGAGCAGGATCAAAGCAATGGAATGCAGGATTAGCAAGACTGAAGATAAAGCAACTGACATCAGCATTTATGAAGAAAAGTCAGATAAAAGAATTAAGAAAACTGAAGACTCATTAAGATTTATATGGATCGCTACCATGATGAATACTTGGCAATTAATTGGAGTACCAGAACAGGGAGGGATATCAGAAAATACAGAGAGAATTGCTGAAGAGTTGCTGATAGAAAACTTCCTGAAATGAAAGGCAAGAAGATCCACGATGCTCATCAAACTCCTTAAAAGGTAAATCCCAAAAGAAAGACATCAAGACATGTTATAATGACACTTAACAAAATGAAGGCAGCTAGGCTCAAACCAAACCCAACTTACATAGAATAGTGCTTTAGACTGAGCTCTGATTCTTCAGTGGATACCATGTTGGCAAGAAGGCAATAGGATGACATATATGCAGCCTTGAAGGAAAAAAATTCCAACCAAGAATTATATATCCTGCAAAACTGTCTCTCAAATATGATGGTGAAACTAGGACATTCTCAGATAAACAGAAGTTTAGAGAATTTATGAAAAACTAAACCAACATTACAAGAAATATTAAAGGAAGTTCGTCGATTAGAAAATCAATAACAGACCTCTCAGATGGAGAGGAAATTACGGTGATACAAAGAAGTTAAACACTAGCTTAAACCTAGAACATTAGGTGAGAATAGTGGGTAGCTGCAAAGCAAGCTAATAGTACTACACATCAAAACAAGAAGTACAATATAGAAGTCACAAAAGATATAAAACCAACATTGAAAAGGATGAAAAGAAAACCCATAAGGAAAAAAAAAAATTAAATGGAACAAAGAAACTGTCCACAACACACAAAAAAGGCACCAAAATTACGGCACTAAATTTATGCCTATCAGTAATTACACTGATTGTAAATAGATTGAATGGACCAATAAAGAGGCAGAGGATAACAGGTTGGATAAAGAAACATGATCCGTCATAAGGTGCTTGTAAGAAATGCACCTTACACTAAAAGATACAAATAAACAAACTCAAAGTATTTAAATATATATACCAAGCTACCAACATGTAAAGAAGAGCAGGAGTGGCAATATTAATCTCAGATAAAATAGACTTTAAAGTAAAACCCACCATCATAGACAAAGATGGTCACTATGTATTACTTAAAGTTTTGATACATAAGGAGAATGTAACAATATTAAACATTTGCACACCCAACATCAGAGCTTCTAAATACATCTAATTAATGCTCACAATATTGAAAAGTGAGATTGCTCCACAATAATAGTAGGAAACTTCAACACAATACTTTTAGTAATGGACAGAACATCCATAAAGAAGGTCAGTAAAGATCCAGAAGATCTTATTGCAACAATCCACTAACCCAACCTCATAGACACATGCAGAGCTCTTCACCCAACAACAGACAAGTACACCTTCTTTCAAATGCACATAGAACATTCTCCAGAATAGACCATGTATTAGGCCATAAAGCAAATCTCAACAAAATCCAAAGCACTGAAATATTAAAAAACATTTTTCTCAGATCACAAAGCCGTAAGAGTTGAAATCAATAGCAGAAAAAATGTGGACAGAAGCTCAAACTTACGGAAACTAAAAAAGACCTTCCTCAAAAATGTATGGGTTGCAGAAGAAACCAAGGGTGCAATAAAGAAATTCATGGAATCAAACAAGAATGAAAATACACCCTACCAGAACCTACTAGATATAGGAAAATCAGTGGTCAGTGGTCACTTTATCTCAATAAATGCACACATCCCAAATCAAGAAAGGCCTCAAATCAAAGAATTAACCCTACAGCTGGAACAAGGAGAAAGAGATCAACAAAAGAACCCCTTGGCACCAGAAGAAAACAAATAATAAAAATTAGAGCAGAACTAAACTAATAGGAAAACAATTGAAATAATTAACAAAACCAAAAGCTGTTTTTTCAAAAAGATCAACAAAGTTGATAAACCCTTGGCCAGTCTCACAAAAGAAAAACAGGAGAGGAAACAAATAACTTGAATAAGAAGTGAGATAAGCAATTTCATAATAGACCCAACGGAAATTAAGAGCTATAACAGAATATTATGAAAAATTTTACTCTAATAGATTTGAAAACCTCTACAGAAAATGGACAAATTTCTAGAATAACATTGCCTATCAAAATTATCACAAACAGAAATAGAACAACTTAATAAACCCACCACAAAATAAGAGATTGAAAAAGTAATCAAACAACTACCAACAAAAAAAAGTCCTGGAACTGACAACTTCACTCGAGAATTCTACCAAACTTTTAGAGAGGAGTCAATATCAATCTAAAGGTGTTTCACAGCATAGAAAAGGAAAGAACACTCCCAAATTCATTCTATGAAGCTATCATAACCCTTATACCAAAACTGAGTAAAAAGAGCACAAAACAGAAAATGACAGACCAATATCTCTCATGAAGTTACATGCAAAAATCCTCGACAAATTTCTAGGCAATAGAATTGAACAACATATCCAAAACATAGCTTATTATGACCAAGTAGAATTCATGTTAGGGATGCAGGGATGGTTCAACATCAGAAAACAAATTAAAACAGTCAGTGAAATAAATGAAACAAAAGATAAAAATAGTGTGATAATATCAATTAACACAGAAAAGGAATTTGACAAAGTCCAACACCCATTCATGTTAAAAACTCTCATCAAAATAGGACTAGAAGGGAAATTCCTCAACGTAAAAAGGGACATCTATGCAAAGCCAGCAGCCAACATCATCCTGGATGGAGACAGACTGAAAGAATACCCCCTTAGAATGGAAACTAGACAAAGATACTGATTGTCACTTTTCTTTTTTTTAATTTTCTTTTTTTTTATTGTGGAAACTTTTTTTTTAATTAAATAAAAAAAATGAAAGTGTACATACTCTGTGCTTACAATACCGGGTTAAGAGAGGAGGAGTACACAAGTTGCGTCAAAGTCCCATTAATATTGATGTCCTTACTAATGTGTGTTTTCACCAATTTCACCCGACCAAATTTCTAACAACAATCTACATGAGTCGGATCCGACTCGATGGCACTTGGCTTGGCTGGCATCTAATCTAAACCCTCGCCCCTTGCCTTCCCACCCTCCGGCCTTCCCCACCCTTGTAGCTGTTAAAGAGTCTTTTCTATTATGCATGAGTATGCTTTTAAGTTTTTATCTTTGGGGTCTCATATAATGATTGTCCTCTGTCACTGACTAGTTTCACTCAACATAATGTCCTTCAGTTGAGACCAAATTGAGAGATGTTTCCTGCTATTGTTGTTCTTTATCAGTGTATAGTACTCCATGGAGTATATATACCAAAGTTTACCCATCCATTCTTCTGCTGTTGGGCATCTGGGTTGATTCCAACTTTTTGCTATTGTGGACTGTGCTGCAATGAACATTCGTGTGCATGTAGCAGTTGGTATGAATGGCCTTGATTTTGTAGGATATATTCCGAGCAGAGGAATTACTGGGTCAAATGGTATATCTATTTGATATCCATTATTTTAAAGTAACGCCAAATTGCTTTCCAAAGAGGTTGCACCATTGTGCAGTCCCACCAACAGTGAAGGAGAGTTCCAATCTCTTCACAGCCTCTCCAACATCTATTGTTTTGTGTTTTTTGGATCATGGCCAATCTTGTTGGGGTAAGGTGGTGTCTCATTGTCGTTTTGATTTGAATTTCTTTAATAATTAATGATCATGAACATGTCTGCACATGTTTTTTGGCTGCCTGGATCTCCTCTTTAGAGAAGTGTCTGTCCATCGCCTTTGCCCATCACTTAATTGGATGATTTGTCTTTTTCTTATTGATATTTTGTAGAACCTTGTAGATTATGGAGATCAGGCGTTGGTCTGACATAGAGTTGCCAAATATTTTTTCCCATTCTGTAGGTGGTCTTTTAATTCTTTTGATGAAGTCTTTGGATGAGTAGAAGTGTTTGATTCTTATTAATTCCCATTTATCTATTTTCTCTTCTGATGAATGTGTTTTGTTTGTTAGATTTTTATGTCTGTCTATATTGCATATTAAAATGTCCATTGTTGACCCTAACTTATCTTGGATGAGCTTTATCGTTTTAGCTTTTATATTCAGGTCTTTTATCCAATTTGAGTTGATTTCTGTATAAGGTGTGAGATACGGGTCTTGTTTCAATTTTTTGCAGATGGATATCCAATTATGCCAGCATTTGTTAAAGAGACTGTTCTTACCCCAGTTCAAAATCTTAGGACCTTTGTCAAATATCAGCTGTTCATAAGAGGATGGTGGCATCTCTGGGGTCTCTACTTTGTTCCATTGGTCTATATGTCTCTTTTTGTACCAATACCAGGCTGTTTTGACTACTGTGGCAGTGTAATAGGTTTTAAAGTCCGGTAGTGAGAGGCCTCCAAGCACGTTCTTCTTTTTCAGTAGTGCTTTACTTATTCGGGGTTTCTTCCCTTTCCAGATAAAGTTGATAATTTGTTTCTCCATCTCGTTAAAAAATGTCGCTGGAATTTGTATTGGGATTGCATTATATAAGTAGAGTGCTTTGGGCAAATTAGACATTTTCGCAATATTGAGTCTTCCTATCCATGAGCAGGGCAGATTACTCCACTTATATAAGTCCCTCCTAGTTTCTTGTAGCAAGGTCTTGTAGTTTTCTCTGTAAAGATCTCTTATTTCTCTAGTTAGATTTATTCCTAGGTATTTTATCTTCTTGGGGTCTATAGTAAACAGAACTGATTTTGTAATTTCTTCATTAATAATTTCATTGTTGGTATAAAGGAATCCTACTGATTTAGTTATGTTTATCTTGTATCCCAACATTTTGCCAAATTCTGCTATTAGCTCTAATAGTTTACTTATGGCTTTCTTTGGATTCTTTGTATAAGCAATCATATCATCTGCAAAGAAGGAAATCTTTACTTCTTCAGTGCCAGTACAGATGCCTTTTATTTCTTTGTCTTGTCTAATTGTTCTGGCTAGAACTTCTAGCACAATGTTGAATAGAAGTGGTGAGAGTGGGCATCCTTGCCTAGTTCATATTCTCAAGGGGAATTCTTTCAGTCTTGCACCATTCAGAATGGTGAAAGCAGCTGGCTTTGCATAGATGCTATTGATTATGTTGAGGAATTTCCCTTTTATTCCTCTTTTTCTGAGAGTTTTAAGCATGAATGGGTGTTGAACTTTGTCAACTGCCTTTTCTGCATCAATTGACAAAATCAGGTGATTTTTATCTTTTGTGTTATTAATATGGTTGATTACATTAATTGTTTTTCTGATGTTGAACCAGCCTTGCATCTCTAGAATGTAACCAACTTGATCATGATGAATGATTGTTTTTATATGCTGTTGAATTCTATTGGCAAGAATTTTGTTGAAGATTTTTGCATCTAGATTCATGAGTGATATTGGTCTGTAATTTTCTGTTTTTGTGGGATCTTTCCCTGGTTTTGGTATCAGGATTATGCTGGCTTCATAGAATGAATTTGGAAGTATTTCATCTCTTTCCATGGTATGAAATAGCCTCAATAGTATTGGAGTTAATTCTTCTCTAAAAGTTTGGTAGAACTCTCCGGTGAAGCTGTCTGGGCCAGGACTTTTTTTGGTTGGTAGATTTTTGATGACTTCTTCAATCTCTTCCTTTGTAACAGATTTATTAAGCGGATCTATTTCTCCTTGTGATAGTCTTGGTGAGTCATAGGAATCTAGAAATTTGTCCATTTCCCCCAGGTTTTCAAACCTGTTAGAGTATAGCTTTTCATAGTATTCTGTTATGATATATTTTATTTCAGATGGGTCTGTTGTAACATCTCCCAACTCATTTCTTAATTGGGTTATTTGTATCTTCTGTTATTTTTCTTTTGTAAGTTTAGCCAATGGTTTATCAATTTTGTTGATCTTTTCAAAGAACCAGCTTTTGGTTTTGTTAATTTTTTCAAATGTTTTTCTATTCTCTAATTCATTTAGTTCTGCTCCAATTTTTATAATCTATATTCTTCTGGTGCCTGAGGGGTTTTTTGTTGCTCTCTTTGTATTTGTTCAAGCTGTGAGGTTAATTCTTTAATTTGTGCTCTTTCTTCTTCCCGGAAGTGTGCATTTATAGACATAAACTGACCTCTGAGCACTGCTTTTGCTGTATCCCATAAATTCAGGTAGGATGTGTTTTCATTCTCATTTGAATCCATAAATTTCTTTAATGTGTCTTTAATTTCTTTTATAACCCAACACTTTATGAGTAAAGTGTTGTTCAGTTTCCACAAGTTGGAATTTTTACCTATGAATTTTCTGTTATTGATTTCAACTTTTATAGCTCTGTGGTCTGAGAAGGTACTTTGCAGTAAATCAATGTTTTGGATTTTATGGAGAATTATTTTATGACCTAACATATGATCTCTTTTGGAGAATATTCCATGTGCTTTGGAGAAGAAGACATATTTATCTGTTGACAGATGAAAAGATCTGTATATGTCAATGAGGTCAAGGTGGTTGATTGTTGTAATAAGATCTTCTATATCTTTTTTTTATTTTTATTTAACATAACTGAGTGAAAATGTACATTCACGTATAAATTTACATGCCCACCTATATGCAGCTTCCACTGCTCTCCCTGTCCGGTGACTGCACACTATTCCTCTCTGCTCCATACTTGTCTCATCCTCCCAACAGCCTCTTTCCCCTCGTCTCCATCCACTCCCTTCCTCCAGCCAGAGGTCAGCAAGATGATATCCTATAGATGTATAGAACCATAAAGTGCTTCCAATATATGGTCACTCTGCATTGCCAAGTCCAATCCATTCCTGTACAAAGAGTGGACCTTTGTTATAATTTATGGGAAAGGGCAGCATCAGGGCTGGGGGCCATGCTCTCAGAGGAACCCCAAAACCACTGGACCATCAGTTGAGGTCTTTTAGTGGAGATCTCATGATGCACCCCTTTTTGTTCTTGTGTTGCCAGTGAGACTCCTCTCTGTGAGCTCCATCGTGGCTATCATCGGTGGTAGCCAGACACCATCGGTTCTTCCGGTCCCAAGTCGATGTAGGCACCCACTCTTGTGGGTCTCTCTGTCTTCTAGGTTGTCTTTACCGCATGTCATTTTGGTCCTCGGTGAGCATCCGTTCCTGCTGAGTTGGGACCGTTTGCTGTGTCCTCGGATGGCAGCTTGGCGGCTTTTAAGACCCCAGACGCCACTCACCAATGTGGGGTGCAGAGAGCTCTCTTAGCAAAACGCTAGTTGTGCCAATTGGCCAGGAATTCGCCTAAGAGCATGGTGCCCCGCCCCCCCCAGCTACTCTATCCTTGCAGTATTGAGTTAAGATGGAAGGAGTACTCAAGTTATGCTGAAGTCCACTTCATGTTGTTCTTGTTTCTAATGTGTGCTATGACCTCTTTCTCCCAACTAGATTTCTAGTAACTATCTAAACTAAACCCTGCCCTCTTCACCCTTCCTCCCCTCCCTTGCAGCTGTCAAAGCGTCTTTTCTTCTATACACAAGTCTGTTTTTGAGATCTTATCGTAGCGGTCTCATACAGTACTTGTCCCTTTATCGCTGATGACTTTCACTCAACATAATGTCTTCCAGTTGAAACCAGGTTAGGAAATGTTTCCTGGAATCATCGTTATTCTTTATCATTGCATACTGCTCCATTGAGTATATGTACCACAGTTTACCTATCCATTCTTCTATTGTTGGGCATCTGGGTTGATTCCATCTTTTTGCTATCGTGGACTGTGCTGTGATAAACATTCTGGTGCATGTGTCCGCTGGTGTGAAAGGCCTTAATTCTGTAGGATATGTTCCAAGTAGTGGAATTACTGGGTCAAATGGTATATCAATATCCATTTTTTTAAGGAAGCGCCAGATTGCCTTCCAAAGAGGCTGGGCAATTTTGCTACCCCACCAACAGTGTAGGAGGGTTCCACTTTCTCCATAGCCTCCCCAGCATTTGTTGTTTTGTGTTTTCTGGATCATGGCCAATCTTGTTGGGGTGAGATGGTATCTTATTGTCTTGATTTGAATTTCTTTAATAACTAAAGATCGTGAACACGTTCGCATGTGTTTTTTGGCTGTCTGGATCTCCTCTTTAGTGAAGTGTCTGTCCATCTCCTTTGCCCATCGCTTAATTAGATCGTTTATCTTCTTCTTCTTGATATTTTGTAGTATCTTATAGATTATGGAGATCAGGCGTCGGTCTTGACGTAGAGTTGTCAAATATTTTTTCCCATTCCGTGGGTATTCTTTTAATTCTATTAATAAAGTCTTTGGGTGAGCAAAAGTGTTTGATTCTTAATAGTTCCCGTTTATCTATTTGCTCTTCTGTTGATTGAGGTTTCTTTGACAGATTTTGGAGTCTGTCCTCATTGTGTATTAAAACTTCCATTGTTGTTCCTACCTTTTCTTGGATGAGCTTTATCGTTTTAGGTTTGATATTTAGGTCTTTTATCCAGTTGGAGTTGGTTTTTGTATAAGGTGTAAGATATGGATCTTGATTCAGTTTATTGCAGATGGATAACCAGTTTTGCCAGCACCATTTGTTGAAGATACTGTTTTTACCCCAGTTTAATGTCTTAGGGCCTTTGTTGAATATCAAGTGTTCATAGGCAGATGGTGTCATCTCTGGGGTCTCAATTCTGTTCCATTGATCGATCTGTCTGTTCTTGTACCAGTACCAGGCTGTTTTGACCACTGTGGCAGTGTATTATGTTCTAAGGTCGGGTAATGAGAGGCCTCCAAGTGTGTTCTTCTTCTTTAGTAGTACCTTACTTATCCAGGGCTTCTTCCCTTTCCAAACAAAATTGGTGATTTGTTTCTCCGTCTCATTAAAAAATGATGCTGGAACTTGTATTGGGATTGCATTATATAAATAAATTGCTTTGGGTAAAATAGACCTTTTCACAATGTTAAGTCTTCCCATCCATGATCAGGGTAGGTTTTTCCATTTATCTAAGTCTTAGTTTCTTGTAGTATGGGCTTGTAGTTCTCTTTGTAAAGGTCTGTTGTTTCTCTGGTTAGATTAATTCCTAGGTACTTTATCTTCTTAGGGGCTATCGTAAATAGTATTGATTTGATAATTTCCTCCTTAACAGTCTCGTTGTTGGTATTATCTTCTGTATCTTTACTGAGCTTTTTTCTGGATAATGTATCCTTAACTGAAAGGGGAGTGTTAAAGTCCCCTAACTATTATTGTGAAATGATCAATCTCATTTTTCAATGTTGTCAGTATTTGTTCAATGTATTTAGGTGCTTTGGTATTGGGTGCATAAATATTTAATATTGTTAATTCTTGCTTGAGTATTGAACCTTTAAGCAATAAATAGTGACCATCCTTGTCCATAATAGTGGATTTTGCATTAAAATCTATTTTATCTGAGATTAATATTGCCACACCTGCTCTTTTTCATTTATTATTAGCTTGATATATATTATTCCAACCTTTAATTCTCAACTTGTTCTTATCTTTAAGTCTAAGATGTGTTTCTTGTAAGCAACATATAGATGGGTCATGTCTTTTGATCCATGATATCACTCGTTGTCTCTTTACTGGAGCATTCAGTCCATTTACATTCAATGTGATTATTGATAGGTATACGTTTAGTGTTGTCATTGCAATATGTTTACTTTCATGTTGGTGTTTTCTCTGTTGTTCTTATTTATCTGTCCTGGGATATTCTTCTGTATGGATGGTATGAGTTTTGATTTTATATTGAGATTTTTGATTTTATATTGATTTTATATTGATTTTATATTGAGACTCCTGTACTGTGATTTTTCATTTCAAATGTTTATTGTTAATAAGTTCTATGGCTACATACCTAATCCCCCTTAACATATAATTATTGAAATCAATTTTAACTATTTTAGAAGACAAAAACTGTCACTGCCTCAAAAACAACTGTAACTATTGTAGTGTATCCCTCTTTTAATGTGATGATATTATAGTTGTCATGAGATGACCATGAATTCCCTTATTATAATATTGTAGTTTTTGGCTTGGTTTGGTGAAGTTTTGTGCCTTCTTTAGCTGATTAGAAATTTGGGTGAAGTGCCTTAAATTATCACCTAAAACATACATTTAGGAAAGAGCTTCTTTCAATATTTCATGTAATTTGGGTTTAGTTTTTATGAAGTCTTTAAATTTCTCTTTATTTTCAAAAGTCTTAATTTCACCAGTATATTTGATAGACAATTTAGCGGGATAAATTATTCTGGGATGGAAGTTTTTCTTATTCAGGACTTTGAATGTGTCTGCCCATTGTTTTCTGGCCAGCATTGTTTCGGCATAAAAGCTAGATGAAAGTCTACAGGGTTTTCCTCTGAATGTTAGTTTTGATTTGAGCCTTGCTGTCTTCAGAAGCATCTCTTTGTGTTTTAGCTTATTAAGCTTAATTATAATATGCCTTGGTGTTCTTCTTGGATCTAACTTTTGTGGTGTTCGATAAACATCTTGGATATCTATGTTCTCTTTGTTCATAATCTCAGGAAAGTTTTCAGTCAGCATCTCTACAGCAATACTCTCTATGTTGTAATTAATCCTCCCTTGTTCAGGAACTCCAATTAAATGTAGGTGCCCATAAACAGATGAATGGATAAACAATCTGTGGTATATTCTTCTTTATGGGTTGATTTTTCATACTTTTCAGTAAATTAAGATATTCTCTGATAAACAGAAACTTAGAGACTGTAAAAATCAAACCCAAACTACAAGAAGTACTAAAAGAAGTTCTTTTCTTAGAAAAAACAAAACATGAAGTGTATACTTAAGGTGACAATGCAAGACACATGATCCAGAAACCTACTTAGTTAGGGAAGGCACAAAAGTCAACCAAAGCCGTAAGATTAAAAGAAGGGATCCAGTGATCATATCATGAAAACTATTATACCATCACATTAGAAAGAGGGATATACTACCATAGTTGTAGTCCTTCCAGATGGAGAGGAAGTTAACAAGATATGTAGAAGTTAAAACTGGGTTTAAACTTAGATTATTAAGGGGGACCATCGGGGTAGCCACAAAGCACAATAAAGATATAACATATCAAAGCAAGAAACATAATAAAGGAGTCTCAAAAAACACAAAAACCAACACTGAGAAGTATGAAAAATCAACCCATGAAGAAGAATGACCCAGAACTGAAGATTAAGAGCAACAGAGAAAACATCAACACAAAAATAAATACAACAAAATGACAGCACTAAACACATACATATCAATAATTACACTGAATGTAAATGGACTGAATGCTCCAGTAAAGAGACAACGAGTGACATCTTGTATCAGAAGACTTGACCTGTCTATATGTTGCTTACAAGAAAGTCACCTTAGACTTAAAGATATGAACAAACTGAAAATTAAAGGATGGAAGAATATATACCAAGCTAACACTATACAAAGAGGAGCAGGTGTGGCAATGCTAATCTCAGATGCCAAGCCAAAAATAGATTTTAATGTAAAATCCACCATTGTGGACAAGAATGGTCACTATTTATTGCTGAAATGTTCAATACACAAGCAGGACTTAATAGTATTAAGTATTTATGCACCCAATACTAGAACATCTAAATACATCTAACAAGCACTGACTGCATTGAAAAATGAGACAGATCACTCCACAATAACAGTGGGAGACTTCAACATTCCACTTTCAGTATTGGACAGGCCTTTTAGAAAAAAGCTCAGTAAAGACACAGAACGTATTATTGCAACAATCAACCAAACAGACGTCATCGACATATACAGAACTTTCCATCCCTCAACAGATAACTACACCTTCTTCTCCAATGCACATGGAACATTTTCCAGAATAGACTATGTGTTAGGACATAAAGCAAGTCTCAACAAAATCCATACCACTGAGTTATTGCAAAGCATCACTCAGACCACAAAGCCATAAGAGCCAAAATCAATAGCAGAAGAACCATAGATAAAAATTGGAACTCATAGAAATTGAACATCTTGCTCAAAAAGCCACGGGTTATAGAAGAAATCAAGAAATTTACGGATTCCAATGAAAATGAAAACGCTTCCTACCAGAACCAATGGGATACAACCAGAATGAAGAACTCAAACCAAAGAATTAACCTTACAGCTTGAACAAGTAGAAAGACAGCAACAGAGGAACCCCTCAGTGACCAGAAAACAACAGATCATAAAGATTAGAGCAGAACTAAACAAATTAGAGAAGAACAATTGAAAAAAGTGATAAGAGCAAAAGCTGGTCTTTTTAAAAGATCAACAAAATTGATAAACCATTGGCTAAACATATTAAAGAAAAACAGGAGAGGAAACAAATAACTCAAATAAGAAATGAGATGGGAGATGCACAACAGATCCAACAGAAATCCAAAGTATCATAACAGAATACTACAAAAGACTGTAGTCTAACAGATTTGAAAACCTAGAGGAAATGGACAAATTCCTAGATTCCTATCACCTACCAAAATTATCACAAAAAGAAGTAGAACAACTTAAGAAATGCATCACAAAGGAAGAGATTGAAAAAGTCATCAAAAAACTACCAACCAAAAACAGCCCTCGCCCCGATGGCTTCACCAGAGAATTCTACCAAGCTTGAGAGTTATCTCCAATACTACTGAGACTATTTACAGCATAAAAAGGAATAGAATACTCCCAAGTTCATTCTATGAAGGCAGCATAACCCTGATACCAAACCCAGGGAACGATCAAACAAGAAAGGAGAATTACAGACCAGTATAAACCTAGACATAAAAATCTTCAACAAAATCCTTGCCAACAGAAGTGAACAACATACCAAAAAATAATTTACCATGACCAAGTTGGATTCATACCAGGGATGCAAGGCTGGTTCAACATCAGAGAAACAATTAATGTGATCAACCACATAAATAGCACAAAAGACAAGAACCACCTGATTTTGTCAATCTATGCAGGAATGGAATTTGATAAAGTCCAATCCCCAGTCATGCTGAAGACTCTCAGCAAAGTAGGAATAGAAGGAAGATTCCTCAATGTAATAAGGTCCAACTATACAAAGTCAACCACCTACATCATCTTGAATGGAGAGAAACTGAAAGAATTCCCCTTGAGAACGGGAACTAGACAAGGATGCCCACTCTCACCTCTCCTATTCAACATTGTACTAGAAGTTCTGGCCAGAGCAGTGGGACAAGACAAAGAAATAAAGTGCATTCATCAGCAAAGAAGAAGTTCACATCTCCCTATTTGTGGATGATGTTTTTGTATATGCAGAATATCCTAAAGAATGCATAAGTAAACTACTCAAACTAGTAGAAGAGTTCAGCAAAGTCTCAAGATACAAGATAAACAAGTAAATCAGTAGGATTCGTTTATACCAACAAAAAGATTATTAAAGAAAAAATTGCCAATTCAATACCATTTACTATAGCCCCCAAGAAGATAAAATACCTAGGAATAAGTCTAACTAGAGAAATAAGAGACCTTTACAAAGAGAACTACAAGACTTTAGTGCAAGAAACTAACAGAGACCTACATAAATAGAGAAACCTACCATGCTCATGAATAGGAAGACTTAACATTGTGAAAATGTCTATTTTACCCAAAGAAATCTACATATGTAATGCAATCACAATGGAAATTCCATATTTTTTAATGAGATGGAGAAACAAATCACTACCTTTGGAAAAGAAAGAAATGCTAGATAAGCAAAGCACTGCTAAAGAAGAACAAACTAGGGGACCTCTCACTACCTGACTTTAGAACTTACTACACTGCCGTGGTTGTCAAAACAGCCTGGTACAGGAAGAGACATACAGACCAATGGAACAGAGTTGAGACCCCAGAGATGCCACCACCTTCTTATGAACAGTTGATATTCAACAAAGGTCCAAAGATTGTAAACTGGGGTAAAAACAGTCTCTTTAACAAATGGTGCTGGCAAAATTGGATATCCATCTGCAAAAACTTGAAACAAGACCCATATCTCACATCTTAAACAAAAAGCAACTCTAATTGGATAAAAGACCTAAATATCAAACCTAAAACAATAAAGCTCTTCCAAGAAAAAAATAGGGTGAACAATGGAAGTTTTAATATACAACACAATCTTCAAAATCTGGCTAACAAAGCATGATCAACAGAAGAGAAAATAGACAAATAGGAACTACTAAGAATCGAACACTTTTGCTCATCTGAAGAGATTATGAAAAGAATTAAGACTACCTAAAGAATAGGAAAAGATATTTGGCAACTATATGTCAGACAGAGGTCTGATCTCCATAATCTACAAAGTACTGCAAAATATCAACAAGAGAACAATAAATAATCCAATTAAGTGATGGGCAAAGGAGATGGACAGACACTTCTTTAAAGAGGATATCTAGGGCGGAGTCAAGATGGTGGACTAAGCACACTTCTCCTTATATCCCTCTGGAAACCGAGACCTGAAGTGATAATCAAACGGAGCCTTCTAATCACCTAATCAGCCTCAGGACATGGCACAGGGCTGTTAATTGGGACTTCATACCACTGAGCAAAAAACCTCCTCTCTTTCACTGACTCCCGCTCCTGGCTAGCCCCGGCTCTCATGGATGGAAGGTAAACGCACCATTTTGACTTTTTTTCCCTCTGTCTTGGCCAGCAGGCGAAGCTGCGTCTTGCCTAGCGGCTTGACTGAGACGTGCTGCTGGGAGGATAGGCAGGCGAAATTCCCATATTTTGAGAGCCAGGCTTAGGACTCTGTTAATCTAGCCATTTGAACCTTTCACTTTATATCTGCATCAGCAGGATTTGTACGGCACTCCGCAGTCAGTGTGCGGGATGCCATGTTGGTACCGAGATTTTAGCAGGATCTAATTCTTAGCCTGGGAGCCAGCGCCTGCAAACAGGACAGCGCTTCTCCAACAGAAAAGCAGTAATTTTCCCAGAGCCACCTATGTTGCAGGCCCTGCAACAGAAGCAGAGGAATCACTACCTCTCTGCACCTCTAGCTTCTCTATCTGCTGCGTGTGTGGAGGACGCCATCTTGGATATGGTGGCTGCAGCTGGACCTAATTCTTACATTGGGAGCCAGAGCCTGCCCACAATATGCAGTGTCATCTAAGGCTAGGCCCTGTCAGCAGAAGCCAGCGGGGCAGTAGCATTGCTTTATTCTGAACTAGTTTGTTATCATCTGGGGTTGGATATAGTGGCGCTTACTTTGTCAGTTGAGAAGAGGGACCTCTGCACCTGAAAACCTAACTGACTTGTGAAGTAGTCAGATACCTTTTGCTTTACATTTGAAGACAGCCTAGAGAAACGTTTGCAATCCATCCTCACAGTACCTCTTCCAGCCTCTACATACTTACATGGGACCCAAAAAGCAACAGACAATTAGGGCAAGCAATCACTCATGACTTCAGAAGGCTCCCAAACAAAGCAACCAAGGAGTTTTCCAGATGAAGAAACTTTTATGAAAGCATCAGGAAGTGAATATAAAATGATTATATACAGAGCCCTTCTAGACCTTATACAAAGTGCAGCAGAACAAAATGAAAACTTAAGCAAGCTGTTCAATCTGATGGAACACCAGTACTCTGAAATCCAACAGATCAAGAACAAAATCAAAGACATAGAAACTTCCATGGAAAGCCAAGAAAACAGAATGGAACAAATAGAAAAAAGAATTTCTGACTTGGAAGACAGAGCTACTGAGGCCAGCGTCTATGAGCAGAAATCAGAAAAGAGAAACAAGAAGAATGAAGAAACATTAAGAAGCATGTGGGACTCTATTAAGAGGAACAACTTTCGATTAATTGGAGTCCCTGAACAGGGTGAGACATCTGAGAACACAGAGAGTATCATTGCTTAGCTGCTGAAAGAAAACTTTCCAGAAATCATGAAGGAAGAGAATGTAAACATCCCAGATGCATATTGTACGCCACCCAATATAGATCTCAAAAGAAAGACTCCAAGATATATTATAATCAAGCTGAACAAAATGAAACATAAGCAACAACTCTTAAAGGCAGCAAGACTCAAGGCAAAGCTAACATTCAGAGGGAAACCCTGTAGGCTCTTGTCAGATTTCTCAGCAGAAATCATGCTGGCACGGAGACAGTGGAATGACACATTCGAAGCGTTGAAGGAGAAGAACTTCCAACCAAGAATTATATATCCTGCAAAACTATCTTTCAAATACAAAAATGAAATTAAGACATTCCCAGATAAACAAAAACTCAGAGACTTTGTAAAAACCAAACCCAAACTACAAGAAATACTGAAAGAAGTTCTTGGCTTTGGCTTAGAAGAACAAAACCACTAACTTTATATTTTAGAATGACATACTACTCAATACTCTACTCATTTAGGGAAGGCTCCAAAGCCAATCACAGCTTTGATACGGAAAGAAGCAGTCCAGTGATCATCATGAAAACTATGGCATCATCATAATAAAAAGAGGGATGTACTACAGTTGTTACAGTCCTTCCAGATGGAGAGGAAGATGACAAGACTGGTAGTAATTAAAATTGGGTTTATAAATAGTTTATTAAGGGGGTTCATAGGGGCAGCTGTAAAGCACAACAAAGATGCATCATACCATTTCAAGAAATGTAACACAGGAGTCTCAACAGCTACAAAACCAGCTCTGAAAAAGTTTATAAATCAACTCACAAAAAAGAATGTCCCAGAACAGACTAATAAGAACAACAGAGAAAACATCAACATAAAAATAAACATATCACAATGGCAGCAGTGAACACATACCTATCAATAATTACATTGAATGTGAATGGACTGAATGCTCCAGTAAAGAGACACCGAGTGTCATCTTGGATCAAAAGACATCACCCATCGATATGTTGTCTACAAGAAACTCACTTGAGAACTAAAGACAACAACAAACTGAAAATCAAAGGATGGAAGAATATATATCAAGCTAACAATGAACAAAGAAGAGCAGGGGTGGCAATTGTAATCTCAGACAAAATCAATTTAAATGTCAAATCCACCATTGTGGACAAAGATGGACACTATTTATTGCTGAAAGGTTCAGTACACAAGCAAGACTTAATTATATTAAATATGTATGCACCTAAATACATCAAAAAGACACTGATGATGCTCAAAGGAGAGTTAGATGACTCCACAATAATAGTGGGAGACTTTAACACTCCACTCTCATTACTAGACAGATCATCTAGAAAAAAGCTCAGTAAAGATACAGAAGACCTTACTGCCACAATTAACCAACTAAAATTCATTGATACATACAGAACTTTCCACCCATCAGCAGACAACTATACCTTCTTCTCCAGTGCACATGAAACATTCCCCAGAATTGACCATGTGATAAGCCCTAATGCAATGCTCAACAAAATCCATACCATTGAATTACTGCAAAGCATCTTCTCAGATCATAAAGCCATAAAAGTTGAAATTAATAGCAGAAAAAACATAGATAGAAAGTGGAATACTTGGAAACTGAACAACATCTTGCTCAAAAAAACATGAGTTATGCAGGAAATCAAGGATGAAATAAAGAAATTCATGGCTTCCAATGACAACAAAAATACTTCCTACCAGAACCTATGGGATACAGCCAAAGCAGTGCTCAGAGATCTGTTTATGTCCATAAATGCACACATCTGGAAGGAAGAAAGAAACCAAATCAAGGAACTAACTCTACAGCTTGAGCAAGTAGAAAGAAAACAACAGAGGAACCCCTTGGGCACAAGAAGAAACGAGATCATAAAGATTAGAGCAGAGCTAATGAATTAGAGAATAGGAAAACAATTGAAAAAATTGAAAAGACAAAAAGCTGGTTTTTTGAAAAGATCAGCAAAATTGACAAACCACTGGCTAAACATACTAAAGAAAAGCAGGAAAGGAAACAAATAACCCAAATTAGAAATGAGAGGGGAGTTGTCACCACAGATGCAACAGAAATAAAAAATGTCATAACAGAATACTAGAAAAACTATCCTGTAACAAATTTGAAAACCTAGAGGAAATGGACAAATTCCTTGACTCATACCAACTACCCAAATTATCACAACGTGAAGCAGAATAACTGTTGGTGGGGTTGCAAAATGGTCCAGCCTCTTTGGAAAACAATCTGGTGCTTCCTTAAAAAAATGGATATCGATATACCATTTGACCCAGTAATTCCACTACTTGGAATATATCCTACAGAATCAAGGCCTTTCACACCAACGGACACACGCATCAGAATGTTTATCGCAGCACAGTCCATAATTGCAAAAAGATGAAATCAACCCAGATGCCCAACAACAGAGGAATGGATAGATAAACTATGGTACATGTATTCAATGGAGCACTACGCAATGATAAAGAATAACAATGATTCCAGGAAACATCTCCTAACCTGGTTTCAACTGGAAGACATTTCCAGGAAACGTCTCCTAACCTGGTTTCAACTGGAAGACATTATGTTGAGTGAAAGTCATCAGCGATAAAGGGACAAATACTGTATGAGACCACTATGATAAGATCTCAAAAACAGACTTGTATATAGAAGAAAAGACTCTTTGACAGCTGCTAGGGAGGGGAGGGAGGGAAGGTTTAGGTTAGATAGTTGCTAGAAATCTGGTTGGGAGAAAGCAGTGACAGCACACATTAGAAACAAGAACAACATGAAGTGGACTTCAGCATAACTTGAGTACTCCTTCCATCTTAAGCCAATATTGCAAGGATAGAGTAGCTGGGGCAAGGGACAGGGGAGCATGCTCTTAGGCGAAATCAAGGCCAGTTGGAACAACTAGTGTTTTGCTAAGAGAGCTCTCTGCACCCCACATTGGTGAGTGGCGTCTGGGGTCTTGAAAGCTGCCAAGCTGCCATCTGAGGACACAGCAAATGGTCCCAACTCAGCAGGAACGGATGCTCACTGAGGACCAAAATGACATGCGGTAAAGACAACCTAGAAGACAGAGAGACCCACAAGAGTGGGTGCCTTCATCAACTTGGGACCGGAAGAACCGATGGTGCCCAGCCACCACCAGTGATAGCCACAATGGAGCTCACAGAGAGGAGTCTCACTGGCAACACAAGAATAAAAAGGGGTGCATCCTGAGATCTCCACTAAAAGACTTCAACTGATGGTCCAGTGGTTTTGGGGTTCGTCTGAGAGCATGGCCCCCAGCCCTGATGCTGCCCTTACCCATAAATTATAATGAAGGTCCACTCTTTGGACAGGAATGGATTGGACTTGGCAATGCAGAGTGACTGTATATTGGTTGCACTTTATGGTTCTATACATTTAGGATATCATCCTGCTGACCTCTGGCTGGAGGAAGGAGAGTGGGTGGAGAGGAGTGGTAAGGAGGCTGTTGGGAGGATGAGACATGTATGGAGCAGAGAGGAATAGTGTGCTGTCACCGAGCAGGGAGAGTAGTGGAAGCTGCATATAGGTGGGCGTGTAGATTTATACGTGAGTGTACATTTTCACTCAGTCATGTTACATAAAAAAGAAAAAAAAGAGGATATCTAGGCAGCGAAAAAACACATCCAGAAATGCTCATAATAGTTAGCTATTAAGTAAATCCAAATCAAAACAATGATGACATATTGTCTCACTCTAGCAAGGTTGGCCATGATCCCAAATACACAAAACAAAAACTGCTGGAGATGCTGTGGAGCAAGTAGAACTCTCATACACGGCTGGTGGGATTGCAAAATGGTACAACCTCTTTGGAAAGCAATCTAGTACTTCCTTAAAAAGCTAGAAGTGGATATTCCATTTGACCCAGTAATTCCACTGTTTGGGATATATCCTACAGAAGTAAGTGCAGTCACACAGACACACGCACACGAATGTGTATTGCAGCACAGTCCACAATTGCGAAAAGGTGGAATCAACCCAGATGCCCAACAACAGATGAATGCATAAATAAACTATAGTGTATATACTCAAGAAACACTATGCAACGATAAAGAACAATGATGATTTTAGGAAGCATCCCATAACCTGGTTTCAGTTGGAAGACATTATGTTGAGTTAAATCAGTCAGTGGCACAAGGACAAATATTGCTTGAGACCCCTACTATAAAGACTTAAAAACAGACTCCTGTATAGAAGGAAAGACTCTTTGATGGCTGCTGAAACCCTTCACCCACAAAGACCTCTGTAAGCAAAGCCACAGCCTATGTGATGGCGGGCTGATGCATCTCACCCCTGACATATTTCTGGCCATATATTCTTCATCCTAATTAAACTTTCTCAAAAAGATCCCCCCATCTCCAGGCACAAGGACAAATGCTGAGCCCAAGAACACCCAGCCTGGGAATGCCAAGGCCGGCCCAGCCCCGCTGACTTCCCCCAACTGCACATCCCCCCCATGTGAAAACAATTACCCTTCTTAGAACAGTTTAAGAAAGGCATAGGGTGGGGGACAGTAGGTGTTTACTGTCCCCACAGGAAGAGATAAAATAAAGAGCAAATTAGGAACAAATAGAGATTATAACCTTTAGACCCCTCATCCTGTACCTTTTAACCTTGAGATATAGGTAGGGCTGATTGAGCTAGGGACATAACTTTGTTTTCACTGTCAATTATCTCCACAACACACCTGCCTCGGGCCATTATCTAGAAGGCCTTGACAATTACCAAGAAAAAAAAGAGATCACGAGGTTTCGGTTTCATTAGCCAATAGCTTGTGTGGTCAGGGGGCAGGGTGAAAACCATGTCACCTCAAGTTAACCAATAGCTTGTGTGGTCAGGGGGCAGGGTGAAAATCACGTCACCTCAACTATAAAAAATAAAGAAAGACAGACCTTGATGGGCTGCCATTTTTCTCCAAAACTCTTTCCTGTCTCTGTCTAAATTCTTTCTCTGCTGACGCCATTTCCCTCCCTCCATGAGGACCCGAAAAAGCTGTTGGGGCTGACTTCTGACAGATGGCTGCAAGGGAGAGGAGGGATGGAGAGAGAGGGCTGGTTATAGATTAGATAGTTGATGGAACTTTGGCTGGGTGAAATCAATGACAACAGACATTAAAGTAGATCCATTTAACTGGACCTCATCATAACCTGAAAGCTCTTCCAGTTTTAACCCAATATTGCAAGGATAGAGAAGCAGGGGGCCTGGGGCCTGGGGACTGTGCTATCAGGGGACCTCAAGGCTACCAGTTGATGTAACTAGCCTGTTGCTGAGAGAGTGCCATCTGGGTTCTTAAAAACCAGCAAGCTGCCATCTGAGGAACACCAAATGGTCCCAACTCAGCTGGAACCGATGATCACCAAGGACAACAACAACATGAGGAAAAAAGAGCCCAAAAAACAGAAAGGCCCACATGAATGGGTGACTATATCAACATGTGACCAGAAGAACCAGATGGTGCCTGGCCACCACCAGTGACAGCCAAGATGGTGCTCACAATGTTGAGTCCCAGTGGCAACACAAGAAAAAAAGGGGTGGGTACTAAGAACTCTACTAAAAGACTGCAGTTGATGGTCAAAGGCCTGGGAGTTCCTCTGGGAGCATGGTCCTTAGATATGATTCTGTCCCTGATCATAGATCCTTACTGAGGTCAACTCTTTGGATAGGAATGGAATGGACTCTGTGATACCGAGTGACATTGTGTGTACACTTTATGGTTCTATGCATCTACAAGATGTCGTCCTACTGACTTCCTGCTAGAGGGGGATGGAGAAGGTGAAGAGGAGGAGACAGGAGATTGTTAAGAAGATGTGACATGTATAGAACCGAAAGGAGGAGTGTGCCATCACTGGCAAGGAGAGCAGAGTAAGCTGTAGATTGGTAGGCATGTAAATTGTAAACTTTCACTCAATCACAATGAAAAAAAGAGACCAGGCCTGATGGTCCAACAACCTGGAGAGTCCCCTGAGACCACAGCCCCTGGACTTGTTGGTAGCCTAGAGCTGACACCAGTAGTGAAACCAAAAATTCAGGCAAAGATTGGTCTGGACTATGTTACATAGCGTGATTCAGGTGGTGTGTGTGCTTTATGGTTTAATATATATATGAAGTTGTCCAACTGGTCTCTTTTCAGATGGGAGGGGGAGGGTGGAGAGGAAGGGACAAGTATTGATTGAGTGGATACTGGAAGAGTGGAAAGGAAGCATGTGCTGTTACAGGGTGAGGAGAACAGATGGAGCTGATTAGAGGTATGTGCTTGGGGTTATATGTAGGAAATTGACTTAGGTTGTAAGCTATCCTTTTATCACAGCAAAAAAAATTTTTAAAAAGAAAAAATATATATAGATACTCAGACCACATTTGACTGTTACGTGATCAATTGGAAACCCTGATGGCGTGACAGTTGCTTTATGAAAAGGTCAACACTTCAAATCTGCCCGGTGCTCCTTATATACTCTATGGGGCTGGTCTGCCCTTCTCTGCTGCTTTGAGTTAGTATTGACTTGATAGCAAAGGATTTTGTTTTGGGTTTTATGTAATCGAACTGTTGAGACAAACCTCTGAAATTTGTAATTTTGGTAGTGTTTTAGTCAGCTCGTGCAGCTCTAACAGAGATACCACAAGTGGACAGCTTTAAAAAGAGGAATTTTTTTGTCACTGTCCAGAAAGTTAAAAGTTCAAATTCGGGGAGTCTGCTCCAGGGGAAGGCTTTCTCTGCTGGCACTGGAGGAAGGCCCTTGTCATCAATCTTCCCCTGGATTGGGAGCTTTTGAGGTGCAGGGGCCTCAGTCTTTTTCCAAAGAATGCACTCAGCTCCTGACACCGGTTTACGGTGGCAAGAGATTACCAAATATGTCTTCTAGCTTCTCTCCTTTATATCTCAAGAGACCACCTCAAGGCACAAAACAAAATCACACACTGAATCTTGCTCTTCTAACATAACTGCTGCCCATCCACCCTTGTTAGCATCATAAAGGCAAGAATTCCAACAGGAAGGAACATCACACAATACCAAGAATTAAGACCCAGCCAAACTACTACAGATTTTTTTAGGGAACACAATTCAATCCATCATATCCCACCCTTTGTTCTCTAAAAAATCACATCTATGCAACATGTAAATCATATTCATACCATCATAGCAGAAGTCTTAAAAACCAAATCCAATATCTAGAAGTTCTTCAGCTATAAAATCTAGAACACAGTTATCTGCTTCTAAAATACAATGGCAGAACAGGCAAGCAAGACATTTCCATTACCAATGGAAGAAATAATAGGGAAAAAATGTAGTTAACAGCAACCAAGCAAATTAACAGAACACATCATATTAGCTCTCAATGCTCTGAAAAGAATTTTCCATTCTGAGACATTTTACACAATGGCCCTGCCCTCCAGACTCAAGGTATTGGCCACTCTCTCCAGATTTTGAGTGGTAGCCCCCCAGCCCTGTACTACAGCTCTGTCTTCCAGGCCCACTTGGACAGCAGCCCTTGCTCCCTTGGCTTCAGATGAACAAATTTCCAAGTCCATATGACTGGTAATTCATAATTAGAAACATCAGGAGCTGTGGCTCCACCCTTTTAAACCCCTGAGGTCATGGTCATACATTTGAGATTGAGGCAGCTCAGCTTCACAGGCTCAGCTACGACTTCCTATGGTCCCATGGCCTGGGCCTTAGGCTCCCCTATGCCCTGCTGGAGCAAGTGTTCCAAAGTTCTGTAGCTCTACAAGTTCAAGTGCCCAGAGGCACCCCACTCCTCCAGGAAAACTCTGAGCACAGGCACTCAGCTCTCACTCTGTGGGTTAGCTTCAGCACTGTCTCACACTAGTCTGATTTTGCTTCTGCTGTTTCTCATCATCTGCACCTTTTTCAGTGCAAACAGTTGCCCTCAGTTCCTTCTGACTCTTCATTCACAGTTTTTAAACTGCTTCCACATTGTAGGTATTTGCTGGAGTAGCACCCTATGCTCTCGGTACTAAATTCTGTTTTAGTTAGCTAGTGCTGCTTTAACAGAAATGCCACAATAGTGGATGGCTTTAACAACAAAGTTTGTTCTTACGCAGTCCAGTAGGTTACAAATTTAAATTCAGGGTGTCTGCTCCAGGGGAAGGGCTTTCCCTCTGTCAGCTCTGGAGGAAAGTCCTTGTGTCGCATCTTGGCACAGGAACCTCAGTTCTGAAGGACACACACTACTCTTTGGGCTGCTTTCTTAATGGTATGAGTTTCCCAACTCTCTTCTTGCTTTCTTGTCCTTTTATTTCTTGTAGAATAAAAGGTAGTTCAAGCCCCACTCCGGGGAATCTCCCTATATAATGAAGCAGGGAGGTGACCTTAGGAAGGGATTTACAGTCCCACCCTAACCCTTTTTAACATACAGCATAGGAAAATCACAAAATGGAGAGCAATCACAAAATGGAGAACAATCACAAAATGGAGAGCAATCACAGAATACCGAGCATCATGGTCCAGACGAATCACTGCACGTATTTTTGGGGAACACAATTCAATCCGTAACAGTCTATCATAGAGTCAGGAGGGATAATCTTTCTCGGTAGGGGACTGTCAAAGTTTCCTAGTGTTCCTGTAGCTAAAATGCCACAAGTGGGTAACTTTCACAAACAGAAATTATTTCCTCAAGTTCAGAAGTCTAGAAGTACAAATTCAGGGAGTGGCTCTAGGGGAAGGCACTTCTTGGACTCTTTCAGCTACTAGTAATGGTTGCTGGCAACATTTGGCATTCCTGAGCTTGTAGATGCATTTGCCATGTATCTGTCTTCACATGACATCTTTCCCTGTGTGTGTGTGCTATTCTGCTCTTTCTATAACTCAAAAGTGATTAGGTTTAGGGCCCACCCTAGTTAGATATGACTATTATCATAGCAAAGAAAACTCTATTTCCAAACAAGGTTGTATCGACAGGTATAGGAACTAGAACTTCAATACATGTTTTAGAGGAACACAATTCAATTCATAATAGGCAGTGATATATATCTTACCCACTCAAAATAAAATCAATCAGTTATAGATATGAGGCAGTTACACATTATTCTTTAAGATCAACCGAAGAACAAGAGATCTAAATCTTAAAACCAAACAGAAATAACCTCAGCTTATTCCCTAGGTTATTAGTTTTCTGTTGCTGTGTAACAAATTACAGATAGTCCCCAAATTATGACATCTTCAGGTTACCATATATCATACTTTTTACCATTTATTTTCTTTATTATTTGTGTATTTTAAACTTACATATATATTAAAATATATAAACATATTTTCATATTTAAATATATAAAATATATAAATATTTAAACTTATATAGTAAAATATCTCTCTAAGTTTACATGTAAAGTCTCCATCCCCCAAAGACAAAGGTTGGATTTATAAAGATACTGATAATAAAAGACAATAATAATGAAAACTGAAAGAAATTGAAGTATTTTACATATGTCATACCCAACTTATGAGGAAATTATCAGAAGGGAACCCCTGTTGTCAGTCAGGGACTATGTGTTCTCCAAACTTGGTAATTTTAGAGAGTAAACATTTATATCTCCAGTTCCTTTGGTTTAAGGACTTGAGAGTGGCTTAGTTTTGTGGTAGCTCAGAGTCTCAAATGAGATTGCAATAAAAATGTGAACCGGGCTTGACTGATGCCGAAGGCTCTGCTTCTAAAGAAGCTTAATTGTATGGCTATTGTCTAGAGCCCTCAGTTTATCACTACCTGGATCTCCGTAATTGCCCTCAGAGCTAGCAATCCAAGAGAGAAGGTAGATGTCATTTACAGACAAGCCTCAGAAGTGACAAACCACTCTTTGGCCATATTCCATTTATCACACAAAGTCCAAACCAGTGTGGGAGGGACTATTCAAGAGCAGAAAAACACCAGACAGGGATCACTGAGAGCAGTCTTAGAGGCTGCCTCATCCCTTCCTGAAACCAAAAAATCCCAGTGCCATCAAATCAGATTTGACTCACAGAGACCCTAGAGGTCAGAGTAGAACTGCCGCATAAAGTTTCCAAGGAGCACCTGGCAGATTTGAACTGCCAACAGACATAGCACTTAACCCACTAACCACCAGGATTTCCACCCCTTCCTACAGTCACATAGAAATTAACTTTAAGTATAATCTTTCCCCTAATTACTAAGTCAAAAGATTTAAAGAAAATTTAAGAACAAACAGAATTAATCTTTAACCAAAGTTAGAGTAGCTACTCAGTAATGTGGCTCAATAATTAAAAACTATTGTGCATTAACAAATAAGATATCCTTGGCACTTGGCTGGCATTTCTTTAATCATAAATTTAAACCAAATAACCTTAGATATTGTCATATATGATACCTAGAAAATTTAACCAAGCCTTGTTTGAAAATAAGATGGACAGATTTTATTTTATTCTCTATTAGCATATTTTTTGGGGGAAAGATCTCCTTTCTTCACTGACCCTTAATGCTATAAGTTTTTATTTAATTCTGCTGATTTTTCTTTTGAAAAATAGCCATTTAAGATGGCATAACAGGCCAGAGGGGAGTATGCTCTTTTATAGAAGGTATTTCTTATTTTTATCTCTATTGATGTATGCCAAGCCAAGCCAAGTGCCGTCGAGTCGGATAGCAGAATTGTTTTTAAAATCAAAACTCACTGTTTTGCCTTTCTGCAACAAAATGAAGTATACAATACAAAAGCAGTCTTCCAAGAAAAGCAACTATTATTCTGAGTTGACTTTTAGGGAGTTATCTGAAAATATAAGCTATTTTTAAATCACCTAAGATTGGATCTCAGCAAATGTCAGGAAGCATAGATGAAACATGGAAAGAGGAAGTTAGACGCCCAGTAGGGCTTATGAGAACTTCTTTATTTATATCCATGAGAAGACAAAGATGAAGGGTATTTAAAAATAAATGAAGCAAGCAGTGGAAGAACCAGACAATTATGACTTGATGACAGAAGGGTCATTTTCTTGCCTTGGTATTCAGATAACAAATAACCAATTCTCATGAAAACAGGACTCATATATCAAAGCTTTCCCAAGATTTCATGGCTAGAGATATAAAGAAATTCAAGTCTGGTACAAGACTTTAAATGTCTGTATCTTTCAACCATTTTCATTGTGATGAAGTCTAGGAGTCTGACTAGGAAATAGATCAGTCCCCATGAGTAAGATAGCACGAGCGTCAATAACACTGATAGGAAATAGAGTAGGATCTAAAACTGTTTTAAAAGGCATCCCATCTCTGGTCAGGGGAGATACTTGCAGAAGAGAAGATTAAACAATGATATCTAAACTAGGATTTAGATCATTTAAAAAATAACTAAAAATGGCAGCAACTATTTTTTGATTACTTACTGTATAGACTTTATACTGTGCATAGGAGCCCTGATTAAAACACACAAACAAACAAACAATGCTAACAAGTCAATTCAGACTAATAGTGACCATATAGGAAAGAGAAGAACTATCCATAGAGTTTCCAAGGAACACCTGGTGGATGCAAACTGCCAGCCTTTTGATTAGCAGCTACAGCTCTTAAGCATTATGTCACCACGGGTTTTCTGATGGACAGTAGTTAAGTGCTCAGCTAGTAACTGAAAGGTAAGCTATTCAAACCCATCAGCTGCTCCAGTGGAGAAAGGTGTGGCAGTCTGCTTGTGTAAAGGTTACAGTACTGGAAACTGTAATGGGGAAGTTCTACTCTGTCCTGTAGTGTCACTATGAGAGGGAATCTACTCAATGGCAATGAGTTTGAGTTGGTTTTGTATTCCACTGGAATGCTGGTAGTGTGGTGGTTAAGCATTCGGCTGCTAACTGAAAGGTCAGGATGTTTTGACCTCACCTGAAACTCTAAGGTAGAAAGATGTGACAGTCTGCTTTTGTAAAGATTACACCCTCAGAAATACTATGGGGCTATTCTACACTGAAAGGGTCACTATGAGTCAGAATCAGCTCTATGGCACACAATAGCCTACTCTAGTTAATGAAGATATAGAAAGAAAGGAAGGACATCATTTCATTTTCAAGGCATTTAAAAAGTACTCAGAAGGACAATTTATTCAATTAGTTAAAGGCACATTAAATAACACTGAGCTGTGTTTATGTTTGTGTCTGAGTAAGTGTGTAGGCAAAAGGATCTCTGAAGTAGGAGAGGTAAGTTCTCTGAGGGAAGAGGAGAGAGAGATGATGTTTGCCCAGTTTGAAGTACAGGAAGCCTGAAGATGAGTGAAGTCACCAGACTAAAAGGTAGATGTGAAACAGATTGTATGAGGTCGTGAAGCAAAAAGGAAGGTATTCAGTCTTTTTACTTTAGATAATACAGAGTTCCCAAAGATGAGTACTTTGGATGAATTAATAAGGTGACAACTTTCAGAATAAAATGTAGGATGAGAAAAGCAAGTGCAGAAAATAAAAGATGATGGAATAATTTGAGATCAAAAGAACTTGAACTTTTATAACAGTCATAGAATGAATCACGTAAAATTGCTGATATTTGACTACTTTAAGTTTATAAAGTGGAAACTTCATATGGTTAAATATACTAAGGTAAAGCCACAAGTTTGTTGTTGCTGTGGCATCAGAAACTATGTTGGGTTTGTGTGTGGAGGGCAGGTTTTAGTGGAGCTTCCAAACTCAGACTAGGTGGAAAACCCTGGCAATACACTTCTGAAAGTTAGCCAATGAAAACCCTATGGATCATAACAGGACATTGTCTGACTCACTTGCTTTGGACATCTTATCAGGAGGGATCAGTCACTGGAGGACATCATGTTTGGTGAGGCAGATGGTCAGCAAGGGTTAGGGACACCCTCAGTAAGATGGATTAGCACAATACAGGCATACCTCATTTTACTGCCCTTTGCTTTATTAGGCTTCACAGATACTGCATTTTGTATAAATGGAACCTTTGTGGCAATCCTGCACTGAGTGAGGCTATCAGCGCCATTTTACCAACTGCATGTGCTCATTTCATGTCTCTATGTCACGTTTTGTTAATTCTTGCAATATTCCAAACTTTTTCATTATGATTAGCCACGTGGTGAATAAAAAGGAGAAATTCTTCTTTTTTTTGTGTTTTAGAGGAGAGCTTGTCTAATTTTATCTGAAATATTTGAGAAAACAAAATTCCCCAAAAATAATTTTGAGGTCATTGATTTGTACAAATTCCCAAGATTTACACACTAGTTTTCTCCAATGGAGTATGCATAATTCTCTTTATTCCAGCGTATCACCATTAAGACATTATACTGATATGGTGAGGGTCTGTTCCACAAGCCACTTTCAGGTATTTAATGGAAAGACAGATGTGGTAATTTCTTTGGGCTTTTTTTATTTTTTATTTATTTTTAATTTTTTTATCATGATTGAATGAAAGTGTACATTTCCATATAAATTCATATGCACACCTATATGCAGCTCCCACTGCTCTTCCTGCCTGGTGACAGCACACCCCCTTTCTCTACTCTATACATGTCCCATCCTCCCAATAGTCTCCTATCCCCTCCTCTCTACCCATTCTCCTTCCTCCAGCAAGAGGTCAGCAGGATGACATCCTGCTGATGCACAGAATCATAAAATTCTCACAAGATACGGTCACTCTGCGTTGTCAAGTCCAATCCATTGCTGTCCGAAAAGTTGACTATTATGATTTATGGACAGGGGCAGCATCATGGCCAGGGGCCATGCTAATGGACAAATTCTTGAAGCAAATGAAGAGAGGTATTCCAGTGGATACAGGATTGATAACAAAATGAAACAGCCTATAGAGAAAGTTTTAGTGGTTTGGATAGAAGATCAAACAAGCTGCAACATTTCCTTAAGGCAAAACTTAATCCAGAACAAAGTTTTAACTGTCTTCAATTCTGTGAAGGCTGAGAGATGTAAAGAAGCTTCAGAAGAAAAGTTTGAAGCTAGCAGAAGTTGTTTAATGAGGTTGAAAGTAAGAGTGTTTGTGGAAAGAGCTTTGAGTGTGAGGTAAAGAAACAAGTGCTGATGTAGAAGCTGCAGCAAGTTTTCCAGAAAATCACTAGAATCAAATGATGATGGTAGCTAAACAACAGATTTTCGGTGCGGATGAAACAACCTTATAATGGAAGAAGATGCCAAGCAGGACTTCCATAGCTAAGAGGGGAGAAGTCAAAGCCTGGCTTCAGAACTTCAAAAGAGAGGCTGACTCGCTGGTTAGGAACTACGCAGATGATGACTTTAAGTTGAAGCCAATACTCATTGGCTCTTCTGAAAACCCTAGGGCCCTTAAGAATTATGCTAAATATACTCTGCCTGTGCTCTGTAAATGGAACAACAAAGCCAGGATGATATCACATCTGTTTACAACATGGTTTAATGAATATTTTAAGTTCGTTCTTGAAACTGACTGCTCAGAAAAAAAAACAAAGATTACTTTCAAAATATTACTTCACCTAGACAATGCACCTGGTCACCTAAGAGCTCCGATAGAGATGTACAAGGAAATTAATATTGTACTCATGCTAACTAACACAACATCCATTCTGCAGCCTGTAGATCAAGGATAGTTTCAGCTTTTAAATCTGATGATTTAAAGAAATATGGTTGTAAGGATATAGCTGTCATAGATAGTGATTCATCTAATGGATCTGAGCAAAGTAAACTAAAAACCTTCTGGAAAGGATTCAAAATATTAGATGCCATTTAGAACATTTGTGATTCACGGGAGAAGGTCAAAATATCAACATTAACATGAGTTTGGAGAAGTTGATTCCAACCTTCATGACTTTGGAGGGTTTAAGACTTGAGTGGAGGAAGTAACTGGAAATAGAAAGAGAACTAGATGTAGAGCTTGGAGACGTGACTGAATTGCTTCAGTCTCATGACAAAACTTTAACAGATGAGGAGTTGCTTCTTACAGATGAACAAAGAAAGTAGTTTATTTAAATAGAATCTACACATGGTGAAGATGCTGTGAACATCACTGAAAAGACAACAAAGATTTAGAATACTACATAAATTTAGTTCATAAAGCTGTTCTACTGTGGGTAAAATGCTATCAAACAAAATCTCATGAAACAGACAAAAGTGATGAAGAGTCAATCAGTGCAACAGTTTTCATTGTCTTATTTCACTGTCTTATTTTAGGAAATTGCCACAACCACCCCAGCCTTCAGCAACCACTAACCTGATTATTCAGCAGCCATCAGCATCAAGACAAAAGCCTCCACCAGCAAAAAGATTGTAACTCATTGAAGGCTCAAATGACAGCACTTTTTAAAGCAATGAAGTATTTTAAAATTATGGCATATACAATGTTTCTTTAGACATAATGCTATTGCACACTGCCAGGGATTGAATTGTCTGTTTGCTTCCTTTTCCTTTATATGCCAAGAGATGGTCTCGTGGCACAATATAACCTTGCACATTGAGTCCTGCCTCATCTACACAACCACTATCCATCCTCCATCATTAACATCATAGAGGCAGGATTTACAACACCTTGGAACATTGCACAATACCAGGAGTCACAGCCCACCCAAATTGCCACACACATTTTGTGGGTGACACAATTCAATCCACGACAGTGCGCCGTAGCATTGTGTCTAAAGAAACAATGTATATACCATAATTTTAAAAATACTTTATTGCTACAAAATGCTGTAATTTGATCTTTCAATGAGTCACAATCTTTGGACAAAGGACAGCTCAAGAACACATAATATTACAACAAAATAATGGCTGGCTTGGCATGCAAAGACCTCGAATTAGAAAACCAAAAGGGAAGAACAAGTTTTATGTTGAACTGCTGACTTTTTGATTAGCACCATAGCACTTAACCACTAACCACCAGAGTTTCCCATTAACATCATAAAGGTAGGATTTACAGCATACTGAAAAATGTGGCAGATTACAAAATGGTGGACAGTCACACAATATGATCATCATGGCCTAACCAAGTAGACAGGTACTTGGGGTGACACAATTCAATCCATGACAGCAGCTGAGTATGTTAAACATTTGCACGACTTAGGGACCCTGAATTTCTTAACAATACATTCTTATAATTTGGATTCATGCTTATAACTTCCATTTCTCTCTTGAGGCTTTGTATATTTTATATTTTAAATTATATTCATTTTATTGGCTGGATTACTAAATATGTTTTGAAAAGATTATATTATGAGAGAAATACAACAGCAGTTTGTACAAATTATAATTTTATCACCTCGGAGAATGTACAGATAATGATGAAATTAACAAAATCATGTTCACATGTCTATATGAAGACTGCCAACTAAGTTTACAAACTCATTGCAGAAACAGTGCTACATACCTCATTGCTGAATATCACTATGGTCACCCTTGAACTACTCCTCTTAGGAAGTTCTATACCAATGCCAGGACCCAGTTCACCGTTCAGTGCAATTTTGGAACTCTTTTTCTGGAATGGCCATCAGGGCTGTCATTGTATTACCCTGATGTCCTGAATGTCACCAAATGTCTTCCATTCAATATTTCTTTTATATTCAGGTGAAAAAAAAAAAAACAAGTTGTTGGGGGCCAGATCAAGTGAGTAGGGAGGGAGTTATTTGTTTACTGACTAAAAGTCCCTCACAAACAGCTATACAATTAAGTTCATGAACTTGCCACCTTGCCACTGTGCAAAATGGCCATTCCAGAAAGAGTTCCAAAATTGCTTTGAATGGTGGACTAGGTGCTGCTGTCTGAGCCTAACTTCCCAAGGGGAGTACTTCAAGGTGACTGCAGTGATAGCAATGAGATATGTAGCACTTAGAACAATTAAGTTAGCAGACTTAATTGTCTGACCTTGTATACAAATATCTATGTTGAATGTTGATCTGAATAATTGAAATATTTTAGAGACTATAATGCTAACAGATTTCAAAGGGCAGCTCAAGACAAAATAAAGTATTATAATGACATATGCAAAGAGGTGGAAATAGAAAATCAAAAAGAAGAACATGTTCTGTGTTTGTCAAGCTGAAAGAATTGAAAAAATTCAAGCCTTGAGTTGCAATAGTGAAGGATTCTATAGGGAAAGTATTAAATGGCTTAGGGAGCATCAAAAGAAGATGGAAGGAATGCACAGAGTCATTATACCAGAAAGAATTGGTCGATGTTCAGCCGTTTCAAGAGGTACCATACGATCAGGAACCGATGGTACTAAAGGAAGAAGTCAGAGCTTCAGTGAAGGCATTGGTGAAAAATAAGGCTCCAGAAGTTGATGGAATATTAATGGAGATATTCCAAAAAACAGATGCAGTTCTGGAAGTGCTCATTTGTCTATGTCAAGGAATTTGGAGGATAGCTATCAGGCCAATTGACTGGAAGGTGATACAACTGAATGCAGTGATTACTGAACAATATCATTAATATCACGTGCAAGTAAAATTTTGCTCAAGATCCTTCAAAAGCTACTGCAACAGTATATTGACAAGAAGGAACTTCCAAAAATTCAAGCTGGATTCAGAAGAGGATGTGGAACCAGGGATATCACTGCTGATGTCAGATGGATCTTGGCTGAAAGCAGAAAATACCAGAAAGATGTTAACCTGTGTTTCATTGACGATGCCAAGGCATAGTGTGGATCATAACAAATTATGCCTACCATTGTGGAGAATGGTAATTCCATGACACTTAATTGTGCATTTCAGCAATCTGTATATGGATCAAGAAGCAGTTGTGCAAACAGAACAAGGCAACACTGCATGGTTTAAATTCAGGAAAGGTGTGTAACACGATTGTATCCTTGCACCATACCTTTTCAATCTATTAGCAAATAATCCCAGAAGCTAGGTTATATGAAAAAGAAAGATGCATCAAGATTGGAGGATGACTCATTAACAACTATGTTACGCAGATGACATCACCTTATTTGCAGAAAGTGGAGAAGATTTGAAATACTTAATGATGAAGATCAAGGACTACAGTGTTCAGTTTGGATTGTGCCTCAACATCGAGAAAACAAAAATCCTCACAACTGGATCAGTAAGCAATATTGTCTGTCATAAATGGAGAAAGGATTGAGTTTGTCAAAGATTTTCATCTTACTTGGGTCCACAATCAACATCCACGGAAGTAGCAGTCAAGAAATCAAAAGACATACACATTGGGAAAATCTGCTGCAAAGGATCTCTTGAAAATATTAAGATGTCACCTTGAAGACTAAAGAGCACTGACCAAAGTCACTGTGTTTTCAATCAAGTCATATGCATGCAAAAGCTGGACAATGAACAAAGAAGACAGAAGAAGAACTGATGCCTTTGAATTGTGGTGCTGGAGAAGAATGTTGAGTGTACCATCGACCGCCAAAAGAACAAACAGATCTGTTCTGGAAGAAATACAACCAGAGTGCTCCTTGGAAGCTAAGATGGTAAGACTACATCTTACATACTTGGAACATGTTGTCAGCAGGGATTAGTTCCCTGGAGAAAGATGTCATACTTGGTAGAGTGGAGGGTCAGCAAAAAAGAGGAAGACCCTCGATGAGAAGGATTGACACAGTGGCTGCAAAAATGGGCTTAAGCATAAAAACAACTGTGGAAATAGCACAAGAAGAGGCAGTGTTTCATTCTGTTGTGCATATGGTTGCTGTAAGTTGGAGCTGACTTGACAGCACCTAACAACAACAGAATCATTCACAGCTCCTGGCAAGATAGGCAAGATGTATTCAACAAGAAGTAATGTGGGCTTGCTTCCCACTATTCGGCAGCTGATCAAGAGGTGGTAAGAAAGATGCGGTATAGGCCTGATGCAGGAGCAAGCCTGAGCTGGGAATGTTCCAGCTGTGGTGGTATGGTGAAGCCTGGTGGAATGGAGGAGTGGCACATGGGGCTAGATGGTGGCAGAAAGAAACGTAAAGATAATGTCTTCCAGTTGAAACCAGGTTATGAGATGTTTCCTGGAATCATCATTATTCCTTATCATTGTGTAGTGCTCCATTGAGTATATATACCATAGTTTATCAATCCATTCTTCTGTTGTTGGACATCTGGGTTGATTCCATCTTTTTGCTATCGTGGACTGTGCTGTGATAAACATTCTTGTGCAAGTGTCTGTTGGTGTGAAAGGCCTTGATTCTGTAGGATATATTCCAAGTACTGGAATTATTGGGTCAAATGGTATATCAGTATCCATTTTTTTAAGGAAACACCAGATTGCTTTCCAAAGAGGCTGGACCATTTTGCAACCCCACTAACAGTGTAGGAGGGTTCCACTTTCTCCACAGCCTCTCCAGCATTTGTTGTTTTGTGTTTTTTGGATCATGGCTAACCTTGTTGGGGTGAGATGGTATCTCATTGTCATCTCGATTTGAATTTCTTTAATAACTAAAGATCGTGAACATGTCTGCACGTGTTTTTTGGCTGCCTGGATCTCCTCTTTAGTGAAATGTTTGTCCATCTCCTTTGATGGTCCAGCTGTTTTGGGGTTCCCCTGGGAGCATGGCCCCTGGCCCTGATGCTGCCCTTGCCCATAAATCATAATGAGGGTCCACTCTACGGACACGAACGGATTGGACTTGGCGATGCAGAGTGACCATATATTGGATGCACTTTATGGTTCTATACATCTATAGGATATCATCCTGCTGACCTCTGGCTGGAGGAAGGAGAGTGGGTGGAGAGGAGGGGAAAGGAGACTGTTGGAAGGATGAGACATGTATGGAGCAGAGAGGAATAGTGTGCTGTCACCGGACAGGGAGAGCAGTGGAAGCTGCATATAGGTGGGCATGTAAATTTATACAGGAATGTACATTTTCACTCAGTCATATTAAATAAATAAAAAATTTTAAAAAAGAAAGAAAAGTAAAGATACATAAAGAAAAAAAAGATAATCAGTGGGTTGAGATAGGGCTTTTCTGGAGCTAGTGGGAAGTGGATGAGGTGGCATACAGAATACATGGAAAATAGTAAGCAGCAGACCAGTGACTCTCAAGCTTCAGTGATATGTAGTGACCTGACTAGAAGGCAGGTAGGTAGCATATAGGGCTAGGTAGGAAGGAGGATGAAAAGGTAGAAAGAAAGAAAGGAAAGCAAGTTCTGTAATGGAAGACTGCAGGTGGTTCTGGAGTGGATCTGGCGTGGTGGTAGGCTGATGGCTCTTTAGTCAAGATAGTGTGGCATGGCCTGGTGAGAAGGGGAGGGGATGGCACACATGGCTAGGTCAGTACGATTGAGGTTGACCTGGACTAATGGCTTTCTCACTAAGGTGATGCAGTGTACCCGTTGGGAAGGAGTGGGGTTGCCATACTGGGCAAGGTGGGAGGAAGAAAGAAAAAGAATGACATGGTGGGAACTGGTGGGTAGAAATGGTGGGGACCCAGGCTGGCAGTAGGTCAGTGACCCTCTAGTCGAGTGATATAGCATGGCCTGTTGCAAAGAGGTGGAGTTGTCATACTTGACAAGGTGGAGGGGGAGAAACAAAAGGAAGAAAGTGAAACAAATTGCACTGGTAGCTTGTGGGTAGGGTAGGGCAGACCTGGGTTGATGGGAGGCTAGTAGCTCTCTAGCTGAGTAGCACAGCATGGCCTGTTGGGAAAAGGTTGGAGTAGCATAGCAGACGGAAACGTGAGGAATGAGAAGACAAGTATCTTTGATTAGCAGGTGCTCTATGTCCTTCTGGGAGCTCTGTGACGTTGCCTTCCTGTATTCTCTGTCCAGGATCATCACTGGCTATGCTGCAAGATAGCAGTGATGGGCCATGTTAGTTGTTAGGGGACCCTCACTCTGTATCTGCCCTTGTTCTCTGTATTCTTTAAGTTTCTTCTTATATTTGATGTCTGATCTATTTCTTTATCCCTTCATTTGAAGCTTAGAGTTCCAGGACTAATGTCTGTAAAAGGACGCCCATAAGGTAATTGTCTAGGGCACCATGTTGTTTCTGTTGTATTCTTCATTTCTAATTGTTTGCTTTGAATTTTAATATAATTTTGTTTTTACTTTAACCAGCATTTAAGGCTAAAAAGTCAGTTAGTTCCACAAGGTAACAAACAATAAAATAGCAACTCCCGGTTGTAATTTTGATTCTTGTTGCCCAGAGGAAATAATTTTCAGGTTTTTTAGTTCATCCTTTTTTAATTTGGCTTTGGCTTTTTTAATTTAACTCCATGTTTATAAATACAATCCAATGCTTCTACTGATATTTAAGGATTTTTCAGTTTCAAGTGTTGTTGTGTATTGAGTTGTGTCCTCCCCAAACTGTGTGTAGCAATTTGGATAAGCCATGATTACCAGTATTGTGAGGTGTTCTTGTGTGTCATAAATTCTGCCTCTATGGTGTTAATGAGGAAGGACAGTGGTGGTTGTGTTAGTGAGTCAAGACTCCATTCTGAGGTTGTATTGTACATTCAAGGAGTTGCTTGGGATATAAAGGAAATGGGAGCAAGCAGAAAGCTGGGGATGTTATACCATCAGAAACAGAGCACATCCTAAGGACCCATGGTCCCTGCAGCTCAGAAGTTCCCAGTCCAGGGGAAGATTGACAACAAGGATCTTCCTCCAGAGAAAGACATCTGCAGCTAGTACCCTGAATTTTGACTCTTGGTGAAGAAATAAATATATCTTTGTTAAAGTCATACACTTGTGTTTTGTTTCTGCTACAGCAGCACTAGATGAGTAAAACAGGTATCAGTTAGATATTTTTGAAAGCTTGTGTATCTGTAAAAGTCTGTATTACCCTTATCTACTGGAACAATAATCTTGATGATTGGAGATCATTTTGCCTCTGAGTTTTTTAAACTTTATTTTGCTATTACCTTGTAATGTTGTTGTTGTAAAGCATTGTGACACTCTGATCCTTTGAATTTGATAATGTGTTTTCTTCCTATAATAGTCATAATCATCTCTTTGTTAAGAGAGTTCTATAATTTTTCTGCACTGTGTTTTTTGCGGATTGTTTATTGTCTTGGGAACTCACTGGGCCTTTTCTGTCTGGAAACTCATGTCCAAGTCTGGGGGATTGTACTTCCTCCATAGTTTCTTCTGTCTTTCTGGAAGTTTTCTCTTTGGGTCTTGATCCCTAATTTTATTACATATTTCATTTCTTTTTTGTCTTTTTGTTTTCTTCTACTTTCTGGGAAATATCTTCAGCTTTGTTTCCCAAATCTGGTTGCAGTTTGCATTCCTGCTACTGTGTTTTCAATTTTATTTATCCTTTTGTATTATCAGAATACTTCATAAAATAACATTCTGTTTTTAGTTTATATCCTTTTATCTCTTTGAAGATACTGTTCTTACTTATGGGAAATTTTCTTCTACTGCTTGAATTGCCTGTGTTCTTTGTTTTGATTATTTTGGCATTTGTCTTTCATAGTAGAAATTGATTAGAATTGATCTCTCTCATTCTCTTTCTCTCTCTCTGTGTGTGTGTGTTGGAAAGGTCTTCTTAGGTGGTGAACTTCTCTGCAAAGTTGTTTAAGCCAAGTGCTCATGGCGACTGAGTTATTTTGTTGGAGGCCTGCCAGGAGCCAGCCCCAGCTGGGTTTCGGGAACACGAAGGGGTTGGGTGGCATCGGCGGAGGAGGAAAATGACGAGACTGAGACAGGAAAGAGTTTTGGAGAAAATGGCAGCCCCCTAAGGTCTGTCTTCCTTTATTTTTTATAGTTGAGGTGAGGTGATTTTCACCCTGCCCCCTGACCACACAAGCTATTGGCTAACTTGAAGCCTATACCTTGTGGTCTTTTTTTTCCATGTTAATTATTAGGGCCTTCTGGATAATGGCCCAAGACAAGTGGTCTTTTTACATATTAATCACTAGGGCCTTCTAGGTAATGGCCTGGGACAAGTGGTCTCTTTACATACTAATCATTAGGGCCTTCTGGGTAATGGCCTGGGACAAGTGGCCTCTTTACATATTAATCATTAGGGCCTTCTAGGTAATGGCCCGGGACAAGTGGTCTCTTTACATGCTAATCATTAGGGCCTTCTAGGTAATGGCCCGACCTTGAGCTCAACTAGCTCTGTGCTTCAAGGTCAGGAGGTACAGGAGGAAGGGGGATGTGCAGTTAGGGCAAAATATTATCAAGGACAGTATGGCCAGAAATATGTCACAGGTGAAATGCCTCCACCCGCTGTCACATAGACCTGTAACTTTGTTCACAAAGGCCTTTGTGGGTGACGGGCCTCAGCAGAGGCCTTCAAAGTCATCCGGCTTCTTTCCGGTTCTTGTAGGTTTCCTCAGAGAGGAATTCTCTACAATGCCTGGCTGGATATGAAGGATAATTCAGACAGTATTTCCTCAGACTTGAGTGGGAAAAGTGGTGGGGAGCGTTGCCTTTTCTACTATAGGCAGATTATTTCATTGAATCCCTAGTTTTTAGTAAGCTAATTCTATTGCTAGCTGAATTCAAAGTCTCGTTGCAGATTCCTCCTAATTCAACTTTTCTGAAAAGTAGATGTCAGTCTTCTGCATGGGCCAAGTAACCTGGCAGGGGCAGATTTAGAAGACTAACTGCTCCTGATGTGAGCATTTACCCATTTTAGTTTCATTCTTAGTTGCATCTTCACTTTCAGAGAGCCTTCCTTCTTTTTCTATTCTTTTTTGGGGGGGAGTTGGTGGGTATTTTTTATTTTAATAATAAAGTGTTTTCAAGAAATTACCCAAATTTAGTTGAATGTTTATAATTTAAGATGTTTATATTGAGATGAATAAGTTTATGTCAAATGTGTAATAACTGTCAGTAGTTTTAAAGACAATTTCAAAATAATGTATGAATTAAAGACTTCCCTGTCCCACATCAAGTGTAACAAAATTAGTTTAATTACAGTAACATATGTTAAAAATAACATTTTATTATGTATACTTTTTGTTTCATATCAGAATGCTCTTGGCTCTTGCTAAGATAAAGAGAATCCATGAAAATATCAATTGTCTTATTGCTCAAACTTATTTGAGTACATGCCAACATTATTTACCAAAAATCTGGAAATAACTATTCTGAAAATGCATTTTCTGTATCACAAATACCTTCCCTTTTCTCAGCTACCAATGTCTACACAGTTTGCTAACTTGGAGTTAAATCTTAATGAGTTTTTGTTGATAACATGCACTGATGGAGAGTAGACTGACCTATTCAACTTGTTCTTAGTATCACACAATCCAGAGTAGACATACATTCAGCTGGGTATCACCATTCTTCCAAAGTGATGCCACTGGTATGCTCTTCTATTGCTATTCTTTAAATGGCAACCATATGAACAGTTTTTAAATCCATTTAGCAAGTCAATATTGATACCACAAGTGAATGACTTTAACAAAGAGAAGTTTATTCTCTCCAGTAGGGCTAGAAGTCTGAATTCAGGGCACTGGCTCAGGGGAAAGGCTTTCTCTGTTGGCTCTGGAAAAAGGTCCTTCTGATGCATCCATCTTCTCTTGGTCTGGAAGCATCTCAGCACAGGAACCTCAGGTCTCATGGTGTACTGTGCTCCAAGCACTACTTTCTTGTGAGTATGAAGTCCCCAACTCTCTGCTTATTTCCTTTCCCTTTATCTCTTCAGAGACAAAAGATGTTGCAGATCATACAAACTCCTTTTACATTGGATCTGGTATGTAACATTAGCGAGGGTATTGTTACTGTCCCACCCAAATCCTTTTCAACTTAATCCAGTCTTGCCCCTCTAATCACAGGCAGAGATTAGGAGTTACAACATATATAAAACTTAGAATCACAAAATAGAGAACAATCACACAATACTGAGAATCATGGCCCAGCCAAACTGCTACATTTTGGGGGATACATAATTCAGTCTGTGACACCTGTGAAATTCAGATATATCACAAATTTCAAAGTCAGAAAGTAGTCTACTTAAGTATTCTTATACAGCCTAGGCTGCTTGATTTAAGTTACAGAGCTTTATTTCAGCAATTATACTTGGAGAAGACAAGAATGTTTCCTATGACTACCATTTATTTCTTTGATATATATCCATTTTACACAGCCTTGTAAATTACTAGAAAAAATCTTGACTAAAAAATGCTGAGATAACCAGCAACAACACAATATAGCATATTACCACAGAACAAATAAGTGAATTTAAAGATCTTGGCTACTAGGCCTGAAAGGACCCCCAACAGGGGAGACCCCTCCTCAAGTCACAGGTGACGGCATAACCCCAATCAGTCACGAAGTCTGCAGCTTGATGCAACAGCAAGAGGTTTTTATTCCAGCGCGCTGGGGCTCAATCCATACTCTTGTCAGAGCAGAGGGAATGGGCCCCGAACAAGAAAAGTACAGAGTATATAAAGGCAGGGTCTTACATTCTTGGGGGAGGTGGGGTTGGGGAAGGTTCCGCGTGGGGTTGGTTTGTATTAGCTCGGGGCTAGGGCGGGTATTTCGGGTGCATTTACTTCCTGGTATTTCTGAAACTAGCCTTTTTGGGTAAGTTCCTTCTTGTTATTCCCGAAACCAGCCTTTTTGGGTAAGTTCCTTGAACTCTGAAGGGGGGTTGGTTCTATATTGTCCTATTGTTTCCAAAACTAGTTCTTGTGGTTAGGGAAGTGGCCCTTCCTGTTTTCGTTCACCAGTCAGGAATGTATGGGCTGAGTTCTGGGGGGGGGGGGGGGGGGGGCGGTAACTAGAGGAAAGTTGTAAAAAGATCTTTTCCTTACAACAAATTTTTCCCTAACAGGCCATCATACGTTGGTTCTCATGATCAAATTATAAAGTGGCTTTTGTCAAGGTTGTGTAAAAAAGGAACTACTGGTAATTTTTATGTTTAAATAAAAATAATTTTTGCATTTGTTTTATGTAGGAGTTTATAATTCAAGTCAATTTCTTAGGCAAAAACCTACATACACATTGCTATATGACCCTAGTTATTCTCCCTACAGTGTGACAGCATACTCTTCCTCTGCACACTGCATTTCCCAAGTCCATTCAGCCAGTTCCTGTCCTCTTCTGCTTTCTCATCTGACCTCTGGACAAGAGATACCCAGTTAGATTCCTATGTCTCTAACCAAGCCAACAAGTACACTTTTCAACAGGATGGTTTTGTGTCTTACATCCCACTTAAATCTTTGCTAAGGAAACGGCTTATGGAACAGTTTCAGTTCTGGGCTAACAGAAGCCAGGGGTCATGTCTTATGGGGACCCTCCAGTCTGTCAGACCGTCTAGTATTTTTCCTAGAGTTGGAGTTCTGCAACACATATTTCTTCCACTCCATCAGGGAATCTTTACTGAGATCCCTGTAAATGCAGTCTTAGGTGGTAGCCAGGCAGGTGGGTCTTATGTTGATGTAGCCAGGCAGGTGGGTCTTATGTTGATGTAGTCTCTGGTGTAGTCAGCCATTTCTATCTCTTGGGCTGACATTTTCCTGGTATCGGTGATGCTCTTTTTTCTCCTTTGCTCCAGATGAGTTAAGATCAGTTGATACTTCTTAGACGTCTGCTTGATGGCTTTTAAGACCCCAGATGTCACACACCAAAATGTGATACAGAGGATATTAAAAAATTTTGTTATGCCAGTTGAGCTAGTTGTCCCCTGACCATGATTCCTAGAGTCCCAACTCTGCTAGTCTGTCCCTAAAAGTGTGTGGTTGTGTTTGGAATACTTCTAAGCTTTGGGTTTAGTCCGTTTGTGCTTACCCCAGCTCTGCTGTGTGTTATCTTTTCCCTTTCACCTAAAATAATTCTTATCAATTATTTAATTAATGAATACCCTTCTCCCTCACACCTACACCCCATAATGACCAAAGAATGCTGCCTTCTGTGTTTAAACCTATTACTGAGTGCATATAATTGTGCTCCTGTATACACGGTCTGACAATTAAGTTCACAAACTTGCCACCATGCACTTACGTTGGCAGCACTGTACAAACAACTCCGTAAAGTTTCATAACCTTGGTGTGTAACTGTCTCACAGCTGTATTCATGTCAATGTGTTGTGGTGTCTTGCTGAGTTGTGTTTATTATTGTTTTTGCATGTTTTTGTGTGCTGTCATGAGAATATCAGAGCTTATATTAGAGCAACGAACAAACATTAAATATCTTGTTAAATTTGGCAAGAGTGGAAGTGGAACAGGGGCATGTTAGTCAAAGTTTATGGGGATAATGCCATGAAGAAAACAGTAGTGTACAAATAGATTAAATGTTTTGCTGAGGAGAGAAACTGTCACTGATGAAGAGAAGTCAGGGCAGTCAGTATAAATAGAACTGACAAAAGCATTGCAAAAATTTGTACCAACTGGACAAACAACAAAGTTTACTATTTGGGAGTGCTGAAAAGCCTAGATGAAAAAGTTAGACAAAAATCACCTGAATTTTTCACCAACAACTCCTGGCTCTTGCATCGTGACAGTGCATCAGCTCACACAGCACTGTCTGTGAGGGAGTTTTTAGCCAGTAAACAAATGATTTTTTTTTGAAAACTCTTCCTACTCACCTGATCCAGGCTCTAATATTTTTTTCTTTACCCAAAGATAAAGGAAATATTGAAAGGAAGACATTTTGATGACAGGACATCAAGGGTAATACAGTGACAGCTCTGAAGACCCTTCCAGAGACTTCCAAAATTGCTTTGAAGGGTGGACTAAGTGCTGGAGTCATGCTTAGCTTCCCAAGGGGAGTACTTTAAAGGTGACTGTATTGATAGTCAGCAATGAGGTATGTAGCACTTTTTCTAGGAGGAGATACCAACCTTGTCAGAGTTCGCTTTATTTGTCCTTCTTCAACTAATTTCACAGAGTATAATGCCTTCTAGACTGTTCAATGTTATGGTATGTTTTCCAATTTCATCACTATTCTTTGTCATGGCATGATATTTCATTGTGAGAATATAGCATAATTTGTTTATCCATTCTTCTGTTGATGAGCACCTAGGTTGATTTCATCTTTTTCCTATTGTGAACGTTGTTGCACATGTATCTATTTTTGCATCTGTGATGAACACGTATCTATTTCTGTAGCAGCTTAAGTTTGTGAACTGACTACCCATGCAGTTACATTGGCAGCAGTGCACAAACAACTCAGTAAGGTTTCATAACCTTGGTATGTAGGTGTCTCACAGCCTTGTTCATGTCGACGTATGGTGGTGTCTTGCTGAGTGGCATTCATAGTTGTTGTTGCCTGCTTTTGAGTGCCATTGCAAAAATGTCAGACCTTGAATTACAGTAATTAACAAGCATTAAATTTATTGTTAAACTTAGCAAGAGTGGAACTGAAATCAGGGACACCTTAGTCCAAGTTTATGAGGATAATGCCATGAAGGAAAGGGTGGTGTATAGACGGATTAAACATGTTTCTGAGAGGCGAGAAAGCGTCATTGATGAAGAGAGGTCAGGGCAGTCTGTAATGAGCAGAATTGATGAAAACATTGTAAAAATGTGTGAAATTATACATCAAAATCATTGGCTGACTATGGGAAGCATTAGCAGACTAAGTAAATGTTGACAGAGAAACAGGTATATCTTAACTGGAAATCTTGACATGAGAACATTGTGTGCAAGTGAAGGAGCTCACCAATGAACAAAAGCAAAGGAAAGTCGAAGTTTGCCAAGACCTTTTGGAGAGGCAAGACAATGTTTCGGGCCACGTTATCACTGGTGATAAAACATGGGTGTATCAGTATGACCCTGAAACAAAACATCAAAGTGGACAATGGAAGTCAGTCAATTCTCTACAAGCAGAAGAATTCTATCAGTCCAAACCAAGAGTCAAAATGATGTTGCTAACTTTTTTTTTTTAATATCACAGTGATTGTTTATTATGAATTTGTACCAACTGGACAAACAGTTAACCATGTTTATTCTTTAGAAGTGCTTCAGCTTCGTGAAAAAGTTAGATGAAAGCAACCTGAATTTTCGCCAACAGTTCATGGCTCTTGCATCATGACTGTGCATCAGCTCACTTGGTGCTGACTGTGAGAGAGTTTTTAGCCAATTAACAAATACCTGTATTGGAACACCCTCCCTGTTCACTTGATCTGGGCCCCAGTGACATTTCTTTAACCAATGATAAAGGAAAAATTGAAAGGAAGACATTTTGATGACATTCAGGATATCAAGGGTAATATGATAACAGCTCTGATGGCTATTCTGGAAAAAGAGTTCCAAAATTGCTTTGAAGGGTGAACTAGGCTCTGGTGTCAGTTTGTAGTTTACCAAGTGTAGTACTTTGAAGGTGACTATAGTGATATTCAGCAATGAGGTGTAGCACTTTTTCAAGGATGAGTTTGCAACCTTAATTGTCAGAGCTTTTATTCTAAGAAAGATTTCTGGGTTCTAGGGTATTTCTATTTGTAGCTTTTTAAGAAAGTGCCAAATTAATTTCCAAAGTGCTTTTTCCATTTTACACTCCCACCAGCACTGCATAAGTGTTCCAGTTTCTCCACATCCTCTCCAACATTTATCATTTTGTGTGTTTTGGATTATTGCCAGCCTTGCTGAGGTGACACAGTATCACATCGTGGTTTTAATCTGCATTTCTCTGATGGCTAATGATCATGGAGCATTTCCTCATGTCTTCTTCGGTGCGATGGCTTTTATTATCCTCTGTCATTTGTAATTGGGGTATTTGTTGTTTTCTCACTGAGGTTTTGGAACATCTTACAGATTTTACAGATTAGACACTGATCCAACATGTCATCCACAGTTTATAGCTTGTCTTTTGGTGAAGTATTTTGATGAGTATAAGTGTTTGATTTTCAGGAGTTCCTAGTTATCTATTTTTTCTTCTAGTGTTTGTGCCTTGTTGGTAATGTTTCCATTGTGTTCATATGATGTACTTAGGCTCTCACCATTGTCCCTGTTTTTTCTTCCATGATCTTTATGTTTTAGATTTTATATTTAGGTTTTTGATTAATTTTGAGCTAGTTTTATGCATAGTGTGAGATATGAGTCTCATTTCATTTTTTTTGTAGATTGATATCCAGTTATACCAAACCTCATTTGTTAGACTGTCTTTCTCCAAGTTTATGGACTTTGGGATTTTATCAAGTATTAGTTGCTCACAGGTGGATAATTTTATGTCTGGATTCTCAATTCTAATCCATTTGTCTATGTATATGTTTTTGTACCAGTACCAGACTGTTCGGGCTACTGTGGTAGTGTAATAGACTCTAAAGTCAGATAACGTGAGGCCTCTCACTTTGTTCTTCTTCAGTAATGCTTTGTTTATCTGAGGCTTCTTCCCTTTCTATATAAAGTTGGTGATTTGTTTCTCCATCTCATTAAAAAAAAATGCCACTAGAATTCATATCGGGATTGCATTATATCTATAGATTGCTTTGGGTAGAATAGACATTTTCAGGAGGTCCACTCTTCCTATCCATCAGCAACATAGGTTTCTTCACTTAGGTCTCTTTTCGTTTCTTGCGGTAGAGTTTTGTAATTTTCTTTGTATACATCTTTTAAGTCTCTGGTTAGATTTATTCCTAGTATCTTATCTTATCAGAGACTATAATAAATGGTAATTATTTGGTGATTTTCTCTTTGACGGTCTCTTTGTTGGTATCAGGGAATCCATGTGTGCATGTTTAGCTTATATCCCTGATATTTTGCTGAACTCTTTTATTAGTTCCAGTATTTGTTTTGTGGATTCCTTAGGGTTTTCTGTGCATAAGATCTTATTATCTGCAAATAGAGATGTTTTTACTTATGTTTTTACCAATTTGGATGGTCTTTATTTCTTTATGTTTCCTAATTGCTCTGGCCAGAACTTCCAGAACAATGCTGAATGAGAGTGGTGACAATGGCCATCCTTGTCTGGCTCCTGTTCTCAGTAGAAATTCTTTGACACACTATCATTTAGAATGATGTTGACTGTTGGCTTTGCATAGATATTAAGAAATGTTGTTGTGGGTGTTAGGGTGTCATTATGTTGAGGAATTTCCCTTCTCCTATTTTGATGAGAGTTTTCAACGTGAATAGCTGTTGGACTTTGTCAAATGTGTTTTCTGCATCAACTGATAAAATCAAGTAGTTTTCATCTTTTATTTATGTGCTTGATTATATTGTTTTTCCAATGTAGAATTCGTATGTTGGCTAGAATTTTGTTGAGGAATTTTGCTTCTAAGTTCTAGAGAGATATTAGTCTGTACTTTTTCCTTTTTGGTGCTACCTTGAACCAGTTTTGGTGTCAGGGTTATTCTGGCTTTGTAGAATGAGTTTAGGGGTATTCCATCCTTTGCTATGCTCTAAAATACCTTTAGTAATAGTGCTGTTAATTCTTACCTGAAAGTTTGGTAGAATTCTCCAGTGAAGCTGTCTGGGCCAGGACTTTATTTAGTTGGCAGTTTTTAAAATTACCTTTTCAATTTCTTCTGTGATGAGTTTATTTAGTTGTTTTACTTCTGTGCTAGTTTTGGTAGGTGATGTGTTTCTCTAAATTTTCCCATTTTCTTTGGGTTTTAAAATCCATTATAGTAAAATTTATCATAGTATTCTTTTAAGATTCTTTTAATTTCAGTTGAGACTATTGTAATATTCTCCTTCTCATTTCTTATATGAGATATTTGCATATGCTCCTGTTTTTCTTTTGTCAGTTTGGCCAATGTTTTGACAACTTTGTTGTTCATTAAAATAAAATAAAATAAAAAATTAAGGAAAAAAAACAGCATCTGGTCTTGGTAAATCTTTCCATTGTTTTTATATTCTCTATTTCATTTCTTTCTGTTCTAATTTTTTTTTATTTCTTTTCTTCTGGTTCCCAAGGGGTTCTTTTGTTGTTCTCTTTATACTTATTCAGTTATAGAATTAATTTTTTGATTTGGGCTATTCTTTTTGTCTGTATGCATTTATTGAGACAAACTGACCTCTAATTACTGCTTTTGCTGTGTCCTGTAGATGCTGGTGGGAGGTGTTTTCATTCTCATTTGTATGAATTTCTTTATTCAGTGTTAATTTCTTTTATAACCAAATTGTTTCAATATTTACATTTTTTATTATGATTAAGTGGAAACATATGCTCCAAGACAATTGTGCATACCTACCTCTCTACAACTCTATCTGCTCTCTCCACCCTGTGGAAGCTAATTCCTCCTTTTCACTCTTTACTGCTAGTATCCTTCTAATGAATGCTTGTTTCCTCCTCTCCACCCTCTCTTCTCCCCTCTACAAAAATACCAGTAGGACAGCCTTTTATAAATACATAAAACCATAAAGTACACACACCACATGCTTACTCTGTGTCCCCAAGTCCAATCCATTCTTACTCTGAAGTGTTGGCCTCAGTACTGGTTTATGGGTATGGCAGCAGCAATTCTAGGGGCCATGTTCCCAAGGGAACTTCCAGGTTGTCAGACCATCAGTTCTGGTCTTTCAGTACAATTCTTGATCTGCACACCTCTTTTTCTTGTGTTGCATCAGGGACTCTATATTGTATCCCCTATCGAGGCTGTCTTTAGTGATGGCCAGTCACCCTCTAGTTCTTCTGGTCTCATGCTGATGTAGTTTCCCAATCATAGGGGTCCTTCTGTCTCCTGGCCTCCTTTTTTCTTGTGTCTTTGATGTACTTGGACATAATCTGTTTCAGTTGAACTGGGACCAATTGATGTTCCATTAGACGGCAGCTTGCTAGCTTTTAAGACCTGAGACACCACTAGCCAGTATGGAGTGCAAAAGACTCAATTAGCAAAAGGCTAGTTATGTCAATCAACCTTGACGTTCCTTGAAAACATGGTCCCCAGGCACCTGTCCCTGCTACTCTATCCTTTGAAATGTTGGATTGAATGTAGACTTGCTTTCAGCTGGGTGCTACCACACTATTCATCTAACTGAAGTCCTATCAATTATCTAATCTATGACCAACCCTCTCCCTTCCTACCCACTCTGATAGTCATCAAAAAGTTTTTTCTTCTGTGCATAAGTCTTTTTCTTGAGTTCTGATAATAACGATCTTAGGCAGTACTTGTCCTTTTGCAGCTGACTGATTTCATTCAGCATAATGTCTTCTAGTTGAAAGAGGTTATGAGATGCTTCTTGAAATCAACATTATTCTGTGTTCCATTGTGTGGATGTATTCAGTGTTCCATTGTGTGTATGTCCCATAGTTTGTATATACATTCATCTATTGATGGGCACTAGGTTGATTCCATCTTTTTGCTATTGTGAACTGTGCTGCAATAAACATTCATGTGCAAGTATTTTTTCGTGTGACAGACCTTATTTCTGTAGAATATATTCTAAGCAGCAGGATTGCTGGATCATATAGTATTTCTATTTCTACCTTTTTAAGAAGGTGCCAAAATGCTTTCCAAAGAGGCTGTACCATCTTGCATTCCCACCAGCAGTGGTGGAGAATTCCAATCTCTCTGCAGTCTCTCTAGCATTTGTTGTTTTGTGTTTTTTGTATCATTGCCAACTTCATTGGGGAGAGATAGTATCTCATTGTAGTTTTGATTTGGATTTCTCTAATAGCTAATGATTGTAAACATTTCCTCATGTGTATTTTGGCTATCTGAATGTCTTATTTGCTGAAGTGTCTGTCCATGTCCTTTCCCCCCTGTTTATTTGAGTGATTTACCTTTTTCTTGTTGATATTTTTCAGTTCCTTGTAGATTATGGAAATCAGATGTCAATATGCTATGTAGTTGCCAAATATTTTTCCCACTCAGCACATAGTTTTTTAAATTCTCTTGATAAAGTCTTTGGATGAGAATAAGTGTTTGATTTTTAGTAGTTCCCAGTTATCTATTTTCTCTTGTGATTTGAGTATTGTTGATCAGATTTTATAGCCTATGTAAGCTGTGTATTAGAACTTCCATTGCTGTCCCTGTTTTTTCTTGCATGATCTTTATCATTTTAGGTTTGATATTTAGGTCTTTGATCCATTTTGAATTAGTTTTTGTGTAAGGTATGAGATATGGGTCTTGTTTCAGTTTTTTGCAGAGGGGGATCCAATTTTGCCAACACCATTTGTTAAAGAGACTGTTTTTACCCCTGTTTACAACCTATGGACCTTTATTGAATATCAGCTGTTCATAGGGGGATAATGATTCTGTATTCTCTTCCATTGGTCTATATGTCTGCTTTCGTACCAGTACCAGGCTGTTTTGACTACTGTGGCAGTGTAGTAGATTCTAAGATTAAATAGCATGAGCCCTTCCACTGTGTTCCTTTTTTTCAGTAGTGCTTTACTTATATGGGGTTTCTTCACTTTCCAAACAAAGTTGGTGATTTATTTCTCCATCTCGCTAAAATGTGATGCTAGAATTTGTATTGGGATTGCATTGTATATGTAACTCTCTTTGGGTAGAATAGACATTTTCACAAGGTTAAGTCTTCATATCCATGAGCAAGGTAGGTTTCTCCATTATGTCAGTCTCTTTTGGTTTCTTGCAGTAGTGTCTCTTACTTATTTGATTAGATTTATTCCTTGATATTTTATCTTCTTGGCAGCTAGTAAGTGCTATTGATGTGAAGATTTCCTCTTTGGTGATCTCTTTGTGTAAAGGAATCCTACTAGTTTATTTATGTTTATCTTACATCCTGACAGTAGTTTATGGATTCTTTAGGGTTTTCTGTGTATACAGTCATATCATCTATGATATCTAACCCTAACTTTTACTTCTTCTTTACCACTGTGGATACCCTTATTTCTTTCTCTTGTCTGATTTCTCTAACCAGACCTCCAGCACAATGTTGAATACAAGTGGTGACACTGGGCATCTTTGTCTAGTTTCCATTCTAAGGGGAAATTCTTTCAGTCTCTGTCCATTCAGGATGATGTCGGTAGTTGGTTTTGCTTAAATGCACCTTATTAGGTTGAGAAATTTCCTTCGATTCCTATTTTTCTGACAGTTTTTAACATGAGCAGTTGTTGGACTTTGTCTAATGCATTCGGTGCATCAATTGATAAAATCAGGTGATTCTTATCCTTTGTGTTATTTATGTGGTTGATCACATTGGTTGTTTTTCTGATGTTGAACCAACCCAGCATTCCTGGTGTGAATCCAACTTGGTCATTTTGAATGTTTTTTTCATGTGTTGTTGAACTCTATAGGCTAGGATTTTGTTGAAAATTTTTGCATCTAGGTTCGTGAGTGATAGGTTCATGAGTGATACTGGTCTGTAATTTTACTTTTTGGGTGGTCTTTACCCTGCTTTGGTATCAGGGTTATGCTGGCTTTATAGAATGAATTTAGGAATGTTCTATCCTTTTCAATATTAAAAGTAACTTCTCTCTAAAAGTTTGGTGGAATTGTCCAGTGAAGCTAACTGGGCCAACACTCTTTTTGGTTGGTAGTTTCTTTTTTTTAATGATTGAGTGAAAAATATACAATCCCATATAAATTTGCATACGCACCAATGAGTGGCTCCCATGGCTCTCCCTGCCCAGTGACAGCACACTCCTCCTCTCCCTTCTGTACATGTCATATCCTCTCAACAGCCTCCTATCCCTTTCCCCTACGTCCAGTAAGAGGTCAGCTGGATGACATCCTATAGATTGCATAGAACCATAAAGTGCACACGTGATATGGTTGGTCACTGTGTGTCACCAAGTCTAATCCATTTCTGTCCCGAGAGTTGACCTCCATTATGATTTATAGACAGGAGCAGCATGAGGGCCAGGGGCCATGCTTCCAGGGGAACCTCGAAGACCCTGGACCATCAATTGTGGTCTTTTAGTGGAGATCTCAGGGTGCATCCCTTTTTATTTTCATGTTGCCAGTGAGACTCAACTTTGTGAGCCCCATTACGGCTGTCACTGGTGACAGCTGCGCACCATCCGGTTCTTCCGGTCACATGTTGATGTAGTCACCCACTCACATGGGTCTCTCTGTCTTCTGGGTTCTCTTTCCCCCATGTCATTTAGGTCCTTGGTGATCATCTGTTCCTGCTGAGTTGGGACCATTTGCTGTACCTCAGGTGGCAGCCTGGCAGTTTTTAAGACTCCAGATGCCACTCACCAATTTGAGGTGTAGAAGACTCTCTTAGCAAAATGCTGGTTGTGCGAATTGCCCTCGATGTCCCCTGAGAGCATGATCCCCAGACCCCCACCCCAGCTACTCCGTCCTTGCAATATTGGGTTAAGATGGAAGGAGTAATCATGTTATATTGAAATCCAGTAAAAATTGCTCTTCTTTCTAATGTGTGCTGTCACAAATTTCACCCAATCAAATTTCTATCAGCTGTCTAATCAATATCCCACCCTCTCCCTCTTTGTCTTCTCACCCTTGCAGCTGTCAAAGAGTCTTTTGTTCTATGCATGAGTCTGTTTTTAAGTTCTTATAGTAGGTATCTCATACAATATTTGTCCTTTTGCTGCTGACTGCTTTCATGCAACATAATGTCATCCAATTGAAACCAGGTTATGGGATGCTTCCCCAAATCATCATTGTTCATTATGATTGCATAGTGTTCCACTGAGTCTATACACCATAGTTTACCTATCCATTTTTCTGTTGTTGGGCATCTGGGTTGATTCCATCTTTTTGCTGTTGTGGACTGTGGTGCAATAAATATTCTTGTGCATGTATCAGTTGGTGTGAATGGCCTTGATTCTATAGGACGTATTCCAAGCAGTGGAATTGCGGGGTCAAATGGTGTATCTGTTTCCAGCATTTTAAGGAGGCAGCAGATTGCTTTCCAAAGAGGTTGCACCATTTTGCAATACCACCAACAGTGTGGGAGAGTTCCAGTTTCTCCAAAGCCTCTCCAGCATTTGTTGTTTTGTGTTTTTTGGATCATGGCCAACGTTGTTGGGGTGAGACAGTATCTCATTGTAGTTTTGATTTGAATTTCTTTAATAGCTAATTATTGTGAGCATGTCCACATGTGTTTTTTGGCTTCCTGGATCTCCTCTTTAGAGAAATGGCTGTCCATTTCCCTTGCCCATCACTTAATTGGATTATTTATCTTTTTCTTATTGATGTTCTGTGGTACCTTATAGATTATGGAGATCAGACATCAGTCTGACATATAGTTGCCAAATATTTTTCCTTTAATTCTATTAATAAAGTCCTTGGATGAGCAAAGTGTTTGACTCTTAGTAGTTCTTATTTATCTATTTTCTCTTCTGTTGATGGCAGTTTGTTTGTCAGATTTTGGAGTCTGTCCTCATTGTGTATTAACACTTCCATTGTTGTTTCCATCTTTTCTTGGATGAGCTTTATCATTTTAGATTTGATATTTAGGTCTTTTATCCAATTTGAGTTGGTTTTTGTATAAGTGTGAAATACGGTTCTTGTTTCAATTTATTGCAGATGGCTATCCAATTTTGCCAGCACCATTTGTTGAAGAGATTGTTTTTACCCCAGTTTAATATCTTAGGGACTTTGTTGAATGTCAGTTGGTCACAGGGAGATGGTGTCATCTCTGGGGTCTCAATTCTGTTCTATTGGTCTATCTGTCTCTTTTTGTACCAACACTAGGCTGTTTTGACAACTGTGGCAGTGTATGACGCTATAAAGTCAAATAGTGAAAGGCCTGCCAGTGTGTTCTTCTTCAGTAGTGCTTTACTTATCCGAGGCTTCCTCCATTTCCAGACAAAGTTGGTAATTTGTTTCTCCATCTCATTAAAAAATGTCATGGGAATTTGTGTTGAGACTGCATTATATAAGTAAATTGCTTTGGGTAAAATAGACATTTTCACAATGTTAATTCTTCCTATCCATGAGCAGGATATGTTTCTCCATGTATTTAAGTCTCTTTTAGTTTCTCGAAGTAAGGTCTGTTATTTCTCTGGTTAGATTTATTCCTAGGTATTTTATCTTCTTGGGGGCTATAGAAAATGGTATTGATTTGGTGATTTCTTCTTTAATAATATCATTGCTAGTATAAAGGAAACCTACTGATTTCCTTATGTTTATCTTGTATCCTGACACTTTGCTGAACTCTTCTATCAATTTGATAAGCTTACTTATGGATTCTCTGTGTATACAATCATATCATCTGCAAATAGGGAGATTTTTACATCATCTTTGCTGATGCAGATGCTCTTTATTTCTTGATCTTGTCTAACTTCTCTGGCTAGTACTTCTAGTACAATGTTGAACAGAAGAGGTGAGAGTGGGCATCCTTGTCTAGTTCCTGTTCTCAAGGGGAACTGTTTCAGTCTCTCTCCATTCAGGATGATGTAGGCAGTTGGCTTTGTCTAAATGGCCCTTATTGCATTGAGGAATTTGCCGTCTAGTCCTATTTTGCTGTGAGTTTTTAGAATGAATGGATGCTGGACTTTATCAAATGCCTTTTGTGCATCAGTTTTTCCTATGTTGAACCAGCCTTGCATCCCTGGTGTGAATCCAACTTTGTCGTGATGAATTATTTTTTTGATATGTTGTTGTATTGTATTGGCAAAAAATTTGTTGAAGATTTTTGCAGCTAGATTCATGAGTGATATCAGTCTGTAGTTCTCCTTTTATGTTGGGTCTTTCCCAGGCTTAGATACCAGAGTTATGCTGGCTTCAAAGAATGAATTTGGGAGTATTCCATCCCTTTCTATGCTGTGAAATAGTCTCAGTAGTATTAAAGATAACTCTTCTCTAAAAACATGGTAGAATTCTGCAGTGAAGTCATCTGGGCCCAGGCCTTTTTGGGTTGGTAGCTTTTTTTTATGACGTTTTCAATCTCTTTCTTTGCAAAAGGTTTATTAAGTTGTTCTGCTTCACCTTGTGATAATTTTGGTAGGTGATAAAATGAATCTAAGAATTTGTCCATTACCTCTAGGTTTTCAAATTTGTTAGACTTTTGTAGTATTCTGATATGGTGTTTTTTATTTCTGATGGATCTGTTGTGACAACTCCCCTCTCATTTCTTATTTGGGTTATTTCTTTCCTTTCCTGTTTTTCTTTAGTAAGCTTAGCCAATGGCTTGTCAATTTTATCTTTCCAAAAAGCAGCTTTTGGTCTTTTCAGTTTTTTCAATTGTTCTTTCATTCTCTAATTCATTTAGTTCTGCTCTAATCTTTATGATCTGTTTTCTTCTGGCGACTGACGGGTTCCTCTGTTGCTCTCTCTCTCTACTTGTTTGAGCTGTAGGGTTAGATCTTTGGCTTGGGTTCTTTCTTGCTTTCAGATGTGCACCTTTATGGAGATAAACTGACCTCTGAGCACTGCTCTGGCTGTATCCCATAGGTTCTAGTAAGAAGTGGTTTCATTCTCGTTGGAATCCATAAATTCCTTTATTTCATCTTTCATTTCTTCTATAACTCATGGCTTTTTGAGCAAGATGTTGCTGAGTTTCCATATGTTCCACTTTCTATCTATGATTTTTCTCCTATTGATTTAGACTTTAATGGCTTTGTGGTCTGAGAAGATGCTTTGCAGTAATTCAATGGTATGGATTTTGTTGCAATTTGCTTTACATCCTAACATATGGTCTATTCTGGAAAATGTTCTATGTGCACTGGAGAAGAAGGTGTAGTTGTCCACTGAAATAACTCTTAGAGAAGAGTTCTGTATATAGAAAGTTCTGTATATGTCAATGAGGTCTAGTTGGTTAATTGTGGCAATAGGATCTTCTCTGTCTTTATCAAACTTTTTTCTAGACAACTTGTCAGATATTGAGAGTGGAGTGTTGAAGTCTCCCGCTGTTATTGTGGAGTGATCTGTCTCATTTCTGAGTGTAGTCAGTGCTTGTTCAATGTATTTAGATGCTCCAGAATTGGGTGCATAAATATTTAATACTGTTAAGTCCTGCTTGTGTATTAAACATTTTGGCAATAAATAGTGTCCATCTTTGTCCACGGTGGTGGGTTTTACATTAAAATCTATTTTATCTGAGATTAGTATTGCCATGCCTGCTCTTCTTTGTGTATTGTTAGCTTGATATATATTCTTCCATCCTTTAATTTTGTTTGTTCATATCTTTAAGTCTAAGATGAGTTTCTTGAAAGCAACTTATGGATGGGTCATGTCTTTTGATCCAAGATGTCGCTTGTTGTCTCTTTACTGGAGCATTCAGCCCATTCACATTCAATGTAATCATTGATAGGTATGTGTTTAGTGCTATCATTGTGATACGTTTATTTTTGTGTTGATGTTTTCTCTGTTCTTATTATTCTGTTCTTGGACATTCCTCTTTATGAGTTGATTTTTCACCTGTTTTAGTGTTGGTTTTGTGTTTTTTGAGACTCCTGTATTACATTTCTTGATATGTTGCATCTTTATTGTGCTTTGTGGCTGCCCCTGTGATCTCCCTTAATAGTCTATGTTTAAACCAAATTTTAAATACTACAAGTCTTATTAACTTCCTCTCCATCTGGAAGGGCTATAATGACTGTAGTATATCCCTCTTTTTAATATGATGGCATTACAGATTTCATGATATGATCACTGGATCACTTCTTTTAATATTACAGCCTTGATTGAATTTGGAGCCTTCCCTGACTGAGTAGGTTTCTGGATGGTGTGTCCTGTGTTTACTCCTAAAATATAGAATTAATGATTTTGTTCTTCTAAGCCAAGAGCTTCTTTCAGTATTTCTTGCAGCTTTAGTTTGGTTGTTACAAAGTCTCTGAGTTTCTGTTTATCTTCAAATGTCTTGATTTTGTTTTCATGTTTGAAAAGACATATAATTCTTGGTTGGAAGTTCTTCTCCTTCAAGGCTTTGAATGTGTCATGCCACTGTCTCCATGCCCGCACTGTTTCTGCTGAGAAATCCAATGAAAAGCTACTTTCCTTCTGAATGTTGGCTTTGCTTTGAGTCTTGCTGCCTTTAAGATTTTCTACTTATGTTTCATTTTGTTAAGCTCAATTATAATATGTCTTGGAGTCTTTCTTTTGGGATCTAAAATTGAGTGGGGTTCGATACACATCTTGGATATCTATATTTTCTTTTTTCATAATTTCTGGGATGTTTTCTGTCAACAGCTCAGCTACAATACTCACCGTGTTCTCAGGTGTCCCACCCTGTTCAAGAACTCCAATTAATTGTAGATTGTTCATCTTAATAGAGCCCCACACGCTTCTTAATACTTTTTCATGTTTCTTTTTTATGATTTCTCCTCATAGATGCTAAAGTCAGTAGCACTGTCTTCCAAACCAGAAAGTCTATTTTCCATTTGTTCCAGTCTGTTTTCTTGGCTTTGAATTGAAGTTTCTGTGTCTTTATTTTTGTTCTTGATCTGTTGGATTTCAGAGTACTGATGTTTCATCAGATCGAACAGCTTGTTTAATTTTTCATTTTGCTCTGCTGCCTTTTGTACAAGGTATAAGAGGGCTGTATATTTAATCCTTTTGTACTTGGCCTCCAACAGTCGCAGAACAGCTTCTTCATCTGGGAAGTTCTTTGGATCTTTCTTTTGTGGGCCTTCTGAAGCCATAGGTGAATTCTTCCTAATGTTCCAGTCCAAAGTTTGTTGTTTTTTGGGCATCTGGAAGTTGTTTTGTTTCTCCAGTGTTACCTTAATGGGATCTAAAGCTCAGTCTGAAAAGGAAATTGATCACCAGACTCCTCTATGTACTCCAGTGACTTGGCTCAGTGAAATCTCTGGGGCAGCAGGCTCCACCTCCTGATTAGCAAAGACACAGCCCCACTTATAGAGGCACTGGGGGGCCATCAGCTGACCCTACAATGTGAGACACGAAAGGCTGGGAGAGATGCTGTCCGGATGCACTGCAGTTATTTCTCTATTGAAAGGTGAAAGGTAAAAGGTATCTGACAGCTTCCAAAATTAGTCAGGCTTTCAGGTATGCAAGTCCCTCTTCCCAGTTGGCAAAGTAAGCACCTCTATATCAAAGACTGCTTTACTGCCAGAAAAGCGCTCTCTAGGCAGGCACTGCCTCCCAGCCTGGAAATTAGGTCCAACTGAGGCCACCGTATAGGAAACTCCACCTCCCAGTGAGTTAAGATGACATCCTGCACAAGCTCCCCTGTCGGCCTCAGAAAAGGCTATTCAATGGCAGAGGTTGAGATTCCAAGAGAGAGAGGTCAGAGATACACAGCTACACAGATTCCAAGGCCAGGCTGTCAAAATGCAGTGACTCTGCATGTCCATCTCATCAGCAGTGCATCTAAACCTTGATGCCAGTCAGACTTCAGCCCCTCTTGCCAGCTAAGAAAGAGAAAAAAAAGTTAAAATGATGATTTAACTTCAGTCCACTAGATCCAACACTCATCAAGGCAGGAGGTCAAGTGAAAGATAAGAGGTTTTCTGCTCAGTGGTAGGTAAACCAGATAGACAGCCCTATGCCATGTCCTAGGGCTCACTAGGTGTCTAGAAGGCTCTGTTAAATTATCAGTTCAGGGCTTGGTTTCAAGAGAGATTTAGGGAGATGTGTGTTTAGTTTGCCATCTTGACTCCGCCCCCTCAGTTGGTAGTTTTTTTAAATTACCTTTTCAGTCTTTTTTTGCGTGATTGGTTTACTAAGTTGTTCCACTTCTCTTTGTGATAAGTTTGATAGGTGATGTAAATCTAGCAATTTGACATTTCCTCTAGGTTTTCAAATCTTTTAGAGTACAGTATTTTTGGTAACATTCTGTTTTGATACTTTTTATTTAGATTGGGTCTATTATGACATCTCCCATCTCATTTCTTATTCTGGTTATTTGTTTCCTCTTCTGTTTTTCTCTTGTGACTTTAGCCTTTGGTTTATCAACTTTTCTGATGTTTTCAAAAAAAACAGCTTTTGATTTTGTTAATTCTTTCAGTTATTTTTCTATCCTCTAATTCATTTGATTCTACTCTAATCATCATTTTCTGTTTTCTTGTGGTGCCAAGAGGTATTCTTTTGTTGTCTTTCTACTTGTTCAAGTTGTGGCATTAATTCTGGTTTGGTCCCTTTCTTCATTACAGACTGGCGTGTTAATAGAGATTAATTGACCTCTGATCACTGCTTCTGCTATATCACATAGTTCCTGGTAAGATGTGTTTTCATTCTCATTTACTTCTGTGAATTTCTTTATTGCATCTTTGATTTCTTCTATAATCAATGAATTTCTGAACAAGATGTTGTTCAGTTTCCATGAGCTCAAATTTATACCCATGTTTTTTCTGTTACTGATTTCAACTTTTACGGTTTTATGGTCTGTGAAAATGCTTTGAGATAATTCAATGGTTTGGATTTTGTTGAGACTTGCTTTATAGCTTAATATGTGGTCTCTTCTGGAGAATGTTCCACGTACATTGGAAAAGTAGGTACACTTATCTGTTCTTGAGTAAAAAGTTCTGTTTGTGTCTGTGAAATTGAGTTGATTGTCACAATAAGATCTTCTTTATTGAGCTTTATTCTGAATGGTTACTGAAAGTGAAGTGTTGAATTCTCCTACTGTTATTGTGGAGTGATCTATCTGATTTTTCAATGTTGACAGCATTTGTTTGATATATTTAGATGCTCTGGTATTAGGTATATAAGTATTTAATATTGTTATATCCTCTTCGTGTATTGAACTCTTAAGTAATAGATGGTGACCATCCTTGTCTACAGTGGTGGATTTTACTTTAAAATCTATTTTATCTGAGACTAATATTGCTACTTCCGCTCTTCTTTGCATGTTCTTAGTTTGTTCTATATTTTGCCATCCTTTAATTTTCAGTTCATTCATGTCTTTGAGTCTAAAATGTATTTCTTGTAAGCAGCATATAGACGGATTATGCTTTTTGATCCAGCTGTCTCCTTGTTGGAGCATTCAAGCCATTTACATTCAGCATAATTATTGACAGATATGTATTTGGCATTGTAATTTTGGTGCTTTAATTTTTATATTGTTAATAGTTTCTTTATTTGACTTAATATTCTGTTCTGGGTCATTTTTCTTCAAGGGTTTTCTTTTCATCTTTTTCAGTGCTGGTTTTGTGTCTGTTGAGACTTCTGTATTGTGTTTCTTGTTTTGATATGTAGTATTGTTAGTTTGCTTTGTGGCTACCCCTTTGTTCCTCCCTAACATCTTAAGTTTAAACCAATCTTTAATTTCTTTATATCTCCTTAACTTCCTCTCCATTTGAAAGGGCTACAAATACTGTAATATATCACTCTTCATAGCGCAATGGTCTCATAGTTTGCATGTTAAGGTCTCTGTTTCCCTAATTTTAGTATTTTAGCTTTGATTGAGATTTGTGACATCTCTAATTAACTAGGACTCTGGATGCTGTGTCCTGCATTACATCCTGGAGTATACATTTGGTGTTATTGATTTGTAATGGAAAAACTTCCTTCAGTATTTCTCGTAACTTTGGATTGGGTTTTGCAAAGTCTTTAAGGTTCTCTTTTTCTGAGAATGTCCTAATTTCGCTGTCATATTTAAAAGACAATTTGGTAGGAAATATTATTCTTTATTGGAAGTTTTTCTCTTTCAAGGCTTTGTATGCATTATCTCATTGCCTTCCTGCCAATATTGTTTTGCTGAAAAGTCAGTGGATGGTCTATAAGGCTTCCTTTTGTATGTTAGTTCTGTTTTAAGCCTACCTGCCTTTAAAAGGCTCTCCTTATGTTTTGTGAAGCTTGATTTTAATGTTTTGATGTCTTCTTTTGGGGTTTACCTCTTACACAGCTCAATGGGCATCTTCAACGGCTACTTTTTCATCTTTCATGATGTTGGGGAAGTTTATTGTGAACAACTCATCAACAATTCTCTCTGTATTTTCTGCTATCCTTCTCTGTTCAGGAACTCCAATTATTCATAAATTGTTTCTTTTGATAGAGACCAACATGATTCTTAGTAATTCTTCATTTTTCTTAATTCTTTTATCCAGTTTCTCCATGTAAATGCTGGTGTCAGTTGCTTTATCTTCACTCTTGCTAATTCTGCATTCCATTTCCTCAATCCTGCTCTTTTGGCTTTCCATTGAATTGTCTAACTCTGTAATTTTATTTCAATCTGCTGGATTTCATTTTGTTAATGTTCTTACAGTTTGCACAGGTTGTTCAATTTTTCATTTTGTTCTGCTGCACTTTATTTAATATCCATCCTAAGACCTAGAAGGTCTCTATATATAATTCTTTTGTATTGTACTTCCAAAAATTTCAGGATGACTTCATCTGAGATGTTTTTGATTCTTTATCTTGGGAGTTTTCCAGAGCCACAGTGGTCTGCCTCTTTAAATGGTTAGATACTGATTGTTATTTTTACACCATCAGAAAGCTGTTCAGTTTCTCCAATGTCCCACCAGCAGAAGCTATGAAGTAGCTCCAGGAAGGGAATGAATAAGGGAACTGCTATACTTTGCTGCCAGCCACCACTGCATTCTCTAGGTACAGCTGTCTTAAGTACAGCTTCTCTGGTGAGAGAGATGCTGTGCGGCCCAGCAGTGCTGCTTAGCTTGGCAGCTCACCCCAGCTACACCACTGGGGTGGCAGGTCCCACCCCCTGGCTAACAAAGATGGTGGCCTACTTGTGCCGACTCTCCGGAGTCATGTCAGCAGACACAGTGGCATTGTTCAAAGAAGGGAGGAAGGAAATGTGCTGCCACACTCAGACACCAGCAGCTCTCTTAAGAATAGCCTCTCTGATGAGACAGACTGTCCAGTGGCAACCAATCCCAGCATCTGGGGTGGAAGGCCCCACCTCTTAGCTGACAAAGATGGTAACCTACTTGTGGAGCTGTTCAAAGTCCACATCAGGAGATGCTATGTCATGTCTCAGAGAAAGGAGGGGGAATAGTGCTGCCACAGTTGGCTGCTAGCCACTGCTGCATTGCCTAGGTGCAACTGTCTTAAAAACAACTTTTCTACCGAGAGAGGCACTGTGCAGACAGACACTGTTGCTCAGTAGGGCACCCAGCCCTAGCCAGCCCCTCAAGCATAGCTGACTCTACCTCTCAGCTGGCTAAGATGTTGTCCTACCTGTGCCACCTATTGTGTGCTGTGCCATCAGAATCTATGTCACAGCTCAGAGTGGGGAGGGAAAAGTCACTGGGACCCTTGTCTCAAACCACTGCTGGGTTTTCACAATGTGATTATCTTAAGTACAGCCTCTCTGCTGCATGAGATGTCTACTTAGGCACTGCAGCTGAGCATGTCAGCTGGCCCCTGCCAGTCTCTCAGACTCAACAGTCCTAGTCCTAGTTTCCTGGTTAACAAAGATGGCATCTGTACCTGGAAGCCTCTCAGCACTGCACCAGCAGAAGCAGAACTCTTTGTGCTGCTATCTTGCCCGTGATAAAGGTAGTTTTCCCTTTCCTGGCACCCAGTCCCATATTACAACCCTCCACCTGATCTTGGGATTCCTAGAATATCCGCTGTGCTCTATTCAATTGTTTTTCTAGGCCTTAGTTCTCAGAGAGAATCAAGGAGACATGTAACTAGTCTGTCATCTGGACCCAGCCTCCACACAGTCATTTTTGAGCAAAGTCTTGTTCAGTTTTCCTGTGTTTGACCTTTTCCTCTTCTTTATTCTGTTGTTGATTTCTACTTTTAGGGCTTTATGATCTGAAAAAATTCTTTGTAATATTTCAATAGTTAGAACTTTGTTAAGGATTGCCTTGTGGCTTAATATGTGATTATTTCTAGAGAATGTTCCATGAGCACTGGAAAAGAAAGTGTACTTGGTTGCTGTTGGGGGGAATGTTCTGTATATGTCTATGTGGTCCAGTTGGTTGATTATGGCATCTAGATCTTCTGTATCTTTATTGAGCTTTTTTTCCAGATGTTCTGTCTTTCACTGAGAGTGATGTGCTGAAGTCTGCTGCTATTATTTTGGAGCAATTTCTGTTTTTAATGCAGAATGTATTTGTTCTATGTTCAGAGCCCTGTCTTTGCATGCATAGATATTTAATATGGTTATATCTTCCTAGAGTATTGATTCTCTAATCATTATACAACGTAGTTCCTTATCCTATGTGGTCGATTTTCATTTAAGTTTTATGTTATCAGAGATCAATATTGCCACTCCTGCTCTTTTTTGAATGTTTTCAGCCTGATACATTTTTTACATCCTGTCACTTTTAGTTTGTTCATGTCTTTGAGTCTAAACTGTATCTCCTGTAGGCATCACATAGATGGGTCATTTTTTAAAAATCTAATCTGACACTCTCCATCTCTTTATTGGTGCATTTAGTGCATTTACATTCAGCATGATTATTGACAGACATGATGAACTTATTTCTGTCATTTTGATGTCTTTTTTTGGGAGGGATACAATTCTTTTGTTCCATTTAATTTTCTGTACTTCATCTTTCTTCTTCATATGTTTTCCTTTCATTTTTTTTCAATGCTGGTGGTTTTGTATTTGCTGAGACTTTTTTTTTTTTTTCCATTTTGATGCATAGGATTGATAGTGTCTTTCGTGGTTAACTTAATATGTATTCCTTTTCTTCTAAATTTAAACCTGCTTTTCATTTCTTTATATTTCCTTGACTTCCTCTCCATATGAATGATCCATGTTTACATTTTCTTTTGGGTCCCTCTCTTTAGTATAATGTTTACATAATGACATCTCTGTTTCCTTATTTTCAGTGTTTTGCTTGCGATTTGTTTTTACAATTCCACTATTTGGGTTCATGTCCAGTTGCTCTGTTCTGTGTTCTTGTCTTGGGTTGTTAACTGGTATTATTGCTCTTCTAACTAAAGGATTCCTTTATTATTTCTTGTAGTTTTGGTTCACTTTTGATAAATTCCTTAGATTTCTGTGTATCTGGAAATGTACTAACTTTGCTATAGTACTGGAGAGATAATTTTCCTGCATATATAATTCTTGGCTGGCAATTATTTTCCTTCAAGATCTTGTATGTTTTCTCATTGCCTTCTTGCCTGCATGGGTTTTTCTAAGTAGTCCAAACATAGTCTTATAGCTTTTCCTTCATAGTTTATTTTTCATTTATCCCTAGACACTTTTAAATTTGTCTTCTTATCTTTAGTTTTGGGCAAGTTTGATTATGCCTTGGTGTCTTTCTTTTTGGATCTACCTGTGTAGAGTTTCATGATATCAGGTAAGTTTTTATGATGTCAAGTAAGTTTTCTGTCAGCAAATATTCACCAATTATCTCTGTATTTTTGGTTATATCCCCCTGTTATGGTACTCCATTCACTCATACAATATTTCTTTTCATAGAGTCTCATGTAATTCTGTTTCTTGATTTTTTAAATTTCTCATGTGCTTTATCTTCAATCATTAATTCCAGCTTCCATCTCTTCAATTCTACTCTTTTGACTTTCTGCTGAGTTGTCTAATTCTGTAATTTTATTAACTTGTTGAATTTCTGATTTTTGTCACTCAGTTTTTTTTTTTTTTTTGGCAGTTTGTTCAGTTTGTCATTAAGCTCTGCTGCATTTTACCTCATCTCCTTCTTTGTCTTTTGAAGAGTTCTAAATATTAATCTTTTGTAGTCTACCTTTGGTAATTCTAGGAATTTCTCTTCCTCTGGAGGATTTGATTCTTCGTTTTGGGAGCATTCTTAAGAAGTCATAGTCTATCACTTTAAGCGTTTTATTATGGACTGCTGTTTCTGAGTCATCTGTACATTGTAGCTATTTATGATTACCCACTGTGTTTTAGCTTCTTGTATTAAGTGAACAGTTTCCTCTCCTTATGTGGATTCAGCTCACGTGTCCAAGTGGTCAGTCACCAAGTGTGTGGTGCAGGAGCATGTCTACTATCCTAGATGGGCAGTGTGATTGGCATAGGGATAAGCACTGGTGTGCAGCTACAGCAGTGGAGAAATTGAGGGGGGTTAACAACTGTCCATGAGTGTATGTGAGGTTAGTGTGTCTCCTATGTTTGAATCTAGGTGAGGAAGTTTCTACACTCATTTTCCTCCTTAAGGTATTCAGCAGATTTTTTTCCCTCCCTTCTTTGAGTTTGCTAAACTATTTCCTCCTCCAAGTCTCAGAGAATGGCTCAGCGTGGACTTAAGAAGTCCTACTTCTGCCTTAATTAGTGGTGCAGTGCAGAGAAGTGGGGGGAGAATGGCTCAGTAAGGGCTTGAAGAGTCCTGCTTCCAGCCCAGTTAATCACATCAGTTTCCAATACCAGATGCAGGTCAGAAAAGGAAGTGGAGAGTGCTGGAAGAATGGAGACAGGCCCATATGGGAGGAAAGATTCAGATATGCACACAGTATGTTATATTCAATGACTTATCTCTTGACAACTTGGTGCTGTACCTCACTGGCTCTGGAAGCATGTGTAGATTTTCCAAGCAATCACCTCCATGCTGTTCCCACCATGTGGTGTCTGTGGCTGCTTACTGGCAGGTCAGATCTTTGAAATCCTATGAGCCTCTGGAGTGATTCTCCCTTCCCCATTGCTTAGTTCAATTTCTCAACTTTCCCTTTGATGGTCAGGGCTCCTAGGATGTCATGTGTACCAAATTCATTTGTTCTTTGGGGTATTTGTTGTTAGAGGCTGTCATGGGAAGCATCCATCTACACCACCATCTTTGCCCCATCTCGTGCAGGAATGATTTTGTGTCTGCATCAGCTCTCAAACACCTAGCTTATGATGCTCAGGTGAATATCCTTTGTAGTTCTGTAGATGTGGCCATTTGAAGCTCAGCTTGCCCACTAAGGAAGATGCACTCAGCTTACAGCACTGTTGCTCCATTTAGCCGTCCACTGCCATACTATGGCTCCTCTTTGCTGGCTGAAACTGGTCTCTCTCCAAGGTGTGTGGGTTTAAATGTGGTTGAAGTAGTTGTTTCTGGACCTGCTCTTTCCTCCCTGACACTCAGTCTGATTTCTCAGTTTTCTGTTTGATATTCAGGGCTCCTAGAATGTTGTATGTTTAGTTGTTTTTCTGGTTCTTTGTTGTTAGAGAGATCAGAAAATACCTGTGGCTGCTCTGCCATCTCAGCTCCAGATGGCTTTAAAAAGAGAAATTTTATTTTGTAACAGTCTATTAGGCTACAAGCCCAAATTCATAGTGTTAGCTCCAGGGAAAATCTTTCTCTGTTGGCTATGGAGAAAGGTCTTTGTTGTCAATCTTCCTCTGGACTGAAAGCTTCTAATGTGCAGGAACCCTGGGTCTTTTTCAAAGGATGCTCTCTTCTTCTTGCGTGGCTTTTTGGTGAGATGAAGTCCCCGACACTCTGCTTGCTTCCTTTTTCTTTATATCTCAAGAGATTGTCTGAAGGCACAATACAATCTTACACATTGGATCCTGCCTACTAAATAACACAACCGCCACCCATCCTTACTCATTAACATCATAGAAGTGTTGTATATAGCATATAGGAACTTCATGCAATACTGGGAATCATGGCCTAGCCAAATTGCTACATATGTTTTTGGGAGTACACAATTCAATCCATGACAATGTCCTTGGAGACAGAGCAGCTATCTTTACTAAGCACAAGATCAGGAAGATACTGTCTTCCCTAGAACATAGTGGTTCTTAAACTTTTGCAGTTACATACCTCTTAGAGAATCTGAGAAAACCCTGATGACATAGTAGTTAGGTGCTACAGCTGTTAACCAAAAGGTTGACAGTTTGAACCCATCAAGAGCTCACTGGAAACTCCATTGGGCAATTCTACTCTGTCCTATAGAGTAGCTATTAGTCAGAATCAAATAGATGGCAATGAGTTATTTTTTGTTGTTGTTGGAGAATCTGAGGAAAGCTTTGGATTTGCTGAGAATGACTGTAAATTTCCTGTGGTGGATGAAAAGAATATTACCTTCAGTTTTGCAAGGAAAACTTGGTATTTTCATCCTTTATTATAGAAAAATAAGAATACTTTCAAATACCTTTGATATGATGGGCAAGGTCCTTAGCAATGCTGAGTTGATGTCACTTTACTGATCCACCAGGAAAAAAGGACAAGCATGCAGAGAGTGGTCATTATAAATAACTCAAGTGAGACTAGGGTTGGCAAATGCTGGCTCCTGCAGTGCTTGATGTTAAGGGAAATGTTTCTTCCCCCTTCCTTATTTTTTACTGAGATTCTCAAAGGTTTTTCCTAAGGACTGCTATGCTTTCATCCCTTACCTTCTGAGGATTTCCCTAAGGACTCCTGGATTTCACCCATCTCATTACTTAGTTGGATGCAGGTGGGATGCCTTATCATATTGAAACATGTAGCATGAATAAATTAGTATGTCCTGCCTCTTTCACTTGGGAGCAAACCACGCAAAGAAGCAGACATTGAGCTCTGCCCCTTTAAAAGCAAGAAGAGCACTAGTAGAGAAATCCCTCCTGGTTCTCTGAGGCATGTATTTTATTTCTTCCAAACCTCGATGATGAAGAGAGAAGCTATTACTTCGTTTCTCTGTAGATACTTCCAACATCTGGTACAAACAGGTACTCTGTGCATATTGTCCTTTGTTTCATTGATTAATTGATGTAAGCATGTTGTCACATTAGGCAAATCTCTTGGGCATCTCAACATTATTTTCAGGGAATCATAGGCAGAATGCTGTGGCACATTATTCTAGGAAATATTTTTAACTACATAAATCAGGTGAATTTGTTTTAAAACTTAAACATAATTGGAGAAGTGCGACTAATATGGCAGAGTAGTCAGAGGCTTCCTGTGATCATTCTAACAACAAAGAGCCTAAAACACAAATGAATTGACTACATATGACATTTCAGGAGCCCTGTGTATCAAAGGGAAAGATGAGAAATCAGACCGAGCAATAGGTAAGGGAGAACACTTCCAGAAGTACTGGCCACTCCTGACCCAAGGTGGGGGCGGGGGGACAGGTTCACAGCCCACATGAGGATTGGTGGCTGCAAGCATGGTAAGAGAAGTGGTGGTATTCAGAAAGCATCTTCCTCAGGTGGAAAAACTGAGTAGTGGAGAGCCCACTCGTGCCTCCAGAATCAATGAAAAGCAGCATTCGATCACCGAAAACTAATTTCACTGTGTTTAACCTACTGCATGTGGATCTAAAACTTTTCTTTGGGCTAAACCTCTCCTTTTCCCAGCATTTTCCATTCCTTCTTTGCACTGCACTGGGCTTCATATTCTGACATACTAACTAGTCCGTGAGTAAGACCCATTACATGCCTCTGGGCTATTCTCTCAGACTTGGAGAGGGAATAGTTTAACAAAGGGGGGAAAGAAAACATGTGCTGGCTCCTTTAAGCCAGAAACTCAGGGTAGTAGCAGATCATTTGTATAGGCTCAGGTAGAAGAGATCCACTGAACTTGAAAGTCTTTCAGTATTGTGTACATCATCCAAGACATGCACCCATCACCCTGCAGCGAAGACTATCTACCTACTTGCATTAAGGAACAGGGACAACCCTTTCTCAAAGATACAGATAACTGTGAGACCTCTATCTTCCTTAGCATATGCAGCCTACTGGACTGTGACAGAATAAAATTTCTCTTTTTAAAGCCATCCACTTGTGTTATTTCTTTTATAACAGCACTAGATGGCGAAGACAGACACTGACTGTCCTACAAGAACAAAGCTGTGTTCTATCCCTCAGTTAATTCATTGCTATTATTTCATATGAGTTTCTCAGAATTATTTCATTTCAATCCCACATCCATCATATTTAACCTACTGTTCCAAAATGTCTCAGTTCTTGGATATCTGCACAGGAAAATTGTAAGTGTTCTGGTTGTATCTTCATGAGATTGATCTTTTCTCTAGGTAGTATGAGTAAAGGGACTTTTCCATGTCCTTAGTATCTTCCTATAAAATTTGTGCCTTATGATGCTGTCTTCTTGACTCCAGGAAGTCCATAAACACCTGGGTTCATCATCCTTATGGAACTGAGAGTGAGAGTGAGAAAAAGATAGTCTATACATATGACACTTTATATGAATTTTATTTATCCAACAGATATTTCTTGGACATTTGTTATATGCTTGACACTGTCCTAGACACCAGGAACACTGAAATTAATAAGACATGGAACTCACATTCACAGAGGGAGGAAAGCAGGTTGTGCACTTATCTAAATTTTCATGTTCTCATATTGGATATTATTAAAGTCTATCATATAATCCCACTGAGTATAGAACCCAACAGAAAGAAGAAATGGAAAACTGAAACCTTTTCAACATTTCAGAAATTATTTTCTCTATGAGTTCTAAACATGAATAAAAATCTCTCAAACTAAAGTTTGAAAACGTCATTTCCCCTTAGAGGAATCACCATCTTAGTAAGTGACAGATATAAACTGAGATAAGTTTTCTCAGAATTATAGAGGTTAATGCAAATTCTATGTCTTTTTTAAACAGTGTGAAGAAGAGTGCTGTCATATGAATCTGTTTATCACATCTTTTTAGTCAAGGGGAACTCTAAAGGCCACAAAACACCCATATTCTTGTCCAGCATCATTTCAAAAGTTTAGACCTAAACCCAGGTCCACCTTCTTGACCCACTTACCCTTTTCCATTTAAAGCAGCACCATTTTCAACTTCTTCAAGCTCTTTCCTTGATACATGATCATTAAAAAACCTTAATGGTTAACAATCCTTAAGTCTTCATCAAGCCTATTTCCTATCCTTTGCATATCAAGAATTTAAGTGCATATAAGTGTGAAGGCTGATCTTTATAAGTGATATGAACAAAACTGATTCAGAAAACAATTTTGGGAACAAAGAATGTTTGCCAGTGTGAAAGGTCAGGGATATGTGAATGAACCAAACAAACTTGTTTTCTATAATGGAATAGACATAAACACATGATGACAGAAGTAAATGGCAATAGTTGTAAGCCCCATAAAGAAAAATACAGGGCACTTTGAGAGCACAAAACTATGGGATCAAACTTAGAATGAGAGATCATGCAAAGAGCTTGAGTAGAAATTATATGTCAGTTGTCATCTGAGTGGTGATAAGACATGATTTGTCATGACAAGGTAATGTAATAAAGAGCATACCATTGACTATGGAACATATTCTCTTTCTAGGAAATCAAATATGGAAATATTGTGTCTTATTTAAAACTTCAAAGTTATGTAGAAAGAAAATTGTTGATCCTGAGGTAGAAGACTTCTGCCAGCAGGGGATGAGCTTAACTGGCAGCTATGAAGAGCCACAGTGCTGAAGTGATCAGTGGGTGAAAGCCACATTTTGATAGCTTGGCTCCAGACTCAAGGCACCACAGTCCCTCCACCCTCTCTTTTCAACCCTCTGCCATAAATTTGGCTATTTCTCCATGGGCAGAACAGCTTGATGGGATGCCATTTTGTTTGATTGTGAGGTAGAGTTAGCCAACTGGAAGCCTCAGCAGGGGCTAATTCCCAGGCTAGGAGACAGTGCCAGTCCGAGAGTGCTTTTCCAGCAGAAAAGCTGTGTTTAGCACACTGTAGCCTTGTGGGTGGGACCTGGCAGCAGACAACAGCAGGGCAGTAGTCTGTTCCTACTTTGAACTACATCATAGCATCTGGGGGCAGCTGAAAAGATCCCTCTGGTGTCAGCCAGAAGGAGGGGCTTGCCATACCTGATGGCCTGACTGGGTTTGGAAGCTGTTAGATAGCTTCTAGCTTCTTAAAATAAAACTGCCTGGAGAAATAACTGTGGTTCAGCCTGATGGCATCTCTTCCAGCCTTTGCTGACCCACATCACAGGGTCATCTGGCAACCCCCCCAGTGACACCATAAGTAGGGCTGTGTCTTTTCCATCCAGAAGACAGAGCCTGCTAACCCAGAGAGTCCAGTGGGCCCAGCCAGTGGAATACATAGAGGTGGCTGATGACCAACTCCCTTCTCAGAACTGCGCTTCCACTCCTGTTGAGGCAACACCAGAGAAACCACACAGCCTCTAGATGTCCTGAAAGTAACAAACTGTGCCAAGCCAAGTGCCTTCGAGTCGGATCTGACTCATGGTGACCCATAGCCAAACATTTAAAGAAATATCCAACCATGCTTCCTGAAAACTCCTAAAATAAGGAATCAAAGAACTTCCCAGATGAAGAAGCCTCTTGGAAACTATCAGAGACTGAGTACAAAAGAAGTATATATACAACCCTCCTAGACATTTTACAAAATACAGCAGAGAAAAATGAAAAACTAAGCAAGCTGTTTGAACTGATGGAACATCAGCACTCTGAAATCCAACAGATCAAAAACAAAATTACAAAATTAGACAATTCAATTCAAAGCCAAAAGAGCAGAACTGAGCAACTGGAAATTAGATTTAATGACTTTAAAGATAGAGCTACTGACACCAGCATTTATGAGGAGTAATTAGAGAAAAAAAAAACAAGAAAAATGAAGCATTAAGAAACACATGGAACTCTAGCAAGAGGAATAAGCTACGATTAATTGGAGTTCCTGAACAGGTAGGTATGTCTGAAAACACAGAGAGTATTGTGGCTGAGTTCCTGACAGAAAACGTCCCTGACATTATGAAAGAAGAGAACATAGATACCCAGGTGTTTATCGAATGCCACAATAAAAGACACCAAGGCATATTGTAACAAAATGAAACATAAGAAGAGATTCTTAATGGCAGTAAGACTCAAAGCAAAGCTAACAATCAGAGGGAAGCCCTATACGCTTTCATCTGACTTCTTGGAAGAAATGGTGTTGGCACAGAGGCAGTGGGATGACACATTCAAAACCTCAAAGGAGAAAAACTTCCAACCAAGAATTATATACCCTGGAAAACTGTCTTTCAAATATAAAGATGAAATTAAGACGTTCCTAGATAAACAGAAACTTAGAGACTTTGTGAAAACCAAACCAAACTACAAGAAATACTGAAAGAAGCTCTTTGCTTACAAAAACAAAACCGTGAAGTGTATATTTAAGGAGGCAATGCAGGACACAACATCCAGAAACCTAGTTAGGGAAGGCACAAAACTCAAAGCTATAATATTAGAAGAATGGATCTGGTGATCATATTGTGAAAACTAAGATAGCATCACACTAAAAAGAGATATGCTACAGTAGTTGTAGTCTTTTCAGATGGAAATGAGTAGACATGTAGAAGTTAAAATTGGGTTTACACTTAGTTTGTTAAGAGGAATCATAAGGGTAATCACAAAGCACAATAAAGATGCAGCATATCAAAACAAGAAACACAACACAGGAGTCTCAACAAACACAAAACCAACACTGAAAAGGATGAAAATCAACACATAAAAAAGAATGACCAAGAAAAGATTAAGAGCAACAGAGAAAACACCATTGCCAAAATAAATACATCAAAATGACAGCAATAAACACAATCAATAAACATTAATGCTATCAATAAATACACTGAATGTAAATAGACTGATCACTCCAGTAAAGAAACAATGAGTGACACCTTGGCTCAAAAGACATGGCCTGTCTATATGTTGCTTACAAGAAATTCACCTTAGACTTAAAGATACGAACAAACTGAAAATTAAAGGATAGAAGAATATATACCAAGCCAACAATATACAAAGAAGAGCAAGTGTGGCAATACTAATCTCAGATAAAATAGATTTTAAAGAAAATCCAGCGTTGTAGGCAAGGATGGTCACTATTGCTGAAAGGTTGAATACACAAGTAAGATTTAACAACATTAAATATTTCTGTGCCCAATACTAGAGCATCTAAATATATCAAACTAACCCTAAGTTGAAAAGTGAGATAGATCACTCCACAGTAACAGTTGGAGACTTCAACATTTCACTTTCAGTTTTGGGCAGATCTTTTAGAAAAAAAGCTCTGTAAAGACACAGAAGATCTTATTGCAACAATTAAACAACTAGACCTCATTGACATATAAAGAACTTTTAATCCACCAACAGATAAGTACACTTTCTCAAATGCACATGCAACATTTTCCAGAATAGACCATATCTTAGGACATAAAATAAATCTCAACAAAATCCAAACTCCTGAATTATTGCAAAGCATCTTCTCAGACCACAAAGCCATAGAACTCTAAATAATAGCAGAAAAAACATAGATAGAAATGGGAAGTCATGGAAACAGTTCCCGTTTAGAACAGGAACTAGACAAGGACACCCACTCTCACCTCTCCTATTCAACATCGTACTAGAAGTTCTAGCCAGAGCAATTAGAAAAGATCAAGAAATAAAGGGCCTCTGCATTAGCAAAGATGGAGTAAAAAATCTCCCTATTTGCAGATGATATGATTGTATATGCAGAGAATCCTAAAGAATCCATAAGTAAATTACTCAAACTGATAGAAGAGTTCAGCAACGTGTCAGGATACAAGATAAACATAAGGGAATAGTAGGATTCCTTTGTACCAACAATGAGACTATTAAAGAAGGAAAAATCAAAGCAATACCATTTACTATGTATAGCCCCTAAGAAGATAAAGTACCTAGGAATTAATCTAACCAGAGAAATAACAGACCTTTACAAACAGAACTATAAGCCCTTACTACAAGAAACTAAGAGAGACTTACATAAATGGAGAAATCTACCCTGCTCATGGATAGGAATGCTTAGCGTTGTGAAAATATATATTTTACCCAAAGCAATTTACTTATATAATGCAATCCCAGTACAAATTCCAGTGACATTTTTTAATGAGATGGAGAAACAGATAACCAACTTTATTTGGAAAGGAAAGAAGCCCCAGATAAGTAAAGCACCACTGAAGAAGAAGAACATGATGAGAGGCATCTGACTACCCAACTTTAGAACCTATTACACTGCCACAGTACTCAAAACAGCCTGCTACTGGTACAGAAAGAGACAGATAGATCAATGGAACAGAATTGAGACCCCAGAGATGACACCATCTTCCTATGAACAATTGATACTTGACAAAGGCCCTAAGACATTAACCTGGGGTAAAAACAATCTCTTCAGCAAGTGGTGCTGGCAGAATTGGATATCTATCTGCAATAAATTGAAACAAGGCCCATATCTTACACCTTATGCAAAAACCAACTCAAACTGGGTAAAAGACCTAAATATCAACTCTAAAATGATAAAGCTCATCCAAAGAAAAGTAGGAACAACAATGGAAGCTTTAATACACAACATAGACAGACTTCAAAATCTGTCAAACAAACCACCATCAACAGAAGAGAAAATAGATAAATGGTAACTATTAAGAATCAAACACTTTTGCTCATCCTAAGACTTTATCAATAGAATTAAAAGACCACCTACAGAATGGGAAAAAAGTATGTGACAACTACATGTCAGACCAACACCTGATCTCCATAATCTATAAGGTACTATAAAACATCAATAAGAAAAAGATAAATTATCCAATTAAGATGTGGGCAAAGGAGATGGAAGGATTCTTCTCTAACGAGGAGATCCAGGCAGCCAAAAAACACATGCAGACATGCTCATGATCATTAGCTATTAAAGAAATTCAAATCAAATAGCATCTCACCCCAACAAAGTTGACTATGATCCAAAAAATGCAAAACAACAAATGCTGGAGAAGCTGTGGAGAGATTGGAACTCTCCTACATTGTTGGTGGGATTGCAAAATGGTGCAACCTCTTTGGAAAGCAATCTGGTTGTTCCCTAGAAAGCTGGATCTAGACATATCATTTGACCCATTAATTTCACTGCTTGGAATATATCCTACAGAATCAAGGCTGCTCACACCAACTGATATATGCACATGAATGTTTATTGCAGCACAGTCCACAATAGCAAAAAGATGGAATCAACGCAGATGCCCAACAACAGAGAAATGGATAAACTCTGGTATGTATACTCAGTGGAACACTATGCAATAATAAAGAACAATAATGATTTTAGGAAGCATCTCATAACCTGGTTTCAATTGGAGGACATTATGTTGAGTGAAAGTAGTCAGAGACAAAAGGACAAATATAGTATGAGACCCCTACAATAATAACTTAAAAACAGACTCATGCATAGAAGACTCTCTGACAGCTACAAGGGTGAGGAGGGAGAGAGGGAGAGGGTACAGTATTGGTTAGATAGTTGACGAAAATTTGATTAGGTGAAATCTGTGACAGCACACATTAGAAAGAAGATCAATATTAACTGGACTTCAACATAACATGATTACTTCTACCATCTTAACCCAATGTTGAAAGGACAGAGTAGCTGGGCTGGGAGTCTGGGGACCATGCTCTCAGGGGAAATTGAGGCAAAATTGGCACAACTAGCATTTTGCTAAAAGAGTCTTCTGTACCCCACAATGGTGACTGGCATCTGGGGTCTTAAAAGCTACCAAGTTGCAATCTGAGGGTACAGCAAATGGCCCCAACTCAGCAGAAACAGATGATCACCAAGGACCAAAACAACATGGAGGAAAGAGAATGCAGAAGACAGACAGACCTACGTGAGTGGTTGACTACATTGACTTGTGACCGAAAGAACCAGATGGTGCCCAGCCACCACCAGTGATAGCCGTGATGGAGCTCACAAAGTTGAGTCCCACTGGCAACACAAGAATAAAAAGGGAAAGACCACTATTGATGGTCCAGGGGCCTCCGAGTTCCCCTGGGAGCATGGCCCCTGGCCCTGATGCTGCCCCTGTCCATAAATCATAATGGAGGTCAACTCTTAGGACAGGAATGGATTGGATTTGGCAACACAGAGTGACCATATCGTGTGTGCACTTTATGGTTCTATGTAGCCGTAGGATGTCATCCTGCTGACCTCTTATGGGAGGTGGGGAAATGAGTGGAGAGGAGGGGATGGGAGATTGTTGGGAGGATAAGACATGTATAGAGAAGAGAGGAAGAATGTGCTATCACCGGTCAGGGAGAGCAGTGGGAGCTGCATACAGGTGGGCATAATAATTTATATGGGAATGTATATTTTCACTCAATCATAATAAAAAATGGGGAAATAAAATCAAATAAAAAGCAAATGTTTATTGAAACCAGTAAGTCATAAAATTTTCTGATGGAAATAGCTTCCTATAACATTAATGAATGTATGTTACTTAGCTCCAAAAAGACCTAGATTAGGACTGCATTAAAAATATTTATGTAAAGTTATGTAAATATTGTTCTTCAGAGTGCAAAGAATGATTTTGTCTTAGTTGAAATTGAGTTCCAGTCTTTCAAACGTACATTTGTGATGGTATGCATTAAAAAGTAAAAAAAAAGATGAGTTTTAGAATTGATTGGTGCCAAACAAACCAGCAGTTACATCTATACAAATAAAGTAAAACTCAGCCAATATCTTAGCAGTAGTAGCAAATATTATTACCAGAAATAATAATATGCCTGTAGTATGAAAATAATAGTAGTAATAGTTGACATTTGCATCTTACTATTGCCTAGAACTGTGACAAGTTCCTGTGTTATTTCTTCTTCAAAGTACTATCAGGCAGAAACTGTACTATCCCCACTTTATGAATGTGTGATTGGAGAATTTAAGTAACTTTATTAGGGTCGTAGAGCTAAAATTTGAGCTCTAGCAGTTTTACTGATTTCAGAAGGTTTCGAAGGTAGTCACAGACTTTTCACTTCCAGGTCAACAAATTGGCTACAGTTGTTTTCCATACTATTGACCTTATGGTCCCAAAATGTAGAAAGATTCCTTTTCATCTCATTTTCCTGTCACCTAGCAGCATGTGTTTAACAAATGCACGCTGTGTTGAACAGGTAGTTCAGTGACAGGACTTGCCTTAAGTTTTTAATGTAAAAGTATAGGCTTCATACTACCTTAAATCCCAAGCAGCAAAGTGAACATTTAGAAAATATGAATGAAGTTCTAAGTCTTCAAGAATGTCATTGTACCTTGCCTGGGAATTTTGCCTGAAATTTCAGTTCCACCCTATCTTTCTTGTCTGAATAGAACTGCCTTCCTGCAAACTTGCATCACTAGAGGCTTATCTTCTTAAATGTAATCCAGTGACAAGATTTAGAACAAAAAAGACTACACATTCTCTGAAATCAAAGAAAAGGTGATCACGATGAGTTTAAAGAAAAAAATACATGGCTGAAAACAATCTTAATACAGTATCTGCGAGACCTGTCATGTATTCATGGCATTTGTGTGTATTAATTTCTAGTATGATTGCTCCTGTTAAGTAACAAACAAACAAACAAACAAAAGCGTTATATCGGATTCAGGATGTTTATACAACTAAAAAGATTTCAAATTAAAAAAAAATACTGTGGTGCATAAGGAGAAAATATGAAGAAGTGACTTGGATAGACTCCATTTTTTCAGTGGTTATGTATGTTACATATAACACTATTCACTCCTGAAATCAAAAGGAATTTCAGTTTTGACTTAGATTGCTGGTAGCTATGTTACAGCAGGTGACTCATGACTTCTATGACACCTACGGAGAAGAAACAGTATCCCTGCAGTCCACAGGGAGAGTCTGGAACCAAGTCAAGAAAATTGGTATGTTTGGAACTTCTCTTACCAGTTCAGTACACTAACCTAAGTTGTTGAATTTCATTTAAATCCATAATCTGTGGATACAACAGACTTAATGGCAGAGTGCATGTGGACAGTTATTGGTTGCAAGGCTAACACAAGGAAGACGTGTAGTACTTAGACAGCCAAGAAAAAGCACTGTTGTATAACCAGATGACACAGGGATCCAAAGCCCTCAGCAACAGTCTGTCGACTATCTCCTCCTTCTGCTTCTCACATTACATAGGTGTTCTTGCAGACTCTGTTTCTCTCTGGTTGTTTTGTCACGTGTCTTCCAGCTGTCAGATCAAGGAGTTCATTCTCTACTTGGTCATGTTTTCTCTACCTACGTTGCTGTTAGTTTCTGTTGAGTTGGTTCCAACACCTGTGACTCTATGTACAATGAACCAAATGTTTCTCAGTTGCATGTCATCTTCATGATTGTTGCTACACTCTAGTTCATTGTTGTAGCCACTGTGTATTCTGAGTGTCTTCCAGTCTTTCAGCACTATTGGGTAACTTTGTTGTGATTTCATAAGCTGATTTTTAGAAGTAGATCACCAGGCTTTTTTTCCTGGTCTGTCTTAATTTGGAAACTTGTCTGCCATGGGTGACCCTGCTGGTATTTGAAATACCAGTGGTACAGTTTCCGGTATCGTAGCAACATGCAAGCCACCACAGTACGACATAGTGACAGGCAAGTAGTAGACTCTACCTATAGCTTCTACTTACTAATAACTCAGTTTATTTCATAATTTTTACATGCCTATAATGACTTTCTTATTCATAACCTTTAGTTTCTCTTCTACTTACTAAATGTACAATTCTTTTAGTATCTCCCAATTTAAATTTTGAAGAGGGAATGACCTCATTGACCCAGTTCTTTCCTACTCAGGTAGGGTGTTTTAGACCCAGGTCACTTCATTTCCAATCGCAAGCATCTTGAGGGTGGAAATACCTGTATTTTTTTAATGGGTCATCATGAGGTAGGTATACACGGGGGAAAAGGAAGAGAAAAAGAAAAGAGTTATTATGAAAATAAAGCCAAACAGGAATAACAGCTGTCATGGGTGGGAGAAGGAGACAGTGGACCACCAAGAAACTGTGCCTTCCCTGTGCTTTGAATATGGCCTAGCTCATTGTCAGCACTCTGCAAACATTGAATACCCCAATTGTTACTCAAACCAGAGAAATCAACGTTGTGCTGGAACTTTTTTCAGTTGCTTAGGGTAGTGAAACTAATTCCTCTAATCTTTCAATTGTTTGATTATCGGCAACATAGATCTTAAATTTATATTAGTAACTAGAATTTTGAGCAGTATCTTGAGCAATATTCATATATGCTATCTATTTATTTATTCTGCTGTCTTCTTTTTAGCTATAATGACTATTCCTTGAGTGGCTTCAGAGGTGACTCATTCTGGTTAGGCTAGTGATTTTTTTTTTTTTAATTTCTATTGTGTTAAATAGCCAAGTGCCATCGAGTCGGATCCGACTCATGGCGACCCTAGGGGCCAGGTACTAAAACATTTTGCCATTTGTATAATCTTCACATCTACATTTCATTGATTTTAGTTATGTTCATCATGTTCAAACGTCATCAACTTTTTGCAAAATTTCCCACTGCCCTTAATAGAATAGGCCACAGAGTTTTGATAAGTGAAATTTAAGATGACTATGAAATGAACAATATCACAAGCACATTTTTAAAAGTCTTTTAATTGAATAGTATTCGGTTGCTTCTGGATTAATTTATCATGTTTTTATACTGCCAAATTAATCAGAATCAACCACATTAATGATCATTTCAGAACTGTCATCTAAATATTCCTATTAATCAAAAATCTGACTATGAAATGAGGTTATATATATTAAAATAGAATATATATTAAAGTGGAGTCTTGTCATAAACATAAGAATAGGTTAACTATGAATTGGCTAAACTATTAAAACACAGGAAATCCTGGTGGCATAGCAGGTTAAGTGCTACATCTGCTAACCAGAAGGTTAGCAGTTCAAATCCACCAGGCACTCCTTAGAAAAGCTACAGGGTTGCTATGAGGGTTTTTTGTTTGTTTGTTTGTTTTTAATTAAAACACACAGTGGCTGTGCTTAAGCTAAGTAAGACTGTGAGAAAAACACAAAGTCATGGTGAAGAAGTAAAAGTGAGAAAAACAACTGCCAGATGGACATGGCAGCAGATGGTCTGAGAGATGATAAAGATAATAACCAATCAGAAAGAAGTCAACAACTGGTGGTACCAGAAGATAAGACTTACAGACCGGATGATAATGACCAATGCCAAGTGGTCTGTATAGTAATTCATCATTCTGGGCCTGGGGCGCACAGCCTCCTCTGGAAGTCTACACCCACTCGTCTACTGCTCTGTTGTGATCTTATCCTTAGACCTCATCTGCCTCACCCCAAAAGCCCTGGTTTGAGTGACTGTGACAAGTTTCAACTGGTACTCAAGCTTCCTGTGCTGTCCCTGCCACCTTCATCTCTGAGATGCCCTGTCATCACAAAGTCTTATTTCAGACTCTCCTGACAGCTGAGCAGTGAGAGCACAGCCAATCTCCAAATTGATTAGAGTGAAACCTCATTCAAGGGAAGTATAAATGATGGCATGTCAAAGTTGTGATTAACCTAGTTAACCACTGCAGTCCTTGCAGGATGTCGTATATGCCTGTGCAAGTCTTAACTGATACAAATGAGAGTTCTTAACTGATGTAAACATAGATAAGAGTTCTTAGGTAACGTAAATAAGAGTGCTAATACCTCCCAACCCCACATAATTGAGAGTGTATGGTTTCATTAAATAAAGCTTATTACTAATCCCAAGGCTTGTAATCATGTGTTTTCCTCTCATGGCCTCTGATACTTCCCCAGATGCTCCTGACAGACTACCCAGCAAGTTTGTCAGTATCTTTTGATTTTAATATTGGCCAGAAGTATTTCACATAGTTGTGTACATTTTCCTTGATAACAACAAGAATACTGTGGATTGAATTGTTTCTCCCCAAAAATGTATGTAGCAGTTTGGCTAAGCCATGATTCCTGGTATTGTGCGAAATTTTCTACCTTGTAAATCTGGCCTCTGTAATGTAAACGAGGAAGGACAGTAGACAGTTGTGTTGGTGGGGCAGGACTCAAAGATTGTTTTGTGCCTTGAGGCAACCTCTTGGAGTATAAAGGAAGGAGAAAAAAACAGAGAGCTGGGGACCTCATACCATCCGGAAAGCGCTGCCAAGAGTAGAGTGCCTCTTTTGGAAAGGACTCCAGGTCCCTGCACCTCAGAATTTTCTACACCAGTGAAAGGTTGACAACAAGGACTTTCTACTGGTGCCAGCAGAAAAAGCTTCCCTGGAGCTGACACCCTGAATTGAGCCATCTGTTTGTGGTATTTCTATTAAAGCAGCACTAGGCAACCCTGAAATTCAAAGTCATATCATAAAGCAGTTGTCCATTGTATAAACAAAAATGAGATTAAAAAAAAGTTATTCATTAAGTACATGAATAAGGAGAAAAGGTTACTCTGATCTATAGAATTGCATGTTTGTACTAATTGTCAGAAACGGAATCAAAAGGTAATCTTTTTCACACGTCCTGAAGGCTAGCAAACAGGGATTCTCTTGAAGTAGAAAGGAAGTCAGTCTTAGAGCCAAGGCCTTCCAACCCTGTTAACCTCTGTCCTAGTGCATTAATACACGACTTAAAGCCAATCATAAAAAATGAACTGGAGCAACTATCTTTCTTCTGAGTAGAGGTGTCTTCAAGTGTTTAAAGAAAGAATCACCCTGAGACAATGAACCTTGGTAATTAGAATGGATACATCAACCGCAAGTTTCACATAATCTCTGTTCCTTATCGTGGAAATCTGGCTCTTTCAAAGACATTCCAAACTTTTGTGTGATCCTTGTGGTCTCAGTGTGCAGATAAATACACATGGGTACACATGGATTCTGTTTCTGACCCACACAGCATGTGCTCCACACACCAACAGAAGACTCTCCAAGTAATATTTCTTGAAGCCATATTTTAGAATATCTCCCTGTCTTATAAAAATTCTGAGAAATTATGGCATCAACAAATAGACTTGATCTTGTTTGACTGTTTTGGAAAAGTAGAATCTTAAAGTATGACTCACTTTTTTCCCCATCATTTGAATAATTAGAATGGATCTGTCACAATACAAAGTTGTCAGCAATGATGTGGTATTTATTTTTAAGTTAAAAATATTGTCATTCTTGGCCATTTATCTCTAGTTTTTTCTAGATATGGAAATAGCTTGAAAGCATCCCGCTCTTCCTTTTCTCATGGAAAGGAGAAAAAGTAAACCTTAAAAACATGGTCAGTCCAACTTAAAATGAAGGCTGTTGTAATACTAAGTGAAACTGGTAATTCCAGATTCCAGTTGCATAGATGAATTGTCAAGCAATGAACTGAAGGACTTAAAAACATTATCTGATTTTGTCACAGCAACAAAAACTTGTCCTACTTGCATAATTTTAAATTTATTCTGGGTTTTTACCCTTTTATGCTTTCTTTTAAAAGGCACCTTCAAATATCATTTTTAACTTCATTTTTTCCCAAATTTTGCAATTGTGAATGATTCACATTTTCTAACATTTCAAAATACTCAAATCACTATTACTTCTGTGTATCACTTTCTATGTAATCAAACTACTAACAACTTGTATGCACACACATCCAACGATCATCCTCTGTCTATCTGACACAAAATGATGGGCACATTGTGCCCCTGGAATGAAAGGAAAGACAAGATGGGTCTTCTCAGGAGTACATGGCCAAGTGTAAACATAGCCACACTTAATGCTGTTTGTGAATTGTAACAGATATATATAGTATAATGGTATTATGTACTATTACATGTTCTGTGATTTTGTTGTTAGATGCTGTCAAGTTGATTTTGACTCACAGAGACCCCATGTGACAGAATTGAACTGTGCCATAGAATTTCCTAGGCTGTAACCCTTATGGGAGTAGATCAACAAGGCTTTTTACCTGGTAGCTGCTGGGTAGACTCAAACAACCAATCTTTCATTTAGTAGCCAAACACTTAACAGTAGAGTGTGCTAACCAAAGGTTGATGTTAGAGTCTACCCAGAGGTGCCTTGGAAAAAAAGGCCCAATGATCTACTTCCAAAAAAATAAGCCATTGAAAATCCTGTCACACACTGTTCTACTTTGACACACATGGATGGGATCCTTGTGAGTCAGAGTTTATTTTATGTAGATGTTTGTAACACAGAATGGCAATGCATTCTCACTATTCTCCACACTTTCAACTTCTTTATTTTTGTTGCTCATATCAACCTTGAGCATACTATTTCTTTAAAAAACATATTGTCTTTCCTCTCAATAAAATGTAAGCTCCAGGAAAATAGAATGAGATAGAATAATGCCTGTCATGTAGTAGTTGCCCAACAAATATGTTGGATGAATGAATCTATAATGAGTACAGATGTTGTTATAGTGAGGTGATGGGATGACAATGTATTTGAGTTTCTTTATTTGGAATGACAAGCAAATATTCACCAGTTGGGCAAAAGAGGAAAATTTCCCAAGCAGGGGGAAGAGATTGTGCAGGTTTATTTGAGTAAGGAAGCTTTGTTGTGTTTGGGAACCAAGAGTCCTGTTGGATTTAGGTGAAGAAGAGGTTATATCAGAGAATTATAGGAGAAGAAAGAAAAAAAATAAATGAATGAGAGGATATACTGACAATGCAATGTGTAGAGGTGAATATAAAGTTTATTAAGTTCCCGGCGATACAGCTGAGTATAATTTTCATATGCTGGCTATAATATTATAATATTATTTGTTCTTATTCTGCTCTTTATGGATTATTTATAGTAGTTTTTTGGATCCTGTGCAAATTCTTTAATTATTTGGGTAAGTTAAATTCTTTTGTTAGAGGAACCAATAATCAGACAAAGCTAAATACAGTTTTCAGATGTCTCAGAGAAATCTGTTATTGAGACAACAGAAACACATTCATCATCATTCATTTCAGCAGTCTTTATGTTCCAGGCATTTTTCTAGAGTAAAGATCAGCAAACTTTTCCTTTAAAGCACCTGATAGCAAATAGTTTAGGCTTTACAGGCCACATGTGGTCCCTGTTGTAACCACTCTGCTCTGCCATAGTAGCACCAAAGCAGCCACAGACAAGTCACAAAGGGATGCACTATGTACCAAGGACACTTACGAACACGGACATTGGTCTATTTAGTATGTTTTGTATATTTTGATGCATCACAAAGCCTTATTCTGTTTTTTCAACTTCATGCAAACATAAAAGAGCAAAATTATGGGTTGGCTGAATAATTTAGCCCATGGGCAGTAGTTTGCCAGCTTCTGCTATAGACACTAAAAATACAACCAACAGAAAAATGTCTCCATTCACTCAAAGCTCACATTTAGTTGAAAGATAGTGCAGTAAATAAACAACCAACAAAGATGTCTGTGTTATGAAGGAAATAGATCAGAACAGAGAAGACAGGGAGTGGTAGGGGTATGGGTAAGTTTGAGTGTGTGTGCTCATTATTTTAAATATGTGGTCAAGGAAGGCCTCTCTGGCAACATAACATTTGACGTGTAGGAAATGAGGGAGTGAGCCCTGTAGATATACGGGGAAGAGGACTCAGACAGAAACAGTAATAAATATAAAACTTCACAGTGGGATCATGCAGGTTATATTCTAGAAATGGAAGAGAATGACAATGTAGATGAAATGGAGCAACTGAAGGGTAAGAAACAATGAAACCAGCAAATACAAAGAAGGAAAGACAAAAAAAAAAAAAGGTGTAGAAATAGAGTTTTGTCATCCTTGTATACAGTCTCTCCTGAAATCAGTGGTCTCTGGACAATAAAACATTTTTTCTTCATTAAGCTCGGAGTCCCTGAGTGGTGCAAATGATCAATGTGATTGGCTGTCAACTGAACAGTTGAAGGTTTGAGTCTACTCTGAGGCACCCCAGAAGAAAGGCCTGGCAGTCTACTTCTGAAAACTCTGGGCAATACAGCTTCACTGTGACACACACGAGGTCACCATGAGTCAGAGTCAGTGCCATGGCACTTAGACTTTTACTCATTAAATTGGTTTGAATTATATTTCTTTGCAATTAAAAGGTTGATATTATATCTAAGAATGTGCACTGTTTGATAGATGATATTTCTAGGTAAATCTGAAGCCCCCAGTAAGAGGCATGAATTTTTGGGCTCTTTTCTCTGCCTCAACATCACTTATCCTAGCCCTAAGATTCAAATATTTAATTTCACAACACAAAGAGAATCTGGAAAAGACAAAGTATGATGATTAACCTGCAGGAGACATTTGATATATTTAAGTAGATAGATAAAAAAAAGAGTGAGTGAATGAGTGAAAAAAGGCTTGTATTAATATAAAAGGATAGTTCACTCAAGGAAAACCTTCATGAAAATACATAAACTCTTAAATAATACAAAAAATACTGGTTAATGCTTACCATATGCATTCATATGCACTCATATCTACACTAATATATGGTTGCCTCTGGTTGACTGCTGGTTCTCAGTGATAGCAACTCGACCAACAGGATGACAGATTTTATGGCACTAGGAAGCAAATGTAGTTAAAGCATATTTTCCTCTCACACTCTGTTTTTAAAAATATGTATCCTGTTTTTTTATTTACTGGTATATATTTTTCTTTTTAATTCATTGGCAATTATCCTTGAATCTAGTAAAACAATACCTTCGCTATTTTTAAGGGAATAATTTTATAAAGTAAACATCAAAAAAGAGAAATAAAGAGAATTCCTGCTGGAAATTAGGAAATCTGTTGCAAAGTACAGGTTATCCCCAATTTACAGTGGTTTTCTGTTTCCATGACTGTCCAAGTCAGTTCTGAATATCCACTTCTTTTGTTGTTGTTGTTGCAGTCACTATTATTGCCTTTTATTATCAGTATCTTTACAAATATGATCAATGAACATCTGAGAGAACATCTGAGTATAACAACAGTAAATTGCCCACTGCAACGTATATGTAGTACATATCACTAATGATAATATGTACCATTCCCCACCAGATGAAAAATACAAGGTCGTTAAGTATAGTTCACGGTAGCCCTAATACATTGGAGGACTACCATTATGCATAATATTCCTGTATTCATTCAGTGTGATTATTGATAGGTATATCTTTAGTTCTGTCATTTTGATATATTTATTTTTCTGTTGGTGTTTTTTCTGTTGCTCTTAAGCTTCTATTCTGGGTCATTCTTCTTTATGGGTTGATTTTTTTTTTCTTTTCAGGGTTGGTTTGTGTTCGTTGAGACTCCTGTGTTGTGTTTCTTGTTTTGATATGCTGCGTCTTTATTGTGCTTTGTGGCTATCCCTGTAATCCCCCTTAATATTCTAAGTTTAAACCCAATTTTAACTTCTACATATCTTATTAACTTCATCTCCATCTGGAAGGGTTGCAACTATGGTAGTATATCCCTCTTTTTAATGTGATGGTATCATAGTTTTTATGATACGATCACTGGATCCCTTCTTTTAATATTATGGCTTTCATTGAGTTTTGTGCCTTACCTAACTAAGCAGGTTTCTAGATGTTGTGTCCTGCATCACCTCCTTAAAGACAAACTTAATGATTTTCTAAGCCAAGAGTTTCTTTCAGTATTTCTTGCAGCTTTGATTTGGTTTTTACAAAGTCTCTTTTTGTTTATCTGTGAATGTCTTAATTTCATCTTCTTATTTAAAAGACAATTTTGCAGAGTATATAACTCTTGTTTGGAAGTTTTTCTCCTTTAAGGCTTTGAATGTTCATCCCACTGCCTCCATGCCAACATCATTTCTGCTGAGAAGTCAGATGAAAGCCTACTGGGTTTCCCTCTGAATGTTAGCTTTGCTTTGAATCTCACTGCCTTTAAGAGATTCTGCTTGGGTTTCATTTGGTAAGCTTGATTGTAGTATGTCTTGATGTCTTTCTTTTGGGGTCTATTTTATGTGGTATCCGATAAACATCTTGGATATCTATGTTCTCTTCTTTCATAATTTCAGGGAAGTTTTCTGGCAGCAACTCAGCCACAATACTCTTTGTGTTTTCAGGTATACCTTCCTGTTCAGGAACTCCAACTAACTGTAGATTGTTCCTCTTGATATAGCATCCCATATGTTTCTTAATGCTTCTTCACTTCTCTTGTTTCTTTTCTCTGCTATCTTCTTATAAATGCTGGTGTCAGTGGCTCTGTCTTCAATGTCCTTAAGTCTATTTTCCAGTTGTTCAGTTCTGCTCTTTTGGCTTTGAATTGAATTGTCTAATTCTTCAATTTTGTTATTGATCTGCTGGATTTCAGAATGCTGGTGTTCCATCAGTTCAAACAGCTTGCTTAATTTTTCATTTTTCTCTGTTGTGTTTTGTATAATATCTAGGAAGGCTCTTTACATATTTCTTTTGTACTCAATTTCTGAGAGTTTCAGAAAGACTTCTTGATCTGGGAAGTTCCTTGATTATTTTGGGAGTTTTCTGGAGCCATGGGTGAACTTTTTTTAAATGTTTGGTTAGGGTTTGTTGCTTACAGGACATCTAAAGGCTGTTTAGTTTCATTGGTGTTGCTGTAACAGGAGCTGAGGTGCAGTACTGAGAAGGAAATTGATCACCAGCCACTTCTATGTACTGCAGTGACTGGACCCAGTGGAATCTCTGGACTCCTGGATGGCTCCTGGCATGGCCCTACTTATGGAGTCACTGGGGGACTGTCAGCTACTCCTATGATGTGGATCAGTAAAGGCTGGAAGAAATGCTATCAGGCTGCACTGCAGCTATTTCTCTAGGCAGTCTTATTTTAAAAGGTAAAAGCTGCTTCCAAGATCTGACTGCTTCCAAAATCAGTCAGGTCATAAAGTATGGGAAGCTCCTCTTTCTGGTTGATAAGGAGGCACTTCTTCAACTGTCACTGGATGCTGTAATGAAGTTCAAGGGACAGGCTACTGCCCTGCTGATGTCCCCTCTCTGGACCCACCTGTAAGGATACACTGCACTAAACACAGCTTTTCTGCTAGAAAAATGCTCCCTGGCCTGTGACTACCTCTCAGCCTGAGAATTAGCCCCTGCTGAGGCCCCTGGTTGGACAACTCCACCTCCCAGTCAAATAAGATGACATCCTGGTCAGGCTGTCCTGGCCCCTGTGTAACAGCAGAATCTATGGTGGAGGTCCAAAAAGAGAGGGTGGAGGGGGTGTGGTGCTCTGAATCTGGAGTTGAGCTCTCAAAATGTGGCTGTTCCACCTGCTGATCACTTTTAACACTGCAGCTATGCACTGTGGCTGATTCAGCCCCTCCCCAACCTGCCAACCAACAAAAAGAATAAAAGTGAAAAATGCTAGTTACCTTTGGTTTGCAGTAGCTGGCCAATTCAACCAGAGCGGGCAGGGCTCAGCCAAAGACAAGAAGTTTCCTGTTCAGTGGCATGTAGTCCAAGCTGACAGCCCTATGTTGTGTCCCAAAAGCTCTGTTTAACTATCAATCCAGGCCTTAGTATTCAGAGGGAATTAAGGAGATGTGTGTCAAGTCCACCGTCTTGACTCCACCCCAATCTACTTGTATTCAAACAAACTATTACACATAGTCATGGAAGGAGATCTTTACTCTGCTAAGAATCCCTAAATGCAATGTATCTGTTCTTAGAATCTTGAAGTGAAACAGGAAAAAAAATTATCAGGCCCTCCAAGGTAAATTGAATAATATTTTATTACTGAGAAGGATTCTGAGAGATTATTTGGGGAAGAAGAGAGCCCTCTTATTGCTAGAATTGGTTTCTACTAACAATACAATTTCTTCTGAGTTCAGAGCGTTGTTGAGTAGTACAAGGCTGCCTTTGGACTTGTGTACATATACAATGTTGATGATTATTATACATGCAGGTTGCACTTGACCAGCCAAGCCAAGTGCCTTCGAGTCAAATTAGACTCATGGCGACCCTTGGCTTGGCTGGCCAAGTGCAACCTGCATGTATATACTTATAGCTTATTATGTGCCAATTATCCTTCTAAATACAATGCATTATCAGATGGAAAATAGTATCTCCACAAGGGAGATGTTTAGTATTAGCATTGTGACAGAGTTGGCTTCTGTCTACTAGGATCCATTCTCTACTTTTTAATGAGAACATTCCTGCTCCATTTATGTATGCAAGTGACTGCCTGGTTAGAATTCATTGTCAAGTCTTTCTTGTAGCTCTACTGGGTGAATAGAATACAAACAGCAGGGATACATGTGACTTCTGGGCCATAGTGGACTTGACCCTGAGCTGAAAATTGAGCACTGTTGATGGTGGAACCATCTACCTAAGTCTGTTAACCCTGGATGGTTGCTAAAATAAATGTTTGACTTAGTTAAGACACCAAATTTTGGGGTCCCTGTTTTAGTTGTTTATGTTATGTTTAGTTGCTTATATTAACTTTAAAAATAATTCTATTTTACAGAGGAGGAAATGTAGTTAACTTGCTTAGCTCACTCAAACTATAAGTTGCAGAATCAGCTTTGGGACAAGTGTCTGAGTTTGAAGTCCATGCTGTTAAAACTGGGCCACACTGCTTCATACTGCATACACAATCTTTAGTACATTAATTTTCACTAAGGAAATCATCACTTGGTTACATACATCAAAACAGATGCAGCAACAAGATGTGTCCAGTGGAGGAAAGTTGAACTAGTCAGAATCACTGTGTGTAACTTGGTCTTTGTAGCTAGAACTCTAATTCAAGAAGTAGACAGTGCTGTGAAGGCAGCTTTAGAGGTCCAAGGATGTAAGTTGAGGCCATAACTACTTCATCTAGCCAGTCAGGGCCCATAAATATTTCTGTTTATAGCACTTATTTGCTTAAAATTCTTCAGTGTCTTTCTTGTTCTCAGGGTACAGTTCCCAAAATCATGAGCTTGCTATACAAGGCCTTTGTAATCCTTTCCAACCTGTCTTTCCAGTATATCATCTCATCATCACACTCGTGTGCTCCAGAAAAGCACAATGCTTTTGAAATTCACCCATGCTGTTGCTTTTGATCCCAGAGTTGTAGTTCATTGTGTGGATATGCCACAGGTGATTTATCTATTCCCCTGTTAATGGAGACCAGAGCTCTTTCTGGTTTTCTGATTTCATAAACAAAGATGTTAACAACCTTTATGTAAGTCTATTTGTGAACATGTTTTTCTTTCTTTAAATATTTTATTCTGCTTTAAGTAAAAGTTTAGAATCCAAATCAATTTGCCATGTAAAAGCTGAACACACACCACTATGCAACTTTAACTGTTCTTTCTCTCAGTCACTCCATGGCATCACACTTCTCCTTTCCACCCTGTAATTCCTGTATCCATTCAGCCAACTCCTGTCTCCCTCCACCTTCTCATTTCATCTCTAGAGAAGAGCTGCTCAGGCAGCCTTATGTATATGTTTAAGTCAAGAGGCATATTCTCTGTGAGCATTTATCTATGTCTCATAGTCCAGTGCAATCTTTGTCTAAAGAGTTGACTTCAGTACTGACTTCTTGGGATAACAGTCTAGAGAGCATGTCCTCAGTGGATTCTCCAGTCTGATGGATCATCAAGTATGGTCTTTTAATAAAATTCTAGTTCTGCATGCCCATTATTCTCCTGCTACATCAGGGATTTTACATTGCATTCCCTGTCAGGGCAGCCATTGTCGATGGTCAGTCACCATATAGTCCTTTTGGTCTCATATTGATGTAGTCTCTGGATCATAAGTCATCTTCTGTCTCCTGGGCTCATATTTTCCTCATGTCTTTGGTATTCTTCATCCTCTGCTCCAGATGGATAGGGACCAACTGATGTTACTTAGATGGCTGATGGCTAACTTTTAAGATCCCAGACACCACTCACCAAAATGGGATGAAGAACATACTCTTAACAAAAATTTAGTTACACCAGTTGTCCTAGATGTCACCTGAAACCATGATCCTGAGACTCCATCCCTGCTACTCTGTTCTTCAAAATATTGTGCTGTATTTAGAAAACCTTTTAGCTTTTGGTACAAACCAGTTGTTTAACCTCATTTCTGTTGTGTGCTTCACTTACTTCACCTAACCCAATTTTCCATCTCCTATCTGTCTATCAATACTGTTCTTCAGCCCTCCCCATCCTGTAACTAGCAAAGATTATTTTCTTCTGTGCTTAAATTTTTTCTTAAGTTCTTATAGTGGTCTCAGACAATATTTGTCCTTTTGCATTTGACTAATCTTGCTCACTATAATGTCTTCCAGATAACTCATTGTTATATTTCCTAAAATCATCATTGTTCTTTATCATTGTTTAGTTTTCCATTGTGTGAATATACCATGGTTTGTTTATTTATTCATCTGTTGATGGGTCCCTAGGTTGACTCCATCTTTTTGCACAATAGATTCCATCTGTTGTGGACAGTGCTGCAATAAACACTGGTACGCATATATCTGTTTGCATGACAGCCCTTATTTCTAGGATATATTCCAAGTGGTGTTGTTGCTGAATCGTATGGCATTTCTACGTATAGCTTTTTAAGAAAGCATCAACTTGATTTCCAAAGTGGTTATACCATTTTACATTCCCACCATCAGTGTAGAAGTGTTCCACTCTTTCCACATCCTCTCTATCATTTATTATTTTGTGTTTTGGGGATTAATGCCAACTTTCTTGGGGCAAGATGGTATTGCATTGTAGTTTTGATTTGGATTTTTCTGATGGCTAATGATCAATGAGCATTTCCTGATGTACATGGTAGTACCTTGGATGTCTTCTTTGGTGAACTACCTTTTCATATCCTTTTCCCACTTTTTAATTGGGTTATTTGCCTTTTTCTTCTTGTAATTTTGCAGTACTTTGTAGATTACGGAGATTAAACGCTGATTAGGTTGGTGGTAGCCAAAAATTCTTTCCCATTCTGTAAGTAGCCTTTCTAGACTTTTGGTAAAGTCTTTCAATGAGCAAACCTGTTTCTCTTTTTAACCAAAATGACAGAAGATATTGTGATGGCATTATTGGGAGGCATGAATCCACTTACTAGGTGTGCCTTGGCACCTTTGTTGGTACTCAAGAAAATCACTTGATCTGCACATGAAAGTGGTGAATCTGTGTCTCTTATCTTGTGCTTCTGAAGGGTAACCACATCCCCCAGGATGGGGACTTATCACACAGCCCCATTCCTTGTTGTCCCCTTTGCAGTACAACACAAATCAAATAAAACTGGCAGATTCTTCTCTCAGTTTTAGAGCTGCCTACTTCCCTGCTTCTCTCAACTTCATGTCGACTTAGGCTCAGAATCTCTGGGGGAACTGTCCCACTTGTGTAACACTTGGTTTGGAAGCTAGGCATTTTCTCTTGTTCCCATAACTTTCTCACTTCATCCTGGCCATTTGGCAGCCATCAAGTCACGTTTATAAAAACCCCTTCTGGATGCCAAGTATAATGTTAACAATCTCACTTTATACTTTTTAATATGTAGAATAACTACTATTCAAATAACTCAAGAGAAAGTTTGGGCATAGTAGCAAAAATATATGGTAGCTATTAGAATAATATGCATGTAAGGTGTTCTCAATACTTTTTTAATTAGTATATGAGAACATAAAAGACAGTGAGCCCTGTTTGATTCCAGTAGATCAAAATGCTATGTTCTGTTCTGCATTTTTGTCGACAATATTTATGATAATATCTTTTGTATATTAGATGTTCTAAGATTCTTCATTGAATGTATTAATAAATTAGTGGATGTTCAATAAATCTTCCCCCAAAGGCATTTGTAAATAGACAAAAAATGGTTTCTGTATGTCTTAGGCTGAGTCATCTAGAGAAATAAAACCAGTGAAGCATATATATATAGATATCCACTTATCTGCCAGTTTGTTGTACTGCAGGGCCTTGAACATTGTTGTGATGCTAGAAACTATGCCATCAGTATTCAAGTACCAGAAGGATCACCCATGGTGAGCTGAGCATCCAGGTTAAGACAGACTAGGAAGAAGGACCTGACAGTGTACTTCTGAAAACAATTAGCCAGTGAAATCTTATGAACTGAAGCAGAACATTGAAAGGTATAGTGCTGTAAAATAAGCCCCCCCCCCAGGTTGGAGGGCACTCGAAAGACAACCGGGGAAGAGCTCCTCAAAGTAGAGTTGACCTTAATGATGTGGATGGAGTAAAGCCTTTGGGACCTTCATTTGCTAATGTGGTATGATTCAAAATGAGAAGAAATAGCTGAAAGCATCCATTAATAACTGGAATGTGGAATGTATTCACTATGAATCTAGGAAAACTGGAAATCATCAAAAATGAAATGGAATGCCTATACATTAATATTCCGGCATTAGAACTGAAATCAAATGGTATTGTCCATTTTGAATTTAACAATCATATGGCTACAATGCCAGGACCAAAAACTTGAAGAAGAAGGGATATTACATTCATTGTCAGAAAGAACATTTCAAAATCTATCCTGAACTACAATGCTGTCAGTGATAGGACAATATCCTTACAGCTTTAAGGAAGACCAGTTAATGTGATTATTATTCAGATTTATACATCAATGACTAAGGCCTAAAGCTATAGAAAGTTAAGATGTTTATCAGCTTCTGCCATCCAAAATTGATTGAACATGCAATCAGGATGCATTGATAATTACTGATAATTGAAATACAAAAGTTGGAAATAAAGAAGAAGGATTGGTAGTTGGAAAATATTGCCTTTGTAACAGAAATAATGCTGGAGATTGAATAATAGGATATTGCAAGATCAGTGAGTTCTTCATTGCAAAGACCTTTTTTTCACCAACCTAAGTGGCAATTGTATACATGGTCCTCGCCAGACAGAATATGAAGGAATCAAATGAACTACATCTATGGGAAAAGACACTGAAAAGCTCAACATCAGCACTCAGAACAAGACCAGGTGCTGACTGCAGCACAGATCATCAAATGCTCATAAACAAGTTCACACTGAAACTGAAGAAAATTAGAACAAGTTCACAAGAACCAAAGCATCACCTTGGTTTTACCACACCTGAGTTTAGAGACCATTTCAGGAATAGATGCACTGAACACTAATGACTGAGGATCTGAAAAATTGTGGAACGACATCAAAGACATTATAAATGAAGAAAGTCAGAGGTCATTAAAAAGACAGGAAAGAAAGAAAAGACCAAATTGGATGTCAAAACAGACTCTGAAACTTGGTCTTAAATGTCAAACAGCTAAAGGAAAAGGAAGAAATGATGAAGTAAAAGAACTGACCAGAGCTCTCAGGGGACATGAGGCCAATTGGCATAACTAGCCTATTGCTAAGAGAATCTTCTGCATCCCATATTGGTGAGTGGCACCTGTGGTCTTAAAAGCTATCAAGTTGCCATCTGAGGGCCACCATCAAATGGTCCCAACTCAGCAGGAACAGATGATCACCAAGACCAAAACGATATGGGGGAAGAGAGCCCAGAAGACAGAGGACCCATGTGAGTGGCTGACTGTATCAACATGTGACCAGAGCAACCAGATGGTGCCAAACAACCACCAATGATAGCCATGATGGGGCTCACAAAGCTGAGTCTCATAGGCAACATGAGAACTCTGCTAAAAGACCACAGTTGATGGCCCAAGGGCCTCAGGTTTCCCTGGTAACATGGCCCCTGGTCCTGATGCTGCCCCTGTCCATAAATCATTACTAAGGTCAACTCTTTGCACAGGAATGGATTAGACTCAGTGACACCGAGTGACCATATGGTGTGTGCATTTTATGGTTCTATGCATCTATAGGATGTCATCCCACTGGCCTCTTTTGGGGTATGGGGAGACAGGAGGGGACAGAAGATTGTGAGGAGGATATGACATGTATAGAATGGATAGGAGGAGTATGCTGTCACCCAGCAGGAACAGTAGTGGGAGCTGCACATAAGTGGGCATACAAATTTATATCACATTGTACACTTTCACTCAATCACAATAAATAAATAAAAAGAACTGACCAAAAGATTTCAAAGGGCAGCTCAAGAAGATAAAATACTATAATGACAGGTGCAAAGAGCTAAAGATAGAAAACCAAAAGCTGAAACAACTGAAGAAAAAAATTCAGCCTTGAGTTGCAATAATGAAGGATTCTACATGGAAAATATTAAATGACTCAGGAAGCATAAAAAAATATCAAAGGAGTGGGGTGGAGTCAAGCTGATGGACTAAGCCCACGTCTCCTTATATCCCTCTGGAAACCAAGACCTGAATTGACAATCAAACGGAGCCTTCTGATCACCTAATTAGCCTCAGGACACGGCACAGAGCTCTTAATTGGGACTTCATACCACTCAGTGAAAAACCTCCTCTCTTTCGCTGACTCCCACTCCTGGCTAGCCCCGACTCTCACGGACAGAAGGTAAACGCACCAGTTTGATGTTTTTTTTCCTCTGTCTTGGCTGGCGGGCGGAGTTGGGTCTTGCCTGGCGGCTGGACTCAGACGCGCTGCTGGGGGGATAGGCAGGCAAAATTCCCATATTCTGAGAGCCAGGCTCGGGACTCTGTTAATCTAGCCACGGTGAGCCTTTCCTTTTGTAGCTGCCTCAGCGGGGTTTGTGCGGAGCTCCGTGGTTAGGGTGCAGGACGCCATGTTGGTGCCAAGATTTTAGCGGGACCTGATTGTTAGCCTGGGAGCCAGCACCTGCAAACAGGACAGCACTTCTCCAACAGAAAAGTAGTGATTTTGCACAGTGCTGCCTACATTGGGGGACCTGCAACAGAATCAGAGGAATCACTACCTCTCGGCACCTTTAGCCTTTCTGTCTGCTGCCTGTGTGGAGGACGCCACTTGGATACGGTGGCCGCAGCTGGACCTAATTCTTAGCTTGGGAGCCAGAGCCTGCCCACAGGAGAGTGCTTTTCTATCACAAAACCAGTACTTGACGCAGTGCTGGCTAAGGCTAGGACCTATCAGCAGAGGCCAACAAGGCAGTAGCATTGCTGTATTCTGAACTAGTGTGTTATCATCTGGGGTTGGATATAGTGGTGCTTACTTTGTCAGATGAGAAGAGGGATCTCTACACCTGAAAACTTAACTAACTTCTGAACTGGTCAGATACCTTTTGCTTTACATTTGAAGACAGCCTAGAGAAACATTTGCAATCCATCCTCACAGTACCTCTTCCAGCCTCTATATACTCACATGGGACCCAAACAGCAACAGACAATTGTGGCATACAAGCAATCACTCATGGCTTCAGAAGGCACCCAAACAAAGCAATCAAGGAGTTTTCCAGATGAAGAAACTTTTATGAAAGCATCAGGAAGTGAATACAAATTGATTATATACAGAGCCCTTCTAGACCTTATACAAAATGCAGCAGAACAAAGTGAAAAATGAAACAAGTTGTTTAATCTGATGGAACACCAGTACTCTGAAATCCAATAGATCAAGAAGAAAATCAAAGACATAGAAACTTCCATGCAAAGCCAAGAAAACAGAGTGGAACAAATGGAAAAAAGAATTTCTGACTTGGAAGACAGAGCTACTGAGGCCAGTGTCTATGAGCAGAAATCAGAAAAAAAGAAACAAGAAAAAGGAAGAAACATTAAGAAGCATGTGGGACTCTATTAAGAGGAACAACCTTCGATTAATTGGAGTCCCTGAACAGGGTGAGACATCTGAGAACGCAGAGAGTATCGTTGCTGAGCTGCTGAAAGAAAACTTTCCAGAAATCATGAAGGAAGAGAATATAGACATCTCAGATGCATATCACATGCCACCCAATATAGATCTCAAAAGAAAGACTCCAAGACATATTATAATCAAGCTTAACAAAATGAAACATAAGCAGCAACCCTTAAAGGCAGCAAGACTTAAGGCAAAGCTAACATTCAGAGGGAAACCCTGTAGGCTCTCGTCAGATTTCTCAGCAGGAACCCTGCTGGCACGGAGACAGTGGCACGACACATTCAAAGTCTTGAAGGAGAAGAACTTCCAACCAAGAATTATATATCCTACGAAATTGTCTTTCAAATAGAAAAATGAACTTAAGACATTCCCAGATAAACAGAAACTCAGAGACTTTGTAAAAACCAAACCCAAACTACAAGAAATACTGAAAGAAGTTCTTGGCTTTGGCTTAGAAGAACAAAACCACTAACTTTATATTTTAGAATGACACACGACTCAATACTCTACTCATTTAGGGAAGGCTTCAAAGTACATCACAGCTTTGATGTGGAAAGAAGCAATCCAGTGATCATCATGAAAACTATGGTGCCATCAGAATAAAAAGTGGGATGTACTACAGTCGTTATACTCCTTCCAGATGGAGACGAAGATGACAAGACTGGTAGTAATTAAAATTGGGTTTATAAAGAATTTATTAAGGGGGTTCATAGGGGCAGCTGTAAAGCACAACAAAGATGTATCATACCATTTCAAGAAATCTAACACTCGAGTCTCAACAACTATAAAATCAGTTCTGAGAAAGGTGAGCAATCAACTCACAAAAAAGAGTGTCCCAGAACAGACTAATAAGAACAACAGAGAAAACATCAACATAAAAATAAACATATCACAATGGCAACAGTGAACACATACCTATCAATAATTACATTGAATATGAATGGACGGAATGCTCCAGTAAAAAGACACCGAGTGTCATCTTGGATCAAAGGACACGATCCATCCATATGTTGTCTACAAGAAACTCACTTGAGACCTAAAGACAGCAACAAACTGAAAATTAAAGGATGGAAGAATATATATCAAGCTAACAATGAACAAAGAAGAGCAGGGGTGGCAATTCTAATCTCAGACAAAGTCAATTTTAATGTCAAATCCACCATCGTGGACAAAGATGGACACTATTTATTGCTGAAAGGTTCAGTACACAAGCAAGACTTAACTATATTAAATATTTATGCACCTAATGCCAGAGCACGTAAATGTCAAAGAAACACTGACTACGCTCAAAAGAGAGTTAGATGACTCCACAATAATAGTGGGAGACTTTAACACTCCACTCTCATTACTAGACAGATCATCTAGAAAAAAGGTCAGCAAAGATACAGAAGACCTCATTGCCACAGTTAACCACCTAAACCTCATTGATATATACAGAACTTTCCACCCATCAGCAGACAACTACACCTTCTTCTCCAGTGCACATGGAACATTCTCCGGAATTGACCACATGATAGGCCATAATGCAATGCTCAACAAAATCCATACCATTGAATTACTGCAAAGCATCTTCTCAGATCATAAAGCCATCAAAGTTGAAATTAATAGCAGAAAAGAAAGAGATAGAAAGTGGAACTCTTGGAAACTGAACAACATCTTGCTCAAAAAAACGAGGGTTATAGAGGAAATCAAGGATGAATTAAAGAAATTCATGGATTCCAATGAGAACGAAAACACTTCCTACCAGAACCTATGGGATACAGCCAAAGCAGTGCTCAGAGGTCTGTTTATCTCCATAAGTGCACACATCTGGAGGGAAGAAAGGAACCAAATCAAGGAACTAACTCTACAACTTGAACAAGTAGAAAGAGAACAACAGAGGAACCCCTTGGGCACCAGAAGAATTGAGATCATAAAGATTAGAGCAGAGCTAAATGAATTAGAGAATAGAAAAACAATTGAAAAAATTGAAAAGACCAAAAGCTGGTTTTCTGAAAAGATCAATAAAATTGATAAACCACTGGCTAGAGTTACTGAAGAAAAGCAGGAAAGGAAACAAATAACCCAAATTAGAAATGAGAGGGGAGTTGTCACTACAGATGCAACAGAAATCAAAAATATCATAACAGAATACTATGAAAGACTGTACTCTAACAAATTTGAAAACCTAGGGGAAATGGACCAATTCCTTGACTCATACCACCTACCCAAATTATCACAACATGAAGCAGAACAACTTAATACACCTATCAGAAAGGAACAGATTGAAAAAGTCATCAAAACACTGCCAACCAAAAAAAGTCCAGGCCGAGATGGCTTCACGGCAGAATTCTACCAAGCATTTAGAGAAGAGTTATTCCCAATACTACTGAGACTATTTCACAGTATAGAAAGGGATGGAGTACTCCCAAACTCATTCTATGAAGCCAGCATAACCCTGACACCAAAGCCAGGGAAAGATCCAACAAAGACGGAGACCTACAGACCAATATCACTCATGAACTTGGATGCAAAAATCTTCAACAAAATTCTTGCCAACAGAATACAACAACATATCGAGAAAATAATCCATCCTGACCAAGCGGGATTCATACCAGGGGTGCAAGCTGGTTCAACATCAGGAAAACAATTAATGTGATTAACTACATAAATAACACAAAAGAGAAGGATCACCTGATTTTGTCCATTGATACAGAAAAGGCATTTGATAAAGTCCAACACCCATTCATGCTAAAAACTCTTAGGAAAATGGTCATAGACGGCAAATTCCTCAACACAATAAGGGCCATTTATACAAAGCCAATTGCCCACATCATCCTGAATGGAGACAGACTGAAAGACTTTCCCTTGAGATCAGGAACCAGACACGGATGCCCACTCTCACATCTGTTATTCCACATTGTGCTAGAAGTTTTAGCCAGAGCAGTTAGACAAGACGAAGAAATAAAGGGCATCTGCATCGGCAAAGAGGACGTTAAAATCTCCCTGTTCGCAGATGATATGATTGTATATGCAGAGAACCGCAAGGAATCTGTAAGTAAGCTCCTCAAACTGATAGAAGAGGTCAGAAAAGTCTCAGGATACAAGATAAACATAAGTAAATCAGTAGGATTCCTTTGTACCAACAATGAGACTGTTAAGGAGGAAATTATTAAATCAATACCATTTACAGTAGCCCCTAAGAAGATAAAATATCTAGGAATTAATCTAACCAGAGAAACAACAGATCTTTACAAAGAGAACTACAAGCCCTTACTACAAGAAACTAAGAGAGACTTAGATAAATGGAAAAACCTACCCTGCTCATGGATAGGAAGACTTAACGTTGTGAAAATGTTTATTTTGCCTAAAGCAATTTATTTATATAATGCAATCCCAATACTAGTTCCAGCATCATTTTTAATGAGATGGAGAAACAAATCACCAATTTTGTTTAGAAAGGGAAGAAGCCCCGGATAAGTAAGGTACTACTAAAGAAAAAGAACACACTGGGAGGCCTCTCATTACCCAACCTTAGAACATACTACACTGCCACAGTGGTCAAAACAGCCTGGTATTGGTCCAAGAACAGATGGATCAATGGAACAGAATTGAGACCCCAGAGATGACACCATCTGCCTATGAACAGTTAATATTCGACAAAGACCCTAAGACATTAAACTGGGGTAAAAACATTATCTTCCACAAATGGTGCTGGCAAAATTGGTTATCCATCTGCAATAAACTGAATGAAGATCCATATCTTACACCTTATACAAAAACCAACTCCTACTGGATAAAAGACCTAAATATCAAACCTAAAATGATAAAGCTCATCCAAGAAAAGGTAGGAACAACAATGGAAGTTTTAATACAATGAGGACAGACTCCAAAATCTGTCAAAGAAACTGCAATCAACAGAGAGAAAATAGATAAACGGATAGCAGGTCACTGGTGCACCAACATGGAGGCTGATGGATCCCAAGATAGACAGGCTAGCTGAAGTCCCAAGAACCGGAGGTCTAGTGAAGACCCAGTGTAAACAAAAGTCAGTATGCCTTGCCAAAAGATTCACCTATATTGGCTGCAGACCACATCCCCAAGGAAATGCCCTTTCAACGGATTGGCTACTCATAACAGATCCCATCATGGAACTGATTACATCAGATTCCATTATGGGGATGATTGTATCATTACATAGCAGTCAAACTGTATCACAATGGCAAAACTGCTGAGAATCATGGCCCAGTCAAGTTGACACACAACCTTAACCATTACACTCTGTTAGTGGGCAGTAGGTATGAGCTGCAGCTGGTCAGAGAGCTCATAGAAAGACTTGCAAGTACCAAATACCTGGGCACATTTGAGAGCAGGATGTTTCATAGGTCATATGTGAGATACATACAGACTATAGAAACTGTTTAAAAAATCCATTGTTTCCTGTATTCCTGACCAACAAGAAAAAAATGTGAAAATAAACCACAGTGAAGTTATTCACATGAAATAGAAGCTGTAACTGTTTGTGGTGATAGCTCTGAACCATGTTTAGTTCTTTCAGCTCATTCAGTTAGCAGGTAGCACAAAAACAAAGAGAATGAGTCTCATCAAACAATAAACATGTTGTGAATTCAAAACTGAAAACTGTGTAATTACTATCCCCAAATCCTATCTCTTTCATTAGCTTGAAGACACAGAAGCAACATGAGAGGCCTAGACATTCTTAGAAGTTTATATTATCTTGTAGCTTGAATATTTACCCAATGGTGAATAAGGAAAGGAGGCATTGGCTCAGATAAGGAGTTTAACTCTTTCTTAAATTCAGCTGAGGGAATCATGTATGTTTATCATAGATTATATCTTTTGGCAACTTTAGTATTACAGAGTTCTAATTTTTATACAAATGTTATAAAATGAGAAAAATCTGAACTGTTTTCAAAATGGCTATATTTCTACCAAGAAGTCACTCATTTAAGTATTTTGATTGGCTACTATTTAAAGAATGGCAAAGAAAGTTTTCTTTTTTGTTGTTTTTATGTCAGAAGAAAAAAGCCGTATGTTGAAGGAGTGAGGAAGATCTAGAAGCACTTTTCCCCACTGCAGCCCATGAGGAGGGGAGTTTTCCCTTTCTGTTCACAAATTTCAAGCTCCTTTCCAAACAGAAAAAAAAAAAAGAGCAAACACATTACCTTCTGGTATATTCAAATGTACAGCAATCCTGTAGTGCAGAGTAGAATTACTCCACATGGTTTCTAAAACTGGAAATCTTTTCTGAAGCTGCTTATGCTATATGCTATATGGCTTCACTAGAGGGACCAAGGGGGTGCATCCAGACACTTTTGTTAAGGTGGGGTGATATCAAAATGACCTCAGGGGTCCATGCCACGCCCAGATAGTGCGTAGCTAGGGTTAGTGTCACCCATTGCCCAGTGCAATAACTCATTACCACCTTACTCCCCCCACTCCTGCCTACCAGTCAGGGTGCCAGTTCTTGCCTTGACCAATGGAAGAGGGGACCAGCAGCAAGAAGCTGTGCAGGTTGGGGTGGGAGTAGATGGGGCAGGCCATGCAATACACACAGAGTGGGGGTTTCACAGGCTGGTTCTGCCCTACCCTCGTGAAGGGAGTGTGTGACACCAGGAGTTATTGCACTGGGTGACAACAAGCTTAGTGATGCCACTGTGAAAGCAGACTGTTACCTCTTCTCCTGTGGAGCATCTGGTGGGTTTGGGCCACTGGCCTCTCAGTTAGCAGCCAAGTGCTTAACCACTCCACCACTAGGGCTCCTTGCCGTAATACCCAGTGGATCTAAATTCAAGTCTCGCATAGAGACTTCTTTACATGAGCCATATTCTCCAATCACAGCTCCTACCAGTACTTTGTAATTAAAAAAAAAAAAATCAGATTTCATGGGGTATTTCTATATGCTCAGTTCTGTTTTCTAATATAACTCTTAATTTTTTTAAGAAACTATATTTTAAAAGTAACAAGCCATCTGGCACTTCATGTAAAATTTTCAAAGGTAAAGCAGTCCTCATATGGTTGGGGATAGAATGACGGCTAATGCTTAAGGAAGAAAATCATTTAAGCCCTGGATATATTGGATATGAGGTTATTATGAAATACAGTAGTTTCATCTCCAATGCATGATATATACACAGGAACAGTTCATTAGAGCTCAGATTAAAAATGAAGATTAAAGATACGGAACTGTTTTTGAAGTAATGATTAAATATACGGAGCTCAGATTTAAAGCTGGAAGTCTGACTAAAGCAGCTTCAGTCTCAGACTTAGGTTCTGATGAATGCAGGCTAATATGAATGAATATAAAGGCTTTTTACTCTGGCTGACTAGTGAAAAACGGCAGCATCCTAGAGTGCTTCTGAAACTTACAGCCATAAACCAAATCAAACTCTTTGCCATCAAGTTGATTCCAACTCATAGCTGTAGTACAGAGGAAAACTGTCCTATAGGGTTTCCAAAGAAGGGCTATGAATTCAAATTTTTTATTAGAGTTAGAGTTCTTAACCACTGCACCACCAGGGCACTGTGTAAGGGACATAATAATAGCTGAGGTCTCTGCTTTTTGCAAACGTAGAATGCTTCAAGTTTTTAAAGGTAGGAAGCATGTATTTGTCTTTGATTCTCCAGAGCCTAACACCACAGTGGTATTGTATTGGCTATTTATAGGGCCCTAGGTGGTTCAAACAGTTTGCACCTTACTGACTCACCCCAAGGTTGTCTGTTCAGATCAAACAAGTGGTATCACAGAAGAAAAGCCTTGCATTCTGTTCCCATAAAGGCTACAGCCAAGAGAGCTCCACTTCTAGCTGAAAAGTTGGTGGTCCAAAACCACCAAGAGCACCTTGGAAGACAGGCCTGGTGATTTGCTTCAGAAAGGTCACAGCGGAGTGTGCTGTCACAGAGTGAGGAGAGAAGCTAGAGCTGTATAGCCCTTTATGTGTGGGATTTTGTATGACAAATTGACTTGGATTGTAAACTTTCACTTCTAGCACAATAATTTTTTTTTTTTAAAGAAAAAATCACAGTCTTGAAAATACGGGGCAGTTCTGTTCTACACAAATGAGGTAGTCGTGAGTCGGAGGCAGCGAGACAGCAACTAACACCAATAATGACAACAGTCTTTGAGTGATGACTGCCTGTTTTCTAAATATATTGCAAGCTGAGCCTCACAGAAATTTATTTATAAAGCCTGATTAAATATTGGAACAATATTCTTCAAAAGTTGATAGTACTAATTCTGCTAAATGACAATGCATACTTTTTGTGAATTACTTAGTGGATGATGTTTCTGAAAAATCTGATACTTTTGATAACATTGTGTTGGAGTAAGTATTTATGATGAGACTAGTAGAAATGATGAAGCAGGAAAAGAATTTAAAAATGCTAATGAAAGCTATAATTAGGTAGCAAGATGCTTGGGCTAGAGGCAAACAATTTTGTTTTCTAGTTTTAATTTTGCCTTTATCTATGGGAGGCCTTAGGCCCTGTGCCATTCTATTTTCTCTAAAGGAGAAGGGTCAGACTTGGGGACACTATTAATCTCTAGGATCTCTTTTACTTCCAAAGGCAATAAACTCTAAAGCTTTTACAAGACCAAAGCCTCAAACACTTTAAAATTTTTGGAATGTTTGACTGCCAGATGTTATCTGCATGTGAGAGAAGGAACTTCACTATACAATTTTGCATTGCTTCCCTAGTTTCCATATTCTCGTATTACTTTCATCATTGTTGAAGAGGAAAATTTGTTTTTAAAAACTACTTAACACAATTTTATTTGTATGTTTCAAAATGAATCCCAGTGTCTGTCCATTATTCTAAAAAATGTGGAATGTGTCTGCTATTTTTGTGACATATAGCACAATATTTAATATCCCTCATATCCTGTCGGGCTATAGTACGTAGTACAAAGATGAACAGTACACATAGCAGATTAACTCTTCAGTGTTTCTTCTTTCAAACAGGAACTCAGTTATTTTGCTTTGCTCACCATGTGGCATTTAGCCTAGCGTTTAGGATAAAAGATAAAAAGACTACTCTTTACATTGTTAAGAAAGCCTTTTCCTATGAAGAGGCTAGCACAGTGACCAGCGAACTGTTTGGGGGCTCATCATTTCTTCCTTTTGCTTTAGCTACTTTACATTAAAGACAAGTTTCAGAGTCTCTTCTCATATCTATTTTGGTCTTTTCTTTCTTTCCTGTCTTTTTAATGACCTTTGCTTTCTTCATGGTGATGTCAACTACAACTTGTCTGGTCTTTGGTCATCAGTGTTCAGTACATCAAATTTTTTTTTAGATGGTTTCTAAATTTAGGTGGGGTGCACTCAGGGCTGTACCTTGGCTCTTCTAGACTTGTTTTAAATATGAACACACTGAATGTGGAACGCTGAAATTTTCAATCCCGCATGTTGAGGTTTCAAAATTTGTAGATTTTAATTAAATGAAATAATCAGCATTATCTAGTATAGATGAATATTCATATTCATCAGCTTTAATATTTGGCTTATAGTATGGAGATTAGAAAACCCTGGTGGTGTTAGTAGTTGCATACTAGGTCTACTAACCAAAAGGTCAGGGGTTCAAATCCAACAGGTGCTCCTTGGAAACTCCATGGAGCACTTCTACTCTGTCCTATAGGGTCACTATGAGTCAGAATCGACTCCATGGCACTGTTTTTTTTCTGATTATGGAGATTAATCTTAGTGCTTGAAACCAGTGTTAATGTTACTTTTGAAATATTTAAATTTTTCATTTCTTGTCCAGTAACTACTGACAAAGATTTATGTAATGCACTATTAAAGTGTTTTTTGTAAATAAAATGGCATGTAGATATTCTTCAAGATAAGTTGATTACTATGGCAAACAGTCCCCAAATTCAAGTGATTCTGCACAAGATAGGATTCCTGGGTGGCACAAAAAGTTTGGCTGCTAATCAAAATGTTAGCTAGATGTTTGAGCCCATTCAGAGGTGCCACAGGAAAACACCTGGCAATCTACTTCTGAAAAATCAGCCACTGAAAACCCTATGGAACACAGTTCTACTCTGACACACATGGAGTCATGAGTTGGAGCTGATTTGATGGTAACTAGTTTAACACAATACAAGTGTGCCCCCCCCAACCTAGCATGTTTTAGTCATCCAGTACTGCGCTAGCAGAAATACCACAAAATGGGAGGTCTTAACAAACAAACATTTATTTTTACACAGTCCGGTAGGCTACAAGTCCAAATTCAGGATGTCCTCTCCAGGGAAGGCTTTCCCCCTTGTTGGCTCTGGAGGAAACTCCTAGAGTTGCAGCAGTCTTTGTTCAAGGAGGATCTTGGTGCAGGAACTTGAGGTCTGAAGGACGTGCTCTTCTCCTGGTGCTGCTTTGTTGATGGTATGAGGTTCCTAATTCTTTGCTTGCTTCCCTTTCCTTTTATCTCTTGTAGGATGAAAGGATTAAGGGTGGTGTAAACCACACTCCAGGGAGACTCCCTTTACAGTAGAGCAGGGAGGTGATCTTATAGAGATTTACAGTCCCACCCTAATCCTTTAACATACAGCATAGGAAAATTACAAAATGGAGGACAATCATAAAATATCAGGAATCTTGGCCCAGCCACAGGGCTACACATATCTTGAGGGGGACAAAATTCAATCCATGACACTGCATATCACAAATCAGTACAGAAGGGCCAGCCAAGCCAGCCAAGTGCCGTCGAGCAGAGGCTCTATTTTGTGCTTTCATCCAAAAGCACAGACCCTCTTCCTCTTCTGTCTTCACAGTCTCTAACTCTGACAGTCATTTCCAGTTTTCCTGTGGATGAAGAGAAGATTTGGAGCGTCTTACTGCAGGCTTCAGAGCTGTGTGATCTTCATCTTTACTTTCGTAGAAATGTAATCACATGACTCATACTCTGAAGTTTGAGAACAATAATAGTAACCTTATTCCATCAGTCATTCAGAAAGCTATATACCATACTATCACAAAATTTCCTAGAGTATGCCTTCCACATTTCCTAAATTTGCCTCTTTTCCTGTATTACCATGATCTCTACATTACTTACAGTCATTATCATTTCTGTCCTATCTCCAGCCCAACTACCTGCCAGTCAGTGCAAGGTTGCTTGAAAGGTTGCTGTCTAAAGTACATCATTGTTGCTGTTAGTGACTATCTGATTACTTCTGAATCATGGCTTCCTCATGCTTGCAGAGTAAAAGGAACTCCATATGGTTTTCAATGGCTAGGACCTTTCAGAAGCAGATCTCCAGGCCTGTCTTTTGAGGCTTCTTTGAGTAGATTTGACCCTCCAACTTTTTGGCTAGCAGTTGAGTGCTTAACTGTTTATTTCATGTGGGGACTCCTAGCTAAACAACATATCTAATTGCATCACTTTATAGTTTAAAATTCATCAGTAACTACTAGGCTTTTAGATAAAATTCAGATAACTAAGTGTATTTATGATGACTTCTTGATCAAGTATCTCCCATCTAATTTCACTTAACACCTGCCATCTAGTCACCCCTAAATGGCCCATTAGCCATTCACATAGAGCTACCTGAAATTGCTTTAACCCAGTTGCTAGTTCTGACTTTCTAGCAATCATCTCAATGGTGTTTGGTTTGGTTTGATTTCATCTGGCAGATCCCAAGGAGGCCTGATGGCACAGTGTTTAAAGCTCTTGGCTACTATGCAAAAGGTTAGCAGTTCAAACTCACTAATCACTCCATGAGAGAAAGATATCACATTCTGCCTCCCATAAAGATTATGTGGGATAGTTATATTCTGTCAAGTAGGGTCACTGTAAAGTGGAAACAACTTGACAATGTGTTTTTAGTTCTAGTAGAGTTCCTGGGTGGTGCAAACCGTTAATGTACTTAGCTGATAACCATAAAGATCGGTATTTCAATTTCACCCAGAGGTACCTCAGAAGAAAGTGGTGGTGGTCTACTTCTGGAAAGTCAGCCATTGAAAACTATATGGAACACATTTCTAGTCTAACACATATGGGGTCACTGTGCATTGGAGATAACCCATTTGGCAACTAGTTTGTTTTTCAGCTGTTTCATTCACTTGGGAAAACTTTTTCCACTTATACACTTGACTTGATCCTACTGGTCCCAAGGTTCAGCTTAGATTAAACCTAGTGGAACATTATTTGTGACTTGTACTTCTTCTTTTACCAAAATTCTGGTTTAATCCCCTCTTCTTTGAATTTTGGTAACAAATTTACTGTGCAAATTCTCCTCTAATACTTTTATATTTCTGTGATGGTTTTAGCTGCTCTCTTCACTAAACTAAGGCTTTTATAAGGGCTGGAATTCTATCTCTCCAAGTAAACATTCAATAAATACTTTTTGCACAAATTATGGATGACTTCACAATCCAATTTATTTGTGCATACATGGCTTTCAATCCAGAAAAATTCACTACAGAAATAGAAATAAATAATGCCTTCATTATAATGATAAATTTATTCAAATGCCTATCATGTTTTTTTCAAGTTGTCTATAGTTTTATTCCAAAGCCATAAGCAGATTATTACCATCTACTTTCCTTGGAGCACAACAGTTTATGTTCTTGTTGGAAGTTGTTGTGACCAAAATCCTAACACGTTGCTGTTGAGTCAGTCCAACTAATAGCAATCCTATGGGACAGAGTACAACTGTCCTGCAAGGTTTCCAAGAAGAGATTGATGGATTTGAACTGCTGACCCTTCGGTTAGCAGCTGAATGCTTAACTGCTATACGACAAGATCCCCTCATTTAGACTAAAACCAAAAACCAAACCCACTGCTATCAAGTTGATTTCGACTCATAGTGACCCTACAGGATAGAGTAGAACTGCCTCAGAGTTTCCAGGGTTTCCTCCTTTAAATCAGGCTGACGTGGTACTTATCAGTCAAGTACACAGAATTTGGCCAAAAGAACAAATATTACAAACAGGTGAAAGTACTTCCTAAGAAAAATGAAGCTTTAATTCGTTCTAACTGGCAGTGGACCACATGGTATTTCCTGAAGAATTAGCTGCTTTAAAACGTTTTGACAAAGGAATTAGTTATAAATGCTGCTTTATTTTTTCATTTCAAGCCAACTTTTCCAAAGTTATATAGCTACATAATTTTTTAGACAATTACAACACTGCTGAAATTATACCCTGTAAGCATAAGCTTAGATATCAGAATTATTTTTGTTATATTGGGAAGTTTATAATATATGTGTTATATTAATCCTATGACCTATGACTCTAGTCTCGTAGCAGAGTTTTGCAGTATTCAATGTTTAGTTTTATGTATTTTTATTAATGCCTAGCCTCATTCTTGAAAGGATTTGTGGTTGTGGCATTGACTAAATGTTGAATATCTTAATTTGAATTGCATTACATATCAGTAATATTGAAATTTATTTTGTGGAAGAAACACTTTTTGGAAAATAATCAATTATTGATTAAAAAATTACTTGATTAGAATGTAACAGTCATAATCCTGTCATTTATAATGTCAGTACCACATTATCCACTGAAAATATTTATATTGGAGTAATTTTATGTGTTATTTTCTCTTTCTTCTTCCAAATGATCTACCAGAAAACTTTTGCTAATGAATTGGATTGAATTGTATCTCCCCAAAAATGTGTGTAGAGTTTGGCCAGGCCCATGACTTCCAGTATTGTGTGATGTTCTTATATGTTGTAAATCCTGCCCTATGATTTTAGTGAAGGAGGATGAGCAATAGTTGTGTTGGTGGAGCAAGACTCAGTGTGTAAGACTGTGTTGTTCCTTGAGGCAATCTCTTGGGATGTACAGAAAAGGGAAGCAAGTAGACAGCGACCTTACACCATCAGGAAAGAAACAGTGCAGGGAGTAATGGCATCCATTGGACTCAGGTCCCTGTGTCTCAGAAGTTCCTAGTCTAGGGGAAGACTGATGACAAGGACTTTTCTCCAGAGTTAATACAGAAAGGCTTCCCTTGGGGCTGATGCCCTGAACTTGGACTCTTAGCTTACTTTATTGTGAGGCAATAAATTTCTCTTTGTTAAAACCACCCAAATTTGGTATTTCTGTTTTCACCACACTGGATGACTAAGATACAGGTCTTTAAAGTTTGCTGCTCTAAGTGTTCCCAAAGAAGGAGTACAGCAACAGTGTACACAACAATGGCTCTATAAAGCTCAAAGTTGAGCTCTCCATTGGGCCTCTTTTTGTATCTGGTGATACTGAATCAGCAGTCTTATAGAGGCTACTTGACTTCCTGTGGTTATTGACAGTATTTATGGGAAGTTGAATTGTTCCTTCAGATAGTTTTGAATAAGATATTACCAAATAAATTTTAAAGGTACAAATCTTAGAATGCCAGATTGAGGTTTTCATACTTTAATTCCGTAAGATTTGATGATCCACAGATGGATTTCATCATTGGGGCCAGCATTCCCTCAAACTGCCAATTATTAGTATTTATAGAACCTTATTGGAGATTGCAACAACAAAGCTTTTAGTTGCTAAGCCATCCAAATGCTGTCGAGTCGGATCCAACTCATGGATACCCGAGGGGTCAGAGGTGGAAATATCAATCACTGCTGACTATTATAGAACTGAATTTTATCAAAGCAACAAGATGACATCAATTCATTTATTTCCATTCTACAGATAACTCGCTGCTGTTGATTTATTCTGGACTCATAGTGACCCTATGTGAGATCCTATACGAGAACTGCCTCATAGGGCTTTGAAGGCTGTAATCTTTAAAGAATCAGGCTACTGTAGATCATCCTCAGGTAGCATGTTATCCTTTGAGTATATGTGCTTCGTGTTGAATCTGTTCTTTTTACAACTCAGAAGTAATTAGATTTAGAAAGCACCTTACTTTGGTATGACCTAACTAACATAACAAAGAAAACATATTCAAATAGGATTACAATGACTGGTATAGGAGATAGGATTCTAGTACATAGTTTAAGGAAACACACTTTAACTCATAATATCATCCGTGCTCTTTCTTTTACCTCCAGAGAGTGCCTCTTTCTACGGGAGGTCTTCAAGCTCCTGATCCTAGTATTCCTCATCCCAGCCATTAAAGGCATTCATAAATGAGATCAATGTCATTCTGTTTGCTTGCCTCATTGCTGTTGTTTACTAGATTCTGAAACTTCCTGGCTACCGGCACCTCTGTCTGTACAGCTAAAACAGGCTCAGGTGCAGATTCACATTGTATGTGTGATGATTGTATTTTAAGCAATATGTCAAATGCATTATGTGTACAACTTTCTGTCTTGTACATAATTTACTGTTTCATTTGCCCTAGGAACAGGAGAATTTCCTTTTGTTGCAGGCTGACAAGAAGAGCCAATTAGGAAAATGACCAAAGGACTGCCTCTGAGTCTGCTTGTGGCTCTGCAAATCACACTTCTTCATAGACCTATTCATTTATTTACACAGCTCAAAGAAAACACATTGTTTAAAGAAAGGGCTAGCAAAGGAAGACAAACATTTTAAAACAGTCTGTATCTTCATTCTCCTGCTCAGTGTTTTAAAAATATCAGAACTGGGGGAGGGGGGGTGGTGCGGAGTCAAGCTGGCGGACTAAGCCCACGTCTCCTTCTATCCCTCTGGAAACAAAGACCTGAATTGACAAGCAAGCAGAGCCTTCTGATCACCTAATCAGCCTCAGGACACGGCACAGAGCTCTTAATTGGGACTTCATACCACTCAGCGAAAAAAGCTCCTCACTTTCGCTGATTCCCGCTCCTGGCTAGCCCTGGCTCTCATGAACAGAAGGTAAACGCACCAGTTTGACTTTTTTTTGCCTCTGTCTTGGCTGGTGGGTGGAGCTGGGTCTTGCCTGGCGGCTGGACTCAGACGTGCTGCTGGGGGGATAGACAGGCAAAATTTCCATATTCTGAGAGCCAGGCTCCGGACTCTGTTAATCTAGCCACGGTGAGCCTTTCCTTTTGTAACTGACTCAGCAGGGTTTGTGCAGAGCTCCGTGGTCACGGTGCGGGACGCCATGTTGGTACCGAGATTTTAGCGGGACCTGATTGTTAGCCTGGGAGCCAGCACCTGCAAATGGGACACCGCTTCTCCAACAGAAAAATAGTGATTTTGCACAGTGCTGCCTACGTTGGGGGCCCTGCAACGGAAGCAGAGGAATCACTACCTCTCAGCACCTTTAGCCCCTCTGTCTGCTGCCTGTGTGGAGGACGCCATCTTGGATACGGTGGCCACAGCTGGACCTAATTCTTAGCTTGGGAGCCAGAGCCTGCCCACAGGAGAGTGCTTTTCTATCACAAAACCAGTACTGGACACAGTATTAGATAAGGCTAGGCCCTGTCAGTAGAGGCCAACAGGGCAGTAGCATTGCTGTATTCTGAAGTAGTTTGTTATCATTTGGGGTTGGATATAGTGGCGCTTACTTTGTCAGATGAGAAGAGGGACCTCTACACCTGAAAACCTAACTGACTTGTGAACCGGTCAGGTACCTTTTACTTTACATTTGAAGACAACCTAGAGAAACATTTGCAATCCATCCTCACAGTACCTCTTCCAGCCTCTATATACTCACATGGGACCCAAAAGGCAACAGACAATGGTGGCTGGCATACAAGCAATCACTCATGGCTTCAGAAGGCTCCCAAACAAAGCAACCAAGGAGTTTTCCAGATGAAGAAACTTTTATGAAAGCATCAGGAAGTGAATACAAACTGATTATATACAGAGCCCTTCTAGACCTTATACAAAATGCAGCAGAACAAAGTGAAAAATTAAGCAAGTTGTTCGATCTGATGGAACACCAGTACTCTGAAATCCAATAGATCAAGAAGAAAATCAAAGACATAGAAACTTCCATGCAAAGCCAAGAAAACAGAATGGAACAAATGGAAAAAAGAATTTCTGACTTGGAAGACAGAGCTACTGAGGCCAGCGTCTATGAGCAGAAATCAGAAAAAAGAAACAAGAAAAATGAAGAAACATTAAGAAGCATGTGGGACTCTATTAAGAGGAACAAACTTTGATTAATTGGAGTCCCTGAACAGGGTGAGACATCTGAGAACACAGAGAGTATCATTGCTGAGCTGCTGAAAGAAAACTTCCCAGAAATCATGAAGAAAGAGAATATAGACATCTCAGATGCATATCGCACGCCACCCAATATAGATCTCAAAAGAAAGACTCCAAGACATATTTTAATCAAGCTTAACAAAATGAAACATAAGCAGCAACCTTTAAAGGCAGCAAGACTCAAGGCAAAGCTAACATTCAGAGGGAAACCCTGTAGGCTCTCGTCAGATTTCTCAGCAGAAACCCTGCTGGCACGGAGACAGTGGCACGACACATTCAAAGTCTTGAAGGAGAAGAACTTCCAACCAAGAATTATATATCCTACAAAATTGTCTTTCAAATACGAAAATGAAATTAAGACATTCCCAGATAAACAGAAACTCAGAGACTTTCTAAAAAACAAACCCAAACTACAAGAAATACTGAAAGAAGTTCTTGGCTTTGGCTTAGAAGAACAAAACCACTAACTTTATATTTTAGAACGACACACTACTCAATACTCTACTCATTTAGGGAAGGCTCCAAAGTAAATCACAGCTTTGATAAGGAAAGAAGCAATCCAGTGATCATCATGAAAACTATGGTGTCATCATAATAAAAAGAGGGATGTACTACAGTCGTTATAGTCCTTCCAGATGGAGAGGAAGATGACAAGACTGGTAGTAATTAAAATTGAGTTTATAAATAGTTTATTAAGGGGAACCATAGGGGCAGCTGTAAAGCACAACAAAGATGTATCATACCATTTCAAGAAATCTAACACTCAAGTGTCAACAACTATGAAACCAGCTCTGAAAAAGGTGAACAATCAACTCACAAAAAAGAGTGTCCCAGAACAGACTAATAAGAACAACAGAGAAAACATCAACATAAAAATAAACATATCACAATGGCAGCAGTGAACACGTACCTAGCAGTAATTACATTGAGTGTGAATGGATGGAATGCTCCAGTAAAGAGACACCGAGTGTCATCTTGGATCAAAAGACACGATCCATCCATATGTTGTCTACAAAAAACTCACTTGAGACCTAAAGACAGCAACAAACTGAAAATTAAAGGATGGAAGAATATATATCAAGCTAACAATGAACAAAGAGCAGGGGTGGCAATTCTAATCTCAGACAAAATCAATTTTAATGTCAAATCCACCATCGTGGACAAAGATGGACACCATTTAGTGCTGAAAGGTTCAGTACACAAGCAAGACTTAACTATATTAAATATTTATGCACCTGATGCCAGAGCACCTAAATATGTCAAAGAAACACTGACTACGCTCAAAAGAGAGTTAGATGACTCCACAATAATAGTGGGAGACTTTAACACTCCACTCTCATTACTAGACAGATCGTCTAGAATAAAGGTCACCAAAGATACAGAAGGCCTCATTGACACAATTAACCAACTAAACCTCATTGATATATACAGAACTTTCTACCCATCAGGAGACAACTACACCTTCTTCTCCAGTGCACATGGAACATTCTCCAGAATTGACCACGTGATAGGCCATAATGCAATGCTCAACAAAATCCATACCATTGAATTACTGCAAAGCATTTTCTCAGATCATAAAGCCATCAAAGTTAAAATCAATAGCAGAAAAAACAGAGATAGAAAGTGGAAGTTTTGGAAACTGAACAACATCTTGCTCAAAAAAGCATGGCTTGTAGAGGAAATCAAGGATGAATTAAAGAAATTCATGTATTCCAATGAGAACAAAAACACTTCCTACCAGAACCTATGGGATACAGCCAAAGCAGTGCTCAGAGGTCTGTTTATCTCCATAAATCCACACATCTGGAAGGAAGAAAGAAACCAAATCAAGGAACTAACTCTACAGCTTGAACAAGTAGAAAGAGAACAACAAAGGAACCCCTTGGGCACCAGAAGAAATGAGATCATAAAGATTAGAACAGAGCTAAATGAATTAGAGAATAGAAAAACAATTGAAAAAATTGAAGACCAAAAGCTGGTTTTCTGAAAAGATCAACCAAATTGATAAACCACTGGCTGAAGTTACTAAAGAAAAGCAGGAAAGGAAACAAATAACCCAAATTAGAAACGAGAGGGGAGTTGTCACCACGGATGCAACAGAAATCAACAATATCATAACAGAATACTATGAAAGACTGTACTCTAACAAGTTTGAAAACCTAGGGGAAATGGACCAATTCCTTGACTCATACTACCTACCCAAATTATCACAACATGAGGCACAACAACTTAATAAACCCTTCACAAAGGAAGAGATTGAAAAGGTCATCAAAACACTGCCAACCAAAAAAAGTCCAGGCCCAGATGGCTTCACGGCAGAATTCTACCAAGCATTTAGAGAAGAGTTATTCCCAATACTACTGAGACTATTTCACAGTATAGAAAGGGATGGAGTACTCCCAAACTCATTTTATGAAGCCAGCATAACCCTGACACCTAAGCCAGGGAAAGATCCAACAAAGACAGAGAACTACAGACCAATCACTCATGAACCTAGATGCAAAAATCTTCAAGAAAATTCTTGCCAACAGAATACAACAACATATCAAGACAATGGTACATATACTCAATGGAGCACTACGCAATGATAAAGAATAACAATGATTCCAGGGAACATCTCCTAACCTGGTTTCAACTGGAAGACATTATGCTGAGTGAAAGTAGTCAGCGACAAAGGGACAAATACTGTATGAGAACTCTACGATGAGATCTCAAAAACAGACTTGTGTATAGAAGAAAAGACTCTTTGACAGCTGCAAGGGAGGGGAGGAAGTGAAGGGGAGGAGGGGAGGGTTTAGTTTAGATAGTTACTAGAAATCTAGTTGGGAGAAAGCAGTGATAGCACACATTAGAAACAAGAACAGCATGAAGTGGACTTCAGCATAACTTGAGTACTCCTTCCATCTTAACTCAATACTGCAAGGATAGAGTAGCTGGGGCAGGGGGCGGGGGACCATGCTCTTAGGCGAATTCCAGGCCAATTGGCACAACTAGCATTTTGCTAAGAGAGCTCTCTGCACCCCACATTGGTGAGTGGCGTCTGGGGTCTTAAAATCTGCCAAGCTGCCATCCGAGGACACAGCAAATGCTCCCAACTCAGCAGGAAAGGATGCTCACCAAGGACCAAAATGACATGTGGTGAAGACAACTGAGAAGACAGAGAGACCCACAAGAGTGGGTGCCTACATTGATTTGGGACCAGAAGAACCAGATGGTGCCTGGCCACCACCAGTGATAGCCACGATGGAGCTCACAGAGTGGAGTCTCACTGGCAAAAAGAGAATAAATAGGGGTGCACCCTGAGATCTCCACTAAAAGATCTCAATTGATGGTCCAGTGGTTTTGCGGTTCCTCTGAGAGCATGGCCCCCGGCACTGATACTGCCCTTTCCCATAAATTATAACAAAGATCCACTCTTTGGACAAGAATGGACTGGACTTGGCATTGCAGAGTGACCATATATTGGAAGCACTTTGTGGTTCTATACATCTACAGGATATCATCCTGCTGACCTCTGGCTGGAGGAAGGAGAGTGGGTGGAGAGGAGGCGAAAGGAGCTTGTTGGGAGGATGAGACATGTATGGAGCAGAGAGGAATAGTGTGCAGTCACCGGACAGGAAGAGCAGTGGAAGCTGCATATAGGTGGGCATGTAAATTTATACATGAATGTACATTTTCACTCAGTTATGTTAAATAAAAATAAAAAATAAAAATATCAGATTGATATCTCACAAAGAAAGCATGCCAGCATAAATATTAGAATAAAAAGTTATCAGATAACCTGCCTGTCAGCTTTGAAAAGTATGTGAAAATGACTTACTTACTGATGAATATTTGTTTTCCTTTCACATGTGGTTTGACATTTGCAAAGAATGTTTTCAAATATTGTCTCAGTGGTAGGAAATAAAAAATAGTTGCTTTATATAGATAAATCAGCTTTTCTACATTTGAGCCTTGTTCACCTCTATGACAATATAACAAAATTTAAATAAAAACATTAGACTGGGTGCTCAATTTGAAAATGATTAAACTTTTGTAGAAAATTACTTCTTTTTTATTTTTGGCAGCTATATGTCTTATTTTAAACTATTTATATACGCTAAAACATATTATAGTGAATTGACTTAATTTACTATCAAGATTTCATGGACTAAAAAAATCAAACCTAGCACTGTCAAGTCAATTCTGACTCATAGCTACCCTTAGGGACCTCATTAATGTATTTTAATTTGAATATCCTCTATAACTACTTTTCAAAAGTATAAAATTAAAGAGAAAACTCTGTTAGAAAACTAGAATCAAAATTAGTTGACAATAATCTAAATAGATGATTTGTTTTCAGACATTTACTGTTTTACAGAGAAAATTAGTGGTTCATTTTTTTAAACTTCATGTTTTTGTGATTTCTCACAGAATTGTCAAATTACGCTGACTGTAACTTGAACTCAAATGACCAGCTGCATAACAGCATGGTTATATTATTGTCTGCTAATTTTACTGCAACCTTATCTCATTAAAAGCCAGTTGCTGTTGAACTGACTTCAACTCATGAGGACACCATATGTGTCAGAGTAGAGCTGTGTTCTATAGGGTTTCTAATGGCTGATTTTTAGAAGAAGATTGCCAGAACTTTCCTCTGAGCTGCCTTTGAGTAAACTCAAACCTCCAGCCTTTTGGTAAACAGCTAAGCATGTTGTTTGTGCCACTCCTGTTATTTTTTTATTGTTGTATGCTGCTGTCAAGTTGGTTCCACCTTATGGCCACCTTACATATAACAGAGGTTGTCTGATCCAGTGCCATTTTCATGATCTTTGGTCCATGTGAATTCACTGTTGCAGCTATTGTGCCAAACTATCTCATTGAGAGTTTTCCTCCTTTTTGTTGGGTCCTCTTTCTTGATGACATGCCCAAAGTAAGCTGTTACCTCATTAAAACATGAAGCCAGTGAATGCAACGTACCACTGGCCTGTATGGTTTTTTGGCTGCAATCTTGACAGAAGCAGATCACCAAGCTTTTCTTCTGTGGCACTGTTGGGCAGGTTTAAATCACTAACTCAGGTTAGTAGTTAAGAAGAAACTGTGCCTCCAAGGGACCTTTATTGTCTCATTTGAAAAGCCTTTTGCCGCGTCTTCACAACCAGGGTCAGTTTTTTCTATTGCTGTCTTCCACAGAGATGTGCATGCCTTGCTTTTGTGTTATGTGTGTTCCAGGCCCATGCAACGTTTACTGATTGGTTTCTTGTTTACAGCCCAGGCCCATGCAATGTCTGCTTGTTGGTTTCTTGTCTGCTTTCAAAATCCCAAATTGTATGTACAATCTTCTCAAGTTGTGTGAACGGAAAGAAATGAATTACTTTTTCTCACTATTTAGATCTTTTCCCTATTATCTTTGTATTTGCTTTTCCCTCTTCCTGGAGTATACTTAACTCGGATATAACTGAATAGCTTACTGTCTCATTTCCTTCAAGTCTTTGCCCAAATTCTACCTCATCAGTGAGATCTTTCCTGACTATTTTAAACTCTTACTAAAGCATAACTTGTACAAAAGCAAAATCATGACTCTGATACAAATATGAAGTGAACATGTATCAAGTATTTTATTCAACTTATTGATTAGTGGGGAAATCAATAAGACATTCAGATAGCTTAAAAGAGAATCCGAAAAACTCAATAAGTGTGATTGTGTGTATTTTTATACTTACACACACACACACACACACACACAGTCAGGAACATTGAAATGAATTTCCTAATATAAAACTGGTAAACACTCTAGAGGACAATACAGTGTTTGAGATTTTCTTTTCTATAGAGTAGAGCTCAATTAAAATTCTACCAGACAAAATTCATTTGCATTGTTACAAAAAATATTTATTTTCTTTATTGTCATTTTTCTACAGGTTAATGTCTATTTCTTAAGAGATGTAAAATAGCTTCGTCACTGACAATCAACCAGAAGTGTACGTGCCTGCATTTGCAGGGCATGGGGCCAGAGTACAAGCAATGTTCCAGCTTTCAGTATTGTCTGCTGACCAAGATCCCTTCTGTAGTTACACAGGCCATGCTTGTGGACACCTCAGCCTACAGGGTTCCATGAAGGCACATACCCTTGACCTGTGGACTACTTTCCCATAGAGGAGTATGACCAACAAACAAACCAATAAACAAACCAAATCTGCTGTTGTAAAGTTGATCCAACTCGTAGAAATCCTGGAGAATCAAAATAGTATTGTACTCTGTAATACTTTCAATAGTTATGATCTTTCAGAAGCAGATCTCCAGGCCTCTTGAGGAGATTCTTGGTGGGTTTAAACTACCCATCTCTTATCGTGAGTAGTTGATTGTTTATCATTTGTGCCAGAACTGATGCTTCTCCTTCTTGGAGTCCATAGCAGGAGCCCAGCTGCCCAGACCCAATGGATGATCTAGCCATCTATCACACTGCAGATGTTACTTCTTTTTGCTGTCATTCTTCACTGTACTGCAAGCTCCATAGGGTCAAGATTTTTGTCTGCTTAATTCACAACTGCATTTCCACCTTCTGGAAAAACGTTTGATGCTTTGCAGGTACTCAGTAAATGTGATTGAATGAATTCTCATCCACAGTACAATGTCTTTTTAAATATTGGTGTATATTTCAAGGGAAAAAAAGATTACTGCAGGGAAGAATAATGATTCAAGCTACAACAGAGGCAAAAATCTAAATTCTTTGAGGGTAGAAAGGTTTGAAATTTAATTTTATAATCTAATATCTAGAACAGTAACAGATACATAGTAGCTTTAAAACTTTTTAAAATCATGTTTTAAGTGAAAGTTTACAATCCAAGTCAATTTGCCACACGAAACCCTGCACCCACACCGCTATGGAGCTGTTAACTGCTTTCCCACTACCATGCACGCCCCCATGACAGTGCACTCCTTCTTTTCACCCTGTACTTCCTGTATCCTTTCAGCCAACTCCTGCCCTCCTCCACCCTTTCATGTCACCTCCAGAGAAAAGATGCTCAGACAGCCTCATTCATATATTTAATCCAAGAAGCATGTTCTTCCCTAGCATCACTCTATGTCTTATAGTCCAGTCCAGTCCAATCTTTGTATGAAGAATTTGCGTGACTACTAGTTTCAGCTCTGGGCTAACAGTCCAAGGGGCCATGTCCTCAGGGGACCCTCCAGTCTGATGGATCTTCAGGTGTGGTTTTGTAATAGAGCTCTATTTCAGCACACTCATTTTTCTCCCAATACATCAGGGACTTTATGTTGTATTCTTTGTCAGGGCAGTCACTAATGGTGGCTGGGCACCATCTAGTTCTTCTGGTCCCATGCTGATATAGTCTCTGGATCAAATGGCATCTTCTGACTCCTGGATTCCTATTTTCCTCATGTCTTCAATATCCTTCACTCACCTCTGCTCCAGGTAGATTGAGACCAGTTGGTTCTACTTAGATGGCCACTTGCTAGCTTTGAAGACTCCAGATGCCACCCACCACAGTGATATGAAAAAAAAATTTCTTTAAAAAAAAGTTATGCCAATTAGCTTATATGTCCCCTGAAACCGTGGTCTCAAGACCCCTGTACCTGCTACCCTGTCCTTTATAATGTTGGGTTATTATTTAGAAAACCTTGTGGGTTTTAGTGTAGTCCACTTGTGCAAACCTCCCTTCTACTGCATGCTGTCACTCCCTTCATTGCACACAATTCCTGTCTACTATCTAGTCTATGAACACCCCTATTCCTCCCTTTATCCACATCAAAGTTTATTTTCCTCTGTGCTTAAACCTTTTCTTATGTCCTTCTTATAGTGGTCTCATACAATATTTGTCCTTTTCCGACTGACTAATTTCACTCAGCATAATGTCTTTCAGTCGACTCCATGTCATGAAACGTTTTCTAAGATCATGGTTATTTTTTTACCATTGCATAATATTCCATTGTGTGAATATACCATAATTTGTGTATCCATTCATCTGTTGATGGGCATGTAGGCTGATTCCATCTTTTTGCTATTGTGGACAATGCAATAAACATTTGTCTGCATGTACCTGTTCAGGTAACAGCTTTTATTTCTATAGATATGAGCTTAATGCTGTCATCTTGATGTCTTTGTGCATGTAGACAGTTGTTGTGTTCCATTTAATTCTCTGTGTTGTGTGTTTTTTTCTCTTTATGTGTTTCCGTCTTTTTCAGTGTTGGTGGTTTTGTATCTGCTTGTCCTGCTTGTTTTTTTATTCTGATATATAGGGTTAATATTTTCCTTGTGGTTACCTTAATATTTCCCCCTATTTTTCTAAATTTAAGCCAGTCTTTAATTACTCTATTGCCTTGACTTCCTCTATATGTGAAAGATCTATGACAACATTTTACTTTGAGCCCATCTTGTTTGTTATAAGGTTTACATAATGACATCTCTGTTTCCTTATTTTCAGTGTTTTGCTCATGTTTTCTTTTTACAATTCCTTATTTGGGTTGATATCCAGTTGCTATGTTCCATATTCTGGCCTTGGGTTGTCACCTAGTATTATTGGTTTTCTAACCAATGGATTCCCTTTAGTGTTTTGTATAATTTTAGCTTGGTTTTTGCAAATTGCCTAAATTTCTGTTTATCTGGAAATGTCCTGATTTTGCCATCATATTTGAGAGACAAATTTGCTGAATATATAACTCTTGGTTGGCAATTATTTCCTTCATGGCTTTATACATATCCATCCCATTGCCTTCTTGCCTGCATGGTTTTTAGTGAGTAGTTCAAGCTTAGTCTTACTGACTTTCTTTGTAGATTATTTTTTCCTTTATCCCTAGCCTCTTCTAAAAATGTCTCTTTATCTTCAGTTTTGCCAAGTTTAATTATAATATGCTTTGATGTCTTTCTTTTGGGAGTTCAATGAACTTGCTGGATAGGTATCTTCTCATCTTTCATGATATCAGGGAACTTTTTGTCAGCAAATCTTTGGCAACTCTCCCTGTATTTGCAAGTATCCCTTCCCCTAATTCTTGTATTCCAGTCACTTGTAGATTATTCCTCTTTACACGGAGTCCCACATACAATTTAGTGTTTTTTGATTTTTTTTAATTCTTTGATTTAATTTTTCCTTAAATATGTTGATGGCACATACTTGATCTTCAATCTCACTGATTTAGACTTCCATTGCCTTTTAATTCTGGTCTTTTGATTTTCTACTGAGTTGTCTAATTCTATTATTTCATTATTAATATTATGAATTTCTAATTTTTGTCACATCTTGCATTCCTGCATCTTGTTCAGCTTGTCACTATGCTCTGCTGTACTTTGCCTCATCTCCTTCCTCATCTCTTGAAGAGTTCTAAATATTCATCTTTTGTATTCTACCTGTGATAATTCCAGGAAGTTCCCTTCCTCTGGAAAAGTTAATCTTTTGTTTTAGGAGCTTTCTAAAGAGATAATCCTTTAAATGCTCTGCTATAGACTACTGTTTCTGAGCCACCAGTAAATTGTAGTTATGGATTCAGCTCAGGTGTCCAACTAGTCATCTACCAAGTGTGTGGTACAGGCTCCTGCCTACTGTCCTAGATGGGCAGGGGTGATTGGTATAGGTGCTGGCGTCTGGCTGCAGGCACTGAGAAAGACCAGGGATTAACAGCTCTCCTTGAATGTCTTTGAGGTTGACTTATCCCTTTATGTTTAAATCTAAGTGAAGGAACAGTCTCTGTCCTGATTTTCTGGTTTAGTGGTGTTGGCAGAAATTTTTTTACATCTTTACTGAGTGTGCTAACTTAGTTCCCTCCGAGTCACGGAGAATGACTCAGTGCAGGCTTAAGGAGTCCTATTCCAGCTCAGTTAACAACATCAGACTCCAGATTCAGGCACAGTCAGAGAATGGTAGGGAAAGAGCCAGGAGACGGGAGACAGGTCCACACTGAAGGGAAGTTTCAAATCCTCATGTGGCAGATTACACACAATGACTTAGCTTTTGATGATCTGGTGCTCTTCCTTGTTGGCTCCAGAGACCCAGAGACATGAGTGGATTCTCCAGACAATCACTTCCAATATGGGGACCACATACCAATCGCCACGCTTTGGCCATGTCTATAGAGTTATGTGCTTCTGGAGGTGTTCTCCTGTCCCCTTTGTTCAGTCAATATTCTCATCTTTGCCTTTGATGTTTAGGACTCCTAGGGTGTCATATATATACTGGATTAATTTGATTTTGGAGTATTTGTTGTTAGTGGAGCCATGGGATGCACTCTGCCATCTTGGCTCCACCTCCTTCCAATAGCTCTTTGATATGTTTTTCAACTGAAATGTGGGTTTCCAATAGTTCTACTACTGAGTATATAAAGTGCCCCTTTGTGCTATAGGGTGCTCTGATGATACAATGGTTAAGAGCTAGGCTGGTAACCAAAAAGTTGGCAGTTTGTATCCACCAGACTGCTCCTTGGAAATCCCATGGGGGCAGTTCCACTCTGTCCTGTAGGGTCCCTGTGAGTTGGAATGAACTTGAGACAATGGGTTTGTTTTTTCACATAGACTTTACTTATGTGTCTGTGTAATTTGTAGCTAAAGTTTAAGTTGGTAAACTAAATTATTCATAATTTTTTTAAATATTATATTTTTGTTAAAAAATATACACCGATCACATACCCATTCAACAGCTTGTTCAGTTATATTGGTTATATTCTTCATGTTGTATCACCATTCTCACTATCCCTCATCATACTGTTTCACCACTATTGACTTAAACTTACTGCCTCATAAACTTCTTATCTATACTTTAGATTAACTGTTGTCAATTTGATATGATGTACATAATTCTTTAAACAAATACAACGTTCAAGGTGAACATTCTTTACTAACTCAGCTAAACCATGCTTTAGTTTGAAGATGACTTCAAGGGCTAGTTTTGTTCAGGTTCAAAATTTTTCTCAGGAAAACATATGTGGGGATTCCTCCAGACTTAGTGAGTCCAGTAAGTCTGGATTCTATAGGAAATTTTAGATTCTGTTCCAAATTTCTCCTCTTTTGAACCGCAGGATTTTCTTGGCTGTAATATTAAAACAAACAAACTTGGAAGTATCTTCTATCTATCTATCATCTATCTTTACTTATTTTTTATACTTTGGATGACAGTTCAAAGAACAAACCAGTTTCTCACCAGAGTCAATACATATATTGTTTTATGACAATAATTAACAACTCCACAATGTGTCAACATTCACTTCTCAATGCTGGGTTCTCTATCACTAGTTTTCCTGTCCTCTTCTGCCCTCCAGTCCTTGTCCTTGGTCTGGCATGCTTCTTCAGTCTTACTCAGTTTCATGGGCCTGTTCAGTCTTTGGCTGCAGGGTGAGCATCAGCAATAAACTCATTATTGAGGTGAAAAGGTGTCCATACTCTCAGGGTTTCTCCAATCTTTGTCAGGTCAGCAAATCTGGTCTCTATTTTTTATTTGAATTTTGTTCTATATTTTCCTCCAGCTGTGTCCGGGACTCTCTGATGTGATCCCTGACAGGGAAGTCAGTGGTGGTAACTGGACACTATCTAGTTTTACTGGACTCATTCTGGTGGACACCATTACAGATGTGGTCCATTAGTCTTTAGACTAATCTTTCCTTGGTGTCTTTAGTTTTCTTTCTTCTTCCTTTCTCCAAAATAGATGAGAACAGTGGAGTGAACTAGATGGCCACTCACAGGCTTTTAAGATCCTGAATGCTACTCATCAAGGTAAGATATTGAATATTTCATTTATGAACTATGTTATGACAGTTGAGCTAGATGTTCTCAAAGACCATGGTCCCTGTATCCTGCATCACAGCAATTTAGTTCCTCAGGGAATTTAGATCTGTCTATGGAATTTCTAAGACCTTGCTTTGTACAAGTTGTGCTGCCTTCCCAGTACTGTCTTACTCTTCACCAGTTACCACTTACCTATTGTCTATTTAGTGCTTTTCCATCCCTACCCTCCTATCCCTCATAACTATCAAAGATTGTTTCTTTTTGCACGTAAACCTTTTCCTGAGCTTTATTGGCTTATTTCGTTCAGCACAATACCCACCAGTTTCCTCCGTGTTATCAGATGATTCACAGATTGATCATTGTTCTTTGCTGTTCCTCAGCGTTTTGGATTTTGTTGAGAGTTGCTCTGTTGTCTCATATGTGGTCTATTCTGGAGAATGTCCTGTGTACACTGGAAAAAAATGTGTACTTTGCATCTTGCTGGGTGGAGTGTTCTATATATGCACATGAGGTCCAGTTGGCTCATTTTCCTCTTTAGCTCTTCTTTATCGTTTTTGAGATTCTTTCTAGATGTTCTGTCCTTTACTAAGACTGATGTGTTGAAGTTTATCATGGTGGAACTGTCATTTTCTCTTTTTAGTGCTGTTAGAGTTTGTTTTATATATTGTGGAGCCCTATCATTGAGTGCATAGATGTTTATTATGGTTAAGTCTTCATGATGGATCATTCCTTTAATCATTATATTGCCCTTCTTTGTCTTTTATGGTGGATTTAGTTCTAAAGTCTGTGTTATCCGAGATTACTTTTGTGACTCCTTTTTTTTTGGCAGTTATTTTCTTGGCATATTTTCCCAACCTTTGATATTTAATAAATTTACATCTTTGTCTAAGATGTGTCTCTTGTAGACATTTTGATGAATGCTTTTTTTCTTAATCCATTTTGTCACTCTCTGTCTCTTTATGGGTACATTTAGGCCATTTACATTCAATGTAATTACCGATAGCTGTCAATTTATTGCTGTCATTTTGTAGTGTTTTTTTATAGTGGTGACATTTTTTTTGTTCCTCTTACTCTTCTATGCTAAATCCTTGTTTTGGATTTTTTTTTTTTTTTTGTAGATTCTCTTTTAGTTGAGACTTTATGATTTTCTTCTTTATTTTGTTGAGTACGTTTGTTAACTTTCTTTGTGTTTACACTGAAGTCTACCCTTATCTTCCTAGATTTGGGCCAGTCTATCACTACTTTGTATCATGGACTGAATTGTGTTCCCCCAAAAATGTGTGAAGCAATTTGGCTAGGCCATAATTCCTGATATTGTGTGATATTCCTTTATGTTGTAAATCCTGCCTCTATGATGTTAATGAGGGAAAAGGGGTGGTAGGTGCGTTGGTGGGGCAGGACTCAATGTATGGGATTGTATTGTATCTTGAGGTAACCTCACAGGATATAAAAGAATGGGAGGCAAGTGGAGAGTTTGGGACCTCATACCATCAAGATAGCAGTGCCAGGAACAGAACCCATTCTTTGGAGAGGGTGAGGGTCCCTGCACCTCAGAAACTTCCAGTCCAGGGGAAGACTGATGACAAGGACTTTCCTCTGGAACCAGCAGAAAAAGTTTCCCCTGCAGCTGACACCTTGAATTTGAACTTCTAGCCTGCTGGACTGTGACACAATACAATTTCTATTTTTAAAGCTATCCATTTGTGGTATTTCTACTAAAGCAGCACTGAATGCTTAAGACAGAGTTTAGTACTGAGAGTTGGATGCTGTTCTAACAAATACCTAAAATGTGGAAGCCATTTTGAAACCGTGAATGGATAGAAGACTCAAAAGGAACCAAGGAACACTGTTAACACTGAAGAAGGTGCAAATGGTGAGAAACAAGCAGCAGAGGACCACCACCAGCAATAGCAACAGACAGGCAGTAGCAGAACCAGACCTGTGTGAAACAACGCCACAGCTGACCTGCAGAGTGAGAGACAAGAGTGCCTATGCTCAGAAGGCTACCTGGCAGAGTAAGGTTCCTCCAGGCACTTAAACTGGTGGAGCTACATAACTTTGGAACACTTGCTCCAGAAGAGCAGATGCAGGCATGAGTCCATAGTCAAGAGACCACATAAAGCAGAAGCTAAAGAGACAAGAAGCACAAGGAACACAAAGAGCTAAGCTGCCTCAGTCTCAAAAGGTATGGCCATGACCTCATAGGCCTCAAAGGGTGAAGCCATGGTCTCTGGTGTTTCTAAGGGTAGAGTCATCACTGAGATGGACTAGAAAAATGGTGCACCTAAAGCTGAGGGAGCAAAGTTGCTGCCCCAGTTGGCCTGGGAGGTAGAGCTGTAGCATTGGGCTGAGGGGTTTCCACTCAGATTCTGGAGAGTGTGGCCAATACCTAGAGTCAGGAGGACAGGACCATTCTGTAAAATGTGTCAGAGAATGGAGTATTATTTTCAAAGTTTGAAGGCTAATGTGATGTGTTCTGTTGATTCACTTGGTGCCTATTAGATTCCCTCTTTGTCCACAATTTCTACCACTTGTAGTGGAAATATCTAACTTGTGCCTGTTTTGCCACTGCATTTTGGAAGCTGATAACTTGTGCTCTAGGTTTCACAGATGAAAAAAGCATCTCTGGATGTTGGACTTGGACTTAAGGCTTTTGCTATGATTGATTTTACGTGCTTCAAGGATGAGATCTCTTAGAGAACAAAAGATAGATGTCATAGACTGAATTATGTGAAGCAATATGGCTGGACCATGATTTCTGGTATTATATGACATTCCTTTATGTTTAAAACCTTACCTCTGTAATGTTATTGAGGGAGGATGGGCAGCAGTTATATTGGTGGGGCTGGACTCAATGTGTGGGATTATACTGTGCTTTGGAGCAGCAGCTTGGCATATAAAGGAAGGGGAGGCAAGTGGAGAGTTAAAGATCTCATGCCACCAAGGGCAGTGCTGGGAGAAGAGCATGTCCTTTGGAAAGGAGTGGGTTCCTTGCAAGACAGAAGCTTCCAGTCCAGGAGAAGACTCATGACAAGGACTGGACCCTCCTCCAGAGCTAGCAGAGAAAGCTTCCCCTGGAACTGAAACACTAAATTTAGGTTTTTAACCTGCTGGACTGTGACAAAATATCTATTTTTAAAGCTATAAATTTGTGGTATTTCTATTAAAGCAGCACTAGATGCATAAGACACTTGGTATCACCTTATCTTCTACTGCATTAAAAATTCTATACCTACACCATTTATTCCATTTGTTGTTGTTCTTACACTGTTGTCATTTACAAATTAACCTCTCTGGTTCCATGTTGTAATTTTTTGGACAGTCATTGAGAGTTCATTTCCAAGGCTGGTATTTGGCTGATATAATTTTGCATCCTCAGTTCAGGCTGTGATCTGATGTTGTTTGTTCTTAGTCCAAAGGACTCCCTTAAATAAGTCTTGTACATTTGTTTTGTTTTTATGTATTTACTTAATTCTGTTTACCCGAAAATGTCCTAATTCCACCATCATATTTGAACACAAGTTTTGTAGGATTTCTTACTCTTGGTTGGCAGTTTTTTTTTTTCTTTAAAGGTTTTATATATGTCATCCCATTGCTTTCTTGCCTACATGACTTCTTTCAAGTAATCAGAGCTTAATGGTTTCATTGTTTCTTTGCCACATGTGACTTCTTTTTACCCTTGAGCAGCTTTCAGAATTTTTTCTTTGTCTTGGTGATTATGTCTTGGTAAATTTCTTTTAGGGTCTATCCTATATGAGGTTTGTTGAGCTTGGATGGTCATGTTTTCATCTCTCATGGTATTAGGGAAGTTTTCTGTCAGCAATTCTTCAGTGATCCTCTCTATTTTTCACTTTCTCACCCTGTCTGGAACTCAGATCATTTGCAAATTTTTGCTTTTGATTGTATTCCACATTTTTCTCAGGGTTTCTTCATTATTCTTCATTCTTTTTTCCTTAAACAGAGTTGTATCCAGTTGTTTGTCTTCAATTGTGCTGGTCCTGTCTTCTGTTATTTCATATGTGTTCCTCAGCACTCCTATAACACTGTTCATTTCTGAAATCATGTTTGTTATATTTTGGATTTCAATTTTTTTTTGGTATGATTTGTAGTTGGGCATTTATTTTGGTATTTTGTTTCTGTAATATTTTCCTGAGTTACTCCATGAATTTTCTATTCTCATTTTTGTCTGCTTTTACTTCAACTCTGATAGCTCTAAACACTAGAGATTTGATTTCCCTGGCAGGTAGTGTCCTAGTCACCTAGTACTGCTCCAACATAAAATACCGTAAGTGGAAGGCTTCATGAAGAGAAATGTCTTTTTTTTAATTTTTTAACTTTTTTAAATTATGATTGAATGAAAATGTACATTCCCATACAAATTCGCATGTTCACCCATATGTGACTCCCACTGCTCTCCCTGCCCAGTGACAGCACGCCCCTCTTCTTTGCTCCATACATGTCTTATCCTCCCAACAGCCTCCTATCCCCTCCTCTCCACTCACTCCCCTCATCAAGGGAAACTTTTATTGTCAAAGTCCGGTAAGCCACTAATCCATTTCAACCTTCAAGGCTGTTCAACAAGAAAAGTTAGCACAGTCTGGTGGGCTGTGTCCAAATTCAAGGAGAGAATCTCAACACAGGAACTTCATGTTCAAAGGATGTGCTCTTTTCTCTGTGCTGCTTTCTTGGTGGTACGAGGTTCCCAACTTCCTCTACTCACTTCTCTCACAAACTTGTAGCTTGAGTCCTGCCTCCACACACAACTGCTGTCCATTCTCCCTCATCAGCATCAGGGAGGCAGTATTCATAACACATCAGAGGAATGGCAGCATATTGGCACTTACAGTCAAATCAAATCAACACATACATTTTGGGAGGGGACACAATTCAACCCTTAACAGGTAGTTCTAGTGTCTTTTCTTCTACTGGAAAACAGTCTGGTGTTTTATTTTAAATTCCAATGGAACCATCCTGTCTTTTTTCTTTCTTCTTTTTTTTTGTTGATTGTAAATGTAATTGTTTTTATCCTGCTCTTTTATTTGGTTGTGTAAAAGTAGGCAGCCTGTGTTCTTTGTTGTCTGCACATCTGTGTTACAATACTTTTCACCTCCTTGTTCAATGGGAATGGCCAGTCACTCATTTATGGTGTAGCAGGGTACATACAGCTTAGGAGAAGAAGCTGAGATTGGGTATTTGTGGTATGTACTAGTGCTGACAGATGGTTCTAGGAGTCAGTGTGGGGCCATGCTCACGCTATTAGGAGTGTGATGTTTCCTTTATGGTGAGAGGGAGTGCAGACATTGTGATATGTGGAGCTAAGATGGGTATGGGGGGTAAGAGAGAGAAACAGGACCCAAAAGTAAAGAAACAAACAAAAATAAGAGTGCTGTTGGAGTGGAAAGATGAGAAAGTGAGAAATAGAAGAAAATAGAAGGAAAAAGACAGATGGAAAGAAAAGTGTAAAAAAGATAAAATAAAATGACGAGATAAAAGTTGGTGAAAGAACAGAAAGGCTCCGAAGTTTCACACCAATGTAATTTAAAGGGCCAAGGAAGTGACTGACAGACTGGGCAGTATAGCTAGCTAGAAGGGTCATAAATGTTACATAACATCATGTATTCAGAAGACAGAAAAAGATGGTAAGTATGAAGAAATGATAACCAAGAAATGAAGAAAGACACAATGCAAAAGATAAAAAAGTATGCCCAAGAGATCAAACTGGGGAAGTGAATCCTAAGCTATGCAGTGCAGCCCACTTTTTCCAAAAACTGAAAAGAAAAAGAAAACAAACAGACAAAACACAGGTCAAAACAAAACAAAGCTGGGGGAGAGCCCTGAGAATCCATCCCTCCATGGCTTCATGGGCCAGGGGAGTGGTTCTGCAGTTGAGCAGTGTTTCATAACCTTTCAAGAAGAGGCAAAGATAGCATACAGAGCTAGGTGTTTGAGACAAAAGGGAGGGAGATGTGGGAATCACAGAACAAATCAAGAGAAATGGGAAAAAGCTACACTATCTACAGAAAAATGACACTCAGGATTCCATTAAAGATGGCAGAGTAAACAGACATCTCCTCATTTCCCTCTGAGAAGTAAGGCCTGGATATTTGTATGGAGCACTGAACATCTGGGGAGCCTTAGAACCTAGTATATTTGACTAGGCAGCAGTATCAGACTAATCTTCCCCTCCCCAAAACGATCCAGCAACCGTCTGACCTCTGCTTCTGCTGTTTAATTGTATCAGAGAACTGCAGCTTCTGCAAATGGTTGGGAACGTACTTTCATTATAAACTGGCAGGTGGAATCTGCTGTTCCTGACTGCCTGTTTAGGCCAGCCTGTTGGACAGCTCCCAGCTCCCACTTCAGCACCTGGGCAGCTCCCTGCATAGAAGTGCAGTTTACTTTTAAGTCTGAGAGGCCTGTGTATCTGCCTGGACATCTGTCTGTTGAGAAGCCTCATGTTTTCCTGCCTCTCTTCTCTTACTCACACTGTAGGGTTGGCTGACAGCCCCCAGTTTCTCCATAAGCAGAGCTGTCCCTTTGCTACCCAATAAGCAGAGTCTTCCACCCTTGAGAGTCCACCTAGGACAAATCACTAGAGTATTAGAGTCAGCTGGTGACCAACAGTTCTCTTAGATCAGTTACCATAGAAATCAAACAGTGTCTAGATGGCATGCAGGCAGCAGACCATAATTAATCATTTAAAGAAGCAGCCTTCAAATGCTCTAGAAAATTCCCTAAATAAAAACTCAAAAAATTAAAAAAACAATGCCAGATGAAGAAGCCTTTCTGAATCTATAAGAGGTTGACTACAAAAGAATTACATATAGAACCCTCCTAGCCCTCCTAGAGATTAAACAAAATGCAGTAGAACACAGTGAAAACTTTGGTAAGCTATTCAAAATGCTGGAACATCAATGATCTGAAATACATCAGATTAATAACAAAATTACAGAATTAGATAATTCTATTGAAAGCCAAAGGAGTAGGATTGAACAGATGGAAGTTAGACTCAGTGACCTAGAAGACAAAGTAACTGACACCAGCACTTATGAGGTGAAATCAGAGAAAAGAAATAAGAAAAATAAAGAAGCATTAAGAAACATGTGGGACTCCATGAAGAGGAATAGTTTATGTTTAACTGGAGTTCCTGAACAAGGGAGGATTAATGACAATATAGAGAGTATTGCTGTAGAGATGCTGACAGAAAACTTTCCTGAGATTATGAGCAAAGAGAACATAGGTATCCAAAATGTTTATCGGGCACTGCAAAAGTTAGACCCAAAAAGAAAGATGCCAAGGCATTTTATAATCAAGCTTTATAAGCTAAAACATTGTATTACATTTATTAATTATATTTATTATATTATATTATAATCAAGCTTAATAAGCTAAAACATAAACAGACGCTTCTGAAGGCAGCAAGGCTCAAAACAAAACTAACGTTCCGAGGGAAACCCCGTAGGCTTCCATCTGACTTTTCTGCCAAAACAATGCTGGCTAGAAAACAGTGGGCAGGCACATTCAAAGCCCTGAATGAAAAAAACTTCCATCCTAGAATTATTTATCCTGCAAAATTGTCTATCAGATATAATGGTGAAATTAAGACTTTTGAAAATAAAGAGAAATTTAGACTTCATAAAAATTAAACCAAAATTACATGAAATATTGAAAGAAGGGTTTCCCTAAATGTATATTTTAAGTGACAATTCAGGACACTTCATCCAAATTTCTAATCAGTTAAGGAACTCACAAAACTTCACCAAAGCTACAGTATTATAATAAGGGAATCCGTGATCATATAATGACAACTATAATACCATCACATTAAAAGAGGGACACACAACAATAGTTACAGTTGTTTTTGATGGAGAGGAAGTTTCAGAGTTATAAAGTACTTAAAATTGGTTTTAATCTTAGTACATTAAGGGGGATAATACATGTAGCCATAAAGCAGATTAACAACACATTGTATCAAAACAAGAAATGCAATACAGCAATCTCAACAAACACAAAACCAACACTGAAACAACCCATAAAGAAGAATGCCCCAGAACAGAACATTAAGAGCAATACAGAAAAAATCAACACAAAGTATTTACAGGGGGGTGGAGTCAAGATGGCAGACTAAGCACACGTCTCCTTATATCCCTCTGGAAACCAAGACCTGAACTGATAATCAAACAGAGGTTTCTGATCACCTAATCAGCCCCAGGACACGGCACAGGGCTGCTACTTTGGACTTCATACGACGGAGCGAAAAACCTCCTCTCTTACGCTGACACCCACATCTGGCTATCCCTGCCTCTCACGGACTGAAGGTAAACTCACCATTTTGACTTTTTTCCTCTGTCTTGGCTGGCAGGCGGAGCAGGGTCTTGCCTAGGGGCTAGACTCAGACACACTGCTGGGGGGACAGGCAGGGGAAAATCCCATATTTTAAGAGCCAGGCTTGGGATTCTGGTAATCTAGCCACTTTCAGCATGTTGTTTTATATCTGCCTCAGTGGCGTTTGTATGGAGTTTCACAGTTAGTGTGCGGGACACCATGTTGGATATGGAGATACTAGCGGGACCTCATTCTTAGCCTCGGAGCCAGCGCCTGCAAACAGGACACTGCTTCTCTAACAGAAAAGCAGTAATTTACCTAGTGCCACCTGCTTTGGGGGGTCCTGCAACAGAATCAGAGGAATCACTACCTCTAGGCACCTTTAGCCCTTCTGTCTGCTGCCTGTGTGGAGGGTACAATCTTGGATATGGTGGCTGCAGCTGGACCTAATTCTTAGCTTGGGAGCCAGAGCATGCCACAGGAGAGCGCTTTTCTATCAGAAAAGCAATACTCTACGCAGTGTCATCTAAGGCTAGGTCCTGTCAGAAGAGACCAACAGGGCAGTAGCATTGCTGTATTCTGAACTAGTTTGTATCATCCGGGGTTGGATATAGTGGCGCTTACATTGCCAGTTGAGAAGAGGGACCTCTACACCTGGAAACCTAACTGACTTGTGAAGTGGTCAGATACTTTTTGCTTTACATTTGAAGACAGCCTAGAGAAACACCTGCAGTCCATCCTCACGGTACCTCTTCCAGCCTCTACATACTCACATGGGTCCCAAAAAGCAACAGACACTTGTGGCAAACAAGAAATCAGCCATGGCTTCAGAAGGCTCCCAAACAAAGCAACCAAGGAGTTTTCCAGATGAAGAAACTTTTATGAAAGAATCAGAGTGAATACAAAATGATTATATACAGAGTCCCTCTAGACCGTATACAAAATGCAGCAGAACAAAATGAAAAATTAAGCAAGATTTCAATCTGATGGAACACCAGTACTCTGAAATCCAACAGATCAAGAAGAAAATCAAAGACATAGAAACTTCCATGCAAATCTAAGAAAACAGAATGGCACAAATTGAAAAAAGAATTTCTGACTTGGAAGACAGAGCTACTGAGGCCAGCATCTATGAGCAGAAATCAGGAAAAAGAAACAAGAAAAATGAAGAAACATTAAGAAGCATGTGGGACTCTATTAAGAGGAACAGCTTTCAATTAATTGGAATCTGTGAACAGGGTGAGACATCTGAGAACACAGAGAGTATCATTGCTGAGCTGCTGAAAGAAAACTTCTCAGAAATCATGAAGGAAGAGAATATAGACATCTCAGATGCATATTGTACGCCACCAAACATAGATCTCAAAAGAAAGACTCCAAGACATATTATAATCAAGCTTAACAAAATGAAACATAAGCAGCAACTCTTAAAGGCAGCAAGACTCAAGGCAAAGCTAACATTCAGAGGGAAACCCTGTACCCTCTCTTCAGATTTCTCAGCAGAAACCATGATGACGTGGAGACAGTGGCATAACATATTCAAAGTCTTGAAGGAGAAGAACTTCCAACCAACAATTATATATCTTGCAAAACTATCTTTCAAATATGAAAATGAAATTAAGACATTCCCAGGTAAACAGAAACTCAGAGACTTTGTAAAAACCAAACCAAAACTACAAAAAATATTGAAAGAACTTCTTGGCTCTGGCTTAGAAGAACAAAACCACTAACTTTATATTTTAGAAGGACTTTAGTACTCAAAACTCTACTCAGTTAAGGAAGGCTGCAAAGCCAATCACAGCTTTGATAAGGAAAGAAGCAATCCAGTGATCATCATGAAAACTATGGTGTCATCATATTAAAAACAGGGATGTACTACAGTTGTTATAGTCCTTCCAGATGGAGAGGAAGATGACAAGACTGGTAGTAATTAAAATTGGGTTTATATATAGTTTATTAAGGGGGATGATAGGGGCAGCTGTAAAGCACAACAAAGATGTATCATATCATTTCAAGAAATGTAACACAGGAGTCTCAACAACACAAAACCAGCTCTGAAAAAGGTGAAAAATTAACTCACAGAAAAGAACATTCCAGAACAGACTATTAAGAACAACAGAGAAAACATCAACATAAAAATAAAACACGTCACAATGGCAGCACTGAACACATACCTATCAATAATTACATTGAATGTGAATGGACTGAATGCTCCACTAAAGAGAAATCGAGTGACATCTTGGATCAAAAGACATGACCCATCCGTATGTTGTCTACAAGAAACTCACTTGAGACCTAAAGATAGGAACAAACTGAAAATTAAAGGATGGAAAAATATATATCAAGCGAACAATGAACAGAGAAGAGTAGGAGTGGCATTCTAATCTCAGACAAACTCAATTTTCATGTCAAATCCACCATTGTAGACACTATTTATTGCTGAAAGGTTCAGTACACAAGCAAGACTTAACCATAGTAAATATTTATGCACCGAGTTTCAGAGCACCTAAATATGTCAAAGAAACACTGACTACACTCAAAAGAGAGTTAGATGACTCCACAATAATAGTGGGAGACTTCAATACTCCACTCTCAATACTAGACAGATGGTCTAGAAAAAAACTCAGTAAAGATACAGAAGACCTCATTGACGCAATTAACCAACTGAACCTCATTGATATATACAGAACTTTCCACCCATCAGCAGATAACTACACCTTCTTCTCCAGTGCACATGGAACATTCTCCAGAATTGACCATGTGATAGGCAATAATGCAATGCTCAACAAAATCCATACCATTGAATTACTGCAAAACATCTTCTCAGATCATAAAGCCATCAAAGTTGAAATCAATAGCAGAAAAAATATAGATAGAAAATGAACTCTTGGAAATTGAACAACATCTTGCTCAAAAAAACATGGGTTATAGAGGAAATCAACGATGAATTAAAGACATGCATGGCTTCCAACGAGAACGAAATCACTTCCTACCAGAACCTTTGGGATACAGCCAAAGTGGTGCTCAGAGGTCTGTTTATCTCTATAAATGCACACTTCTGGAAGGAAAAAAGAAACTAAAGCAAAGAATTAACCCTACAGCTTGAACAAGTAGAAAGAGAACAACAGAGGAACCCATCCGGCACCAGAAGAAAAGAGATCATAAAGATTAGAGCAGAGCTAAATGAATTAGAGAATAGAAAAACAACTGAAAAAATTGAAAAGACCAAAAGTTGGTTTTTTGAGAAGGTAAACAAAATTGACAAACCACTGGCTAAACTTACTAAAGAAAAGCAGGAAAGGAAACAAATAACCCAAATTAGAAATGAGAGGGGGGTTGTCACCACAGATGCAACAGAAATCAAAACTATCATAACAGAATACTATGAAAGACTGTACTCTAACAAATTTGAAAACCTAGGGGAAATGGACCAATTCCTTGACTTATCCACCTACCCAAATTATCACAGCGTGAAGCAGAACAACTTAGTAAATCCATTACAAAGGAAGAGATTGAAAAAGTCATCAAAATACTGCCAACCAAAAAAAGTCTGGGTCCAGATGGCTTCACCGCAGAATTCTACCAAGCATTTACAGAAGAGTTATCTCCAATACTGCTGAAACTATTTCACAGTATAGAAAGGGATGGAGTACTCTCAAACTCATTCTATGAAGCCAGCATAACCCTGATACCTAAGCCAGGGAAAGACCCAACAAAGAAAGAGAACTACAGACCGATATCACTCATGAATCTAGATGCAAAAATCTTCAACAAAATTCTTCCCAACAGAATACAACAACATATCAAGAAAATAATCCATCATGACCAAGTGGGATTCATACCAGGGATGCAAGGCTGGTTCCACATCAGAAAAACAATTAATGTGATTAACCGCATAAATAACACAAAAGACAAGGATCACCTAATTTTGCCCATTGATACAGAAAAGGCATTTGATAAAGTCCAACAGCCATTCATGCTAAAAACTCTTAGCAAAATGGGCATAGACGGCAAATTCCTCAGCACAATAAGGGCCATTTATACAAAGCCAATTGCCCACGTCATCTTGAATGGAGAGAGACTGAAAGACTTTCCCTTCAGCTCAGGAACTAGACAAGGATGCCCACTCTCACCTGTTCTATTCAACATTGTGCTAGAAGTTCTAGGCAGAGCAATTAGACAAGACCAAGAAATAAAGGGCATCTGCATTGGCAAAGAGGAAGTTAAAATCTCCCTGTTTGCAGATGATATGATTGTATATGATGAGAATCCCAAGGAATGTATATGTAAACTACTGAAACTGATAGAAGAGTTCAGCAAAGTCTCAGGATACAAGATAAACATAAGTAAATCAGTAGGATTTCTTTATACCAACAACGAGACTGTTAAGGAAGAAATTATCAAATCAATACCATTTACTATAGCCCCTAAGAAGATAAAGTACCTAGGAATTAATCTAACCAGAGAAACAACAGACCTTTACAAAGAGAACTACAAGCCTTTACTACAAGAAACTAACAGAGACTTAGATAAATGGAAAAACCTACCCTGCTCATGGATCGGAAGACTTAACATTGTGAAAATGTCTATTTTACCCAAAGCAATCTATTTATATAATGCAATCCCAATACAAGTTCCAGTGACATTTTTTAAGGAGATGGAGAAACAAATCACCAATTTTGTTTTAAAGGGAAGAAGCCCTGGATAAGTAAAGCACTACTGACGAAAAAAACACACTGGGAGGCTTCTCACTAACTGACTTTAGAACCTGTTACACTGCCATAGTTGTCAAAACAGTCTGGTACTGATACAAAAAGAGACAGATAGAGCAATGAACAGAGTACAGACACCACAGATGCCACCATGCTCCTATGAACAGGTGATATTTGACAAAGGCCCTAAGATTTTTAAACTGGGGTGTTTTAGTCAGCTAGGGCTGCTGTAACAGAAATACCACAGAGTGGATGGCTTTAACAAAGGAAGATTTGTTCTTACATAGTCCAGTAGGCTACAATTCCATACTCAGGGTGTCCACTCCAGGGCAGGCTTTCCCCTTGTTGGCTCAGGAGGCAAGTCCGGTATTACATCAGTCTTTGTCCAGGGAGCGTCTTGGCGCAGGAACCTGAGGTCAGATGGACGCACTCTTCTCCTGGTGCTGCTTTCTTGATGGTACGAGGTTCCCAATTCTCAGCCTGCTTTCCTTTCCTTTTATCTCTTGCAGGATGAAAGAATTAAGGGTAGAGGCAAGCCATACTCCAGGGAAACGCCCTTTACAGTGGAGCAGGGAGGTGATCTTATAAAGGGATTAACAGTCCCACCCTAATCCTTTAACATACAGCACAGGAAAACCACAAAATGGAGGATAGTCACAAGATACTGGGAATCATGGCCCAGTCACATGGCTACCCATATTTTTGGGGGGACACAATTCAATCCATGACATGGGATAAGAACAATCTCTTTAACAAATGATGCTGGCAAAATTGGATATCCATCAACAAAAAATTGAAACAAGACCCATATCTCACAGCTTATACAAAAATCAACTCAAATTGGATAAAAGACCTAAATAAAAAATCTGAAACAATAAAGCTCATCCAAGATAAAATAGGATCAACAATGGAAGTTTCTAATACACAATATGGACAGACTTCAAAATCTGACAAATAAAGCACATTCATCAGAAGAGAAAGTAGATAAATGGGAATTAATAAAATCAAACACTTCTGCTCATCCAAAGACTTTATCAAAAGAATTACAAGACCACCTACAGAATGGGAAAAAATATTTGGCAAGTATATGTCAGACAGACACCTGATCTCCATAATCTCTAAGGTACTACAAAATACCAATAAGAAAAAGATAAATCATCCCATTAAGCGATGGGCAAAGGAAATGGACAGACGCTTCTCCAAAGAGAAGATCCAGGCTGCCAAAAAACAAATGCAGACATGCTCACGATCATTAGTTAGTTGTTAAAGAAATTCAAACCAAAACGACAATGAGATACCATCTCACCCCAACAAGATAGGCCATGATCCAAAAAATGCAAAACACTAAATGCTGGAGAGTCTGTGGAGAGATTGGAACTCTCCTACACTGTTGGTGGGGTTGCAAAATGGTACAACCTCTTTCTAAAGCAATCTGGCACTACCTTAAAATAATGGCTATAGATGTATCATTTGACCCAATAATTCCGCTGGTTGGAATATATCCTACAGAATTAAGGCCATTCACACCAAGTGATACATGCACACAAATGTTCATCGCAGCACAGTCCACAATAGCAAAAAGATGGAATCAACCCAGATGCCTAACAACAGAGGAATAAACTACGGTATATATACTTAATATGGTATATATACTCAATAGAACACTATGCAATGATAAAGAACAACAATGATAGCAGGAAACATCTCTTAACCTGGTTTCAACTGGAGGACATTACATTAAGTAAAAGTAGTCAGCGACAGAAGGACAAATATTGTATGAGACCCCTACAATAAGAACTTAAAAGCAGACTCATGCATAACAGAAAAGACTATTTGATGGCTGCAAGGGTGGGGAGGGTGGGAGGATGAGGGGCGAGGATCTAGATTAGATAGTTGTTAGAAATTCGGTTGGGTGAAATCGGTGACAGCACAAATTAGTAAGATATTAACAGGACTTCAACACAACTTGTGTACTCCTCCCATCTTAACCCACTATTGCAAGAACAGAGTAGATGGGATGGGGGGCTGGGGAAAGTGCTCTCAGGGGAAATCGAAGCCAGTTGGCACAAGTAGTGTTTTGCTAATGAGGACTCTCTGCACCCCACATTGGTGAGTGGCGTCTGGGGTGTTAAAAGCTGCTAAGCTGCCATCTGAGGGTACTGCAAATTGTCCCAACTTAGCAGGAATGGATGATCACCAATGTCCATAACAACATGGGGGAAACAGAATCCAGAAGACAGAGAGACCCAAGTGAATGGATGTCTACATCAACTTGTGACTATAAGAAAGAGACAATGCCCAGCCACCACCAGTTATAGCCACCATGGAGCTCACAAAATTGAGTTTCACTGGCAACACAAGTATAAAGAAGAGGTGCACCCTGAGGTCTCCACCAAAAGACCACAACTGATGGTCTAGGGATTTCAGGGTTCCCCTAGGAGCATGGCCCCTGACCCTTATGCTGCCCCTGTCCATAAATCATAATGAAGGTCAACTTTTCAGAGAGCAATGGGAGGTCGTCCTGTTGACTTCATACTGGAGGAAGGGGAATGAGGGTAAGGAGAACATAGGAAACTGTTGGGAAGATGGAGCAGAGAGGAAGAGTGTGCTGTCACCGTACAGGGAGAGCAGTGGATAGGTCAGCATGCAAATTTATGTACATTTTCATTCAATCATAACTAAAAAAAATAAAAGAAAAATGGCACTCAGGTAGCCAGCAAGTGTGGGTGGGTGAATCCAAGTGGCCTAGGACCAAAGGAGTTTCCTCCCAGCCAAGAGATTGCAACCAGCGGGAAGCAGAAGAGGAGGTAGAGGAGGGACAGGTGATGGTTAGGAAAGCATATGCTGCTGGTGACTGGGTGATTTGTTTCCTCCTGGCATCTCCCTGAAGCTGCTTTTGCATACTCCCTGTCATCCTACCTCTCACGTGGTTTGAGCAAATCCAAGTAGCACAGATGCTACATCTCCTGGCCAACCAAGTCAAGGCAGCTAGTCAGGAAGTATCAGAGGTAGAGTAGTGGGAGAAGGTGGAGGATGGGGGTAGAAAAGCGTGTATCACTGGTGACCAGTTGCTTTTTCTTCCACTGGGATTTCTGTGAAGCTGCTTTTCTGAGCTCTCTTTCTGCAGATCTCTGTCAGGAGACCAAGATGGCAAATATGTGTGCTGCATTAGCTGAAAGGGGCTTCACTGATACTTTTGCACTCTCTGTTCTCAGTCAGTTGGTTGAGTTCTTTATCTCTTCATCTAACACTTTGAATTCCAGGATTGATGTTTGTCTTGCTTGGTGTTTGAGGTTTTTGCCATAGAGGGATCCTGTGGTGCTTCTGTCTATGGCATCATCTTGGCCGGACTGTTTAAAAAATTTCTTTAGCAATGAAAATTCCATGACTAAAAGAAAAAAAGAATCATCTAAAGCATTAGACGACCTAATTTAACACACTTTGAACCTACTTTGTTTTCAGGGTTCTTAAACTAACAACTCCTGCTTGCCTAATCCTTGTATCAACGGCTAAGAGGTATGTCAATCATTTATTACCTTATTTTATTTTGTGTTAATATTTTAGTGTGTACTAATTTGAATACTCTAGGTGTCAGTTCTACCCTGGCCCTTAGGGTTGCCATGAGTTGGATCCAACTCAAGGGCTCTTGGCTTGGCTAAGTGAAATTTTAAAATCCAAGTCAATTAGTCATACAAAATCTTATGCATACATGTATGTAATTATGCATACATGTATGTAATTATGCTATGTAATTCTAGCTGCTGTCTCCACAGTGAGACAGTACTCTTCCTTTACATCCTGTATTTTCCATGTTTATTCAACTAGCTCCTGTATCCCTTTGCCCTCTCATTTCACCACAGGACAGGAACTTCTCAGTTAATTTCACATATCTACTTAGCCAAGAAGCACACTCCGACACTATCATTTTGTGTCTTATAGTCCAGTCCAATCTTCTTCTGAACAGTTAGCTTTGGGAATGGTTTTAGTTCTGGGCTAACAGAGAATCCAGGATCCATGTCTTCTGGGGACCCTCCAGTCAGTCAGAACATCAAATCTGGTATATTTAATAGAATCAGAGTTCTGCACCCAATTTCTTTCCCACTACATCTGGGACTCTTTGTTGTGTTCCTTGTCAGGGCAGTCACTGGTGCTGATGTTGTCTGTGGATTATGTGGACCTGTTATTTTCCTTATGTCTTTGAAGTACTTTATTTTCCTCTGCCCCAGGTAGGTTGGGACCTTAGACAGCTGCTTGTTAGCTTTTAAGACCCCACATGTCACTCACCAAAGTGGGATGCAGAACATTTTCTTGAAAAAGTTTCTTATGCCAATTGACCTAGATATCCCCTAAAACCATGGTTCTCAGACCACTGTTCCTCCTACTCTGTCCTTTGAAGTGCTGGATACATTTAGGAAACTTCTTAGATTTTGCTTTAGCCCAGTTGTGCTGATCTCTCTAGTGTGTATTACCCTTCCCTTCACCTAACAATTCTTATCTACTATCTAATTAATGAATACTCCTCACCCTCCCTCCTCACTCTTATATCCATCAAAGACTGCTTTCTTCTATGTTCAACTCTTTTCTTGACTCATAATAATTGTCTCATACAATATTTATTCTTTTGCAATGTATTAATTTCACTCAGCATAATGCCTTCCAGATTCTTCTATTATGAGATGTTTCCCCAAATCATTGTTCTTCTTTATCATTGCATAGTATGCCATAGTTTCTTTATCAGTTCATTTGTTGATGGACATTTAGGTTGGTTCCATCTTTTTGCTATTGTGGACAATGCTGCAGTAGACATACGTATCCATGTATCTAGTCCTGTGACAGCATTTATGTCTCTAGGCTATAGTCCAAGAAGTGGGATTTCTGAATAATATGGTAATTTTATTTCTGGCTTTTTAAAAAGTGACAAATTGATTTTCAAAGTGGTTGTGCCATTTTAGATCCCCACCATCAGTGTATAGGTGTTCCAGTCTCTCCACAACCTCTCTGACATTTATTATTTTATGCTTTTTTAATAACTCCAGCCTTGTTGGTGAGAGATGGCATTTCATTGGAGTTTTCATTTGGATTTCTCTAATAGCTAATGATCATGAGCATTTACTTAGGTATCTGTTAGGCACCTGAATGTCTTCTTTGGAAACGTGCCTATCTTATCTTTGGCTGTTCTTTAATTGGGTTATTTGTCTTTGTGTTGTTGAGGTTTTAGAGTATCTTGTAGATTTTAGAGATTTGATGCTGATCAGATTTGTATAGCCAACAATTTTTTCCCAATTTGTAGGCTATCTGTTCTACTCTTTTGGTGAAGTCTTTGCGTGATCATCAGTGTTTGATTTTTAGGAGTTCCCAGTTTATCTCTTTTTCTGTTGTCTGTACAGTTAGTAATATTTTGTATTCTGTTTATTTCATGTATTAGGGACCACAGCATTGTCCCTGTATTTCTCTTCCACAATCTTTATTGACTTAGCTTTTATATTTATGCCATGGTGTGAGATATGGATCTTGTTTCATTTTTTTGCATCTAGATATCCAGTTATACCAACACTATTTATTAAAGAGCCTGTCTTCTACCCAGTTTATAGACTTCAGGCCTTTGTCAAATGCCAGCTGCTCACAGGTGAATGATTTTATGTCTGGATTATCAGTTCTGTTCCATTGAGCTATTTATCTGTTTTTATATCAGTATCAGACTATTTTGACTACTACGACAGTGTAAGGTCTCCCACTTTGTTGTTGTTCTTTGGTAATGCTTTACTTATCCAGTACTTCTTCCCCTTCCATGTAGCATCAGTGACATGTTTCTTCATCTGATTAAAAAGTGCTGTTAGAATTTAAAATGGGATTGCACTGTATCTCTATGCCACTTTGGGTAGAATAGACATTTTTAAAAGCTTAAGTTTTCCTATTTATGAGCAAGTTAGTTTTCTCTACTTAGGTAGATCTCTTTTGGTATCTTGCAGTAGTGTCTTCTTATTTTCTTTGTGTAGGTTTTTTTATGTCTCTGGTTAGTTTTATGATTAAGTATTTTATCTTTTGGGGGACTATTGTATGGATTCAACTCAGGAGTCCAGGTAGTCAACAAGTCAACAGTCAACAAGTATGTATTGTAGAGTCTCCCCTACTGCCCGACATTGGCAGGAGTGATTAGCATAGGCTTAGGTGTTCTACTGCATGCACTGAAAAGGGCAAGGGGCTGACAGCTATCCTTGAATGTCTGTGAGGAATTTGTGTCACTTTCTGCCCAATCTTAGGGAAAGAAACTGTTTCTACTCTAAATTTCCAGCTCAGGGGAGTTAGTAGATCCCCCCCTGCCCCACACTTTCCAGAGCTTGTTAAACTGTTTGTTCTCCAAGTCTAGGAGAGTGGGTCAGGGATCACTTAAAGGTTCCTACTTCCAGTTCAAGTAATGGCATCAGACCCTGGAGCCCAGTGCAGTGCAGAGAAAGGATGAGTGAGTGCTGGGAAAAGGCAGAGAGGTTTATTCTGATGGAAAATTTTAGACCTGTAAATGGTAGGATAGAAGCAATCCACTTAGTTTTTGACTATCAGGTGCCTCTTTTCTCTGGTTCTTGAGGGTGCAACTGTACTCTCTGCTTCTCCAGTTCTCCCACTGAGGAGGATGTCCCTCTATTTATTGCTTTACAGAATCCTAATATTACATGATTGTAATATAAACCAAATTCAAAAGGGAAATAAAAATTTTCATTAATAAAATTAGTGGGCAGGGCCATGACAATGGAGTAGCAAGATGCTTCCTATTATCCCTTTCAAAACAAAGACCCAAAAGAGTGAATGCATCAATTGAATGTGACAGTCTAGGAGCCCGTAATATCAAAGGAAAAGCTAAGAACTTAGACTAAGTGATGGAGAAGAGAAAGTAGATCCCAAAATACCTGGGACTATCTAGACCTGATTTGCTAGGATTGGCTGCAACTAGTGTGGTGAGTTCAGCAGTGGCTTCAGAGGGCATCCTCCTCAGTGGAAGTTATTGAGCAGAGAGTTCACTCACACCTGTAGAAGCAGTGAAAAGTGGCACTCAAATGTCAAAAGCTAAGTGGCTTACATCTAACTTTGTTTTGAGATAAAATTCTCCCTTTTCCCAGCAATTCCCATTCACTTCTCTGCACTGAACCCAGCTACACAGTTTTATGTCGTTAACTGAGCTGGAAGTGGGACACATTATGAGTACCCTGAGCCATTCTCCTAGAATAGAAGAGGGAACAATTTAAGAAAAAGGGGGAAGGAGAAAAAAATTCCTGACTCCCTTGAGCTGGAAATTCAGAGCAGAAACAGTTCCTTTGCCTAGGATCAGGCATAAAGGGTCAGACTTTCCTCACAGACACTCAGGGAAGGCCATCAGCCTCTGCCTTTCTCAGTGCATGTAGCTAGATACCAGTGCCTACAACAATCACACTTGCCCACCTAGGACTGTAGAGAATGGCCTGCAGTTCACACTTGAGGAATGACTACCTGAACATGTTAGCTGAATCCATTCAAAAAAAAAAAAAATGCACTCCTGGGTTCCATACAGACTAACAGCTCTAACCACCTGATGACAGGATGTCAGAGCTTCAAAATGCCAATAACCAAATTAGTACATACAAATAGTGTATTTGGACACTTTAAAACAGAAGAAAACAAGAAACTAGAATGCAGAGAGCAAACAAAAATAAATGAATACAACTTACTGATGGGTTAGAGACAGCAGACCATATAAGGTCACTCAAAGAGGCAGACCGTGATGGCTTCAGTGCTTTCTAAAACAAAGAATCAAGACATTTTCCAGATTAAGGGAACTTCCTAGAATTATCAGAATTAGAATACAACAGGTTAATATTTAGAACTAGACAAGAGATGAAGAAGGAGATGAAGGAAAATGCAGCAAAGCATAATGAAAATTTAACGGCCTGCAAGAAAGCATACAAAGACAGGAAGTAGAAATTCAGATCAATGATATAATTACAGAATTAAACAATTCAATAGAAATTCAAAGGAGCAGAATTGAGGTGATGAAATGCTGAATTAGTGAAAACAAAAATAAAGGATTATTGAAAACATATTTGAAGAAAAATCAGATTAAAAAAATTAAAAAATCAAGCAAAAGTAACAATAACATGTGCCTCTATTAATAGAAACAATCTACAAGTGATTAGAGTACCAGAATGGGGTAAGAGGACAAAATACAGAAGGAATCATCAAAGATTTGTTGACAAATTTTTTCCATGATATCAGGAAAGTTGAAAAAGCATGTATCCAACATGCTTATTAAACTCCACACAAGGTAGATCCTAAAAGAAAGACACCAAGGCATATTACAATCAAACTTGTCAAAACTAAAAATAAAGAGACAATTTTAAAAGAGGCTAGGGATAAAGCAAAAAATAATCTACAAAGAAAAGTCAATAAGACTAAGTTCAGACTATTCAGCAGAAACCATATATGCAACAAGACAATGGTAATACGTATACTAATCACTGAAGGCATGCAATTGCCAGCCACAAATTATATATCCAGCAAAACTGTTTCTCAAATATGGTGGTGAAATTAGAACACTTCCAGATAAAGAGAAATACAAGAAATCTGCAAAAAGGAAACAAAAATTACAAGAAATGCTAAATGCTGACCTTTGTTTAGAAAATTAATAAAGGTCAGTTAACAACCCAAGACTAGAACACAGAAGAGTAACCACACATCACCTCAGATAGGGTAATCACAAAAATAAATCAAAGGCAAAACACCCAAAATAGAGAACTAGAGATTTCCTTATGTAAAAGATTGCAACATTATAACAAAAATAAGGGACTTAAAGAAATGAAGTCATAGATCTTTCACGTGGAGAGGAAGGTAAGGCGATATGCAGAAATTAAAGACTGTTTTAAATTTATGGAAATAAGAGTAAATAGTAAGTTAATCACAAACTAAATTAACAATGTTACACAAGAAAAACATAAAGTCTCAGCAAATACCAAACCACCAACAATGAAAAACATGAAAAAGAAAACACATAAAGAAAAATGACTCAGTGGAGGGTGGGGACAAGATGGCAGAGTAAACAGATGCTACCCATGACCCCTCTAACAACAAAGACCCCCAAAAACAAATGAATCCAGTGCATATGACATCATAGGAGCCCTGAACATCAAAAGGAAAGTTGAGAAATTGGGCAGAGCAGCCGGGAAAGGAGAGTAGTGCCAGAAGTACACAGGATTTCACAAACCTGACCTGCTGGGAAACGGCTGCAGCTACTGCATGGTGGGCCAACCATGGAGGTTGGTGGACATCGTCCTCAGCAGGGGTAATTGTTTGGAGAACACATTCATCCCTCCAGAAACAATGAGAAACAGGCCGAGATCACTGAAAGTTAAGTTTTTGCATGTAACCAACTGTGCATGTATCTGAATCTTTCTTTGAAGATAGGTATATCTTCCCTCACCAGCACTCACCAACTCTCTTCTCTACAGTGTGCCCAAAGCTAGAGTTTAAAGCCGCTAACTGAGCCAGAAGTAGGATTCCTGAAGCCTGCCCTGAGCCGTTCTCTGAGACTTAGAGGGGGAACAATTTAACAAACATAGGTAAGCAGGGTGGGGGGAATTCTGTCAACTCCCCTAAGCTGGAAAACCAGGGCTATAACTGTTTATTCTCCTAGATTCAGACATAAGGGGATGTGCCATCACCATAGACACTCAGGAGCAGCTGTTAGACCCCTGGCTTTCTCAGCAGCTGCAGCCAGTTATCTGTGCCTTTATCAATCACCCCTTCCCATCTAAGACAGTAGATGAGAGCCTGCACCATACATTTGACTACCTAACACCACAGCTGCATCCATATAAGAAAAGTAAATGAAGAGGGTGGAGCCCAGATGGCGGCATAGCCACATGACGTTGCCAAACCTTATGAAAACAAAGAGCTGCAGAATCAATTAAACTGACAAAACTAGGCATTCCAGGGGGCCTGAATACTTGGTAGAAAAATACAAGAACTGACTGGGTGACAGGGAGATCATAGTAGTGCTAGGATACCTTGGATGAAACAATGTGGCTCCATGCAAAGAAATCCCATACACTGAAGTGGAGGCAGACAGAGTAGAACTCCCCAATTGAAACAAAGTTACAGTAGGGACTGAGAGATAAGACCAGGTCTGAAACAATGTTGGGCCAAGCAAAGGTGATCCTCCCCCACCAAAAAACCCAGTGCCGTTGACTTGGATCCGACTCACGGCTAACACGTGCCTAAACAAAGCAGCCCAGGGCCAAAGCCTTCCACATACATAAGAGGGGCTTCAGACCAGTCCAGCAACCAGAGGGCATAAGGACCCAGTGGCCCCTCAGGCCTTAGAGTGGCCCAGGGCAAGGGAGCTAGGGTCCTGTGGTCCTGGGAGCAGCAATAGGTGAACATGTGAGTACCTGGGCAGCAGCATGAGTGCACACATGGCCTGGGGTTAAGGATGGCTTTGGGAACGTGTGCAAACCTGGAGCAGCAGTGACACAAGGAATATGCATGACCCAGGAAGAGTGACAAAGGTGTGTGTGACCCCTCTCTGACCTGAGAGCTGTGGCCGAGGCTCCATGAGTGAGCTGCCCAGCCCAGACACAGTGGCAGCAGCACTGCTGGTGTCCTGCCCAGCCTGGGGGCTGTGAAACATCAGGTCTGGCCCAAGAGTGGCAGCGGCAGCTATGTGCGCAACCTCCCCACCCCCAGCCCAGAAGCAGTGACATAGGTGGTACTGGCGAAGGCTTGGGCGATCCCCAAACCAGGAGCTGCAGAAGTGGTGGTGCAACTGGTGGGCTGTGGCAGCAGTGGCACAGATGATAAGACTGACTAGGGGATGATGAGAGTCGCTCTGGTGAACACCTAGCCTTTGGGTGGGTTTTGGGAGACACCTGCAGCCTAGCAGCAGTGCAGAGGATACCCATGGCCTGAGAGCAGTGGCGTAGAAGATCATGGGCAAGACCAGTGTAGGACCTGTCAAGAGACAGGTCAGGCTGAGGAGAACTGTGCTGGCCTATCTAATACGGTATAGGATAGTAAGATCAAAGAGCAGAAAAACATCAGGCCACATGGAGAAACACCAGCCCAGTCCCAAAAGAGAGATGCTGGACAGATCAACTGAACTATTAAATCTCAAAAAATCAAGCCAGTCTGAACAGCCATAGATACAACTTAACCCACAATATCCAAACAAACAAATTAAAAAAAAAACTGCAATGACAGAGACAACAATCAATTTCTAAATATCTAAAGAAGCAGACTACCATAGCTTCTGAAAACTCCCAAAATAAAGTATCAATGGAATTCCCAGACAAAGAAGAGTTCCTACAATTATCAGAGACAGAATACAGAATATTGATGTACAGAACTGTGCAAGGTATCAGGAAAGAGATCAGACAAAATACAGCAAAGCACACAAAAATTAAACAAGCTGCAAAAAATGCTTGAGCAGTAATGATCTGAAATTCAACAGATTAACAGTAAAATTACCAAGCTTGATAACTTGATACAATGTCAAAGGAGCACCACAAACTTGAGTCTCACTGGCAACACAAGAATAAAAAGGGGTGCACTCTGAGATCTCCACTAAAAGACTACAGTTGATGATCTAGGGGCTTCCGGATTCCCTTGGGCACGTGGCCCCTGGACCTGATGCTGCCCCTGCCTGTAAATCATAATGAAGGTCCACTCTTTGTACAGGAATGGATTGGACTTGGTGAAACCGAGTGACCATATCTTGGGTGCACTTTATGGTTCTATGCATCCATAGGATATCATCGTGTTGACCTTTTACTGGAGGAAGGGGAGTGAGTGGAGAGGAGGGGAAAGGAGACTGTTGGGAGGATGGGACATGTATGGAGTAGAGAAGAAGAGTGTGCTGTCACCAGCAGAAAACAGGGAGAGCAGTGGAAGCTGCATATAGGTGGGCACAAAAATTTATACGGAAATGTACATTTGCATTCAATCATAATAAAAAAAAGAAAAGAAAGTTGAAGGATCGCGTTCAAGGATTTGGAACACAGAATTAGCCAGCCTGAAGACAAAGTAGGTGACACAAACATACCCCAGGAAAAATCAGATAAAAGATTCAATAAAAATGAAGACTTGCTAAGAGTGATTCATGATTCTATCAAGAGGAGTAATATATAAGTGATTGGAGTACTAGAACAAGGTGAGGTAGCTGAAAATACAGACAGAATTGTTAAAGACCTCATAACAGAAAACTTCCCTGACATCTGAAACATAAAATTTCCATTCAGGATGCTCACTGAACCCCACTCAAGATAGATTCCAAAAGAAATATACCAAGACATTTTATAACCAAGCTCAAAAAAACTAGAGACAAAGAGAGACTATTAAGCACAGCCATACTTAAACAAAAAATAGCCTACAGAGAAAAATTGCTAAGATTAAGCTCAGACTACTCAGATGAAACCATGATGGCCAGAAGACAATGGGATGATGTACAAAAAGCCCCGAGGGAAAAAAATTGCTGCCAACCAAGAATCACGTATCCTGCAAAATTGTCTCTCAAATACGAAGGTGAAATCAGGACTTTCACAGATTAACAGAAGTTTAGAGAATTTGGAATTATAAGAAACATTACATGAAGTTCTTCAATTAGAAAACCAATAATATCAGATATATACTTAAACAGCCAATACTAGATATATACTTAAACAGCCAGCACTCAACAGAGCATCTAGATACCACCAGAAAAGCAAATCAAAATGCTAACCAAAATCAAATCACAAAAAATAGAAATTCAGAGAGCTGAGGATTTAACTGACAACCACATTATATGAAAAAGAGGGTCAAAAATATACACAGAGATCTTTCAGATGTTGAGGAAGTCAATGAAATGCAAAGACATTGAAGTTTGGATTACTTTTAGATTACTAAAGAGGACAAAGGGAGTAACTGCAAAAGTAATCTATAATTTTACACATCAAAATGACAGGCAAACTAAAAAACAAGCAAAACATGAAATCATAATTTAAAAAAAGCAAACACTGAAAGACATGAAAAGAAAACACATAAAGAAAAAAGACTCAGAAAGGAAAATTGAATGCAACAGAGGAACTGTCCACAACACTACCCCCCAAAAGGCATTGAAATGACAGCACTAACATCATGTATATCAATAATCACACTGACTGTAAATAGATTAAATGCACCAGTAAAGAAGACAGTACCAGATTAGATAAAAAAGAGAAAAAAACACACGACCATCAATGTGCTGCTTACAGGAGACACACCTTAGACCCAAAAATACAAACTACAACTCAAAAGTTAGAAAAATATATGTGAGTCTAATAACATTCAAAAATGAGCAGAAGCGGCAACACTAATCTCTGACAAAATAGATTTTAAAGTTAAATTCACCATACAAGATAAGGAGGGACATTATATAATGGAAAGGCTGAATACAGCAGGAGGACACAACCATACTAAATATGTACACACCCAATGACAAGGCTCCAAAATACATAAAACACACACTATTTGCACTGAAAACTGAAATAGACAGTTCCACAATAATAGTAGGAGACTTCAATACACCACTCTCAGTAAAGGACAGAACATCTTGAAAAAAATCTTAGTAGACACACAGGAGATCTAAATGTCACAATCGTCCAACCACTGTGACCTCATAGGCATACAGGACACCCAACCCAACAGCAGCAAAGTATACTTTCTTTGCCAGTGCACATGGAACATTCTCTAGAATTCACCACATATTAGGGCATAAAGCAATCCTTAACAAAATTTGAAGTATTGCAATATTACAAATCATCTTTTCAGACCACAAAATTATAAAAGTAGAAATCAATAAAAGAACAAAGAAGGAAAAAATCAAACACATGGAAACTGAACAACACCTTGCTCAAAAACAGCTGGGTTATAGAATAAATAAAGGATGGAGAAAGGAAATTCATAGAGTTAAATGAGAATGAAAACACTTCTTACCAGAATCTACGGGACAGAGCAAATGTAGTGCTCAGAGGTCAGTTTATCTCAATGAATACACACATACAAAAAAGAAGAAAGGGCCCAAATCAAACAGCTCACATAAATCAAAAGAGAGCAGCCAAAGGATCCTTCAGGCACCAGAAGAAAGCAAATAATAAAAATTAGATCAGAACTAAATGAATAAAAGAACAGAAAAGTGATTGCAAGCACTAACAAGAATGAAAGCTGGTTGTTTAAAAAGATCACCATAATTGATAAACCATTGGCCAAAGTGACAAAAGAAGAACAGGAGAGAAAGCAAACAACTCAAACAAGAGATGAGATTAAGTGGTATCACAACAAACCTGACAGAAATGAAAAGAATCATAACAGAAAACTATGAAAAATTGTACTCCAATAAATTTGAAAACCTAGAGGAAAGGAACAAATTTCTAGAAACACGCCACCTACCAAAACTAGCACAAACAGAAGTAGAACAACTAAATAAACCCATCACAAAAGTAAAAATTAAAAAGGCAATTTAAAAACTCACTTCTAAAATAAGCCCTGGTCCCAAAAGCTTCATTGGAGATTTCTACCAAACTTTTAGAGAAGAATTAACATCCAGAGCATAGAAAAGAATGGAATACTCCCAAATTCATTCTATGAGGCCAACATAACCCTGATATCAAAGCCAGATAAAGGCAGCACAAAAAGGAAAATCACAGACTGATATTTCTCATGAACTTAGATACAAAAATCCTCAACAAAATTCTAGGCGATAGAATTCAACAACATATCCAAAAAATAATTTACCATGTCTAATTGGGATTCACATTAGGGGTGGAGTGAATATTACAAAAACAGTGTAATCAACCAAATGGACACTTTTTCTTTTATCAATTGATACAGAGGAAACAATCGACAAACACCAGTGCACATTCATGTTCAAAACTCTCAGCAGAATAGGAGTAAAAACAAAAATCAAGTTGATTTCAAATCAAAGTAACCCTATAAGACAGAGTAGAACTGCTTTATAGAGTTTCCAAGGAGCACCTGGCATATTTGAAATGCTGACCTTTTGGTTAGCATCTATAACACTTAAACATTATGCAACCACTGTTTCCAGAATAGAAATGGAAAATTCTTAAACATAATGGACATCTATACAAAGCTAACAGCCAATATCATCCAAAATGGAGAAAGTCTGAAAGTATTCCCCTTGAGAAAGGGAACCAGGCAAGAATGACCTGTGTCACCACTATTATTCAACATTTTCATGACTCTTCAGCAAATAGTGTTTTCATAACTGAACATCCATCTGCAAAAAAATGAAACTGTACCCATCATCTTACACTATGCTTGAAAACTAACTCAAAATGGATGAAGGATTTAAATATCAAATCTAAAACAATAAAGATCATAGAAGAAAAAAATAGGGACAATACTGTGAGCCCTAACACACAGCATAAATAGAATACAAACATTACTGTCATTGTTGTTGTTAGGTGCCATTGACTCAGTTCTGACTCATAGCAACACTATGCACAACAGAACAAAACACTGCCTGGTCCTGTGCCATGCCCACAATCATTTTTATGCTTGAGCCCACTATTGCAGCCCCTGTGTCAATGCATCTTGTTGAAGGTCTTGCTCTTTTTTCCTGACCCTCCGCTCTACCAAGCATGATATCCCTCTCCAGGGAATGATCCCTCTTGATAACATGTCCAAAGTATGTGAGACACATTCTCGCTATCTTTCCTTCCAAGGTGCACTCTGGTTGTACTTCTTCCATGGTACATTCAAGATTTCTCTGCAATACCACAATTCAAAGGCATCAATTCTTCTTATGTCTTCCTTATTCACTGTCCAGATTTGACATGCATATGATATGATCGAAAACATCATGGCTTGGGTTAGATGAACCTTAGTCTTCAAGATGTTTTCTTTTCAATACTTAAAAGAGGTCCTTTGCAGCTGATTTTCCCGATTCAATGTGCTTTTTGATTTCTTGACTGCTGCTTCCATGGGCGATGATTGTGGAACCAATTGAAGTGAAATCCACGATAACCTCAATCTTTTCTCCATTTATGATGATGGTCCAGTTACTGGTACAGTTGTGGGTATTTTGTTTTCCTGATGTTGAGGTGCAACCCTTGCTGAAGGCTATGGTCTTTGATCTTCATCAGTGTTTCAAATTTCCTTCACTTCCAGCAAGCAAGGCTGTGTTATCTGCATAATGCAGAGGTGAATAATATTGTTCTTATTCCTAATGTCCAGCTTCTTGGATGATTTGCTCAGTATACATATTAAAAGGGCATGGTGAAAAGACACAACTATGATACACACCTTTCCTGACTTTAAACCATGCAGTATCCCTTTATTCTGTTTGCACAGCTGCATCTTGATCCATATTCAGATTCCACAGGAACACAATTAAGTGCTCAGTAATTCCCATTCAGTACTATCCATAATTTGCTATGCTCCACACAGTTGGATGCCTTTGTCTAGTTAATGAAACACAGATAAACATCTTTCTGCTATTCCGTGCTTTCCGCCAAGATCCATCTGACACCAGCAATGATATCCCTGGTATCACATCCTCTTCTGAATCCAGCTTGAATTTCTTTCAGTTCCCAGTCAATATATGGTTACAGTAACTTTCAAATGATCTTAAGCAAAATTTTAGTTGGTTGTGATATTAATCATGCCAAGTCAATCATATCGTTAAATAATGTCCACACTTGGTTGGATTACCTTTCTTGGGAATAGTCTAAGATATGGATCTCTTCCAGTCAGTTGTCCAGGTAGCTGTCCTCCACAGTAGAGGAAGAGTCAGTACAATGGGACTAAACCAAAAGCTAAGAAGTTTTCTGAATATAACCATCCTCCAAGTCTCTTGGCATAGACAAGTGAGCATTTCCAGTGCTGCATCTGTTTGTTGAAACATCTTAAATGATATTCCCTCAACACATGGAGTCTTGTTTTTCACCAATGCCTTCGATGACAGATCCAGTACATTCAATACTAATGACCAAAGACCAGATGATTTGTGCAATGATAGTCAAAGAAATCATCCATGAAGAAAATAAAGAGGCCATTAAAAAGACAGGAAAGGAAGAAAGAAAAGACCCAAATGGATGTTGGAAGAGACTCTGAAACTTTCTCTTGAACACTGAGTAGCTAAAGCAAAAGGAACAAAACATTAGTAACAGTGCACAAACTCCAGAACAGAAAATAGGAAACTCCTATAACTGGGAACTCCTAAAAATCAAACATGTGTGTTTATCCAAGCACTTCCCCGAAAGCATAAAAGGACAATCTACAGAATGGGAAAAAACTTTGGCTATGACAAGTCAGACTACTGGCTAATCTCTAAAATGTAGAAGTTACTACAAAACCTCAACAAGAAAAAGACAAATAACCCAGTTAAAAACAGGTAAACTATATGAACAGTTACTTCACCTAAGAAGACACTCAGGTGGCTAACAGATACATGAGGAAGTGTGCATGATCAATAGCTATTAGAAAAATCCAAATCAAAACCACAGTAAGACTGTATTTCACTCCAACAAGTCTGGCATTAATCCAGAAAACACAAAATAATAAATGTTGGAGAAACTTTGGAGTGACTGAAACACTTCTGCACTGTTAGTGGGAATACAAAATGGTATGACTATTTAGAAAATCAATTTGGCATTTTTTACAAACCTAGAAAGAAAAATGCCATGTGATCCAGCAATCCCAATTCTTGGAACATATCCTAGAGAAATAAAGGCTGTAACATGAATATATACATGGACACTGTTCACAATAGCAAAAAGAATCATCCAGAATGCTCATCAGCAGATGAATGAATAAACAAACCACAGAATATTTGCCCAATGGTACTATGCAATGATAAAAAATAAAAGAAGATGATTTGGGGGAACATTTCATAATACGGAAGAATCTAGCAAAAATGCTGAGTGAAATTAGTCAGTTGCAAAGGTACAATTATTTTATGAGACCACTATTATAATGACTCAAGAAAATGTTTGAACACTGCAAAAAGCAGTCTTTGATGATCACAAGGGTAAGGAGGGAGGGGAAGTGTATTCCTTAATTATATGATAGATATTATTCAGTTAGGTGATGGGAGGGACAACACACAGTAGAGGAAGAGTCAGTACAACTAGACTAAACCAAAAGCTAAGTTTTCTGAATATAACCCAGCACTTTGAAGGACAGAGTAACACGGGCAGGGGTCTGGGGACCACAGTTTCAGGGGAGATCTAGGTCAAATGGCATAATAAAGAGTTTTTTAAAAAACGTTTTATTCTCTTTTAAGTGCAAGTTTACAATCTAAGTCAGTTTGTCATACAAAAACTTGCACACACACTGATACATAATTCTAGCTGTTCTCTCCACCCTTTAACAGCACATTCCTCCTTTTGACTCTGTGTTTGCGATGTCCATGCATCCAGCTCTTGTCCCTCTCCACTCTCTCATCTTGACTTTGGACAGGAGCTAGTCGTAACAAATTTTTAAGGAAAATGTTCTGCATCCTAATTTAATAAGTGGCATCTGGTTCTTAAAAGCTAGCAAGCAACCATATAAGAAACCTCAATTGTTCCCAATCCCTGGAGAAGAAGAGAACAAAGGACATCAATGACATAAGGGAAATATGAGATTAAAAGGCAGAAACGGTCACATAATCTAGAGACTACATCACCATCAGACGAGAGGAACTGGATGGTGCCCAGCCAGTATCAATGACTGCCCTGACAGGGCACACAACAAAAAGTCCCTGCTGAAGTTAAGAAATGTCATGGAGAACACAAACCTCATTAAAAAGACCAGCCTTGACAGTCCAGCAGACTGGAGGGTTCCTGGAAGTCATGGTCCTTGGACTCACTGTTAGCCCAGAAATAAAACTATTCCCAATGCCAACTCTGCTGACCAAGATTGGACTGGACAATAAGATGTAAAATGACGTGGGCTAAGGGTGAGCCTGTTGGCTTAAGTCGAGACAGAAGACTAACCGGACAACTTCTGTCCACAAGTAAGACAAGAGGGTAGAGGGGGACACTATCTGGTTTGATGGATACAGGAAACACAGAGTAGAAATCAAGAGTGTGCTGTCACAGTGTGGGGAGAGTAGCTAGAGTTATGCAGCAATATATGTGTACGTTTTTGTATGACAAATTGACTTGAATTGGAAAATTTCACTTAGAACACAACAGAATACTTTTAGAAATGCAGTATTCTTTTACAAACAAACAAGTAAAAACTAGAATAATTGGGATAAAGTCTTTTGGAAATATGCAACAATGTCTGTTTATTCACTGTAGCTGTACTTTTGTTCCTTAATTATCCTATGACCCTCTCCACCATTGAAAGCAAGACATTTATTCTTTCAGAAATCCGCTGACACAAAGTAGTAATTGCTTTGCTTTCAGTTTTAAAATAAATGAAATTTTTGAGTTTTTAGGAAACTGTATCCTGAAAGCAAGTGCTTTTGATCAGTAAAAATCAGACTTTGTTGAACAAGGAATGGAGTTTTGCTTTTGATTTTTTTTTTAAATCCTGAAACTCAAGCCCAGAATACTACAGCACACACTCCACAAAGACCCTTTGGGTAGGAAGGATAAGTCAGTAATAGAACTGTTTTTGAAAAGGCATGGAAACTCTCTTAGGCAGAGAGGAGGACTTGGAGAAGAGCAAAGCCAAGCCTGTCAGATCTCATTTAGTCTCCTGTCTGAAAGCCTAGGAAGTCAGGCTGGAGCATGGAAGGGTTGGAGTGAGCTCAGAACACCAAGTTGAATGTCATCGTTTTCTAGGCATTGCCAAGGAAGCATGAAAGCCTTCCAGACAACTGAAGGGCATTCACTATGAATATAGCACAGAAGCATGAAAGTTATCATGGTGCATTGTACAGGGAAGGGGTATTCACCAGGGATTGCATGCTCCAGTGTAGAGCAGAGAAAGCAGCTGACAATTCTGCTTTCCTAAGTGAGGACACAGGGTTCCCTGTGCTGCAGGTGAGTGCACTTGAATGTTAACCAAATGCTTGCAGAGTACAGTCTACCCAAATGTGCCTCAGAATGAAGTCCTGTTGACCTACTTCTGAGAAAACAGCCGCTGAAAATCCTCTGAGTCAGATCTACTCCAACACACATGGCATATCCATATGAAACATCACCATCACAACTGGCTAAGTGAGGCACAAAAAAATTTACAAGAATCTGGAGGCCAGGTGTCTTGCCAGGTGTGTTGAAGAGCATGGCAGGCTTTGCCTTCATGGGTGTCCCAGCACAAACTCACAAGGCCCAAAGAGATGTCAGACCCCAGAAGTACACAGTTGTGTGATTAGACTCAAAGAAATCTGTTCAACATTTTGGGTTATGTTGTGAAATTTTGTGTGACAAAGAGCCATTTATTTAAATTTTCAGACTGTACTTGCTTAAAATCAAAATTAGAGCTACATGTCTTCCATGTGGCTTTGATTTTACGATTAAATGAAGTATATGTGTGTGTACCTGACACACTAAATGCATACCAGGTGCACTGGGACAACTTCCCCTTTTCATAGGAAACCACAGGAAGAAGGGTAAGAACTTTGCCAAAATGCCCATGTCCCAGTCTCTGCACCTGTGAGTATGTTATGTTACATGACAATGGGGAATTAAAGTTGCTACTTAGCTGATACAAAAAAGGAAGACTCTTCTACATGGACTCATAGGCCCACCCAGTGTGACCTCAAGGTTGCAGAAGTACATGAGAGAGATAGTAGAAAGTAGAGGAGAGGGAAGTTGAAAGTGGAGGAGGAAAGAAATAAGAAGTAGAGGAGGAGGCAAGAGAAAGTGGAGGAAGATGCAGGAGACAGTGGAGAGAGAGACAGCAGAGAGAAGAGGAAGAGACAAGAGAAAATGGAGAGGAAGAAAGTAGTGAGGGGAGGAAGAGACAGTAGAGAGTGGAAGAGGAAGGTGACAGAAAGTGGAAGAGGAGATGGGAGAAAGTGGAGGAGGGGGTTCTAGAAAATAGAAGAGGAGGCAGGAGAAAGTGGAGGAGGGGTCACTAGAAAATGGCAGAGTGGGGGCAGAGCCAAGAAGGCAGAATAATCCGATGCTTCCTGTGATCTCTCTTAGAACGAAGACCCCACAAAACAGATGAATGGATCATACAAGACATTCTAGGCACCTTGAACATAGAAGGCAAAGATAGAAGACAGACTGAGCAGCAGAGGAGGGAGAGAAGTTTCAGAAGCAATTAGGAGTGGCCAGACATAACTTACCAGGAGTTGGTACTCCACAACTGGATCCACTAACGGTAGTACAGTGAAGTGAGTGCTCAAAAGGCATTTTCCATACTGGGAGAGACCCGTAGCAGAGAGTCCACTCAAGCCTCCAGAATCAGTGAAAGAGGTACTCAAGCATCAAAAGATAAGTAAAAGTAGTTTGTGTCTAACCTACTGCATGGATCAAAAATTTCCTTTTGGGATAAAAGTCTCCATTTCACCTGCCCCCCACCTAGTTCTGCCCTGGGACACCAGCTGACTCCATAGATTGACACATCCCCTGGGCCACAAGGAGGACCCCTTTATGTGCCCTGATGTATTTTCTCAGCCTTGGAGAGGGAACACGTTAATGAACAGGGAGAAAATAGTCTGCTGACTCCCCTAAACCAGGAACTCAGGGAAGAAACACTTTCTTCGGCTAGGCATAGGCATAAGAGATCCACAGACTTTGAATGTCTTTCACCCCTGCATAGACCTTTGTGGGCCCACTACAACAGTATGGGCCTTCATTAGCACAGTACAACAGAGTATGTACCTGAACCCTAATTTTACTGTATCAGCTATATGGTAGAAAGCAGGCTCCTTACATTGGTCAGAAAGTTGTCTATTAAGGAGTGTTTTCATCTACCTACAGCAGGTGCAGGAGGGACAGCTCATGGCTTCACTCACATCACTTAACCACCCACAAGAGGGTTCAAGAGTAAGTGGTGCCTCCAGGCCTTAGAGCCAATAGCACTGGGCAACCACAGACCCACCAGTTGCAAAACTTACCTACCCATGTACTTTAAGGAACAGTGAAACTGGAGGATGCAGGCAGTAGAATCAAAGTCACATAAGGAGACGACAGCTCTACAGAAGAAAGGTCTGAGTGATGCTGTGTGAGATGGACTCAACCCACCATGGCTGGTTTGAAAATAGGCCAAGGGGAGTGGAGAATCCTCTAAAAGCTGGAAGAGGCAAGAAAATAAATCCTCTCACCCTAAAATCTCCCCAAATTACCTGCCATTAACTTTCTTTTAGCACAGTGAGATTTATGTCAAGACTTGTGACCTATAGAACTGTAAAATAATGCTTTTTGTTATTGTCAGCCACTAGGTTTTTGGTCATTCACTTTGGCAAAATAGTAAACAAATATATGGAGAAAATATAATCTGTTTATGCCTATGGTCTTTCAGAATTAATTTGAATGTTTGAATAAAAGAGTTTTTTGTTTCAGGTGGACCAGTGCACAATATCTCTATCACTATCCCTCATGAGCTTCATTTTACATGTGTCTCCTTATGTGTGTTTTAGTGATTTTATTTATTTTGGTGTTGCTATTGAGAATATACACAGTAAAACATACATACAGAGTTCATTTCACAACATATCATTTAGTGACTTTGATTACATTATCTGAGTTGTTCAATCATTCTCACTGACCTGTTTTGGGTTGTTCCTCCCCGTTAACCTAAATTCACTGCCCCAGAAGGCTCGTATCTAATCTTTTGAGTTGCTTTTGTCAATTTAATCCTATCCACAGATAGTTCTCAAAAAAGTACAGTATTCAAGAAGGGCTTTTGAAACAGTCATGCTAAACCATTACTTGGTTCTAAGAAGACTCTGGGGATAACATTGGTTTCAAATTTAAAGATTATCTCAGGGAAGTAGTCTCAGGGACTTATCCAATACCCGTGGCTTCAAGAAGTCTGGTATCTGTAAGAGTTTGAAAATCCATTTTGCATTCCCCCCCCGACTTTGATCAGGATTACGCTGAATTAGCCGTACATTCCACGTGTTCCTCCTATTCCTCATCACCCTTCTTCCTCTGCTGTTCAAGGTAAATAGAGACCAACTGTTGTGCTTGGATGACAGCTTATAAACTTCTAAGACCTTAGGCACTACACTTTGAACTAGGAGACAGAAGAGCAGCACTAAACGTGTTACTAGCCTAATTAACTGGGGTGTCCTATGAAACCATGATCCTAAACAGACAGACAAACCAAGAAAACGAAATCCCAGGAAAGATAAAGTAGCCTCAGCAGCTACTTTATCTATCTGTCTCACTGTCTGTCTATATAATACAACTTTTGCAAATTCAGTTTTTTTAATACATGTACAACTTATTGACAGCATTTGCATTAATTGACTGTGCAACTCTTCCTTCAATCAACATGATATTTTGCAGTTTTGGAGAGTGTAGGGGATAAGATGATCATTTCTGGCCCACATTTTTGGAACTAGATAGCATGAAGCAATACTGTGCATTTCTGAGAATCAGTATATTGGGTTCATATACTGGAATAACTTTGAAAAATTATGAACTGCTTCAGGTTTAAGAATGGAGCGCTTAATAAGAATAAATTAATGATATTATCAGATGAGATAATGCTCTTTTTGATGTAAGCCTACTAAATTTAAAAGAGTTTTGATGGTTCTTGATTACATAAAGTCTTAGTATCTCCAGTTTTGCAAGACTTGGATGGTGATGAACCAATGTGTGTATACTTTATATTTTTGAACTTTTCTAAAGCCACCCAATAATTGCTTTGGACTTTAATACTGCACATCCATCTGCAGTTTCACGGGGTTTTGCTTTATGTCCCTTTGCTCTTTGCTTGAGTAAACTGCTTTATTTTAGCAATCAACTTCTCTGGTATAAACCAACAAATTTAAGTATAAAATGAGCACAATTTTTAAAACATAATCACTAAAACACACAGTATTTCTGTCTTTTAGGTAAGACAATACTCATTGCACACATTTATTCCAGTGGTGAAGAAAAGATACACATTACAAACTAAAAATGTGTGCTTGTTAGGACCATCAAAGCTATATATGGGAGACCTAATGGTTAGAAGAGCATACATAAGGGAAAATACCGTGTTTTAATCAAAAACCCACTGCTGCTTAGCTGACTCTTACTCACAGTGACCCTATAGGACAAAGTAGAACTGCCCCCATAGAGTTTCCAGAGTGCCTGGTGGATTCGAACCACTAACATTTTGGCTAGCAGCCATAGCACTTAACCACTATACCAGTAAGTGTTACTGTTTTTTTCTTCTGAAGCTAGAGGATGTATTCATTTCCCTAGCCAGATGATTTTTCAATATACAAATGTGGTCAAAAATTAAGTCAGTTTAGAGAGTATAAATAGGTTAAAGTCATTCTCTTTGTTGGAAAAAAGGGAATGAAAATATGCTCTATTGGGTAGTGAATCTGTATATTATGTTCATGTATGAAAAATATTAAGTACACAAAGGTATTAAAGATATTAAACTTTAGTTATTATTATTATTAAGTTTTTAGTTATTTAGTTATTATTATTATTAAAAAAAATGAAACCTCAGTGATTTATTTTTTTAACTTGAAAACCTCCAGAAAAGAATAGACACAATAGCTCATTGTCTAGCACGTAAGTATATGGAGGAAAAATTTGCTTTTCCAACTTTATTCCTGCTTTAATTGATGGGTTAGGAAAAAATCAAAGATACTCTTGCTTCTCTATGTACTGATTTGTGATCAATTTCACAGAGATTTTAAAGGAAAATTTTGTTCACTTGTGGTAATGATAACTTCATCTTGCTTGTAGTAGCATTTTACAGTTTCTTAGTGTTCATACTTGATCTTTTTTGTTATCTCAGCAAACCTGCAATGGTATTTTTTATACTGAATATTTAGATGAGAAAATTGATGTTTATACAGAGGCATTGATTTGCCCATGTTCATGAAGCTAGTAAGAAGGTAGTTCTAGAATTTAGGTTCCTCCAACCAATCTTTGACAAAAAAGACTCTAAAGAGAAAGAAGGGAAAGGAAGGGAGGAGGGAAGACAGAATTTTTGAGGAGAAAAAGATGGTTTAAAACACTTCTTAAATGAAATCTTAAATCTAGCATATTCTTTACCACAAAATAGCAATATGTGTACATTTAATTGATTTTTTCCTTTTCCTTCTTTCTTTTTTTGATAAAAGTGACAATGAAATCTACAGTGGTCAAAATTTGGAGAACACATAGGTCTTTGGTTTTCACACAAATAGGAGATTCAGTTTGAAATACGTAGTTAAGAAAATGAAACTTAAGATTACCTTTCATTAAAGAGTAATAAAAGGTTAAGAGGATGCGACATTTAGGGAACAGAAAGGAGGAGTGTGCTGTCACTGAGCAAGGAGAGCAGAGGGAGCCACAGATAGGCAGGCATGCAAATTTGAATTGTATTGTAAACTTTCACTCAATCACAATTTTAAAAAAAGTAATAAAAGGAATATAAAACTAATAAAAGTGTAAGAATCATTACTAATTATTCAACTGCCTATTATGTCACCATGAGAGCTGGAGCAAGGGAATCATTGAGGTAAGCTGAACACAAACTACCCTTTTGTGACCTCTCTTGTTTCAGACGCATGTCTGAGCAAAGCTTACTTTGAAGATATTCTACAACAGTGTGCCTAAGAAGAACCACAAATTCACCGTCAGGGTACCTAAGCCTAAACATGTGCCTTTCCACCAAACCTGAACTGCAATAGTTTTTAGCAAAAGACAGACTGCTAGCCAACCTAGAAACCACTCACTAGGAGTGTTTTTTCTTCTAATTGTTCTGAGAAAGCATTTAACACTACAAGAGTGTTGGAGGAGGAATCATAGACCATAAATAGTGTAATTTTGTAACTAGTCCTTTGTCTTCTTTAAAACTTGTACTAACATCCCAAATCTCATCTAGAAAATATTTTTGTGTAACCACAGCTATCTTCAACCCTGTCTTTATTTTAGATTCCTTGAGCATTTGTGTTCATGATTTGTACTACTGTCTAGTGTGCCCTGCTCTGTTAACATGTAATTTGGTAAACATGCCCTTCAGTTGTTTTCTGCATGCAATCTTTTGTCTTCTCATTTAATTACAGGACTCATAAATGCAGGGGTAGTGCTTTATCTTCTTATTTCTTTGTAATGTATTTAAATTTACTATATATTTTATGCATAGTAAAATCCTAAGTTAATCACATGTAAGAACTTTGTTCAAGAAGAGACTATATATATTTATTGAGTATTTGAAGTTTGACCTGTTGGCTTCAATATGTTTAAACACTTTAAATGTAGTTATCAATAATGTAGAGTTAACGTAGAGTTATTAGAACAAATTTTAAATATGAATGACTAACAAGTTAAAATATCTTCTTACTCAGTACCACTCCCTACTTGATAGTTTGGCATATGTTCTTCAGACTTGATTTCTTTTCTTTTTCTTAAACAATTATTATTCATACTTCCCTGCCACTTGATTTTTCACTTACTCTGTAAAATCTCTTTAGATGAATGAAGTGTTCATCTCTAGGGACTCTTCTAGTCCTGTTTCATAAGAAATTGACATAACTTGGAATAAGGTAAAAGATAATTGTGTTCTATTTTATGTCTAACAGTTTGTCTACTTAACATGTCCTTGGATCCTTTAGGATAAAAATCAGGGTTTTTTTTGTTTTGTTTTTTCTGGAAATTATTTTTAAAATGTCATTTTACAATTAACATGATAATAACTTTTATTCATTCCCTTGCTTGAATTGCATTATGTAGAAGTTCTTTGTCATTCTTCTAGGTATTCTGTCTGTACAGACTTAGAATAAGAGAATCATCAGATCTGAAGTTGCAAATGAGCTAAATCGTTGTCTGTTCACATTTGGGTCTGTTTCTTGGAAAGTCACAAGATGATTCTCAAGCCTCTTTGAATATCTCCAATGTTAGGAGATATGTTGAATCAGTTTTTCAGAAACTCACCAGCTCTTTGACTATCTCCAGTGCAAAGAAAATTGTATCTTCCAAGGAGCCCATTCCTTTTTCAGAGAGTTCAGAAATTTGTTTGTGCTTTTTTGTATTACTTAGAGTTTCATAACTTGTAAATTTATCCATTGAGTGAGTTTATTTTAAATAAACAAATAGTACCATAGAGTCAACTTCAACTCATGACGACCCCATGTTTGTCAGAGTGGAGCCCACTGTAGAGTTTTCAGTGACTGATTTTTTTGGAATTAGATTTTTAGACCTTTTTTATGAGGCACCTCTGAGTGGTCTGGAACCTCCAGCTCTTCTGTTAGCAGCTGAGAATATTAATCATTTGCACCACGTGGGACTCCGTACTTCGCTAACTGAACTCCTAACCACTAAGCCACCAGGGTTTCCAATATCTTACTGGACAGATATAACCTTTCTTTTTGAGACATATTTGAACCTAATTATTGTCTTCCTTCAGATTATTCTTTGGTTGATGTTGTTGCTCCAAGATAAATCTCTCCAGTCACTTGAATTGTTTCTTAGATCATGCAGTTTCGTGTGCTGTCAATGACCTGGCAATTTCTTCTGTTTATGTTTCTTTTCAGCTATTTTCTACTTAAAGTATAACAACCAGAAGATAGTAGTTCAAATAAATTCCCCTTTTTTATCATTTGATACATTTTCTTTTTAAAAAAAAAAATTCTGATTAAGTGAAAGTATACAATCCAATCGATTTTGCATATGTGACTATCTGCAGCTCCTTCTGCTCTCCTTGCTCTGTGACAGCATACACCTCCTTTTCATTCTATACTTGTGGTATCCTTTTAACAAGCTTCTGCCCCCTCCTGTGCACATACTTCTTTCCCATCTAGAAAGATAACAGTAGGACAGCCTACTATGAATACACAGAATCATAAAGTACACACATTGTATGGTCACACTGTGTTCCCAGGTCCAGTCAATTTTTGACCGAAGAGTTGACCTCACTAGTATTTTCTGGTCAGGGGCAGCAGCAAGTCTAGAAGCCACATATCCAGATTATACTCCAGGCCATCAGACCATCAGTTCTGGTTTTTCAGTAGAGTTCTTCAGTTGCACCCCTCTTTTTCTCGTGTTGCCAGAGGGACTTAGCATTGTATGCCCCATCATGGCTGTCTTTGGTAGTGGCCAGACACCATCTGGTTCTTCTAGGCATATGTTGATACAGTCTCCTATTCACATGGGTCCTTCTGTCTCCTGAGCTCTTTTTACCTTATGTCTTTGTTGTTCTTGGTCACCGTCTGTTCTGGATGGGTTGGGATCATTTGGTGTACCTCATATGGCAGCTTGCTAGTTTTTAAAACCCCAGATGCCACTCACCAATACGGGGTACAGAAGACTCTCTTAGCTAGTTATACCAATTGGCCTCAATGCCCCTCAAGAGCATGGTCCTCAGATCCCTGCCCCTGCTACTCTACCCTTGCAGTACTGGATTAAGATTAGAAAAGCTTTCAGTTTATGGTGAAGTCCAGTTAAGCTGATCTACTTTCTGAGATTACAAGAGCTTTCAGTTTATGGTGAAGTCCAGTTAAATTGATCTACTTTCTGAGAAAAGAAGAGCTTTCAGTTTATGGTGAAATTCAGTTAAGTTGATATACTTTCTACTGTGTGTTGTCACTGCCTTTACCTAACCAAATTTCTATCAACTATCAAATCTATGATCAGCCTTCTCCCTCCCTCCCCACCCTTGTAGCCATCAAAGAGTCTATTCTTCTGTACATAAGTCTATTTATAATTCCTTGTAGCAGAGGTCTCATACAACATTGTCCCTTTTGCCACTGACTGATTTCACTCAGCATAATGTCTTCCAATTGAAATCAGGTTATGAGGTGCTTCCTAAAATCATCATTGTTCTTTATCACTGCATAGTGTACCATAGTTTGTTTATTCATTCATCTGTTGGTGAGCATCTAGGTTGATTCCATCTTTTTGCTGTTGCATATTGTACTGTAATAAATATTCATGTGCATGTATCTGTTTGTGTGGCAGTCTTTGTTTCTGTAGGATAAATTCCAAGCAGTGGGATTACTGGATCAAATGGCATACCTATCTCTAGCTTTTTAAGGAAGCACCAGATTGCTTTCCAAAGAGGTACTATTTTGCAATCCCACCAGCAGGATAGGAAAGTTCCAATCTCTCCACAGCCTCTCCAGCATTTGTTTTGTGATTTTGGGATTATGGCCAACTTTGTTGGGGTGACATGGTGTCTCATCGTAGTTTTGGTTTGGATTTCTCTAGTAGCTCATGATCGTGAGCATTTCCTCATGTGTCTTTTGGATGCCTGGATGTCCTCTTTGGTGAAGTATCTATCCACCTCCTTTGCTCATTGCTTAATTGGTTTATTTACCTTTTTCTTGTTGATATTTTGCAGTGTTTGTAGATTGTGGAGATCAGACATCAGTTCAACATGTAGTTCTTTCACTCTTTTGATCAAGTCTTTGGATAAGTGAAAGTGTTTGATTCCTATTAGTTCCCATTTACATATTTTCCCATCTGTAGATTGTGCTTTGTCAGAGTTTGACCTGTCTAAGCCATGTGTTAGAACTTCCATTGTTGACCCTATTTTTCTGGTATGATCTTTATTGTATTAGGTTTGATACTTAGGTCTTTGATCCATTTTGAGTTAGTTTTTGTGTAAAGTGTGTGATGTGGGTCTTATTTCAGTTTTTTGCAAATGGATACCCAATTTTGCCAACACCATTTGTTAAAGAAACTGTTTTTAACTCAGTTTACAATCAAAGGAACTTTGTCAAGTATTAGCTGTTCATAAGAGGACGGTGGCATCTCTGAAGTTTCAACTGTGTTCCATTGGTCTATATGTCTCTTTTTGTTCCAGTACCAGGCTGTTTTGACTACTGGGGCAGTGTAATAAGTTCTAAGGTCACTAGTGTGAGCCTTTACATTGTGTTCCTCTTCTTCAATAGTGCTTTATTTGTCCAGGGTTTCTTGCCTTTCCAAACAAAGTTAGTAATTTGTTTCACTATCTCATCAAAAACTGTCACTGGAATTTGTATTGGGATTGCATTGTATTTGTAGATTGCTTTGGGTAAATAGACATTTTCACAATGTCAGGTCTTCCTATCCATTAGCAGGGTAGGTTTCTCCACTTATGTAAGCTCTTTTGGTTTCTTGCAGTAAGGTCTTCTAGTACTTTGTATACGTCTCTTATTTCTCTAGTTAGATTGATTCCTACGTATTTTTATCATCTTGGGGGCTGTAGTAAATGGTATTGATTTGGTGATTTCTTCTTTGATGATCTCTTTGTTGGCGTAAAGGAATCCTACTGATTCACTTACGTTTATCTTATATCCTGATTGCTGAACTCTTCTATTAGTTCCAGTAGTTTACTTATGGATTCTTTAGGATTCTCTGCATATATAATCATACCATCTGCAAATAGATGGATTTTTACTTCTTCTTTGCTGACACAGCTGTCTTATTTCTTTGTCTTGTCTAATTGCTCTGGCTAGAACTTCCAGTACATTGTTGAATAGAAGTAGCGAGAGTGGGTATCCTTGTTTAGTTCCTGTTCTCACAGGGAATTCTTTAAGTCTTTCACTATGCAGGATGATGTAGGTGGTTGGCTTTGCATAGATGTTTCTTATTGCATTAAGGAATTTACCCTCTGCTTCTATTTTGCCGACAGTTTTTAGCATGAATGGGAGTTGAACTTTGTCAAATGCCTGTTCTGCATCAATTGACAAAATCAGGTGATTCTTACCCTTTGTACTATTTATGTGGTTGATCACATTAATTGTTTTTCTGATGTTGAACCAAACTTGCATCGCTAGTATGAATCCAACTTGGTCATGATGAATTATTTATTCAGTATGTTGTTTAATTCTATTGGCTAGGATTTTGTTGAAGATTTTTACATCTAGGTTCATGAGTGATATTGGTCCGTAATTATTGATTGATTGATTGATTGATTTTGTGGGTTCTTTCCCTAGCTTTGCTACCAGGATCATGCTGGCTTCATGGAAGGAATTTGGGTGTATTGCTTTCCTTTCTGTACTGTGAAACAGCCTCAGTAGTATTAGAATTAACTCCTCTCTAAGAATTTGGTAGAATTCTTAGATGAAGCCATCTGGGCTGGGACTTTTTTTTTGGTTGGTAGTTTTTGATGAATTTTTCATTCTCTTCCTTTGTGATGGGGTTCTACTTCTTCTTGTGATAATTTTGGTAGGTGATATGAATCTAGAAATTTGTCTATTTTCTCTATGTTTTCAAATCTGTTTAAATACAGTCTTTTGTAATATTCTGTTATGATACTCTTGATTTCGTTTGGGTCTGTTGTGACGTTTCCCACCTCATTTCTTACTTGGGTGATTTGTTTCCTCTCCTGTTTTTCTTTTGTAAGTTTAACCAGTGGTTTATTAATTTTGTTGATCGTTTCGAAGAACCAGCTTTTGGTTTTGTTAATTTTTTCAGTTGTTCTTCTGTTCACTAATTCATTTAGTTCTACTATAATCTTTGTTTCTGTTTTCTTCTTGTGCCTGAGAGTTTTGTCTGTTGCTTTCTTTCTACTTGGTCAAGCTGTAGGGATAATTCTTTAGTTTGGGGCCTTTCTTCCTTCCAGATGTGTGTATTTATAGAGATAAAATGACCTCTGAGCACTACTTTTGCTGTATCTCATAGGTTCTTGTAGAATGTTTTCATTCTCATTGGATTCCATAAATTTCTTTATTTCATCGTTGATTTCTTCTATAGCCCATGGATTTTGGAGCAAGGTGTTGTTTTACTTCCATGAGTTCAAATTTCTGGCCATGTTTTTTCTGCTATTGATTTCAATTTCTATGGCTTTCTGGTCTGAGAAAATGTTTTGCAATAATTCAGTGGTTTGGATTTTTTTGAGACTTGCTTTATGTCCTAATACATGGTATATTCTGGAAAATGTTCCATGTGATTGGAGAAGAAGGCATACTTATCTGTTGATGGGTAAAATGTTCTGTATATGTCAGTGAGGTCTAGTTGGTTGTCGCAATAAGATTTTCTGTATCTTTACTGAGTTGTTGTTGTTGTTTTTTATCATCCGCCCATTACTGAAAGTAGAGTGTTGAAGTCTCCATCTATTGTTGTGGAGTGATCTGTCTCATTTTTCAATGTTGTCAGTGTTTATTCCATGTATTTAGACACTCTGGCATTGGGTGTATAAATATTTCATATTGTTATGTCTTGCTTATGTATTGAACTTTTCAACAATAAATAGTGACCTTCATTGTCCACAATGGTGGATTTTACATTAAAGTCTATTTTATCTGATACTAGCATTGCCACTCCTGCTCTTCCTTATATATTGTTGGCTTCGTATATATTTTTCCATACTTTGGTTTTTGGTTTGTTCATATCTTTGAGTAAAGATATGTTTCTGGTAAGCAGCATACAAATAGATCGTGTCTTTTGGTCCAGGATGATCCTCGCTGTCTTTATTGGAGCATTCAGACTATTTACATCCAGTGTAATTATTGATAGGTGTTTGTTTAGTGCTGTCATTTTAATGCATTTATTTTTGTGTTGTTGATGTTTTCTGTGTTCTTACTATTTGTTCTGGGTCATTCTTTTTCATCTTTCTCAGTGTTGGTTTTGTGTTTGTTTAATCTTCTGTATTATGTTTCTTGTCTTGAAATGTCACGTTGTTATTCAGCTCTGCACCTATCCCTAGGATCCCCCTTACTATTCTAAGTTTAAACCAGACTTGAACTTCTGCATATTTTTTTAATTTCCTCTCCATCAGAAAGGGATATAACTACTGTAATGTATCCCTCTTTTTCATGTGATTATGTCATAGTTTTTGTGTTATGATCATTGGTTATCTCCTTTTAATAACAGTAGCTTTGATTGAGCTTTATGATTTCCCTAAGTGAGTAGGGTTCTGGATACTTTGTCCTGCATTGCTTCCTTAAGTATACAATTGATACTTTTGTTTTTCTAAACAGCTTCTTTCAGTATTTCTTATATTTTTTGTTTGGTTTTTATAGTCTCTAAGCTTCTTTTTACCTGTGAATGCCTCAATTTCACCTTCATGTCTGAGAGACAATTTTGCAGGATATATAATTCTTGGTTGGAAGTTTTTCTCCTTCAAGGCTTTGAATGTGTCATCCCACTGCCTTCTTGCCAACATCATTTCTGCTGAAAATTCATACAAGAGCCTATGAGACTTCCCGTTGTATGTTAGCTTTGCTTTAAGCCTCACTATGTTTAAGAGCCTCTCTTTGTGTTTCATTTTATTAAGTTTGATTATAATATATCTTAGTGTCTTTCTTTTGGAGTCTAGCTTTTGTTTGCATTCAATACACATCTGGGATATCTATGTTCTCTTCTTTCATAATTTCAGGGAAATTTTCTGTCAACAACTCTACAACAATACTCTCTGGGTTTTCAGCTATCCCTCCCTGTTCAGGAAATCCAGTTATTCGTAGATTCTTCCTCTCAATAGAGTCCCACATGTTTCTTAATGCTTCTTCATTTTTCTTATTTCTTTTTCTCTGATTTTTCCTCTTAAATGCTAGAGTCCGTTTTCTCTATCCTCAAGTTCACTAACTCTGCTTTTCACTAAATTTGCTCTTTTGGTTCTGGATCAAATTGTCTAATTCTGTAATTTTATCATTAACCTGTTTGTTTTCAGGTTGCTGATGTTCCATCAGTTCAAATAGCACTGTCCACCAAAGGCAGCTGGGCTTTTGGGGGTGGCAACCTCTGCCACCTGTCTGGCAAAGATGGTACCCTACTTATGGAGTCACTGAGGGGCTGTCAAGTAACACTATGATGTGGATCAGTGAAGCGTGGTGGAGATGCTAATACCCCACTCAGCAATCAGTTCTCCTGGTATTCTAATTTTTAAAGGGTGCTTAGCTGCTGAGCAAGGAACTGTACATCAGCTGCCAAAATCAATCAGGCCCCAAGGTGTGGCCAGCTCCGCCTTCCAGCTGACAACAAAAGACCCTCATGTACTGTCCTCAGACGCTATAACCTGGTTGAAAGAAGGGAGGAAGTGGGGCTTTTCTGCCTGTATCTGCCAGGCCCCACCCATAACTTTAGGCACAATCTTCTTAAATGCAGCTTTTCTGCTGGAGAAGCCCTGTTGAGACAGGCATTGCTTCTCAGCATGAGACCTCCAGATGGCTGACTCCACCTCCCAGCTACCAAGATGGCATCCTGCTATGAGACAGCAGAATTTATGGCACAGCTCAGAAAAGAAAGGGTGAAGGGGCATTGATGCCCTCAGTTGGCAGCTGGGCTCTCAAAATGTGGCCCAAGCAAAATATTTCTGTTTCACTATACTCTGTTTACTTAAGCACTGCACTTCAGCATATTTTTCAGCTCATGCCCAATTCCTGCCTCCTGGATAACAAATAATACATCAGTATCTGCTGTCCTCCCAAACTATGTGTCAGCAGAAGCAGGACTCAGCATGCCACTGACTCATTTTTGAGAGAGGTAGTTTCCCCCTTACTCATATCTAGTTCACACTGACAACCATATGCCAGATCCTAGGACTCCCAGGATGTCCGCACTGCTCCTTTCAATTATCATTCCAACTCTTAGTTCTCAGAGAGAATTGAGGTGACATGCGTCTAGTCTGCTGTCTTGGTCCCACCCTCAAATAAATTCTAAATATTTTCAAGTGTAGCCAAAACTTTCTTTGTGACTTTCAGCCAACATGGATGGTACCATAGACAGAAGCATTACACCATCCCTCCAACAGTAAAGACTCAAAAAACTAAGTAAAACAGAGACAAACATCAGTTCTGGAACCTGTATATCAAATAAAGAGATGACTATCTCAGCAAAATACCACATGGAATAAGAAACTGACAAAGAACAGAGAGCGAGAAGAGATATGGTGAAGTCACCTATAGCTGACCCAGGACAGATTCACCATCTTGGTCTCCCATTGGAGATAGGCAGACAGAGGGCCCAGGAAAAACAGCTTCACAGAAATCCTAGACAACAAAACACATGGAAACCAGCAGTATGTGCTTTCCCATCCCCTATTTTCTCCCTGCTGTTTTGTCTCCTATGCCTCCTGGCTAGCTGCAGTAGTCCAGCCAGCTGGACAATACGGTATCTGTGCAGCTTGGATTTGTCCCACCTGCACTGCAGATCAGTGGACAAGGAGTACAAAGGTAGCTTCAGGAGGTCTTAGCAGGACATAAATAAATGGTAACCTACAATATACGACTCTTCTTGCTGTCCCTTGTCCCCTCCTTCCCAAATCCTGTTTTCCTCTGCTTCCCACCAGCTGTAGTCCCTTGTCCAGGAGGAAACTCCCTTGTCCCTGGCATCACTGGCTGACTCTCTGAGTGCCATTTGTTTGTAGCTAGTATTGTTTTTTTGAGTTTCTTTTGGTTTGCTCTGTGTGTCCATCACCTCCCCTTATTTCTCTCAAATACCTGACTATTTGTGCCATCTTTATCTCTTCTTGAAAGGCTGTGAAGCCCCCTTCAACTGGGGAAATCACTCCACGGGCTTGGGCACAACTTAGGGATTTTTTGTTGGTGATTTTGCTTTGTTTTGTTGTATTTCGCTTTGTTGTATCTGTTTTGTGTGTTTGTTTACTTTTTCTTTTTGCAGCTTGGGAGTCCCTTTCAAATGGGTTTTATGTGGTGGCTTGGTACCCATATCCCCAGCGTTACACCTACATCACTGGGATCCTTGAGGCACTTCTTTCCTTTCTCCTATTTGTTTCCTGTCTTTCTTCATCTTTTAGTTCTTATCTCTCCACACTTATCTTCTTTTCCTGTCTCCTGAGTACCTGACACAGTGTGACACCTATACTCTTTCTAGCCAGAGTATAGGACTCAGACTGGGAGACACCTCCTTGGTCTTCAGGGAAGAACAAATGGGATTCCCAGAGTCTTTTCTTCCTCAAGTTTTTATATAGTTATTTTTATTCTTTTTTCTTTTTGTTTATATCCATTTCTTGGTTTCTCATCTCTTAACTCTAATGGCAAGCTTCCTTAGCACTTTTTCAGTTTGTTTGTTTTCACCTTCTGTTTCTCTCTCCCCTTTTTCGTGACCATTTTACCTGCACACGTCACAACCTCCTCCATCTTTCCTGCCTACCCACACCCTGTACTGAACATCACGTCCCTGAGCAGCAAAGGCATGGACTACTGGAATCTGCTCAAAGCTGATTCTCAGCCTTCCCTGTTATTTTAGTCAGCTAGTGCTGCTCTAACAGAAATATTACAGAGTGGATGACTTTAACAAAGGAAAGTTTATTCTTACACAGTCCAGTAGGTTACAAGTCCAAATTCAGGATGTCTGTTCCAGAGGAGGGATTTCTCCCTTGTTGACTCTAAATGACAGTCCTTGTGTTTCATCAGTCTTTGTTCAGGGAGTATCTTGGCACAGGAATCTTTTTTTTTTTTTTATTTAACATGACTGAGTGAAAATGTACATTCACGTATAAATTTACATGCCCACCTATATGCAGCTTCCACTGCTCTCCCTGTCCGGTGACTGCACACTATTCCTCTCTGCTCCATACATGTCTCATCCTCCCAACAGCCTCCTTTCCCTCCTCTCCATCCACTCCCCTTCCTCCAGCCAGAGGTCAGCAAGATGATATCCTACAGATGTATAGAACCATAAAGTGCTTCCAATATATGGTCACTCTGCATTGCCAAGTCCAATCCATTCCTGTCCAAAGAGTGGACCTTTGTTATACTTTATGGGAATGGGCAGCATCAGGGCCGAGGGCCTTGCTCTCAGAGGAACCCCAAAACTGCTGGATCATCAATTGAGGTCTTTTAGTGGAGATCTCATGATGCACTCCTTTTTATTCTTGTGTTGCCAGTGAGACTCCTCTCTGTTGGCACAGAAATCTTGAGTCTGGAGGACACACTCTTCTCCTGGGACTGCTTTTGTGATGATGTGAGGTTCTCAACTCTCTGCTTGCTTACCTTTCCTTTTATGTCTCATAGGATGCAAGAATAAAGGGTGGTACAAACCATACTCCAGAGAAACTACCTTTACAGTGCAGCAGGGAGGTGATCTTATGAAGGGATTTACAGTCTCACCCTAATACTCTAACATACAGCATAGGAAAATCACAAAATGGAGGGCAATCATAAAATATTGGAAATCATGGCCCAGCCACAGGCTACACACATTTTGGGGGGGACATAGTTCAATTCATGACACCTGTTAACACCAGTATGTGCCATAAATAACCCATTCCAGGCCCCCTCCCCCTTCAACTGGATCAGCCATGCTGCAGCATAGCTGACTGACTCTGCACATTAGACAGGAGATGAATAAACAACAACTCCCAACTTTTCTGCTCTGGCATAACCAGTTCCTTCTCCATATCACAGAAACCTCCTCCCTGTTCTGGACACACAGTAACTTTCTCTATTCTTACACACACACATGGACACCATAAAGCACCTAAGGAAGAAACAGCATCTCATACTATGGCACCAGACGGGGATCCTGTCATATTGTAAAAGCTGGCCTCAGTTGGTGGACAGAAAGTAAAACAGGCTTTGTGAAGATGAACATGAGTGTCCTCATGTAATCTACTAAATCACTACAGTTTGCATTCTTATGTAATCTTCTGGCATGGAGCCAATTTGTTCACCACCACTATAAAAACCCTGCCCTCCCACCATGGGTGGACTCACTGATGCTCAAAACTTACCTCATGTATAAGTCTTCCCAATAAACACCTTGGCTGCCAAGCTGGAGTTTATTCCCCCTTTCTTTGTCTCTTGACACTTTCCATTTTCAGACACAAATTTCAAGTTATTGTCCATGTCTGAGACAGACCGTCTATGTGTCAGAGTAGAACTGTGCTCCATATTATATTCAGTGGCTGATTTTTCAAAAGTGAATAACTTGGCCTTTCTTTTAAGACACTTCTGGATAGACTTAAACTACCAACATTTCAGTTAGCAACCAAGCACATTAATTCCTTTTAATTAAATGGAACATAAAATTCAGGTGAGGTGATAACAGATATATTTAGAATGGAAATAAAAGTACAACACTCCCAATTTTATTTTTTATATAGAACTGTCTGCCTTACCTGCAACATCTAATGAGACACTGAAATGTAAAGGACAAACATTAAGCTGCCAAACCTTTTGTTGAGTTCCATGTCATTTCTTTAATTTCCCTAGAAGAAGAAATGTGGATTGTAAGAATACATATTCCAAAGTTGGCCTTTTAGCAACAGAATGTGGTAGAGAGCTGGTTTTGATGATGTAAGTAAAAATTATAGTGTCATTGCATTTCTTTAATATATCCTGACACACCACTTGTTTCATTATGAAGATAGTAAAACAACACTTGTAGTGACTGGATCAAGGTCATTATAGACTTAACCACAACTACCACCTGTTGCCATTGAGTTGATTCTAACTAAAAACAATCCTGCAGGACTTAATGATTCCAAAACTCCAGACAGGACGTGTGTTACTGCAGGCTACAGAGTCTTTGCTAATTCATTGGTAATTTGAACTGTAGCACTTTTTTCCTTCCATCCTTCCCCTTTTTACTAATTTATAGGTAAATGTTCAGGATTCACAATGTCAAAATTATGATTAATACTGAGAACTTAAAAATTGTTTTCTGGCACAAAACATACTTTAATAACAAAAAAATGCAAGGTATTTGGGATTAGCTGTTAATATTTGCAATCCCTCAAATTCACAATTTCTGCATTAAAGAAATTATTAAAAAGGATGTTATTTGAGTTAGAATATGATAAAGGAATAGTCTGGGGGAGCAACACATGCCTCCCTCTGTTGGAAAAATAAATTGAAAAACTAAATCAATTTAGAGTTAACTGTAGAATTTCAAAACTAGTAAAACTTCAAAAATCATCTAGTTCAACTCCTTAATTAATATGGTGAATAGATACGCAGATAGATTCATAGCTGCCATAGAATTACTTTAACTCATGGTGACTCTATGTATACAAGAGAAGAAAATATTGCCCCGTCCTGTATCATCCTGATGATAACTGACATGTTTAAGTTCATCATTGCAGCTCTTGTGCCGACCTAACTCGCTGAAGGTCTCCCTCGTCCTAACTAGTTCTCTGCTCCCCCAAGCATGATGTCCTTTTCCAGAAATTAATCTCCACTGGTGATGCTTATACAGTGTTCTGTTGTGATTCACTTACTAATTTTTGGATCATTAGGCCTTTCTTCCTAGGCCTTCTTAGTCTGGAAGTTGTCTACCATGGTAGACCCTGCTGATATTTGAAATATAGGTGGATAACTTCCCACATCATAGCAACACACAAGCCATCATAGTATAACACACTGAGAGACTGGTGGCTGGGTGAATAAATAAAAACCAAAAAACACAAACCCACTGCTGTCAAGTTGATTCCAACCCATAGTGACCCTATGGGACTTAGTAGAACTGCTCCATAGCATACCCAAGGAGTGCCTGGGGGATTAAAACTGCTGACATTTTGGTTAGCAGCTGTAGCACTTAACCATTAAATAGAGTCACAAATATCACATGGCTTGTTCAAGGCCACATGGAGGATTAATGCACAACCCAGATCTTATGCTACCTAACATAGTTAAGATTGGAACACAGAGGCAAATAAAAAATATTTAGATGACCAACACATTAAATAAAAAGTACAAGATAAAATTGTCTTTCCACTTAAAAGGTAAACTAATCCTGTATGTCAGATAGCAGAGCAGAAAAAGAATGGGCATTATAATTATATATAGAATTCCCCTCAACATGCTATTTATCTGTTGTGGGCAATTGAGTCAATTAATTTACCTTTCTGAACCTCAGTTTCCTCATCTGTTGTAATACTATTACTTCCTACATTATTGGGAGGATTATATTAGATCATATATGAAAACAACAAAAAAGAATTTCTGACATACACAAAAAAACAGAAAACCGGACTCATTGCCATTGAGTTGTTTCCAACTAATAGCAATCCTATAGGACAAAGTGGAACTGCTGAATGGGAATTTCAACGATTGCTTGGTAGATTTAAATTGCCAATTTTTTGTCAGTAGCCGTAACTCAACCACTACACCACTAGGGTTTCCCTGACATTTATAGGTACTCAATAAATAATAGCTTAAAATATTTCGGTTTATTCACAATCAATTTTTCACTTTTGCTAATCTTACTAATCAATAGTAAAATAATTGGAAACAAGACAAAATGATGATTTGCATACAGAATTTTCATTTTACTAATGGTGTTTTCAATCATACTCAAGCCACGTCTGGCCTAAAGAAAGTGCTAGGACTACTTAATATTTTACCACCAGCACTTGCTTGAATTGACACACTATTAAGTGTACTCTATGTCACTGATGATGATAACTGACCTGCAAGAAATACTTTCTATTTGATTACATGTGGTCAGTTTAATATCCATCTGGTTTTTATTTACTTCAGTTGTGAGAGGTTCCCTTCACTGTGGGTAACTAACCTAGAAATCCATCCCTAGTTGATTGTCCCCCACTGCAGGGTTAACCATCTTGACTACTCTCCACCTCTGTATTGCACTAGGGAAGGCCAGAGTGAGGAGATACAACCAGCAGAAAAGCAGATACTGACCAGAAGTGTCTAAGTGGCAACTGAAGCTGGATCTAAGGAGACCTGGTGGGGCCTCCAGTCCAGGGCTGACCTTCAGGGGTTAGATTCCACCTTGAGAGACCCCCAGAGAATAAGAGTAAAAAGACTTAGTGGTTTTTCAAAGCCTGTAGTTCCCATCTAAATATACTCACAAACATTAAATGTGTGTATGTTATATAAGCTTTATTGTCTGCTCTAAGCCTGTGTAATTTTATACAGCATCACACACCAGTAAAGAACAGAGACAAATACCTAAATAAACATTCTTATCAACTAAGCAATATGCACCCTGAGAAGATTTAGTCAACACATGTGAATAATGGCAAGAGTATACCCCATGTTGTTTTGGTCCTGAGTGAGCATCCATTCCTGCTCAGTTGGGACTATTTGCTGTGCCCTCAGATGGCAGCTTGGCAGCTTTTAAGACCCCAGACACCACTCACCAATGTGGGGTGCAGAGAGCTGAGACACGTATGGAGCAGAGAAGAATAGTGTGCTGTCACCGGACAGGGAGAGCAGTGGAAGCTACATATAGGTGGGCATTTAAATTTATACGGGAACGTACATTTTCACTCAATCATAGGAAGTTAAATAAATAAATAATGGTAAGAGTATAGCAATTTTGAAGAAGACTGTAAAAATTAAAACAACACATGAGAATATTAACTTTCAATATACATTTTCTGGCATCATGTGTTAGCAATTATATGTATCATGTGTGTTTAGGTATGAAAGAACAAATTTGTCTTGGAAGAAATACAAACAAGATACACCTTAGAAAGGATAGTAGAAAGACTTTGTTGTAAGCACTTTGGACATGTTATCAGGAGAGACCAGTCCCTGGAGAAGGATATTGTGTTGGTAAGGTAGAGGATCAGTGAAAAGCAAAAAGACTCTCAATGAGATGGATTAACATAATGGCTCCAGTGATGGGCTGAAGATAGCAATGCCTGTGAGCATGGTGCAGGTCTGTGCAGTGTTTCATTCTATTGTGTGTGGACTTGGTATGAGTCAGAACACACTCAAGGCACCTAACAACAATATTTATGTGTATGTATCTATATAAAATGCCCCAAACCCACTGCCTTCGAGTCAATTCCAAATCACAGTAAACTTGTGGAGTAAACTTATGGAGCAGAGTAGAACTGCTCCATAGAGTTTCAAAGGAGCACCTGGTGGATTTGAACTGTGACCTTCTGGTTAGCAGACATAGTAGCACTTATCGACTATGCCACGAGGTTTCCATGTCTATATATACTGTATGCAAAAGCTGGATAATGAATAAGGAATACCAATGAAGAAATGATGCATACAATACAAATTGTGGTGTTGCCAAAGACTATGCCAAAAGAACAAACAGATCCACCTTGGAAGAGGCACAACCAGGATGCTCCTTAGAGGCAAGAATGGCAAGACTACATCTCACATACTTTGGACATGTTAACAGGAGAGACCAGTTTCTGGAGAAAGACATCATACTTGGTCACTGAAAAAGAGGAGGACCCTCAACTGGATGGATTCACACAGTGGATGCAATTATGGTCTCAATCATAACAATGATTGTTGTGTTGCCACTGGGCGGTGTGTCTCCTGCTGTACATATTGCTGCTATGAGTAAGAACCAACTCAATGACACCTAGTAACAACAAATAAATATATATTTACACACAACTACAAAGACCTCTTTAAAGTTTTAAAAAGCAAAGATGTCACTTTGATGACTAAAGTGTGCCTGAACCTAGCCATAGCATTTTTCATCATGATATATTCATACAAAAGCTGGAAAATGTATAAAGAAAACACAAGAATTGAGACCTTTAAATTGTGGCATTGGCAAACAATACTGAATAGATCATGGACTGCCAGAAAAATGAACACACTCATCTTTGAAGAAATACACCCAGAATGCTCCTTAGAACTGAGGATGGTGAGACATCAGTTTGCTTACTTTGGACATATCATTAGAAAAGGTCAGTCACTAGAAAAGCACATCAAGTTTGGTCAAGTGGGTGGGAGGGCACAGCCAAGATGACAGACTAGACACATGTATCCTCAATTCCCTCTGAGAACCGAAGCCTAAATTAATAATTGAATGGAGCACTCTGGACAGCCAGGAAGCCATAGAGTACAGCAAGAGATTAAAAGAAAACTACTTCTCTCTGATGAGGCAGTGTGCACTGAGCCCTGCTCCTTCAGACTCACCACTTGGGCAGACTGCAGGTACTGATACCATCTTTGTTATCCAGGAGGTGAGGGGTGGGTATGAGTCAGCAAATACACTGAACTGAAGTCTTAAAGTAAACAGCGTATACAGAATCAGAGAGACAGTATGTGTGATGACTACATTTTGAGAGCCTGGCTGCTGCCTGAGGGTACCACTGCCCCACCACCTTCTCCTTTCTTAGCTGCATCATAAATTCTGCTGTTTTATGGAGGGAAGGGGAGCTCAGCTGGGACACCATCTTGGTCAGCTGGAAGGTGGAGTCACCAACCAGAGATCTCAGCTGCGGCTAATTGCTAAGATGAGTAGCAGTGCCAGTCTGGACAGCATTTTTCCAGCTGAAAGGCTGTGTAGGACAGTGTTACCTTACAGGAGGGGCCCAGCTGAGGATGGCAGCAAGGCCATCCTGGGGACAGCCGAACAGGTAATTCTGTTGTCAACTGGAAGGTGGTGTCTGCCACACCTGACTGCCTGACTGATTTTGGCAGCTGTAGGTAAGCTCCCAGCTTCTTAAAATAAAATTGCCTGCAGAATTAACTGCTGAGGAGCCTGGCAGCATCTCTTCAAGCATTTACTGACCCACATTATAGGGTCAGTTGATGGCTCCCCGCCTCCCCAGTGAGTTCAAAAGTAAGAATCTATCTTTGTCATCCAAGAGATAAAGCCTGCCACCCCATGTAGCCCACTGGGGCCAGTCACTGGAGTTCACAGAAACGCTGGTTACCAACGCCCTTCTCAGAACTATGCCTCAGCTCCTGTTAAGGTAACACCAGAGAAACTAAACTGCTTCCAGATGGCCCAGAGGCAACAAACCATTCCTAAGCATTTAAAGAAACAGTCCACCATGGCTCCAGAAAACTCTTAAAGAACAACAAAAAACAACTTCCAAGATGAAGAAGCCTTTCTGACAGTACTGGAGGTTGAGTATGAAAGAATCACATATAGAGCCTTTCCAGAGATTAAACAAAATGCAGCACAGTAAAATTAAAAGTTAAGCAAGCTATTTCAACTGGTGAAACATCAATGATCTGAAATCCAGCAGATTAATAACAAAATTACAGAATTAGACACTCCAATATGAAGCCAAAAGAGCAGAACTGAGGATGTGGAAGGCATACTTAGTGACTGTGAGGACAGAACAAATGACACCAGCATTTACAAGAAGAAATCAGAAAAAAGAAATAAGAAAAATGAAGAAGCTTAAGAAACATTTAGGACTCTATTAAGAGGAATAATCTATGATTAATTGGAGTTCTTGAACAGGGAGGATAGCAGGAAACACAGAGAGTATTGTGACTGAGTTGCTGACAGAAAACTTCCCTCAGGTTATGAAAGATGAGAACATAGATATCCAAGATGTGTACCAAACACCACATAAAATAGACACCAAAAGAAAGACACCAAGGCATATTATAACCAAGCTTAATAAAATGAAACATAAACAGATGCTCTTAAAGATAGCAAGGCTCAAAGCCAAGCTAGCATTCAAAGGGAAGCCCTCTAGGCTTTCATCTGACGTCTTGACAGAAATGATGTTGGCAAGGAGGCAGTGGAATGATACATTCAAAGCCTTGACGGAGGAAATTTCCAACCAATAATTATATATCCTGCAAAATTGTGTCTAAAACATGAAGCTGAAATAAGACTTTCACAGATAAACAGAATCTTAGAGACTCTGTAAAAATGAAACCAAAACTACAAGAAATACTGAAAGAAGTTCTTTGCTCAGAAAAACAAAATCATGAAGTGTATGTTTGAAGAGGCTATGCAGGATAGAGCATCCAGAATCCTACTCAGTTATGGTAGTCACAAAACTCAGTCAAAGCTGCAATATTAAAAGAAGGGAACCACTGATCATATCATGAAACTATCACACCGTAACACTAAAAAGAGGAATATGCTACAGTAGTTATAGTCCTTTCAGATAGAGATGATGCTAATAAGATATGTAGAACTTAAATTTAAGATTAAACTCAGAATATTAAGGAGGATTATAGGTGTAGCCACAAAGCACAATAACAATGCAACACATCAAAACAAGAAATGTAATACAGGAGTCTGAGCAAACACAAAATATACACTGAAAAAGATGAAATGACCCTAAACAGAATATTAAGAGCAACAGAGGAAACACCAACACAAAAATAAATACTTCAAAATGACAGCACTAAACACATACCTATCAATAATTACACTCAATGTAAGTGGACTGAAAGCTTCAATAAAGAGACAATGAGTGACATTCTGGATCAAAACACATGATCCATCTGTACGTTACTTACCAAGAAACACACCTTAAACTCAAAGATATGAACAAACTGAAAATAAAAGGATGGAATAATGTATACCAAGCTAACAATATACAAAGAAGAACAGGTGTAGCAATATTAATCTCAGAGAAAATAGATTTTAATGTAAAATCCACCATCATGGACAAAGATGATCACCATTTATTGCTGAAGATTCAATACAGAAGCAAGACTTAACAATATTAAATATTTGTGCACCCAATACCAGAGCATCTAAGTACATTGAACAAGAACTAACTACATTGAAAACTGAGATAGATCACTCCACAATAATAGTTGGAGATGTCAACACTCCACTTTCAGTAACTGACAGATCATCCAGAAGAAAGCTCAGTAAAGACACAGAAGATATTATTGAGACAATTAACCAACTAGACCTCATAGACATATAAAGAACTTTTTATCCATCAACAGACAAATACACCTTCTTCTCCAATGCACTTGGAACATTCTCTGTAATAGACCATGCATTAGCACATAAAGCAAGTCTCAACAAAATTCAAACCACTGAATTATTGCAAAGCATCTTCTCAGACCATAAAGCCATAAAAGTCCAAATCAGTGGCAGAAAAACACAGACAGAAGTTGGAACTCATGGAAACTGAACAACACCTTGCTCAAAAAGCCATGAGTTACAGAAGAAATCAAGGATGAAATAAAGAAATTTAGAGAATCAAATGAGAATGAAAACACATCCTAACAGAACCTGTGGGACACAGCCGAAGCAGTGCTTGGAGGTGAGTTCATTTCTATAAATGCACACATCTGGAAGGAAAAAAGGCCCCAAACCAAATAATTAACCCTGAAGCTTGAACAAGTATCACAGGGAAAAACAGATAATAAAGACTAGAGCAGAACTAAATGAATTAGAGATTAGAAGAACAATTGAAAAAATTAACAAAACCAAAAGTAGATTTTTTGAAAAGGTCAACAAAATTAATAAACCACTGGCTAAACTTAACAAAAGAAAAACAGGAAAGAAAACAAATAACTCAAATAAGAAATGAGATGGGAGATGTCACAACAACTCAACTGAAATCAAAAGTATCATAACAGGGTACTACGAAAGACTGTACTTTAACAGATTTGAAAACCTAGAGGAAATAGACAAATTTCTAGATTCATATCACCTACCAAAATTATCACAAGGAAAAGTCAAGCAACTTAATAAACCCATCCCAAAGGAAGAGATTGAAACTGTCATGAGAAAAACTACTCATCAAAAAAGTCCTGGCCCAGATGGCTTCACCATAGCATTCTACCAAACTTCTAGAGAAGAGATAACTCCAATACTGCTGAGACTATTTCACAGTATGGAAAGGGATAGAATACTTCCAAATTCATTTTATGAAACCAGCATAACCCTGATACCAAAGTCTAGGAAAGATCCCACAAAAAAAAGAAAATTACAGACCAGCATCACTCATGAACCTAGATGCAAAAATCTTCAACAGAATCCTTGCCAATAGCATTCAACAACACATCAGAAAAATGATTCATCATGACCAAGCTGCAGTCATACCAGGGATGCAAGGCTGATTCAACATCAGAAAAGCAGTGAATGTGAACAACTACATAAATAACACAAAAGGTAAGAATCACCTGATTTTATCAATTGATGCAGAAAAGGCATTTTACAAAGTCCAACACCGATTCATTCTAAAAACTCTCAGCAAAATAAGAATAGAAAGGACATTCCTCAATGTAATAAGGGGTATCTATGTAAAGCCATCCATCTACATCATCCTGAATGGAGAGAGAATGAAAGAATTTCCCTTGAGAACAGGAACTAGACTAGGATGCCCACTCTCACCCCTCTATTCAACAATGTACTAGAAGTTCTAGCCAGAGTAATTAGATGAGACAAAGAAATAAAGAACATCTGCATCAGAAAGGAGGAACAATCTCCTTATTTGCACATGATATGATTGTATATGCAGTGAATCCTAAAGATTCCATAAGCAAACTCCTGGAACTAATAGAAAAGTTCAAGAAAAAAAAATCGGAATACAAGATAAACATAAGCAAATCAGTAGGATTCCTTTACACCAACAAAGAGATCACTCAAGGAGAAGTTACCAAATCAATACTGTTTACTCTATAGACCCTGTTTTAGTCAGCTAGGCTGCTCTAACAGAAATACCACAGAGTGGATGGCTTTAACAAAGAAAGATTTATTCTTACACAGTCCGGTAGGTTGCAAGTCCATATTCAGGGTGTCCGCTCCAGGGAAAGACTTTCCCCTTGTTGGCTCTGGAGGAAAGTCCGGTGTTGCATCAGTCTTTGTCCAGGGAGCATCCTCACGCAAGAACCTCTGGTCTGAAGGACGCGCTCTGCTCCCGGTGCTGCTTGCTTGATGGTAGCGAGGTTCTCAAATTGTCCTTTGTTTCTTTTTCCTTTTATTCCTTGCAAGCTAAAAGCATTAAGGGTGGGGCAAGCCATACTCCAGGGAAACTTCCCCCACAGCAGGAATTCACAGCCCCACCCTAATCCTTTAACACACAAGTTAGCAAAACCACACAATGGAGGACAGTCCCAAGATACTGGGAACCATATCCCAGCCACGTGGCTGCACACATTTTTGGGGGGACACAATTCCAACCATGACAGCCCCGTAAAAGATAAAATACCTAGGAATAAACCTAATTAGAGAAATAAGAGATCTGTACAGAGAGAACAACAAGACATTACTGTAAGAAACTGAGAGACTTACATAAACGGAGAAACCTATGCTGCTCATGAATAGGAAGTCTTAACATTGTGAAAATGTCTGTTTTACCCAGCCAAGCCAAGTGCCGTCGAGTCGGATCCGACTCATGGCGACCCTAAGCAATGTATATATACAATGCAATCCCAATACAAATTCCAGTGCGTTTTTTAATGAGATGTAGAAACAAGTCACCAGCCCTATCTGGAAAGGCTAAATACCCTGGATAAGCAAAGCACTACTGAAGAAGAAGAAAACAGTGAGAGACCTCACACTACTTGACCTTAGAACCTATTGCACTGTCATAGTAGTCAAAACAACCTGGTACTGGTACAAAAAGAGACATATAGACCAATGGAACAGAGTTGAGACCCCAGAGATGCCACCATCTTTGTATGAACAGTTGATATGTGACAAAGGCCCTAAGATTTTAAACTGAGATAAAACCAATCTTGTTAACAAATGGTCCTGGCAAAATTAGATAATCATCTGCAAAAAATTGAAAGGAGATACATATCTTACACCTTACACAAAAACTAACTCAAATTGGTTGAAAGACTTAAATATCAAACCTGAAATGATAAAGATCATGCAAGAAAATATATGATCAATAATGGAAGTTTTAATACACAATTTAGACAGACTTCAAAATCTGACAAAGCACAACCAACAGAAGAGAAAATAGATTATTGTGAACTACTAAGAATCAAACACTTTTGCTCATCCAAAGACTTTATCAAAAGGATTAAAATACCACTACAGAAGGGGAAAAAAGTATTTGAAAACAACATGTCAGACTGATGTCTGATCTCCATAAGCTACAAGGTACTACAAAATATCAACAAGGAAAAGCTAAATAACCCAATTAAGAGATGGACAAAGGAGATGAACAGACACTCCACCAAAGAGGATATCCAGGCAGCCAAAAGACACGTGAGGAAATGCTCATGATCGTTAGCTATTAGAGAAATGCAAATCAAAACTACAATGAGGTATCATCTCACTGCAACAAGGCTGGCCATGATCCAAAACACACAAAACAACAAATGCTGGAGAGGCTGTGGAGCAACTGGAACTTGCCTACACTGCTGGGGGGTGGGGGAGTGTATCAAAATGATACAATCTCTATGGAAAGCCATTTAGTGCTTCCTTAAAAAGCTGGAAATAGATACACCATTTGATCCAGTAATCCTACTGCTTGGACTATATCCTACAGAATCAAGAGCAGTCACACAACTGAATACACAGACACGAATGTTTACTTCAGCAAGGTCCAAAACAGCAAAAAGATGAAACCAACCAACCCAGATGTCCAACAACAGAAGAATGTATAAACACACTATGGTATAAATACTCAATGGAACACCATGCAATGATAAAGAACTATAATGATTTTAAGAAGCATCTCACAACCTGATTTCAATTGGAAGACATTATGCTGAGTGAAATCAGTCAGCAGCAAAAGGACAAAAATTGTATGAGACCCCTACCATAAGGACTTAAAAACAGACTTATGTACAGAAGAAAAGACTCTTTGATGGCTGCTAAGGACCGGGGGAGGGAAAGGGATGGTCATAGATTAGATATCTCATTGCCATCAAGTTGTGACCAACTCATGATGACTCTGTAGATTAGATGATAGAAATTTGGTTGGGTGAAAGCAGTGACAGCATACAGTAGAAATAAGCTCAACTTAACTAGACTTCAACAGACACTGAAAACTTTTCTAATCTTAACCCAATATTGCAAAGATAGAGTAGCAAGTGTGGGAGTCTGGGGACCATGGTTTTAGGGGACATCAAGGCAAATCGGCATAACCAGCCTATTGCTAAGATAGTCTTCTGCATCCCATATTGGTGAGCGGAGCCTGGGCCTTAAAAGCTAGCAAGCTGCCGTGTGAGGTACACTAAATGGTACCAACCCATCCAGAACAGATGATCACCAAGGATGACAGACACAAGGACCCACGTGAATGGGTGACTGGATCGACATGTGACCAGAAGAACCAGATGGTGCCCAGCCACCACCAGACAGCTGTGATGGGACTAACAATGTCAAATCCCAGTGGCAGCATGAGAAAAAGAGGGGTGCACCTCAAGAACTCCACTGAAAGAACTCAGTTGATGGTCCAGCAGCCTGAAAATTCCCCTGGGAGCACAGCACCTAGACTGCTACTGCCCCCACCAGAAAGCATTATTGAGGTCAACATTTCAGACAGGAATGGACTGGATGCAGGGAAACAATGTGCCCATAAGGTGCATGTGCTTTACAGTTCTATGCATCTATAGGAAGCTGTCCTAATGCCTCTTAATAGAACGGAAAGGAGAGGGTGGAGAAGAGGGGACAGGAGATTGTTAAGAAGATATGACATAGATAGAACTAAAAGGAGGGGAGTAACTAGCAAGGAAAGTAGAAGGAGCTGCACATAGGCAAGCCTGCAAATTTAATTTGAATTGTATACTTTCACTCAATCATGATAAAATATTTTTTTAAAAAGAAATTAAGAAAAAAAGAGAAGAAATCCTGTCCTCCAAAGGAAAAATAAAATAAAATAAAAAGATCATCAGTGAAAATGGGAGAGGCCTTCAATGAGATGGATTCACACAATAGCCACAACAGTGGAGTCAAACATACTGTGATCATGGAGATGGTTTAGAACCTGCCAACATGCGGATCTGTTAGACATAAGGTATCCATCAATCAGAGCCAACCTGATGACAGCTTATAGAAAGAACAAACAGCATACATATGTCTATGTTTCTGTTTAAAACAAAGTCTCATAACTTAGATAGGCTTTGGGGCAAGCTACACCTGTATCTATTATTAAAATTGTGACCCAGGGAAAGCTAGTTAAACTTCTTAAACCTCAGTTTATTTATTTATTTATTTATAGAATTATTATTTAACCTACCTGACAGAGTTTTTAAGGCATGAATTACATGTAATATTTAGTACAGTGCCTGGAACACCACACAGCCTTGCTAAATGACAGTCCGTAAGTATTATTATCAACTAAGGTTCAGTACTTCTCCATATTTTAGCATATTAAGTATATTTTCACTTTATGACTTATCTGTTTATTGCTTTTGTTAGATTTTTAAAGCAAGGATTTAGGCTAAGTGAAATAAGGTAAAAGTTAGTTACTGGAACCGGATTATAACATTGACACTTTGTCTCAGAAACAAAGGCACACAGTTCCTTGACCAGAGCACAAGTAGAATGAGGTCAGATTGCCTTAATGCAGATTATAGACCTTTAGCTCCTTAAATTTATTCAGAGGGTGAAGTGATGTCAGCTAAGAAGAGAGCCAGGTTGTGAATTAGGAAATCAAGCAGAAGACTCATTAAATCAGTACTTCTATATAAGGTTTTTGGAAACCTTGGTGAAGTAGTGGTTAAGTGTTATGGCTGCTAACCAAAAGGTCAGTGGTCCAAATACAGCAGGAGCTCCTTGGAAACTCTAGGGGGCAATTCTACTCTGTCTATAGCATTGCTATGACAATCCACTCAACGGCCATAGGTATATGAAGTTCTGAACCCTGGTGGTTCAATGGTGAAAGACCTCAGCTGATGACCCAAGGGTCTGCAGTTCAAATCTACCAGCCACTGCTAGAAAACCCAATGAGGCAGTTAGTTACATTTTGTCTTACAAGGTCCCTATGAGTCAAAACCAACTCAACAGCAATAAGCTTATTTTGAGGTTTACTAAGTTCAAAACTGTAAGCAAGGTTTAGGCTCCTGCACTTGAGGAACCAGAGTCAACCAGGGGAAGCAGGCTCACAAGAAGCATTTGAAATGTAAATCCTACTTTTATATATGAACAGAGTGGTATATAGGAAAGCAAGAATGCAATTAGACTGTCAGGCCTGGGAAAGACTCTCTGAACCGATTTCAGTATCTGCTGTCTTATATTCATAACATGGTGTGAATATTAAATAGTTGTGAAAGTACTTTTCATATTTTATGATAAACCAAAAGAAAAAAACAAACTCACTGCCACTGAGTCGATTCTGACTCATATAGACCATATAGCACAGAGCAGAACTGCTTCATAGAGCTTCCAAGGAGTGCCTGGCAGAGTCAAACTACTGACCTTTTGTGTGGCAGATGTAGCACTTACCCACTATGCAACCAGGATTTCATGTAAATAAAATGCAGTCAGCAGTTCAAATCCACCCGACGCTCCTTGAATACTCTAGGGGTCAGTTCCACCCTGTCCTCTAGGGTCACCATGAGTCGGATCTGACTCGACGGCACTTGGCTGGCGTAATATAATGAAGGCGTAATTCATGAAAAGTGCAAAGAAGGAATGAAAATTTATAACAGGAGACTTTGGCAGGGAGTTAAGAGAAGTTGAACTTTAAGAATCAAGAGTAATTTTAAAAGAGGATAAAGCAGGAAAAACGTAATCTATGCAGAAAAAAAATTATTAAAGACACAAGAGCATGAAATTGCAGGGTGTATTCCAGATAAGTGAACAGTCAGGTGTGACTGGAGACTTCGATATGCAGGATAGAGGCACAGAAGAGGGGCTGGGAATAAAGGTTGGTGACCAGATTCGCGAGCCATGATATCCACACTAAAAAATTGTACACAGTTTTGTAACAAACAAGGGGCTACTTCTGAGTTAGGCTGTAACAGCATCAGGTGTGTGCTTTCGTTACTTGGACTATATGGTGGCAGTGCAGATGGTTGCGGGGATAGGGGAGAGAGACAAGATTGGACAATAGTGTTACTCCAATAGAGTATTAGTGAATAGCTAAACTCAAAGTGTGGCAGTAGGATCAAGTGGATGAGAGGTAGAATTGACTGGATGTGAGGTCCACTGAATATAAAGGAGAATGACTGAAAAATGGTTTTGAGGTTCCTACCCTGATGAAAGGAGGAATATAGAAGTCTCATTAATTGAAATAAGACACACTGTAGAGGAAGATGTTTGAGACTAAACTGAAATTTCCTTGAGTACTGGGATTGTATTTCATTAATTGTTTCATCATTAATATAGTCCAGCATCTAGCACATGTTTATTATTGTTTCTCTCAAGGAAAGTAGTAAGTAAATGCATAAGTAATGGAGAAGGTAACTGCATAGTTTAGGGTATATCGAGTTTGAGGTTCCAACCATGCAAAACTGTCTCTCTTAGCTTCTCCAAATTCCCATATTTGTACACCTTTCTCAAACATTCACTTGAGCTAGCTCAGCTTTAGAGCTATATAGGAATAGGTTTTACCTCTTTCACAGAACTATAAGTATCTGAGGATCAAGGTCCATATCTGATTATGGATACATGCACTATAAAAGACACTATAAAAACCCAGCCCAATGCTGTTGTGTTGACTGTGACTCACAGCAACCCTAAAGTGAGCTATTACACTTTATAAACAAACATAGAAAAAACAGTTGAAAGATTGAATTTGATGCTTAAAGAGAAATGCCTCGTATGCCTGTGGTGGTTAAGACTGTATCTACTTATCAACTCCACGTTTGGCTGCTGTATCAAGTGGCAGGGGTGGGGCCTGTGGTGGCTTCCTCACTTTCATCTCTCTGTCTTCCACCACATACTTCTTGTCTGCTCACATTGCCAGCAGTTTCTTCTCTCGTTTGCATCTAGTTCCTGGACCTAAACTAGCAGCTGTTGAATTCATCAACTCTTAGAGCTGGCAAGTGAGAGTCCTGTTCCCTGACTTGCTCATCCTGGGTTCACCAGCCCCTGAAGCTCCTTGAGTCAGCAAAGACATCTCAGTCTCCCGGCCAGCTTGGGATCCGCCAGCCTACACAGCTGATGATCTAGAACTCCAGTCTCTGACCTGCTGACCTTCGGTTCACCAGCTCCTGTCAATGAGTGAGCCTTGTGCCTGGAGTTGGGATGTTCAGCTTCTACAATTGTGCCAGCTGTGTCCTTTACATAAATCTTTCCTTGTACATAACATGTGTTACTGGTTTTGCTTCCCTAGAAGACCCAGACTGAGACAATTCCCTGCACCAAGATGCTCCCTGACCAAAGAAAGATGCAACACAAGGAGTTTCCTTTAGAGTTGACAGAGGGAAAGCCTTCCCATGGAATGGACACCTTGAATATAGACTTGTAATCTACCAGACTGTGTAAGAATAAACTTTCCTTTGTTAAAGCCGTCTACTTTGTGGTATTTCTGCTAGAGTAGCACTAGCTGACTAAAACAATGCCTATGGTTCCTCCATATGTTCCTTGAATTAGAAGCACTTTCATAATAACTGCTGGTTTATATGGAGTAGTTCACACTGGCATTACTAATTTAGCAAGCCAGCCAAGCCAAGCCAAGTGCCATTGAGTCGGATCCGACTCATGGTGACCCTAGGGGCCAGGGTAGAACAGTCTTACATTTAATTGTTAGTGTACTAAAATACAGACATATGAGACACACACCACCAAAGGCTATTAACTCATAACAATAACCAGTGCTTTATATGCTCTCCTAAAATCTCTGATAAGGCTATTTATGGAGTTTCTTAAATAAGTATTGTCATGCTTTAGATTGTGTCCCCCCAAAAATATGTACAGTCATGTGGCTGGGCCATGACTCAGCATTTTGTGATTGTCATCCATTTTGTGATTTTCCCATGCTGTATGTTAAAGGATTAGGGTAGGACTGTAAGTGCCTTCATGGGGTTACCTTCATGCTTCACTGAAAAGGGAGTTTCTCTAGAGTATGGCTTGACCCATCCTCAATCCTTTCGTCCTACTAGAGATAAAAGGAAGGAGAAGCAGAGAATTTGGAAACTTACACCATCAAGAAAGCAGCACCGGAAAAAGAGTGCATCCTTCAGACCTGAGGTTCCTGTGCCAAGATGCTCACTGGACACAGACTGATGCAATACAGGACTTTACCCCAGAGCTGATGAAGGGGAAAGCTTTCCCCTGGAGTGGACAGCCTCAATTTGGACTTGTAGCCTACCAGACTGTGTAAGAACAAACTTTCCTTCCTTAAAGTCATCTACTCTGTGGTATTTCTGTTAGAACAGCACCAGCTGACTAAAACAAGTATGTCTTTGAAAATATTTTAATTTAAAACTATGCTCAAGATTTAGCAGGCTATAGAAACAGACTAACATAAAGAAAAATAAATTTTATTTGAATGCCATGTTAAATTATTATCTTTGGAGCCAACCTCATTTAACACCACCAGAGAAACTGGTGTTTCCAGATTCTGTTAAACAAGGTGACTGTGATAAAGGCCATACCTATTCTCAAACCTTAAAAATTGAGCTGAAATAAGAAAATATCCAGAAATAGGGCAACAAAAAGCTTGACTTGTAAATCCAATAGTATTTTGTTAGTAGCACAAAGCCTATACTGATGACTACCGTTTTTAGTTTCTGAAAAAACAAAATGAATCACACATTGATTTAGATATTAAATGTTGATAATTGCTGTAGCATGAGGTGAATCTAATTTTAAAATACTTAAGTTTTTTCTTTGTGATGTATATTTTAAATACTAAAGTAATTTGTACATTAACAGCTTTCACAAGTCAGAGTACTATTTTAAGTTTGTTCCTCTTGCTGTTAGCTGAGATCCGGTTGGCCTACATTCCTGGAGGCCTCATTCAAAGAGAATGAAGTGCTGCTCAGTCTCCTCAGTCATATAAGGGAAGCAAAAGTACAATAAAGTAGTAAGATATCTTTGTAATAACCCTCCAAGACAGGCCCTTACATTGCTCTTATTTTAGTGGGAGGAGTCTGAATCACGGAGTTTAAACAAATTGCCTAACTTTAAAGATAGAAACTGTGCTGAGGTTTAGAACCACATTCTTATACTTTGAGTTTATTAGTTTATCTCGTAAAACCATAAAAATTCATGATTTTATGATAAAAATAGCATGATTTTCTCTGGTTTTCAAAGTAATATGCCTGCTTTTCAGGTTTCCTGAAATTTTTCTAAGCTTTTTTATGCAGTGAAGTGTGTGGGACCTGAAATAAAAACTGGGATTGTTCTTGTTAGGTTTTGTCAAGTCATTTTCAAGCCACAGCAACACTGTTACAATAGAAGGAAACACTGCCCAGTCTTCTGCCGTGCCCACAATTGTTGATATGCTTGAGCCCATTGTTGCATCCACTACTTCAGTCCGTCTTGTTGAAGATCTTCCTCTTTTCCATTGACCCTGTGTTTTACCAGGTATGACGTCCTTGATATCTCCTGACATGTCCAAAGTATGTAAGATGCATTCTGGGTAGGAGGAATAGAACACAAAATGTGTCTGAAAAAATCAGGTGCTGCAGACACACCTCTTCCCAAATCAAGATGATTATTACATCAAAACATTAAATCAAAAACTATTAACCTCTTTATTGAATCTATTTTTAACAGTAATTTGAAAGTGTCTTGACTTTGTTTATATGCAGTCTGGTTTCATATTATCTTTTATCCTCAACTTTCATTAAGAATTTTTTTTTTAATAGGCAAAGAAGTTGAAAGACTGTTACAATCAACACACATATTCTCCATTCAACACTTGTTAGGATTGTGTCATATTTACTTTATCTGTGTATCTGCCTGCCTACCTACCTACGTCTCTCTCTGTCTGGTCTATCCATCCATTATCTATGCCATGCCATATGAAGGTGGAAAACACGACATTTCATTTTTAAATACTTGACTATGTCTCTCTGTAAAGGCATCCTCTTATATAATTACCATTGTCAGTGTTAAGAAAATTGACACTACAGTATCATCAAATATCCAGTCAAAAGGCCCCTGTTGCAGTAAGATTGCCTTTTGTAGTCACTTTAGTTGAACCAGAATCAAACTTAGATTTAAGCATTGCATTTAATAGTTATGTCTCTTTGAAAGTCTAAAGCCAAAGCCAAGTGCCAAGTGCCGTCGAGTTGGATCAAGTGGGCTATATATGAGGTCTGACTATTAAGTTTGCAAATGTAATTGTTCTGTGTTCTACATGCTTCATTGCTGCATAGCACTATGGTCACCTTCAAAGTACTCCCCTTTGGAAGCTATTCACTGACACCAGCACCTAGCCCACCCTTCAGAGCAATTTTGGAACTCTTTCTCTGGCCATTGCACCCAGTGACACGGTGGTAAGTTCATGAACTTAATTGTATACTTGTCTATGAGGGAATTTTTAGCCAGTAAACAAATGAACTGTATTGGAACTACCGACCTATTCACCTGATCTGGCCCCCAGTGACTTTTTTCTTTACCTGAAGGTAAGGGAAATATTAAAGGAAGACATTTTGATGACATTCAGGACGTCAAGGGTAATACAATGACAGCTCTGAGGACCATTCCAGAGAAAGAGTTCCAAAATTTCTTTGAAGGCACTGGGATCAGTGCACAGCTTCCCAAGGGGAGTACTTTAAAGGTGACGATAATGATATTCAGCAGTGAGGTATGTAGCACTTTTCATAGGAAGAGTTCACGAACTTAATTGTCAGTCCTTGTATGATTCTGTCTATCTACCTATTGTCTGTCTATCTATCCATCATCTGTCTGCCTGCACATTTGTTGATTAACCTGTAAAAATATGGAAGATTTCAAGCCAGTGTTCCTAGAATGTCTTACACTCAGAATGTTTCTGATTAGTTCCTCGTTGATCATTTAATTTATCCCTGAATTCTGTTAGTTATAGAAATGACACTAGGTTCAGATTCAGTTGCGGGGAAAATGATATTCACTGTGTGACGCTGCATTTGATATTACAGCAGAAGAATCCTGCCTTTGGGATCTTTTTGACCCTTCTAATTTTGACTATTAAGATGGTGTCTATCATCTCCGCTTTGCAAAAGTATACCTTCCTGTGCACAATAAGTAATTGTAGGAGATATTTTACCCATTGTCAAAACAATCTTTCACTTATTGATTATAGCATCTATTGGTGATCTGTGTGTATCAGTTATTATACTTGGGGACAAAAATGGTGTTTTTAAAATTTTATTTTTCTTCTTCATTCTCCCTTTACATTGTGTTATTCTGTAAAGAAAAACTTTCCTTCTTTTCCTCTCCCTGTCTCTAGCCCCTTTCTCCTAATACTCTATGAATTTATAAATTTCAACTTACTCTTGTTTTAAACAGGTTATACTCAATATTCTTTTTTATGTACATATTGTCTCCAATTTGACCAATAGCAGACATTTCAAGATAGCTTCTGAGATGTTTTACACATGACATTGTTAGTCTTTGACTACTTCTAATTTTTTGGATACAATGAGATATCATAGACTTCCCTGCCTTGCACCGAGAATCATTTATTTCTCCAGGAAGCCCTGATTCTTTAGTGGGGAATGATGCAATGGCCAGAAAAAGGCACACCCTAGGTTTCCTGCTGTGAGAATTTTTTGAAGGTTATAGACAAAACCCTGAGAAACATCTGATAAAGTTTCTTCTTTTTCTTAAGGTTTTAGAAAGTATAAAGTAAGAGATGGAAACAGTAGAGAATATAGCAGTAAGAATATAAAAAAGAGGATTTTTTTAAGACTTAGAATATTGAGGCCAGCTGGAAATTCCCCTGGGAGCATAGCCCCTAGACCTGATGCTTCCCCTGATCATAAATCATTACTGAGGTCAACTCTTCCAATAAGAATGTGCTGGACTCGGGGCACAGAATGACCATATCACGTGTGTACTTTATGGTTCTGTGCATCTATAGGATGTCATCCTACTGGTCTCTTACTAGAAGGGAGTGAAGAAGGTGAAGAAGAGGGAACAGGAGATTGTTAAGAGGATATGGCATATATAGAACAGGAATGAGAAGTGTGCTGTAACTGGGCAAGGAGAGCAGAAGGAGCTGCAGATAGGTGGGCATGCAAATTTAAACTGGATTGTACACTTTCACTCAATCACAATGAAAAAGAAAAAAGAAGAATATTGAGACTAGGGATGAAACAGAAATGTGTTTGGTATAGTGAAAAGCAAATTGCATTGTCTTGGACTCAACACTGTGTGCCCCATCATGGCTGTCTTTGCTGACGGCTGGACACCATCTGGTTCTTCTAGTCACGTTTTGATACTGTCTCCCATTCACTCAGGTCCTTCTCTCTCCTGAGCTATTCTTTTTGTGTATTTGTTGTTCTTGGTGATCATCTGTTCTGGATGAGTTGGCACCATTTGGTGTACCTCAGATGGCAGCTTGCTAGCTTTTAAGACCTCAGAAGCCACTCACCAATATGGGATACAGAAGACTGTCTTAGCAATAGGCTTGTTGTGACAATTTGCCTCGAGATCCCCGGAGATCAGGGTCCCCAGGCCCTACCCCTGCTACTCTATCCTTGCAATATTGGATTGAGATTAGAAGAGTTTTCAGTTTATGTTGAAGTCTAGTTAAGTTGATCTACTTTCTACTGTATACTGTCATTGCTTTCACCTAACCAAATTTCTATCAACTAATCTATAACCAACACTCACCCTCCTTCCCCACACTTGTAGGTATCAAAGAGTCTTTTTTTTCTGTACATAAGTCTCTTTCTAAGCCTTTACAGTAAGGGTCTCATATGGTATTTGTTCTTTTGCCACTGATTTCATTCAACATGATGTCTTCCAGTTGAAACCAGGTTATGAGGTGTTTCCTAAAATCATCATAGTTTTTTTTATCATTGTATAGTGTACCACAGTTTATCCATTCGTCTGTTGATAAGCATCTAGGTTGATTACATCTGTCATGGATTGAATTGTGTCCCCTCAAAAATAGGTGACCATGTGACCATGTGACCATGATTCCCTGTATTCTACAATTGTCCTTCATTTTGTGATTTTACTGTGCTGTATGTTAAAGGATTAGGGTGGGACTATAAATCCCTTCAGAAGACTACCTCCTTGCTCCATTGTAAAGGGAGTTGCCCTGGAGTGTGGCTTGCCCCACCCTTAATCCTTGCAGCCTGCAAGACATGAAAAGAAAGGGAAGCAGGCAGAGAGTTGGGAACCTCACACCAGCAAAAAAGCAGTACCAAGAGAAGTGTGCGTCTTTCAGACCTGAGATTCCCACGCCAAGATGTTCCCTGGACAAAGACTGATGCAATGCCAGACTTCCAGAGCCGACACAGGGGAAAGTCTTCCCCTGGAGTGGAAATCCCGAATTGGACTTGTAAACTACCAGACTGTGTGAGAATAAACTTCCCTTTGTTAAAGCCATCCACTCTGTGGTATTTCTGTTAGAGTAGCCCCAGCTGACTAAAACACCGCCTTTTTTATATTGTGAACTGTGCTGCAATAAACATTTGTGTGCATATATCTGTTCATGTGACAGCTTTTCTTTCTTAGGATAAATTATGAGCAGCAGGATTACTGGATCAAATGGTAATATCTATTTCCAGCTTTTTAAGGAAGCACCAGATTGCTTTCCAAAGAGGCTATACCATTTTGCAATCCTACCAGCAGTATAGGAAAATTCTGATCTCTCCACATCCTCTCGAGCATTTGTGATTTTGTGGGTTTTCTGGATTATGGCCAATCTTGTTGGGGTGAGATGGTATTTCATTGTAGCTTTGATTTAGATTTCTCTGATAGCTAATAATCACGAACATTTCTTCACGTGTCTCTTCTTCATGTGCTGCCGGGATGTCTTCTCTAGGGAAGCGTCCACCTGTCTTCTTTGCTCATTGATTAATTGGGTTATTTACCTTCTTGTTGTTGATATTTTGCAGTACCTTGCAGATTATGGAGATCAGAAGTTGGTCTGACATGTAGTTGCCAAATATTTTTTTTAATCTGTAGTAGTCTTTTAACTCTTTGGATAAAGTCTCTGGATAAGCAAAAGTGCTTGATTCTTAGTAGTTTCCATTTATCTGTTTTCTGTTCTGTTCATCATGCTTTGTCAGATTTTGAAGTCTAAGCCATGTATTAGGAGTTCCATTGTTGACCCTATTTTTTCATGCATGATCATTATTATTTCAGGTTTGATATTTAGCCCTTTGATTCATTTTCAGTTAATTTTTATGTAAGGTGTGAGATATGGGTCTTATTTCAGTTTTTTGCAGATGGATATCCAATTTTGCTACCACCATTTGTTAGAGAGACTGTTGTTATCCCAGTTGACAATCTTAGAGCCTTTGTCAAATATTAACTGTTCATAAAAGGCTAGTGGAATCTCCAGGGTCTCAACTATGTTCCGTTGGTCTACATATGCCTCTCTTTGTATCAGTGCCAGGCTGTTTTGACTACTGTGGCAGTGTAATACGTTCTAAGGTCGCATAGTGTGAGGCCTCCCACTGTGTTCCTCTTCTTCAGTAGTGCTTTACTTATCCAGGGTTTCTTTCCTTTCCAAACAAAGTTGGTGATTTGTTTCTCCATCTCATTAAAAATATGTCACTGGTTGTGCTGTCACTGGGCAGGGAGAGCACTGGAATTTGCCACTGGAATTTGTATTGGGATTGCATTGTATATGTAGATCACTTTGGGTAAGATAGACATTTTCACAATGATGAGAATTTCTGTCCATGAGCAGGGCAGGTTTCTTCATTTATGTAAGTCTTTTTTGATTTCTTGCAATAACGCCTTCTAGTTCTGTCTGCATGGGTCTCTTGTTTCTCTCCTTAGATTTATTCCTAGGTATTTTATCTTCTTGGGGGCTATAGTAAATGATGTTGATTTGGTGATTTCTTCTTTGATAACGTCTGTGTTTATATAAAGGAATCCAACTTATTTACTTATGTTTATCATACTGTGCTGAACTCCTCTGTTAATTCCAATAGTTTGCTTATGGAATCTGTAGGATTCTCTGCATATGCAATGATCTCATCTGCAGATACACAGATTTTTACTTCTCCTTTGCCGATGTGGATGCCCTTTATTTCTTTGTCTTGTCTAAGTGCTCTGGCCAGAACTTTTAGTACAATGTTGAATTGAAGTGGTGAAAGTGAGCATCTTTGTCTAGTTTCCATTCTCAGGGTAAATTCTTTCAGTCTCTCTCCATTCAGGATGATTTAGGCAGCTGGCTTTGTGTGATGCTCCTTGTTGCATTGAGGATTTTCCCTTCTATTCCTATTTTGCTGAGAGTTTTTAGTGTGAATGAGTGTTGGAATTTGTCAAATGTCTTTTCTGCATCAATGGACAAAATCATGTGATTCTTATCTTTTGTGTCATTTATATGGTTGTTCACATTCATTTTTTTTCTGATGTTGAACCAGACTTGCACCCCTGGTATGAATCCAACTTGGTCATGGTGAATTATTTTTCTGATGTGTTGTTGAATGCTGTTGGCAAGGATTTTGTTGAAGATTTTTGCATCCAGGTTCATGAGTGATAATTGGCCTGTAGTTCTTTTTTGTTCGATCTTTCCCTGGCTTTGGTATCAGGGTTATGCTGGCTTCATAGAATGAATCTGGCAGTATTCTATCCTTTTCTATGCAGTGAAATAGTCTTGGTAATAGTGGAGTTAACTCTTCTCTAGAAGTTTGGTAGAATTCTCTGGTGAAGCCATCTGGGCTAGGGCTTTTTCTGGTTGGTAGTTTTTTGGTGACTTTTTCAATCTCTTCCTTTGAAATAGGTTTATTAAGTTGTTCTACTTCATGTTGTGATAATTTGGGTAGGTGATATAAATCTAGAAATTTGTCCATTTTCTTTAGGTTTTCAAATCTGTTAGGGTACAGCCTTTCATAGTATTCTGTTATGATACTTTTGATTTCATTTGAGTCTGTTGTGGCATCTCCCATCTCATTTCTTATCTAGGTATTTGTTTCCTCTCCTGTTTTTCTTTTGTAAGTTTAGCCTATGGTTTATCAATTTTGCAGATCTTTTCAAAAAACTAGTTTGGGGTTTTGTTAATTTTTCAATTGTTCTTCTGTTCTCTAATTCATTTAGTTCTGCTCTAATCTTTATGATCTGTTTTCTTCTGGTACCTGAGGAGTTCTTCTGTTGCTCTCTTTCTGCTTGCTCAAGCTTTAGGGTTAATTATTTGGTTTGGGTCCTTTCTTCCTTCTGGATGTGTGCATTTTTTAGGACAAAATGGCCTCTGAGCACTGTTTTGCCTGTATCCCATTGGTTCTGTTAGGATGTGTTTTCATTATCATTTGACTCTGTAAGTGTCTTTATATTATTTTTGATTTCTTCTATAACTCATGGCTTTTTGAACACAGTGTTGTTCAGTTTCCATGAGTTCCAGTTTCTATCTATTTTTTTTTCTGCTATTGATTTCGACTTTTATGGCTTTACAGTTTGAGAAGATGCTGTGCCATAATTCATTGGTTTGGATTTTTTTGAGGTTTGCTTTATGTCCTAAGACATGGTCTATTCTGGAGAATGTTCCATGTGCATTGAAGAAGGTTTCCTTATCTATAGATGAATAATAAGTTCTGTATATGTCGATGAGGTCTAGTGAATTAGTTGTCTCAATAACATCTTCTGTGTCTTTATTGAGCTTTTCTCTGGATTATCTGTCCTTTGCTGAAAGTAGAGTGCTGAAGTCTCCAACTATTATTGTGGAGTGATCTAACTCATTTTTCAATGTAGCCAGTGTTTGTCCATGTATTTAGATGCTGTGGTATGGTGTGTATAAACATTTAATATTGTTATGTCCTGCTTGTTTATTGAATCTTTCAGCAATAGTGACCATCCTTGTCCACAGTCGTGGACTTTACATTAAAATCTATTTTACCCGAGATTAGTATTGCCACACCTGCTCCTCTTTGTACATTGCTGGTTTGGTATCTATTAGTCCATCTGTTTTAGTCAGCTGGTGCTGCTCTAACAGAAATATCACAAAGTGGATGGCTTTAACAAATGAAAGTTTATTCTTACATACTCCAGTAGGTAACAAGTCCAAATTTAGGATGCCCACGCCTGATACAAGATCAGGCCCATGCAGGACTTGAAGGCACAAGTAGGTTGCATGAGGAAGTCTCCCAAATACCATGGTCTCCACTCCTGTGACACTATCTTCCATCTCCCAGTTTTCACATATGGCCTTATCTGGAGTTCCTTGTGACCAGCTGACTAAGGAAGGCAAAACTCGTGCCTGCTTTACAGATGTTTCTGTGTGATATTCTGACACTACTCAGAAGTAGATGGCGGCAGCACTACCGTCCCTTTCTGGGATCTCGCTGATGGACAGTGGTGAAAGCAAATCCTCTCAATGGGCAGAACTTGGAACAGCACATATGGTTGTTCACTTTGCTTGGAAGGAGAAATGGCTAGATGTGAGGCTGTATACTGATTCATGGGCTGTAGCCAGTGGTTTGGCCAGTTGGTCACAGACTTGGAAGGAACATGATTGGAAAACTGGACACAAGGATTTAGGGGGAAAAGATACATGGATAGACCTCTCTGAATGGGCCAAAGAAGGGAAGACTTTTGTGTCTCGTGTGAATGCTCATCAAACAGTGACCTCAACAGAGGATGAGTTTAACAATCAAGTGGATAAGATGACACATTCTATGGGAAACAGTCATCCTCTTTTCCCAACTACTCCTGTCATTGCCCAACGGGCTCATGAACAAAGTGGTCACAGTGGCAGGGACAACGGTTATGCATGGACCCAGCAACATGGACTCCTGCTCACCAAGGCTGACTTGGCTACAGCCACTGCTGACTGCCCAGTCTGCCAGCAGCAGAGACCAACACTGAGTCCTTGATATGGCACTAGTCCTTGAGGTGATCAGCCAGCATACTGGTGGCAAGTTGATTACATTCGACCACTTCCATCATGGAAAGGGAAGTGTTTTGTCCTTACTGGAGCAGATACTTACTCTGGACATGGATTTGCTTTCCTGGCACTCCATGCTTCTGCCAAAACTACCATCCATGAACTTACAGAATACCTTATCGTGGTATCCCACACAGCATTGCTTCTGATCAACGGACTCACTTCACAGCAAACGAAGTATGGCAGTGGGCCCATGCTCATGGAATTCACTGGTCTTACTATGTTTCCCATCGTCCTGAAATAGCTTTCTTGATAGAATGATGGAATGGCTTCCTAAAGACACAATTATACCACCAGCTAGGTGGCAATACCTTGCGGGGTTGGGAAAATTCTCTCCAGTAGGCTGTATATGCTCTAAACCAGCATCCAATATATGGTGCTGTTTCTCCTATAGCTAGGATTAATAATTTCAGAAATCAAGGGGTGGAAACAGGAGTGGCACCACTCACTGTTACCTCTAGTGACCCACTTACACGAGTTTTGCTTCCTGTCCGCAAGACCTTATGCTCTACAGGTCTAAAAGTCTTAGTTCCAAAGGGAGGAATACTGCCACCTGGTGACACATTAACGATTACACTGAACTGGAAGCTAAAATTGCCACCAGGCTTTTGGGCTCCTTGTGCCTCTTAATCAACAAAGAAGTGAGTTACAATACTGGTTGGTGTGATTGATCCTGACTACAGAGATGAAATTGGATTGACATTACGTAACAGAGGTATAGAAGAGTATGTTTGGAATACAGGAGATCCCTTAGGATACCACCTAGCACTACCATGTCTTGTGATTAAGGTCAATGGAAAACTACAGCAACCCAATTCCAAAATGACTGCTAATAGCCTAGACTCTTCAGGAATGAAGGTTTGGGTCACCTCAGTGGGCAAGGAACCATAACCAGCTTGCTTGCTGAGGGCAAAAGGAATACAGAAGGTGTTGTAGAAGAAGGTAGTTCTAAATATCAGTTATGGCTACATGACCAGTTGCAGAAACAAGGACTGTAATTGTTATAAGTATTTCTGCTTTGTATGTGTGTATCAGATATTTTTGTTTATTTATGAAGCATAAGATATAAATGGGCTAATACAGTTTCAGTTATACATGTGTCAGTTATGTCATGCTAGACATAAGTATAACTTTATAATTATATTCCTTCAGAGACTGTGGATGGTAAGGGGACATGTGTGCAGATGCCAAATTAACAAGGGGTGGAATGTGGTGGTCAGGATTCTGTCAACTTGACTAGTCCATGTTAGGCTACTGTATCAAGTGGCAGGGTAGGGCCCGTGGTGGCTTCCCTCCCATCAGCTCTCATCTCTCCACCCTCTACCACCTACTTCCAGTCTGCTCCCATAGCCAGCAGCTCCTGCGCTCTTCTGGCATCTGGTTCCTGGACCTGAACTAGCAGCTGTTGGATTCATCAATGCTTACAGCTGGTGCTTGAGAGTCCCGTTCCCTGCCCTGCCGATCCTGTGTTTACCAGCGTCTGCAGCTCTGTGAGTCAGCAGAGACCTCGCAGTCTCACTGCCAGCTTGGGATCTACTGACCTACACAACTGGTGGTCTAGAACTCTAGTCTCTGACCTGCTGACCTTGAATTCACTAGCTCCCGTGATCATGTGAGGCTTGTGACAGGACTTGGGACATTCAGCTTCTACAATTGTGCAAGCCATTTCCTTTGTAAATAAATCTTTCCTTGTACTTTGTATATAAATCTTTCCTTGAAAATATATGTGTTACTGGTTTTCCTTTCCTAGAAAACCCAGCATAAGACGCCATCCTTTAATTTTCAGTTTGTTCGTGTCTTTGAGTCTGAGTGGTGTTTCCTGTTTGCACCATATAGACAGGTCATGTCTCTTGATCCAGAATGTCACTTGTTGTCTCTTTATTGGAGCATTCAGTCCATTTATATTCAGTGCAATAATTGATAGGTATGTGGTTAGTGCTGTCATTTTGATGTATTTATTTTTGTGTTGGTGTTTTCTATGTTGCTGTTAATATTCTGTTCTGTGTCATTCTTCTTTACAGGTTGGCTTTTCATCTTTTTCAGTGTTGGCCTTGTGTTTGTTGAGACTCCTGAATTATGTTTCTTGTGTTACGTCACATTGTTATTTTGATTTGCGGCTACCCCATAACCCCTCTTACCATTTTAAGTTTAAATCAGTGATTTCCGGCTACCCCATAGCCCCTCTTACCATTTTAAGTTTAAATCAGACTTTAACTTCTGCATATCTTTTTAATTTCCTCTCCATCTGAAAGGATTATACCTAGTGTGAAATATCCCTCTTTTTAGTGTCATGATGTCATAGATTTCATGTTACTAGTACTAGTTCCCGTCTTTTCATATTGTAGCTTTGATTGAGCTTTGTGACTTCTACCTGAGTAGCTTTCAGGGTACTGTGTCCAGCACTGCCTCCTTAAGTATACACTCGATGTTTTTGTTTTCCTAAAGAAAGAGCTTCTTTCAGTATTTCTTGTACTTTTGGTTTGGTTTTCACAAAGTCTCTTAACTTCTGTTTATCTGCAAATGTCTTAATTTCATCATCATATCTGAGACATAGTTTTGCAGGATGTAGAATTCTTGGTTGGAAGTTTTTCTCCTTCAAGGTTTTGAATGTGTCATCCCACTGCTTTCTTGCAAACATCATTTCTGCCAAGAAATTAGATAAAAGCATACCAGATTTCCCTCTGTATGTTAACTTTGCTTTAAACCTTGCTGCCTTTAAGAGCCTCTTATGTTTCATTTCATTAAACTTGATTATAATACGTCTTTGTGTCTTTCTTTTGGGGTCTAGTTTTTATGGCATTTGATAAGTATATTGGATATCCATGTTCTTTTCTTTCATAATTTCAGGGAAGTTTTCTGTCAGTAACTCCACAACAATACTCTCTGTATTGTCAGCTATCCCTCCCTGTTCTGGAACTCCAATTATTCATAGATTATTCCTCTTAATAGAGTCCCACATGTTTCTTAATGTTTCTTCATTTTTTCTTATTTCTTTTCTTTGGTTTGTCCTCATAAATGCCAGTGTCAATTGCTGTATCCTCAAGATCACTAAGTCTGACTTTCATCTCCTCAATTCTACTCTTTTGGCTTTGGATTGAATTCTCTAATTGTGTAATTTTATTGTTGATCTGCTGGTTCCACCAGTTCAAATACTAAAACAATCCACACTGTTGAGTCAGGTGGGATTCATAATGACCCTAGAGGTCAGAGTTTCCAAGAATTCCCTGGCAGATTTGAACTGCTGACCTGTTCATTAGCAGACCTAGCACTTAACCCACTATCTCACTTGTTCAAATAGCTTACTTAATTTTTCATTTTGTTTTGCTGCCTTTTATTTAATATCTAGGAGGGCTCTATACATAATTCTTTTGTACTTGACCTCTGATAGTTTCAGAAAGATTTCTTCATCTTGGAGGCTTTTTTATTCTGTATTTTGAGGGTTTACCAGAGCCTGGTAGACTGCTTCTTTAAATGGTTAGCTACTGATTGTTGCTTTTGCATTGTGTAGAAGCTGTTCAGTTTCTGTGGTATTACCTCAGCAGGAGCTGAGGTGTAGTTCTAAGAAGGGAATTGTTCATCAGCAGCCACTGTGTACTCTAGTGACTGGCCCCAGGTGGACTCCCTGGGCTGGAAGGCTCTGCTTCCTGACTGGTAAAGATGACACCCTGCTTACAGAGTCAGTGGAGGGCTATCAGCTGACTCTATGACATGGATCATTAAAAGGTGGAAGAGATGCTGCCAGCTGCTCAGAAATCAGTTCTCCATCAGTTGTCTTACTTTAAAAAGGTACTTTTCTGCTGAGGGAGGAGCTGCGCCACAGTTGCTGAAACTAATGAGGCCCTCAGATGTGGCAGGCCCTGTCTTCCAGTTGACAATGAAAGCATCTTATAGGCTGTTCTCAAATGCCATGACATGGTTCAAAGTAGCGAGGGGTATATGGTCTTACTACCATACTCTCCCAGGCCCCACTCATAACTCTAGAAACCGCTGTCCTAAATGGAGCTCTGCTTCTAAGAAGAACTTTCCAAATAGGCACTGCTTCTCAGCCTGAAGAATTAACCCCAGCTAAGACCTCTCGGTGAGTGACTCTGCCTCCCAACTGACCAAAATGATGTTCTGCCCAAGCTGCCTTCCCTGCCATGAAATAGTAGAATCTATTATGTAGCTCAGAAAAGAGAGGGTAGATGTGCAGTGGTTCCCTCAGTCAGCAGTGGGACTCTCAAAATGTGGCTATCCCAAGCACAGTCTCTCTTCTGTGCTCTATGCTGTTTACTTAGGCACTGCAATTTAGCATTTTTTTCTGACGCATGCCCAGTCTCTGCCCCCTGAATACCAAACATGGCATCAGTAGCTGCAGTCCTCCCGAACAATGAGTCAGCAGAAGCAGACTCAGTGTGCTACTGCTTGATGTTAGGGAGAGGTGGTTTCCCCATTACCGGTGCATTGTCCGATCTGACAACACCATGCCAGATCTCTGGACGTCCACACTGCTCCATTCAATTATCATTCCAGGCCTTATTTCTCAGAGGAAATTGAGGAGACGTATGTCTACTATGCCATCTTGGCTGCACCCCTGACCCATAGGATTATGAAGGATTAGCTGGTGGACTCACACTGCTGACCTTTTGATTAATAGTGGTAGCTTTATATCACTATACCTCCAGGGCTCCCCTCCTCTGTAAACTAAGCACCTTAGAAGAATGGCCTAGTGACACATATGGTTCGCCATGAGCTGGAATTGACTAAACAGCAACTAATGCAACAAAGTTAATTAGGTATGAAGACTGAGAGAAGTATGGATCTGAGGATAAGATTGGTAAATTCAGTTTCTAAATTTTTAATTTCTGAATTACTACTCATTCATGGTGACCAGCAGAGAGATGTCTCTTAGTGCAAAGAAATCCAGAAATGAACTCTTGGTCAAGGAATATTTGTTCTCTCTACTGAAGTTAAGTAGACAACTGTTTGGTTAGTAGCCAAGCCATTTTCACCACCCAGAAACTCCTAAAATAATCATATTTCCTTTTTTTTTTTTTAAGGAACTTGTCTTTTGGTGATTTTTAATTACTTTTTAAGATTAAGTGAAAGTTTACAATCCAAGTCAATTTTCCATACAAAACCCTGAGCAACTGCCTCTATGTCACTCTCTGCTCTCCTCACCCTATGAGAACACACTTCCTCTCCACACTTTACTTCTGGTATCCACTCAACCAACACTTGCCCTCTCCTTCCCCCTCCCTCTGCCAAAAAGAAACCAGCTGGACAGCCTTGTATGTATATTAAACCATAAAATACACACACCACCTGCATCACTCTATGTCCTAATCTTTGTAGTGTTGACTTCAATGCTAGCTTCAGCTCTGGGCAATCAGCAAGTCCAGGGATTATGTTCTCAGGGGACACTCCAGGTTGACAGACCATCAAGTCTGGTCTTTAATAAAGATCTAGATCTGCACTACCCCCCCTTTTTGTGCTATGTAAAGGATTTTACATTGTTTCCCTATCAGGGCACTATTTGGTAGTGGCCAGGCAACATCTAGTTCTGGTCTTATACTGATGTAATCTCCAAATCATATGAATCCTTCCATCTCTTGAGCTCGTGTTTTCCTCATGTCTTTGATGTTCATTGTTTTCATCTGTTCCAGGTGGGTTGGGACTAACTGGCGTTACTTAGATGGCAGCTTACTGGATTTTCAGATCCCAGGTGCCACTCACCAAGACAGAGTGCACAACAATCTCTTAGAAAAAGACTAGTTACGTCAAATGATCTCGATGTCCCCTGAAACTATGGTCCCTGCTACTCCAGTCCCTGCTACTCTCTCCTTCAAAACGTTGGGTTGTATTTAGAAAATCTTTCAGCTTATGGTGTAGTCCAGTATGCTGACCTGCCTTCTACTGTGTGCTGTTACTCCCTTCACCTAACCAAATTCTTGTCCACTTTCTAATCTATGAATAACCCTCTACCTCACTCCTCACCCTGTTGCCATCAAAGAGTATTTTCTTCTGTCCATAAATTTTTTTCTTAAATCTTTATAACAGTGGCCTTGTATAGTATTTGTCCTTTTGTAGCTGACTGATTTCACTCAGCATAATGTCTTTCAGATGATTCCAGTTTATGAGATGTTTCATAAAATCCTATTGTTCTTTATCATTGCATACTGTTCCACTGTGTGTATATATCATAGTTTGTTTATCCATGCAGGTGTTGATGGGCAGCTAGGTTGATTCCATCTTCTTGCTGTTGTGGACAGTACTGCAAAAAACATTGTACACATATCTTTTTCTGTTGCAATTATTTCCCTAGGATACATTCCAAGTGGTGGAACTGCTGGATCACATGTTATTTCTATTTCTAGCTTTTCAAGAAAGTACAAATTGGTATCCAAAGAGGTTACACCATTTTACATTCCTACCAGCAGTGCAGAAGAGTTCCAATCTCTCCACAGCCTCCCCAACATTGGTTATTTTCTGTTTTTTGGATTAGTGCTGGCCTTGTTGGGATGAAATGGTATCTCATTGTAGTTTTATTTGGATTTCTCTAATGGCGGATGATCATAAGTGTTTCCTCATGTGTCTTTTGGCTGCCTGGGTGTCTTCTTTGGAGAAGTGTGCATCCATATCCTTTGCTGATTGTTTAATTGGGTTACTTGTCTTAATCTTGTTAATATTTTGGAAGGCTTGTAGATTACGGAAGTTAGACATTGATCAGATATGTGACTGCGAGATATCTTTTCCTAGTCTATAGGCAGTCTTTTTATTCTCTTGATAAATTCTTTTGGTTAAGCATAAGGGTGTGATTTTTAATAATTCCCATTTATCTATTTAATCTTCTGCTATTTGTGCATTGTTAGTAATATTATGTAGTCTTGCTTAATCCAGGTATTAGAGCTTCCAGTGTTGTCCTTATTGTTTTCTTTCATAATCTTTATTATTTTAGATTTGATGCTTAGGTCTTTGATACATTTTGAGTTAGTTTTTGTGCCAGGTATGAGATATGGGTCTTGTTTCAGTTTCTTGATGGCACTTGGCTTTGGCTTCAGTTTTTTGTAGATGGAGATCCAGTTTTGCCAACATCATTTGTGAAAGACATTTTCTTTTCCCCCACTTCTTCATATATCCTTCCCTTTGTTTCTCTCTCCAAGTCTGGGAGAAAATCTCAGGGCACACACATAAAATGTTCCACTTCTGACCCAGGTAGTATGCCAGAATTTAGCAGCTAGTGTACAGCAGTGAAGAAAGGAGGGAAAGGCTGGGGATAAGGAGTAAAATCAGTGTATAGGAAAATACTCTCGTAAAAGTCTCCTGTGGCTCTGTAAGTGAAGTGATCCACAGCTCAGGGGATCCAATAGAACATTTCTTCTATCCCTCCCTTTATTTTTCTCTCTGAGACCAGGAGAAAAGCTCCAGGCACACATATAGTATTTCTCACTTCCAGCCCAGGTAGTGCACCAGAATTTAGCATCTGGTGTGAGCAGAGAAGGCGAGGGGGTGGGGAGGCTGGGAACTGGAAGAGAAGTCAGCATATAGGAAAGGCTTGGGCCATGAGACTTTATGAGCACTTAGCTTATGACATTCTGGTGAGAGTCTTCTGTCACTCTGTAGATGCAGTGACCCACAGCTCAGGGGAGATAGCAGAAGTTTTCCTCTACTCCTCTCTTTGTTTCCTTCTCTGTGTCTGGAAGAAAAGTTTAGGGCCCATGCACAAACTGTACCTTTTCTGGCCCACATAGTATAACAGAATTTAGTGTCTGATTTAGATCAGAGAATGCAGGAGAGAAGAGTTGGAGATAGGTAGAGAAATCAGCATGTAGGAAAGGTTTGATCCACAGAAGCCTGTAAGCACTTAGCTTGTGATGCTTTGGTAAGAGTCCTTTTTTGCTCTGGTGGTGTGGCAGTTTGCAGCTCAGTTTCCCAGTGGGGAAGATGCATTCCTCTTGCTCAGCACTGTTGTACTTGGCTGCCAGACACTGCTGAGTTCTGCCGTGTTCTGTCGGTGTGGCTGTCCTCAGCTCAGCTTTCCAGCTAAGAAGGACATGCTCCACTCAGGCACCAATGCCCTGCCTGGCTGTTGGACCCTGTGGTGCTCTCAGGTGCAGCCATCCCTAGCTCAGCTTCCTCACTGAAGAAAATGGGCTCTGCTCCTATATTGTTGCTCTGCTCTCATGCCAGTAGAGTGGCATTCTCTGTGGCTGCTGATCCAATTCTGACAAAGGTAGCTGTACCCCGTCCTGTCCCCAGTCCTATTTCTCAACCTTCTGTCTGATGTTAGGGCTTGTGGAATGTCCTATTTCTTCTGGACAGTTTTTTTTCCAAGGACTTAATTGTTAGAGGAGTCAGAGGAAATGTGTGGCTAGGCCACCATCTTATCCCTGCCTCAATTTCTCTCATTTGTAATGGAAATGTCTAGCTTGTTCATGTTTTGTCATTGTACATTTGGAAGCAGATAACTTATGTCACAGATTTCATAGTTGAAGAAGAATTTCTTGATTCTGGACTTGGACTTCAGACTTTTGCTATGATGGGGTGAAAATGTTTTGTGTGTTGCAAAGATGTGGTTTTTGGTGGAATGCCATTGATTGGATTGTGTCCCCCCCCCACCAAAAAAAAAAATATGTGTAGCAACTTGGCTAGGGCTATGATTCCTAGTGTTGTGTGATGTTCCTCTATGTTGCAAATTCTGCCTCTGTTATACTAATGAGGGAGGATGGGTAGTGGTTGCATTAGTGAGGCAGAACTGTACATATGAGATTGTACTGTGCCTTCAGAAAATCTCTTGGGATAGAACAGATAGAAGCTAGCAGAGAGATTTGGGGGACTTCATATCACCAAGAAGGAAGTGTCAGGAGCAGAGCATGTCTTTTGGACCCAGGGTCCTTGCACCTTAGAACCTCCTAGTCTAGGAGAAGATTGAAGACAAGGATCTTCCTACAGAGTCAAGAGAGAAAGACTTCCCCTGAAGCTGATGCCATGAATTTGGGCTTTTATCCTGGTTTCCTGTGAGAAAATAAATTTCTCTTTGTTAAAGCCATCCTCTTATATTTCTTTTAGAGCAGTACCAGATAACTGAAACAGCTTAGTTCTCTGTAGATTCAAAGCCAAAAAAAGTGTGTAAATGTATATGGAGAGAGGTTTATGTGAAGGAAATGGCTCATAGAATGTCCCAAGTCCACGGGGCAGGATAGAGGCTTCTCCCAATTCGTGTAGCCCCAGGGACTAGTAAACCCGACAGTGGTGAGACAGAAAGCAGGGCTCTTGCCCACATGATACAAAGATTGAAGATACCAAGATTTCCAGGCAAGACAGCAGGCAAGCTGCAAGCTCAAGTCCCAAGAATGAGAGGTCAAAAAAATAGACGTCAGCAGCAGGATTCAGAGAGAGAAAAAAACTTGCTCTCTGACCCACTGATCTTGGGATTGCCAGATGCTGAGGCTACATGAATCAGGAAACGCCTCTGTTCTGACCCCTGGACTTGAAATGTTCCAGCCTCTACAATTTTGTGAGTCATTTCCTTGGTATAAATCTCTATATGTACTTACATGCTTTACTGGTTTTGCTTCTTTATAGAACACAGCTTAAGATATTTAGTACCAAAAATGACTTATAGATACAGCACAATCCCCTTGGACCCAGGGTCCCTGTACCTCAGAACCTCCCAATGACACTTTTTAATGAATTGGAGAAACAAATAAACAAATCATATGGAAAGGGAAGAAGCCATAGATAAATACAGCATTACTAAAGAAGAACCAAGTAGAAGGCCTCACACAAGCTGACTTAAAAGTCTATTGTGATGTGCTGTCACCAGGCAGGGAGAGCGGTGGGAGCTGCATATAGGTGAGCATGCAAATTTATATAGGAAAGTACATTTTCATTCAATCATAATAATAATAAAAAAAACCCTACAAAACCTGAAAAAAAAACAAGCCTATTGCACTGTGATGGTAGTCAAAACAGTCTGGTACTAGCACAAAAACATATACTTATACCAGTGGAACAGAATTGAGACTACAGATATAACATCATCCACCTACGAGTAGATAACATTTGACAAAAGCCTCAAGTCCAGAAACTGGGGAAAACTGGTCTTTTTAACAAATGGTGTTGGGATAACTGATATCTATCTGCAAAAAAAAGTGAAACAAGATCTATATCTCACACTGAACAAACACTAACTCAAAATGGTTCACAGACCTAAATACAAAATCTAAAACAATAAAAGTCATGGAAGAAAATATAGAGGCAACTCTGTAAGCCCTAATACACAGCATAAATAGACTACGAAGTATTACTTATGATGCACAAATACCAGAAAACAGATAACTGGGAACTTCTAAAAAGCAACACTTAGGTGCATCCAAAGACTTCACCAAAAACATAAAAAGACTACCTGCAGACTAGGAGAAAAATGTGAACCACCATGAGCCTGATCAGCATCTAATCTTCACAGTCTATAAGGTACTCCAAAACTTCAACAAGAAAAAGACAACCCAAATGAAAAATGGGCAAGGATATGAATAGACACTTCACCAAAGAAAACGTCCAGGCAACTAACAGATACATGAGGAAATGCTCACAATCATTAGCCATAAGAGAAAGCCAAATCAAATTTACAGTGAGGTACTATTTCATCCTAATCTAAAAACACACAAAATAATAAATGTTGGAGAGGTTGTCGAGAGACTAGGACACTTCTACACTGTTGGGAATGTAAAATGGTGCGATCACTTTGGAAATTGATTTGGTGCTTTCTTAAAAAGCTAGAAATAGAAGTACCACACGATCCAGCAATCCCACTGGTTGTAATATATCCTAGAATAATAAGTGCTGTCACATGAGCAGGTACATGCACACCAATATTTATTGCAGCACTGTCCACAATAGCAAAAAGATGAAATCAACCTGGGTGCCCATCAACAGACAAATGGACAAACAAACTATGGTGCATTCACACTTTGGAATACTACTCAATGATAAAGAACGATGATTTTAGGTAATATTTCCTAACATGGAGTCATCTGGAAGACATTATGCTGAGTGCAATTAGTCAGTTGCAAAAGGACAAATATTGTATGAGAACAGCATTAGCAGGAATTAAAAGGTTTAAGCATGAAGAAAGTAATTTTTGATAGCTACAAGTGTGAAGGAGAAGGGTATTCACAGATTATATAGTAGATAAGAATTGGGTTAGATGGAGTGACAGCATGCAGTAGAAGGGAAATTAGCACTACTGAACTATATCAAAAGCAAAGAGGTTTCCTACATACAACCCAGTAATTTTAAAGACAGAATAACACTTGGCAGAGGTCTAGAGACCATGGTTTTATGTGACATCTAGGTCAGTTTGTGTAGCTAAGTTTTTTTAATGTAAATTTTCAGCATCCCACTTTGGTGATTGGGTCTGGGTTCTTAAAAGCTAGCAAGTGGCCATCTAAGCAGCATTGATTAGTGCCCATCCACCTACAGCAGAGAACAATGAAGGCCATAAAAGGCATGAGGAAAATAGGAGTCCAGGCAATACAAGGTGCCATATTATCTGGGAACTTTATCAGTGTGAAACCAGAAAACTAAATGGTGTCCAGTTCCACCCCTGACTGCCATGACAAGAGCACAATGTAGAATCCCTGATGTAGTGGAAGAAAAATGTGTGTGCAGAACTAGAACTCTATTAAAAGACCAAACCTGATGGTCTGACAGACTGGAAGATGCCCTTAGGACATGGCCCCTGGACCGTTTGTTAGCCAAGAGCTGAAACAAATACCAAAGCCAATGCTTCAGATAAAGTTTGAACTGAACTATAAGACATAGAATGATGCAGGTGAAGATTGTTCTTCTTGGGCTTAAACATGGTGCCAAGGCTGTCTGAGCAGTTCTGTCCAGAGGCAAGACTAGAGGGTGGAGGCAGACAAGAGTTGGTTGAATGGACACAGAAAGTACAGAATAGAAAAGTGAAGTGTGCTGTCTCAGAGTGGAGGAGCAGTTAGAGTTGCATAGCAGTGTATATGGGCTTTTATATGGCAACTTGACTTGGATTGTAAACTTTTATTTAAAGCACAATAAAGTATTTTAAAAAATAATAAAAGGACATTTGGTACTGAGACTGGGGTCTACAGAAAAAAAATCGTAGGGATATGTTTACTCAAATTGTTCTTAAGTCTGATTAAAGATGTTAATGAATCTGCTTCTACAAGTATGGAGGGCACTGCCAATCCATGGTGTGAGGTAATAATACAAATAAACAATATATCACCACCAATAAATGCAGTATTGGTGAAATGTGAGACTCTGGGTGATTGCACATTTGATATCTTTCTGCAATTTTTTCATGATGGGAAACATAAGGAAGCTGGATACTTGGGCCTATTTTTACTAGACAAAGTGGTAAAAAAGACAGGCTCAGTGTTTCAGAGTCAAAGCTCAAGCACTGAATAAATAACCTCCAAGTTCCCACTTGTGCTCAGACTGAAATCCTTATTTCTTTTCCTTTTCTGTGATTAATGAAAGTTTGCAATACAACTCAATTTGCCATATAAAACACTGAACACCCGCCTCTCTGCAACTCTATCAGTTCTCCTCACTCTTTGAGAGTACATACTTCCCTAGGGTCTCCATGAGTCAGATCCAACTCGACAGCACTTGGCTGGCCTCTCCACTCTCTCCTCTCACGTCTAAAAAAGAAACCAGTTGAATAGCCATATATATGTATATATATTATACATATATATAACCTTATAGTTACACACACACACACTCACACACACACTACCTGCATCACTCTGTGTCTCTAGGTCCACTCCATTCTTTGAAGTGTTGACTTCAGTGCTGGTTTCAGCTCAGGGCTATCAGCAAGTATAGAGGCCATGTTCTCAGGGTTGTCGGACCATCAAGTATCATCTTTTAATAGAGTTCTAGATCTGCACACCTCTTTCTCTCATGCTACATCAGGGACTCTACATTGTGTTTCCTCTCATGGCTGCCTTTGGTTGTGGCTGGGCATCATCTAGTTCTTCTGTTTGCCTGCTGATGTAGTCTCCCAGTCCTATAGATACTTCTCTCTCCTGGGCTCATTTATCCTCATATCTTTAATGCTCTTGGTTTGCATCTGTTCCAAGTCAACTGGGACCAATCCATGTTCCTTAGATGGAAGCTTAGTGGCATTTAAGACCACAGGCATACTCACCAATATGGGGTGCAGAACACTGTCTTAGAAAAAGATTGGTTATGCCAACTGACATCCATGTTCACTGAAAATATGATTCCCAGACCCCAGTCCCTGATTCTTTTTTTTAACTGTGATTAAATGAAAGTACACAATCAAAATTAAATTTGCATGTTTGTCTGTCTGCAACTCCTGTTTTCATTGTCTAGTGACACCACACTCTTCCTTTTCATTCTATATATGTCATATCCTCTTAACAATCTCCTGTCCCCACCTCTCCTCTCCTAATGAGAGGCCAGTAGGACAGCATCCTACAGATAATAGAACCATAAAGTACACATACTATATGAGCACACTGTGTCCCCAAGTTAAGTCCTTTCTTGTCCAAAGAGTTGACCTCAGTAATGTTTTCTGGTCAAGGGCAGCATCAGGTCTAGGGGCCATGATCCCAGGGGAATATCCAGGCCTCCAGACCATCAATTACAGTCTTTTAGTGGAGTTCTTGATGTGTACCCCACTTTTTCTTGTGTTGCCACTGGAACTCACATGATGCGCTCCATCACGGCTGTCTTCAGTGGTGGCCAGGCACAATCTGGTTCCTCTGGTCACATGTTCATCCAGTCACCCATCCACATGGCTCCTTCTGTCTCCTGGCCTCTTTTTACCTCATGTCTTTGTTGTTCTTTGTGATCATTTGTTCCAGATGAGTTGGGATCATTTGGCATACCTCAAATGACAGCTTGCTAGCTTTTAAGAACCCAGAGGCACTCACCAATATGGGTGCAGAAGACTCTTAGCAATAGGCTGGTTATGCCAATTGGTCTCAAGGTCCATTAGGAGCATGGTCTCAAAACTCCCACCCCTGCTACTCTGTCCTTGCAAAATTGGGTTAAGATTAGAAGAGTTTTCAGTTCATCAGCACACATTGATCTTTCTAGTGTGTGCTGTCGTTGCTTTCACCCAACCAAATTTCTACCAACTATCTAACCTATGGCCAACTCTCTCCCTCCCTCCTGTCACTTGCAGCCATCAAAGAATCTTTTCATACATACGTAAGTCTATTTTTTTTAAGTCTTTATAGTAGGGGTCTCATACAATATTTGCCTTTCTGCCTCTGACATTTCACTCAGCATAATGTCTTCCAGTTGAAACCAGGTTTTAAGATGCTTCCAAAAATCATCATTGCATAGTGTTCCATTGAGTATATGTACCATAGTTTGGTTATTCATTCATCTGCTGGGCATCTGGGCTGATTCCATCTTTTTGCTGTTGTGGACTGTGCTGCAATAAACATCCGTGTGTGTGTATCTGTTCATGTGACTGCCCTTGATTCTGTAGGATATATTCCAAGCAGTGGAATTACTGGATCAAAGGATATATCTATTTCCAGCTTTTTAAGGAAGCACCAGCTTGCTTTCCAAAGAGATTGTACCATTTTGCAATCCCACCAGCAGTGTAGGAGAGTTCCAATCTTTCCGCAGCCTCTCCAGCATTTGCTGTTCTGTGTTTTTTGGATCATGGCCAACCTTCTTGGGGTGAGATAGTCTCTCATTATAGTTTTGATTTGGATTTCTCTAATAGCTAATGATTGTGAATGTTTTCTCATTGTCTTTTGGCTGCCTGGATGTCCTTTTTTGGTGAAATGTCTGTCCATCCCCTTTTCCATTGCTTAATTGGGTTATTTGCCTTTCTCTTGCTGATATTTTGCAGTACCTTGCAGATTATGAAGATCAGACATCATCCGACACATAGTTGTCAAATGTTTTTCACTTCTGTAGAGGGGCTTTTAGTTCTTTTGATAAAATCTTTGGATGAGCAAAAGTGTTTGATTCTTAATAGTTCCCATTTATCTGTTTTCTTGTCTGTTGATTGTGCTTTATTTGTCAGATTTTTAAGTCTGTCTAAGATGTGTATTAAAACTTCCATTGTTGACCCCGTTTTTTCTTGCATGATCTTTACCATTTAGGTTTAATATTTATGTGTTTGATCCAGTTTGAGTTAGTTTCTGTGTAAGGTGTGAGATACTGGTATTGTTTCAAGTTTTTGCAGATGGCTGTCCAATTTTGCCAGCACCTTTTGTTAAAGAGACTGTTTTTACCTCAGTTTACAATCTTAGGGCCTCTGTGGATATCATCTGTTTATAGGAGAATGGTAGTATCTCTGGGATCTCAACACTCTTTGTTTGATCTATATGTCTCTTTTTGCCAGGCTGTTTTGAGTCCTGTGGCAGTGTAACAGGTTCTAAGGTCATGTAGTGTTAGATCTCCCACTGTGTTCCTCTTCTTCAGTAGTGCTTTGTTTATCTGGAAGGGTTTCTTCTCTTTCCAGATGAAGTTGGTGATTTTTTTCTCCATCTCCTTAAAAAATGTCCCTGGAATTTGTATTGGGATTGCACTGTATATGTAGATCACTTTGGGTAAATAGACGTTTTCACAGTGTTAAGATTTTCTATCCCTGAGCACAGTGGTTCTCTCCATTTATGTAAGACTCTCTTGGTTTCCTGCAGTAAGAGCTTGTAGTTCTCTTTGTATAGGTCTCTTATTTGTCTATTTAGATTTACTCCCAGGTATTTTATCTTCTTTGGGGCTATAGTAAATTGTATTGATTTGGTGATTTCTTCTTTTATTATCTCTTTGTTGGTATAAAGGAATCCTACTGATTTACTTATGCTTTTCCTATATTGTGATACTTTGCTGAACTCTTCTATGACATCAAGTAGTTCACTTATGTATTCTCTAGGATTCACTGTATATACAATCATATCATCTGCAAATAGGAAGATTTTTACTTATTTGCAAATGCAGATGCCCTTTCTTTATCATATCTAATTGCTCTAGCCAGAACTTCTAGTACAATGTTGAATAGAAGTGGTAAGAGCAGGCATCTTTGTGTAGTTTCTGTTCTCAAGGAGAATTCTTTCAGTCTCTCTGCATTCAGGATTGTGTAGGCAGTTGGCTTAGTATAGATGCCTCTTATTGCATTGAGGAATTTCCTTTCTATTCCTATTTTGCTGAGAGTTTTTAGTGTAAATAGGTGTTTCACTTTGTCAAATGTCTTTTCTGCATCAATTGACAAAATCAGGTGATTCTTATCCTTTGTGTTATTTATATGGTTGATTACATTCACTGTTTTTCTGATGTTGAAGCAGTCTTGCATCCGTGGTATGAATCCAACTTGGTCATGATGAATTATTTCTTTGATATGTTGTTGAATGCTATTGGCAAGGATTTTGTTGAAGATTTTTGCATCTAGGTTCATGAGCGATATTGGTCTGTAATTTTCCTTTTTTGTGGGATCAGGGTTATGCTGGTTTCATAGAATGGATTTAGGGGTGTTCCATCCCTTTCTATGCTGTGAAATAGTCTCAGTAGTAGTGGAGTTAACTCTTCTCTAGAAGTTCGGTAGAATTCTCCGGTGAAGCCATCTGATCCAGGAGTTTTTTTGGTTGGTAGTTTTTTGATGACCTTTTCAATCTCTTCCTTTGTGATGGGCTTGTTAAGTTGTTTTACTGCTCCTTGGGATATTTTTCACAGTGGGGTGAATCTAGAAATCTGTCCATTTCCTCTAAGTTTTCAAATCTGTTAGGGTAGTCTTTTGTAGTATTCTGTTATGATACTTTTGATTTCATTTGAGTCTGTTGTGACATCTCTCATCTTATTTCTTATATGGGTTACTTGTTTCCTCTCCTGTTTTTCTTTTGTACATTTAGCCAATGGTGTATCAATTTTGTTGATCTTTTCAACAATTTTTTCAATTGTTCTTCTATTCTCTAGTTCATTTAGTTCTGTTCTAATCTTTATTATCTGTTTTCCTGTGGGATTCTTCTGTTGCTCTCTTTCTACCTGTTCAAGCTGTAGGGTTAATTCTCTGGTTTTGGTCCTTTCTTCCTTCTGGATGTGTGCATTTCTAGATATAAACTGACCCCTGAACACTGCTTTAGCTGTATCCTATAGGTTCTGGCAGGAAGTGTTTTCATTCTCATTTGAGTCCATAATTTTCTTCATTTTGTTCTTAATTTCTTCTATAACCCATTGCTTTTTGTGAAAGGTGTTGTTCAGTTTCCATGAATTACAATTTCGATCTGTTCTCCTTCTGTAACTGATTTTGGCTTTTATGGCTTTATGGTCCAAGAAGATCCTTTGCAGTGATTCAGTGGTTTGGATTTTGTTGAGATTTGCTTTATGTCCTATCACATGGTCTATTCTGGAATACGTTCCATGTGCATTGGAGAAGAAGGTGTATTTATCTGTTGATGGATAAAAAAATCTGTATATGTTGATGAGGTCTAGTTGGTCAATTATTGCAATAAGATCTTCTTTGTCTTTACTGAGCTTTTTTCTGGAGGATCTATCAGTTACTGAAAGTGGAGTGTTGACATCTCCAACTATTATTATGTAGAGCTATCTCATTTTTCAATGTAGTCAGTGTTTGTTCAATATAGTTAAATGCTCTGATATTGGGTGCATAAATATTTAATATTGTTAAGTTCTGCTTTTGTAGTGAACCTTTTTAGCAATAAATAGTGATCTTTCTTGTCTATGATGGTGAATTTTACATTACAGTCTATTTTATCTGGGATTAATATTGTCACAACTGCTCTTCTTTGTATATTGTGAGCTTGACGTACATTATTCCACCCTTTAATTTTCAGTTTGTTCATATCTTTAAGTCTGAGGTATGTTTCTTCTAAGCAACATATAGACTGGTAGTGTCTTTTGATCCAGGACATCACTCATTGTCTCTTTATTGGAGCATTCAGTCCATTTATATTCAGTGTAATTATTAATAGGTATTGTCATTGATTGAATTCTGTCCCCCCAAAATAGATGTAGCCACATGGCTGGGCCATGATTCCCAGTATCTTGTGACTGTCCTCCATTTTGTGGTTTTCCTATGCTGTATGTTAAAGGATTAGGGTGGGACTGTAAATCCCTTCATAGGATTACCTCCCTGCTCCACTGTAAAGGGAATTTCCCTAGAGTATGGCTTTCCCCACCCTTAATCCTTTCATCCTATGAGAGATAAAAAGACAGAGAAGCAGGCAGAGAATTGGGAACCTCACACCATCAAGAAAGCAGTACCAGCACTTTATGATTCTATACATCTATAGGATATCATCCTGCTGACCTCAGGCTGGAGGAAGGAGAATGGGTGGAGAGGAAGAGAAAAGAGATTGTTGGGAGGATTAGACATGTATGAAGCAGAGAGGAACAGTGTGCTGTCACTGGACAGGGAGAGCAGTGGAAGCTGCATATAGGTGGGCATGTAAATTTATACAGGATTGTACATTTTCACTCAGTCATATTAAATAAAAAGAAAAAAAAGGAAGAAAGCAGTACCGGGAGAAGAGTGCATCCTTCAGACCTGAGGTTCCTGCGCCAAGATACTCCCTGGACAAAGACTGATGCAATACCAGACTTTCCTCCTGAGCTGACAAGGGGAAAGCCCATCCTGAATATGGACTTGCAGCCTACAGACTATGTAAGAACAAACGTTCCTTTGTTAAAGCCATCCACTCCATGGTATTTCTGTTAGAGCAGCCCTAGCTGACTAAAACAGGCACGTATTTAGTGCTATCATTTTGAAGTATTTATTTTTGTGTTTTCTATTTAGAAAACACTTAATCTTCTGTTCTGGGCATCCTTCTTTACGGATTGACTTTTCATCTTATTCAGTGTTGGTTTAATGTTTGTTGAGGCTCTGTATTCCATTTCTTGTTTTGATATGTTACATTGTTATTGTGCTTTGCAGCTACCCAAATAATCCCCTTTAATATTCTAAGTTTAAACCCAATTCAACGGCACTTGGCTGGCTCCGTCTGAAAGGACTATAACTGTTATATTATATCCCTCTTTTTAGTATGATGGTGTGATAGTTTCCATGATATGATCACTGGTTCTCTTCTTTTAATATTGTAGTTTTGATTGAGTTTTGTGATTTTCTTAACTGAGTAGATTTCTGGATGCCATGCCCTGCATTACCTCCTTGCACATACACCTGATGGTTTTGTTTCTCTAAGCAAAGAGCTTCTTTCAGTATTTCTTGTAATTTTGGTTTGGTTTTTACAAAGTCTCCATGATTCTGTTTATCTGTGAACGTCTTAATTTCATCTTCATATTTGGGAGACAACTTTTCAGGACATATATTTCTTGGTTGGAAGCTTTTGTCCTTTAAGGCTTTGAATGTGTCATCTCACTGCCTTCTTGCCGACATTGTTTCTGCCAAGAAGTCAGATGAAAGCCTACAGGGCTACCCTCTGAATGTTAGCTTTTCTTTGAACCTTGTTGTCTTTAAGACCATCTGCTTATGTTTAATTTTATTAAGCTTGATTATAATATATGTTAGTGGCTTTCTTTTGAGGTCTGGTTTTTGTGACATTTGAAATCTTGGATATCTATGTTCTTTTCTTTCATAATTTCAGGGAAGTTTTCTGACAACAACTCAGCCACAATAGGCTCTGTATTTTCAGCTATGCTTCTCTGTTCAGGAACTCCAATTAATCATAGATTATTCCTCTTCAGAGTCCCATATGTCTTCTTAAAGCTTCTTCCTTTTTCTTATTTATTTTCTCTCATTTCTCCTTGTAAATGCTAGTGTCAGTTGCTCTGTCTTCATGGTCACTAAGTCTGATTTCCATCTCCTCAGTTGTGCTTTTTTAGCTTTGTACAGAGTTGTCCAATTCTGTAATTTTGCTATTGACCTGTTGGATTTCACATCATTGATGTTCCATCAGTTTGAATAGGTTGCTTAACTTTTCATTTTGCTCTGCTGCATTTTGTTTAATCTCTAGGAAGGCTCTATACATAATTCCTTTGTACTCACTTTCCTAGTGTTTCAGAAATTCTTCTTCTTCTGGGACATTTGATTCTTTATTTGGGGAGTTTTTTGGAGCCATGGTGGACTGTTCATGTAAATAGTTAGTGATAATTTGTTGCCTTTGGGCCATCTAGAGGTGGTTAAGTTTTTCTGGTGTTACCGCAACAGGAGCTGAGGCACAATTCTGTTAAGGCAGTTGGTCACCAGCAGTCTTTGTGTATTCTAGTGACTGGCCCCAGTGAACTCTCTGGGGTGGCAGGCTCTGCCTCCTGACTGACAAGGATGGTACCCTACTTATGGGGTCACTGGGGAGACATTAACTGACCCTGTGATGTGTGTCAGTAAAGGCTGGAAGAGAAGCCATCAAGCTTCTCAGCAGTTATTTCTCCAGGTAGTCTTATTTTAAAAAGCTAGGAGCTGTCCAACAGCTGCCAAAATGAGTGAGGCCATCAACTGTGGTAGTCCCCACCTTCCAGTTGACAACAGAAGCACCTCTTCAGTCATCCCCAATGCTATGATATAGTTCAAAGTAGGAAGTGGTTATGGCCTTGTTGCCAATAGCAGCCAGGCCCTACCTGTAAGGTAACACTGTTCTAAAAAAAACACAGCCTTTCCACTGAAAAAGCACTTTCCAGATTGACACTGCCTGTCAGCTTGAGAGTTAGCCCTTACCAAAACCTCCAGTTGGGTGACTCCATCTCCCAGGCAACCAAGATCCTGGCTGAGCTGCCCTTCTTGCCATGAAACAGCGGAATTTATGGTGGATCTCAGAAAATAGAGGTTAGAGGGACAGTGGTGCCCTCAGTCAGCAGCCACACTCTCAAAATATGGCTATCCCCTGTTTACTTTAGCACTGCAGTTCAGTGTATTTGCTGGCTCATGCCCACTTCCTGGATAACATATGAACAAAAAAAGCATCAGTACCTACAGTCTGCTCAAGCAGCAGGTCAGCAGGAGCAAGGCTAAGTGTGGTCTGGCTCATTCCAGAGAATGGAATTTTCCCATTTAGTGGTGCATAAGCTAATCTGGCAACCCTATGCCATGTCTTAGGGCTCCCTAGGTGTTTGAGTGCTCATTCAGTTATTATGTAGGACAGAGCAGAACTGCCTCATAGAGATTCCAAAGAGTGTTTAGAAGATTTGAACTGCTGGCCTGATGGTTAGCAGATGTAGCACTTAACCACTATGCCACCAAAGTTTCGGATGTTTTTATAGACACTGCTAAAGCCAACATTTTTGGATGAAGTTATACATTGAGGGCTCATCTTTTTTTAACTTCAGCATTATAACATGTTACAAAACTTAAAAAAATATTCTATTAGAATTTCTATTTTGAACTGTCTTAGTTATCTAGGGCTTTTATAACATAAATATCACACATGAATGGCTTTCATAAGCAGAAATTTATTCTCTCACAGAACAGTAGGCTGGAAGTCCAAATACATGGTTTCAGCTCTGGGGAAGTCTTTCTCTCCGTGTAGGCTCTGGAGGTGGGTCCTCATCATCTACATTCCCTATCTTAGAAGGTTCTAAGCACAAGGACTACAGGTCCAAAGGATGTACTCCCTTCCTGGTTTTGCATTCTTGGCAGTAGGAGGTCCTCATCCCAAGTTTCAGGATTCCATTTCCTCCCAGTCAATGCTCTTACTTTAACTTCAGATACCTCTCAGAGCTGGCAATTGAGTTGGTGTTGTAGTGCAACCACTGTTATGATAAGCCTCTGGGTTTCATTTTCAGCAATATCAACTCTGTTACTACAGCAAATAAGCATTTCTCCCCAAAGGAGGTAATCTACCTAAGAATAAATCTGAACAGCGATATAAAAGACCTATACCAAGAAAACAAGACCCTACTGCAAGAAACCAAAAGAGAATTATATAAGTGGAGAAACCTACCTTGCTCATGGATAGGTAGGCTTGCATTGTGAAGTGTTTATTTAACTCAAAGTGATCTATATATACAGTGCAATCCAGATACATGTTCCTGTGACACTTTTTAATGAGATGGAGAAACAAATCACCAACTTCATTTGGAAAGGGAAGAAACCCTGGGTAAGTAAAACACTACTGAAGAAGAGGAACACATGGGAGGCCTCACACTATCTAACCTGAGAGCCTATTACATTGCCACAGTAGTAGAAACAGCCTGACATTGGTACAAAAAGCAGATATATAGGCCAGTGGAACAGAAGAGAGAATCCAGAAATAACCAGAGTTACCCTGCTTAAATGAGTTTTCCTCTAGAACGTTTAATACACAGCTTAATATATTTACTTATAACCCATTTTCTTCCTCTAGAGTGCAGATTTCAGTGTTGATCTTGCTTATTCATAGTTGTACCCTCAGTACTTAAAATAGTGTCTGCAAGCAGCTAGGAAATAAACATAGATAGATTAAGAAGAGACAAATCAGTGAAACAGCAAGCTGTTACAAGAAAGCCAACTTCACCTGTCTGACACCTTTGACACAGCATGCACTGGAGTGATGCTGCAGTACATCTTAAATTGTTCCCTTATGACTTATCCTTAGCCTCAAAGTGGAATTCAAGGATCAAGAAGTAAGCGAATCATCTGTTTTGTGCTCTGCCTTTGTTTTAAGAATTCCCAGAGTCTTTCTGTGTTTGTATTTCTCATCTGTATTTCTTTCTCCCACCAGATGGCAGTATGTCTTCAATATTTAAAAGTACAGATAATTTTCAGATTGTCTTTATCCTCCCCCATTCCATGCAAACCTTCATACCTTCATAAATGAGTGTCAGTTTCAGCATACATTTGTATTAACATATGTGTCAATAATGTATGTGGAATTAACACTGAAATACTACCCCTCTAAAATAAAAAGCAGCTTAGTTATTATATTTTGGAATTGTTTGTAACAAACACCAAAGAGGAAAGTACATTGAAGAAACTTGATTTAAATGGAGATTAGTGAGAAAAATATGACTATAGCCTCACACTAAAGTGATACAGAAATGATACATAAATCAGAGCAGCTGTGGATTACACACAGACACACAATACATTTTTCATGATAGAATATGCCAGCCAAATTTTCAAAGTGAGCTGTTAACACCAGGATTGATGGACATGACTCCTGCAATTTACACTGTAGGGTAGCCCTACTACTGAAAGATTTCAATCCTAGCCTGGTGTGATGAAGTGAGTTGCTCCTTTGTGTAGTTCTTTGGAAGAACAGAGAAATTTTTTCCCTAAGCCCTAAGCAGTTGTCTTTGTTCTAGTTTTCTACCCCAGAGGTTCTTTTATTATTAATGTTTATTTTATGGCAACAAAAATAATCCATGAAGGCAACAATAATGTTTCTGCTAATGACATGGTGTCACGAACTCCTAATAAAGAACCTACTACTTAATAGTCACCTCACCCACCACCCATTGTCATTCCAACTCACAGCAGCCCTATAGGACAGTAAAACTGCTCCATAAAGTGTCCAAGGAGCACCTGTTGGATTTAAACTGCCGATCGTTTGGTTAGCAGAGGTAGCACTTAACTGCTACACCACCAGGATTTCCTAATAAACATCCACTTACTGGGAATTTATCACCGATTTGCCTGAAGACATCAAGAGATTTTTTTACCCCATAAGCATATGATTAAAAGTTAGTCTTCTTGGCAGTAGACAAAGAGCTGAGAGGTGAGGGTATTAATAATCATGAACACGAAGGGCTGAATGCTGGGAAACATAAAGCCACAAGCACAGAGATGTCCATCGGCCACAGGCCTGGATTCATAATTAGAGAGACAGAGAGTCAAAATGGAAGAGACAGAGTAAAAGAAGACAAACATACACACCAGGACAAGGATGGCAGATGTGGCTCTGGCCTCCTGGTGGCTCTGGAGGAGGAGACACAATTGCCATGAATGTGTTAGATTTGATGTTTATGTCTGTGCAGGACAAAAACCATGAAGCTACTTTCCCAGACCATAAACCCATTTGGTTATCTATATTGTGTGTAGACCAGTTTCCTAAATCTTTTATTTTATTACAGTTGCATTTTAGCTATTTTACAGCCCAGAGGTACTCAAAGAGATTGATATTTAACAAGATATTTGGGGTTCAGGAGAGAAAACAGCAGAAGCCAAAGCACTTTGAGAATTTAACTTTAAGCCCCCTCCATCTAGATCCCCTTGCAACCATAATAGGTTGGAAGCCACCAAACCTACCAGTGTTTGAAGTATCCATTTTAAAAAAGTACTCAGGAGCTGGCAAAGAGCAGTTGGCTGATAATCAGGTCTATGGGCTTCACCTACCCCAGAGAGTTTGATACATTAGTCCAAGTTGATGGACATTTCACGGGTAAGCTGTAAACAACTTGATGGTTTGATATTGTTTTCCTGGTCCTTGGCTGCAGGCTGCCCTGTGATTGGTATAATTTATACACAGTGCAGGAATTAGTCAATATACTTATGCAAATGAGTTGCTATAGCCTACCATGAAAATGAAGTGATGGTGTCCTACCAAGAGGGGTTTGGGTCAGTTCATAGCTCTTGTTGGAGGGCTATGTCTTGAAACTGACCAGGAGTCTGACTATATAAGCAGCCAACCCAGTAAAGGTCTGCAGACAGAAGAAAGAAGCAGAAAGGATGAAAGACAAGAGAGTCAAGGAATCTCCTAAAAGATCTGTAACACAGGTCAAGGGCTATAACACTGAAGATAGAGTCCCATAAGAGGCCTTGCAGCAGAGTCAGTGGTGACCACGGAAATGTACTGCTAGGAACACATGTAAGAATACTGAACACTGTCTATGATCTGGGTCAGTGAGCAGTAGAGAGGCCAACAGCAGGGAGGTTGAAGGCAGGGAAGCCTGTCATGAGGGGACCAAGAGGAGGCCTATATGGCTGAGATGAGTTGTACACAGCAGAGAGAAGGACCTGCTTAATTGTATGTCCCAGAAGAGCTGAGAGAGCTGTCCTGCAGTGAAGAATGGAGGAATGTGCTCTCCTTTCCAGGGGAGCTTTCCAGACTTTGTGTGTGTGACACCTGATCCCCAGTTGTAGTCTGTTAATCCTCATCTCACATTGTACCCGGCTACTTCCTTATTAAATCACTGAATTGTTAAGTATAGTCTGCGATTTCTGTGTGGCTATTGTAATGAATTGTCAAACCCAGCAAAGAAGCAGAGAGTGCCATAGGATGGATGGCTGGTGTCAGATCTGGTAAAAAGTTTGGAAAGTGGAGGTATATCTGACCTCTATCCCACAGGGAACAGGCTTGTGCTGATCTTGATTCACATTACCTCCCCTGAGGTTAGACAGGTTCTGATACTACCACTATCATTTTATACCTGGCAATGTCCTTTACTGTCTACATCAATAAAAGAGAAATTTGTCATTTTTGCTTTCTCACATGGTGATTTAATTGGTGTAGGATTATGCTATTGCTGATCCAAGTTAGTACAGACGTACATAACTAACACAGTTGCCATCATGTTGACACTAACTCATGAAAAACCCACATGTGTCAAAATAGAATTGTGTTCCATAGGATTTTCAAAGGCTGATTTTTTGAAAGTAGGTAACCCAGCCTTTCATCCAAGGAGCACTCAAACTTCCAAACTTTGAGTTAGTAGCCAGGCTAAATAACTGTTTGCACCACCCAAAAGCTACAAACAGAAAAAATACAGAAATCAATAAAATTTTCCCTTAACATGGAATTGTAATATCAAGAGTAACATACTTTCCTGATGGCTTGAAGAAAAAAGTCAATTTATAACCATTTACAGAAGCAGACCATCATGGCTTCAGAAAACTTTCAAAACAAAGAATCAAAAAAAAAAATTCCCAGATGAAGAAGTCTTCCTGCAATTATCAGAGGTAGAATACAAATGACTTACACATAGAGCCTTCCAAGAAATAAGGATGGAAATTAGACAAACTACAGTAGAACAAAATGAAGAATTAAACAAGCTACAAGAATTGCTAGAGCAACAACTATCTGAGATTCAGATTAACAGTCAAGTCAGAATTACACAATTCAGTAGAAAGTCAAAGGAGCAGGATCAAGGTAATGGAATGCAGACTCAGCAAGACTGAAGATAAAGCAACTGACACCAGCATTCATGTGGAAAAATTAGATAAAAGAATTAAGAATCATTAACAGTTTTTGACGACACTTGGCTTTTGGCTTTAAGAGTTATGTGGGACTCTGTTATGAGGAATAATATAAAAATTATTGGAGTACCAGAACAGTGAGATATAAAATACAGAGAGTATTGCTGAAGATCTCCTGACAGAAAATTTCCTGGTGCCGTGAAAGACAAGACGATATCCACCCAAGATGCTCACTGAACTCCACAGAAGATAGACCCCAAAAGAAAGATACCAAGTAGTATTATAGTGAAACTTAACAAAATGAAAGACAAGGAAAGGCTTTTAAAGGCAGCTAGGCTCAAACCAAAACTAAACTACAAAGGAGAATCATTTAGACTAAGCTCCAGTTCTCAGTGGAAATTATTTTGTCAAGAAGGCAATGGAATGACATATAAAAAGGCTTGAAGGAAAAAACTTCCAACCAAGAATTACATATTCTGCAAAACTGTCTCAAGTATGATGGTTAAATTAGGAAATTCCCAGATAAAAATACGTTTATAGAATTTTCAAAAACCAAACCAAAATTATGGTAAATAGTGATGGAAGTTCTTCAATTAGAAAGTCAATAATATCAGATATATGAGGATAGCCAATTAAGTTCATGAATTCATCCTAGGAAAAGTGCTACATACCTTATTACTGAATATGACTATGGTCACCTTCAAAGTACTCCCCTAGGAAGTTATGCATCCATGCCAGTGCCTAGTTCAACCTCCAAACAAGTTTGGAACTCTTTTCTGGAATGACCATCAGAGCTGTTGTCATATTACCCTTGATGTCCTAAGTCATCAAAATATCTTTCTTTCAATATTTCCTTTATCTTCAGGTAAACAAAAAGTCTTGAGGGGTCAGATCAGGTGAGTAGGGTGGGGGTTCCAACATAGTTGTTTATTGGCTTAAAACTCCTTCACAGACAACTATACAATTAAGTTAATGAACTTATCACTGTGCCAGCATGCAAAGTGATCATTCCAGAAAGAGTTCCAAACTTGCTTTGAGAGGTGGACTAGGTGCTGACATCAATGCATAGCTTCAAAGGTGACTGCAGTGATATTCAGCAGTGAGGTATGTAGCACTCAGAACAGTTAAGTTTGTGGACTTAACTATCAGACCTCATATACTCAAGGATACAATTCAGAACACAGCATAGAGTCCAGCTTGGATAGGGAAGCCACCAAGCTTGATCATATTAAAATCAGGGAAGCAAGCCACCAAGCTAACATATTAAAATCAGGGAAGCAGAAATCTCAGTATGTAAATTATTACAACATTATACTAAAAAGAGAGATTAATTTACGTATTTATAGACCTCTCAGATGGATAGAAAGCCAAGGCAATACAAATAAAGATTGGTTTAGACTTAGAAATTTAGGGGGGAATATTGGGGTAGCTGCAAAGCAAACTTAGGACATAAAAACAAGCAATACAATCAAGGAGTCTCAGCAGGTATAAAACCAACAATGAAAAAAATAAAAATAAAACTTATAAAGGAACACCACTCAGAACAGAGTATCAAGTGGAACAAAGAAACTGTCAACAACACACAAAAAAGACAGCAAAATGATAGCACAAAATTCATACCTACTGATAATCACACTGAATGTAAATAGGTTAAATGCACCGACGGCACTTGGCTTGGCTTTTGGCTGGCACCCATAAAGAGAAAAAGAGTAACCAGTTGGATTAAAAAACATGATCCATTTATATGCTGCTTACAAGAAACATACCTTAGACTCAAAGATATGAACAAACTCAAAGGATGGAAAAACATACACCAAGTTAACAATGTGTAAAGAAGAGCAAGAGTGGCAATATTAATCTCAGATAAAATGGGCTTTAGAGTAAAATCTACCACCATGGACAAAGACAGTCACTATTTATTGCTTAATGGGTCAATACATAAGGAGGAGATAACAATATTAAATATTTATACATCCAACAACAGAGCTTCTAAATACATCAAACTGACACTGATAACACTGAAAAATCAGATAGATCACTACACAATAAAAGTAGGAGACTTCAACACACCACTTTCAGTAACGGACATAGCACCCAGAACGAAGCTCAATAAAGATACAGAAGATCTTACTTATTTCAACAACCAGCCAACTCAACCTCATAGACACATACAGAACTCTCCTCCCCACAACAAGTAAGTGTATCTTCTTTTCCTACGTACATGGAACATTCTTCAGAAGAGATCACATATCAGGTCGTAAAGGAAGGCTCAACAAAATCCAAGACATTGAAACTCTTCAAAGCATTTTCTCAGGTCGTTAAGTCATAAAGTTTAAATCAATTGAAAAGGCATACATAGGAGTTCAAACTGATGGAAACTGAACAACACCATGCTCAAAAATTTCTGAGTTATAAAAGAAATCAGGATGCAATAAAGAAATGTATGAAATCAAATGAGAATGAAAACACATTTTGCCAGATTTTTTGGAAACAGCAAAAGCAGTACTCAGAGGTCAATTAATCAATAAATGAACACATTCAAAATTTAGAAGGGGCTCAAATGAAAGGATTAATCCTACAACTCAAACAAATAGAGAACAACAAAAGAATTGCTAGGCTGGAGAAGAAAACATATAATACAAATTAGAGCAGAAATAAATGAATTAAAGACTACAAATAACTAAAATATGTAAATAATTGAAAGACTTAACAAAACTAAAAGCTGTTTTTTTTTTTTTTTAAAGACCAACAAAATTGATAAACCATTGGCCAACTCACAAAAGAAAACAGAGAGGAAATAACTTGAATAGGAAGTGAGGTGGGTGAGTTCAAAAAAGACCCAATCAAAATTAAAGGAATTATAACACAATATTATGAAAAACTGATTCAGGTTTCTTGCTAGCCTAAAATCAATTAGAGATAGGGTAAATAAGTAAATAAAGGTGTATATCATATCAATGTTGAATCACAACATTATTTATTTAACTTTATAGATATCAGTAATCAGTTAAAATGATCTTGGAATAAAATTCTTTATCTTGGGTACAGTTGCCATGGAATAGATTCTGAGTTGTGGTGACTACATGGTGTCAGAGTAGAACTGTGCTCCACAGTGTTTTCAATAGCTAGTTTTTCAGAGGTAGATTGCCAGATCTTTCTTCTAAGGTGATTTTGGGTAGACTTGAACTTTCAACCTTTAGGTAACAAGTCAAGAGTATTAACATTTCCACTCAGTCATATTAAATAAAAAAAAAAAGAGTATTAACTGTTTGTAGCACCAAATAATCATGAATTTGAATTGTTTTTGTGGATTACTCCCACTTTGGTAGTTTGTATACCGTAGTTAGTTTTGTAAATGTTTGTCTTGAGGGAAAAATAAGCACAAATTTCAGGACAATAAGTATGGGTTGATAATAAAATGTAAATGTATTGATACCGGATAAAATATTTTTAATAGAAAAGTAAACTAAGCAATAGAGTTGTCTTTCAAATGTCTTTTTGTTGTTGTTAGAAATTGCGATTATGTAGTAAGAATGGAGTTTTCATATCTATGGAAGGTGCTTCTGTTTTATAAACCCACACTCCAACTTTGGCTGTGAAACTGCAGCTCAGTTTGAAGTCGCAATCCGTAGAACAAGCCATTATAACAAAATGAAGAAAAAAAAAAAGACCCTCACTCCATCATGATCCTTGCAAAACACACTCAGGTTACAGGGTTCCAAGTAGTCCAAGCTGTTTCAGAACAACAGTGTTTATATTTCATTTTGAATTACTGCAATTTCAGTAGCAGCTGTTGCAGTGAAGATTATAATGGTCAACACTTAACCAACAAAATGTCTTCACCCTCTCATCAATCAATCATTTGCATCAGTTACCATAAGAATTTTAAACTTTAGTTAGCAGTTGATAACTTTAAATGCTTCACCATAATCTGGCCTGACCCACTGATCTCTTGTATTTTCCTATTCCGTAGCATTGAATTTGGATTCTGTTGGACAAGTTACTAAACACACCAGCCTCCCTTCTCCTCCTCTCACCTGCAAATCCTATCTTTTCATCTCAAAATCCAGCTGTTTTCCCCTATTTTGTACACATGTTGCCTTTTTTTCGTGATATCAAAAGCTCATCTTACCTCCTCAAGAAAATTAGTTTTGCTTGTACTCATCTCTGCGTTTCTGTAAATTTCTTAATTTTATTCCTTAATTGCACACTACTAGCCTGATCTTATCTCTTCAACTGGATTGCAAGTTTAGTGATACAAGAATCATATCTCATTTTCTTTTTAGTTTATCCTCAGTGTGAGTCAGGTCCGACATGACGGCACTTGGCTTGGCTCAGTGTATAATAGTATCTACAGAAAAGAAATATCTTGGTATGTTGTTTTGGGCAAATAGAAGAAAAATTATTTTTCCCCTGAGTTTCTGTAACATTTTATCTTACAAACTATACTTTCTACTAAAGCTATTTGTGTATGTCAGCCTTCTATAAACAATTAAGTTTATTCTGTCATTTAAAGTTTTTGTTGTGATTAAGTGAAAGTTTACAATCCAAGTCAATTTTCCATATAAAACATCAAGTACCTGCTTCTCTGTGACTCTGTCTGCTCTCCTCATCCTGTGACAACACACTCTTCTTTTTCACTCTTTACTTCCAGTATTCACTCAACCAACATTTGTCTCCTCCTCTCCAGTCTCTCCTCTCCTGTCTGGAAAGAAACCAGTAGAACAGCCTCATGTATGTATTAAACCATAAAATACATACACCACATACGTCACTCTGTGTCCCTAAGTCCAGTCCATTCTTTCTCTGAAGTGTTGGTTTCAGTACTGGCTTTAGCTCCGGGATAGCAGCAAATTCAGGGGCCATGTTCTCATGGGGCCCTCCAGGCTATCAGACCGTCAAGTCTGGTCTTTTAATAGAGTTCTAGATCTGCACACTGCTTTTTTCACATACTGAGTCAGAGACTCTTCCTTGTGTCCCTATCATGGCTCTTTGGTGGTAACCAGGCACCATCTGGTACTTCTGGTGTCATATTGATGTAGTCCCTCATCATGTGGGCTGTCTGCATAAGTCCTTTCTTAAGTCCTTATAATAATGGTCTCATACAGCATTTATCTTTTTGTAGTTGATTAACTTCATTCAGCATAATATCTTCCAGTGGAAACCAGGTTATGATATGGTTCATAAAATCATGATCGTTCTTTATCATTGCATGGTGTTCCACTGTGTACAGATACCATAGTTCATCCGTTCATCTGTTGATGAGCACCTAAGTTGATTCTGCATTTATGCTATTGTAGACAGTGCTGCAATAAACTTTCATGTGCATGTATCTGTTTGTGTGACAGCCCTTATTTCTGTAGGATAAATTCCAAGCAGTGGGATTGCTGGATCATATGGTATTTCTATTTCTAGCTCTTTCAGAAATCACCAAAGTGCTTTCAAAAGAGCTTATACCATTTTACAGTCACATTAGCAGTGCTGAAGAGTTCCAATCTATCCACAGCTACTCCACCAACACTAGTTGTTTTCTGTTTGCTGGATTACTACCAGCCTTGTTGGGATAAGATGACATCTCATTGTGGTTTTGATTTAGATTTCTCTAATAGCTAATGATGGTGAGCATTTCCTCAAGTGTCTTTCGGCTGCCTGGATGTCTTTTTTGGTGAAGTATCTGTCCACATCTTTTGCCCATTGTTTAATTGGGTTATTTGTCTTTTTCTTGTTGATATTTTATAGAGCCCTGTAGATTACGCAAATGTGACAGTGATCAAATACATGGTTGCCAAACATTTTTTCTCAGCCTATATGCAGTCTTTTTACTCTCTTGATAAAGATTTGGTTGAGTATAAGTGTTTGATTTTTAGTAGATGCTGATTGCCTAGATTGGGTCTTTTAGCTAGTGGAGACTGTTCTGCCCTGCAGAGTTCTGGGTAGACTGTGTTGATTCGGTATCTTACCGGAGAGGAGGAGTAAAGCTAAAGTGAGTAACCCTCACTTATCTCTCAGTGGAGGTTTGCTGTCAGTGATGGTGTCTTGCTGAGTGGTGTTCATTGTCGTTACATGTTTTTGTGTGCTGTATGTAGCAAGAATGTCAGAGCTTGAATTAGAGCAATGAACAACCATTAAATTTCTTGTTAAACTTGGCAAGACTGGAAGTGAAATCAGAGACATGTTAGTCCAAATTTATGGGGATAATCCCATGAAGAAAATGGCAGCTGACAAATGGATTAACTGTTTTCCTGAGGGGAGAGAAATCATCACTGATGAAGAGAGGTCATCATGGCCAGTAGGGAGCAGAACTGATGAAAAAATTGCAAAAATTTCATTGAATTGTGTGTCAAAATTGTCAACTGACTGTGAGACACATGGCAGACCAAGTAAACATCAATAGAATAACAGGAAAATCAACCGAAAATCTTGGTGTAAGAAAGGTGTGTGTAACAATGGTCCCAAAGTTGCTCACTGATGAACATAGGCAAATGAGAACTGAAGTTAGCCAAAAACTTTTGGAGACGCAGGATGTTGTTTTGGGATGTGTTATCATTGGTGATGAAACACAGGCGTACCAATATGACCCTGAAGCAAGTGCCCCAATGCACAATGGAAGTCAGCCAATTCTCCAGAACCAAAAAACTTCTGTCAGTGCAAATCAAGAGTCAAAATGATGTTGCTAACCTATTTAGATATCAGAAGTATTGTTCACTAGGAATTTGTTCCAGCTGGGCAAACAGTTAACCAAGTTTACTACTTAGAGGTGCTGAAAAGCTTTCTTGAAAAAGTTACACTAAAATGACCTGAACTTTTCACCAACAACTCATGACTCTTGCATCACAAGGCACCAGTTCTCCTGGAATTGTTTGTCAGGTGTTTTTGGCCAGTAAACAAATAACTGCATTGGAACACCCTCTTTACTCACTTTATGTGGTCCCCAGTGACTTTTTTCTTTACCTGACGATAAAAGAAAACATTTTGATGACATTCAGGACATCAAGGGTAGGATGAGGACAGCTCTGATGGCCATACCAGTAAAAGAGTTCCAAAGTTGCTTTAAAGGGTGGACTCGGTGCTGGAGTTGGTGGGGTACTTTGAAGGTGGCCATAGTGATAATTAGCAATGAGGTATGTAGCACTTAGAACAATTAAGCTTGTGGACTTCATTGTTGATTCATATGAGGTCCCCAATTCTCTGCGTGCATCCATTTCCTTCTATCTCTTGTAGGATAAAAAGTAGTCCAAGATACACTCCAGGGAAATTCCCTTGGTGTATAGTAGTAGTAGTAGTAGTGTATAGTAGTCCCACCCTAATACTCTTTTAATGATCTTGTCTATTAATCGTAGGCAGAGATTAGGATTTACAGCATAGGAAAAATCACAACATGGAGGAAAATCACACAATACTAGGGATCATGGCCCAGCCAAATTGCTACACACATTTTTCGGGAGACACAATTGAATCCATGACAGTGTGAGATGTGGGTCTTGTTTCATTGTTTTTGCAGATGGATATTCAGTTAAGTCAATACCATTCATTAAAGAGATTGTCTTTTCCCTAATTAATGGACTTTGGACTTTTCAGCTGCTCATAGGTGAATGATGTTATATCTGGATTCTCAATTCTGTTCATTGATCTATACATCTTTTTTCATACCAGTTTCCCTGTTTTTACTACCATAACAGTTCTACAGTCATGTTCTAAAGTTAGGTAGTATGAGGCCTCCTACTTTGTTCTTCTTCAGTAATACTTTACTTATTTGGGACTTCTTCCTTTTCCATATGAGATTGATAGTTTGTTTCTCCATCTCATTAAAAAATGCCATTGGAATTTATATTGGGATTGTATTGCATCTATAGATGGGTTTGGATAGAACAGATACTTTCATGATGTTAAGTCTGCCTTTCCATGAGTAAGGTAGTTTTTTCACAGTAGCGTCTTTTAATTTTCTTTGTATAGGTCTTTCATGTCTCTGGTTTAATTTATTCTTAGGTATTTCATCCCTGGGGCTATTGTAAGTGATATTGATTTGCTGGTTTCCTCTTTGATAGTCTCTTGATAATCTCTTTGTTGATGTAAAGGAATCCAACTGATTTATTTATGTTTCTTTTATATCCTGATACTTTGCAGAACTCTTCCATTAGTTCTAGTATTTTTGTGTGTATGTGTGTGGATTATAGAGGGTTTCCTTTGTATAAAATCATATCATCTGCAAATAGAGATACTTTTACTTCTTCCTTATCAATTTGGATACCCTTTATTTCTTTATCTTACCTGATTACTGTGGCTACAACCTCCAGGATAATGTTGAATAAGAGTGGTGACAACACATATCCTTGTCTAGTTTCTGTTCTCAGAGAATGCTTTCGGTCTCTTTCCATTCAAGCTGTTGGCTTCGCATAGGTGCCCCCTGTTGTGTTGAGGAATTTCCTCTTTTTCTATTTTGCTGAGAGTTTTTACATGAATGGGTGTTGTACTTTGTCAAATGCCTTTTCTGCATCAGTTGTCTTCTGTTTTATTTATGCTGTTGATTATAGTTTTCTAATGCTGAACCTTCCCTTAATCCTTAGAATGAATCCTGCTTGGTCATAGGGTATATTATACATTTAATATGTTGTTGAATTCTATTGTCTAGAATTCTGTTGAGGATTTTTGCATTTAATTTCATGAGAGATGTTGGTCTGTTTTCTTTCTTGTGGCTGTCTTTTGCTATCAGGTTATACTGGCTTCACAGAATGAATTTGGGAGTATCCATCCTTTTCTATGCTCTAGAATACCTTTAGTAATAATGGTGTTAACTCTTCTCTGAATGTTTGGTAGAATTTTCCAATGACACCATCAGGGCCAGGGACTTTTTAGTTGAGAGTTTTTAAATTGTGTTTTCAATCTCTTCTTTTGCGATGGGTTTATTTCACTGTTCTAATTCTGTTTGTGCTTCTTTTGATCAGTGATGTGTTTCTTGAAATTTTTTATTTCCTCCAGGTTTTCAGATTTATTAGTGTGTAATTTTTCAAAGTCTTCTGTGATGATTCTTTTAATTTCAAGTGGGTCTGTTGTGATACCACCAGTCTCATTTCTTATGTGAGTTATTTGCTTCCTTTCTTGTTTTTCTTTTGTCATTTTTACTACTGGTTTATCAGTTTTGTTGATCTTTTCCAAAACCCAGCTTTCTTTCTTGTTACTGTTTTGAATCATTTTTATGTTGTCTATTTGATTTAGTTCTGCTCTACTTTTTATTACTTGCTTCCTACTAGTGCCCAAAGGATCCTTTTGCTGCTCTGTTTTTACTTTTTTGAATTGTAGAGTTAATTCTTTGAGCATTTTCTTCTTTTTATATGTGCATTTATTGAAATAAATTGACCTCTGAGTAATGCCTTTGTTGTGTCCCATAGATTCTGGTAGGATGTGCTCTCATTCTCATTTGATTGTATGGATTTATTTATTCCATCCTTGATTTCTTCTATAGCCAGTCCTTTTAGAGAATGGTGTTTTTTAGTTTCCATGTGTTTGGTTTTACTTCCTTCTGTTTTGTGTTATTGATTTCTACATTTATGCTTTACTGTCTGAAAAGATACTTAGTAATCTGTTAAGGATTGCTTGGTGGCCCAACATGTGGTCAATTCTGGATAACGTTCCATGTGCCTTGGAAAAGAAAGTATACTTGTTTGCTGTTTGGTTGAATGTCCTGTATATGTCTGTCAGGGATTGAATTGTGTTGCCCCAAAATTGTGTATAGTAGTTTTAGACTAGCCTGTGTTTCTGATGTTGTGTGGGGTTCCTGTATGCTGTAAACCCTGCCTCTGTGATGTTAATGAGGGAAGAAGGGTGGCAGTTGTTTTGGTTGGGCGGAACAATGTATAAGATTGACATGTGCCTTGAGGCAATCTTTTGAGATATGAAGGAAAGAAGCTGGCAGAGAGATTTGAGCACCTCGTATCATATTAATAGAATTAAAAGGCCACCTACAGAATAGGAAAAAATATTTGACAACTCTATGTCAGACCAATGCCTGACCTCCATAATCTATAAGATACTACAAAATATCAATAAGCAGGAGATTAATCATCCAATTAAGCAATGGGCAAAGGAGATGGATAGACATTTCTCTAAAGAGGAAATCCAGGCAGCCAAAAAACACATGTGGTCATGTTCACAATCTCTAGTTTTTAAAGAAATTCAAATCAAGACTACAACGAGATACCATCTCATCCAAACAAGTTTGGCCATAGTCCAAAAAACACAAAACAACAAATGCTGGAGAGGCTGTGGAGAAAGTGGAACTCTTCTACACTGTTGGTGGGGTTGCAAAATGGTCCACCCTCTTTGGAAAGCAATCTGGTGCTTCCTTAAAAAAATGGATATAGATATACCATTTGACCCAGTAATTCCACTACTTGGAATATATCCTACAGAATCAAGGCCTTTCACACCAACGGACACATGCACAAGAATGTTTATTGCAGCACAGTCCATGATAGCAAAAAGATGGAATCAACCCAGATGCCCAACAACAGAGGAATGGATAAGCAAACTATGGTATATATAATCAATGGAGTACTACGCAATGATAAAGAATAACAATGATTCCAGGAAACATCTCCTAATCTGGTTTCAACTGGAAGACATTATGTTGCATGAAAGTAGTCAGCAACAAAAGGACAAATATTGTATGAGACACCTATGATAAAATCTCAAAAACAGACTTATGTATAGAAGAAAAGACTCTCTGACAGCTGCAAGGGAGGGGAAGGAGGGAGAGCGGGGGGGAGGGTTTAGATTAGATAGTTGCTAGAAATCTGGTTGGGTGAAATCAGTGATAGCACATATTAGAAACAAGAACAATATTAAGTGGACTTCAGCATAACTTGAGTACTCCTTCCATCTTAACTCAATATTGCAAGGACAGAGTATCTGGGGCAGGGGGCAGGGGACCATGCTCTTAGGTGAAATCAAGGCCAATTGGCACAACTAGCGTTTTGCTAAGAGAGCTCTCTGCACCCCACATTGCTGAGTGGCATCTGGGGTCTTAAAAGCTGCCAAGCTGCCTTCCGAGGGCACAGCAAATGGTCCCAACTCAGCAGGAATGGATGCTCACCGAGGACCAAAATGACGTGGGGAAAAGACAACCCAGAAGACAAAGAGACCCACATGAGTGGGTGCCTACATCAACTTGGGACCAGAAGAACTGGATGGTGCCCAGCTACCATCAGTGATAGCTGCAATGGAGCGCACTAAGCTGAGTCTCACTGGCAACACAACAATGAAAACGGGTGTACCCTGAAGTCTCCACTGAAAGACCTCAATTGACGGACCAGCGGTTTCAGGGTTCCCCTGGGAGCATGGCCACTGACCCTGATGCTGCCCTTGTCCATAAACCATAACGAAGGTCCATTCTTCAGACACGAATGGATTGGACTTGGCAATGCAAAGTGACCATATATTGGATGCACTTTATGGTTCTATGCATCTATAGGATATCATCCTGCTGACCTCTGGCTGGAGGAAGGAGAGTGGGTGGAGAGGAAGAAAAAGGAGACTGTTGGGAGGATGAGACATGTATGGAGCAGAGAGGAATAGTGTGCTGTCACCGGGCGGGGAGAGTAGTGGAAGCTGCATATAGGTGAGCATGTAAATTTATACGGGAATGTACATTTTCACTCAGTCTTAATAAAAAATAATAATAATAAATATAAAAAAAGAAAGAAAGAAAGCAGTCCCAGAAGCTTAGCAAGCCCTTTGGAAAGGACCATGGTACCTGCACTTCAGAAACTTCCAATCCAGGGGCAAACTGACAACAAAGACCTTCTGGCAGAGCCAGCAGAGTCTTCCACTGAAGCTGACTCCCTGTATTTGAACTTTTAGCATATTGGACTCTGACAAATAAAATTCCTCTTTTTAAAGCCATTCATTCACTTGTGTTATTTCTGTTAGAACAGCACTAGCTGACTGACACAATTCATATGAGGTCATTTTGATTGATTGTGGCATTTAATTCTTCTGTGTCTTTATGGAGCTTTTTTCTAGATGTTCTGTCCTTCACTGAGAGAAATGTGTTGAAGTCTCCTACTGTTATTGTAGAGATATCTGTTTCTGTTTTCAGTGTAGTTAGTGCTTGTTTTATGTACTTTGGAGCCCTGTTGTTGGTGCACAGATATTTAATATGGTTATGTCCTCCTGAAGTATTGATGCTTTAATTGTTGAAGGGCATTCCCTTCCTTGTCCAATGTGGTGGGTTTTTCTTTAAAGTCTAGTTTATCAGAGATTAATAATCTTTTCTTTTTTGAATGTGGTTAGCTTGATTTATTTTTTCCATCTTTTTAGTTTTAGTTTGTTCAATGTCTTTGAGTCTAAGGTATGTCTACTATAGGCAGCATATAGATAGGCTGTGTTTTTTTATCCAATCTATCACTTTATGCCTCTTTATTGGTGCATTTAGTCTATTAACATCATTCAGTTATTGATAGGTATGAGCTTAGTGCTATCATTTGAATGTATTTTGTATGTTGTAAACAATTCTTTTGTTCCTTTTAATTTTGTGTGCTGTGTCTTTTTTTATTTATGTGTTTTCTTTTCATATTTTTCAATGTTGGTTTTGTATTTGCTGAGTCTTCATGTTTTTCTTGTTTGTTCTTTTGATACATAGGATTGATGGTTTCCTTTGTGATTGCCTTAATATTTACCCTTGTTTTTCTAAATTTCAACTAGTCTTTAATTTCTATTACCTTGACTTCTTATCCATATGAAAGATGTATGACTATATTTACTTTTGAGTTCCTATTTTTGTTATAGTGTTTGCATGATGACATCTCTGTTTCCCTATACTCAGTGTTTTTTCTGTCATTTATTTTTCTGATTCCTCTGTTTGACTTAATATACAATTGCTCTGTTATGTATTCTGGTCTTGGGTTGTGATGTTAATCAATTTTCTAACCAAAAGACTCCTTTTAGTATTTCCTGTAATTTTGGTTTTGTTTTTACAAATTGCCTAAATTTCCTTTTGTCTGCAAATGTCCTGATTTAGCCATCATATCTGGAGATGGTTTTCTGGATATATGATTCTTCGATGGCAATTATTTTCCTTTAAGATTTTGTATATGTCATCCCATAGCCTTCTTGCCTGTATGGTTTCTGCTGATTTTCCCTTGTACGTTAGTTTTCATTTATCCCTAACCACTTTTAAAAATGTATCCTTATCTTTAATTTTGGCAAGTTTGATTGTAATGTAACTTTGTGTCTTTATTTTGGGATCTACCTTGAGTAGAATTCAATGAACAACTAAGATAAATATCTTCTCATGTTTGATGATACCTGGGAAGTTTTCTGTCAGCAAATCTTCTACAATTGTCTGTTCTTACCACCTGTTCTGGTATTCCAATCACTAGTATATTATACTTTTTCACAGAGTCCAAAATAATTCTTAGCGTTTCTTGATTTATTTTAATTTTTTCATCTAATTTTTTCTCAAATATGCTGATGTCATGTGCTTTATCTTCAGTCTCACTAACTCAGTCTTTCATTGTCTCAGTTCTTTTCCTTTGACCTTCTATTAAGTTGTCTAATTCTGTAATTTTATTATTTTCTAAATTTCTAATTCTTGCCATTCTATGCTTTCTTGTTGTTTCTTCAATTTGTCATTATGTTCTGCTGTATCTTTCTTCATCTGTTTCTTTGTCTCTTGTTGTTGTTAGGTGTCATTGAGTCACTTCTGACTCACAGGGACCCTACACACAACAGAATGAACTGCATTCTGGTCTTGCATCATGTCCACCATTGTTTTTATGCTTAAGCGCATTGTTGCGACCACTGTGTCAATCCATCTTGTCAACAGTCTTCCTCCTGTTTCCTGACCCTCCACTCTACCAAGCATGATGTCCTTCTCCAGGGACTGATCCTTCCTGACAACATGTCTAAGGTATGTAACATGCAGTCTTGCCATCTTTGCTTCCAAGAAGCACTCTGGTTGTACTTCTAGAATAGATGTCTTTGTTCTTTTGGTGGTTCATGGTACATTCAACATTCTTCTCAAACATCAAAATTCAAAAATATCAGCTCTTCTGTCTTCTTTGTTGATTGTCCAATTTTTGCACAAGTAGGATGCAGCTAAGAATACCATGGCTTGTGCCGGGTACACTTTAGTCTTTAAGATGACATCTTTACTTTTCAGTTTTAAAGTACTGAAAAGAGATCCTTTGCAGCAGATTTTCCTAATGCAATTCATCTTTTGATTTCTTGACTGCTGCTTCCATGAGTGTTGATTACGGACCTAAGTAAAGTGACATTCTTGACAACCTTAATACTGTTTCCATTTATGATGATGTTGTGACAATTTTTCTTTTCTTGATGTTGAGGTGCAATCTATACTGAAGGCTGTGGTCCTTGATCTTCATCAGAAAGTGTTTAACATCTTCTTCATTTCCTACAAGTAAGGTGGCAGTGTCTGTGTAATGCAGGTTATTAGTGAGTTATCCTCTGATCCTGATGTCTCATTCTTCTTTGTATAATCCAGCTTCTCATATTATTTGCTCAGCATACAGATTTGAAAAGGTATAGTGAGAGGATACAACCCTGACACACACCTTTCCTGACTTTAAACCATGCAGTGTCTACTTGTTCTGTTACACAACTGCCTCTTGATCGAGATACAGATTCTTTAAGAACACAGTTAAATGTTCTAGAATTCCCATTTTTGCAATGTTAGCCATAATTTCTTATGATCCACACAGTCAAATGCCTTTGCATAGTCAAAGAAGCACAGGTAAACATCTCATCTCTTAAAGAGTTCTAAATACTAATCTTTTGTATTCTACCTCTGATAATTTCAGAAATTTCTCTTCCTTTGGAAAATTTGATTCTTTTAGTGGGGAGCATTCTGAAGAGACCATTGTCTGCCCCTTTAAGTGCTTTGATATGAGCTACTGTTTCTGAGCTGTCAGTAAATTTTATTTGTTTATTCTATATTTGCCTAAAGTGGTCTAGCTTCTTCTTTTGAAAAGTACAGTTTAGGGGGCGGAGTCAAGGTGGCGGACTAAGCACACGTCTCCTTCCATCCCTCTGGAAACCAAGACCTGAATTGACAATCAAACAGAGCCTTCTGATCACCTAATCAGCCTCAGGACATGGCACAGAGCTGTTAATTGGGACTTCATACTACTCAGCGAAAAACCTCCCCTCTTTCGCTAACTCCCGCTCCTGGCTTGCCCTGGCTCTCACGGATGGAAGGTAAACGCACCAGTTTGATTTTTTTTTTTCCTATATCTGGGCCGGAGGGCGGAGCTGGGTCTTGCCTGGCAGCTGGACTCAGATGCGCTGCTGGGGGGATAGGCAGGCAAAATTCCCATATTCTGAGAGCGAGGCTTGGGACCCTGTTAATCTAGCCACGTTGAGCCTTTCGTTTTGTAGCTGCCTCAGCGAGGTTTGTGAGGAGCTTCCCGGTCAGCATGCGGGACGCCATGTTGGTACCGAGATTTTAGTGGGACCTAGTTCTTACCCTGGGAGCCAGCGCCTCCAAATGGGATAGCACTTCTCTGACAGAAAAGTAGTGATTTTGCACAGTGCTGCCTAAATTGGGGGCCCTGCAACAGAAGCAGATGAATCACTAGCTCTTGGCACCTTTAGCCCCTTGGTCTGCTGCCTGTGTGGAGGACACCATCTTGGATACAGTGGTCACAGCTGGACCTAATTCTTAGCTTGGGAGCCAGAGTCGGCCCACAGGAGAGCACTTTTCTATAACAAAACCACTACTCCACGCAGTGTTGGCTAAGGCTAGGCCCTGTCAGAAGAGGCCAACAGGGCAGTAGCATTGCTGTATTCTGAACTAGTTTGTCATCACCAGGGGTTGGATATAGTGGTGATTACTTTGTCAGATGAGAAGACGGACCCCTACACCTGAAAACCTAACTGACTTGTGAACTGGTCAGATACCTTTTGCTTTACATTTTAAGACAGCCTAGAGAAACATTTGCAATCCATCCTCACAGTACCTCTTCCAGCCTCTATATACTCACATGGGACCCAAAAAGCAACAGACAATTGTGGCATACAAGAAATCACTCATGGTTTCAGAAGGCTCCCAAACAAAGCAACCAAGGAGTTTTCCAGATGAAGAAACTTTTACGAAAGCATCAGGAAGTGAATACAAATTGATTATATACAGAGCCCTTCTAGACCTTATACAAAATGCAGTAGAACAAAATGAAAAATTAAGCAAGTTGTTCGATCTGATGGAACACCAGTACTCTGAAATCCAACAGATCAAGAAGAAAATCAAAGACATAGAAACTTCCATGCAAAGCCAAGAAAACAGAATGGAACAAATGGAAAAAAGAATTTCTGACTTGGAAGACAGAGCTACTGATGCCAGCGTCTACAAGCAGAAATCAGAAAAAAGAAACAAGAAAAATGAAGAAACATTAAGAAGCATGTGGGACTCTATTAAGAGGAACAACTTTTGATTAATTGGAGTCCCTGAACAGGGTGAGACATCTGAGAACACAGAGAGTATTGCTGCTGAGCTGCTGAAAGAAAACTTCCCAGAAATCATGAAGGAAGAGAATTTAGACATCTCAGATATATATCGTACACCACCCAATATAGATCTTAAAAGAAAGACTTCAAGACATATTATAATCAAGCTTAACAAAATGAAACATAAGCCGCAACTCTTAAAGGCACCAAGACTCAAGGCAAAGCTAACATTCAGAGGGAAACCCTGTAGGCTCTCGTCAGATTTCTCAGCAGAAACCATGCTGGCACAGAGACAGTGGCATGACACATTCAAAGTCTTGAAGGAGAAGAACTTCCAACCAAGAATTATATATCCTGCAAAACTATCTTTCAAATACGAAAATGAAATTAAGACATTCCCAGAGAAACAGAAACTCAGAGACTTTGTAAAAACCAAACCCAAACTACAAGAAATACTGAAAGAAGTTCTTGGCTTTGGCTTAGAAGAACAAAACCACTAACTTTTTATATTAGAAGGACACACTACTCAATACTCTACTCATTTAGGGAAAGCTCCAAAGTAAATCACAGCTTTGATTTGGAAAGAAGCAATCCAGTGATCATCATGAAAACTATGGTGTCATTATAATAAAAAGAGGGATGTACTACGTCGTTATACTCCTTCCAGATGGAGAGGAAGATGACAAGACTGGTAGTAATTAAAATTGGGTTTATAAAGAGTTTATTAAGGGGGTTCATAGGGGTAGCTGTAAAGCACAACAAAGATGTATCATACCACTTCAAGAAATCTAACACACGAGTCTCAACAACTATAAAACCAGCTCTGGAAAAGGTGAAAAATCAACTCACAAAAAAGAGTGTCTCAGAACAGACTAATAAGAACAACAGAGAAAACATCAACATAAAAATAAACATATCACAATGGCAGCACTGAACACATACCTATCAATAATTACATTGAATGGGAATAGACTGAACGCTCCAGTAAAGAGACACCGAGTGTCATCTTGGATCAAAAGACATGACCCATCCATATGTTGTCTGCAAGAAACTCACTTGAGACCTAAAGACAGGAACAAACTGAAAATTAAAGGATGGAAGAATATATATCAAGCTAACAATGAACAAAGAAGAGCAGAGGTGGCAATTCTAATCTCAGACAAAGTCAATTTTAATGTCAAATCCACCATTGTGGACAAAGATGGACACCATTTATTGCTGAAAGATTCAGTACACAAGCAAGACTTAACTATATTAAATATTTATGCACCTAATGTCAGAGCACCTAAATACGTTGAAGCAACACTGACTACACTCAAAAGAGAGTTAGATGACTCCACAATAATAGTGGGAGACTTTAACACTCCACTCTCATCACTAGACAGGTCATCTAGAAAAAAGCTCAGTAAAGATACAGAAGGCCTTATTGACACAATTAACCAACTAAACCTCATTGATATATACAAAACTTTCCACCCATCAGCAGACAACTACACCTTCTTCTCCAGTGCACATGGAACATTCTCCAGAATTGACCACATGATAGGCCATAATGCAATGTTCAACAAAATCCATACCATTGAATTACTGCAAAGCATCTTCTCAGATCATAAAGCCATCAAAGTTGAAATCAATAGCAGAAAAAAGAGATAGAAAGTGGAACTCTTGGAAACCAAACAACATCTTGCTCAAAAAGAAACATGAGTTATAGAGGAAATCAAGGATGAATTAAAGAAATTCATGGATTCCAATGAGAATGAAAACACTTCCTACCAGAACTGATGGGATACAGCCAAAGCAGTGCTCAGAGGTCTGTTTATCTCCATAAATGCACACATCTGGAAAGAAGAAAGAAACCAAATCAAGGAACTAACTCTACAGCTAGAACAAGTAGAGAGAGAACAACAGAGGAACCCCCTCGGGCACCAGAAGAAATGAGATCATAAAGATTAGAGCAGAGAAAAATGAATTAGAGAATAGAAAAACAACTGAAAAAACTGAAAAGACCAAAAGCTGGTTTTTTGAAAAGATCAACAAAATCGATAAACCGCTGGCTAAACTTACTAAAGAAAAGCAGGAAAGGAAACAAATAACCCAAATTAGAAATGAGAGGGGAGTTGTCACTACAGATGCAACAGAAATCAAAAATATCATAACAGAATACTATGAAAGACTGTACTCTAACAAATTTGAAAACCTAGGGGAAATGGACAAATTCCTTGCCTCATACCACCTACCCAAATTATCACAACGTGAAGCAGAACAACTTAATAAACCCATTACAAAGGAAGAGATTGAAAAGGTCATCAAAACACTGCCAACCAAAAAAAGTCCGTGCCCAGATGGCTTCACGGCAGAATTCTACGAAGCATTTAGAGAAGAATTATCCCCAATACTACTGAGACTATTTCACAGTATAGAAAGGGATGGGGTACTCCCAAACTCATTCTATGAAGCCAGCATAACCCTGATACCTAAGCCAGGGAAAGATCCAACAAAGACAGAGAACTGCAGACCGATATTACTCATGAACCTAGATGTAAAAATCTTCAAGAAAATTCTTGCCAACAGAGTACGACAACATATCAAGAAAATAATCCATCATGACCAAGTGGGATTCATACCAGGGATGCAAGTCTGGTTCAACATCAGGAAAACAATTAATGTGATTAACCACATAAATAACACAAAAGACAAAGATCACCTGATTTTGTCCATTGATGTCGAAAAGGCTTTTGATAAAGTCCAACACCCATTCATGCTAAAAACTCTTAGCAAAATGGGCATAGACAGCAAATTTCTCAACACAATAAGGGCCAGTTATACAAAGCCAATTGCCCAGATCATCCTGAATGGAGAGCGACTGAAAGACTTTCCCGTGAGATCAGGAACTAGACAAGGATGCCCACTCTCACCTCTCCTATTCAACATTGTGCTAGAAGTTCTAGCCAGAGCAATTAGACAAGACCAAGAAATAAAGGGCATCTGCATCGGCAAAGAGGAAGTTAAAATCTCCCTGTTCGCAGATGATATGATTGTATATGCAGTGAACCCCAAGGAATCTATAAGTAAGCTATTCAAACTGATAGAAGAGTTCAGCAAAGTCTCAGGATACAAAATAACCATAAGTAAATCAGTAGCATTCCTTTATACCAACAACGAGACTGTTAAGGAAGAAATTATCAAATCAATACCATTTACTATAGCCCCTAAGAAGATAAAGTACCTAGGAATTAATCTAACCGCAGAAACAACAGACCTTTACAAAGAGAACTACAAGCCCTTACTACAAGAAACTAAGAGAGACTTAGATAAATGGAAAAACCTACCCTGCTCATGGATAGGAAGACTTAACATTGTGACAATGTCTATTTTACCCAAAGCAATTTATTTATATAATGCAATCCCAATACAAGTTCCAGCATCATTTTTTAATGAGACGGAGAAATAAATCACCAATTTTGTTTGGAAAGGGAAGAAGCTCTGGATAAGTAAGGTACTACTAAAGAAGAAGAACACACTGGGAGGCCTCTCATTACCCGACCTTAGAACATACTACACTGCCACAGTGGTCAAAACAGCCTGGTACTGGTACAAGAACAAACAGATGGATCAATGGAACAGAATCGAGACCCCAGAGACGACACCATCTGCCTATGAACAGTTGATATTCGACAAAGGCCCTAAGACATTAAACTAGGGTAAAAACAGTCTCTTCAACAAATGGTGACCATATATTGGAAGCACTGTATGGTTCTATGCATCTATAGGATATCATCTTGCTGACCTCTGGCTGGAGGAAGGGGAGTGGACGGAGAGGAGGGGAAAGGAGGCTGTTGGGAGGATGAGACAGGTATGGAGCAGAGAGGAATAGTGTGCAGTCACCGGACAGGGAGAGCAGTGGATGCTGCATATAGGTGGACATGTAAATTTATACGTGAATGTACATTTTCACTCAGTTATGTTAAATAAAAATGAAAATAAAAAAATAAATGTAGGAATAGAAGGCAAATTCCTCAGTGTAGTAACGGGCATCTGCACAAAGCCAGCTGTCTACATCATCCTAAGTGGAGAGAGCCTGAAAGAATTCCTCTGGAGAACGGGAACTAGACAAGGATGCCCACTTTCACCACTTCTATTCTGCATTGCCCTGGAAGTTCTGGCCAGAGCAATTAGACAACACAAAGCCATCTGCATCAGTAAAAAAAAAGAAGCAAGAAGCCTCCCTGTATGCAAATTATATGACTGTATGCAGAGAGAATCCTAAAGAATCCATAAGTGAACTACTCACACTAATAGAAGAGTTCAACCAAATATCAGCATACAAGACAAACATCAGTAAATCAGTAGGATTCATTTACACCAACAAAGAGATCATCAAGGAAGAAATCACCAAATCAATACCATTTACTGTAGCCCCCAAGAAGATAAAATATCTAGGAATAAGCCTAACTGGAGAAATAAGAGACCTAGACAGAGACAACTACAAGAACTTACTGCCAGAAACCAAAAGAGATTTACATAAATGGAGAAACCTACCCTGCTCGTGGATAGGAAGACCTAACATTGTGAAAATTTATATTTTATCAATAGTGATCTGCATATACAATGCAATCAGGGTATAAATTCCAGTGACATTTTTTTAATGAGATGGAGCAACAAATCACCAACTTTGTTTGGAAAGGGAAGAAACCCCAGATAAGCAAAGCACTACTGAAAAACAGGAATGCAGTGGGTGGCCTCACACTACCCTACCTTAGAACTTATTACACTGCTACAGTAGTCAAAACAGCCAGGTACTGGTACAAAAAGAGACCTATGGACCAATGGGACAGGGTTGAGACTCTACAGATACCACCATCCCTGTTATGAACAGTTGATATTTTACAAAGGCCCTAAGATCATAAACTAGGGTGAAACAGTCTCTTCAACAAATGGTGCTGGCAAAATTGGATATCTATCTGCAAAAAATTCAGACAAGACCCATATCTCACATGTTATACAAAAACTAACTCAAGTTGCATACCCCAAACCCCCACTGCCATCAAGTTGGGTCTGACTTATAGCAAACCCAGAAAGGTCTAAACATCAAACCTCAAACTATAAGGATCATGCAAAACAAAAAAGGTCAACAATATAAGTTTTAATATATAGTTTAGACAGACTTCTAAATCTGACAAACAAAGCAAGATCAACAAAAGAGAAAATAGGTAAATGGGAACTACTAAGCATCACTTTTGTTCATCCAAAGACTTTATCAAAAAAATTAAAAGACCACCTACAGATGAGAAAAAATATTTGACAACTATGTGTCGAACCGATATCTGATCTCCATAATTTGCAAGGTACTGCAAAATATGGACAAGAAAAAGGTAAATAACCCAATTAATTGTTGAGAAAGGCGATGGACCTACAGTTCACTAAAAAGGACATCCGTGCAGCCAAAAGACATATGAGGAATTTCTCACAATCATTAGCTATTAGAGAAATCCAAATCAAAACTAAGATGCGATATCATCTCACTGCAACAAGGTTGGCCTTGATCCCCAAAACACAAAACAATAAATGCTGGAGTGGCTGTGGAGAAATTGGAACTCTCCTACACTGCTAGTGGGATTGCAAAATGTTACAACCTCTGGAAAGCAATCTGGCACTTCCTTAGAAAGCTGGAAATAGATATATCATTTGACTCACTGTTCAGAATATATCCTACAGAATCAAGGGCAGCCGCTAGAACAAATACGCATATGAATGTTTATTGTAGCACAGTCCACCATAGCAAAAACATGGAATCAACCCAAAAGCCCACCAACAAATGAAAGGTACATATGCTCAATGGTACATATGCAATGATAAAGAACAACGATGATTTTAGGAAGTATCTGATAACCCAGTTTCAACTGGAAGACATTATGTAGAGTGAAATTAGTCGGAGGCACAAGGACAAATACTGCAGGAGACCCCTACTAGAAGGACTTAAAAACAGACTCGTGTATGGAGTAAAAGACTCTTTGATGGCTGCAACAGAGGGAAGGGAGGGAGAGAGCTGCTCATACATTAGATAGTTGATAGAAATTTGGTTGAGTGAAAGCAGTGATAGCACACAGTAGAATGAAGATCAACTTAACCGGATATCAACATAACCTGAAAACTCTTCTAATCTTAACCCAGTATTGCAAGGGGCAGGGTTCTGTGGACCATGCTACCAGCGGATGTTGAGGCCATCTAAATGTTCCTTGAAAGAAAGGCTAGGTGATATACTTCCCAAAAATCAGCCATTCTAAAACTCTATGGAACACAGTTCTATTCTGACACATAGTTTGGAACTAGTAGGAACTGTTTTTTTGGAGCTAACTAGATTAACTAGCTGCTGAAGGCATAAATTTAAGTCCTAATCTGTAATTTTAAAATGAAACTAAACAGTAACAACAACAATAACAACAATAAAAACAGCATCGTGGCAAGTTGAAGTCTCGGTGGATGTGTTATTGATTGTGCTGTGTTAACAGCAACATAAGTAAATAAGACTAACTTAAGAGTTGAAAGAGCAGACATGCAGAATAGATAAATCTCTGTTTTACTGACTGGGAGATGCCATAGGTATATAACATAGGTAGCAGAATTTTGAGGAAGCATTTCTGTGTCTGCTGCTTTGGGTATTATCTGGATGAGGCCATGTAGTTTATCGTATATCATGTAAATAACATTTATTGAGTCGGATCTGACTCGATGGCACTAGGCTTTTTGGCATTGTAAAATTTCGGTAGATAGGACTAATAACAACCTATGTTTCTTGAATGTTTATTACATCTAGGTTCTGCTGGAAACAGTGCTGTGCTGAAGTGGCTCAGACTGGCTCCCAAAAGCACATGTTCCCACTACAAATTCGATAATATCACATCAGACGACTGAAATCTACCAGGAGAGGAGAATCACACCATGACAACTGACAAATTCTATAATTCATGAATTTTTTTTTCCTAAAAGACAGTTGTTAAACATTTCCCAGTGTGCTACAGTTTCCAAGCATTCTATATGCTTTATTTCATGCAGCCCCGTTGGAAGCCAGTTATTATTATGTACATTTTAAACAGAAAGAATGCGCAGCATATAGAAGCTGACAAAGCTAACCAGTTCACACCTATTAAGTAATGGAGCCAGGATGCCAGCCCATGCACCCTGACTTTAGAATATACACTGAATTTCACTGTTCCCACAAATTACAGTAAAAGATTAGGGCTGACAGAAGTTTCACTTTCTAATTGTACTTAGTGTTTTATTTGATGTTGCTCACAATGAATAAAGAAGTGATCTCTAGTTATCCAGACTACTTTGAGTAACTGAATTGGAAATAATTGTCTCCACTCTGAAGCTGTACATGAATCCATCCCTTAGTAATATCAAGTCATAACTCTGCTAGGGAGGGGTGCCTCCAAAGCTAGTTTTCCTGATTGAGGCAGAATTCAGAGTCCACAAAAACATTTGAATGACTTTTCAATAAATTGTCCATTATATTTTTTCTCTAAGCATTTTAAATTCTCCCAAGATCTATTTACAGAAATACACATGCAAAAAATAATAATTCTCAAAAATGATAACTTTTGGTAGGAGCTCATCAGTCACTAGTTTCTTTTCATTAAAAATATACATGGCTGTTAAATAAATGGACAATATATGGTACATACATAGAATGGACTATTGCTTAACCATAAAGAGAAAAAAGTTCTGATTCATGCCACAGCATGGACGAATGTTGCTCATGACTTTGAGTGAAATAAGTCAGTCACAAAAGAACAAATATTGTATGGTTTCACTTACATGAAATATCTAACAGAGGAAGTGTATTGGTGTATTCATTTTTATTTTTTTAGGTCTAGGTAGTATAACTGATTTGCACTCAACTATTAACACGAAGTTAATGCTTCAAACTCACCCAGCAGCACCACAGAAAAAAGAAACTCTGTATGACTTCTTTTGTAGAATTGTTTCTCTCCTTCATTGCTAGTCTTATTTCCAGCCCTTATAGCTACAAATATGGACTCATGACCTAGATGTGACAGGCTTTCTGCCCAGGGACACAGAGGACAAAGGCAGCAACTGAAGTAACCATCAACTATCACCTTCAGCTGGGATTCTGGGGACTGCTTTGTGTCTTCCTGGGGAAGATTAGCTTTTCTTTTTTTGTTTTCTTTCTTTCTTTTTTTTTTAAGTTCTGGGTAATAACCAGATTTTTGTATGAAATGAAATTCTTTTACTTTTTCTTATGCTTCAGTTAGCTGGAAGTCAGTTTCTACATATAACACGCTAAAAGCTTTCATTTACACAGAGACTGACATGAGAATGTTTGAATGCAAAGCTATCAGAAGCAGACAGCCCTGTGTTTTCATCTTAGTTGCTGGCAAGAGGGCTTCCAGATTGCATCATTTCCTATTGCTGCCCATAAAATTACCACTCACTACTTTGCAGTTTCTGAACATCATTTTTGCAGGGTTGTGCAGCCAGCTAAACTCAAGGTGTCTCCTAGGGCTATGATTCCTCTTCCAGAGGTGTGATACCCTCTTCCAAGCTTACTGGTATCGAGACAGAATTCATATCCTCGTAGGTATATGACTGAGCTTACTTGCTGTCTGCCAGAGACCATTCTTACTTCCTAGAAGACACTCCTGGGTTATTGCCACAGAATCTCCTTCCTAAGACCCTCTCACACTTCCAATTTCTCTAGCTTCTAGTAGTAAAAACACACTAAAACGAAACCCATTGTTGTCAAGTCAATTGTGACTCACAGTGAGCCTAGAGAACAGAGTAGAACTGCACCATATGTTTTCCAAGCAGTGCCTGGTGAATTGGAACCACTGACCTTTTTGTTAGTAGTCACAGCTCTTAACCATTATACTACCAGGATTTTCCTTCAAGAAGTGGCTGGACCCTAATGGGGCTTGACTGACTACATCAGAGTCATCCAGATATCATCCAGATAATCTTGTTTAGATGAACTTAGAATAAACTAATTAGTAACCTAATCACGAGAGTTGGTCCAGCTGTACTTCATGTGTGATTATTAATGGATGTTTGCAGCTGCTTCTTCTCATTTTGAGTTGTGCCACATATGCAAATGAAGATCCCAAAGATTTTACTCAACCCACAACATTAAGGTCTACTTTGAGGAGGCAGCTCCTTCGCACTTGTCTTCTGAGTGCCTTCCAACCTGGGGAGATCATTTTCCAGCACTATATCTGACAACATGCCACTGCTATTCATAAAGTTTTCTTTGGCTAATTCTTTTCAGAAGTAGGCTGCCAGGTCCTTCTTCATAGTCTGTCTCAGTCTGGAAGTTCCACTGGAACCTGTCTAACATGGGTAACCCTGCTGGTACTTAAATACCAGTGGCATAGCTTCCAGCATCATGGCAACAGGCAAGCCTCCACTGACAAACAAAGGGGGGCTGCTCACTCTACCTGTATTCCTTCTATCAGCTAAGCTACCCAACCAGTACAATCTGCCCAGAACTTTGAAGAGCAGAACAGTCTCCTATCAGCTAAGATACCCAATCAATGCAATCAGCCCAGAACTCTGGATCAGTAAGCAACATCATCATAAATGGAGAAAGGATCGAGGTTGTCAAGGATTTCATCTTACTTGGGTCTATAATTAATGCCCATGGAAGTAGCAGTCAAGAAAACAAAAGAGGCATTGCACTGGGAAAATAAGCTACAAAGGATCTCTTCAAAGTGTTCAAAAGTAAAGATGTCACCTTGAAAACTAAACTGCACCTGACCCAAGCCATAGTATTTTTCAGTTGCATTATATGCATACAAAAGCTGGACAATGAACAAGGAAGACAGAAGAAGAATCGATGCCTTTGAATTAGGGTATTGGAGAACAATGTTGAATATACCATAGACCGCCAGAAGAACAAACAGTTCTGTTCTGCAGGAAATACAACCAGAGCACTCCTCGAAAGAAAAGATCACAAGAGTGTGTCTTATGTACTTGGGACATATTGTCAGAAGAGATCAGTCCCTGCAAAAAGATATCAATGCTTGGTAGAGTGGAGGGTTAGTGAAAAAAAGGAAGATCCTCGATGAAATGGATTGATACAGGGGCCATAACAATGGGCTTAAGCATAAAAATGATGTGGACATGGCACAAGACCAGGTTGTGTTTCATTATGTTATTCATAAGTTCACAATGAGTCAGAACCAACTCGATGTCACCTAACAATAGCAACAACACAACAACAATCATGAGAGTGAGTAACTGTTATTTTCACAGGTTCTGCACATACTTCTCGTTGTTGTTAGCTGCTGCTGAGTTGGTCCTTACTCATGGTGACCCCATATCCGAGCGAAAAAATCACTGGACTACTGTGAACCATAAGATTTGCAAAAATAGAACACTAGGCTATTTTTTACTATCCCATCTTAATCTGGAATCTTTAGTGAAACATGTTCAGCGTTATAGCAACACAAAAGCCACCACTGACATTCAGGGGGTAGCTGTGCATGTGGTGCATTGGATGGGAATCAAACCTGGGCCTCCTGCATGAAAGGTGAGAATTCTATCACTGAACTACCAGTGTCCTCCTAAACAACTTTGACTCATGGAGACCTCATGTGCATAAGAGTAGAATTGTGATCTATTGAGTTTTCAATTACTGACATTTCAGAAGCAGATTGCTGGGCCTTTGTTCTGGCATACCTCGGGGTGGACTCGACGAACTTTTACTTAACAGCTTACCTTATTAACTACTTGCACCATTCGGGGACTCTCTACTTAAGGAAGGAGAATTATACAAGATGTGCATACCAAAGGGCAAGAATCTTAAATGCCATTTTAGAATTATGCCTTCCACAAGCAAATTTATTTTATTTCTTTAGGTATTTGCTTCTGCTTTCATGTGAGATAAGGAAAATAATTCCTACTTTTACTGCTGTAATAGACACTAAACAAAATAGTCTATGTACAATTTATTAGACTAAAATAGAAAGATCTTGATTCACAGTGAACTCTTAGTGAAAAGGAGTTATTATTCATCAATAGTGTTCACTGAATTAAAATATGTACATTATCTATTATAATTGCCCCATCCCACTGAAGGTTTAAAAAAGCTTTGAGAAAGTGAAGAAAAAATATGAATATAAAAATGTCATGGTTGGAATTGTGTCCCCTCAAAAATGTGTGCAGCCACGTGGCTGGGATATGGTTCCCAGTATCTTGGGACGGTCCTCCATTGTGTGGTTTTGCTAACCTGTATGTTAAAGGATTAGGGTGGGGCTGTGAATTCCTGCTGTGGGGGGAGTTTCCCTGGAGTATGGCTTGCCCCACCCTTAATGCTTTTAGCTTGCAAGGAATAAAAGGAAAAAGAAACCAAGGACAATTTGAGAACCTCGCTACCATCAAGCAAGCAGCACCAGAAGCAGAGCGCATCCTTCAGACCAGAGGTTCTTGCATGAGGACGCTCCCTGGACAAAGACTGATGCAATACCGGACTTTCCTCCAGAGCCGACAAGGGGAAAGTCTTTCCCTGGAGCGGACACCCTGAATATGGACTTGCAACCTACCGGACTGTGTAAGAATAAATCTTTCTTTGTTAAAGCCATCCACTCTGTGGTATTTCTGTTAGAGCAGCCTAGCTGACTAAAACAAAAAATCTTTTAGGGGGAGTGGAGCCAAGATGGTGGTGTAACATATCTCTGCTAAACCTCTGAACAACTAAGAACCTCAAAGTTAATGAAATCCACTAAATACAGCAAACTAGAAAGGTTAAACTGTGCTTGGAGAACCCTAAGTACAAAGGGAATGAAAGGAAGCTCTTAGGAGCCCTGAACCACCTCGGATAAAACAGTGTGGTCTGGGCAGAGATTCTCCATGAACTGAAGGCAACCTTGTTGGGGAGAAAACCCACCACCACTGAATCTTAGCAACCAAGTGGAGCCAAGAAACAAGAGCTGGAGCAACCTTTAATTTGACTAAAGAGACCTGCCCCAGCCTAAATATCAGAGTCAGCAGCCCGCAGCCCAGATCTGAAGACTTCCATGCAGGTTAGAACGCTTTCTCATCAGCCAATGCCTTGCCAGACCCACGGGCTAGGTGGCCAAGTGCTGACTCAGAGTGTCATGGGCCCTGGAGGCCTTGGCTAGAGGATCAGGGAGATGGGACAAGGAGCAAGGGGCCATGAGGCCAGGGATCTCAGCATTCCAGGATAATAGGGCAGGAAAGGGCAGAGTGGAGGGGAGGGCATGACATTGAGCTCCACACAGCAGAACTTAGTCTTGCATGAAACTGGGAGGCCCAGATCTAGGCGCTCCGTGGCTATGAAGCAAAAGATCACAGGACCTGGGGGTCAAAATGAATGGTCCTGCTGCTAGAAGACCTGGGACCGGCCTTCAAGCCATTGGACAGAAAACTCTAAGCTCCCTCTGCCTGGATGTGGGAAGCTGAAAGGGCACACCCATGGCTGGGAGAGGACTGGAGCCATGTGGGCCAGCGAGGCTTGGCCTCAAGCCACAGGGCAGGTCTAGAGGGATCACCTCAGCAGCTGGGCAGCCACTGGAGCCACAGGCTCCTGGGAGATCTGGGCTCAGGTGACCATAGAGGCAGGGCAGTGAGCACCAGCAGCTAGACAGCCATTAGTGCTGCGTGTACTGGGAAGGCTTTGGCTCAGGTGAACCAGGAAAAGGGAAGAGATTACCCCAGTGCTTAGGCAGCCATTACAGCCAAGTGCTCCAGGGAGGTTTGAACTCAAGTCACCTGGAGGAGTTAAGTTATCAGCCAAGCAGCAGGGCAGCCACTGAAGCCAAGAGCAACAGGCAGGTCTGTTTTCAGATGACCCTGGTGGAGTGAAGTGATTGCTCAGTGGCTAGTTATCCATTACAGTCAAGTGCACCAGCAGACTTGAGCTCAGGTGACCTAAAACCCACTGCTGTTGAGGGAGTGAAATGATCACCCCAGCAGCTATGCAACATTGATGTCATGTGTGCCAGGGAGGGCTTGGCTCAGGTGACCTGATGAAGAGAAGTGATCACCCCAGCAGCTCAAAAGCCACTGAAGCCAGATGTGTTGGAGAGGCCTGGACTCAGGAGACTGTAGAGGAGTTAGATGGTCACTCCAGTGACTAGCCAGCCACTGGAGTCCAGTGCACCTGGGAGGCTTGAGCTCAGGGGACCCAGGGCAAAAGGAGTGATTGCCCAGTGGCTAGGCAACCAATGAACAAAGCTCTTGCAGGTTCCTGCCCAATCCAGAGGCAATGGAAACAGTGGCAGCAGTTGCTGCTGCAACTTGGAAAAGAAGTCACAAGCAAGTAACCACCCTCTCTCCCTATACCTGAGACTGTGGCTGAGGCTCAACAAGAGATCTGCCCAAACCAGAGGCAGCTGAAGCAGCAGAACTTGAGTCCTACCCACCTTGGAGTGGCTGAAAAAGTGCAGCACTTGTGCAAGTGACCTGCTCTCTGCCCACAGGCAGAAGCAGTAGTGGTGCTGCTGAAAGCAGGTACTACTGCCCCACCCAGGAGCTGATCCAGCAGCAGACCAGTGCAGGACAGTAAGAGCTATCAACAGAAAATAATCAGACTGCATGGAGAATCTATGACCCACCCCCTAACAGAGTTACACTGGTCAGGCCAACTAAACTATTAAGTCTCTTTCACTGCAAAAACTTCCAGATGGCTTGGAGACAACAACTAGTCTCTAAACACCTGAAGAAGCAGACTACTATGGCTTCTGAAAACTCCCAAAATAAAGCATCAACAGATTTCCCAGATGAAGAAGACTTCTTACAACTATTGGAGACAGACTACAAAAGATTGATGTACATAGCTGTGCACAATATCAGGAGAGACATCAGGCAAAATTTAGCACAGCACACTGAAAAGTTAAATAAGCTGCAAGAAGTACTTGACCAGCAACAATCTGAAATTCAACAGACTAACAATAAAACATCCAAGCTTGATAAGTCAATAAAAAGTCAAAGGAGCAGGATTGAAGACATGGAAGGCAGAATTAGTGGACTTGAAGACAAAGTATGACATGAGCATACATTAAGAAAAGTCAGATAAAAGACTCAAGAGTGAAGAATCCCTAAGAGTGATGTGTGATTCTATGAAGGGAAATAATATTTGTGTTATTGGAGTACCAGAATAAGGTGGGATAGCTGAAAATACAGAGTGAATAGTTGAACACTGGCTGATAGAAAACTTCCCTGATATCATGAAAGACAGGATAGATCCCACTCAAGATAGATCCCAAAAGAAATGCACCAAGGCATATCATAATCAAGCTCAATAAAACTAGAGATAAGGAGAGACTACTGAGGGCAGCCAGATATAAGCAAAAAACTAACCTATAAAGGAAAATTACTAAGACTAAGCTCACACTACTGAGCTGAAATGATGTTGGCCAGAAGACAGTGTGATGACTGCAAGGGTGAGGAGGGTGGGAGGGCAAGGGGAGAGGATTTAGATTAGATAGTTATTAGAAATTTGGTTGGGTGAAATTGGTGACAATACACATTAGTAAGAAGATCAATATTAATGGGACTTCGACACAACTTATGTACTTCTCCTCGCTTGACCCACTATTGTAAGCACAGAGTACGTACACTTTTCATTTTTTATTTAATAAAAAAAATCAAACTATTGAAATAATACAAAGCTTCTTCTCAGACCACAAAGCCGTAAAACTAGAAATCAATAACAGAAAAAATATGCAAATTAAATCAATACCATGGAGAAACTGAATAACACTTTGCTCAAGAACTACTGAGTAATAGAAGAAATCAAGGATGCAATAAAGAATTTTATAGAATCAAATGAGAATGAAGATTCATCCTACCAGAATCTATGGGATACAGCTAAAGTAGTGCTCAGAGGTCAACTCATCTCAATAAACACACATATCCAAAAAGAAGAAAAGGCACAAATCAAAGAGTTAACTCATCAACTTGAACAACTAGAAAGATCTCAGCAAAAGAACCCACCAGGCTCCAGAAGAAAGCAAATTATTAAAATTAGAGCAGAAATAAATAAAAGAGAAAATAGAAAAAATAATTGAAAGAGTAGACAAGTCCAAAAGCTAGTTTTTTGAAAAGGTCAACAAAATTGATAAGCCATTGGCCAAACTGACAGAAGAAAAACAAGAGAAGAAAAAACAATAATCCAAATTAGAAATGAGATGGGTGATATCACAGAAGACCCTGTTGAAATTAAAAAGAATCATGCAAGACTACTATGAAAAACTATAATAAATTTGAAAACCTAGAGAAAAAGGACAATTTTCTGGGAAAATGCCACCTACCTGAACTAGTAAAATCAGAAATAGAACAACTAAAAACAAACTGATTACAAAAGAAGAAACTGAAAAGGTAGTTAAAAAAAACTTCCATCCAAAACAGCCCTGGACTGGATGGCTTCACTGAAGAATTCTATCATTCAGAGTTAATACCACTACTTCTAAAGGTATTCCACAGTATAGAAAAGTATGGGAAATCATGTTAAACTCTCTTGAAATAAGTTCAGCCATCTTGGATGCTGAACCATTACTTCAACTCTGTACAAGTTCTTGTACTGTTTGTGTACTGTAACTTAGAGGCAGTCTGGGAATACTTCCAAGCCCTTGGCCCGAACATGCAGAACAATATATAACCGAAACTGTGCCCAACTGACTTAGTTACTGTATATTTTAGTTCCTTGTATGCCCAGTTCCAAAAGAGTGTAAATACTGTAATAAAACTTTGCTCTGGGCTCTGGGCTCAGGATAGCTGTTAGCCCCCTCACTCCCAAACTGTCTCATGTCTATTCTTTCCTAAAGTTCTCGGCATCAAGCCTCCTCCACCCATGTTCGTTGGGGAACTCTCTGATCTCTGACAGAAAAGGATGGTATATGTCATGGGTTGAATTGTGTCCCCCCAAAAATATGTGCAGCCGTGTGGCTGGGTCATGATTCCCAGTATCTTGTGACTGTCCTCCATTCTGTGGTTTCACTAAACTGTATGCTAAAGAGGCTGCAAATTCCTGCATAGGATTACTTCCTTGCTCTGCAGTAGGGGGAGTTTCCCTGGAGCGTGGCTTGCCCCACCCTTAATGTTTTCAGCTTGCAAGAGATAAAAGGAAAGAGAAAGCAAGGAGAATTGGGAATCTCGCACCATCAAGAAATCTGCACCGGGAGAAGAGCGTGTCCTTGAGACCTGAGGTTCCTGTGCCAAGATGCTCCCTGGACAAAGACTGATGCAATACCAGACTTTCCTCCAGAGCCAACAAGGGAAAAGCCTTTCCCTGGAGCGGACACCCTGAATATGGACTTGCAACTTACCGGACTGTAAGAATAAACCTTCCTTTGTTGAAGCCATCCACTCTGCGGTATTTCTGTCAGAGCGGCACTAGCTGACTGAAACAGAATACTCCCAAATTCATTCCGTGAAGATAGTATAACTCTGGTACCCAAACCAGGTAAAGGTAGCACAAAAACAGAAAATCACAGACCAATATTTCTCATGAACTTAGACACAAATATCCTTAACAAAATCCTGCCTAATAGAGTTCAACAACACCAGAAAGATAGTTCATCACTACCAGGAAGGATTCATACAGAGATGCAGGGATAGTTTAACATAAAGAAAACAATTAATGTAATCAATCACATAAAATAAAAGACAATAACCACCTGATTCTTTCAATCAAAGCAGAAAAGGCATTTGATAAAGTCCCAAATCAATTCATGTTAAAAACTCTAAGCAAAATAGAAATAGAAGGGAACTTCTTCAACACAATATAGGCTATCTACACTAAACCAACAGCTAACATCATATTTAATGGAGAGAAGTTGAAAACATACCTCTTAAGAATAGGTACTACACAAAGATGCCCGTTGTCACCACTTCTTTTTTCTTTTTTAAAAATTTTATTTTTTTATTAATTACAGTAAACAAATAACATTTCTCATTTATGATATACCCTCAGGCCCCCTACCCACCCAACACAGCCATTTTCTTCTGTGAATAATTCCCTTGTTAAGTCCTTGTAACAGGGGTCTCGTACAAAATTTGTCCTTTTGACACTGATTTCACTCAACATGATCTCTTCCAAATGAGACCATGTTATGAGATGTTTTCTAAAATTGGAATTGTTTTTTATCATAGCATAGTGTTCCATTGAGTATATGTACCATATACTCAATGGTACCATATGTACCATTCATCTGTTGATGGGCATCGAGGTTGATTCCAACTTTTTGCTATTGTGGACTGTGCTGCAACAAACTTTCATGTACAAGTGTCTGTTCCTGCATTGTCACCACTTCTGTTCAACATTGTTCAGGAGGCCCTAGCCAAAGCAATCAGACATGATAAAGAAATAAGGGGTTTCCAAATTGGCAAAGAAGAAGTCAAAGTATCGCTATTTGCAGATGATATGATCTTATACACGGAAAACCCTAAAGAATCCACCAAGAAACTACTGGATCTAATATAAGACTTAAGTAAATTATCAGGATGCAAGATAAACATACAAAAATCAATGGGATTCCTTTACACCAACAAAGAGACAACCAAAGAGGAAATCACTAGATCATTACCAATTACTATAGTCTCCAAGATGATAAAATACCTGGCAATAAATCTAACCAGACATGTAAAAGACATATACAAAGCAAACTACAAGTCCCTGCTGCAAGAAATGAAAAATGACTTACACAAGTGGAGAAATCTACCTTGCTCCTGGATAGGAAGACTTAACATTGTGAAAATGTCTATACTACCCAAAACAGTCTATATACACAATGCAGTCCCAATTCAACCTCCAGTGACATTTTCTAACAAGATGGAGAAACAAATCACCAACTTCATATGGTAAGGAAGGAAGTCACAGCTAAGTAAATTACTACTAAAGAAGAGGAACGAAGTGGAAGGCTTCATGCTTCCTGACCTTAAAACCTACTACACTGCCACAGTAGTCAAGACAGACTGGTACTGGCACAAAAATGGTAGACTAATGGAACAGAATTGAAAATCCACATATAACTTCATCCACATGTGAATAGCTGATGTTTGATAAAGGCCCAAAGACAGTGACTTGGGGTAAAGACAGTCTCTTCAACAAATGGTGTTGGCAAAATTGGATATCCACATTTCAAAAAAATGAAACAAGACCTTTATCTCACACCATGCACAAAAACTAATTCAAAATGGATAGAAGACCTAAAAATAAAAGCTAAAACAATAAAATTCTTGGAAGGAAAAATTGGGAAGACGATATAAGCACTAATTCATGGCATCAACAGTCTACCAAAAATCACCTTCAATCATCAGAAACAAAAGTATATAATTGGGAACTCTCAAAAATTAAACACACTCATCCAAAGCCTTCATCAAAAGAGTAGGAAGACCACCTACAGAGAGGGAATGAATATTTGCCTACCACGCTTCAGTCACCACCTAATCTCTCTAATCTCCACCATACTGCAAAACCTCTACAAGAAAAAGAGAAACAACCCAATTAAACAACGGGCCAGTGACATGAACAGGCACTTCACCGGAGAAGACATACAGGTTACCTACAGATACATGAGGAAATGTTCACAATAGCTAACCATCAAAGAAATCCAAATCAAAACCACAATGAGATACCATCTCAGCCCAACAAAGATGGCAATACATCAAAAAACAAGCAAAAAAAAAAAAAAAAACACAGAATAATAAATGCCAGAAAAGACGTGGAGAGATTGGAACTCTTCCACACTGTTGGTGGTACTGTGAGATGGTTCAACCACTATGGAAATTGATTTGACGCTTTCTTAAAAAACTAGAAATAGAAATACCATATGATCCAGCAATCTCATTCCTTAAAATCTATCCCAAAGAAATAATGAATACCACTCAAACTGATACTTGCATGCCAATGTTTATTTCAGCTCTCCCCACAATAGCAAAAAGTTGGAACAACCTAGATGTCCATCAAAGACAAACGGTTAACAAACTGTGGTATATTAATACAATGGAATACTACACAGTGATAAGAAACACTGATGGCTTAGATAAATACCTGTCAAAGTGGAACCACCTAAAGGAAATTATGCTGGGTGAAATTAGCAAGACACAAAAGGACAAATTTTGTATCAAACCTTTATTATAAGGATATAACAAATCATTCAAGCATAGTAAAAATCAATATTTGATGGTTACAAGGAGGCAGGGAGGAAGAAGGATTTTTACAAATTAGATACCGGTTAGGATTATGAATGGGTGACAGCACGCACTAGAAATGGGGTACCCACAACTACTCAACCTCAAAACAAAATTGTCCTGAATGTGGACCACCTCTTTGAAAGAACAGAGAAATGGGGTCTTGGGGGGCACACTCTCAGGGGACATCTAGATTAATTGGGATACCCAAAGTTTTTCTCTCCCTCTCTCAAAATATTGCTCCACATACCACCTCTGTGAATGGTGACTTGGGTCTTAAAAGCTAGCAAGCTGTCATCTAAAATAGCAGCAAATTGTTCCAATCCACCTGGACCTCGGTCAAATGGAAGACATCAAAGACAGGAGAAAAATATGAACTCACCAGATGGAAGGGGCCATATCAGCCATAGCCTGCTTCAGCATGTGACCAGAATAACTAGATTCAACGTGGGACCAGAAGAGCTTGATGGTGCCCAGCAGCCACAAATGACAGCCTAGATGGGGTATATGGGGCAGAGCTCTGGGCACAGCAGGTGATGGAGTAGAGAGCAGAGCTAGAACTCTACCAAAGGACCACACTTGATGGTCCTTCTGAACGGATCATGTCTCCTAGACTCTAACACCAAACTGTATCCAGCATCAGGGCCATCTCCCCAGACAAAGACTGACCTACACCATACAAAATATAGAGTGACACTGGAGGAGAACAAACCTTTAAAAGTGTGCATTGGGTTGTCAGAGGGACAGTTTGCTGGAGCCAAGTTAATTGGGTGAGGAAGGCCAGACCTTTATCTAAAGGTCACAGGAAGGTTCTGAACAAAAGGGGAAGTGCTGTCCCGTGGGCCAGGAGGTGGCAGCTAGAATGGAATAGAAGTGAAAGTTCTGGTTGTTATATGGCAACATAATATAGACTGTAAAACTGTTCTTAATTCACAATAAAAAGAAAAAAAATCTTTCATGAAAATTTTCAACACATTAAAATTTCAGCTGATTTATAAAATGTGTTTCCTTCCCTGATAAATTGGTCTGTAGAGCATTTTCAAAGCACTAAAGTGACATTTGTACCCCTATTACCATCATTCTTTAACATACTAGCTGATCAATCGTAGCGTATCTGAATTCAACGAAAAATAATAAATCATTTTCTAAAACACATTTTCTTCCTTCAGATTTTTTTTTAACGTGATTAAGCAAAAGCATATAATCCAAATTAAGTGCACATGTCTGCTGATCTGCAGCTCCCTCTGCTCTTCTTGTCTGGTGACATCACAGTCCTATTTTTCATTTTATACTTGTCATATCCTCACAGTCTCCTGTCCTCTCCTCTCTACACACTCCCCTCCATCTAGAAAGAGACCAGTAGGACAGTCTCCTATAAATGCATGGAAACATAAAGTACACACATCATATTGTCACATTGTGTCCCCAAGTCCAAAATGTTGATCTTGGTAGTGTTTTCTGGAAAAGGGCGGCAGCAGGTATATGGGCCATGTTCCCAGGGGATCCTCTAAGCCATCGCACCATCAATTGTGGTCTTTTAGCAGAGTTTTTGAGCTGTACCCCTCTTTTTCTTGTGTTGCCACAAGGACTCCACATTGTGTGCCCCATCACGGCTGTCTTTGGTGGTAGCTGGGCACTACCTGGTTCTTCAGGTCACATGTTAACACAGTCACCCATTCACATGGGTCCTTCTGTCTCCTAGCTACTTTTTTCCTCATGTTTTTGTTGTTCTTGGTGATCATCTGTTCTGGATAAGTTGGGACGATTTTGTGTACCTCAGATGGCAGCTTTCTAGCTTTTAAGACCCCTAGACACAACACTCACTATCATGGGGTGCAGAGACTCTCTTCACAATAGGCTAGTTATACCAATTAGTACCGATGTCCCCTGAGAGCATGGTCCCCAGACCCTGCCCTTGCTACTCGATCCTTACAATATTGGGTTAAGATTAGAAGAGTTTTCAGTTTATGTTGAAGTCTGGTAAAGTTGATCTACTTTCTACTATGTGCAGTCACTGCTGTCACCCAACCAAATTTGTATCAACTATTTATCTAATCTGTGACCAACACTCTCCCTCCCTCCTTCCCTCCCCTTCTTCTATACATAAGTCTATTTTTAAGTTTTTATAATGGGGGTCTCATACAATATTTGTCCTTGTGCTGCCGACTGATTTCATTCAGCATAATGTCTTCCAGTTGAAACCAGGTTACTAAGATGCTTCCTAAAATCATCATTGTTCTTTATCATGCTTAGTGTTCCATTCAGTATGTGTACCATAGTTTATCCATTCATTCACTGATGGCCATCTAGGTTGATTCCACCTTTTTGCTATTGTGGACTGTGTTGCAATATGTTCTTCTGCATGCATCTGTTTGCATGACAGCCTTTGTTTCTGTAGGATATATTCCAAGCACTGGAATTACTGCATCAAATTGTATATCTATTTCCAGCTTTTTAAGGAAACACTAAATTGCTTTCCACAGTGGTTGTACATTTTGTATTCCCACCAGCAGTGTAGAAGAGTTCTGATCTCTGCAGTCTCCCAGTATTTGTTGTTTTGTATTTTTGGTGTCATGGTCAATCTTTTTGGGGTGAGATGGTACCTCGCTTTAGTTGTAATTTGAATTTGTATTATAGCTAATGATTGTGAGCATTTTCTCATGTGTCTTTTGGCTGCTGGGATGTCCTCTTCGGTGAAGTGTCTGTCCATCTCCTTTGCCCATTACTTAAATGAGTTATTTACATATTTTTGATTTTTGCAGTGCCTTGTAGATTACATAAACCAGACATCAATCTGACCTGTAGTTGACAAATACTATGTCCCATTCTGTCTGTCGATGGTCTTTTAACTCTTTTGATAAAGTCATTGGATCAGTAAAAGGTTTTGATTCTTAGTAGTTCTCATTTACCTATTTTCTCTTCTGTTGATCATGCTTTGTCGGATTTTGAAGTCTGTCTAAGGTGTGTATTAAAACTTCCACTGTTGACCCTATTTTTTCTTGCATGATCTTTATTGTTTTAGATTTGATCTTTAGGCCTGTAATCCATTTTGAGTTAGTTTTTGTGTAAGGTAGGAGATACGGCTCTTGTTTTAATTTTTTGCACATGGCTATCCAATCTTACCAGCACCATTTTCTAAAGAGACTGTTTTTACTCAGTCTACAATTTTAGGGCCTTTGTCAAGTATCACCTGTTGATAACAAGATGGTGGCATCTCTGGGGTCTCAACTCTATTCTGTTGGTCTACATGCCTCTTTTTGTACCAGTACCAGACTATTTTGACTACTGTGGCAGTGTAAATAGGTTCTAAGGTCAAGTAGTGTGAAGCCTCCCACTGAGTTCTTCTTCAGTAGTGTTTTACTTATCCGGGGTTTCTTCCCTTTCCAAACAAAGTTGGTGATATGTTGCTACATGTCACTGAAAAAGACACCAGAATTTGTATTGGGATTGCACTGTATATATAGATCACTTTGAGTTTGGTTTGGGGTAAAATAGACATTTTCATAATGTTGAGTCTTCCTATCAAAAAGTAGAGTAGGTTTCTCCATTTACTCAAGTCTCTTTTGGTTTCTGGCTGCACTTTCTTGTAGTTGTCTCTGTCGAGGTCTCTTATTTCTCTAGTTAGATTTATTCCTATGTAGTTTATCTTCTTGGGGCATAGTAAATGGTATTTATTTGGTGATTTCTTCTTTGACGATCTTTTTGTTGCTATTAAGGAATTCTGCTAATTCACTTATGTTTATCTTATATCTTGATACTTTTCTGAACTCTTCTATTAGTTCCAGCAGTTCACTTATGGATTCTTTAAGATTCTCTACATACACAGTCATAACTTCTGCAAATAGTGAAACATTTTCACTTCTTCTTCACTGATGCAGATGCCCTTTATTTCTTTGTGTCATCTAATCACTCTGACTAGAACCTCTATTACAATTTTGAATAGAAGTGGTGAGAGTGGGCATCCTAGAACCCATTCTCAAGGAGAATTCTTTCAGTCTGTCTCCACTGGAGATGATGTAGGCAGTTGGCTTTGCATAGATGCCCCTTGTTGCACTGAGGAACTTCCCCACTATTCCTTTTCTGCTGAGAGGTTTTAGCATGAATGGGTGTTGGATTTTGTCAAATGCCTTTTCTGCATCAACTGATAAAATCAGATGATTCTTGTCTTTTGTGCTATTTATGTGGTTGATCACATTAATTGTTTTTCTAGTGTTGAACCAGACTTGCATCTCAGGTATGAATCTAACTTCATCATAGTGAACTATTTTTCCGATACAGTGTTGAATTCTACCAGCAAGGATTTTGTTGAAGATTTTTGCATCTAGCTTCTTGAGTGATATTGGTCTGTAATTTTATTTTTTGTGGGATCTTTGCCTGGCTTTGGTATCAGGGTTATGTTGACTTCAGAGAATGAATTTGGAAGTATTCCACCCCCTGCTATGCTGTGAAATAGTCTCAGAAATACTAGAGTTAACTCCTCTCTAAAAGTTTGGTAGAATTCTGTGGTGAAGTCACCTGGGCCAGGACTTTTTTTGTTGGTAGTTTTTTGATGACTTTTTCAATCTCTTCCTTTGTGATGAGTTTATTAAGTGGTTCTACTTCTCCTTGTGATCATTTTGGTAGGTGATATGAATCTAGAAATTTGTCCATTTCCTCTACATTTTCAAATCTGATACAATAGAGTCTTTCATAATATTCTGTTATGATACTTTTGATTGCAGTTGAGTTTGTTGTGACATCTCCCATCTCACTTCTTATTGTGGTTATTTGTTTCCCCTCCTGTTTTTCTTTTGTAACCTTAGCCAACGGTTTATAAATTTTGTTAGTCTTTTCAAAGAACCATCTTTTGGTTTTGTTAATTTTTTCAATTGTCCTTTTATGCTTTAATTTGTTTAGTTCTGCTTAAATCTTTATAATCTGTTTTCTTCTGGTATCTGAAGGGTTCTTCTGTTGCTTTCTTTCTACTTGTTCAAGCTGTAGGGCTAATTCTTTGGTTTGAGTCCTTTCTTCATTCTGGATGTGTGCATTTATAGGGATAAATTGACCTCTGGGCAATGTTTTTACTGCATCTCATAGATTCTGGTAGGATGTGTTTTCATTATCATTTGAGTTCATAAATTTCTTTATTTTGTCCTTGATTTATTCTATAACTCATGGATTTCTAAGCAAAGTGTTCAGTTTCCTTGAGTTCAAATTTCTACCTATGTTTTTTTCTTCTATTGATTTCCACTTTTATGGCTTTATGGTCTGAGAACGTGCTTCACAGTAAGTCAATGGTTTTGATTTTGTTCAGACTTGCTTTCTGTCCTGACACATGGTCTATTCTGGAAAATGTTCCATATGCATTGAAGAAGAAGGTATACTTATCTATTGATGGGGGAAAAGTCCTATATATGTCCATGAGATCTAATTGGTTAATTGTTGCAATAAGATTTTCTGTATTTTTACTGAGCTTTCTTTTGAATGATCTGTCCATTACTGAAAGTGGACTTTTGAAGTCTCCAACTACTATTGTGAAGTGATCTATCTCAGTTTCCAATGTTGTCAGTGTTTGTTCAATGTATTTAGATGCTCTGGTATTGAGTGCATAAATATTTAATATTAAATTCTACTTATGTATTGACCTTTCAGCAATAAATAGTGGCAGCCTTGTCCACAATGGTGGATTTTACTTTAACATGTATTTTATATGAGATTAGTATTGCTGCTCCTGTTCTTCTTTGTATGTTGTTATCTTGGTTTATATTTTTCCATCCTTTAGTTTTCAGTTTGTTTATATCTTTGAGCCTTAGGTGTGTTTATTGTAAGCAACATATTGGTGGATCATGTCTTTTGATCCAGGATGTCACTCGCTGTGTCTTTATTGGATTGTTCAGTCTGTTTACATTCAGTGTAATGATTGGTAGGTATGTGTTTAATGCTGTCATTTTGGTGCCTTTATTTTGTGTTGTTGATGTTTTCTGTGTTGGTCTTAATTTTCTGCTCTGGGTCATTCTTCCTTATGGGTTGAATTTTCATCTTCAATGTTGGTTTTGTGTTTGTTGAGTGTCCTATATTATTTTTCTTGTTTTGATACATTGCACTGTTGTTTTGCTTTGCAGCTACCCCTCTAATCCCCCTTACTGTTCTAAGTTCAATCCAGACTTCAACTTCTGCATAGCTTTTTAATTTCCTCTCTTTCTGAAAGGGTTTTACCTAATGTCATACATCCCTCTTTTTAGTGTAATGATGTCATAGTTTTCATATTCGATGACTGGTTCCCTTACTTTAATATTGTCACTTTCATTGAGCACTGGGACTTCTCTGAGTAGGATTCTGGATGCTGTGTCCTGCATTGCGTTCTTAAGTACACACTTGATATTTTTGTTTTTCTAGGCAAAGATCTTTTTTCTATACTTCTTGTAGTATGGGTTACATTTTTATAAAGTCTCTAAGCTTCTGTTTATCTGAGAATGTCTTAATTTCACCATCATACCCAAGAGACAATTTTGTAGGGTATATAATTCTTGGTTGAAGGTGTTTCTCCTTCAAGGTTTTGAATGTGTCATCCCACTGCATTCTTGTGAACAGCGTTTCTGCAGAGAAGACAGACAAAAGCCTACAGGCCTTCCCTCTGAGTGTTAGCTTTGCTTTGAGTCTCTCTTCCTTTAAGAGTTTCTGCTTATGTTTCATTTTATTAAGCTTGACTATAATATGTCTTGCTGTCTTCCTTTTGGCATCTAGTTTTTGCAGCATTTGATATGCGTCTTTTTTATGACTGAGTGAAAATATACATTCCCATATAAATTTACATGCCCACCTATATGCAGCTTCCACTGCTCTCCCTGCCTGGTGACAGCTCACTGTTCCTCTCTGCTCCATATATGTTTCATCCTCCCAACAGTCTCCTTTTTCCTCCTCTTCACCCACTCTCCTTCTTCCAGCCAGAGGTCAGCAGGATGATATCCTATAGATGCATAGAACCATAAAGTGCATCCAATATATGGTCATCACCAAGTCCAATCCATTCATGTCCAATGAGTGGACCTTTGTTATGATTTATTGGCAAGAGCAGCATCAGGGCCGGGGGCACAGTCCACAATAGCAAAAAGATGGAATCAACCCAGATGCCCAACAACAGAGGAATGGATAGGTAAACTATGGTATATATACTCAATAGAGCACTATGCAATGATAAAGAATAATGATGATTCCAGGAAACATCTCATAACCTGGTTTCAACTGGAAGACATTATGTTGAGTGATATGCATCTTGAGAACCTATGTTCTCCTCTTCCCTAATTTTCAGGGAAGTTTTCTGTCAGCAACTCTACAAGAATATTCTGTATTTTCAGCTATCCTTCTCTGTTCAGGAACTCCCATTATTCATAGACTATTCCTCTTAATAGAGTCCCACATGTTTCTTAATACTTCTTCGTTTTTCTGATTTATTTTCTTGATTTCTCATCATAAACACTGATGTCAGTTGTTCTGTCCTCAAGCTCCCTAACTCTAGCTTCTATTTCCTCAGTTCTGCTCTTTTGTCTCTGTATTAAATTGTCTAAGTCTGTAATTTTATTGCAGATCTGGTGGATTCTAGACCATTGGTCTTTCATCAGTTCACGTAGGTTGCCTAATTTTTCAGTTTTTTCTGCTACATTTTGTTTAATATCTAGGAGTACTCTACGTGTAATTCTTTTGTACTCGACCTTCAATAGTTTCAGAAAGACTTCTTCATCTGGGAAGTTTTTTTGATTCTTCATTTTGGGAGTTCTCCAGAGCCATGGTGGACTGTTTCTTTTAATGGTTTAACTATTGATTGTTGCCTTTGTGTCATCTAGAAGCTGTTCAGTTTCTCTGCTGTTACTTCAACAGGGGCTGAGGCATAGTTCTAAGAAAGGAGGTGGTTGCCCATCACCTCTCTGTACTCCTCTTGTGACTGGCTTCAGTGATCTCTTTGGAGTGGCAGGCTCTGCCTCCTGGCTGGCAAAGATTGCACCCTACTTAAGGAGTCACTGGGGTGGGGGGCATCATCCTATGGTATGATGTGGGTCAGTGAACGGTGGAGGAGATGCTGCTGGGCCACTCAGCAGTCAGTTCTCCAGGTGGTCTTATTTTAAGATGGTACTTCACTACTAGGCAAGGAGGTATCCAACAGATACCAAAATCAGTCAGGCCCTCAGTTGTGGCTGACCCCACCTTCCAGGTGACAACAAAAGCATCTCATAGGCCAGCCCCAGGTGCTATGACATGGTTCAAAGTAAGGAGGGATTACAATCTTGCTGCCATTCTCTGCTAAGCCCCACCTGTACCTGTAGGCGGCACTGTCAGCACTTTCCAGACAAGGGCTGCTGCTCTGTGTGGTAGTTAGCCACAGGTGAGGCCTCCAGGTGAATGACTTCATCTCCCTGCTAACCAAGATGGTATCTTGCCTGAGCTGCCCTGCCTGCTGTGACACAGCAGAATCTATGGTGCAGCTCAGAAAAGAGAGGGTTGAAGGACAGTGGTGTCCTCAGTCAGAAGCTGGGCTCTCAATATGTGGCTGTCCCAAGCACAGTCTCTCTGTTGCACTACACACTGTTTACTCAAGCAGTGCATTTCAGTGTATTAGCTGGCTCATGCCCAAACACCACCTCCCAGATAACAAAGAGGGTGTCAGTAAATGCAGTCCTCCCAAACAGAGAGTAAAGCAGAAGCAGGACTCAGTGCTGCTGTTTCATCTTTCAGAGAGATTGTTACCCCTTTTCTGTTGTGTAGTCCAATCTGACAACCCTAAGCCAGATCTTGGGGCTCCCTAGATGTCCACAATGCTCTCTTCAATTATCATTCCAGGTCTTATTTCTCAGAGGGAATTGAGGAGACATGTGCCTAGTCCACCATCTTGGCCCCTCCTCCCTTCAGATTTTTTTTTTTTTGCTACAAATATCATGCTTCTGTAATATGACAGATTTATGCTAAAATATTTTAAAGCTGAAAGAATTCTGCAGCTTTCTCCAGTACCTATCAACTTCTCTTCTGATGATTTTTTTAAGTTACACTGAGTTTTCCCCATTCATTGTCACTATCAAGCCCATCATACTCCAGTCTGTTTTATTCTGTTGCTAAGAAACAAGGTTTCCTCATTATGTGCAGTCCTCAAGTGCCAGCTTTGCTAGTGAGTTAAGAATACATTTTTTAGGGGATTATTCTCTATATAATAACATCCAGTCTGTATGTTTGTGGATTTATATATGATGACAATATTTTTGGTTTTTTGTCTTAAACTACAGTAAAATGAGCTACAAATTTACCAACTGTCAACCTTAAAGAAAAGCAACGAGCTCACTGCTGCATTAAAATCTAATCACTTGCACAGAATTTATGCTTTAAAATTTTTGTACATAATGACTATATTAATAGATTTTCTTCCCTAAATCTAACCATCTAACATAACACAAATTTTAAAAAACCACCACTTTTTCTCTGGAGATATGCACACAGGTGTAGGGAGATTCACTTTCCTCCAAAAAGTTTTATTCTTTTCAGGCAACAGAAGGATTCTAGGATAATACAGAATTATCAGTGCTAATTCTCCAGTTTTTCAGGAGTCAGTGGTGTTAACCACTCTACATAAGTTAGTGCATGAATGAAACTAGTCTGGGACTTAGGGTAGACATCTGGGTGGCACTCTTTGTTCCATTGTGTACCAGTCAAGTTGCTGGCCCTCTAGAGTACTATTTTTCTTTCCCTAATCACAAAATGAAAATAATAATTATACCTGTCTACCCACCTTAATAATTTACATGAAATAATATGTTTGAAATCTCCTTGTAAATAAAAATGTATTGTCATCAAGTCAATTCCAACTCATAGCAACCTGTAGTACAGAGTAGAGCTGTCTTGTAAAGTTTCTGAGGACCAACTGGTAGATTCAAACTGCTGACCTTTTGGCTAGCAGATATAGCACTTAAACACTATGGCACCAGAGTTTTCCTTTGTAAATATAAAACCCAAACAAATATGCAAAAATATGAATACATTACTTAGATCAGAGAAAGAAATAAGTTTGAGATTTTTCTGCATTTTCCTTCCCAAGGAAAATAATAAAATACATGTCAGGAAAAAAGCAGATAGTGATTCAAACTGTTAAAAATAAAAAACAAACCCTCTATTTGTAGCTATATAGTGATGAGAAACTAGAAATACACCTGCTAGAACTTTGAGTTTTGCTCATAAAAAATGTTATGGTGTCTACAATTTCTGTAAAGACTGATCATATGGCCACATTGTTATCACATAGATATTAAATTATCACTGAGAAAATGACTCATACAACCCTATGCACAACAGAACAAAACACTGCCCAGTCCTGTACCATGCCCACAATCATTTTTGTGCTTACGCCCACTAGTGCAGCCATCTTGTTGTCAATCCATCTTGTTTAGGGTCTTTCTCTTTTACACTGACCTCTCACTCTACCAAGCACAATGTCTTTCTCCAGGGACTGATCGCTCCTGACAACATGTCCAAACTATATGAGACGCAGCCTCGCTATTTTTCCTTCCAAGAAGCACTCTGGTTGTACTTTTTCCAGAACAGATCTGTTGGTTCTTTTGGCAGTCTGTGGTACATTCGATATTCTTCTCCAACATCACAATTCAAAGGCACAAATTCTTCTTCTGTCTTCCTTATTCATTCTTCAGCTTTTGCATGAATATGATGTGATGGAAAATACGATGGCTTGGGTCAGACACACCTGAGTCTTCAAGGTGACATCTTTACACTTTAAAGAAGTCTTTTGCAGCAGATTTTCCCAGTGCGATGCATCTTTTGAATTCTTGACTTCTGCTTTCATGGGCATTGATTGTGGAATCCAGTAAAATGAAATCCTTGACAACTTCAATCCTTTCTCATTTACCATGATGCTGCTTACTGGTCCAGTTGTGAGGATTTTTGTTTTCTTGATATCAAGGTGCAATCCATATACTCTAACAGCATTAAAAAGAGAAATACACAACTCCATAATAATAGTAGGAGACTGCAAGCTATCACTTTCAGTGAAGGACAGAATATCTAAGAAAAAAAGCTTAATAAAGTCACAGAAAATCAAAATGCCACAATCAACCAACTTGACCTCATAGATATATATAGAACACTCTACGTAACAGTGAACAAGTATGCTTTCTTTTCCAATCTTGTAAAGCAAGACTTAACAGAATTTGAATCATTGAAATATAAAAAAACATCTTTTCTGACCATAAAGCCATAAAAGTAGACATCAGTAACAGAAAAAACAAGGGAAACAAAAATTCTAACACATGGAAACTAAGCTACACTTTGTGCAAAAATGACTGGGTTGTAGAAGAAACCAAGGATGGAATAAAGAAACTTGCAGAATTAAATGTGAATGAAAACACATCCTACTAGAATCTTTGGGACACAGCAGAAGCAGCGCTCAGAGGTCAATTGATCTCAATAAACGTACACACCAAAGAAGAAGAAAGGGCCCAAACCAAAACATTAACCATACCGCTCAAACTAGTTAGAAAGAGAACAGCAAAAGATGCCCTCAGGCACCAGAAGAAAGCAAATGATAAAAACTAAAGCAGAACTAAATGAAATTGAAAATGAAATCTATAAGATACTGTAAAATATCAACAAGAAAAATACAAATAACCCAATTAAAAAAGGATATGAACAAGCACTTTACCGAAGAAGACATTCAGATAGCTAACAGATACATGAGGTAATGCTCATGATCATTAGCCATTAAAGAAATGTGAATCAAAAGTACAATGAGATGGCATCCCACCCAACAAGGCTAGCATTAATCCAAAAAGCACTAATAATAAATGTTTGAGAGGGTATTTGGTGACTGGAACTCTTCTACACTGTGGTCAGAATGTAAAATGGTGCAACAACTTTGAAAATCAATTTGACACTTCCTTTAAAAGCAATCTCACTCTTTGAGATATATCCTAGCAAAATAAGAGTTGTCCCAAATTAGGTATATAAGCACCAGTGTTCACTGCAACACTGTTTGCAATAGCAAGAAGATAGAATCAACCTACAAACCCATCAACAGATGAATGGATAAACAAATTATAGTATATTCAAATGTATAGTATATTCACAATGATGGATTTGTGAAATATTTCATAATATGGAGGAATCTGAAGGGCATTATGCTGAGTGAAACTACTCAATTGCAAAAAGAAAATACTATATGGGATCTCTTATAAGAATTCAAGAAAAGGTTTAACACCTCAGGAAACATTCTTTAATGGTTATGAGAGTGGGGAAGGAGGGCGGGGGTATTCACTAACTAGATAGTAGACAAGGATTATTTTAGATGAAGGGAAGGACAATGCACAATACAAGGTAAGTCAGCACAAAAGCTAAGAATGTTTCCTTAAAACAAACACTTTGAGGGACACAGTAGGAAGGGTAGGGAGACCCTGGAGACCATGATTTCAGGGGACATCTAGGTCCACTGATGTAGCAAAGTGTTTGAAGGAATTGTTCTGCATCGCACTTTGAAAAGTGTTGTCTATGGTCTTAAAAGATAGTGAGTGGTCATCTTGGTCCCAACCCACCTGGAGCAAAGGAGAATAAAGAACAACAAAGACATATAGAAAATATAAGCCTAAGAGACAGAAAGCACAACATAAACTAGAGACTGCATTAGCATGAGACCAGAAGAGCTACATGGAGCCCAGCCACCTTCAGTGAATGCCCTGACAGGGAACACAACAAAGTGTGCCTGACATAGCCAGAGAAAAGTAAAGTGCAGAAATCAAACTCTACTAAAAAGACCAGACTTGATGTCTGGCAGACTAGAGGGTCCCTGGAAAACATGGTCCCCAGACTCTCTGTTAGCCCAGAACTGAAACCATTTCTGAAGCCAGCTCTTCAGACATAAAGAAGCTTGGACCATAAGACATAAAATGATACTAGCAGCAAGTGTGTTTCTTCATTTATGGGATACACGAGACTGTCTGGGCAACTCCGGTCTAGAGGAGAGTTGAGAACGCATATGGGGACAAAAGGTGGTTGAACTGTGACAGGAATGCAGAGTGGAAAGGAGGAGTGTGCCATCACAGTGTGGGGAGAGCAACAAAGTTTACATAACAATATGCTTGTAAGCTCGTGTGTGACAAACTGACTTGAATTGTAAATTTTCACTTAAAGCGCAGTGAAATATATATTTTTTAAAGATAAAAAAAGATTGTAGCTCCCTCCCCCAAAAAGAGAACACAATGGGATAACTTGTATGAAAGTTTGAAAAGAAAAAAATAATGCCAACCAAGAATCATATGCCCTGCAAAGCCAAGCCAAGTGCCGTCAAGTCGGATCCGACTCATGGCGACCCTAATGGCCAGGGTAGAACTGACCCCCAGAGTATTCAAGGAGCGCCTGGCGGATTTGAACTACAGGTAGGCAAAAATTAAGGGAATCTGTAAAAGCAAAACAAACTTACAAGAAACCTTACAGGGAGTCCTTCTGTTAAAGAACCAACAACTTCAGATCACCACTAGAGTTTAACATACAGGACAGCTTCAGCCAGATACCAAACCAAGTAAAAACCAGTGAAAACTTGTTGCTATTGAGTCAATTCTGAGTTGTAGAGATCCTCTGTGACAGAGTACAAATGCCCCACAGTGTTTTCAATTTCAATTTGAAATGTTGATCTCTTGGTTATCCTCTGTGTCATCAGGACTCCAAACTGGGTAAAGAACTCTCAATAATAAAACAAACCTAAAAAATTTTAAATAGGGAACCAGAGACATCAATCTGTAACTGATCACAACATAAAAATAAATAAATAAAAAGGGGTAATAAATGGTGTAGGTACAGAATTTGCAAATGGAGAGGAAATCAAAGCTATCTCAAATAATAGGAAAAATTAAATTTTGTAAAGTAGTAAATTTCAATGGAATCACAAAGAAAGTTACAAACCAACTCATCAAAATAAAAAAGAAGAAAAATTTAAAAACTCAGTATAATAAAAATAAAAACTCAGCAGCCAAAAGAGGAACAAGAAAACACAAGCATTTTTTTTAGAAAAAGCACAACATGACAGCAATAAATTCATATCTATCAATAGTTACCCATACCTGTCCTGATTTTAATACCACTAACCTCTTAGCCTACGTACAGTTTTGCATGAGTACAGTTCAGTTTTCTGGAATTTCCATTCAATGTGATGTTATCTGTAATTTGCAATGATTGACACAGTCAAATGCCGTTGCACAGGTATTCTCTGGTATTCTCTGCTTCAGCCAAGATGCATCTGACATCAGGAATGATACCCTTTGCTTCACATCCACCATTGAATCTAGTCTGGACTTCTGGCAGTTGTCTGTCAATATACTGATGTAAACACTTTTGAATTATCTTCAGGAAAATTTCATTTGTGTGAGATACTAATATTGTTCAATGATTTCTGCATTCTGTTGGATTACTTTTATCTGGAATTGGCACAAATATATAGTCAGTGGCTAGATTGCTGCCTTATAAATTTCTTTGCATCAACAGATGAGCACCTTCAGTGCTGAATCCATTTGCTGAAACATCTCAGCTGGCATTCCATCAATTCCTGGAACTCCTTTTATGCCAATTTCTTCAAGGTATCTTGAATTTTTCCTTCAGCACCATCAGGTCTTGATCACATGCTAGCTTTTGAAATAGTTGAATATCACTCATTTATTTTTGGTAAAGTAACACTCCGTATGTCTTTCATTGTCTTTTGGTGCTTCCTACATCATTCAGCAGTTTCCCAGTAGAATCTTCAATATTGCAATTTGAGGCTTGAATTTTTTCTTCTCTTATTTCAACCTGAAAAATGCTATTGTGTTCTCTTTTGGTTTTCTATCTCAAGGTCTTTGTACATTTCATTATAAAGCTTTGTCTTCTCAAGCCACCCACTGAGAAGGACAAAAGAAATCTTCAGCTGTTTTATCATTTTTGCCACTTACTTCAGCTAGTGTACACTGAACAGTAAGTTTCAGAGTCTCTTTTGACATCTATTTTCATCTCTTCTTTCCTTCCTATCCTTTTAATGCTGTTTTGCTTTCTTCATTTATGTCTTTCACATCGTTCCACAACTTATCTGTTCAAAATATCAAATCTATTCTTGAGATGACCTTTAAATTCAGGTGGGGTATACTCTAGGCTGTACTTTGGCTCTCATGGATTTGCTTTAATTTTCTTCAACTTGAACTTTTATATGAGCAATTCATGGTCTGTTCTTCAAGCAGTATTATCTGACTCCTGATACAAAGCTTCTCCACCATCTCTTATCATAGATATGGTCAAACTGATTTCTGTGTATTCCATCTGGCTAAGTTTATGTGTATAGTTGCCATTTATTTTGTTGAAAAAAGATATCTGCAATGAAGTCATTGGTCTTGCAAAATTCTCTCTTACTATTTCTCTACCATCAAACCCACATTTTCCATTTACTAATCTCTCTTCTTCTCGCCGTGAGTCGGATCCGACTCGACGGCACTTGGCTTGGCTGGCTTCTTTGTCTGAAGTCTGGACTACATAAATAGGGTTGCAGTACCAGGGTTGGAGAAAGATTCATTATAAAACTGTGATATGCAGAGGACATAACTTTTCTAGTTGTGAGGGAAGGTTTGAAGCTCCCAAATCCTCAGAAATGGACCAATAATCTATATCGTGATGAATGGATAAAATATTGAAGTTGTTGGAGATTTTGCTTTACTTTTATCCACAATCAATAGCCATGGAAGCAGCAGTCAAGAAATCAAAGCATGTATTACATCAGACAAGTGTGATACAAAAGGCCTCTTTAAAGAGAAGAGACGTCAGTTTCAGGACTAAGGTAAGCCTTATCCAAGTAAATAATTGCCACATGTGCATGTGAAAGCTGGAGAATAAATAAGGAATAAAGAAGAAGAATTAATGTATTTTAACTATACTATTGGGGAAGAATATTAAATATACTAAGGACTCAGACGTGAATAAACGTATCTTAGAAGATGTACAGCCAGAATGCTCCTTAGAAGACGAGTTAGTGAGTCTTCATCTCATGTACTCTGGACATGTTATCAGGAGGGATCAAAATCTGGAGAAGAACATAGTGTTTGGTAAAGTAGAGGGTCAGCAAAAAAGAGGAAGACTCTCAAGAGATGGACTGACAGAGAGTCAACAACAATGGCTTAAGAATAAAAATACTGTAAGGATGGTACAAGGGAGAGGGCAGTGTTCCATTATACACAGGATCTTATAAATAGGAACCAACTTGATGGCACTTAACAACAGCAATCAATAATCACACTAATTGTAAATGATTTAAATACACCCATAAAGAATCAGTCACAATATCAATTTAGAAGACATGACACATCAATATACTCTCTAAGAAACACACCTTAGTCACAAAGACATAAATATATTGAAAATCATAGGCTAGAAAAATATATATAAAGCAAACAGTAACCAGAAAAGTGAAGGAGTGGAAATAGTAATCTCTTCTAAAATAGATTTTCAGGCAAAATTCACCATAAAAGATAAAACTGTTGCCATCAAGTCAAGTGCTACAGCAAACCTACAGAAAAGTACAGTACTTCCGCATGGGATTTCCAAGGAGCCATTAGGGGATTCAAATAGCCAAACTTTTGGTAAGCAGCTTGAACTGTTAACCACCAGGGCTCCATAAAAGATAAGGAAGGACATTATATAATTATTAGATGATCAATCCACCAAGAGGACATAACTATAATAAATATATACACATCCAATGACGCAGCTCAAAAATAGATAAAGCAAACTGACAGCATTAGAACACAAAATAATTCCACAATAATCATAAGAGACTTCAACATGTCTCTTTTGGCACAGGACAGAACACCTAGAAATAACCTCAAAAAAGTTACAGAAGCTCTACCACCAGTATCAAACAACTCAACATATATATATATATATATATATATATAACATATATATAACTCTACCCAACATCAGCAGTGTATATACTCTTTTCAGTGCATTTTCCAGAATAGCATATTTTAGGCCGCAAAGCAAATCTTAACAAAATCCAAAACATCAAAATAATGCTAAGCCTTTTTTCTGGATCACAATGCCATAAAAGTAGAAATCAATAATAGGAATAGTAAGGAAGACAATAAAATGGAAACTGAACATCACATTGCTTAAAAACCACTAGCTAATAGAATAAATCAAAGATGGAGTCAGTCAAAAACATTCCTAGAGAGGGTGAGGCCAAGATTGCAGACTAGACACATATCTCCTTGATTCCTTCTGAGAACAGAGGCCTAGAAAAATAATTGAACAGAGCAATGTGGACATTCTGGGAGCCCCAAGATCAAGCATAGGGTTGTGAGATTGTGCTGAGTGACAGGAAGGAGAAAACTACCTCTGTCAGTTGTGAGATAGCAGCAAACTGAGTCCTGGTTCTGCTGGTACCTTGACTGTGTGGATTACAGGTACAGACACCTTTTTTGTTAACTGGGACTGGGTCTGCTGAGCCTGTGAGCCTGGCACAGCCCAGCCTCTTTGCTGAAATGCAGTGCTTAAATAAACAGAGAGAATTTGCTTGGGACAGCCACATTGAGAGAACCCAACAGCAGCTGGCGATGAAGGATACCACTTCCCCTCCCACCTCTCTGAGCTGTTGACTCACTGCAGAAGAAGGAGCTCAGGTGGGACACCACCGTGGTCAGCTTAGAGGTGGTGTCAGCCATATCTGAGGGCTCAGCTGGTGCTATCTCCCATGCTGAGCAACAGTGCCTGTTGCTTCTCCCAGCAGAAAAGCTGTCTTTATGACAATCATACATAGAGAACACAGCGGCAGCTGGCAGCAAAGTGTGGCAATTCCCTAACCCCTCAATTCTTTGAGCCACTTCATAACATCTGCAGACAGCCCACAAGGTGCCATGTTAGTCAGCCAGAAGGCAGGGTCTTCCACCCCTGAGGGCATAGTTGCTATAAGTGTGGCTGGTCAACACCTCCCTCAGCAGAAAAACAGCTTTTAAGATAAGAGCAGCTAGAGAACACAGTGGTGACTGACACTTGAACATGGCAGTGCCGTTTACACCACTCTTCACAGAGCCACATCATAGTGCTGGCTGGCAGCCCCCCTGAAACTCCATAAGTAGGGCGCCATCTTTGCCAGGCAGGAGGTGGGGTCTGCCACCCCTGAGGGCCCAGCTGGGACCAGGCACCAAACTAAACAACATCAAGGGGCTTGACAGAGTCTATATTGCTGGAGAAGCTATACATAAGCCAGATGCACCTAGTGAATGCAGCAGTGGCTGGAAAACAAATCTAGCAGAGCCCTTACTCCCTTCTTAGAACCACATCACAGCTCCCATTGGTGTAACACTGGAGAAACTGCACAGCTTCTTGATAGTACAAAGACAACAATAAATATGTAACTATTCAAAGAAGCAGACCACAATGGCTCCAGAAAACTCCCCCAAAAGAAGCAAACAGTGTACAATGTACAGTGTACAGTGCAGTAGAGACTTGTACTTGACATAGCCACATACTGAGGCTGCTGACTGAGGGCACCACAGCCCCTCCAGCCTCTCATTTCTGAGCTACACCACAGATTCTGCTGTTTCAAAGCAAGCAAGGCAGCTCAGGCAAGATGCCATCCTGGTCAGCTGGGAGGCAGTGTCACCCAGCCAGTGGTCTCAGCAGGGGCTAATACTCAAGCTGAGAAGCAGTACCTGTCTGGAAAGCGACGCTCCAGTAGAAGAGCTACATTTAGGACAGTGATATCTTATTGGTGGGATCCAGCAGAGGATGGCAGCAAAGCCATAAATGTTCCCTACTTTGAAACACATCGTAACACATCGTGGCCTATGAGGTGCTTTCATTGTCAACCAGTGGCAGGGCCTGCCACACCTTAGGTCCTGACTGATTTTGACAGCTGGTGGACAGCTCATCACTCAGCAGTAAAGCACCTTTTCAAAATAAGACAACCTGGAGAACTGACAGCTGAGTAGATGGCAGTATCTCCCCCATCCTTTGCTGATCCACATCCAAGCATCAGCTCATGGCTCCGCCCCCCATTGCCCCTTAAGTAGGGCACTGAATTTGCCAGCCAGGATGAAGAGTCTGTCAGCCCAGAGAGTCTACCTGGGGCCAGTCACTAGAGTACACTGGCAGCTAGCAACCAGCACCCCTCTTAGAACTATGCCTCAGCTACTAGTGAGATAACACCAGAGATGAACAGCCTCTTCACGGCATGTTGGCAACAGTCAGCTGCTAATCATTTAAAGATACAGTCCACCATGGCTCCAGAAAACTCCCAATATAAAGAATCAAAAAACTTCCCAGGTGAAGAAGCCCTTTGGAAACTGTCAAATGCTGAGCACAAAAGAATTATATAGAGAGCACTCCTAGAGATTAAACAAAATGCAAAAGAGCAAAATGAAAAACTGAACCAATGAAAACTCGATGATCTGAAATACAGCAGATCAATGATAAAATTACAGAATTAGACAATTCATTCCAAAGTCAAAAGAGCAGAACTGAGGAAACAGAAGTCTGAGTTACTCAGCTTTAGGACAGAGCAGCTGACATCAGCATTTATGAGGAGAAATCAAGAAAAGAAATAAGAAAAATGAAGAAGCATTAAGAAACATGTGAGACTCTTTTAAGAGGAATAATATATGAGTAAATGGAGTTCTTGACTGGGTGAGACAGCCGAAAATACACAGTATTGTTGTATTTGCTCACAGAAAACTCTGAAGTTGTGAAAGAAGAGAACATAGATTTCCAAGACATGTGTTGAACACCACAAAAATCAGACCCTAATAGAAAGACATTGAGAATATTATGATCAAGCTTAGTAAAATGAAACATAAACAGAGGCTTTTAAAGGCAGTGAGGCTCAGAGCAATGCTAACATTCAGATGGAAGCCTCGTAAGGTTTATATGACTTCTCAGTAGAAATAATGTTGGCAAGGAGGCAGTGGGATGACACATTCAAAGTCTTACAGGAGAAAAACTTCCAACAAAGAATTATATATCCTCCAAAATTGTCTCTCAAATATAAACATGAAATTAAGGCAATCTCAAATAAACAGAAACTTAGAGACATCGTAAAAACCAAATCAAAACTATAAGAAATACTGAAAACAATTTGCTTAGAAAAACAAAAACATTAAGTGCATACTTAAGGGGACACAGCATCCAGAATCCTACTCACTTAGGGAAGTCCCAAATCTCAAAGCTACCATATTAAAATAGGAGAACCAGTGACCTGAGACAACCAACCAACTAGACCTCATTGACATATATCAAACATTTTATCCAACATCTATTCCAATGCACGTGGAACATTCTCCAGAATACACCACATATTAGCTCATAAAGCAAGTCTCAACAAATCCAAACCACTGAATTATTGCAAAGCATTTTCTCTGACCAGAAAACTATAGAAGTTGCAATCAATAGAAAAAAAAAGACATAGGTAGAAATTTGAACTCATGGAAATTGAACAACACCTTGCTCAAAAATTCATGGTTACAGAAGAAACCAAAGATGCAGTAAAGAAATTTATGGACTCAAATGAGAATGAAAACACATCCTACCAGAATGCATAGGATACAGCAAAAACAGTACTCAGAGGTCACTTTATGTATAAGTGCATGTATCCGAAAGGAAGGACCCAAACCAAAGAACTAACCCTACAACTAGAACAAGTAGAAGGAGAGCAACAAAACATCCCCTCAAGCACCAGAAGAAAAGAGATAATAAATATTAGAGCAGAACTAGACAATACAAAAACAATTGAAATAATTAACAAAACCAAAAGCTAGTTTTCTGATAAGATGAACAAAATTGATGAACCACTAGCTAAACTTACAAAAAAAAAAAACAAAAACAGGAGAGGAAGCAAATAACCCAAGTAAGAAATGGGACGGAAGATGTCACAACAGACCCAACCAAAACTCCAAATCATCATAACAGACTAGTACAAGAACTGTACTCTAACACATTTGAAAACCTAGAGGAAATGGACAAATTTCTAGATTCATATTACCTACAAAAATTACCACAAGGAGAAATAGAACAACTTAATAAACTCATCACCAAGGAAGAGATTGAAAACATGATTTGAAAAAAACAACAACTCCCAACCAAAACAAAGTCCAGGCCCAGATGGCTTCACTGGAGAATTCTGCCACGCATTTAGAGAAGAGATAATTCCAATACTATTGAAGCTACTACTCAGCATTGAAAAGGACAGGATACTCCCAAACTCATTCTATGAAGCCAGCATAGCCCTGATTGTGAAGCCAGGGAAAGATCCCACTAAAAAAAAAAAATTACAGACCAGTGTAACTCATGAACCCAGATGCAAAAATCTTCAACAAAATTCTAGCCAGTAGCATTCAACAACATTTTCAAAAAAAAAAAAGAATTCATCTTCACCAATTCTGATTCATACCAGGAACACAGGGCTGTTTCTGCATCAGGAAAACAATTAACGTGATTAACAACATAAGTAACACAAAAGAGAAGAATCACCTGATTTTGACAATTGATATAGAAAAGGCGTTTGACAAAGTCCAAAACCCATTCAAGTTAAAAACTCTCAGCAAAATAGGAATAGAAGGAAAATTCCTCAATGCAGTAAGTGGCATCTATGCAAGCCAACAGCCTACATCATCCTAAATGGAGAGAGAATGAAAGAATTTCCCTCGAGAATGGGAAGGATGCCATTAGAAGGATGCCAGTAGACAAGGATGCCCACTCTCACCACTTCTATTCAACATTGTGCTAGAGGTTGTGGCCAGAGCAATCGGACAAAACAAAGAATTAAAAGGCATCTGCATCACCAAAGAAGCAAAAATATCCTTATTTGCAGATGATAGGATTATATGCAAAGAGAACCCTAAAGAACCCATAAATAATAGAACTAATAGAGGAGTTTAGCAAAGTATCAGTATATAAGATAATCATAAGTAAATCAGTAGGATTCCTATACACTCATGAATGGATAGATCATCAAAGAGGAAATCATCAAATCAATACTATTTATTGTAAACCTCAAGTTAAAATACCCAAGAATAAATCTAAGCAGAGAAATAAGAGACCTATACAGAGAAAATTGCAAGAACTTACTGCAAGAAACCAAAAGAGAATTACATAAATAGAGAAACCCACCTTGCTCCTGAATAACAAGACTTAACATTGTGAAGACATCTATTTTACCCAAAGTGATCTACATATACATGCAATTCCAATACAAATTCCAGTGTCATTTTTTTTAATGAGATGGACAAAAAAATCATCAATTTTGTCTGGAAAGGGAAGAAACCCCAGATAATTAAAGCACTAATGAAGAAGAGGAACACAATGACAGGCCTCACACTACCCGACTTTAGAATCTACTACACCACCACGGTAGTGAAAGCAGTCTGGTAGTGGTACACAAAGAGACATACCAACCAATGCAACAGAATTGAATCCCCAGAAGTATCACCATCTTGTTATGGACAGTTAATGTTCAGCAAAAGCCAAGAGATCCAAAACTGGGGGAAAAAAAGTTCTCTTTAACAAATTGTGTTGGGAAAATTAGATATGCATCTCCAAAAATCTGAAACAATAACCCATATCTCATACCATACACAAAAACTTACTCAAAATGGATTAAAGACCTAAATATCAAAATTAAAACAATGAAGATCATGCAAGAAATGGTAGAGTTAACAATGGAAGTCTAGTACATGGTTTAGACAGACTACATAATCTTAACAATGCGTGAACAACAGAAAATAGGTAAATGGAAGCCACTAAGAATCAAACACTTGTGCACATCCAATGACCTTATCAAGAGAGTTATAAGACTACCTACAGACTGCAAAAAAGAAAGCCACCTACATTTTTGATCAATGTCTAATTTCCATAATCTACAATGTACTGCAAACTATCAACAAGAAAAAGGTAAATAACCCAAGTAAGCATTGGGCAAAGAAGATAGACACTTCACCAAAGAAGATTCCAGGCAGCCAAAAGACACAAGATGGCAAATTTTGCATGAAACCACTATTATAAGGATGCAACTAATCATTTACGCATAGAAGAAATCAATATTTGACAGTTTCAAGGGTGAGGGGCAGGGAGGGAGAGGGATAAAAAAAGATACAAGAAGAAATGCTCACAATCATTAACTATTAGAGAAATCCAAACTGAAACTACAATGAGATATAATCTCACCCCAGCAAGGCTAGCAATAATACAAAGAACACAAAATGACAAATGCTGGAGAGGCTGTGGCAAGATTGGACCTGTCCTGCACCGCTCTTGGAAATGCAAAATGGTACAACTTCTTTAGAAAGAAATTTGTGATTTCCTTAAAAAGCAAGAAATAGAAATATCGTATGACCCAGCAGTCCCACTGCTTGGAATATATCCTTCAGAAATAAAGGTAGCCACATGAACAAATACACAGCAGCGCTGTCCACAAAAGCAAAAAGATGCAGTCAATCTAGGTGTCCATCAACAGATAAATGAATAAACTTCTGTACACATACTAAATAGAACACTGTGCAATGATAAAGAACAATGATGGTTTTAGGAAGTGTCTCATAATCTGGTTTCAACTAGAAGACATTATGCTGAGTGAAATCATTCAGCCTGAAAAAGACAAGCATTGTATGAGACCTCTGCTATAAGGACTTAGAAATGGACTTTTAGGTAGAAGAAAAGACTCTTTGATGGCTTCAAGGGTGGAGAGTGAGGGAGAGGCTTGGTCATAGACTAGATAGTCAACAGGAATTCGGTTAGTTGAAAAGTAGTGACAGCACACATTACAGAACAGATCAACAAAACTGGACTACACCATAAACTGAAAAGCTTTCTGAATTTAACCCAATATTTCAAAGGATAGAGTAGCAGAGACAGGGTCTGGGGACCACATTTTCAGTTGACACAAGTAGTCTTTTGCTAAGAGTCTTCTGCACCCTATATTAGTGAGTGGTGTGTGGGGTCTTGAAAGCTAGTAAGCTGCCATCAGAGATGCACCAAATGGTCACAATTCATCTGTAACAGATGACCAAGAACAACAAAGACATGAGGACAAAAGAGCCCAGGAGACAGAAAGACCCATGTGAATGCAAGGCTGTATTAATGTGAGACCAGAAGAACCAGACGGTGCTCAGCCACCACCAGAGGCAGTCGTGATGGGGGAGACAATGTAGAGTCCCTTAGGCAACACACAAAAAAGAGGTGTGAAGCTCAAGAACTCTACTAAAAGACCACAACTGATGGTCCTCCAGCCTGGAAGATGCCCTGGGAACATGGACCCTAGACCTGCTGCTGGCCCTGACCAGAAACCAGTATTGAAGTCAACTCTTCAGACAAGAAAGGACTGGTCTTGGGTACACAGTGGGAGTATATGGTGTGTGTACTTTATGGTTTTATACACTTGTAGGAGGCTGTCTTACTGGTTTCTTTCTAGATGGGAGAGAAGCAGGTGGAGGGGAAGAGACAAGTGCTCACTACTATAGTATAGTAAGTATAGAGTATAGAAGTACAGAGTGAAAAGGGTGAATGTGCTGTCACTGGGTGAAGAGAGCAGATGGAACTACAGACAGGCAGGCATGTAAAACTGATGTGGATTGTATACTTGCACTTAATCACAATTTTAAAAAAGAAAAAAGAGGACAAAAAAATTCCTAGAATTAGATGAAAATGGAAACACATTATACCAAAACCTTTGGGATGTAGTAAAAACAGTGCTCAGGTATCAATCTTTAGCAATAAAAACCGAAAAATTCACTGCTGTCAAGTCAATCCCAACTCATAGCGACCCTATAAGACAGACTATAACTGCCCCATGGAGTTTCCAATAAGTGACTGTCAGATTCGAACTACCGACCTTTTGGTTAGCAGATGTAACACTGAACAACTACACCCCTTCTGGTTAGCAGATGTAGCACTTAATCACTACACTGCCAGTGTTTCTGTACCAATAAAGGTACATATCAAAACACAAAACAATAAAAGGAGCCCAAATCAAAACATTAACCTACAACTTGAACAAATAGGAAGAGATCAGCAAAAGAAACTGACAGTCACCAGAAAAAAAGGAATGCTAAAGATTAGTGCAGAAATAAATAAAATAGAGAGCAAAAACATGATAGAGACAATCAGCAAGATCAGAAGTTGGTTCTTTCAAAGGGCTAACAAAATGGATAAACCACCAGCCAAACTGGTAAAAGAAAAACAGGAAAGGAGCAAATAACCCAACAGAAAATGAGAGGAGTGACATTGCAACAGAACCAACTGGTCTTTTTGTAGTTATAGATGTGTACACCCCTTTTTCTCATGCTACGTCAGGAACTCTACTTTGTGTTCCCTGATAGTGCTGTCTTTGGTGGTGGCAAGGTACCATATAGTTCTTCTGGTCTCATGCTGATGCAGTCTCCTAATCAAATGGGCCCTTCTGTGTTCTTCGTTTTTATCTGTTCCAGGTGGGTTGGGACCAATTGATGTTCCTTAGGTGGCAGCTCACTGGCTGTTAATACCTCAGGTGCCACTGACCAATATGGAGTGCAGAACACTCTTAGAAAAAGACTAGTTATGTCAGGAGACCACAATGGGCCCTAAAAACATGGTCCCCAGGCCCATATCCCTGCTACTCTTTGGTGTCCCATGGGCATGAGATGTACAGTCTTTAAAAACTGTATGAACAATTTCCTTGACCAAAATTTATATTTTTTTTCCATTGATTTTGTTTCTCTTGAGAACCCAGCCGAAGATTTTCCCTTAAAGTTTATTTTATCTAAGATTAGTATTGTCACTTCCCTTTTTTGGTAGCTGCCTGCTTGACATATTTTTTCAATTTTATGAATTTTTAAATTTTTTTAGTGAAAAAAATTAATTTAAATTTTTAGATTAAAAGTTGTCTTTGTAATTAAATGGAAGTTTACAATTCAATTTGCCATATAAAACCCCAAGCACCCATCTCTCTGCAGTACTATTTGCTCTTCTCACTCTGTGACACCACACTCTTCTACTCTTACAGTATCCATCAGCCAACACTTGCCCCCCTCCCCTCTCACCTTATCCTCTCCCTTCTGAAAGAAAACAGTAGGACAGCCTCATACATATATTAAACTGTAAAGTACACACACTACCTGCATCACTCTGTGTCCCCAGGACCAGTCCATTCTTTGTCTGAAGTGTTGGCTTCAGTACTGGTCTTTCTGTCCCCTGGCCTGTTTTTCCTCATGTTGTTTATATTCTGCAGATGGTCTGGGACCAAGTGATGTTCCTTAGATGGCAGCTTGCAGGCTTTAAAGACACCAGGCACTGCTCACCAATATGGGGTGCAGAAAACTGTGTTTGAAAAGGATCACTTATACCAGTTGACTTTGATGCCTTCCAAAAACATGATCCCCAGCCCCTGATCCTGTTATTTTGTCTTTGAAATGTAAGGTTGAATTTAGAAAACCTTTTAGCTAGTGGTGTAGTCCAGCTACTCTGTCAAAGAATATTTTCTTTTGTGCATAGGTCTGTCCTTAAGTCCTTATAATAGTGGTCTCACACAACATTTGTCCTTTTGCAGCTGACTAAATTTTCTTTGCATGTCTTCCTGTTGATTCCAGTTTATGAGATGTTTCATAAAATCCTCGTTGTTCTTTATCATTGCATAGTGTTCCACTGCGTATATATACCATAGTTTATCTATTCATCTGTTGATGGGCACCTAGGTTGTTTCCATCTTTTTGCTGTCATGAATAGTGCTGCAATGAACATTCATATGCATGTATCTGTTCTTGTGATAGACCTTATTTCTCCAGGATATATTCCAAGGAGTGAAGTTCCTGGATCATAATGGTATTTCTATTTCATAATTCTATTTCCAGTTTTTTGAGAAAGCACCAAATTGCTTTCCAAAGAGGTTATACCATTTTCCATTCCCACCAGCAGTATAGAAGAGTTCCAGTCTCTCCACAGCCTCTCCAGCATTTCTTGTTTTGTGTTTTTTAGATTAGTGCCAACATTGCTGGGGTGAGATGGTGTTGCATTGCTCTTCCGATTTGGATTTCTCTAATAGCCAATGATTTTGACCATTTTCTCACATGTCTTATGGCTGCCTGAATGTCTTCTTCAGCGAAGTGTCTGTCCATCTCCTTTGTCCGTTGTTTAATTTGTTTATTTGGCTTTTTCTTGTTGATATTTTGCAAAACCTGGTAGATTACAGAAATTATATGATGATCAAAAAGTTACGCTTACCATGAGCAAGATAGATTTCTCCATTTGTGTAAGTCTCTTGGTTCCTTGCAGTAGGGTCTTGTAATTTTCTTTGTATAGGTCTCTTACATCTCCAGTTAGATTTATTCCTAGGTTTTTTATCTTCCTGGGGGTTATTGTAAATGGTATTGCTTTGGTGATTTCCTTTTCAATGTTCTGTTTGTTGGTAGTGTAAAGGAATCCTGCTGATTTATTTATGTTTATCTTTTATCTTGATACTTTGCTGAACTCTTCTATTAGTTCCAGTAGTTAAGTTATGGATTCTTTAGGGTTTTCTGTATACAAGGTCATACCATCTGCAAATAGAGATACTTTTACTTGTTTACCAATGTGGATGCCCTTTATTTCTTTATCTTGTTTGACCACTTTTGCTCAAACTTTCAGAGCAGTGTTAAACAAAACAGACAATGGACATCCTTGTCTGGTTCCTCTTCTCAGTGGAATTCTTTCAGTCTCTCTCCATTCAGGATGATGTTGGCTGTCGGCTTTGCATAGATGCCACTTATTACATTAATGATAGCTTTTCTATCCCTATTTTGTTGAGTTTTTTTTTAACACTAATGAGTGTTGGAGTTTATCAAATGCCTTTTCTGCATCAATTGATAAAGTCAGGTGATTCTTATATTTTATTTATGTGCTTGACTGCATTAATTGATTTTTAGACGCTGGACTGGTTCTGCAACCCTGGCATGCATCCTACTTGGTTGTGGTGAAAATTTTGTTGTTGTTGAATTCTATCTTTAGGATTTTAGCATCTAGGTTCATGAGAGGTATTGGTCTGTAACTTTCTTTTTTAGTGGAATCTTTCCCTGGCTTTGGTATCAGGCTGATGCTGGCTACATAGAACGAATTTGGGAATGTTCCATTTTTTCTCTGCTGTGAAATAGCCTCAGGAATATTGGTATTAACTCCTGTCTAGAAGTTTAGTAGAAGTCTCCAGTGAAGGCACGTGAGACAGGACTTTTTTGGTTGGTAGTTTTTTTTTTTATTACTTTTTCGATCTCTTGTGATTAGTTTATTATGTTGTTCTACATCTCTTTGTGGTAGTTTTTGTAGGTAATGTGATTCTAGAAATTTGTCCATTTCCTCTAGGCTTTCAAATCATAGTAAATTCTTCATAATATTCTATTACGATGCTTTTAATTTTTGTTGGTACTGTTGCGCATCACCAGTCTCCTTTCTTAATTGGGTTATTTCTTTTTCTCCTGTTTTTGTTTTTTGAGTATGGACAATGGTTTATCAATTTAGTTGATCTTTTCAAAAAAAAACAACTTTAGGTTTTGTTAATTCTTTCAGTTGTTTCTCCATTCTCCAATTCATTTTGTTTTGCTTTAATTTTTATTATCTGTTTTCTTTTGGTGCCCCAGGAGTTCTTCTGCTGTTCTCTTTCTCTTTGTTCAAGTTGTAGGGTTAATTCTTTGGTTTAGGCCCTTTCCTCATTTCACATGCATACATTAATTGAGATAAACTGACCTCTGAGCACTGCTTTTGCTGTATGCCATAGGGTCTGGTAGGATGTGTTTTCATTCTTGTGTGAGTTCATGAATTTCACTATTGCATCCTTGATTTCTTCTATAACCCACAAATTTTTGATTGAGATGTTGTTCAGTTCCTATGAGTTTGAGTTTCTACCCACGTTTTTTGTTATTTATTTCAACTTTTATGGCTTTATGGTCCGAGAAGATGGTTTGCAATAATTCTATGGTTCGGATTTTGTTGACACTTGCTTTATGACCTAAAACATGGTATATTCTGGAAAATGTTCCATGTGCTTTGGAAAAGAAGATGTAATTGCCCATTGTTAGGTAAAAATTCTGTATATGTCTATGAGGTTGTATTGGTTGGTTGTCACAATCATATCTTCATTTATTGAGCTTTTTGCTGAATCATTTGTCCACTACTGCAAGTGGAGCGTTGAAGTCTCCTACTATTATTGTGGAGTGATCTATCTCACTTTTCGATGTTGTCAGTATCTGTTCCATGTGTTTAGAAACTCTGATATTTGGAGCATAACTATTTAATATTGTTATATACTCGATGGCACTTGGCTTGGCTATATACTACTTATGCATTGAAACTTTAAGCAATAGTGACCACCCTTGTCACCTTTTTATTTTAAAGTCTATTTTGTCTGAGATTAATATTGCCATTCCTCCTCTTTGCATGTTGTTAACTTGATATGTATTTTTCCATCCTTTGATTCTCTGTTGTTCATATCTTTGAGTCTGAGTTGTGTTTCTTGTAAGCAACATATAGACAGATACTATTTTTTGATCCAACCTGTTTTTCTCACTCTCTTTTTTGGTGTGTTTAATCCATTTACATTCAGTGTAATATTTGATGGCTACCGATTTAGTGCTGTCATTCTGGTGGCTTTACTTGTGTGTTGTTGACAGTCTCTTTGTTCCAATTAATATTTTATTCTGAGTCATTTTTCTTTTTGGGTTTTCTTTTCATCTTTTTCAGTGTAATTTTTGTATCTGTTGAGACTTTTAGATTGTGTTTCTTGTTTTGGTATGTAGTATTGTTAGTTGACTTTGTGGCTACCCCACTATCCCCCTAATAGTCTAAGTTTAAATCAGTCTTTAACTTCTTTGTATCTCTTTGACATCCTCTCCATCTGAAAGGTCTATGAATACATTATATGTCTCTCTTTTTAGTTTAGTGTTGTCATAATTTACATACTGAGATCTGTTTCCCTAATTTTAGTATTTTGTCTTTGATTGAGCTTTGTGACTTCCCTAGCTAAGCAGGACTCTTAATGCTGTGTCCTGCACTGCATTTTTGAATATATAACTGATGTTATTCATTTTCTAACAGAAGAATTTTCTTCAGCATTTCTTGTAATTTTGGTTTGATTTTTGCAAAGTCTCTAAGCTTCTGTTTATCTGGGAATGTTCTAACTTCAGTATCATATCTGAGAGGCAATTTTGCAGGACATAGGATTTTTGGGTTGATGTTTGTTTCCTTCAAGGCACTGTGTGTGTCATCCTATTGCCTTCTTACCAGCATGGTTTTGGCTGAGTTTAGTCTAAAGGGGTGTTCTTTGCAAGTTAGTTTTGGTTTAAGCCTAGCTGTCTTTAAGAGCCTCTCCTTGTGTTTCATTTTGTCAAGCTTGATTACAATGTCATTGTATCTTTCTTTTGGGATCTACCTTTTGTGGGGTTAGATGAACATCTTGGACAGATATCTTCTTACCTTTGATGATGTCAGGAAAACTTTCAGTCAGCAATTTGCTCTGTATTTTCTGCTATCTCTTCCTGTTCTGGTGCTCCAATCATTCATAAATTATTCCTCTTGTTTAGAGTCACTCATAACTCTTAATGATTCTTCATTTTTCTTTATTCTTTTATCTGACTTTTCCTCAGAAATGCTGGTGTAGGTAACTTTATCTTTAGTCTCACTAATTCTGCATTACATTTACTCATTTCTGCTCTTTTGACTTACAGTTGAATTGCTTAGCTCTGTGATTTTATTATGAATCAGCTGCATTTCAGATTGTTGTTGTTCTAGCAATTTCTGTAGCTTACTTAATTTTTCATTTTGTTCTTCTGCGCACTTTCTTATCTCCATCCTAAGATCTACAAGAACCCCATGCGTAATTATTTTGTATCCTACCTCCAATAATTTCAGAAGGCTTCTTCATCAGGGAATTTTTTTTTTTATTCTTTATTTTGGGAGTTTTCTGGAGTCACGGTTGTCTGCTTCTTTAAATGGTTAGAGGTTGATTGTCATTTCCGAGCCATCAAAAACTGTTGTGATTTAATTGTTAGGTTATTGTAATCTAATATTTATGTGTGCATGTGTGTATATATGTGTGCATGTATGTTTCAGTTTGATTTTGACTGTCCAGATAGTCTTGTCCTTTGAGCTAATTCTGATGTCCTGCCATTTAGTATTTGGAGTGACAACTACACTGAGAAATGTAGTAAGACTTGCTGGCTCAGGGGAACCAGCAGAATTCTTCTTCCAAGCATATCCTTTTACCCTCCCTAAGTCTGGGAAAAAAGTTCTGATGGCACACATAAAACACCCTACTACTGACCCAGGTAGTGCTCTAGAATTAAGAGCCAATGCAGAGTGGAGAATAGAGAGGGAAACATCTGGGTACAGGACGTGTCATCAGTGCATAAAAAGTTCACATCATGAAAGCTGAACTTTTTCTGAGTCAGTAGGCATAGCAACCCATAGCTCAGAGGAGCCAGTAGAACTTTTCTTATACCCCTCCCTTTTTTCCCTCTTTGAGACTGGGATAAAAGTTCAAGGCAAACAAGCAAAGCGTCCCACTTCCTCCCAGGTAGGGCACCAGGATTTAGCCTGCAGTCTAGAGCAGAGAAGGTAGTTGGAAAAGGCTGTGAACAGGGCAGGAAATCAGTACATAGGAAAGGATCAATCCCCAAGAAATCATGAGCACTTGTCTTGAAATGGTCACCATAATTTGCCTTGGGCTCTGAACCAAGGCTCATGGGATTTAGCAGAGGTTTGCTTATGCACTTTCCTTTGTTTCCCTCTCCCTGACTAGGAGAAAAGCTCAGGGTACACATATACAAACCCACTTCCAGTCCAAGCAGTGCAACAGAATTTCACTTCGGGTGTAGTTCAGAGAAGGGAGGGGGTGCTGCTGCTCTTGGCTTCCAGCCACTGATGTGCTCCCCAGGCATGGCTGTCCCAAGTTCAGCTTCTCTGTTGAACAAGACACTCTCCAGTGAGGTGCCGCTGCTCATCATGGCACCCAGCCCCAGCCACATTCCCAGGTGCAGCTGTCCCTGTCTTAGCCTCTTAGCTGACAAAAATGGCCTCCTTGTGAGCCACCTCTCCACTGTGAAGCCAGCAGAAGTGAGACCCTCTGCAGTGCTGATTTATCCCTGACAAAGGTTGTTGTTCCCCTTTCTGATGTGCAGTGTGATCTCATATTTCTGCTTGATCTTAAAAACTCTAGAATGTCTTTTTTGTTTCATTCAGTTGTTTTTCAAGGCTTTGGTTGTTAAAAGGATCAGAAGAGACCTGTGACTAGTCCTACATCTTGGCCTTGCATCCTTTGATTTTTAGTAAACTTATGTCTTTATTTCTAAGTTGTGTCCCTGGTAGACAGCATAATGACAGACTCTGTTTTTTCATCCATTATGTCACTCTCTGTCTCTTTATGGGTGCACTTAGGCTTTTACATTCAGTGTAATTATTGATAGGTGTGAGTTTATTGGTGTTTTTGTTTTTGTTTTTGTAGTGTTTTTAAATTTTTTTATTTGTGGTGCTGATGTTTTATTTGTTTCCCTTGCTCTGCATTGAATTCCTCTCATTTGTGGATTTCTTTTCATTTCTTTTGTTTTTGTAGATTTTGTGTTTGCTGAGACTTTTTGTTTTTATTTGATCAGTAGGTTTGTTAGTTTTCTTTTGGGTTACTTTGAAGTTTACTCTTATATTTCTTAGCTTAAGCCAGTCTTTTATTGCTTGGTATCACCTTGACTTACTCTCCATTTGAAAGTTCTGTATCTATGCCATTTATTCCCTCTTTTATTGTTACAATGTTGTCATTTACATATTACCCTTATTAATCCCCTGTTGTAAATCTTTTCAATTTGATTTATCTTTGAAAGCTAGTTACCTAAATTGATGTCTGGCTGATGTTGTCTTGCATCTTAGATTCAAACTGTTATGTGATCTTATTTGTTCTCTATCTGAAGAACTCCCTGTAATAATTCTTACAAGTTTTGTTTAGTTTTTAGATATTTCCTTAATTTCTGTTCATCTGCAAATATCTTAATTTCACCATCTTGTTGGAATGAGAGTCTTATGGGATACATTATTCTTGGATGGCAACTTTTTCTTACAAGAATTTATGTATGTCATACCATTGCCTTCTTGTCTGCATAGTTTGTGTCAAGTAATCAGAGTTTTGTTTTAATTCTTCCCATCTGTATGTCAGTTTTTGCTTCTCTTGAACTACTCTCAGGATTCTTTCTTTGTCTTTGGTTTTAGCAAGTGTAACTATGATATACCTTGGTGATTTTCCTTTGAAGTCTATCCCATATGGGAATTGTTTAGCTTCTCAGATGCACAGATTTTCATCTTCATGATCTTAGAGAAGTTTTCTGTCATCAGTTTTTCAGTATTCTCTGTGTTTTCCATTCTCTCCTTCTGTTCTGGAACTCAGATTGCTTGCACATTTTTGCTTTTGCTTGCATCCCTCATGAATGTTTCTTCATTTTTCTTTGTTCTTTTATCCAATTTTTCCCCAAACTAGTATCTGACTGTTTACAATTTTGCTGATTCTGTTTTCTATTGTTTCAAATCTGTTCCTCAAATTTTCTGACACTGTCTTCATCTCTAAAGTCTTGTTGTGTAGCTTTTGAATATATAATTGTTTTTGTATGCTTTATAGTTGTAAATTTCTGTTGACATTTTGTTCTTGTATTATTTTCCCAAATCCTACCATTGTTTCATCTGTCTTGTCCATGATTTTGTTGTATTTTTCTCATCTTTGTGTGCTTTTCCTTTCAATTCTTGCATAGCTCTATATATTAGAGATTTGATTTCCATATCAAGTAGTTCTAGTGACTTCTACCAGAAGGGCACCTGGTGTTTTATTTTGAGCATCTACATAAACCAACCTGTCCTCTCTTTTTTATATTTTGATATTGTCTGCTGTCTTCAGGATATTTCATAGTAATTTTCATTATTTATTGAGTGTATATTGTTTCATCCTGTTTTCTGTCTTATTTGGTTATGTCTGAGCAGGTTGGTTGGACTTTCTTTGTTGTTTGCTTATCTGTAGGCTTGGGACTTCTCATTATTTAATCCAATGGGCAGAGCCAGTAACTCAGCTTTGGTGCAGTTTTGCATATCCATTAAAGGGATCAGTGCTGGAATGGGTTGTTTGTGGCATTTACTAGGGCCAACAGGGCAAGGCCAGGGGTCAGTGCAGGGCAGGTTCTGGTAGACCATGTCTGTGATGTTCAGGAGTGTGATGCTGAATGCATGGTTCAGGTAAGCATCAGGGAAGGGGAAGGTTGTAATGTGTGGAGCTGTGTTGATACGAGAAACAAGAGAAACAGGAGAGAAAAACAAAATCCAATAAAAGAAGTGGGGAAAGGACTGAAGGAGTCTACCCCTGGAGTTGTGAAAACCTGAGAGACTGTGTGCCACTGGCTTTCTAGCTGGACAGTGAGGCAGAGTCCATCAAAAAGGGACAGCACACTAAGCTAGCTGGGTGGGAGAAAGGTTAGAAATGAAGGGAAAAAGAGATAAGAAAAAAACAAAAGTGAGAAAAAAGACACATACAACCTGGTGGTTGTGAGAAAGGAAAGGAAGGAATGTAGAGAGAGACAAGAATCTGAGAAAAAACAGATACTGGGTGATTGGAAAGACATACAGAAAAGAGGGTAGAGATAGGCAAGAAAGTGATCAAAAAAGAAGAAAAAAAAATACCCCAAAGAAGCCCACCATAAGTGGGTCTCCAATTTAGTGGTACTGCACAGCCTGCCATGAAGCAGCAGAGATGGTACATGGCACCAGGTATTTGGGGGGAGAATAAAGAATAAAAGTAGAGAGACAAGAAACTGAGCAATAAAAGAAAAAAAAATGTTCCAGTTTAGCCCACTGGAAGTAGGTTTCCAGTCAGGCAACACTGAACAGCCTATCAAGAAAGATCAGAAGTGGCACATGTCATTAGGTGTTCAGAAGAATGATAAGGAAGGTAGGAAAAGATAAGAAATGCAACATAAAAAATAACAAAAATAATGCCCCAAGGGAGCCTACTCGAAGCTGGTCCTAGCTAGTTGGTGCCACATAGTCCATCAAGAAGGAACAGAGATGGCATGCAACGCCAGGTGTTCAGATGAAGGGTACAGAATGAAGATAGAAACAAGATACAAGTGGAAACAGAAATAAAAAGGAAAACAAATGCTCCAAGGGAGCCCAATGAAAGTGAGTCCTCTGAAGCTGAGCAGTGCTTCACAGCCTGTCAAGAAGAAGCAGAGGTGGCAAGTGGCCCCAGGCATTCAGAAGAAGGGTAAGAAAGGAAGATAGACAAAGACAGGAAATTTGAAAAAAAGTGACAAGAAATCCACAATGGAGTCTACTGGCTTGGCGGTACAGACTGGGGTAGTGGCTTCCAAGGGAGCGGTGATAGCACAAAGCATCAGGTATTCAGAAGACAGGAAAAGAAGAAAGGCAGAGAGGGATGAGCAACCAAGAAATTAAGAAAAACAAAAAGGAAAAAAGAGGAAAAACATGCCACCAGAGAGCTCACCAGAGTGGCAGTGCAGACAGGGGAAATAGTTCCTTGGCTGAATGGTGCTTCACAGGCTGTCAAGAAGGAGCAGAGATGGCACACAGAGCCAGATATTCAAGAGATAGGAAAGGAAGGAGGTGATAGAGAACCGCCCAACAAAAATGGGCAGTTTGGGTGCTGTGAATCTAAATGGCAAGGAGCTGATATCTCCTTGACAGAGTGACTGTAACCCACTGGAAAGCAGTGCAGGTTGCACAGGAAGAAGCCTGGGGCTTGGGGTGGGGGCAGTATTCATCACTGATTACCACATGCTTTGTCTCCTGCAGAGAGCATTATGAAGCTGCCTTCCCCTACTCCCTGTCTGCCATTCTCATGGCTGAGCTGACCAAGATGGTGAATCTGTGTAGCTTAGCTAACAAGTAACATCCACTCCATATCTCTACCCACTCTCTGTTATCTGTCTGCTACTTATTACATTAAGTGCTTGGCTGAGCTCTCTATCCCTTCATTTGACACTTTGGATCCCAGAATCGACATTTGTCTCTGTTTCAGTTTTTCAGGTCTTTGCTTTGGAGCAACAGCATGGCACTTCTGTCTATAGTGCCACATTGGCTCTACCTAGAGTCTTTTCATTTATTTTTAAATGATCTTTTATTGAACACCTTCTGTTGGAAATCATTGGGCTATTACTGGAGAGATGAAGCTTCAAAAGAGAGTTATGACTCTCAGTCACACAAATATCACTTGAAAATACAGAATTGTTAATGAAGTTTTGAAGGCACAAGCAAGAGTGTGAGCCAGGTTTTGCTGAAGGTGACTTTCTTAATTTTCTTTATCTTAGGTGTTCATCTCTACATCAAATGCTTTTAATCAGCAGCAGTGTCTTCAACTGATTTATCTTTCATAAGAAATAAAGCATTAAGTTTGATATTTATTTATTTTAAAGGAAGTATGATATTTAAGAAGACCCTGAGTGGTGTAACATACTTGGCTTCTAACCGAAAAACTGAAATTCAAGCCCTCCCAGAAATACCTCAGAAGGGATGGTGATCTAGTTCTAAAACATCAGCAACTGAGAACAATATGGAAGAACATGGAGTTGCCAGAAGCTGGAATGGACTTGAAGGTAACTGGTAAATTGATTTGATTTTCAACAAATTTTAGGAGAGAGTACTTCTCTTATGAAAAAGGAACTCCTAATTATTTGTTTATAGTATTGAAGCATCTTGTTGGTTCCAACTCGATAGCACTTGGCTTTTATTTCACCAGAGTTAATATATGTTAGAAATTTTCAAAATGATACGGGGAAAAAAGAAAAAAAAAGACAAAGATAGATTTAATGGTGTTGACAGACTGTCTTTAGATCTTTGTGGAAATAAAAAGACATTGTGTGTTTGCTCTTGGACTCTGGGTGATAGATGTGCAAGGCTTGATGACTGAATGACCCTGTAGGAAAAGGAACAAAGCAAATTAATGGGACCTAGGTTCTGGTGAGTCCTTCCTGTATAAAGGCTTTGGCTGCAAGCATGTCTTAGCAGCAGGGCTGATGGGAGCCAGCAGAAAATCAGAACTGCCAACAACACATGAGAACTCACTTTTCCACCAGAAAACTCATGGGACACCTGCATCTAGAACCTCACAGAGTGATTTTGATTACAGACCTGCTCATTTCATTAACAGAGGGACCAGAATGAAGGATAATTTTACTTTTGCATGCAGTCTTCTCTTTTTCTTTCTCTCTCCTTTTTCTACTTTTGTAAGTGCTGTCTCAAAAATATTAACAGCAATCAAAAATTCCAGCTCTGATAGATGAAGAATGATGTTTCCTACCAACTCATTTACCCATTAAATTGTCACTGTCTGCTCCACCAACTAAAGGATTAGGAGAGCAAATTGATCAACTAAAAAATGGTAATTTTATACAAAGCAAACACTAAAAAGAAGTCCACCAATGTTTAGATTTCACAAATTGTATAGAATATAAGGACTGCCAGTTGAGTTTGAGAACATCCTAGAAAAAGTGCTACGTACTTCATTGCTCAATGTCACCACAGTCACCTTTGAAATACGCCCCAGCACCCAGTCTACCCTTCAAAGCAATTTGGAACTCTTTTTCTGGAATGGCCATCAGGGCTGTACTGAATGTCATAAATGTCTTCTTTTCAGTATTTCCTTTATCTTTGGGTAAAGAAAAAAGTCACTGGGTGTCAGATCAGGGAAACAGGAAGGATGTTCCAATACAGTTATTTATTTGCTGGCTAAAAATTCCCTCACAGACAACTATACAATTAAGTTCACAAACTTGCCACCCTGCTACCATACACCATGACCATTCCAGAAAGAGTTCTAAAATTCCTTTGATGGGTAGACTAGGCACTGGCATCAGTGCATAGCTTGCCAAGGGAGTACTTTGAAATGACCATAGTGATATTCAGCAATGAGGTATGTAACACTTAGAACAATTAAGTTCGCAGACTTAACTGTCAGACCTCGTATCTATGTGTTCTCTGATATTTCTCCACAAGCTAGTAACTAAAATGTGATCCCTTTCCATGATGCAGATAATAGCAGATAGTGCCTAATGTTAACAAATGGAACACAAGAAAGGCTGACTTGAGAGCCAAGGAGTTTCTTTTCCATGACAACCTTTAAATGGAATTAAAGAAAGCATTGATTTTTAAACTGTTCTCTATAAGTGTTTGCCAAAATAATATTTATGCATATATTTTAAAATCTCCACTGCTTTCTGAAACAATGTTTTATTTTCCTTTAGAACTTTTTATCACCTTCTACTAGGAATTAGAAGTCTCCCAACCCAGGGAAATTTAGGGGCTTGGCTCAAAAAGGACTTTAAATTAAAGGAGATCTTTGATTGCTGGTAATGTCTTCCCCATAAACATTTCCACCTTTCATCTGATTTGCCAATTATGTTAAACTAAGTAGAATTTAAGTTGTTACATATCTTTTTAGGAAACATACATAAAGCCAATATGAAAACTGTTCTTACACAAATGGCTGTATTAAAAACAATTTGTGTGCTATCACTGGACAGGGAGAGCAGTGGAAGCTGCATATAGGTGGGCATGTAACTTTATACGTGAATGTACATTTTCACTCAGTTATATTAAATAAAATTTTTAAAAAGTAAAAAAAATTGTAATTATGACTACATAGTTATCCTTATTAACTGGGTATAATTTTATTACATGATTCTTAGGAAAGATTAGTAGGCAGAACATTTTTTTTTCTTTTTTTCAAACTTCAAAGTAAACAGCACAAAGAAAGTATATTTAGCAACTTAACAGGAAAAGATTTGCTGATGCAAACAGTATGAAGCCTCACTGTGAGCACCTATTGAACCAAAGCTTGTCGGTAATTGAAGGAAGTGTTCAGGGTTGATTGGGTTACTTATAAATTCTAAAGTCCATTAGTAGACCCTGAAAAGCACAGATGCAGAGAGGAAAAATTCCTAAAGTGGCCTTAGTAGCCAAGCAGCAGAAAAATTACCAGCTTGTAATTAATCCATGTGAACGTAATTTGTGATGGAACTGATGAGCTAGATGAGAAAAGAAACAGAAGCAGTGAGGTGGTGCTGAGATATGAGCCTGAAGACAACATGTCAAGAAAGAGCACAGAGGCATAGGTGGTAGCAAAAATCATACAAGCAGCGAAGTCCAAAGCATAAGCACCATCAGCAAATTGACAGGGAGTTATTTGGTTTGCCTGTCTAGTGTCATGTTTACTCTTTTAAAGTAAACAATTCCACTTTAGAAAACATTCTTCTGTTTTTTAAAAACTAGAGAGTAGGAAACTAAAGAAAAGCAGAGTTCAGAAATTCTTCTTTTGCTGTAAGCCTGAGCACCTGGTTTGCTACAAAGCTCTGCTAATATTTACTGACTTCACAGCCAATAGAAACCCTGGTGGCATAGCGGTTAAGTGCTTTGTCTGCTAACCAAAATATTAGGAGTTCAAGTCTACCATGTGCTCCTTGGAAACTCTAGAGAGCAGTCCTGTACTCTCCTATAGTGTCACTGTGAGTCAGAATTGACTCAATGGCAGACGGTTTGGTTTTCTTGGTACAGAGTCAACACCTACTAAAATATCAAAGAATGAAGACGAAAAAGCAAAACCAAATGGATAAAGTGAGAAAAAGCTGGCCTCACAATGATTTATATAAATCACCCAAAGCTAGCCTTACAGCTATGACCCAAAATCAGATTAGAAATACTAGGAGTTAAAATCTCACACAAAGTACTAGTACCAAAAAGATTACTTCTCTTGTGTGCTTGCTTGGCATGACTAAACTAAAACACCAAGCCTCCTACCATCGAGTTAATTCTGACTCCAAGTTGAACTGTCCACAAAGAGTTTCCAAGAACACCTGGTGGATTTGAACCACTGATCTTTTGGTCAGAAGCTACAGTACTTACCCACTATGCCATCAGCACTTACCCACTACACCATTACGGCTTCCCAGCATGAATAGGGCAACCAAACTTTGGACTAAATAATTAGACATTTCTATCTTTCCTGGTCTGTAATAAAGGAAAGCACAAGAACCCTCAGAGAACCTCTCAGACGCTGTCTAACGTACTCACTGCTTTTCTGGCAGGTTTATTCTAAACTCTAAGTGGAAAGATGAATGTTCCCTATAAGGCAATACATTTTCTATTTCCCTCTGAGGTTTTGTAAGAATCACCAGCTGAGTATCAGTTGCAACACTTCTATTTAATGATACAGTTGTGATTTTAAGCTGTTTTTAAGGTAACATTTGCAATCTGATTGAATTTCCTAACATTTGGAAACTCTTCCGCACAACTGAAATATGTGTCATTGAGCACAGTGACTGTTAATGTGCCCTGTTGGTTGCTGAAGTGAGGGAAAAGGCTATATTTAGAATTACTCTTTGATGGGATGGAACATGGCTGATTAACCACAGCCACCCTCCGAGTCTTATCACAAAGGTACAGAAAAACAACTTTTCAATGAGTTTAAAAAGATACCCTTGGAGCCCTAATCACCAGAATGAAGCTGGGGACATGGGCCACCTGACAGAGAGAGGAGTGTGGGGACAGATGGGCCAAATCTGCATTCCCCAAGGATACCCTTGTGCCAGCACAGCAAACATAGCCAGTGCCCCAGAACATAGCCAGGCAGGGATCTCAGTTGTGTCAGGAAAATGGTTTTTTGCCAGCAGAGAAAACAAGCTTCATACAGACATGCCTAAAGAATTGCAGATTTCTCCCATCTAAATGCCAAAAGATAACTTCAAGTGGTCATATGTGGATCAGAACTTTTTCTTTGGGGTACAAAATATCTCTCCCTCTGTCAGGCATCTCCTTTCCTTTCTATGCTATATAAGTTCCTCAGACATGGAACCTGAAGCAGCAGTCAGCTACTAACAAAGGAATCTGAGGGCACAAGCAGGCACTTCTCTAGGCTCAGATGTGCAGAACACCAAACTTTCTGGGTATAGGTGAGCACCTTGGCTCCCAGAGCCTGGGCAACCAGCAACCTGAGCCTAAACTTATCCTCACTCCTTAACAGACACTGCACACTTGAGTGCCATCTAACCAGGTGCCTAGACTGAACACACATAATAAAATTAAACTAACACAGGGGCCCCATGCCTAGCTATAGGACTAACTGCCCAGTGATGGGGCTTCAAAACTGCTGCAGCTCCAATTTAAAAAAAACCACACACACAACTATTCTACTTTGACATTTAAAAGCTATATATGTATATGTACAGGTACATGTATATAGCTGTACATACTTAGTTGGGAACACAATAATTGAAATTAAAACAATATTCTAATGGCTCAGAGGAAACAATCTATTTCAAACGATTTAAAGACGCAGATCACCATGGCTTCAGAAAACTACCAAAACAAAGAATTAAGAAACTTTCCAGATAAAGAATTCCTGCAACTATCAGAGGTAGAAGGTTTTATATTTCATGCTGTCACAGACATTAAGAAGAAAATTAAATAGACAAACAGCAACAGAGCACACTGAAAAATTCAACAGGCTGCAAAAAATGCTTGCATAACAAAAATCTGAAATATAGCAAATTAACACTAAAATTATTAATTTAGACAACTCAGTAGAAAGTCAAAGGAGTAGAATCAAGGCAATAGAATTCAAAATCAATGAGATTGAGGATAAAATAAATGATACCAACATACTGGAGGAAAAATCAGAAGATTCTAAAGAAATGAAAATTCACTGAGTGTCATGTGGGACTCCATGAATTTGGCACAGAGGCAATGGGATGACATATACAAAGTCTTGAAGGAAAAAACTGCCAACTAAGAATTATATATCCAGCAAAACTGGTGAAATTAGGACATTCTCAGATAAACAGAAGTTTAGAGAATTCACTAAAATCAAACCAAAATTACAAGAAATACTGAAGGAAGTTCTTTGACTGGAAAATCAATAACACCTAACATGTACTGAGAAACACATGACAAAACAGAGCACCCACATATCAACATAAACAGGATATCCACAAAAATAAACCAAATCTTAAATACTAAAATTAGGAAAGCAGACATCTCAGTAAGTAGATGATGACAACATTAAGTAATAAGAGCGATAAAAATTTAATGCATTCATGACTTTCTCATATGGAGGGGAAGTTAGAGATGTGATGATATAAAAGACTGGTTTAAACTTAGAACACTAGGGGTAAACATAACAGTAAACACAGAGAGAACTATCAGTCTTACACATCAAAATAAAGATGTCTCAGCAGTAAGAAAACTGACAACAATGAAAAGGAAACCCACAAAGAATAACAACTCAGCACATAAAATTAAGTGGAACAAAAAATGTCTCTACAGGTTACCAAAAAAGACATAAAAATGACAGCACTAATTTCATAAATATCAATAATTACATTGAATGTAAACGGGTTAAATGAACAAATAAAGAGACAAAGACTAACAAAATGGCTGAAAAGACGCAAAGTGTCTATTTACTGCTTACTAGGAGTCTCACCTTAGACTTAAAGATATAAACTGAAAAAAAAAAAAAAGAAATTTAAAGGATGGAAAAAGATACACCAAGCTACCAACATTCTAAAAAAACAGGTGTGGCAATATTAACTTAATATAAAATAGATTTTACAGTAAAATCCACCACAGTAGACAAGGAAGGTCACTATATACTGTTTTAAGGGTCAGGAGGACATAACCACATTAAATATCTACACCCCTAACAAAAGAGCTGCTAAATATGTCAAACAAACTGAAACATCACTGAAAAGTGAGATAGACAGACCCACAATAAAAGCAGGAGACTTAAATATACCGGTTTTGGTGTTGGACAGAACAACTAGAAAGAATCTCAATAAAGACATGGAACACCTGAATGCTGCAAACAACTTGACTTCAGATACATACACTGAACACACTATTCATCAACAGACAAGCATATGGTCTTTTCCAATGCACACAGAACACTTCCCAGAATAGATCATGTATTAAGCCATAAAGCAAGTCTTAAAAAAAAACTAAAACATTAAAATATTGCAAAGCTTCTTCTCAAACCATAAAGCCATAAAAGTGGAAATTAACAGCAGAAAAAGCAAATGCCAATAATCAAACACTTGGAAACTAAACAACACCATGCTCAAATGCTTCTGAGTTGTAGAAGAAATCGAATATAAACTAAAGAAATTCATAGAACCAAATGAGAATGAAAACACATCCTAACAAGAACCTTTGGGACACAGCATAAAGCAGTGCTCAGAGGTCAATTTATCTCAATAAATGCACTCATCCAAAAGGAAGAAAGGGCCCAAATCAAAAGATTAACCCTACAACTCAAACATGTAGAAAGACAGCAATAAAACCCCTCAAACACCAGAAAAAAGGAAAAGAAAAATTACAGCAGAATTAAATGAATTAGAGATTAGAAAAAAAAAACTGAAAGAGTTAAGAAGACCAAAAGCTGGTATTTTGAGATCAGCAAAACTGACAAACCACTGGTCAAATTCCATGCAAAAGAAGAGCAAACAAATAACTCAAATAAGAAATGAGATGGGTGATATCACAACTGACCCAACTGCAATTAACAAATAAAATCTCATCGGAAAACTGTGAAAAATTATACTTTAATACATTTGAAAGCACAGAGGAAATAGACAAATCTCTAGAAACAAACTACCTACCCAAACTACCACAATCAGAAGTAGAACAACTTAAACCCATCACACAAGACGAGACTGAAAAAATCCACTAAAAATACTAACTAAAAAAAATTCCTGGCCCAGATGGCTTGACTTCAGATATTCTGGAGAGGTTATTGCCACTGTTACTAGAAGTATTTCACAGCATAGAAAAGGAGAGAATATTTCCAAATTCTTTCTATGAAGCTAGCATAACCCTGATAGCAAAGTCAGGTAAAGACTACATAAAAAAGGAAAATTAGAGACTGTCTTAGGCTGGGTTTTCTAGGGAAGCAAAACCAGTAACACGTGTAGGTACAAGGAAAGATTTATAATATATATATAGACAGATAGACAGATACAAATATAGGAAACAGCTCACGTAATCACAGAAGCTGAATGTCCCAAGCTCTGGCACAAGCCTCACGTGTCCACGGAAGCTGAGGAACCCAAGGTCAGCAAGTCAGAGACCAGAGTTGCAGATCACTGGTTGTGTAGGTCAGTGGATCCCAAGCTGGTGGCGAGACGAAGTGACAGAGGTTGGAGGTCGGTGGATCCCAAGCTGGTGGTGAGACGAAGCGACACAGGCTGGTGAACGCAGGATCGGCAGGTCAGGGAGCAGGACTCTCAAGTGCCGACTGTAAGGACTGATGAGCCCAACAGCTGCTAGCTCAAGTCCCAGAACCAGACGCCTAGCAGCCGTAGTCCAAGGTCACGAGATGAGAGCCGAGGGGCAGGGAGCCACCACAAACCCCGCCCTGCCACTTAATACAGCAGCCAAATAGGTAGTAGCCAAGTTGACATAATCCTGACCACCACAGAGACAAAAAGTTCTCATGAACCTAGATCCAAAATCTTGCAACAAAATTCTAGCCAATAGAATTCAACAACATATCAAAAAACATCATTCACCATGACGAAGTAGGATTCATGTCAATGTAATCAACCACATAAATAAAAGATAATATGCCTGATTCTATCCATTGACACAGAAAAGGCATTTGATGAAGTCCAACACCAATCCATGTTAGAAAACTCTCAACAAAATAGGAATAAAAGAGCAATTCCTCAACATACTTTAAGTCTACAACCAACATCATTGTAAGTAGAGAATGAAAGCATTCACCCTGAGGATGGAAAACAGACAGAAATGCCCCTTATTATCACTTTCATTCAATATTGTGCTGAAAGTACTAGCCAGAGAAATGAGGTAAGATAAAGAAACAAAGTGAGGGCCAGGGCCAAGGCCAAGATGGCAGACTAGACACATATCTCAATTCCCTTGAGAACTAAGGCCTGGAATGATAACTGTATGGAGTAATGGGGACATCCAGGGAGCTCTAGAATCTGGCATAGAGTTGTCAGATTTGACTCGGTACCAGTAACAGATTAAACTACCTCTGTCAAAGATGAGCCAGCTGCCACTGAGCCCTACTCCTGCTGACTCACTGTTTCAGTGGTCTGCAGGTACTGACTCCTTCTTTGTTATCTGGGAGGTGGGGACCAGGCAGCAGCCAGCAAATACACTGAACTGCAGGGCTTAAGTAAACAGTGTATAGCACAACAGAGATAGCCACACATTGAGAGCCTGGCTGCTGTCTGAGGGCACCGTTGCTACCCCACCCTCTCTTTTCTGAGCTGTGCCATAGACTGTGCTATTTCATGGCAGGAAGGGCAGCTTGGCCAAGATACCATCTTGGTTGGCTAGGTAGCAGAGTCATCCATTCGAGGGCCTTAGCTGTGGCTCATTCTCAAGGGGAGGAGCAGCACATCTGGCAAGTGCTTGTCCAGCAAAAAAGTGGTGTTTAAGATGATTCATGTCTAGATTTACAAGTAGGGCCTGGCAGAGGATGGCAGGAAGGCCATAAACCCTCCCTACTTTGAACCACATCATAGCATCTGGGGACAGTACTTTTGTTGTCAGCTAGAAGGCAGGGCTTGCCATACCTGAGAGCCTGACTATTTTTGACAGCAGTTGGACAGCTCCTTGCTCAGAAGTAAAGAACCTTTTTAAAATAATGCAACGTGGAGAACTGAATCCTGAGAGGCCCAGCAGCATCTCCTCCACCCTTCACTGATCCACTTCACACAGTTGACTGACAGCCCCCCAGTGACTCCATAACTAGGGTACCATTGTTGCCAGTCAGGAAGCAGAGCCTGCCACCCCAGAGTCCACCAGGGGCCAGTCAGCTGGTCATCAACTTCCTTTTTAGAACTACACCTCAGCTCCCATTGAAGTGACACCAGAGAAATTGAACAGCTTCTAAATGGCATGCAGACAATAGTTGATTGCTAGCCATTTAAAGAAGCAGGCCATCATGGCTCCAGAAAATTCCCAAAATAAAAAATCAAAAGACTTCACAGATGAAGAAGCCTTTCTGAAACTACTGGAGGTCGAGTACAAAAGAACTATGTAGAGAACCCTCCTAGAGATTAAACAAAATGCAGCAGAACAAAATGAAACATGCTGTTTTAGTCAGCTAGGGCTGCTCCAACAGAAATACCACAAAGTGGTTGTCTTTAACAAAGGAAGGTTTATTCTTACACAGTCTGGTAGGCTACAAGTCTGTATTCAGGGTGTCTGCTCCAGGAGAAGGCTTTCCCCTTGTCGGCTCTGGAGGAAAGTCTGGTATGGCATCAGTCTTTGTCCAGGGAGCATCTTGGCACAGGAACCTCATGGCTGAAGGACGAGCTCTTCTCCCGGTGCTGCTTTCTTGATGGTGCACAGTTCCCAATTCTGTGCTTGCTTCTCTCCTTTTATCTCTTGCAGTCTGAAAGGATTAAGGGTGGGGCAAGTCATATTCCAGGGAACTCCCTTTACAGTGGAGCAGGGAGGTGACCTTATAAAGGGATTTACAGTCCCACCCTAATCCTTTAATATACAGCATAGGAAAACCACAAAATGGAGGACAGTCACAAGATACTGGGAATCATGGCCCAGTCACATGGCTACACATATTGTGGGGGGCACACAATTCAATCCAAGACACATGTGAAGCCAAATCAAATGCCCTCAAGTTGGATCCAACTCATGGGAGAGTATAGATATCTAAGATGCATATCAAACATGACAAAAACCAGACCCCACAAGAAAATCACCGACATATTATAATCAAGTTTAATAAAATGAAACATAAAGAGAGGTTTTTAAAGGCAGCTAGGCTCAAAGCAAACTAGCATTCAGAGGGAAGCCCTGTAGGCTTCTTCAGACTTCTTGACAGAAACGATGTTGGTACAGAGGCAGTGGGACGACACATTCAAAGCCTTGAAGAAGAAAAACTTCCATCTAAGAATTACATATCCTGCAACCCTGAGTTTATTTAGTTTCAGAGTTTTAAACACTATTATGTAATAGTGAAGGAGACATGATGGTGCAATGGTTATGCACTTGACTGTTAACTGAAAGGTCAGTGGTTCAAACTTATCAGCAGTTCCACAAAAGACTTGATTATCTGCTCCTGTAAAGATTACAGCAGCCTCAGAAACCCTATGAGGCATTTCTGCCCCATCTTACAGGGTCATTATGAGTGGGAATCAACTTGAGGAAAAACAGCAACAAATGGGTAGTACAAATGGAGTTAACACACTTGCCTGCTAACTAAAAGATATGATGTTCGAATCCACCCAAAGATTCCTTGAAAGAAAAGCCTAGTGACCTACTTTCAGAAAAACTTGTCACAGAAAATCCCCTGGAGCACAGTTCTACTTTGACATACATAAGGTCACCATGAGTCAGAATTGACTTAATGGCAATTGTGGCATATACTGATTGCTCTTAAATTTATACCTCCAATTCAAACTTCCTCCTTCCAATGTTTTATTATGAGACAGTCACTCCGAAGACACACCACATAACCAAGTAGGTGTCTTTCTTGGGGAGCAACTGTATCTTTCACCTTGTATTGCTTCCTATCTTTCCCAGCCCCACTTTATCTTTTCCTCAAGGCTGTGCCTCTCTACTTGAGCATCAGCACTTTATCCTTGGCTTAGTCTTACATTTCTAGTGAAACCAAGTAAACATTTATGAAATATTGACTATTGTTTTTATTTAATTACCCAAAATGTCACAACACCAAAATTTGAAACTGGACAATGTGTTAGAGACGGTCATGGAGTGAATTTTGTAGCACTAAGATATGTGCTGTAATCCTCACCTCAGTACCTGTGAATGTAACCCTGTTTGGGAATAAGGTTTCTTTTTTATGTTACTAAGGCCTTATCAGTGTACAGTGCATCCTAAACCTAACCACTTTTGAGTTACAAAAAGAGTAGATTGGACACAGAAGCAATGAAGCACAAATGCATGGAGATTGGGATGGGAAGAGATAGACGACACTTGAAGATTGCCAAGGAACTTAGGAAAGCTAGGGCTACCAATGCTAGAAAAATAAGGATCTCATCCTAGAACTGATAGAGAAACAACCTTTCCCTACAGCCATCCTGAATTTGACCTTCTAAACTGTGAGAAAACAAATTTTTGTTCTTTAAAGCCACCTACCTGTGATATTTCTGTTACAGCAACACTAGGAAACTAACTGAGAGATTAGATAGCATCTTTTACAAACGAGAAAATCAAATTCTAGAGAAACTGAATGATTTTCCCAAAGTCACAGTGTCTAGTTTCTGGCAAACGTGAACTTCATTTCTTGTTCCTATAGGAAAGGTCAATTCCACTACAGCATGAAATTGCAGGAGTCTTGAGGTACCTAAACTAGTTTGGTTAGTGTAACACTGCTATTACACGTGACACCATCAGGGGATCTCTCCTGGTGAGGTTAATCCATCATGAAATAACAGTAAAACCATCGTAAGATCTGATTTTGTGCACTGAGCCTGAAACTGATTTGTGGAATTCCTTATATAAAATCAAAAACAAATTTTTCAGCACTTGTTCAGATCACCATGTGTATCTAATAATTAGTTTATTTTTTGAAATAAAGACTTACCTTTGGGAGATGGGGCCAAGATAGTGGACTAGTCACATCTCTTCAGTTCCCTCTGAGGATTAAGACATAGGAAAGCAACTGAATGGAGCACAGTGGACATTCTGGGAGCACCAAGATCAGGTGGAGGGTTCTGAGAACAGACTGGGCAACAGGCAGGGGAAAACTACCTTCATCAGAAGTGAGATTGCAAAGACTCCTGATTCTGCTGGTGCAGCAGCTGAGAGGCTTTACAGGCCCAGACAGCATCTATGTTAACCAGGAAACTGGGACTAGGACTGCTGAGTATGAGAAACTAGGAGGGGTCGACTGCCATGCTGAGCTGCAGTACCTAAGCAGACAACATCTCTCTCAGCAGACAGCATGTACTTAAGGCAGTCACATATAAAGAAACCAGTTGTGGCTGGTGGTTGAAGATACCAGGGCCCCTCCTCCTATTCTCTGTGCTGTTCCATAGGTTCTGCTGGCCCAGTGCAGAAGAGGTGGCTCAGGCAGGATGCCATCTGAGACAGCTGAGAGACAGGGTCAGCTATGCCTGCAAGGGGCTGTCTGCCATGCTGAGAACAAATATCTGATTGGGTAGTGCCTCTCTCAGCAGAAAACCTGTTTTAAAGACAATCATACCTAGAGAAAGTAGTGGTAGATGGCAGCCAGATGTGGAAGCATCCTTATCCCTCACTTCTTTGAGCCACATCATAGCATCTGCTGATGCAGCACCTCAGAGGCTACACAAATAGGTTGCCATCTTTGTCAGCTAGGAAGTGGGAACAGTCACCCTTGAAGGCCCTGCTGGTACTGGCAGAAGCTGGTTAGCACATCTCTCAGCAGAAAAGCAGTTCTTAAGGAAATTACATCTAAAGAACACAACAGTGCCTGGTGGCCAAGTATGGCAGTTCCACTACCCGCTTCCTTTACTGAGCCACGCCATAGCATCTGCTAACAGGCCCACAGGAGACTCCGTAAGTAGATTGCTGTCTTTGTCAGCCATAAGGCAGGGACTTCCACCCTTGTGGGCCCAGCTGCTGCTGCACAATGAGTCTCTCAGCAGAAAAGCACTTTTTAAGATAATCGCATCTAGAGAACACAGCAGTGGCTGTGTTGGTGCAACACTGCAGAAGCTGAATAGCTATCTGATGGTTCAAAGACAACAATCAATATCCAATCATTTAAAGAAGCAACCACCATGGCTCTGGAAAACTCTCAAAACATAGAAAACTTCCCAGATGATGAAGTCTTACTGAAATTATTAGAGGTAGAATACAAAAGAATTACATGAGTCGGATCTGACTCAATGGCACTTGGCATAGAGCCCTTCTAGACCTTAGTGCAGCAGAACAAAATAAAAAATTAAACAAGCTACATAAACTGCTTGAATATCAACAACCTGTAATTCAGTAGATCGATAATAAAAGTACAGTTAGACAACTCAGTGGAAAGCCAAAAGAGTAGAACTGAAGAATGGAATGCAGAAATAGTAAGATGGAAGATAAAGCAACTGACACCAGCATTTATGAGGACAAATGAAACAAAAGAACCCATAAAAATGAAGAAGCATTAAGAGTCATGTGGGAATCTATCAAGAGGAACAATCTATGAGTAACTGGAATTCCAGAACAGGGAGGGATATCAGAAAATACAGAGAGAATTGTGGATGAGTTGTTGACAGAAAACTTCCCTGATACCACTAAAGGAGACAGCTATTCAAGATGCTCATTGAACTCCACAAAAGGTAGACCCCAAAAGAAAGACATCAAGACATATTATAATCAAGCTTAAGTCAGATCCGACTCGACGGCACTTGGCTTGGCTTAACAAAATTAAACATGAGAGGCACTTAAAGGCAGATATTTTTAAACAAAAACTAACTTACAAAGGGAAGCTTTCTAGAACGTCCTTCGACTTTTCAGCTGAAACTTTGCTGGCAAGAAGGCAATGGGATGGCACACATGAAACCTTGAAGGACAAAAATTCCAACCAAGAACTATATATCTTGCAAAACTGTCTCCCAAATATGACAGTGAAATTAAGACATTCTGAGACAAACAGAAACTTAGACACCTTGCAATAAACAAACCAAAGTTATAAGACATACTGAAGAAAGTTCTTCAAATAGAAAATCAATAATACCAGGTGTATACTCAAGGATGCAAAGCAGGATACAGCACCCAGAGTCGTAATTAGTTGAGGAAGTCAAAAATTTCAATCAAATCTAAAATATTAAAATTAGGGAAACAGACAGCTCAACATGCAAACTATGATCATACTACACTATAAAGAGAGATATATTACAGTATTCATAGCCCTTTCAGATGGAGAAGAAGTTAAAGAGATATAAATAAGTTAAAGACTGGTTTCAACCTTGAACATTATGGGGGGACAGAGGGGTAGCTGCAAAGCAAACTAACAATACTACCCAACAAAACAAGAAACAGAATATAGACATCTCAACAGACACAATACCAACAGTGAAAAAGATGAAAAGAAAACCCATAAAGAAAAATGACCCAGAATAGAATATAAAGTGGAACAAAGAAAATGTCAACCACACAAAGTTCAGGCACCAAAATGACAGTGCTAAATACATATTTACAGATAATTGCACTGAATATAAATGGACTACATGCTCCAATAAAGAAACAGAGAGTAACAAGATGGATCAAAAACATGATATGTCGATATGCTACTTACAAGAAACACATCTTAGCTACTAGGATACAAACTGCAAAAGAAAAGTGAAAATATGTATGTCAAGCTAACATGCAAAGAACAAGTGTGGCAATATTAATCTCAGATAAAATAATTTTAAAGTAACATCCGCCATCATGGACAAGGATGGCCACTATTGCTTAAAAGTTCAATACATAAGGATGATATAACAAAATTAAATATTTATGCATCCAACATCAGAGCATCTAAATACATCAAACAAAAGCTGACAACATTGAAAAATGAGATCAATCACTCCACAATAATAGGAAACTTTAACAGTCCACTTTCAGTGACAGAACATCCAGAAAAAAGCTCAATAAAGATAGAGAACATCATATTGTGACAATAAATCATATCAATCTCATTGACATATATAAAACTTTTTACCCACTAACAGACAAGAACACCTTTTATTCCAATGCTCATGGGACATTCTCAAGATTAGACCACATATTAGGCTATAAAGCAAGTCACAACAAAACCCAAACCACTGAATTATTGCAAAGCATTGTCTCAGACCATAAAGACATAAAAGTTCAAATCAACAGCAGAAAGTACAAGTAGAAACTTTTTTTCTTAATGATTAAGTGAAAATACATAATCCCATATAAATTTGTATACCCACCAATGAGCAGTATACCTCCCACTGCTCTCCCCACTGGGTGACAGCACTCCCCCTCTCCATTCTGTACATGTCATATCCTCCTAACAATCTTCTATCCCCTCTTCCCCACCCCCTCCCCTGTGTCCAGTAAGAGGTCAGCTGGATGACATCCTATAGATGCATAGAACCATAAAGAGAAAATGAATAAAAAGTTGAACCCATGGAAAGTGAACAACACCTTGCTCAAAAACTCATGAGTTATATAAGAAATGTAGGATGCAATAAAGAAATTCATGGAATCAAATGAGAATGAAATATCCTACCAGAATCCACGCAATACAGCAAAAGTAGTGTTCAGAGGTCAACTTGTCTCTATAAACGCACACTTCTGGAATGAGGAAAGGGCCCAGACCAAGGATTAATCCTGGAACTTGAACAAATACAAAGAGAACAACAAAAGCACCCCTTCGGCACCAGAAGAAAAACAGATAAAAAAGATTAGAGGAGAACTAAATGAATTAGAAAAACAATAGAAACAATTAACAAAACCAAAATCAAAAAGATCAACAAAACTGATGACCATTGGCTAAACTCACAAAAGAAAAACAGGAGAGGAAACAAATAACCTGAAGAAGAAATGAGACAAGAGATGTCACAACAAATGCAACTGAAATTAAAAGTATTGTAACAGAATACTACAAAAAATAGTACTCTGACAAATTAGAAAACATAGAAGAAACAGACAAATTTCTAGATTCATATCACCTACCAAAATTACCACAAAGAGAAGTAGAACAACTTAACGAACCCATCACAAAAGAAGAGATTGAAAAAAGTAATAGAAAAAAACTACCAACCAGAGGGTGGCTTCACCAGAGAATTCTACCAAACTTTTAGAGAAGAATTAACTCCAATACTACTGAGACTATTTCACAGCATAGAAAAGGACAGAACATTCACATTTCATTCTACTGAAGAAGAGGAACACTGTGGGAGGCCTCATGCCACCTGACCTTAGAAACAACTACACTGCCAAGGTAGACAAGACAGCCTGGTACTGGTACAAAAACAGACATATAGACCAAAGGAACTGACTAGAGAACCAGAAATATCACCATCCTCCTATAAACCGTTGATACTTGACAAAGTCCCAAAAACTGTAAACTGGGGCAAAAACAGTCTCTTTAACAAATGGTGTTGGGAAAACTGGATATCAATCTGCAAAAAAACTGAAACAAGACCCATATCTCACATCTTACACAATAACTGACTCAAAATAGATCAAAGACTTAAACATCAAACCTAAAACAGTAAAGATCATGCATACAAAAATAGGAACAGCTTTGGAACTTCTAACACACAGCTTAGACTACAAAATCTTACCAACAATGTATGAACAATAATAGAAGAGAAAATAGATAAATGGGAACTACTGAAAATCAAACACTTAGGCTCATCTAAAGACTATATCAAGAGAGTTAAAAGACTGACTACAGAATGGAAAAAAATATGACAACTACATATTGGATCAATGTCTAATTTCTGTAATCTACAACGTACTGCAAAAATATCAACAAGAAAAAGACAAATAACCAAACTAAACAATGGGCAAAGGAGATGGACAGACATTTCTCAAAAGAAGACATCCAGGTAGCCAAAAACACATGAGAAAACGCTCATGATCATTAGGTATTAAAGAAGTCCACATCAAAACTACAATGAGGTATCATCACACCCCAGTGAGGCTAGCAATAATTGAAAAAACACAGAACAACAAATGCTTGAGAGACTATGGAGAGATTAGAACTCTCCTGCACTGCTGGTGGGAATGCAAGCCTCTTTGGAAAGCAATTTGGCACTTTCCTTAAAAAGCTAGAAATGGAAATATCAAATGAGCCCTCAATCTACTGCTTGGAATATATCCTACAGAAGTAAGGGCTGTGACATGAACAGATGCAGGCACACAAATATTTATTGCAGCACAATCCACAACAGCAACATAGATGGAATCAACCTAGGTGCCCATCAACAGATGAATGGATAAACTGTGGTATATACGTGCAATGAAACAATGATTTTAAGAAGGATCTCATAACCTGATATCAGCTAGAAGACATTATGCTGAGTCACAACAGTCAGCTGCAAAAACAAGTATTGTATGAGAGCACTATTTAAAGTACTTAAAGGACTTACAGAAGAAAAGACTTTTTCAGGTCTACAAGGGTGCGGAGGAAGGGAGAGTGTTGGTCATAGGTTAGGTAGTTGCTAGGAATTCGGTTAGGTGAAGGGTGTGACAGCACTCTGTAGAAGGCAGGTCAGCATAAATGGATTGCACCATGAACTAAAATTCAATCCAGCATTTAAAAGGATAGATTAGCAGGGACAGGGGTCTGAGGACCACATTTTCAAGGGGACAGTGAGATCAGTTACCATAACCAGCCTTTTGCTAAGAGAGTCTTCTACACCCCATATTGGTGAGTGGTGTGTGTAGGGTCTTAAAACCCAGTACACTGCCATGTCAGGAACATCAATTTGTCCCAACCTACCTGGAACAGATGACAATTGAGAGCATCAAAGACATAAGGAAAAATGAGCCCAGGAGACAAAAGGACCCATACGACTGGAAGACTACATCAGCACGAGACCAAAAGAACCAGACGGTGCCCCTCCACCACCAAAGACAGTGTTTTAGTCAGCTAGGGCTGCTGTAACAGAAATACCACAGAGGATGGCTTTAACAAAGGAAGGTTTATTCTTACATAGTCTGGTAGGCTGCAAGTCCATATTCAGGGTGTCCACTCCAGGGGAAGGCTTTCCCCTTGTCGGCTCAGGAGGAAAGTCCGGTATTGCATCAGTCTTTGTCCAGGGAGCATCTTGGCGCGGGAACCTCAGGCCTGAAGGACACGCTCTTCTTGATGGTGCGAGGTTCCCAATTCTCTGCTTCTCTGTCCTTTTATCTCTCGTAGGATGAAAGGATTAAGGGTGGGGCAAGCCATACTCCAGGGAAACTCCCTTTACAGTGGAGCAGGGAGGTAATCCAATGAAGCGATTTACAGCCCAACCCTAATCCTTTAACATACAGCATAGGAAAACCACAAAATGGAGGACAGTCACAAGATACTGGGAATCACGGCCCAGACACATGGCTACACATATTTTGTGGGGGACACAATTCAATCCATGACAGACAGCCTTAATATAGAGTCCTTAATGTGACATGATTAAAAGAGGTGTGCAGATCAAGAACTCTAATAAAAGACCAGAATTGATAGTCTGACAACCCTGAGGGTACCCTGGGCATGCTGTCCCAACCTGAACCAGTACTGTAGTCAACATTTCAGAATAAGAATCAACTGGACTTGGGGACACAGAGTGAGCACATGGTGTATGTACTTTACGATTTTGTACATTAGTAGAAGGCTGTCTGTTTTACTCATCTAGTGCTGTTCTAACAGAAATACCAAAGAGTGGATGACTTTAACAAAGGAAAGTTTATTCTTACACAGTCTGGTAACCTAGAAGTCCAAATTCAGGCTGTCCAGGCTTTCCCTTTTGTCAGCTCCTGAGGAAAGTCTTTGTGTTGCATTGGCTTTGTTCAGGGACCATCTCAGCACAGGAACCTCAGGTCTGAAGGACGTTCTCTTCTCATAGCGCTGCCTTCTTGATGGTGTGAAGTTCCCCACTCTCTGCTTGCTTCCCTTTCATTTTATTTCTGATTTGATGAAAGGATAAAAGGCGGTACAAGTCACACTCCAGGGAAACTCCCTTTACAATGGAGCAGGGAGGTGATACGAAGGAGTTTACTTTGTTAACTACAGGCAGAATTTAGGATTACAGCATGAGAAAATCACAAAATGGAGGGCACTCACAGAATATATGGAATCCTGGTCCGGCTGAATTATTACACATATCTTGGGGAGACGCAACTCAGCCCATGACATCCCACCCTTTGGCCCTTCTAAAGTCATGTCTACGAAATATGTAATATATTCATTCTATCACAGCAAAAGTTATAGCAAAAATACATCCATCCCATAGGATGCAAAAAATCTTAAATCAGTTCCAAGTCCAAAATATAAAAATTTCTGTACAGCTGTGAAATCAAGAATACAAGTTATCTACCTCCAAAGTACAATAGTACAACAAGCAGGCACAAGCTATACATTTCCACGACAAATAAGGTAAATTGTAGGGAAAGGTGTTAACTGGCAACAAGCATGTCAGTAGAACACATTACATTAGTCCACAAAGCTTTGAAAATAGTTTTCCATTCTCAGACACATTTTATACAATAGCCTTGCCCTCCAGACTCTAGGAATTGGCCACATTCTCTGGATTCTGAGTGCAGACCCCAGCCCTGTGCTACAACTCTGCCTTCTAGGCCTGCTTGGGGAGCAACTCAGCTTTTAGTACACCCTAAGCCCAAATGAGTAACAATTCCACCCTTACAATGTAGGAAGCCATTGCTCCACCCTTTCAAACCCCTGAGGTGATGGCTGTACTTTTGAGACTGAAGTGGCTTGGCTTCTGTTGCTCACATTCTGCTTCCTATGGCCATGATCACAGCCCAGGCCTCAGGCCTGCATCTGCCCTGCTGGGACAAGTGTTCCAATGCTCTGTAGCTCCATGAATTTAAGTGCCCGGAGGCACCCTACTCTGCCAGAAAGTCTCCTGCACACAGGAACTCAGTTTTCTCACTCCATGGATCAGCAAGACTAGCTCCACAGATTCCAGTGCCCAGAAGCACCCCACTCTGCCAGGAAACCTCTGTGCACAAGCACTCAGCTCTCTCATTCCGTGTGTAAGCAACAGCATTGTCTTGCACTGCTCTGGTTCTGCTGCTCCCTCTCTGCTGCCGCTGGTACTCTGTTTCTCACCATCCGCACCTTCTTCAGTGTTAACAGTACTGCATTTCTTCATAGTCTCCTACCCATTCAGCTTTAAAGCTGCTTCAACATTTTAGGTGTTAGTTAGAGCAGCACCCCACTCCCTAGGTCCCAAATTCTGTTTTAGTCATCTAGTGCTGGTCTAACAGAAATATCACAAAGTTGACAGCTTTAACAAAGAAAAGTTTATTCTCATACAGTCCAGTAGGCTACAATTCCAAATTCAGAATGTTGTCTCCAGGAGAAGGCTTTCCCCTTTGTCAGTTCTAGAGGAAAACCCTTGTGTTGCCTCAGTCTTTTTTTGAGAGCATCTGGGCACAGGAACCTCAGGTCTGAAGCATGTGCTCTTCTCCCAGTGCTGCCTTCTTGATGGTGTGAGGTTCCCCACTTTCTGCTTGCTTCCCTTTCCTTTTATCTCCCGTAGGATAAACGGATAAAAGGTGGTGTAAGTCAAACTCCATGGAAACTCCCTTTACAGTGGAACAGGGGAGTGATCTTATGAAGGGATTTACAGTCTCACTCTAATCCTCTCTAACATTATCCACTCCGTTAACTACAGGCAGAGACCAGGATTACAGCATCAGAAAATCACAAAATGGAGGGCAATCACAGAATACAGGGAATCCTGCCCCAGCCAAATTACTACACATATTTTTGGTGGAACACAATTCAGTCCATGATACTGTCCTACTAGTTTCTTTCTAGAGGATGGAGAAGAGATGACAGGTGTCTGTTGGGAGTATACTAGTAGTAAAGAGTGAAAAGGAGGAGTGTGTTGTCACGGGGTGGGGAGAGCAGATATAGCTGTAGAGAACTGGGTATTTAAAGTTGCCTTGGGTTGCACACTTTCACTTCATCATAATTAAAAAAAGAACAAAGAAAAAAAGAATTAACTTTGAAAATGTTGGATGTTCTGCTACTTCCTTTTTTATAATATCTTATTATTGAAAGAAAAAAGAACTAGCACCATATAGTCCTCCACACCTTAAAAAACATCTTACCACTTCATTTCAAGCTTGAGGGTTTTATAGGAAGGACGAGCAACGTTTAGGGAAAAAGGGGGTGCTGTCCAGGTGGCCAGGTGGGAAAGTCACTGCTGGGACAAATAAACTTTTTTTTTTTAAGGTTGTAAATCTTTTTTTTTTTTTAATTGTGATTGAATGAAAATGTACACTTCCATATAAATTTGCATGCTCACCTATATGCAGCTCCCCTTGCTCTCCCTGTCCAGTAACAGCACACTCTTCCTCTCTGTTCCATACATGGCCTTACCTCCCAATAGTCTTCTATCCCCTCCTCTCCATCCACTCTCCTTCCTTAAGAAGTCAGCAGGATGGTATCCTATAGATACATAGAACCATAAAGTGCCCACAAGGTATGGTCACTCTGCATCACCAAGTCCACTCCATTGCTGTCCGAAAAGTTGACCTTCATTATGATTTATGGACATGGGCAGAATCAGGGCCAGAGGCCATGCTCCCAGGGGAACTCCAAGGCCCCTGGACTATCAACTGTGGTCCTTTAGTGGAGACCTCAGGGTGCACCCCTATTCATTCCTGTGTTACCAGTGAGACTCAATTTTCTGAGCTCTATCATGGCTATCACTGGTGGTGGTTGGGCACCATCTGGTTCTTCCAGTCCTGAGTAGATGTAGAGACCCAGTCACACGGGTCTCTCAGTCTTCTGGGTTCTCTTTCCCCCATGTCGTTTTGGTCCTTGGAGATCGTCATATCCTGTTGAGTTGGGACCATTTGCTGTACCCTCAGATGGCAGCTTGGCAGCTTTTAAGACACAGACACACTCACCAATATGGAGTGCAGCAAGCCCTCGTTAGCAAAACGCTGGTTGTGCCAATTGGCCTCGATTTCACCTGAGAGCATGATCTCCGGCCCTCCACCCCAGCTACTCTGTCCTCGCAATATTGGGTTGGGATGGGAGGAGTACTCAAGTTATGCTGAAGTCCAGTTAATACTGATCTTCTTTCTAATGTGTGCTGCCACCGATTTCACCAATCAAATTTCTGTTAACTATGTAATCTAAGCCCTCCCCCTCTCAGCCTCTCTCCCTTCCCACCCTTGCAACCATCAAAGAGTCTTTTTTTCTATGCCTGAGTCTGTTTTTAAGTTCTTATCATAAGAGTCTCATACAATATTTGTCCTTTTGTGGAGGACTACTTTCACTCAACATAATGTCCTCCAGTTGAAAACAGGTTTTGAGATGTTTCCTGAAATGATCATTGTTCTTTATCATTGCATAGTAGTCCACTGAGTATATATACCATAGTTCACCTATCCATTCCTCTGTTATTGGGCATCTGGGTTGATTCCATCTTTTTGCTGTTGTGGACTGTGCTGTGATAAACATTCATGTGCATGTATCAGTTGGTGTAAATGGCCTCAATTCTGTAGGATAAATTTCAAGCAGTGAAATTACTGGGTCAAATGGTATATCTATATCCATTTTTTTTAAGGGTGCGCCAGATTGCTTTTCAAAGAGATTGCACCATTTTGCAATCCCACCAACACTGTAGAAGAGTTCCAATTTCTCCACAGCCTCTCCAGCATTTGTTGTTTTGCATTTTTTGGATCATGGCCAACCTTGCTGGGGTGAGATGGTATCTCATTGTAGTTTTGATTTGAATTTCTTTAATAGCTAATGATCGTGAGTATGTCTGCAGGTGTTTTTGGCTGCCTGGATCTCCTCTTTGCAGAAGTGTCTGTCCTTCTCCTTGCCCATCACTTAATTGGATTATTTATCTTTTTCTTATTGATATTTTGTGGTACTTTATAGATTATGGAGATCAGGCATCAGTCTGACATAGAGTTGCCAAATATTTTTTCCCATTCTGTAGGTGGCCTTTTAATTCTATTAATAAAGTCTTTGGATGAGCAAAAGTTTTGATTCTTAATAGTTCCCATTTATCTATTTTCTTTTCTGTTGGTTGTGGTTTGCTTGGCAGATTTTGAAGTCTGTCTACATTGTGTATTAAAACTTCCATTGTTGTTCCTACTTTTTCTTGGATGAGATTTATTGTCTTAGATTTGATATTTAGGTCTTTTATGCAGTTTGAGTTGTTTTTTGTATAAGGTGCAAGATATAGGTCTTGTTTCAATTTATTGCAGATGGATACCTAATTTTGCCAGCACCATTTGTTGAAGAGATTGTTTTCACTCCAGTTTAATGTCTTAGGGCCTTTGTCAATTATCAGCTGTTCATAGGAAGATGTTGTCATCTCTGGGGTCTTGATTCTGTTCCATTGATCTATCTCTTTTTGTACCAGTACCAGGCTGTTTTGATTACTGTGGCAGTGTAGTAGGTGCTAAAGTCCGGTAATGAGAGGTCTCCCAGTGTGTTCTTCTTCTTTAGTAGTGCTTTACTTATCTGAGGCTTCTTCCCTTTCCAAAGAAAGTCAGCAATTTCTTTCTCCATCTCCTTAAAAAATGTCACTGGAAGTTGTCTTGGAATTGCATTACATAAGTAGATTGCTTTGGGTAAAATAGACATTTTCACAATGTTGAGTCTTCCTATCCATGAGTAGAGTAGGTTTCTCCATTTATGTAAGTCTCTCTTAGTTTCTTGCAGAAAAGGCTTATAGTTCTCTTTGTAAAGGTCTGTTATTTCTCTGGTTAGATTTACTCCTAGGTACTTTATCTCCTTGGAGGCTATACTAAATGGTATAGACTTCATGATTTCTTCCTTAATAACTTCGTTGTTGGTATAAAGGAATCCTACTGATTTTACTTATGCTTATCTTGTATCCTGACACTTTGCTGAACTCTTCTATCAGCTTGAGTAGTTTATTTATGGGTTTTCAGGATTTTCTGCATACACAACCATATTATCTGCAAATAAGGAGATTTTTACTTCTTTGCCAATGCACATGCCATTTATTCCTTGGTCTTGTCTAATTGTTCTGGCTAGAACTTCTAGTACAATGTTGAATAAAAGAGGTGAGAGTAGGCATCCTTGTCTAGTTCCTGTTCTCAGGGTAAGCTGTTTCAGTCTCTCTCCATTCAGGATGACGTAGGCAGTTGGCTTTGTATAAATAGCCTGTATTGAATTGAGGAATTTGTCATCTATTCCTATTTTGCTGAGAGTTCTTAGCATGAATGGGTGTTGGACTTCACCAAACGCCTCTTTTGCATCAATAGACAAGATCATGTGATTCTTGTCTTTTGTAGTATTTATGTAATTAATCACATTTATTGCTTTTCTGATGTTGAACCAGCTTTGCATCCCTGGTATGAATCCCATTTGGTCATGATGGATTACTTTTTTGATATGTTGATATATTCTGTTGGCCATAATTTTGTTGAAGATTTCTGCATCTAGCTTTGTAAGTGATATCGGTCTGTAGTTCTCCTTTTTGGTTGAGTCTTTCCCTGGGTTTGATACTGGGGCCATGCTGGCTTCATAGAATGAATTTGGAACTATTCCATCCTCTTTTATACTGTGAAACAGTTTCAGTATTATTGGAGAGAACTCTTATCTAAAAGCTTGGTAGGATTCTGCAGACAAGCCATCTGGGCCAGGTCTTTTCTTCATTGGCAGTTTTTGGATGACTTTTTCAATCTCTTCCTTTGGGATGGGTTTATTAAGTTGTTCTGCTTCACTTTGTGATAATTTTGGTAGGTGATATGAATCAGAAATTTGTCCACTTCCTTTAGGTTTTCGAATTTGTTTGAATATATAGTCTTTCATAGTATTCAGCTGTGATATTTTTGATTTCTGTTGGATCTGTTGTGACAATTCCCCTCACCTTTCTTATTTGGGTTATTTGTTTCCTTTCCTGTTTTTCTTTAGTATGTTTAGCCAATGGTTTGTCAACTTTGTTGATATTTTCAAAAAACCAGCTTTTGGTCTTTTCAATTTTTTCAATTGTTGTCCTGTTCTCTAATTCATTTAGTTCTGCTCTACTCTTTATGATCTGTTTTCTTCTGGTGCCTGAGGGGTTTCTGTGTTCCTCTCTCTCTACTTGTTCAAGCTGTAGGGTTAGTTCTTTGATTTAGCTTCTTTCTTCCTTCTTAATGTGTGCATTTATGGAGATAAGCTGACCTCTGAGCACTGCTTTGGCTGTATCCCATAGGTTCTGGTAGGAAGTGTCTTTGTTCTCAGTGGAATCCATAAACTTATTTCATCCTTGATTTCGTCTGTAACCCATGGGTTTTTGAACAAGATGTTCAGTTTCCATGAATTCCCCTCTTTATCTATGTTTTTTCTGCTATTGATTTTGACTTTTATGGCTCTATGATGAGAAGATTAGGATTAATTCAATGATGTGGATTTTGTTGAGAACTGCTTTATGTCCTAACACATGGTCTATGCTGGAGAATATTCCATATGCACTGGAGAAGAAGGTATAGTTGTCTGCTGATAGACAGAAAGTTCTGTATATGTCGCTGAAGTCTAGTTGGTTAATTGCGGAATAAGGTCTTCTGTGTCTTTATTGAGCTTTTTTCTAGATGATCTGTCCAATATTGAGAGTGGAGTGTTGAAGTCTCCCACTATTACTGTAGAGTGATCTATCTCCTTTTGAGTGTAGTCAATGTTCCTTTGACATATTTAGGTACTCTAATATTAGGTGCATAAATATTTAATATTGCTAAGTCCTGCTTGTGTATTGAAACTTTCAGCAATAGTGTCCATCCTTGTCCACGATGGGGGATTTTACATTAAAATCAATTTTACCTGAGATTAGAGTTGCCACCCCTGCTCTTCTTTGTCCATTGTTAGCTTGATATATATTCTTCCATCCTTTAATTTTCAGTTTGTTAATGTCTTTAAGTCTAAGATGAGTTTCTTGTAGGCAACATATGGATGGGTCATGTCTTTTGATCCAAGATGCCACTCAATACTCTTTACTGGAGCATTCAGTCCATTCACATTCAATGCAATTATTGATAGGCATGTGTTCAGGGCTGCCATTGTGGTATGTTTATTTTGATGCTGATGTTTTCTCTATTGGTCTTATTAATCTGTTCTGGGACATTCTTTGAGAGTTGATTTTTCACCTTTTTCATGGTTGGTTTTGTGGATGTTGAGACTCCTATACTACATTCCTTGATATGGTATGTTGCATCTTTATTGTGCTTTATGGTTGCTCCTATGATCCTACTTAAAAAACTATGTATGTACTCAATTTTAATTACTATCAGTCTTGTCAACTTCCTCTCCATATGGAAGGACTATAACGACTGTAGTTCATTGCTTTTTAATACAATGACATCATTGTTTTCATGATATGATCACTGGATTATTTCTTCCACTATTACTGCTTTGATTGTGTTTGAAGCCTTCCCTAACTGAGTAGGATTCTGGATGATATGTCGTTCTAAAACATATATTTAGTGTTTTGTTTTTATAAGCCAAAGCCAAGAGTTTCTTTCAATATTCCCTGTAGCTTTGGTTTGGTTTTTACAAAATCTCTGAGTTTCTGTTTATCTATGAATGTGTTCATTTCATTTTCATATTTGAAAGATAGTTTTGCAGGATATATAACTCTTGGTTGGAAGTTCTCCTTCAAGGCTTTGAATATGTCATGCCACTGTCTCCATGCCAACATCATTTCTGCTGAAAAATCTGACGAAAACCTACAAGTTTCCTTCTGAATGTTAGCTTTGCTTTGAGTCTTGCTGCCTTTAAGAGTTGCTGCTTATGTTTCATTTTGCTAAGTTTGATTAGAATATGTCTTGGAGTCTTTCTTTTGAGATCTATATTGAATGGTGTTCGATATGCATCTTGGATCTCTATATTTTCTTCCTTCATGATTTCTGGGAAGTTCTCTGTCGGTAGCTCAGCAACAGTACTCTCTGTGTCCTCAGGTGTCTCGCCTTGTTCAGGAACTGTAATTAATTGTAGGTTGTTCCTCTTCTTTTGTTCCACATGCTTGTTAATGCTTCTTCACTTTTCTTATTTCTGTTTTCTGATTTCTCCTCACAGATGTTGGATTCAATAACTCTGTCTTCCAAGTCAGAACATTTCTTTTCCATTTGTTCTGTTGTTTTCTTGGCTTTGAATTGAGGCCTCTATGTCTTTGATTTTGATCTTGATCTGTTGGATTTCAGAGTACTGGCTTTCCATCAGATCGAACAGCTTGCTTAATTTTTCATTTTGCACTGCTGCATTTTGTATAAGGTCCAGGAGGGCCCTATATATAGTCCTTTTGTATTCATCTTCTGATAATTTCAGAAATGTTTGTCCAGAAAGCCCTTTGGTTGTTTCATTTGAGGGCCTTCTGAAACCATGAGTGATTTCCTAGTTATCACCTTCTTCAAAGTCTGTTGGTTTGGGGGCTTCATGTACATCACTAAAGGCTGGGAGAGATGCTATAAGGATGGACTGCAGATAGTTCTCTGGGAAGTCTTTTCAAGTCAGTCAGGTTTTCAGGTGTACAGGCCCCTCTTCATAAATGGTGAAGCAAGCACTTCTACATCAAACCTCAAATGTTATGAACAAGTTCAAAAGCAGCAAAGCTACTGCCCTATTTGCCTCTGTTCACAGGCCCTGGCCATAGGTGACACTGTGAAAAATACTGCTTTTCTGCTGGCAAAGCACTCTCTTGTTGGCCGGTGCTGCTTCCCAGCCTAAGAATTAGGTCTCACTGAGGCCACCATAATCAAGATGGCATACCACACAAGGTCACTACCACCTCTGTACAGACTGCACTATAGCAGAGGTGGAAAGAAAGCCCCCAGATGCTGAGACACACAGGGACCACAGGCTGTGTTTCTGGGCCCCATCCATAAGCAACACTGCGTAAATTACTGCTTTTCTGCCAGAAAAGTGCTCTCCTACAAGCAGGTACAGCCTCCCAAGCTAAGAATTAAGTCCAGCTGTGGGATCCATACCCAAGATGGTGTCCCGCATAAGCTTGCTGCCACTCTGTACAAGCTACACTGTGGCTGAGGTGAAAAGAGAGGCAAAAAGTAGCAAAATGCACAGAGTCCAAAGCCGGGCTCTTGAAGCATGGCAATTTCGCCTGCCAGTCCCACCAGCTGTGTTTCCAAGACCAGCTGCTAGTCAAGACCCAGCTCCATCAGCCAGCCAAGACAGAGAAAAAAAAGTTGAAATGGTGAGATACCTTCGGACTGTGAAAGCCAGAACTGGCCAGTTCCATGAGCCAGAGAAAGACAGGAGGCTTTGCATTCAGCGGTATGAAGTCCAAGTTAACAGCCCTATGCCATGTCCTAGGTGGCCAGAAGACTCCATTTAATTATGAATTCAGGTCTTGGTTTCCAGTGGGATTTAGGGAGACGTGTGCTTAGTCTGCCATCTTGACTCCACCTCCCTGGGACAGATAAACTTAAATACTGAACTAAATATAAAAAATGAGGACTAAGAATTACTTGTATTGTTGGTTAATACGTTAAAAACTGAAGAACCAGAAGGGCATGTATGAAAAGAAATCCTCGGTTTGGTTACATAAAAAGTTTGAGAGTTAAGACAGGCAGAATAGTCTATGGGGCAACACACAAGAGAAACCTTATGAAAAATATAGTACCTCTTTTGAGTCAACAGTCAGGAGTGAGACAGGGAGTCTGACTGCCTCTGTGGTGTGACTGAAACTAACAACAGACAACGTTAACTGTGTTCTGGGACACTGACATAAGTCCCCAAACAATTGTGTAAACTTCCTAAAAGTTATTTTTCAGATGGAACCAACTCTGAGGACATGCACAGAAACTCCCACTTCCACCACTACGTGTCCTTCCAATAGGGGCACCAGAGAGCTACAGCCAGTACTGAGGAATTTAACCAAGGGACAAGCATCTGTCATCCAAAAAGGAAATACTTCAGCTACCAATCTGTAATTTGTCCCCAGCTTATACCCTGGTCACAGACAGGTTATAAAAACTCAATTGGATAATGTCTCTATTATTGCTGCTGGTAGTTCCCTTATTAATTTTTTTGGTTATCCTTACCCTTGGGCCTCTTATTCTTAATACCTTAATTTGCTTTATCTCTTCCATACTACAGTTCCAAGTTAAACTCATAGTCCTATAAGAATATCAGCCTATACCAACCAACAAGTGAATCAGATTCTGCTCCTCCAAGAGACTTGACAAGATCTATACCAAAGCCTCCCTAAAAACAACCAATGGACCTACCTCCCCCTTCACAGAACGCTAGGAGGCCAGAGTAGCCCTCAACTCCCCAGATCTACTAGGACAAGTCAACGACCCTTGTAGCAGGAAATAGCTAAAAAGATAATGATGCTTCTCTGTCCTTCAACCAAAAGTGTGGAGTTGGAGGAACTCTGTCTCTGAAATTCAGGGAGATCATCTTATCCAGAATTGTGGTGTTGGAGAAGAATGTTCAAGGTACCATGGACCGCAAAAAGAACAAACAGACCTGTTCTGGAAGAAATACAACCAGACTGTTCCTTAGAAGCAAAGATGGCAAGACTGCATCTTATATACTTTTGGACATACTGTCAGGAAAGATCAGTCCATGGAGAATGACATCATGCTTGGTAGAGTGGAGGGTCAATGAAGAAGACGAAGACCCTCAACAAGATGGAATGACACAGTGGCCCCAACAATGGGCTTAAGCATAAAAACAATTGTGGACATGGTACAAGACCAGGCAGTATTTCATTCCATTGTTCCTGTGTCACTACGAGTTGAAACTGACTTGACGGCACCTAACAACAACAACAACATCTTATCCAATGATCAGACCTCGCTGTTACCTGAAAACAGCCTGACAGGCAGGGCCCACGGAGATGACAAAAAACAGCCTTCATGCTCCATGCAGTATAACAATTCAACCGTCACTAACTTTATGCCTGCCTTCTCCACCCACCTAATTGAAAGTTCTTCCCTTATCAAAATCTTGACCATAAACAAACCTTACCCCCTCCCTTCTAATCAACATTCCTTCCTTGTCAGAACATAAATCCCCTAACCAGAATTTCTTGCTACCCCTGTCCTCTTTCTTTCCTTATTAAACAATAACCCCCCATACATCATACTACCTCATCAAAACTTTAAAACTATAAAAACATTGCCCTAGGGGGAGAGGCAGGCTGAGCCACTCTCAGCTCAGATCCCACTCTCTTTCTCTTCAAACAAACTTCATTGGTCCCTTGGACTGGTGTGTCTCTGCCTCTGTTTCAGGTCACCCTGTCCCCAGCAGTCACAAGGTGAGTCTTATCTCTTAGGAATTATGATGCTATCTGGGCAGTATCTTAACATCTCATGTCAAGCTGAAGGGCTCCGTGTCACAAGAAGAGCCAGAGGCACAGGGGAAGGGGGCTGTTATTAGTAGGAATTGTTATGTTATCTGGTCTATAGCTTCCCTGTCAGTAACTGAGAAGAACAGTCTCAGGTCTTTGGTCAAGGTCTGAAAAAATAACAACCTCTCAGTCTGCAGGTTAGTCATTGTAATTTTTTTGGTTTACTGTCAGCCTGAGAGATCAGGCAAGGATTTTAATCAACATATTTTCAATTATTAACCCTTTCAAGTATGCAAATTATATGGCTGCATTTATTCAAAATATAAAATTATAGCCAGCCAAATTAAAATTAATGTAAACTGAGAGGTAAATAGCTCAGTTTGTTGCCTATGTTTAGGAGTGGAAGTGTTGAGATCCTGTAACTGATTAGACCCTGAATGACCTGGTTTAGGTTCCAGTAATCGGGCTAGCAACTCTGGTCTCCCAGTGGGCAGCAAACTGGTCTCCCCATCCTCAAAGCACACAAGGATACAACTTTTTTGATAGCAAATGGCAGTGTTGGGAATAGAATGGTGTGACATGGGGGAAGAGACACACCAATATGAAACTCCAGTGAAGCTTATTCAAAGAGAGAGAAAGTGGGATTTGAACCAAGATGTGGTTCAGCCCATCTAATTGTTGGTATTTACACTTTCTATAGTTTTAAAGTTCTGATGAAGAAGTGAGGGGTGACTGATGAAAAAGTTATTTATGGTTTTATATGGGAAAGCTCTGGCAAGGAGGTGGAAGGCTGACTGACCTGAAAGTTACTTATGGTTTTATAGTTAGGTGCCTGTGGGGCATACATACCAGGCTGTTTTCAGCTATGGCTGAATCTGATCATTGGATGAAATGGCCTCCCTGAATTCCAGGGACAGAGTTCCCTCAGGTGGAAAAGTTTTGTTAAGTGAAAGTATATTCCATAGAGGGAATGGTCAGTCTCAATGAGTGGAAAAAGGCCCTGTACAGATTTTCAGGGTCCCTTTTAATTGGCAAAAGTAGGGAGTGATGTCATAGATGGGAGGGTGGGTCGTGACTTGGGTTTCGATTCAGAGTTTGAGGCTCTACGTGGCCACCTCACAACTGCCAGTAAGAACTGTATTAGCATCACAACTGCCAGAAAGAACTGTTATATTTGCATCACAAACTGCCAGGAAGAACTGCTGATATGTGGCAGATCAGGTTCCCTTGGTAACTTTATCAAAAGGAACAAAGAATTGTGACTAGACATGAGAAAATCTGCATGTGATGTAATTAGTCTGTATCTTGATTGTGGTGATGGTTTCATGGGTACATACATTAATTAAGACTCATCAAACTGTACACAACACAGACAGATTTCAAAATCTGTCAAACAAACCACAGTCATCAGAAGACCAAATAGATAAATGGCAACTGCTAAGAATCAATCACTTTTGCTCATCCAAAGACTTTATTAACAGAGCTAAAAGGTCACCTACAGAATGGGAAACAATATTTAGCAACTGTATGCCAGACTGACACCTGATCTCCATAATCTATAAGATATTAAAAATATCAATAAGAAAAAGATAAATCACCCAATTAAGTGATGGGCAAAGGAGATAGACAAACACTTCCCTAAAGAGAAGATCCAGGCAGCCAAAAAACACATGCGGACATGCTCATGATCATTAGCTATTAAAGAAATTCAAATCAAAATGACAATGAGATACTATCTCACTCCAACAAAGTTGGCCATGATCCGAAAAACACAAAACAACAAATGCTGGAGAGGCTGTGGGAAGATTGGAACTCTCTTACACTGTTGGTGGGATTTCAAAATGGTGCAACCTCTTTGAAAAGCAATCTGGTGCTTCCTTAAAAAAAACGGATATAGATATGTAAGGTCTTGAGTGCGAACGCCACCCCAAGTCACTCACAAGAGACGGTTCTTGATGCAATCAGCAAGAGGTTTTCATTCCAGTGCGCTGGGGCTCAATCCATACTCTTGTCAGAGTAGAGGGAATGAGCCCCGAACAAGAGAATTACAGAGTATATAAAGGCGGGGTCTTACATTCCTAGGGGAGGTGGGGTTGGGGAAAGGTTCCTCGTGGGGCAATTTTGTGGTTTGTATTAGCTCAGGGCTTAGGGCGGATATTTCGGGTGCATTTACTTCCTGGTATTTCTGAAACTAGCCTTTTTTGGGTAAGTTCCTTCTTGTTATTCCCGAAACCAGCCTTTTTGGGTAAGTTCCTGGAACTTCTTGTTATTCCTGAAACCAGCCTTTTTATGGTTATTCCTGAAACCAGCCTCTTTATGGTTAGGTAAGTTCCTGGAACACTGAGGTGGTTGGTCCTATATTGTCCTGCTCTTTGGTATGGAGGATCTCACAGATATACCATTTGACCCAGTAATTCCACGGCTTGGAATATATCCTACAGAATCAAGGCCAGTCACACCAACTGATACATGCACATGAATGTTCATCACAGCACAGCCTACAATAGCAAAAAGATGAAGTGTCATGGGTTGAATTGTGTACCCCCCAAAATATGTGCAACTGTGTGGCTGGGACATGATTTCCAGTATCTTGGGACTGTCCTCCATTCTGTGGTTTCACTAAACTGTATGCTAAAGAAGCTGTAAATTCCTGCATAGGATTACTTCCTTGCTTTGCTGTAGGGGGAGTTTCCCTGGAGTATGGCTTGCCCCACCCTTAATGCTTTCAGCCTGCAAGAGATAAAAAGGGAAACAGAAACAAAGAGAGTAGAGAGCCTCGCACCATCAAGAAATGTGCACTGGGAGAAGAGCGCGTCCTTGAGACATGAGGTTCCTGTGCCAGGACGCTCCCTGGACAAAGACTGATGCAATACCGGATTTTCCTCCAGAGCCGACACCTGGAGCGGACACCATGAATATGGACTTGCAACCTACCGGACTGTATAAGAATAAACCTTCCTTTGTTAAAGCCATCCACTCTGTGGTATTTCTGTTAGAGCAGCCCTAGCTGACTAAAACATGGAGTCAACCCAGATGCCCAACAACAGAGGAATGGATAGGTAAACTATGGTACATATCCTCAATGGAACACTATGCAATGATAAAGAACAACGATGATTGCAGAAAACATCTCTTAACCTGGTTTCAACTGGAGGATATTATGCTGAGTGAAAGTAATCAGCGACAAAAGGACAAACACTGCATGAGACCCCTATGATAAAAACTTAAAAACAGACTCATGTATAGAAGAAAAGACTTTGAAGGCTGCCAGGGTGGGGAGTGGAGAGGTTTAGATTAGATAGTTAATAGAAATCTGGCTGGGTGAAATCAGTCACAGTACACATTAGAAAGAAGATCAATAACTGGACTTCAACACAATTTGAGTACTCCTCCCATCTTAACCCAATATTGCAAGGACACAGTAGCTGGGGTTGGGGGGCCGGGGACCAGGGTCTCAGGCAAAATCAAGGCCAGTTGGCACAGCCAGCATTTTGCTAATGAGGACTTTCTGCACCCCTCACCTGTGAGTGGCGTCTGGGGTTTTAAAACCTGACAAGCTGCCACCTGAGGGTACAGCAACAGGAGCGGATGATCACCGAGGACAAGAAGGACATGGGGAAAAGTGAACCCAGAAGACAGAGGGACCCACGTGAGTGGGTCTCTCCATCCACTCATGACCAGAAGAACCAGATGGTGCCTGGCCACCACCAGTGATAGCCATGATGGAGCTCACAAAGTGGAGTTTCACTGGCAACACAAGTATAAATAGGGGAGCATCCTGAGATCTTCAATAAAAGACCATGACTGATGGTCCAGGTGCTTCAGAGTCCCCCTGGGAGCATGGCCCCTGGCCCTGATGCTGCCCCTGTCCATATATCATAATGAAGGCCAACTTTTCCATAGCAATGAATTGGATTTAGTGACGCAGAGTGACCATATCTTGTGGGAATTTTATGGTTCTATGCGTCTACAGGATGTCATCCTGCTGACCTCTTGCCGGAGGAAGGGGAGTGGGTGGAGAGGAGGGGATAGGAGATTGTTGGGAGGATAAGACATGTGAAGCAGAGAGGAAGAGTGTGCTGTCACCCAGCAGGGAGAGCAGTGGGAGATGCATATAGGTGAGCATGTGAATTTATATGGGAATGCACATTTTCATTCAATCGTAATAATAAAAAAAGACTCATCAATCTGTACGTTTTAAGTGTATGTATGTAGTTTGTTACACCTGAATTTTACCTCAGTGAAGTTATTAACAAAGGGGGCACTATTTCAAGGCTAAGTAGTCATTGTTATTCAGTGACATCAGTTCTGTTCCGTTCTCATGTGCAACAGAATGCAATATTGTCCTGTCTTGTGTCATCCTCACAATCATTGTAATGCTTAAGCACATTTCTGCAGCCACTGTGTCCAATCCAAATCACTGAAGGACTTACTTATTTTCAGTGACCTTCTACTTTACCAAGCCTAATGTACTTCTCCAAAAACTGGTCTCTCCATGCAAATAATGAGACAAATTCTTGTTAATCTTGCTTCTAAGGAACATTCTAGTCGTACTTCTTCTAAGACAGATTTGTTGGTTCTTCTGGCAGTCTGTTGTATATTCAATATTCATTGCCAACACCAAAATTCAAAGGTATCAATTCTTTTTTGTCTTCCTTATTCATTGTCCAGCTTTCATGTGAATATGGAGCAACTGAAAACACCTTAAACCTGTTTCAGGTTCATCTCAGTCCTTAAAGTGACATCTTTGCTTTTCAGCACTTTAAAGATGTTCTTTTGCAGCAGATTTCCCAGAATAACACGTCATTTGATTTCTTTTCTTTTCTTTTGTACTTTAGATGGAGATTTACACAGCAAATTAGTTTCTCTTTAAATAATTAAAACACATTGCGACTCAACGGCACTTGGCTGGCTATTGTTTTGTGACTTTGGCTGCAAACCCTTGTTCTTGTCAACACTCTCTACTTTGTGGCCTTAGGTTCCCCATTACCAGTTTTCCCTTCCCCTTCTGCCCTCACCTCCATTTAGTCTACTATTGTTTTATGGGCCTGTCTAATCTTTAGCTGAAGGGTGAATCTCAAGAGTGATTTCAGTATTGAGTTAGAAATATGTCCCAGGCCAGAATCTCTGGGTTTTTTCCAGTGTCTGTCAAAATAGTAAGTGCGGTCTCTTTCTGTGGGATTGAATTTTGGTCTACATTTTTATTCAGCTCTGTCCAGGCATACAGAGAAAGAAACAGTTATCATTTGAGTTTTTGACTTATATTTCTATGGGTATTGATTGTGGATACAAGCAAAATGATATTCTTGACAACTTCTATCTTTTCTTCATTCATCATGATGCTGCTTATTGGTCCACTTGTGAGGAATTTATTTTCTTTATACTGAAGGCTGTGGTCTTTGATCTTCATCAGTAAGTGCTTTAAGCCCTATTCACTGTCAGCAAGCAAGGTTGTATTGAAGCTGGAAGCTGAAAAGTACCCATGGGGTGGCATCAGGGAGGGACAGGGAGAGTAGACCTAAGACCAAGGGCCAGAGAGACATTGTTTCCCCCTCAACTGGCAAGGAAAACACGACTTCCACATTCCACAAGCCCCAGGTGGTGACATTAGGGTGAAGCTCTCAGAGCACCACCATAGATTTAGTAAACTATAGCTTATGAATAGAATCTCTTGTCTTGATGATTGGGCTCTACCAATGATAAAAGAATCAAGCAGGAGGCTACAAGGGACAGGAAAAGAACTTGGTTCTGAGGTTCTTTTAGATTGCTAGCCAGATAGCATCAAACACCACTTGGTTTTCCTTGATGGTCAGTGATGGCCTGTGAAATTGCAAAGCAGGTGGCTCACTTATTGCCTGGATGACCTAGAAAGATCAAAAGACTGAAGGAACCCAGCCCCCTCTTCAAGCCCCCTTTGAACCCCTAGACTTGCATGTAGGCTCTCCTTTTGAAAAACCTGAACTTGCCTGACAAAGCAGACAGGCTCTGAGGATGAGAATGTCCCCTGTTCTTTGCATGCCACCTTACAACCTTCCATTATCTTACCCCAAGCTCCTGTCTCAGAGACTGGCTTTGCAGCACGTGGCATGAACTTGGAGCAAATTCTGGTGATCATGAAGGGACCATGCACTACTTGGGCTCAGCAGTGCCCAGCCAGACAAGGAACCAGCTGAGCTCCTTAAGCAGTTGCTAGATATGCGACCTCCATCAACTCTCTCCTCCTGCCGGGACATCACTAACTGTGCTCTCGAGGCAAAAGTAATCTAAAGCTTTCAGGTTTGAGGAGGGGTAGGTTTTAGGATTACTAGTTTGTAGACCTTCCACCAAAAAAAGGGGCTGTCTGGCTCATGAACTCCTTTCATGTCAGCTTGTTTGCAGACTCCTCAAAAAAAACAGGGCCTCCTGGCCTTTAGGCAGCACATGTTTCCCCTTCTATACCACTGAGGACCGGAGTCCTCTGCCAGACGGATCCATGGTGGGCAGGTCTTTTTCAATGGACAAGTATTCTTGGGGTGATTTTTCTCTGTTGGATGGTTGTTCCTGGTGGGAAGACTTTTCAAGTTCCCCTAAGGCATTTTTTTTTAACTCCATGAGTGAGATATGGTGGTCTTTTGGCAGTGGTGACCTCTAGATTTCAGGTTTATGAATGTGATGTGGACCCAGCTCAAAACATGATAGTGTGTGAATACTTAGAGTTTGCTTAAGTGAGTGACTGAGAGGACTAGACGGTTACAGCTTCAGGACAGTAGGAGAACCCTTTGCCCTAGGATCCCTTTATTAACTTAAACATATACAAATGCCTCTCCTGAGTTATAAATTAGGGGGTAGGGAAAAATTGTTGAGATTCTGTGGCTAACTGGACACCGAATGACCTGATTCAGGTTGGGAAGATTAGGGCAGCACATCCAGTCTCCCAATAGCAAAACAAGGCTCCTTTTTTCCCTAAGGCACAAAGACCAACTTTTCTGGTGACAAGTGGTAGCAGAGTTTTATTAGGGAAAGGTTTGTTAAGAGAGAGTGTGTTCCAGAGAGAGAATGGGTCAGTCTCTGTGAGCAGAGAGGGATCCTGTACAGATTTGGGGACACTCTGGGAAGGGATGAAAGATGGAAGTGGGGGCTGGGCCACTTCTAGGTCATCCTTCAGTACATGTGGTCATGTCCAGGCAGCGAATAAACAATTTTGCTATGTCTGTATCACAGTGTCAGAAGATTGCCCCTCCCAGACCTCAGGCAGTGGTAGCCAGCTTCCCTAGCTAACTTTGTCAAGATTAGGCCTCCCAGTTTCCCCAGCTCTCAAGGTCAGAGAGTTCCAGGGAAACCTTTTTAGAAAAACTGGGTGAAAACAGAAAATAAATAAATTACCAGAAATCCAAACCGTAAACAAGTTGTCTCTATTTTAAGAGACACATCTGAAAGGCCTGAAAGATTGTTCTAACCATAACAAAAGATTTAAAATGATAGGTATATCAGTAATTGGTTATTTAAACAGAGACTTTGTGATTTCTAAAGCCAGTTGATAAAACTTTATGAGTTAAAACTAGATTGGGGAAAATATGAGATATAATAGAAAGAACTGAGCAGAGAGATTTGGGAACCTCATATCACCAGAACACAGCACATACTTTGAACCTAAGGTTCCTGAACTAGGGGCTCTCATATTAAATTTGGATTCTTAGCTTACCAGACAACTGAAACAGAATTTGGTACCAAAGGAATGGGCGCTGCTCTAACAAATACCTAAAACATGGAATTAGCATCAAAACTGTGAACAGACAGAAGACTCAGAAGGAACCCAAGAAAATTATTAACACCAGTGAAGGCAAAGATGGTGAGAAACAGCAGAGGACCAGCAACAGCAGCAGTAGCAGAACCAGACCAGCATGAGACAGAGCTAGAGATGACCCATGGAGTGAGAGAGCTGAGTGCCTGTGCACAGAGGTTTCTTGGTGGAGAGGAGCGCCTCCGGGCACTTGAACTGGTGGAGCTAGACTTGCTGATGCACAGATCAAGAGAGCTAAATGCCTGTGTGCAGGAGGCTACCTGGCAGAGTGGGGTACCTCCATGCACTTGAATCAGTAGAGCTACAGAACTTTGGAACACTTGCCCCAGCAAGGCAGATGCTGTCCTGAGGCCCAGACCAGGAGGTCATAGGAAGCAGAAGCTGAGCATGAGAAGCTGAGCTGCCTCAGTCTCAAAGGTAGGGTGAAAGAGTGGAACCACAGCCCCTGATGTTTCTAATTGTGGAGTTGCTGCTCTGTGGACTTGGAAAATGGTGCATTTGAAGCTGAGGGAGCAAGAGTTGTTGTCCTAGTTGGCCTAGAAGGCAGAGCTGTAGTACATGTCCAAGGGGCATCCACTCAGAATCTGGAGAGGATGGCTGATACCTAGAATCTGGAGGGCAGGGCCATTACATAAAATGTCTCAAAGAATGGGAAATTCTTTTCAAACTTTTGAGCACTAATGTGATGTGTTCTGCTGATTGCTTGTTGCCTGCTAAATGCCTTCTTTCCCTGTGATTCCTCTCATTTTTAACAGAAATGTCTTTAATTTGTGCCTGCCATTGTATTTTAGAAGCAGATAACTTGTGTTCTAGATTTCAAAGCTAAAGAGGATTTCTGCATTTTGGATCTGTATAAATCTGTTTTGCATGTTGCAAGGCTGTGATTTTTTAGAGAACAAAGAGTGGAATGTCATAGACATACTATTGTATTTAATCTGAGATCATCAAAGCCAATGCTTTGACTGGGAAATTCAAATTATTTGCTTATAAATTTATTTTACTACTATATAAATAATAATCTTGGCATGTCCTATGTAATATTATGCCTCAAGATTATTATGCGTGGTATCTGAAGTTCCTTAAAAATATGCGTAATGGTTGTGTTTGGAAATATTATCATCTAAGGTTTTTTCAGCAGAGTGGGTTTTATTAGGCCTTCATATCCTGCTTCTAATTATTTCTTGTCACTATTTAAGAGTATTTATTTTTTATTGATCATGGTCATATTAAATTTTTGTTGTCTACAGTTTTCATAAATTTTCTGCAAATAGTTAACAAGGAATATGTCAACAAAGGTTTTAAACTGGTGAAAAGGACTTTGACTCAAGATATCCAAAACTCTTATAAAGAAATGATGACCTCACAGATTACAGCTTATCCGGAATTATGTGAAACACAGAACAGCTACATAAGGCTGAATAAATGAAAATACACTGTGGGTTTACATGGAAATATTGCTAGCATTTTGAGGTTCTGCTTTCTGGATATAAAAAATCATTTTACTTTCTCTTAAAGTTACTTAACTCATGAATTTAGGAGTTGTAATTCTCCAATGAGAAATTTCTGTGGGAAAACTTATCAGTTATCAATATCATAACCAGAGAAGTGTCTGAAATTTTAGCTATGATTTTACAAATAAAAATCACATTAGGTTTCCTATTCTATGTGTGATACTTGAAACCTTAAAAACTTGATGGTGTTCAATTATCATTTATTGAACATTTTGATTGAAGGTTTTCATGTAATTTTTCTAAGATGTAAATTTCTAACTTTCATGGGGATTGAAGAAACTGACAAAGACTACCACTTTTGGGAAAAGACTGGTTCCTCAAACCACCTTGAGTCAAATAATGGCCCAGATAAACTGGTCTTCTGTTTTACTCTGGACACTGTGTTTGGTAAACACAAATAAAAAAGAAAAAACCATTATGGCCATACATTTTCTATCTATCCTAGTCCACATTGGAAATACGACAAAAATTATAAAAGCTTGAGGTAAGACTCCCCATTGGTAGAGGATGCCTTTAAGGTATTTTAATAACAGAGATTTGGGCAACATAGAGACAAAGATAAAAAGAAGGCAGCTGTGGCTATAGCCCTCAAAGAACCACTTCAAGGTAACCTGCTTGGCCCCCAAAGATCAGGACTGGGATCACTTCACTGGCTAGTAAACACAGACCCCGATTAATACAAGTACTGTGAAAAATGAGGCTACTGGAAGGTGGAGTATCTTAAGCCAAAAAGCCAAGTGCCATCGTGTCTTGAGCACCCTAAAATAGACTGCCCAGTTGACTTCCTCAAAGGCTCTACTGGACTCACTTAGAAGAGTTGTCTAGAGAGATCTACCACTTAAATTGTCTTAGACAAGAGAGCCATCTTCTCTGCCTCAAATTACCCAATGGGCCTACTCTCCAAGTGGGACTCTGTAAAGGTTAAGTTTACTTTTATGTCTGATAAGAATTACTCTTATGTCTGATAAAAGTTCGCTCATGTCTGATAATGTCTAATGGGGTCACAGTTAAAAAGACACTCCTTTTCATATGTCCCTTGTGGGGAGCGGAGCGTCCGGCCCAAGATGGCGCCCAAGGCTGGAGCCCCTCCTTATTCCACACCCTTGTTTACCAGACTTAGGGCTTTCTTAGCGCATGCTTGTGAGCAGTGGCTGCTGATCAGCCTATTGAGAGCCCCGCTTTGGGAGGACGTGGCCTATGGTGATTGGAGGAACCTGGGGGATAAAAGCATGTGGGGACCGGGTGTAGGGGGAAGAAGAATAAAGCAAGCAACTAGCAAGTTGGCTCGTATCCGTGCGTCCTGTCTTCTTTCCGCAGGCGGACAGTTAGGCAGCGACAGTCCCTGAATACTCTGTTGAATTACTGAGACAAAAACTACTACTTGGAGCACAGATAGGACTTAAAGATTACGTTGTTGGTTTGAGGACAGATACCAAAGGAACAGTCTGGTTACACGCAAAGTTTGGAATATTACCATACCAAAAAATGGTTGTGCTATTTAAACCAGAATGCCCCACACATATGTACAGCTCTGTTACTGAGTCAGGTTTTAAAATCCTATACCTGAGTCCACACCACCCTCTAAAATCCTGAGTTGGTTCCCTGTGTCACTCAGGCTGGTAGAACTGGCTGTCAGGGATGGTTTGGGTCCATGGACTTCTAGGCCATTCCCATTTTGTTTGCTATTATTATCCTTCTCATCTGTCTTTGGATCTTGCATCCTGAAACTAGTTGCTAGGGAAAAGCCCCAGGATCTACATGCGGAGGTATTATTTGTTCCTGACAATCTCCCCTCCGGGTCTTTCCAGGTCCAGCAGGATGTGGTGGCCTTTCATGCCTCTGATGTGGCTCACCCATACTGATGATCTTCACCTCCTCCAGCACTCCTACTCAGCAGGAAGTAGCCAGAACGGTCAGGGCTCCTTGTTCCCAAGATGGTGAAGGTTAAAAACAACAGGAGGAAATTGAAACTGGAGGCTGAAAAGAAACTGACGGGGGAGCTAAGACTGAGGGCCTGAGAGACATTTCTTCAGATCCACCACCCCCAAGTTGCAAGGAAAACGACTTCCACATTCCGCAAGCCCAGGTGGTGATGTTAGGGTGGGACTGTCAGAAGCACCACCACCTATTTTACAAACTTTAAGCTATAAATAGCACCTCTTATCTCAATAATTGGGATGTAACCAGTGATAAAAGAATTAGGCAAGAGACCACAGAGGACAGGAAAATAATTTGTCTCTGAACATTCTTCATTCAGATTGCTGATCAGATGGCATCTAGCACCACTTTGTTTTCCTTGATGGTCAGTGAAGGGCTGTGTGATTGTGAAGCAGGTAGCACCCTTATTGCCCAGACAACCTAGAGAGAGCAAAGGACTGAAGGAACCCAGCCTCCTCCTCAAGCCCCTTTTGAATTCCTACACTGGTATGTAGCCTCTCCCTTTAAAAACCCTGACCTTTCTTGACAAAGTCTAGGATGAGAATAGCTTCTGTCTATACATGCCAGCTTGCAAATAATCCTTTGATTATCTTACCCCAAGCTCCTGTCTCAGGTTGGCTTTGTGGCAAGTGGCATGAACCTGTAATTTTGTCCAGTAGCAATCTGGACAAAATCATCTGCATAATGTAGGTTGTTAATCAGTCTTCTTACAATCCTAATTGCCTGCTTTTCTTCATACAGTCCAGCTACTCAGATTATTTGCTCAGCATACATATTGACAATGTATAGTGAAGGGACACAATCCAGATGCACATTTTTCCTAATTTTAAACCATGCAATACCTCTTTGTGCTACTCAAATATTCCCTTGGTCCATATACAGGTTCCTCATGAGCACAATTAAGTGTTCTGGAATTTCCATTCACCAACATGGTATCCATAATTTTTCATGTTGCACACTGTGGTGGTCAGGATTATGTCAACTTGGCTACTATATATTTGGTTGCTGTATTAAGTGACAGGGCAGGGTTTGTGGCTCCCTGCCCCTCAGCTCTCATCTCCCGACCTTGGACTATGGCTGCTGGTCGCTCACATGGCCAGGAGCTCCTGCTCTCTGTTTCCAGCATCTGCTTCCAGGACTTGAACTAGCAGCTGTTGGACTCATCAGTACTTACAGTCGGCACTTGAGAGTCCTGCTCCCTGACCTGCTGATCCTGGGTTCACCAGCCTCTGCCGCTCCTGCTCCCTGACCTGCTGATCCTGGTTTTGCCAGCCTCTGTCGCTTCGTCTCGCCACCAGCTTGGGATCCACTGACCTACACAACCAGTGATCTAGAACTCTGGTCTCTGACTTGCTGACTTTGGGTTCCTCAGCTTCCGTGGCCATGTGAGGCTTGTGCTAGAGCTTGGGACATTCAGCTTCTGTGATTACGTGAGCTGTTTCCTATATCTGTATCTATCTATCTATCTATATATTATAAATTTTTCCTTGTACCTACACGTGTTACTGGTTTTGCTTCCCTAGAAAACACAGCCTAAGACACACACAATGAATGCCTTTGCATAGTCAATAAAAGTCAGGTAGATGTCTTTCCTTATACCCTCTGCTTTCAGTCAAGATACATCTGACATCAACAAAGATACCCCAACTTAGGCATCCTCTCCTGAATCTGGCTTGAGTTTTTAGCATTTCTTCTTTGTTGTAGCACTGCAGTCAAAAGCAAAATTTTACTTGCATGTGCTAGTAATAATATTTGATAATTTCCTAGTACCAGTGAATAACCTTTCTTGCGAACGGGCATAAATAAGGATTTTTTCAAATTCATTGCTGAAAGGTTCAATACATAAGCAGGGCTTAACAATATTAAATGTTTATGCACCCAATACTAGAGCATCTAAATACATTGAAGAAACACTGACTACACTCAAAAACAGGACAGATCACTCCACGATAATAGTGGAAAACTTCAACACTCCACTCTCAATATTGGACGATCTCGTCTAGGAAAAAGCTCAATAAAGACACAAAAGATCTTATTGGCACAATTAACCAACTAGATCTCATTGACATATACAGAACTTTCTATCCATTAGCAGATAACTACACCTTCTTCTCCAGTGCTCATGGAACATTTTCTAGAATGGACTATGTGTTAGGACAGAAAGTAATTCTCAACAAAGTTCATACCATTGAATTATTGCAAAGCATCTTCTCAGATCACGAAGATGTAAAAGTCAAAATCAATAGCAGAAAAAACATAGATAGAAAGTAGAACTCATGGAAACTGAACAATATCTTGCCCCAAAAGCCATGGGTTGTAGAAGAAATCAAGGATGAAATAAAGAAATTTATGGATTCCAATGAGAACAAAAACAATTCCTACCAGAACCTATGGGATACAGCCAAAGCAGTGCACACAAATGCATACATCCAGAAGAAAGAACTCAAACCAAAGATATAACCCTACAGCTTGAACAAGCACAGAGAGAACAACAGAGGAACTCCTCAGGCACCAGAAGAAAACAGATGATAAAGATTAGAGCAGAACAAAACTAATTAGAGAGGAGAAGAACAACTGAAAAACTGAAAAGACTAAAAGCTGGTTTTTTGAAAAGATCAACAAAATTGACAAACCATTGGCTAAAATTACAAAAGAAAAACAGGAAACAAACAACCCAAATAAGAAATGATAGGAAAGTTGTCACAAGTGATCCATGTGAAATCAAAAATACCATAACAGAATACTACGAAAGACTGTACTGTAACAAATTTGAAAACATAGAAGAAATGGACAAATTCTTAGATTCATATCACCTATCAAAACTATCACAAGGTGAAGCAGAACAACTTAATAAACCTCTCACAAAGGAAGAGATTGAAAAAGTCATCCAAAAACTGCCAATTAAAAATACCCCAGACCCAGATGGCTTCACTGCAGAATTCTACCAAGCTTTTAGAGAAGAGTTATCTCTAATACTACTGAGACTATTTCACAGCATAGAAAGGGATGGAGTACTCCCAAATTCAGTCTATGAAGGTAGCATAATCCTGATATCAAAGCCAGGGAAAGACCTAACAAAAAAGGAGAACTGCAGACTGATATCATTCATGAATCTCAGTGAAAAATCTTCAAAAAAATTCTTGCCAATAGAATACAACATATCAAAAAAAACCAATTCATCATGGCCAAGTTGGATTCATACCAGGGATGCAAGGCTGATTCAACATTAGAAAAACAATTAATGTGATCCACCATATAAATAATGCAAAAGACAAGAATCCCCTGATTCTGTCTATTTATGCAGAAAAGGCATTTGATAAAGTCCAACACCCATTCGTGCTAAAAACTCTGAGCAAAATAGGAATTGATGGCAAATTCCTCAATGCAGTAAGGGCCATTTAGACAAAGCCAACTGCCTACATCATCCTGAATGGAGAGAGACTAAAAAAATTCCCCTTGAGAACACGAACTAGACAAGGATGCCCACTCTCACCTCTCCTATTCAACATTGTACCAGATGTTCTAGCCAGAGCAATTAGACAAGACCAAGAAATAAAGGGCATCTGCATCAGCAAAGAGGAAGTAAAAATCTCCCTATTTGCAGATGATGTGATTGCATACACAGAGAATCCTAAAGAATCCATAAGTAAACTACTCAAATTGATAGAAGAGTTCAGCAAAGTTTCAGGATACAACACAAACTTAAGCAAATTAGTAGGATTCCTGTATACCAACACTGAGACTATTAAGGAATAAATCACCAAATCAATGCAATCTACTATAGCCTCCAAGAAGGTAAAATACCTAGGAATGAATCTAACCAGAGAAATAACAGACCTTTACAAAGAGAACTTCAACACCTTACTACAAAAAACTAAGAGACTTACATAAATGGAGAAATCTACACTGCTCATGGATAGGAAGACTTAACATTGTGAAAATGTCTATTTTACCCAAAGCTATTAATATACATATATATATTGTGATCCCAATACAAATTCCAGTGACATTTTTTAATGAGATGAAGAAACAGATCACCAACTTTATTTGGAAAGGGAAGAAGCCCTAGATAAGCAAAACACTTCTGAAGAAGAAGAACATACTGGGAGGCCTTTCACTGCATGACTTTAGAACCTATTACACTGCAACAGTGGTCAAGACAGCCTGGTATTGGTACAAAAAGAGACAGATCAATGGAACAGAATTGAGACCCCAGAGATGAGAGCATCCTCCTATGAACAGCTGATATTTGACAAAATCCCTAAGACATTAAACTGGGGTAAAAGCAACCTCTTCAACAAATGATGCTGGCAAAATTGGATATTCATCTGCAAAAAAATTGAAACAAGACCCATATCTCATACCTTATATAAAAACCAACTCAAACTGGATAAAAGACCTAAATATCAAATCTAAAATGATAAAGTTCATCCAAGAAAAATTAGGATCAACAATGGAAGTTTTAATACACAACACAGACTGTCAAAATCTGTCAAACAAACCACAATCAACAGAAGAGAAAATAGATAAATGAGAACTACTAGAATCAAACACTTTTGCTCATCCAAAGACTTTACCAATAGAATTAAAAGACCACCTACAGAATGGGAAAAAATATTTGGCAACTATATGTCAGACCAATGCCTAGTCTCCATAATCTATAAGGTACTACAAAATATCAGTAAGAAAAAGATAAAGAATTCTATTAAGCAATGGGCAAAGGAGATAAACAGACACTTCTCTAAAGAGGAGATCCAGGCAGCCATGAAACACATACAGAAATGTTCACAATCATTAGTTATTAAAGAAATTCAAATCGAAACAACAATGAGATACCATCTCACCCTAACAAGGTTGACCATGATCCAAAAAACACAAAACAACAAATGCTGGAGAGGCTGTGGAGAAATTGGAACTCTTCTACACTGTTGGTAGGGTTGCAAAATGGTGCAACCTCTTTGGAAAGCAATCTTGCTCTTCCTTAAAAGGATGGAAATAGATACACCACTTGACCCAGTAATTCCACTGCTCAGAATATATCCTGCAGAATCAAGGCCATTCACACCAAAACATGCACAAGAATGTCTACTGCAGCACAGTCCACAATAGTAATAAGATGGAACCAACCCAGATGCCCAAAAACAGAGGAATGGATAGGTAAACTATGGAATATATACTCAATGGAACACCACACAATGATAAAAAGCAAAGATGATTTTAGGAAATGTCTCATAACCTGGTTTCAATTGGAGGACATTATGCTGAGTGAAAGTAGTCAGCGACAAAAGGACAAATATTGTATGAGACCCCTACAATAAGAACTTAAAAATGGATTCATGCATAGAAGAGAAGACTCTTTGACAGCTGCTTGGGTGGGGAGGGAGAGAGGGAAAAGATGGGGTATAGATTAGATAGTTGATAGAAATTTGGTTGAGTAAAATCAGTGACAGCACACATTAGAAAGAAGACCAATTTTAACAGGACTTCAACGTAATACGATTATTCCTTCCATCTTAACCCAACATTGCAGTGACAGAGTAGCTAGGGCAGGGGGCCGGGGACCATGCTCTCAGGGGAGATTCAGGCCAATTGGCACAACTAGCATTTCACTAAGAGAGCCTTCTCCACCCTTAATTGGTGAGTGACTTCTGGGGTCTTAAAAGCTGCTAAGCTGCCATCTGAGGTACAGTAAATGGTCCTAACTCAGCAGGAACGGATGTTCTCCGAGAACCAAAATGATATAGGGAAAAGAGAGCTCAGAAGACAGAGAGACCAACGTGAACAGGTGACTGCATCGACATGTGACTGGATGATCCAGATGGTGCCTGGCCTACACCAGTGATAGCCGTGATGGAGCTCACAAAGTTGAGTCTCACATGAAACATGAAAATAAAAAGGGGTGCATCCTGAGATCTCCACTAAAAGACTGCAATTGATAGTCCAGAGGCCTCGGGGTTCCCCTGGGAGCATGGCCCCTGGTCCTGATGCTGCTGCTGTCCATAAATCATAATGGAGGTCAACTCTTCGGACAGGAATGGATTGGACTTGGTTGCACAGAGCGACCATATCATGCGTGCACTTTATGGTTCTATGCATCTATAAGGTGTCATCCAGCTGCCCGTTACTGGATGTGGTGGAGGGGAGAGGATAGGAGATTGTTAGGAGGATATGAAATGTATAGAATGGTGCTGTCATTTGGTCCTGACTCATGCCCGCAATTATTTCTATGTTTAAGCTCATTGTTCCAGTCACTGTGTCAATCTATCTTGGTGAAGGTCTTCCTTTTTTCACTGGCTCTCTACTTTACCAAGCCTGATTAATACAGCGATGAATAAAATTTGAAACAGAAAGGGCCATGTCCAGATTATTCCAGGCAGATACATTTTGAAAGCACGTTGTGTAAACTATGCCTCTAGGATAGTGTGGCAGGCAAAATAATAGTCCTCAGAGATGTCTACATCTTTTGTGAATATTTATGTTACATGGCAAGTGTAAATTAAGATTGTAGATGTAATTAAGGTTGCTAATCAGCTGAGCCTAAAATAGGGATAGCATCCTGGAGGATCTGGGCTATTGTTGTTACGTGCCATAGAGTCAGTACCATCTCAGAGCAAACCTATGTACAATAGAACAAAACACTGCCTGAGTGGTTGCTATGCTTGAGCCTGTTTTTGCAGGCACTATGTCAATCCCAAACTGAAAAAACTTCAGAAAAAATTGAAGCCTCAACAGGGAAACTATTAAATGACTCAAGGAGTATCAGAAATAACTGTTTGATGTTGAGCCATGAAAACATAACATATGATCAGGAACCAACAGTACTGAAAAAAGAAGTCAAAGCAGCATTGAAGGCATGGCAAAAAAACAAGGTTCCAGGAATTGATCGAGTATCAACTGAGATGTTTCAACAAACAGACGCAGCACTGGAAGTGCTCACTCATCTATACAAAGAAATTTGGAGGACAGCTACCTGGCTAACTAACTGGAAGAGATCCATATTTATTCCCATTCCAAAGAAAGATCATCCAGCAGAATATGGAAATTACCAGACAGTATCATTAACATCACACGCAAGTAAAATTTCACTCAAGATCATTCAAAAGTGACTGCAACAGTATATTGAAGAGGAACTGCCAGAAATTCATGCTGGATTCAGAAGCGGATGTGGAGCCAGGGATATCATTGCTGATAACAGATGGATCTTGGCTGAAAGCAGAGAATACTGAAAGAAGTTTATCTGTGTTTCATTGACTATACAAAGACATTTGACTGTGTAGATCATAATAAACTTTGGCTAGCACTTCAGAGAACAGAAATTTCAGAACACCTAATTATGCTCTTAAGGAATCCGTTTACTGATCAAGAGACAGTCGTGAGAACAGAACAAGGGGACACAGCATGTTTTAAAGTCAGAATAAGTGTGAATCAGGGTTGTAGCCTTTTGCCATACATTTTCAATCTGTATGTTTAGCAAATAATCTGAGAAGCTGGATTACACAAAGAATGAGGCATCAGGATTGGAGGATGACTCATTAACAACCTATGTTACAGACAACACCAATTTATTTGCTGGTGGTGAAGAAGATATGAAACACCTACTGATGAAGACCGAGGATTATAGCCTTCAGTATGGATTGCACCTCAACATCAAGTAAACAAAAATCCTCAGAACTGGACCAATAAACTACATCGTCACGAATGGAGAGAAGATTGCAGTTGTCAAGGATTTCATTTTACTTAGGTCCACAATCAACACCCATGGAAGCAGCAGCCAAGGAATCAAAATGCCTTGCACTGGGAAAATCTGCTGCAAAAGACCTCTTTACAGTACTGAAAAGTAAAGATATCACCTTGAAAACTAAAGGGCACCTGACCCAAGCAATGGTATCGGCGGACAATGAACAAAGAAGACAGACCAAGAATTGATGCCTTTGAATTGTGGTATTGAAGAAGAATGTTGAATGTACTGTGGACCACCAAAGGAACAAACAGATCTGTCCTGGAAGATGTACAACCAGAGGGCTCCTTGGAAGCCAAGATGGCAAGACTGTGTCTTACATACTTTGGATATATTGTCAGAAAGGATCAGTCCCTGGAGAAGGACATCAAACTTGGCAGAGTGGAGGATCAGCAAAAAAGAGGAAGACCCTAAATGAGATGGACTGACACAGTGGCCGCAACAGTGGGCTTAAGCATAAAAATGATTGTGGACATTGTGCAGTGTTTCATTCTATTGTTCATGGGGTAGCTATGAGTCAGAACCAACTCAAGGGCACTTAACAACATGTCAATCCATCTCATTGACAGTCTTCCTCTTTTTTGCTGACCCTCCACTTCACCAAGCATGATGTCATACTCTAGAAATGGATCCCTTCTGACAACATGTCCAAATTTACGTAAGATGTAATCTTACCATCCTTGCTTCTAAGGAGCACTCTGGTGGTATTTCATCTGAGACAGATCTGTTTGTTCTTTAGATGTTCCATGGTATCTTTAATATTCTTCTCAAACACTACAATTCATAGGTGTCAATTCTTCTGTCTTCCTTATTCATTGTCTAGCTTCCACATGTATATGATGTGACTGAAAATACCACGACTTGGGTCAGCTGCACCTTGGTCTTCAAGGTGACATTTTTGATTTTTAACACTTGAAAACATCTTTTGTATCCAGTTTGACCAGTGCAATGCATCTTTTGATTTCTCCACTGCTGCTTCCATGTATGTTTATTGGAACCAAGTAAAATGAAATCCTTGCAGCCTCTAGAAGCTCAAAAAGGCAATTTGGGACCTCGAATCTCCAGAACTATTAGGCAGTGAAATTATGTTCTTTTAAGCCACTAATTGTTTTGTTAAAGCAGCAATTTAAGTGAATACGAATAGCATGTGATAAAAAAAACAAATCAAATCCACTACTGTTGAATGAGTTCCAACTCATAGAAACCTCAGAGAATTTCCAAGGCCATAAATCTCTCCAGAAGCCAGCGGTCACATCTTTCTCCTTTGGAGCCTCTGGTGGTTTTATCTGCTAAACTTTTGATTAGCAATTGACTACTTTTATCACTGCACCAACAGGGCTGTGATAGTCTTCTTTTATACTCCCTTTACTACTCCCTGTACCCCTCCCCAAATTCATAAATATTTATGATAAAGATTTATTATTATTATTGTTGTTGGTATTATGTTCATCTTTGTATCCCCAGCATCTGCCCTGGTGCCTGGCACATAAACATTCAGTTATTATTTTTTGAATTAATAAATTAGTCTATTCTAGATTTACTTTTAGTTATTTATGCCAGGTTCATCTTTTTTTGCATACTTATATTGTGATATTGTAAGTGCTCCCATTGACAATAAAGCAGTAAGTTTGGAAGCTTCTTACTACTAATCAGACACCAAAGCAGACTATTATGAATATCCATTAGAAGTTCATGTCTCCTGGCTTTTCTTATTCTTACATTTCAGTACAAAGCTCAGCCCTTGTAAATCACTCCAATTACTGATACGAAAAGCTGCAAGAACAAATGCATCCTGGAATATAGGTCCTATAAATATAGCCTGGAGTTATAAATCTTGACATTTTCGTTTTCCTTTTTCCATGAAACCACTCAGCTCACACTTATTGGTTTTAAGTTATTACTATTACAACCACAGTCTGCAGGAATCCTCCCTCCTACTGTGTCTCACATCCCATGAGATTGAGAAAATCAGTCTTTTGTTCATCTTAGCTACTTAACTATCTGTTGTTATTCATATACTGAAAATGTTCCATTTGCTAATCATTCTCAAGGAATTATTCATAACAAAAGTAACTTAGAATATTTTGAACACTTACTACTGTATTGAAAGTATGTCATACACTTTAAAAGTATTTTTAATTAAAAAACAGAGAAAATTCAAGAAAAGAAGACAAAGTCTCCCAATCTCACAACCTTCTCAAAATGTGTAAGTGGTTACACTTTTAAATTCTTAATGTTTGTATTTCAGACTTTTTTTTTCTTTCACATTTCAAAATTTCATTCAACCATATCTATGTTCCTGGAGGTCTTTGGCCAGACAGTATTGACATATTAAAGAGTCACCTCAGATTACACATAAAAATCTTTTTGTTTAAATTTTTTCTGCTAGTCATTTATTCAGTGGATTTATTGAGCTGGTTCTAGGTGGTCAAACCTTTGTAGTGAATACAGACTAGTTCCCTGTTCTTATGCACTTTACCTTATATTGGCATTTGAGAGTCAGCAAATGTGACAGTTTATCTTGAGTGTTTGGGGCGAGGAGGCATCCTCTGGCAACATGGTCGTGGTGGTGGTTGTAAGGTGCCATTGAGTCTGTTCTGACTCATAGCGACCCTACGAACAATAGAACAAAACACTGTCCAGTCTTGCACCCTGTTCACAATCGTTTTTATGCTTAAGCCCATTGTTGCAGCCACTATGGCAATCCATCTTGTCAAGAGTCTTCCTCTTTTTCCCTGACCCTCCACTCTACCAAGCATGATGTCCTTCTCCAGGGACTGATCTTTCCTGACAACATGTACAAAGTATGTAAGACAGTCTTACCATCTTGGCTTCCAAGGAACACTCTGGTTGTACTTCTTCCAGGACAGATCTGTTTGTTCTTTTGGCGGTCCATGGTATATTCAACATTCTTCTTCAACACCACAATTCAAAGGAATCAATTCTTCTGTCTTCTTTGTTCATTGTCAAGCTTTCACATGTGCATGATGAAATTGAAAAGAAAATACCATGGCTTGGGTCAGGTATGTTCTTCAAGGTGTCTTCAAGTCTTCAAGGTGACATCCTCACTTTTGAATACTTTCAAGAGGTCCTTTCCCAGTGCAATGCATCTTTTGATTTCTTGACTGCTGCTTCCATGGGTGTTGACTGTGGACCCAAGCAAAATGAAATCTACGACAACCTCAGTCTTTTCTCCATTTATGACAATGTTGCTTACTGGTCCAGTTCTGAGGATTTTTGATTTTCTGATGTTGAGGTGCAATCCATACTGAAGGCTGTGGTCCTCAGTCTTCCTGAGTGAGTGTCTCAAATCTTCTTCATTTCCAACAAATAAGGTGGTGTCATCTGTATAACACAGATTGTTAATAAGTTGTCCTCCAATCTTGATGCCTCATTCTTCTTCGTAGAATCCAGAGTCTTGGATTATTTGCTCAGCATACAGACTAAAAAAGTATGGTGAAAAGATACAACTCTGACTTTAAAACATGCAGTGTCCTCTTGTTCTGTTTGCACAACTGCCTCTTGATCTATATACAGATTCTTTAAGAGAACAATCAGGTAGGTGTTCTGAAATTCCCATTCTCTGCAATGTTAGCCAAAGGCAACATGATTATAGCCTATTGAATAACTGCCTATTAAGTTTACATTAAGAAGGTAGAAATAAGCCAAGTGATCTTCTACTGGAAGGAAACATTGTGTTGTTTTTAATTGTCACAGTAGCTATCTGTTGTGAGCAGATTTGCAGGATGGTACTTGGAATCTGTTAGGTCAGGATACCAGTACATATCTGGCTTCATTTGGTATATTATATAGTTTCCTCACTAGATATGTTTCCAATATTTGGTATTTGTACCAAATCCTTGAATTAATGATATGATTCCCTGTATCTTGAAGACCATCAGTCATGTGGGTCAGAGATAGTTTATTCATATTTTGTGGCTGCTATAACGATGATCATACATTTGGTGCTGAGAGAGAGCGTGAAAGAGATAAAATGAAAGGGAAGGAGGGAGGGACGGAGGGAGGGATGAACAGAAGGAGGGAGAGAGGAACAGAAGGAGGGAGGGAGGGAGGGAGGGAGGGAGGCAGGGAGGGAGGGAGGGAGGGAGGGATAAAGGAAAAAAGAAGTTTATTTTCTAGTGATTCTGGAGTCCAGAAGTCCAAAATCAGTATCACCAGCTGAAATCAAGATGTTGGCAGGGCCCTGCTCCCTCTAAAGGCTCTAGGAGTGAATCGGTTCCTTGCTTCTTCCAGCTATTGATGATTACTTATTTTTCTTGGTGTCTTGGGCTGTGTTTTCTAGAGAAGCAAAATAAATGAAGCACATATACATATATACTAGGGTCGCCATGAGTTAGATCCGACTCAATGGCACTTGGCTTTGGCATACATCGGATCCAACTCGACGGCACTTGGCTTGGCTTGTTACCTTGAGGAATAGTGCCATACTGGGGACTCAGTTTTGGCCTCTGCTACTGGCAAATTGGACATTAAGCAGTGGCTGTAGCCATATTAGTCTTGGTGAGTAAGCTCATGTTGTTGAGTCCATGCATGAAACCCTTCCTTGCCACTATGGCCACTTAGTTCATAAGCCCCTTGGGCAGTGACAGAATTTACTGGGGAAAGAAAATGACAAGTTTACACAGAATGTGCCATCTTATGCACTCAATTGCTAGAATCTCCCTCTGCTGAGGTTGCCCTTTGGTGAACACTCACAGGAAACACAAATATTCTCCCTTTTAGCCCATTCAGGGAGGTCTAGCCACATATCTCTTTCTCATATCTTCTTGTCACCAGTTTTCCAATATCATGTTCCTTCCAAGTCCCTGACCCTCCAACCAAACCGTTGGCCACAGCTCATGAATCAGTATACAGTTACACATCTTGTCACTTCTCTTCTCAAGGAAAGTTAACAACCAAGTGCACTACTCAAAGTTCTGTCTATTGGGAGGATTTTCCTTCACCAGTGTACTTCAGGGAGATCCCTGGAGGGGGCTGTAGTGCTGCCACTGTGATACTGGCATATCATATAGAACTATCCCTAAACCAAGCACAAGTTTTCTCTTTTTCAATAACTCATCGTAAGGAACTCTCCATGAAGCCAAAAGTGCAAACTGGAAGGTGGAAGTTAATATGATAGGAGTGGAGACCATGGGCATTGGAGCCACCTCCTCATGCAGCTTACTTGTGCCTTCATATCCTGATTGAGCCTGATGTCATATATACCACTTTCATGTAACAGTGTGATGCAGCTATGCACGTCATCATGTATAACTCTGTGGATCAGGTAAATTCATAATGTGCAGCTCAGACCACATGGTGACTTAGTGGCCTATGATTAAGCATTCAGTTTCAATTAAGGTACAATAACAAGCCAAAACCTGTGTTTCAAAAGGAGAATAGTTATCTCAAAACAAGAAATAACTGCAACATCCTAATGGTCTGTGCTGTTATTCATCAACAGTGACTTGACAAAGACTCCAAACAGCATCTCCATCTGTCACTGATGCTTTAAGCGTCGTGCATCAGCTGCATGATGTGGCCCAGGTGGCAGACTGACTTGCACGGCAGCCTGAACCTGTTGTGGCGTATTCTCTTTTTCTGGGCCCAACTCAAAACTAGCAGCTTTTTGAGTCACTTGATAAACAGGCCAGAGTACCATACCCAAGTGAGGGTTATGTTGTCTTCAAAATTCAAAAAGGTATACCAGGATTTTGACAAAGTAGTTAAGGGCTTGGGTGCTAACTAAAAAGTTGGCAGTTTGAGTCTACCAGCAGCTTCTTGGAAACCCTGTGATCATATGGGTCAGTTCTACTCTGCCCTGTACAGTCACCATTTATTGGAATCGAGTCAGTGGCAATAGTGTTTTCTTTTTCTTTCTTTTTTTGTTTTTGTTATAGTTCTTTATTTTTGGGGGGTCCAAATTCAAAAACTTATCCTTTATTTTAGGGGGACTATTTTGACATGACCCACAGCCCTTGATCCTTAGAAAGTGTACCAAGGTGAAAGGCACATAAATTTTTTTTGTATTAATATTCCTTCTTCTAGCAAAATAATGTCATTCACATAATGGATCAGTGTGATATCTTGCAGAAAGGAAAACAGATCAAATTTCCTGCAGACTAAATTATGATATAGGACTGGAGAGTTGATACACCTCTGGGGTAGGACAGTGAGTGTGTATTGCTGGCCTCCCCCATTACCAATGAGTTGGGTCTGACTCAAGCTGCTTTTAAAGATCCTTTGGAACTAGAATCTAGAAAAAGGCATTGACCAGATCAATAGGTTCATACTAGTTACCAGGACATGTGTTAATTTGCTCAAGCAGTGAAACTATACCTGGAACAACAGCTGCAATTGAAGTCATTGCTTGGTTAAATTTATTATAATCCACTGTCATCCTCCAAGTTCTATCTGTTTTTTTGCACAGAGCAAGTAGACAAATTGAATGGGGTTGTGTTGGGAATCACTACATCTGTATCTTTCACACCCTTGGTAGTGGTTATAATCTCTGAAAATCTTCCAGGAATAAAGTATTGCTTTGGATTTACTATTTTCCTATGTAGAGGCAGTTCTAATGTCTTACACTTGGCTTTTCCTATCATAATATCCCTTATTCCATGTCTCAGTCACATGGTACTACTCTAACAGAAATATCAAAAGCATACAGCTTTAAAAAGAGAAATTTTATTCTGTCACAATCCAGTATGGTGCAAGCCTAAAATCAGAGTGTCAGCTCCAGGGAAAGCCTTTCTGTGTTAGCTCTGGAGGAAAGTCCCTGGACTGAGACCTTCTGAGGCTCGAGGACCCTGGGCCCTTTCCAGAGGATACACTCTGCTCCTGGCACTACTTCTTCATGGTATGAGGTCCTCAGCTTTCTGCTTGCTTACTTTTCCTTTATACCCTAAGAGATTGCCTTGAGGCACAATAAAGCAATATGACCACCACCTATTCTCCTTCATTAACTTAATAAAGGCAGAATTTGCAACATATGGGAATATCAGATAATACCAGGAATCATGGCCCACCCAAACAGCTATAGACTTTTTTTGTGGGACACGATTCAACCTGTGAAGTTTCACCATTTAACTCCCAAAACATCATATCCTTGCAATGTGCAAAACATATTTACTTTTTATAGCAAAAGTCTTAAGTCCAAGTCCAAAATCCAGAAATTATTCTTCAATTGTGAAATCTAGAACATAAGTTCTCTGCTTCCAAAGATACACTGGCAGAACAGGAACAAGTTAGACATATCTATTACCTGTGGGAGAAACTGTAGGGAAAGATGGGATAACACACACAAAACAAGTGAACAGAATACATTACATTAGCCCTCAAAGTTTTAAAAATAATCTTTCACGCTCTGAGACATTTACACAATGATCCTGTCCTCTAGGATCTAGGCATTGGTCACATTCTCTAGACTCTGAGTGGAGAACACTTGGCCCTGGTCTACAGCTCTGCCTTTGAGATCCCTGGGACATCTACTCTGCTCCCTAGGCTTTAGGACCACCCTTTTCCTAGTCCAACTGAGTGAATGCCTTAACACCATGGCTGGAAAGCCTGTTCTTCTGCTCATTAGGAATAACAGCCCCATCTCCGACCTTTGGGCAATGGATCTGGCTTCATTTAGTTGGCAGTCATGAACTGCGTCCCTACACTCCAGAAGCAAGTAGGTGAAGATCTGACTCTTCAAAACCTAGAAGTTTGTGGCCCCACTTTCTGTAGCCCCACTCTCTGGAGCCCTAGAGGCCATGGCCACACCCTTAGAAACAACTGAGGTCATGACCATACCTTTTGAGACTGAAGCAGCTAAACTTCCTGTGTTCCTTCAGCTTCTGCTTCTGGTGGCCTCTTGGTCCAGGCCTCAGGCTCTCATCTGGCCTGCAAGGGTAAGTCAAAGCTCTGCACCTCCACCAATAAGTTCCCAGAAGTACCCCACTCCACAAGGAAGCCTTATGCACAGGCACTCAGCTCTCTTAAACCATTGGGTCAGCTCTAGTGCTGTTTGACACTGGTTTGGTTCTGTGTTGCCAGTTTGGTTCTTCTGCTTCTTATCATCTACACCTTCTCCAGTGTTCACAGTCCTCAGCTCCTTCTGAGTCATCTATTCGTTCCCAGTTTCAAAACCACTTCCAAATTTTAGGTATCTGTTAGAGCAGCACCCCACTTTAAAGGCACAAATTCTGTCTTAGTCACTTGCTACTTTTCTAACACAAATATCACAAATGGATGGCCTTGAAAAGAGAAATTTTATTCTGTCATATTCCAGGTTACACGTCCAAATTCAGGGCATCAGCTCCAAGGAAAGGCTTTCTATATTGGCTCTGGTGGAAGGCCATTGTCATCAGTCTCCCTCTGGACTGGCAGTTTCTGAGGTTCAGGGACCACAGGTTCTTTCTAAAGGACACGCTCTGTTCCTAACATTGCTTTCTTGGTGATATGAAGTCCCCAACTGTCTTCTTCTCTTTATAGCCCAAGAGATTGCCTCAAGGCAGAATACAATCTTATGTATTGAGTCCTGCCTCACCAACACAACCATCACCCATTGTCCCTCATTAACATAATAGAGGAAGTATTTACAGCATGTAGGAACATCACATAATACCACAAATCATAGCCTATGCAAATTGCTACACACATTCTTTTGTGGGACACAATTTAATCCATGTGATTCCACATGTCAGGGATCAAGTATGGAGATTCTGCCAGCTGCTCAGTATGTCTATTCCAGTTATGCATCTTGGAACTCATAAATAACTACTGGATAGGCTGAGGGACTCACTGGACCAATTGTGAGATGTATCCTCATTCTGACTAGTGGGCCACAGCCACATCTTACAGCTCCTGGAAATAGTATTAGCTAAGATCTTATGTCCAATAATTCCCTAAATGTCTGAGTATCTTTCCCTAAAGAACAGTTATTTTTGTAACCCTTTTGAGGAGAGCCGGGAGAAAAATCAACAGTATAAATTTCTGGCAGCACAGTAGGTGCTTCCTTCAATGATATGTTGTCTCCTCTTCATTCATGTGGTTGTGAGTCTGTAACCTGGCTCAAGTTTTGGAATTGATTGAGATGCCATAACTCTCTAGTCTGTTGATACAAGTTAGACTGTCATTCAGTTGACCTGGAATTCTGCTTGTACAGATCAAGCAAATATTTAGCAGATTTCCCATCTTCAGTCTTACGAACACCATGGCTAAGTAGCCAATGCCATAGATCCATACAAGTCAAACTATTCTGATTATTGCTTTGACACTGTTCTCTGTTACAGTAACGACACCTACCTTGTCTTTGTCAGTTAAATGCCACCACTTAGCCCCAACCACCACAGGGTCCAGTCAATCCTATTATATTTAGGTGCCTTAATTTTGTTAGTGCTGTTCCCATTGTTGAATCTGAATTACATAAAATAGCAATTACAACAGTTTTCAAGGATTCTGGACCTCCCTTCACAAATTTCCTCTCACCACTATAGTAAAAGGTATATTCTCTAAGTACTGCATGTGTGAATCTGTAGGTATCACCTGATAAATACACTCTAATGTCAGTTGCCCTAAGTCTTTTGATATCTTCTTCTACAGTTTATCAAGGCAGGTCTTTCACTTGAACTTGATTTAGTGTAGGCTACTGCTTAATCCTTGTTCACCAAACAAACTAAATAAACTATTTTTTATTTTTCCAACCTGTCAAGCTGAAACCTTGAATGAAGGATCTGCACTTAGTGAGTTTATATCAATAAACTCAAATTGATCCACCTTCATGTTTCTTGTACTATTATTCCATATCATTCATACTTCCATACATGTTCCCCAGGTCTCTTTTTGTACACATTAGAAAAGTCAAGCAATTCTTTTGGAGTGTAGCGTATCTCCTTCTGGATCACACATTGTACTTAACATTTTAGGGCTCACTACAGCTCACGTCTAGCTATAAATCTAGGAACAAAAAAAAAGCAGGTGGTGTGAGTCCTGGGAGCATTCAGCAATGTATGTAAACCCATCTATCTCAAGCAATGCCCCAGGGAATGACTCATATGCCACCCCAGGGGATATCTCAGATAAAGACCTTTCAGATACAGCTATATTAATCTTGTCAGAGTAAAGTAAAAGGAAGGTAGCTTGACAGACAAAGATGGAATAATTCCTTCAGAAGGGAGGATTTATTCTGTTGGCTTGCATGATTTAACTAAATTTAGAGGCTAAATGTTCTCAGCTTTTGATTATCTGCCTATATGTTACCATCTTGGGTTTCAGGATCACAGTTCTTCCCAAACAATGCCTTCACTTTAATGTCAGGCACCATTCAGTGCTGGGCACTTAACTGACATTGTAATTCAGCCACTGTTATGATAAGACTCTTGTTTGGCTTTTCAGCCATATCAACTTTGTTACCATAAGACATAACGGTTTCATTCAGGAAACATGTGGAAACTTTGAGATCTCCTATATGGCACTTGAGCTGTGACTGAAGCCCTGAGCTCATTTCTTTCCTTCACCACTTTGTCAAGTGGAAGACCAACCAAACAGCTTGCTTATACTTCTCATTCTGACAAAATTGTACAGAAGGATAAAATGTGATCACCCAAAGTCCCACATCTCACTCACACATAATCTGTTGGTAGGGATAGTGCCACATTACTACATTCATTAGCAGTGCCCACCCATTAGGTTACTGGAGGCAGAGCCATCAGCACCTTAAAACTAATCAGACTTGATAATCAAATTTAGAAAACTCATCCTCACAACTTTGTTTCTCTAGAGAAATGATACCAAATATCTTAGGCTGTGTCCTCTAGAGAAGCAAACTAATGAAATGTATATATATATAGAAACCCTGGTGGCACAGTGGTTAAGTTATAGCTATGGTGTCACTAGTGGGATAGCAAGAGTTCCATGATAGTGTTACTAGTGGGATAACAAGAAGGATTCACACATCCTTGGCCAACATGAGTCTCTCATATTAATTAGCTGTATCCTTTCCCACCCCTGCAGAAAACATAATTTATTAAAATTAAAAAAGTTATAGGGGTGGAGTCAAGATGGCAGACGAAACATGTCTCCTTAACTCCCTCTGAAAACTAAGGCCAGGACTGACAATTAAACGGAGCCTTCTGGACACCCAGTGAGCCTTAGGACATGGCACAGGGCTGTCATTTTGCACTATATTGTGACTGAATGGGAAACTTCTTCTCTTTCATTGACCCCCACCCTTGTTGAACAGCTGGCTCTCGCACATTGAAGGTAATACCAGCTTTAACTGTTTTCTTTTTTGTTAGCCTGTGACAGCGACTAGGCTTAACTGGCAGCAAAGTTCTGCCAAACTGCTGACGTAACCAGCGGGGTGGAATAGCCACACTTTGAGAGCCTGGCTCTGGACCCTGAGCACCATGGCCCCTCTACCCCTCTTTCCGAACCTCTGCCATTGATTCAGCTATTTCACAGTGGAGAGGAGAGCCTCTGTGGGACACCACCTTGTCTGACTGGGAAGCAGATCTACCTAAATGGAGGCCTCAGCAGGACCTAATACCCAGGCTGGGAGACAGTGACAACCTGGGGTGTGCTGCCTCAGAAGAAAAGCTGTATTTACCACAGTTTACTCTTCAGGTGGGTCCCGGCACCTGATGATAGCAGGGTTGTAGCCTGTCCATACTTTGAATTAGATCACAGCATCTAGGGATGGATACAGAGGTTTCTCCATTGCCAGCTGTAAAGAGGGGCTTGCATACCTGACAGCTTGACTGTTTTTGGAAGTTGTTAGATAGCTTTTATCTTTCAAAATAAGACTATCTAGAGAAATGACTGTGGTGCAGTCTGATGGCATCTCTTCCAATTTTGACTGACCCACAACATAGGGTCAGTTGATGGCCTCCCAGTGACTCCATCAGTAGGGCCATGTCTTTGCCAGCCTGGAGGTGGAGCCTGCTATCACAGAGATTCCACTGAGCCCAGTCACTGGAGTACATCATGGTAACTGGTGATCAACTTCTACTTCATCTCCTATTAAGGCAACACCAGAGAAAGTAAACAACCTCTAGAGGACCAAAAAGCAACAGATCTTGGACTGACAGTTACAGAAAAAATCCAACCATGGCTCCAGAAGCTCCAAAAAGAAAGAACAAAAGAAATTCCCAGATAAAGCCTTTCTGAAATTGTGGAGGTCTAGCACAAAAGAATTACATGTACAGCCCCCCTAGAAATTATACAAAATTTATCAGACTAAAATGAAAAATTAAGCAAGCTGTTTGAACTGATGGATCTCCAGCATTCTGAAATCCAGCAGATCAATAACAAAATTAAAGAATCAGAAAACTCAATTCAAAGCCAAGAGAACAGAACTGAACAAATGAAAAAGAGACTTTCTGACTTGGGAAACAGAACTACTGACACCAGCATTTATGAGGAGAAATCAGAGAAAAGACAAGAGAAAAATGAAGAAGCATTAAGAAACATGTGAGATTCTATCAAAAGGAACAATCTACAACTAACTGGAGCTCCTGAACAGGAAGGGACATCTGAAAACACAGAGAAGATTGTTGTTGACTAGTTGACAGAAAACTTTCCTGAAATTATGAAAGAGAACATAGATATCAAAGTTGTGTATCAATCACCATGCAATATAGACACCTAAAGAAAGACTCCAAGACATATTATAATCAAGCTTAACAAAACGAAACAGAAACAGAAACTCCTAAAGGCAGTGCAACTCAAAGCAAAGCTAACATTCAGAGAGAAGTGCTGTCAGGCTTTCGCCTGACTTCTCAGCAAAAACCATGTTGCACAGAGGCAGTGGGGTGGCACATTCAAAGCCTTGAAGGAGAAAAACGTCCAAGAATTATATATCCTGTGAAACCGTCTTTCAAATACAAAAATGAAATTAAGACTTTCACAGATAAACAGAAACTCAGAGACTTTGTACAAACAAAACCAAAGCTACAAGAAATGCTGAAAGAAGCTCTTGGCTTAGAAGAACAAAACCATTAGCTCTATATTTTAGGAGACAATACAGGACACATCATCCAGAAACCTACTCACTTACAGAAGGCACAAAACCCCAACCAAAGCTACAATACTAAAAGAAGTGATCCAGTGATCACACTATCACATAAAAACAGGGATGTATTACAGTAGTTATAGTCCGTCCAGATGGAGAGGAAGTTAATAAGATACTCAGAAGTTAAAATTGGGTTTAAACATATATTTTTACAGGGGATCATAGGAGTAGCCCCAAAGCACAACAAAGAAGTGACATACCAAAACAAGAAATGCAATACAAAAGTCTCAACAAACACAAAACCAACACTGAAAAGAGTGAAACATGGACCCATAAAGAAGAATGTCCCTGAACAGAATAGTAAGAGCAATACAGAAAACATCAACACAAAAATAAATACAGCAAAATGACAGCACTAAACACATAGCTATCAATAATTACATTGAAGGTAAATGAACTAAACACTCCAGTAAAGAGACAGTGAGTGACATCTTGGATCAAAAGACATGACCTGTCAATATGTTGCTTACAGGAAACTCACCTTAGACTTAAAGATAGGAACAAACTGAAAATTAAAAGATGGAATAGTATACACCAAGCTAACAATGTACAAAGAAGAGCAGGGGTGGCAATACTCAGATAAAATAGATTATACTATAAAAAAAAAAGCTCAGTAAAGACACAGAAAACCTTATTGTGACAATTAACCAACTAGACCTCATGAACATATACAGAACTTTCTATCCATCATGTTGAGTGAAATTAGTCAGTGGCACAAGGACAAATATGGTATGAGACCCCTACTTTAAGGACTTGAGAACTGACTCAGGTACAGAAGAAAAGACTCTTTGATGGCTGCAAGGGAAAGGAGGCAGGGAAGGAGAGGGCTGGTTATAGATTAGATAGTTTATAGAAATTTGGTTGGGTGAAATTAGTGACAACACACATTAGAAAGAAGATCAATTTAACTGGACTTCAACATAACCTGAAAACTCTTCCAATCTTAACCCAATAGGTAAGGACAGAGTAGCAGGGGTGGGGGTCCGGGTACCATGGTATCAGAGGACATCAAGGCCAATTGGTATAACTAGCCTACTGCTAAGCATATCCTCTCTGACCCATATTGGTGAATGGCATCTGGGGCCTTGAAAGCTAGCAAGCTGCCTTCTGAGTTACACCAACCGGTCCCAAATCATCTGAACAGATGATCACCAAGGACAAAAATGACACAGGGGAAGAGAACTCAGAAGACAGAAAGACCCATGTGAATGATTGACTACATCAACATGTGGCCAGAAGAACCAGATGGTGCCCAGCCACCTCCAGTGACAGCTATGATGGGAGTCCCAGTGGCCCTAAGAACTCCACTGAAAGATCACCATTGATGGTCTGAGGTCTAGGTGTTCCCCTGGGAGCATGGCCCCTAGACCTGAAGTTGCCCCTGATCATAAATCATTACTGAAGTCAACTCCTGAGACAAGAATGGACTGGACTTGGCAACACAAAGTGACCATATCACGTGTGCACTTCATGGTTCTATGGGTCTATAGGATGCTGCCCAACTGACCTCTTACTAGAGCGGAGTGGGGAGGGAGGAGAAGAGGGGGGACTGTTAAGAGGATATGACTTGTATAGAACAGAAAGGATGAGTGTGCTGTTATCAGGCAAGGAGAGCAGTAGGAGCTGCACATAGGTGGCTATGCAAATTTAAACTGGATTGTATACTGTTTTAGTCAGCTAGGGCTGCTCTAACAGAAATATCACAGAGTGGATGGCTTTAACAAAGAAAGATTTATTCTTACACAGTCCGGTAGGTTACAAGTCCATATTCAGGGTGTCCGCTCCAGGGGAAGGCTTTCTGCTTGTCGGCTCTGGAGGAAAAGTCCGGTATTGCATCAGTCTTTGTCCAGGCAGTGTCCTGACGCAAGAACCTCTGGTCTGAAGGATGCACTCTGCTCCCGGTGCTGCTTGCTTGATGGTAGCGAGGTTCTCAAAATTGTCCTTTGTTTCTTTTTCCTTTTATTCCTCGCAAGCTAAAATCATTAAGGGTGGGGCAAGCCATACTCCAGGGAAACTCCCCCTACAGCAGGAATTTACAGCCCCACCCTAATCCTTTAACATACAGGTTAGCAAAACCAAACAATGGAGGACAGTCCCAAGATACTGGGAACAGCGCTGCTGCCAGTCCGTGGAGCAAGAGAGGTCAGTGCCTGCACAGAGATTTCCTCGCGGAACGGGGTGCCGTTGGGCACTTGAATTGGTGGAGCTGGCCTTGCTGACCCATGGAGTGAGAGAGTTGAGTGCCTTTGGGCAGGACGCTTTCCAGCAAGAGTGGGGTGCCTCTGGGCACTTAAATCAGTGGAGCTACAGAGCTTTGGAACACTTGCCTGGCAGGGCAGATGTGGGCCTGAGGCCCAGGCGGCCATAGGAAGCTGAAGCTGAAGAGACAAATAGCATGAGAAGCTGAGCTGCCTCAGTCTCAAGAGGTATGGCCATGACCTCAGGGGTTTGAAAGGGTGGAACCACACGGATGGTAGAAGTGAAGATATTTGTGTCTCATGTACAAGGGGAAAGCCTTCCCCTGGAGCAGACACCCTGAATATGGACTTGCAACCTACTGGACTGTGTAAGAATAAATCTTTCTTTGTTAAAGCCATCCACCCTGTGGTATTTCTGTTAGAGCAGCCTTAGCTGACTAAAACATATACTTACACTCAATCACAATAAAAAAAAAGTATGGCTGCTAAATCAAAAATTCAGCAATTCAAATTCACCAGGTGTTCCTTGGAAACTCAAGAGGCAGTTCTACTATGTCCTATAGTGTCACTGTGAACCAGAATTGACTCCATGGCAACGTGTACATGTACGTGTGTGTGTGTGTGTGTATCTTATGTGGCACTTGAGCTGTATAAAGCCCAATTCTAACTCACAGCAACCCTATACATATAAAGAGGGAGAGAAGGGGAGATTTGTCTGAAGGAAATGGCTCATGCTCATGCTGTGGTTGAGGTTGAGGCTGGAAAAGGTTGAAGCCGAGGTTCCCAAGGTCATGGGTCAGGCATCAGCTGAAAGTGTCCCCTGACTCACACAGCTATAAGGGCTGATGAACCCAAAATGAACTCAGATGACAGGCTGATGGCTCACAGGGCTGTGAAAGCTGGGAAAGTCTAAAGTGAATGGGTCAGATGACAAACTGTTAGCTTCAGTCCCTAGAATCAGAGGTCAGATTATGATAAACATGAAAGAGGGTCTGGAAAAAGCAAGCAAACCTGCCAGAATGTTCATATATACATTGATTATAGGTCATACCCTGGGGTAAATTTCCTTTACAACTGATTAACTGATCACATCAGATCACATTATGGGTGTGATTAAATTATATCACAAAATGGAGGATAATTACATTAGATCACAAACTAGAGGGTAATTACATAATAGTGAGAAATATGGCTTAGCCATGGTAACATGCAACATTAAGTATCACACTTGGCTTGTGGCCACATTACTTCAGTTTTTAAGACTATCATCTTCAAATGCCTCTCTGTTCCACATTCACAATGCCTTCTTCTCAGTGTGATACATGAAATCTCCCTCTACCTCTCATAAGAACACTTATAATTGCATTTAGGACTCACTAAAATAATCCAGTATTATTTCCCTATGTCAAGAACTTGATCTTAAGAGTATCTACAAAGATCCTTTTTTAAAATAAATTCATTTATAGGTTCCAGAGATTAGGCATATTTTGGCCTACCACACTGTGGGTTAGTTTGGCCTATACCGGGAGGTTTTATGATCCCAGTCCCACTAGCGTTAAGAGATGAGTGAAAAATATTGGATAAAACACACACAAGATTGTGGAATAGAGGATGACCGCTCCTTTAAATCAGGATAGAGTGCTAAGGAAGACAGCCCTGTGGAGATGACACAGTTGCTGAGATTGGATAACAAGATGGAACTTGTGCTGGGAAAGAGCTTTTAGATGGAGAACAACAAAAACAAAAAGCTGTTGTCACTGAGCCAACTCATGATGATCTCATGTGTGTCAAAGCACAGCATGCTCCATAATATTTTCAGTGGTTGATTTTTTGGAAGTAGAATACCAGGACTTTCTTCTGCGATGTCTCTGAGCAGACTTTAACCCCTAACCTTTCAGCTAGCAGCTGAGCACATGAATCACTTGCACCACTCAGGGAATTCATTTTAGACAGAACGAAAAGCAAAATGCAAAGGCTCTAAAGCTTCGCAAGGTTATGGACAGCTGGAAGGCCATTGTAGTTAGAATAGTGGATAAGGACAAAGTTGTGTGAAATTAAATTTTGAGGGAAATGTTTATGTTTTGCAGTCAGAATGATCAAGGCAACAAGCATGTGCAGTCAGAATGATCAAGGCAATCAGGAAGTGAATCAAAAATGGGCAAGGTCTATGCAATCAGAGTGATCTGGATTTCAATTCCAGCTCTATCATTTATCAGTTATGGAACTTTGACCAAGATACTTAGATTATCAAGATAGTTCTCTTTCTCTGAATGTTTTAGCTCAAATAATTTCTTTGTAGGCATTTTGTGAGCATTAGAAATAAATAAGTGTTGTGCTGTGCCAAATACAGCTTTTCGAAGTCAGTGCTTAAAAAGTGTCAGCTGTAAAGTCAAGAAACACAAGGCCAAATTGGGATCTCAGGGCTTCAGGATCACTTAATCAGTGTCTTGTAGGAGAAAGAATCCAGGAAAGCAGACAGGACTTCTTGTCTATTCTGCAGCAGAAAGCAATCACTATCTGCCTTATGTTTTGACAACGGAATCTATTTTGCCTCCTGCTCTGCCCTGAGTCTTTCTCATGGGTAACTCGTGGAGGCCTGTGGAAGTTTGAGGCTTCTGAGGTGCCCAATTATTTTTACTGACATGTGATGTGCTTGCTAGTGCACACTTGTTTCCTTTTTTGTACCAGTTTTGTATCAAACTTCAATCGAATGTTTACATTGTAGTAGTTGTTAATTCAGTGCTCACAGCTACACTTCTTTCTGTTTAAAAAAACACATATATGTATACATATATATACACAACAAACATTTGCCATTTCAACGTTCTTCACGTGTACAACTCAGTGATACTATTTTGTCATGAATGAGTAAATAAAATGTGCCCTTTATATACAATGAAATATTACTTATTCATGAAGAGAAATGAAGTCCTGATACAAGCTACAAGATGGATGAACCTGAAAACATTATGTTGAGTGAAAAAATTCAGTCACAGAAGGACAAATACTGTATGATCCCACTTACGTGTAATATCCAGAATAGGCAAGTGTACAGAGACCACATGTTGTTAAGTGATATCGAGTTGGTAATGACTCACAGTAATCCTACATACAATAGGATAAAACACTACCCAGTCTTATGCCATGCCCACAATCATTTTTGTGCTTAAGCCCATTGTTACAGCTACTGTGTCAGTCCAGCTCATTGACAGCTTTCCTCTTTTTCCCTGACCCTCTACTTTGCCAAGCATGATGCTCTTCTCCAGAGATTGTGACAACATGTCCAAAGTATGTAAGGCACAGTCTTGCCATCTTTCCTTCCAAGGAGCACTCTGGTTGTACTTTTTCCAGAACAGATCTGTTTATTCTTCTGGCAGTTCAATATTCTTAAACACCACATTTTGAAGTCATCAATTCTTCTGTCTTCCTTATTCATGATCCAGCTTTGGCATGCCTCTGATGCAATTGAAAATATTGTGACTTGGGTCAGGCACACTTTAGTCTTCAAGATGACATCTTTACTTTTCAACACTTTAAAGAGCTCCTTTGCAGATTTTCCCAATGAAAAGAGTCTTTCGATTTCTTGATGGATGCTTCCATGAGTGTTGATTGTGGAACCAAGTAAAATGAAATCCTTGAAAACTTCAATCCTTTCTTCATTTATTATGATGTTGCGAAGTTGTTGGTTTTTTTCCTTGATATTGATGTGCAATCCATGCCAGTCTTTGATCATATATTCGTTTCACTCTTTGATCAACACTTACTTTCATCAGTATTTCAAATCCTCTTCACTTCCAGCAAGCAGAGTTATGTAATCTGCATAACACAGGTTGTTAATGAGTCTTCCTCCAATCCTGATGCCCCATTCTTCTTCATATAGTCCAGGTTCTGGATTATTTGCTCAACATACAAGCTGAAAAGCTATGGTGAAAGGATATAACCCTGACACATTCTTTTCCTGACTTTAAACCATGCAATGTCCCTTTGTTCTGCTCGCACGACTGCCTCTTGATCCACGTATAGATTCCTCATGAGCACAGTTAAGTGTTTTGGAATTCCCATTCTTTGCAATGTTATCCATAATTGGTTACGATCCACACACTCAAAAGCCTCTGCATCTTAGAGACTGCATGGTTGTGCAAACATCTTCATGTGGAAATGGAGGATAACTGGGAATGGGGGGATACTAGGTGCCCCTTCACATTCATCCATATTCCTCTGGGCTGGCACTTGATATGCTACTGCAAACACATTCACCTCTACCCCTTTCTCTTTTCTGCTCCTATTAGCCCACTCTCTTCTCAGTCCCATTTCTCCCTCACTCTCTGTTGTACCCAGTGGAGATCTACCTGTATTTCAGGGGCTGTTGCCAGACTATAGCTCTTTGAAACTGGGTGGTTTGGCTACATGGACTCCAACACAGTAGGTGTAGGCCCAGGGTGGGGCTGTATGGAAGCACTAATCCAGGGGACTCAGGCAGTGTCTGTGTGGCCACTCCATTCCCAGATGGGCCACTGGCCCTTCTGGCTGACCCTGTCACTCTGTGGCTGCCCAGAACCAAAAGCCCAGGACAGACCTTGATGCTGCCTCATCCATAAATCATAATGGAGGTCAACTCTTCGGACAGGAATGGATTGGACTTGGTGACACAGAGTGACCGTATCGTGTGCACACTTTATGGTTCTATGCATCTACAGGATGTTGCCCTGCTGACTTCTTATTGGAGGTGGGGGAGTGGGTAGACAGGAGGGGATATGAGATTGTTGGGAGGATAAGACATGTATAGAGTGGAGAGGAAGAGTGTGCTGTCACTGGGCAGGGAGAGCAGTGGGAGCTGCATATAGGTGGGCATGCAAATTTATATGGGAATGTACATTTTCACTAAATCATAAAGAAAGAGAAAAAATTACTATAAAGCCACAGTAATTAAAACAACCTGATACTCCTCTAATAATAGACATTTAGAACGATGGGACAGAATCAAGAATCCTGAAAGAAAACCAAATATCTGTGGTCAGGGTATGGACAAGCATAGGAAGAAACCAATCAGAAATTCAGAAGATTAACAATAAAATCACACAATTAGACAACTGCAGAGAAAGTCAGAGTTCTGATAATTCCAGGAATTTGTCTCCATCTGGAATTTTTTTTTATTCTATGTACTGGGAGATTCCTGAAGCCATTGTAATCTGCCTCTTTCAATGATATGGTATTGCCTATTGTCTCCCAACCATCAATAAGTTGTATTTATTTGTTTTATCTTTGCTTACTCTGTTCTAGCTTCTTGTTGTATTCTGTTTTGAAACGTCCAAACAGGCTGACTATGTGAGCTAATTTTATTATTTCCATCTTTGAGGGGTTCTCTCACCAGGTGGTTATAGCTGTTACTAGGCATGTGAGCCCAGGAATCCATTTACTTTTCTTGTAGTATTCAGCTCAGGTGCCCAGGGAGTCAGTTACCAAGTGCATAGTGCGAGCTCTCCCTTACTTTCCTAAATGGCAGGGGTGATTGGTGTAGTCACAGGTATCTGGCTGCATGTGCTGAGAAAGCAGGGGGCTGACAGCTGCCCTTGAGTGTCCACGAGGAAGGCACGTCTCCTTATGCCTGAATCTAGGCAAAGGAATTGTTTCTACCCTGAATTCTCAGGTTAGGGAAGCCAGTAGATCATTTTTTCCCAACACCTTGTTTGTTAAATTGTTCCTTCTCTATGTCTGGAAGAATGATTCAGGGCATGCATAGGGACTTAATTGTGGCCCAGAGAATGAGTCAGTCTCTGAACAGGGCTCAGCACAGAAAAGGGAGAAGGGGGTTCTGGGAAAACAGAGCTCAGTGCACAGAAGGGAGGGAGAAATGCTGGGAAAAGAGAGAGGTTCATCCCAAAGGAAAGTTTTAGATTCACTTGTGGCAGGTTAGATGCAAGTCACTTCTGATGCTTGAATCCCATTCTTCACTTGACTGTGTAGGCGTGAGTGGGCTTTCCACCACCTGGTCTAGCCAACTGTGGAAGACACTTTCCAAAAGCCACTGCTCCATTAGCCACATTCACAGCCACCAATGTACCTTTGTGATGCCTATGCTCTTTTGGTGAGGTCTGGACAGTACTAAGTACTTCTGGACCTACTGTCTCTTCCCTGTCACTCAGTCTGTTTTCTCAACTCTCCCTTTTATGATCAGGGCTCCTAGAATGTCATATATAACCTATTCATCTGTTCTTTTTGGTCTTTGTTGTTAGAGGGGTCAGAGGAAGCATCCAGCTACTCCCCCTTCTTAGCCTGGGCTCCCTCCTTTGATCCATTTTTAATTTGTTTTGTACATGACGTGAAGCTTGGACCCTGACTCATTCTTTTGCATGTATTCCTTCCCCCACTAACTAGACTCAGCACCCTTGTTCACAGCTGACCACAGATGTTTAGTGTTCTTTCTGGACTCTTGATTCCATTCCATTGTTCTAAATTATACCAGTACCAGGTTGTTTTAATTACTGTGTCTTCATCATCAATTTTGAAATCAGCAAGTATGAGTCCTCCTGTCTTATTCTTCTTCTTTGAGGTTGCCTTACCTGTCTGGGGGTCTCTTAGCCTTCCAATATGAGTCAGAATCAATTTAATGGCAACAGGGTTACCCTACCATACAAAGTTGAGGACTGGCATTTCCCTTTCTGTTGAGTAGGCTGTTGGGACTCTTATGCGGATTGCACTGAATCTACATATCACTTCCAGTAATCTTTGTATCTGTAAGCCTTCCAATCTAATCCACAAACATGAAATGTACTTCCATTTATGCCTTCTGTGATTTCTTAATTAGGCCTTCCGTGATTCCTTTTAGCAATGCTTTATACTTTTCTGTACTCAAGTCTGTCACCTTCTTGGAGAAATTTATGCCTAGGTACTTTATTCTTCAGATGTGGCTATGTTTTTTGATGTTATGTAAAATGCTACTGTTATTTTAACTTCTGATTTTTTTTACTTTGACTTTGAATTCTATAAACTTTCCAAATTCATTTACAAGTTCTACTGGGTTTTTTGTAGATGTCTTAAAGTCTTCCTTCAAAACAGTTATGCAAATGCAAGCAGGTTTTTCTGTTACTTTCTAAAATTTATGCCTTTTGTTTACTTTGTCATGTTTGCATTTACTAGCACCTATAGTAAGATGTTGAATTAATTAAACAGTGACAGTTTTTACTGTTCCTGATTGCTAATGTGGTATCTTTACTTTTCGATTCTTTAAAGTGGTCTTTTGTAGCTGACTTGTCCAATGCAATGTGCCATTTGACTTCCTGACTGCCACATCCATGAACACTGATTGTGGATCCAAGTAAAATGAAATCCTTGACAATTTCAATCTTCTCTCCATTAATCATGATATTGCTGATTGGTTTAGTTGTGAGGAGTTTTTTCTTTATGTTGAGGTGTAATCCACACTGAATTCCTGAACTCTGTTCAGCTTTTTTACTTCATCGTTTCTTCCATTTGCTTTATCTATTCTATATCCAAGAGTAAACTTCAGAGTCTCTTCTGACATCCATTTTGGTCTTATTTTTGTCTTTTTAACAACCTCTAGCTTTCTCCATTTGTGGTATCCTTGGTGTCATTCCACAACTCATCTGGTCTTTGGTCATTAGTGTTCAATGAGTCAAATATGTTCTTGAGATGGCCTCTAAATTCAGATGAGATAAACTCAGAGTGGTACTTTGGCTCTCATGGACTTGTTCCAGTATTGTTCAGCTTCTACTTGAACTTGCATATGAGCATTTGATGGTCTTTTTTGCAGTCTGCCCTGGCCTTGTTCTGACTGATGATATTGAGGTTTTTCACTGTCTCTTTCACAGAGGTATTTGATCTGATACTTGTGTCTTCTGTCAGGTGAGGTCCAGGTGAGTCATTGCCATTTATGTTGTTGAAAAAATGATCTCTGGTATAGTATCTATCTATTACCAAAGCAGTTTTTCCAATAACCAGTCCCTTTATTACATTTTTTACATTCCAACCACCAGTAATTATCAATGCATCTTGATTGCACTTTTGATCCCATTTTCAGATTGCAGTAGTTGGTAAAAATTCTTCCATTTCTTCCTCTTTGGCCTCAGTGGTTGGTGCTTAAATTTGAGAAATAATTGCATTAACTATTCTTCCTTGTAGTCCTGTATCCTGTCACTGACAGTGTTGTACTTCAGTATGCCAGCCAAGCCAAGTGCCATGGAGTCGGATCCAACTCATTGCAACCCTGGGGGCCAGGGTACTTCAGGATAGACCTTATCAATTTGTTATTCCCAGCATAACAAAATACATGATCATCTGATTCAAAATGACCAACAGTAGTCCATTTCAGCTCACTAATGCCTAGAATATATGTTTATGTTTTCCATTTTGTTTTTGATGATTTTCAATTTTCCTAGATTCATACTTTGAACATTCCATATTGTAACTAATAATGTATGTTTTCAGCTCTTTGTACTCACTTCTTCTCATTGGGCCTCTGCAAAAGAAGGTCCCCAAAGCTTTATTCTATCTACATCGTTAAGGTCAACCTTAGTTTGAAGAGGAAACTCTTCCCAGTCAAATTCAAGTGCCTTCCAACCTGAGCAGCTCATCTGCTGGCACTCTATCAAACAAAGTTCAGTGATGATTTTTTTTTTCCAGAGTAGACTCTTCTTCCTACTCTGGAAACTCCACCGAAACCTGTCCACAAAGGGTCACCCTGCTGGTATTTGAAATACCAGTGGCATAGCTTCAAGTATCATGGCAACATGTAAACTACCACAGTACAGTAAACTAACAGACTCATCATGCAACAATTTCTTAATAGTTTCCATTTCTATCCTGAGAGCTTCTATTTTTTCATTCATTTCATGTGGTCTTTGTCGCATATGGAACGCAATTATATTGGTTGCTTTAAAATCTTTGATTACAAAATCCCAACAACCGAGTCTTTTCCCTTGAAAATTAGTTACATTTCTTGGCTCTTTTTACGTTAAGTAATTTTGAACAGAATCATGGCTATTTTGAGTATTATGTCTTGTGACCTCTGGCTACTGATACCACCTTCAGGAAAATATTGATTTTTTTAAATTATTTTTTTCTGGTCATAGTAGGCAATCAATCCAGTTGGCTTGAGACTGTACACTCTGTCTTGCCTTCTGTGGGTGATGGTTCTCATTACCAAAGTTTAGTTTTCAAAGTTTTGGTTTCATGAGACTTAAGCCATGTTTTACAACTTAGTTATCAACATATTTTCTGTGTTGATTTTGGTCACTCCATTGCACTCATAGCTAACAAATGAGCCTAATACATTCAGGTGTATGTACAGAATTAGAAAATCTGCTCTCAAGGAAAGGTTTAAACACAGAAGAAAACAGTCTCTGATAGTTACAAACTGAGGAGAAGTGGAGGGGTACTCACTGATCAGATAGTAGATAGAAATTGGCTTAGGTGAAAGGAGGGACAGTATGCAGTAGAAAGGAGGTTAGCACACCTAGACTAAACCAAAATCTAAGAGGTTACCTAAACATAAGCCAACATATCAAAGGATGCAGTAGCACCAGGGGCAGGGCCTCATGATGATGGTTTCAGGTGACATTTATGTCAACTGATATAATAAAATTTTTTTAAGAAAATGTTCTGCATCCCACTTTGGTGAGTGATGTCTAGAGTCTTCAAAGCTAGCAAACAGCTATGTAAGTAGCATCAATAGTTCACCTGGAGAAGAAGAGAATGAAACACATCAAAGACATAAGGAAAATATGAGCCCAGGAGATTGAAGGGCCATGTACTCCAGAGCCTACATTAGCATGAGACTAGAAGAACTAGATGGTGTCTGACAACCAGCAATCACTCTGGAATACAATATAGAGTCACTGATGTAGCAGCAGAAAAATGGATGTGTGATACAATGCTATTAAAAGACCATACTTCATGATTCAGCAGACTAGAGGGTCCTCAGAGGACTTGGCCCTCAGACTCTCTGTTAGCCCAGAGCTGAAACCAGTCCCAAAGCTAACTTTTCAGACAAAGACTGAACCAGACTATGAGACATAAAATGAAACTGGTGAAGAGTGCCCTTATTGGCTTAAGTACATACATGAGGCTAACTGCTATCCAGAGGTGAAACGAGGAGGGTATAGGGGGAAAAGATCTGGTTGAACAGACACAGAAAATACAGGATTAAAAGGAGGAATGTGCTGACATGGGGTAGAAAAACCAGCTAGAGTTACACAGCAGGGAATGTGCAAAGTTTTGTATGACAAATTGGATTGTAAACTTTCACTTAAAATACAATAGGATATTTTTTTTAAAAAAAGAAAATCTGTCCATTTCTTTTCTCTCTGCAGTTTCCCACTCTCTCCTTCAGTAGGCCCTGTTTGCAGATGCCTCTGGTCAGAAATATGGGGTTTCTCCCAGTGGCACGGTGTTTCAGAACTTGACTGCTAACAAAAACGGGTAAGCAGTTTGAATCTACCATCCACTCCTTGGAAGCCCTGTGGGGAGTTCTACTCTGTATTGCAGGGTTGTTATGAGTTGGAGTTGACTGGATGGCAACAGGTTTGGTTTGCTTTTTTAGTATTGCAGTTATAGAGCCCTGGTGGTACAGTGGTTAAGATCTATAGTTGTTCACCAAAAGATTGGCAGTTTGAATCTTCTAGCTGCAACATGGGAGCCATTTGGGGCAGTTCTAATCTATCCTATAGCGTTGCTATGAGTTGTAATCAATGTGACAACAATGGATTTGGTTTTTTCTTTGGTTATTGGGGGCATTGCCTTCCTTGACACTCTTACTCAACACAGCCAGGTAACTGGGGCCTGTATTCAAGGTAGAGTCATGAGAGAAAAGGAAAAATAAATAATAATAAATTCATCTGCTGTATAGGTTGATTTTTTTAAGTTTTCAATTTATGCCACAAGTGATCTAGTTTTGTATACTTTTCAGAGTAAAAGGAATATAAAAATAATGGGTTTTGTCTAGTTTGCTTTTCATTGTAATTAGTGGGAAAGATAGAACATAGTGGGTTTATCTGTCTATGGTGAAAGCAGGAATCTGTATTAATATTTTTTATCTAAAAATATATTTTCCCTTTTTTTAGGCTATTTTCTAGTTATGGACATCTAGGATGTCAGGCATCTGTTTAGCACTTTAAAGATTCTGTCTATTTCCTCTGACCCATGAATGTTATGACAAGAAGGCATTTCTATTTCTTTTGATTTCTCCTGTATGTATCTTTACTCTGCTTCTTTAAGACTTGTTACTTTACCATTTGTTTCTGTAATTTGTTTTCTATGTTGTGTGTACATATGTTTTTCCTTCTATTTGTCTTGACTGGTCATTGCTGAGCTTCCTGAGCCTATGAGTTTCTGCTTTTAATCAATGTGGAATACAATTTTTTGACCAAATTTTATTTCTTGACATAGCTCTCAGACCCATTCTCTCACTTCTTTCTTCTGGGACTTCAGTCACCAGAATATTGGATCATTTATTGCTGTTCCACAAATTACTGAGACTGATATTTTTTAATCTTTTTTATTTGTTTTTTTTCATTTGTATGATTTCTAACTGAACTTCACATTTAACAAACTTTTGAATTGTTTTATCTAATTTGCTATGAATCTCACCAATGAATTTTTTAATTGAACTATGGTATTTTCAGTTCTAGTACTTCCTTTTGGTTCTCTTTGGAACTTTCTAAGCTCCCCAATTTTCTCTCATACAGTCAATCTTTCTCCTGAAGAATCTTTAATATTTGAATCATACAAAAACAAAACCAATGCCATCAAGTTGATTTCAACTCATAGGAGTAGAACTGCCCCCAAAGAGTTCTGAAGGAGCACCTGGTGGGTTCAAACTGCCAACCTTTTGATTAACAGCCATACTGCTTAACCACTACACCAACAGGTCTTCCATTTTAATCAGTTATTTAAAATTCTCAATTTCTAGTTTTAATGTCTTCACTGCTTGTGGGTTTCTTCTCTTCAGTAATTTTTCTCTTGATTAGAGGCCATATTTTCCTGTTTCTTTACATGTCTACTTATTTTAATTATATACTCCAATCATGCATGACATATTATAGCAGTGCTAGATTAATTTCTCTTCTTATGAAGTTTGTCATATTTTATTGCAGCAAATCATGAACTATTGTCAATAATCTTGACCCTATTGAGGAATTCTTGTGCTTTTTAAGGTGAAACAAACACTGGAAGATGTGAAAAGGGAACACATAAAGAAAAGAGACTGAGAACAGATCATTGAATGCAACAGAGGAACTGTCCACAATATCAAAAAAAAAAAAAAAAAGACTTCAAAATGACAGACTGAATATTTTGCTCAAGAACTACTGGGTAATAGAAGAAGTCAAAGACACAACAAAGAATTTCACAGAATCAAATGAGAATGAAGACACATCCTACCAAAATTTACAGGACACAGCAAAAACAGTGCTCAGAGATCAATTCATCTCAGTAAATATGCGCATCCTAAAAGAAGAAAGGGCCCTAATCAAATAATTAATTCTTCAACTTGAACAACTGTAAAGATCTTAGCAAAAGAATCCATTGGGTTCCAGAAGAAAACCAATTACTAAAATTGGGAAGAGATAAAAGATAAAAACAGGACTGAAAGAGTTGAAAAGTCCAAAAGCTGTTTTTTGCAAAGATCAACATGATTGGCCAAACTGACAAAAAAGAAACACTCTGAATAAGAAATGAGATGGGTGATATCACAACAGACTCTACTGAAATTAAAAGAATCATAGCAGAATATTAAGAAAAATTATACTCTAATAAATTTGGAAACCTAGAGGAAATGGAAATTATCTAGAAAAACATAACCTACCCAAACTAGAAAAATCAAAGATAGAACAACTAAACAAACTCATCACAAAAGAAGAGACTGAAAAGGTAATTCAAAAACTTCCATCCAAAAAATGCCGTGGCCTGAATGGCTTCACTGCAGAATCCTATCAAATGTTCAGAGAAGAGTTAACGATATTACATCTAAAGATATTCCAGAGCATAAGAAAGTATAGGATACTCCTACTTCATTCAAGAAGCTAGTATAAAACCAGTACCAAAACCACATTAAGACAGGACAGAGGGGGGTGGAGTAAAGAGGGCAGACTAAACATCTCCCTAAATCCCTCTGGAAACCAAGACCTGCACTGATAAGTAAACAGAGTCTTCTGAACACCTAGTGAGCACTAGGACACAGCATAGGGCTGTTAATTTGGACTTTATACCACTGAATGGAAAACTTCCTCTCTTTTGCTGATCCCCGCTCTTGGTGAGTGCTGGCTTTCAGGGACCAAAGATAACTCACCGTTTTAACTTTTTTTCCCCTGCCTTAGCCAGCGGGTGGAGCTGGGACTTGACTAGCAGCTAATCTCAGCCTCATTGCTGGTGGGATCAGCAGGTGAAATTGCCATATTTTGAGAGCCCAGCTTTGGACTCTGTAAATCTCAGCAACTTTGGACTCTCTGTCTGCCTTCACCATTGAGTAGCCTATACTGAGGCAGGAGTGGAGCTTGTGCTGGATGCCAATTTGCTCCATTAGGAGGTGGATATACCCATATGGAGGCCTCAGTGGGACCTAATTCCTAAGCTGGGAGGCAACACTTGCCCAGGGAAGAGCATTTTTCTGGCAGAAAAGTGGTATTCCACACAGTGTTGCCTATGGCTGGGGCCCAACAGCAAAGGTCAGCAAGGAAGTAGACTTTCTGTATTTTGAACTAGTTTATAACATCTGGGGTTGGATATAGAGGCGCTTACTTTGCCAGCTGGGAATAGGGACCTGTACATCCAAAAACCTGACTTTGGAAACTGTCAAATATCTTTTACCTTCCATTTTAAGATGGCCTAGAGAAACAACTGTGGTCCATCATCACAGCACCTCTCCCAGCCTCTATTGACTCAAATGATGCCCCCAAAGCAACAAACTCTGAATAAAAGTGTAACCAAGAAGTCACCCATGGCTTCAGAAGGCCCCCAAATGAAAGCACCGAAGAACTTCCCAGACAAAGAAACCTTTCTGAAACTATCAGAAGGTGAATACCAAAAGATTATGTATAGAGCCCTCCTAGACCTTATACAAAATTCAGCAGAGCAAAATGAAAAATTAAACAAGATGTTCAATCTGACGGAACACCAGTACTGTGAAATCCAACAGATCAAGAACAAAATCAAAGACATAGAAACTTCAATTCAATGCCAGGAAAACAGAATGGAAGAAGTGAAAAAGAGACTTTCTGACTTGGAAGACAGAGACACTGACTCCAGCATCTATGAGTAGAAATCAGAAAAAGAAACAAGAAAAATGAAGAAGCATTAATAAGTATGTGGGACACTATTAAGAGGAACAATCTACAGTGAACTGGAGTTCCTGAACAGGGCGAGACACCTGAGAACACAGAGAATATTGTTGCTCAGCTGCTGACAGAAAACTTGCCAGAAGTTATGAAAGAAGAGAATATAGATATCCAAGATGCATATCAAATGCTGCTCAATATAGATCTGAAGAGAAAGGCTCCAAGACATGTTATAATCAAGCTGAACAAAATGAAACATAAGCAGAAACTCTTACAGGCAGCAAGACTCAAAGCAAAGCTAACATTCAGAAGGAAACCTTGTAGGCTTTCATTGGATTTCTCAGCAGAGCACAGAGACAGTGGCATGACACATTCAAAGACCTGAAGAACTTCCAACCAAGAATTATATATACTGCAAAACTATCTTTCAATTATGAAAATGAAGATAAGACAACTGTAAATAAACAGAAACTCAGAGGCTTTGCAAAAAAACCAAAGCTACTAGAATTACTGACTCTCTTGGATTAGAAGAACAAAACTACCAATTTTATATTTTAGAAGCAAATACAGGACACATCACTCAAAAACCTAGTCAGTTAGGGAAGGCTCCAAACTCAATCAAAACTGTAATAGTGAAAGAAGTGATCCAGTGATAATATCATGGAAACTATGATGTCATCATATTAAAAAGAGAGATATACTACAGTTGTTATAGTCCTTCCAGATGGAGAAGAAGTTAATGAGAGTGGTAGCACCTGAAATTATTCAGGGGTATCATGGGGCAGCTGTAAAACACAATGAAGATGCAACATATCAAATCAAGAAACACAATACAGGAGTCTCAACAACCACAAAACCAACCCTGAAAATCGTGAAAAATCAACTCACAAAGAAGAACATCCCAGAACAGATTAATAAGAACAGAGAAAGCATCAACACAAAAATAAACATATCACAATGACAGCACTGAACACATACCTATCAATAATTACATTGAATGTGAATGGACAGAATGCTCCAGTACAGAAACATCGAGTGGCATCTTGGATCAAAAGACATGACCCACCCATATGATGCCTACAACAAACTCACTTCAGACGTAAAGACATGAACAAGCTGAAAAGTAAAGGATGGAAGAATATATATCAAGCTAACAGTGAACAAAGAAGAGCAGGGGTGGCAATTCTAATCTCAGATAAAATTGATTTTAATGTAAAATCCACCATCGTGGACAAGGATGGACACTATTGCTAAAAGGTTCAACACACAAGCAGGACTTAACAATATTAAATATTTATGCATCTAATACTAGAGCACCTAAATACATTCAAGAAACACTTGAGCACACTCAAAAATGAGAAGGATCACTCCACAATAATAGTAGGAGACTTCAACACTCCACTCTGAATATTGGACAGATTGTCTAGAAAAAAGCTCAATAAAGACACAGAAGACCTTATTGCAACAATTAACCAACTAGAACTTACTGACATATACAGAACTTTCTATCCATCAGCAGACAATTACACCTTCTTCTTCAGTGCACATGGAACATTCTCCAGAATAGACCATGTGTTAGGTTACAAAAACAATTCTCAAGAAAATCCATCCCATTGAATTAATGCAAAGCATCTTCTCAGGTCACAAGGCCATAAAAGTCTAAATCAGTAGTAGAAAACACATAGATAGCAGAACTCATGGAAATTGAACATCTTACTCAGAAGTTTATAGAAGAAATCAAGTACGAAATAAAGAAATTGCTGGATTCCAATGAGAATGAAGACACTTCCTACCAGAATCTATGAGATACACTCAAAGCAGTGCTCAGAGGTCACTTTATCTCCACAAATGCACATATCTGGAAGAAAGGGAGAAACAAAATCAAACAACTGACCCTACAGCTTGAACAAGGAGAGAGAGAACAACAGAGGACTCTTCAGGCACCAGAAGAAAACACATCATAAAGATTAGAGCAGAACTAAATGAATTAGAGAAGAGAAGAACAACTGAAAAAATTGAAAAGACCAAAAGCTGATTTTCTGAAAAGATCAACAAAATTCACAAATCATTGGCTAAACTTACTACAGAAAAACAGGAGAGGAAATAAACAATCCAAATAAGAAATGAGAGGATAGTTGTCACAACAGATCCATCAGAAATCCAAAATATCATAACAGAATACTACGAAAGACTGTACTCTAACAAATTTGATAACCTAGAGGAAATGGACAAATTCCTTGATTCATATCACCTACCAAAATTATCACAAGGTGAAGCAGAACAACTTAATAAACCCATCACAAAGGAAGAGATTGAAAAAGTCATCCAAAAACTACCAACCAAAAAAAGCCTGGGCCCAGATGGCTTCACTGCAGAATTCTATCAAGCTTTTAGAGAAGAGACTATTTCACAGTGTAGAAAGGGATGGAATGCTCCCAAAGTCATTCTATGAAGCCAGCATGACCCTGGTATCAAAGCCAAGGAAAGACCCAACAAAAAAGGAGAATTAAAGACCGATATGAACCTAGATGCAAAAATCTTCAACAAAATTCTTATGAATAGAATACAACATATCAAAAAATAATCCATCGTGACCAAGTTGGATTCACACCAGGGATGCAAGGCTGGTTCACTATCAGAAAAACAAGTAATGTGATCAACCACATAAACAATGCAAAAGACACGAATCACCTGATTTTGACTATTTACGTAGAAAAGACATTTGATAAAGTCCAACGGCCATTCATGCTAAAAACTCTCAGCAAAATAGGAATAGATGGCAAATTCCTCAGTGCAATAAGAGCCATTTAGGCAAAACCAACTGCCTACATCATCCTGAATGCATAGAGACTGAAACAATTTCCTTTCAGAATGTGAACTAGACAAGGATGCCCACTCTCACCTCTCCTATTCAACATTGTACTAGAAGTTCTAGCCAGAATAATTAGACAAGACCAAGAAATAAAGGGCATCTACATCAGCAAAAAAGGAAAAGCTCCCTATTTGCAGATGATATGATTGTATATGCAGCGAATCCTAAAGAATCCATAAGTAAACTACTCAAACTGATAGAAGAGATGAGCAAAGTCTCAGGATACAAGATAAACTTAAGTAAATAAGTAGGATGCTTTCATACCAACAACAAGATTATTAAGGAAGAAATCAGTAACATTTACTATAGCCCCTAAGAATAAGTACCTAGAAATAAATCTAAGCAGAGAAATAACAGACCTTTGCAAAGAGAAATACAAGTCCTGACTACAAGAAAGTAAGAGAGACATTAATACACAATGTAGACAGACTTCAAAATCTGTCAAACAAACCATAATCAACAGAAGAGAAAGTAGATAAGAATCAAACACTTCTGCTCATCCAAAGACTTTATCCAAAGAATTAAAAGATACCTACGGAATGGAAAAAAAAAAAATGTTTCACAACTATATGTCAGATCGATGCCTAATCTCCATAATCTATAAGGTACTATAAAATATCAATAAGAAAAAGATAAGTAATCCAATTAAACGATGGGCAAAGGAGATGGACAGACACTTCTCTAAAGAGGAGATCCAGGCAGCCAAAAAACACATGCGGACATGCTCATGATCAATAGCTACTAAAGAAATTCAAATCAAAACTACAATGAGAAATCATTTCACCCCAACGAGGTTGGCCATGATCCAAAAAATGCAAAACAACAAATGCTGGAGGGGCTGTGGAGAAATTGCAATGCTTCTACACTGTTGGTGGGATTGCAAAATGGTGCAACTACTTTGGAAAGTAATCTGGCACTTCCCTAAAAAGCTCAATCTAGATACACCATTTAACCCAGTAATTTCTCTGCTTGGAATATATCCTACAGAATCAAGACCATTCACACCAACTGATACATGCACAAGAATGTCTACTGCAGCATAGTCCACAATAGCAAAAAGAAAGAATCAACCGAGATGCCCAGCAACAGAAGAATGGATAGGTAAATTATGGTATATGCAGTCATTGGAACACTACGTAATGATAAAGAACAATGATGATTTTAGGAAACATCTCATAACCTGGTTTCAACTGGAGGACATTATGCTGAGTGAAAATAGTCAGCGACAAAAGGACAAATATTGTATGAGACCACTATGATAAGAACTTATAAACAGACTCATGCATAGAAGAAAAGACTCTTTGACATCTGCAAGGGTGGGGAGGGCAGAAGGGCAGGGGGGAGGGTTTATATTAGATAGTTTATAGAAATTTGGTTGGGTGAAATCTGTGACAGCACACATAGAAAGAAGATCAATATTAACTGGGCTTAAACATAACATGATTACTCTTCCCATTTTAACACAATATTGCAAGGACAGAGTAGCTGTGGCAGGGAGCCAGAGACCATGTTCTCAGGGGAAATCGAGGCCAATTTGCACAACAAGCATTTTCCTAAAGGAGCTTCTGCACCCCACATTGGTGAGTGTCGTCTGGGCTCTTAAAAGCTGTACTTTGTTGTCAGCCAACATCTCCCAAAGAGAGATGAATGGAGCATAATCCCATATAACAGCCAGTAAAACATGGAAGATAGTCAAGCCAGGTAAGTACTACCTCTTTGAGCACTAGAATCCCACAGGCAAACACAATGCCTGAAACATAGTAGGTTCTCAATAAGTAGGTATGGAATAAATGGGTGAACCAATATGCAAATGCCCTAATTACAGTTTTATATGTAGTAAACAACTGTGCAAACACACATAAATTCACATGAGTCTCATGTACATGTATTCAAACACACATGCACATAGAACACATAGACCTGTGCAGATCCCCAGTGGCCATCCAGAGCCCCAAGGTGGATATGGGTATCACAGCCACTGACATGAGTATCTTAGGTGGGATCCAGAGAGTGCCCAGCAACTATCACTTTCCTCTCAGTGTATCTGCCCAATTTATAGTTGAAATAAAACTTGTCACAGATGCTTCACTAGAAAAAAAATATATTAGAGCAGAACTAAATGAATCAGAAAACAATTTTAAAAAATTAACAAAATCAAAGCTGGGTTTTTAAAAAATATAAACAAAATCAATAAACCATTGGCTAAACTCACACCACAAAACAGGAGAGGAAACAAATAACCTAAAGAAATGAGACATGAGATGTCACAACAGACCTAACCAAAATCAAAAGAATCATATCAGAATGCTGTGAAAAAGTGAACTCTAATAGTTTTGAAAACCTAAAGGTAATGGATAAATTTCTAGAATAACATTATCTACCAAAATTGCCACACAGAGAAGTAAAACAACTTAATAAACCTATCACAAAAGAAGAGGTTGAAAAAGTAATTAAAAAAACTACCAAACAAAAAAAGTACTTGGCCAGATGGCTTCACTGGAAAATTCAACCAAACTTTCAGAGAGAAGTTAATTCCAATACTACTGAAGGTACTTCACAGCACAGAAAAGGATGGAACACACCCAAATTCATTCTAGATGCAAAGACCTTTCACAAGATCCTAGCCAATAGACTTCAACAAAATACCAAAAAAAAATAATTCACCATAACCAAGTAGGATTCATACCAGGGATGCAGGGTTGGTTCAACATCAGAAAAACAATTAATGGCATCAACCACATGAATAAAACAAAAGACAAGAGTTACTGGATTTTACAAATTGATGCAGAAAAGCCATTTGACAAAGTCCAACAAGCATTCATTTTAGAAACTCTCAGCAAAATAGTAACAGAAGGGAAATTCCTCAACATAATATGGGGCATCTATGCAAAGCCAACAGCCAACATCATCCCGAATAAACAGAGTCTGAAAGAATTCCCCCTGAGAACAGGAAACAGACAAGGATGATCATTATCACCACTTCTTCTACTTATTAATTACAGTAAACAAATAAAATTTCTGACATCTATCATCTCATCTATGATAAACCCTCACCCACCCACCCTTGTAGCCAACACAGTCATTTTCTTCCTTAGATAATTCTCTTTTTAAGTCCTTATAAAAGAGGTCTCATACAATATTTGTCCTCTTGACACTGATTGATTTCACTCAGCATGATCTCTTCCAATGGAGACCAGGCTATGTTTCTAAAATTGTCATTGTTTTTTATCATAGCATAGTGTTCTATTGAGTATAGGTACCATAGTTTGTTATCCATTCATCTGTTGATGGGTATCTGGGTTGATTCCATCTTTTAGCTTATTGTGGACTGTGCTGCAACAAACATTCATGTACATGTGTCTGTTCATGTGACAACCTTTGTTTCTGAAGGACAAATTCCAAGCAGTAGAATTACAGGATCAAATGGTATATCTCTTTCCAGCTTTTTAACAAAGCACAAGATTGTTTTACAAAGAGGTTGTACCATTTTGCAATCCCACCAGAAGTGTAGGAGAATTCCAATTTCTCCACAGCCTCTCCAGCATTTGTTGGTTTGCGTTTTTTGGATCATGGCCAACCTTGTTGGGGTGAGTCGATATCTCATCATAGTTTTGATTTGAATCTCTTTAACAGCTAATGATCATGAGCAACTCCACATGTGTCTTTTGGCTGCCTGGATGTCCTCCTTAGAGAAGTGTCTGTCCATCTCCTTCACCCATCACTTAATTGGATTATTTATCCTTTTCCTGTTGGTATTTTGTAGTACCTCATAGATTATGGAGATCAGACATCAGTCTGACATATAATTGTGAAATATTTTTTCCCATTCTGTAGGTGGTCTTTTAATTCTTTTGATGAAGTCTTTGGAGAGCAAAAGTGTTGGATTCTTAGTAGTTCCCATTTATCTATTTTCTCTCCTGTTGATTGTGCTTTGTCAGATTTTGAAGTTTGTCTACATTGTGTATTAAAACTTCCACTGTTGATCCTCTTTTACCTTGGATGAGCTGTATCGTTTTGGATTTTCTATTTAGGTCTTTTATCCAGTTTGAGTTGGTTTCTGTATAAGGTGTGAGATATGGGTCTTGTTTCAATTTTTTGCAGATGGATATCCAATTTTCTAGCACCATTTGTTAAAGAGACTGTTTTTACCCCAGTTTAAAATCTTAGGGCCTTTGTCGAACATCAACTGTTCATAAGAGGATGGTGGCATCTCCGGGGTCTCAATTCTGTTCCATTCATCTATGTGTCTCTTTTTGTACCAGTACCAGTCTGTTTTGACAACTGTGGCAGTGTAATAGTTTCTCAAGTCAGGTAGTGAGAGGCCTCCCCAGTGTGTTCTTCTTTAGCAGCGCTTTACTTATCCGAGGTTTCTTCCCTTTCCAAACAAAGTTGATTTGTTTCTCCATCTCATAAAATGTCACTGGCATTTGTATTGGGATTGCATTATTTATATAGATGGCTTTGGGTAAAATAAACATTTTCACAATGTTAAGTCTTCCTATCCATGAGCAGGGTAGATTATTCCATTTTTGTAAGTCTCTCTTAGTGTCTTGTAGTAAGGTCTTGTAGTTCTCTTTGTAAAAGTCTCTTATTTCTCTAGTTAGATTTATTCATAGGTATTTTATCTTCTCGATGCTATAGTAAATGATATTGATTTGGTGATTTTTTTCTTCAATAATCTCATTGTTGGTATAAGGAATACTAGTGATTTACTTATGTTTCTCTTGTATCCTGATACTTTGCTAAACTCTTCTATTAGTTCCAATAGTTTACCTATGGATTCCTTTGGATTCTCGGTATATACAATTGTATCATCTGCAAATAGGGAGATTTTTACTTCTTCATTGCCGATGTGGATGCCCTTCATTTCTTTGCCCTGTCAGAGTGCTCTGGCTAGAACATCTACAACAGAAGTGGTGGGAGTGGGCGTCCTTGTCTAGTTCCCGTTCTCAAAGGGAGTCCTTCCAGTCTTTCACCATTTAGGATGATGGAGGTAGTTGGCTTTGCATACAGGCTAGTGATGGTGTTGAGGAATTTCCCCACTATTCCTATTTTCTCTGAGAGTTTTTAGCACGAATGGGTGTTGGGCTTTGTCAAATACCTTTTCTGCATCAACTGACAAAATCAGGTGATTCTTATCTTTTGTGTTATTTATGTGGTTGATTACATTAATTGGTTTTCTGATGTTGAACCAGCTTTGCATGCCTGGAATGAAACCAACTTGATCATGATGAATTTTTTGTATATGCTATTGTATTGTATTGGCTAGAATTTTGTTGAAAATTTTTGCATCTAGGTTTATGAGTGATACTGGTCTGTAATTTTTTTTTTTTTTTTTTTGTGGGATCTTTCCCTGGCTTTGGTATTAGGGCTATACCAGCTTCACAGAATGAATTTGGGAGTATTCCACCTCTTTCTATGGTGTGAAATAGCCTCAATAGTATTGGAGTCAACTCTTCTCTAAAAGTTTGGTAGAATTCTCCAGTGAAGCCATGTGGGCCAGGACTTTTTTTGGTTGGTAGACTTTTTGATGACTTTTTCAGTGTTTTATTTTGTGATAGATTTATTAAGTTGATCTACTTCTCCTTGTGATAATCTTGGTGGGTGATATGAATCTAGAAATTTGTCCATTTCCTCTAGGTTTTCAAACCTGTTAGAGCACAGCCTTTCACAGGATTCTGTTATGTTTTTTATTTCAGCTAGGTCTGTTGTAACATCTCCCAGCTCATTTCTTAATTGAGTTATGTGTAATTTCTGCTGTTTTTCTTTTGGAAGCTTAGCCAGTGGTTTATCAATTTTGTTGATCTTTGCAAAGAACCAGTTTTTGATTTTGTTAATTCTTTTGATTGCTTTTCTATTCTCTAATTCATTTAGTTTTACTCTAATCCTGATAATCTCTTTTCTTCTGGTACCTGAGGGGTTCTTCTGTTGCTCTCTTTCTACTTGTTCAGGCTGTAAGATTAATTCTTTAATTTGGGCCCTTTCTTCTTTCTGGATGTGTGCAGTTATAAACTGACCTCTGAGCACCATTTTTGCTGCATCCCATAGCTTCTGGTAGGATGTGTTTTCATTCTAAATTATTCCATAAATTTATTTTGTCCTTGATTTCTTCCCAAACCCAAGTCTTTTTGAGCAAAGTGTTGTTCAGTTTCCATAAGTTTCTATCTCTACCTATGATTTTTCTGTTATTAATTTTAACTTTTATAGCTCTATGGCCCAAGAAGATACTTTGCAGTAAATCAGTGATTTGGATTTTACAGAGAATCACTTTATGACCTAGCACATGGTCTATTCTGGAGAAGGTTCTATGTGCACTGGAGAAGAAGGTGTACTTATCCATTGTTGGATGAAAAGATCTGTATATGTCGATAAGGTCAAGTTGGTTGATTGTTGCAATAAGATCTTCTGTATCTTTACTGAGCTTTTTTCTGGATGATTTATCCATAACTGAAAGGGGAGAGTTGAAGTCTCCAACTATTATTGTGGAATGACCTATCTTATTTTTCAGTGTTGTCAGTATTTGTTCAATGTATTTAGATGCTCTATTATTGGGTGGATAAATATTTAATATTGTTATATCCTGTTTGAGTATTGACCCTTTCAGCAATAAATAGTAACTATCCTTGTCCACAATAGTAGATTTTACATTAAAATCTATTTTATCTGAGATTAGTATTGCCACACTTGCTCTTCTTCGTATGTTGTTAGCTTGGTATATATTACTCCATCCTTTAATGTTCAATTTGTTCATGTATTTAAGTCCAAGGTGTGTTTCTTGTAAGCAACATATAGACGGCTCGTGTCTTTTGATTCAGAATATCACTTATCGTCTCTTAACTGGAACGCTCAATCCACTTACATTCTGTGTAATTATTGATAGATATGAGCTTAGTGCCATCATTCTATGTAATTATTTTTATGTTGATGTTTTCTATATTGCACTTAATGTTCTGTTCTGGGTAATTCTTTTTTATGGGTTGTCTTTTCAGTGTTGGTTTTGTGTTTGTTGAGACTCCTGTATTGCATTTCTTGTTTTGATCTGATGCACTGTTAATTTGCTTTATGGCTGCATCTATTATCCCCCTTAACATACTAAGATTAAACCCAATTTTACCTAATGCATAATGCTTAAACTTCCTCTGCATGTGAAACAACTGTAACTACTGTAGTGTATCCCCTTTTAATGTGATGGTGTCATAGTTGTCATGATATGAACACAGATTCCCTGATTTTACTATTGTAGCTTAGATTAAGTTTTGTGAGTTCCATAACTGATTAGAATTTTGGATGTGTCCTCCATTGTCACCTTAAGCATACTTTCAGTGGTTTTGTTTTTCTAAGGACAGAGCTTCTTTCAATAATTCATGTAGTTTTGGTTTAGTTTTTATGAAGTCTCTAAGCTTCTCTTTATCTGCAAAAGTCTTAATTTCACCATCATATTTGCCAGGCAATTTTGCAGGATAAATAATTCTTGGTTGGAAGTCTTTGTCCTTCAGGGCTTTGAATGTGTCATCCCACTGTTTGTTTCTGCAGAGAAGTCAGATGAAAGCCTACAGGGTTTCCCTCATAGTGTTAGCTTTGCTTTGAGCCCTTCAGAAGCATCTATTTATGTTTCATTTTATTAAGCTTGATTACAATACGTCTTCACATCTTTCTCTTGGGGTCTAGCTTTTGTGGTGTTCAATAAACATCTTGGATACCTATGTTGCCTTTGTTCATAATCTCAGGAAGGTTTTCAGTCAGCATCTCTACAGCAATACTATCTATATTGTCATTTGTTCAGGAACTCCAATTACACATAAATTCATCCTCTTAATGGAGTCCCACATGTTTCTTAATGCTTCTTCATTTTTCTTTTTTCATTTCTCTGATTCCTTCTCATAAATGCTGGTGTCAGCTGCTGTGTCTCACTGAGTCCAACTTCCACCTGTTCAATTCTTCTCTTTTGGCTTTGGATTCAATTATCCGATTCTGTAATTTTGTTATTGCTCTGATATACTTCAGACTGTTGATGTTCCATCAGTTCAAGTAACTTACTTAATTTTTCATTTTCTTCTGCTGCATTTTATTTAATCTCTAGAAGTGTTCTATATATAATTCTTTCGTACTTGACATCTGATAGATTCAGAAAGGCTTCTTCATCTGGGAAATTGTTTCATTCTTTATTTTGGGAGTTTTCTGGAACATTTGCAGGCTCTTTCTTTAAATGATAAATTACAGTCTGCTGCCTGTGTGCCATCTAGACACAGTTTGATTTGTCTGGTATTAGATCTAACAGAATTGTTGGTCATCAGCTGTCTCTAATACTCTAGTGATTTGCCCCAGGTGGTCTCTCTGTGGTGGAACTCTCTGTTTATTGGATGAAAAAGACACCACCCTACTTATGGAGAAACTGGGGGCTGGCAGCCACCTCTACAATGTAGGTCAGAAAGGGTGGGAGGAAAAGCTGCCGGGCCTCTCCACAGGCATATCTCCAGGCAAATACATAGACCTCTCAACCTTAAATGTAATCTTCACATCTATGTGGAGAGCTGTCCAGGTGTTGAACTAAGAGCTGTCCAAAGCACTGGCTGGAAATAGGCCATCAGGAGCAGCAGACTCCGCCTTCCAGATGATAATGAAAGCACGTTACCAGCCATTCACAGAAGCTACAGTTCTCCGATACAGTGAAACAGAAAAAGCAGAGGTCAGATGGCGGCTGGCTCATTTTTCAGAGGGGAAGGTTAATCTGATACTGGTGCCTACTCAAATGTTCAGTGCTCCATACAAATATCATTCCAGGCCTTAGTTCTCAGAGAGAAATGAGCAGATGTGTGTCTAGTCTGCCATCTTTTAAAGGTCCCTCACCACTTCTAGTCAACATTGTGCTAGAGGTTCTAGCCAGAGCAATTAGACAAGATAAAGAAATAAAGGATATCTGCATCAGTAAAGAAGTAAAAATATCATTATTTGTAGATGATATGGTCTTATATACCAAAAACCTTAAAGAATCCGTAAATAAACTACTGGAACTAGTAGAAAGGTTCAGTAAAGTGTCAAGATATAAGATAGACATAAGTAAATCAGTAGGATTCTTTCACACCAAGAAAGAGGATACCATCAAAGAGGATATCACAAAATCAATACTATTTACAATAACACCCAAGAAGATAAAACACCTACGAATAAATTTAACCAGAGTGTAAGAGAATATGACAAAGAACATGACAAGACCCTACTATAAGAAACCAAAAGAGACTTACATAAGCAGAGAAACCTACTTTGTATGTATATAGGAAGACTTAACATTGTGAAAATGTCTATTCTACCCCAAGTTGTCTACACACAGTGCAATCGCAGTACAAATTCCAATGTCATTTTTGACTGAGATGGAGAAACAATCACGAACTTTGGAAAGGGAAGAAACACTGTATAAGTAAAGCAGTACTGAAAAAGAGGAATACCCTGGAAGGCCTGACACTATCCACCCTTAGAACCTATTACACAGTCATGGTAGTCAAAACAGCCTGGTAGTGGTACAAAAACAGATACATAGACAAATGGAACAGAACACAGAATCCAAGAATAACACCAACCACCTATGAACAGCTGATATTTGACAAAGACGCAGGCTCTTTAACAAATGATGTTGGCAAAATTGGATATCCATCTGCAAAAAAACTGAAACAAGAGGGCAGGGACAAGACAGTTGACTAGACCCATGTCTCCTCAATTCCCTCTGAGAAATATGGGCAAGAATGATAATTGAATGGAGCATTTTAGGCATCCAGAGAGCCCTAGAATCTGGCATAGGGTTGTCAGATTGGACCAGCCACCAGAAACAGGGAAACTATCTCTCTCTAAAACAAGGCAGTGGCAGATCAGAAACAGGGAAACTACCTCTCTCTAACACAAGGCAGTGGCAGGCTGAATCCTGATTCTGCTGATTCACCAGTTGGGAGGACTACAGGTACTGATGCCTTCTTTGTTATCTAGGAAGTGGGGACTGGACAGGAGCCAGGAAATATGCAGAGCTGCAGGGTTAAGTAAACAGTGTATACAGCAGCAGAGAGACCGCACTTGGGATAGCCACATTTTGAGAGCCTGGCTGCTGACTGAGGACACCACTGCCCATCCACCCTCTTGTTTCTGAGTTACACCATAGATTCTGCTGTTTCATGGAAGAAAGGACAGCTGAGGCAGAAAGCCATCTTGGTCAGCAGGGAGGTAGAATCTCCCCCCAAGAGGTCTTAGCTGGGGCTAATTTTCAGGCTGACAAGCAGTGCCTGTCCGGAAAGTGCTTCTCCAGCAGAAAAGTTGTGTTTAGGGTGGTGATGCCTAGAGTAACAGGTAGGGCCTGGTAGAGGATGGCAGCAATGCTGCAACCCCTCCCTACTTTGAATCACATTATAGCATCTGGGGGTGCCCTATGATATGTTTTCATTGTCAGCCAGAAGGCGGGGCATACTACATCTGAGTGCCTGACTGATTTCAGCAGCTGGTGGACAGCTCTTCACTTAGCAGTAAAGTACTTTTTTGAAATAAGACCTTCTGGAAAACTAATGGCAACATCTCCTCTACCCTTCATTGATCAACATCAGACCATTGACTGATGGCCATCCAATGACTCCCTAAGTAGGATGCCATCTTTGCCAGCCAGGAGGCAGAGCCTGCCATCCCAGAGAGTCCACCTGGGGCCAGTTACTAGAGTACACAGAGATGGCTAGTGACCAAATCACCTCTAAATCTATGCCTCAGCTCCTCTTGAGGAAACACCAGAGAAACCAAACAGCTTCTAGATGGTAAGAAAGCAACAGCTAATAGATAACTATTTAAAGAAGCAGTTGATCATGGCTCTGGAAAGCTCTCAAAATAATGAAAAACTTCCCAGATGGCGAAACCTTTATGAAACTACCAGAGGTAGAGTACAAAACAATTATATATATATATATACAGAGCGCTCCTAGAGATTAATCAAAATGCAGCAGAACTAAGTAAGCTATTTGAACTGATGGAACATCAATGAGCTGAAATCCAGAAGATCAATAATAAAATTAGAGAATGAGACAATTCAATCCAAAGACCAAAGAGCAGAATTGAGATGAAAGCCAGAGTTCGTGAGCTTCAGGATAGAGCAACTGACACCATTATTTATGAGAAGAAATCAGAAAAAAGACACAAGAAAAATGAATAAGCATTAAGAAACTTGTGGGACTCTATCAAGAGGAATAGTCTACAAATAACTGGAGTTCTTAAACAGGGAGGGATACTTGAAAATACAGAGAGTATTGTTGTAGAGTTGCTAACAGAAAAGTTCCCCAAAAGTATGTTAGAACAGAACATAGACATTCGAGATGCATATTAAATGCCACAAAGACTAGATTCCAAAGGAAAGACACCAAGACATATAATCAGGCTTAATAATATGAAACATACAGACAAGCTCTTAAAGGCAGAAAGGCTTAAAGCAACTCTAATATACAAAGGTAAGCCATGCAGGCTTTCACCTGACTTCTCAGCAAAAATGATATTGGCAAGAAGGCAGTGGGATGGCACATTCAAAGCCTTGAAGGAAAAATACTTCCAACAAAGAATTACATATTCTGCAAAGTTGCCTTTCACATATGAAGGTGAAATTAAGACATTTGCAGATAGACAGATGCTTAGACTTTGTAAACTACAAAAAATGTTGAAAGAAGCTTTTTGTTTAGAAAAACAAAAGCATTAAGTGTAGACTTAGGGAGGCAATGCAGGACACAGCATTCAGAATCTTGCTCAGCTGGGGAATCCACAAGGCTCAATCAAAGCAAAATATTAACAGAAGGGAACCAGTGATCTTAACACAACAACTATGACATCATTGCACTAAAAAGAGGGATATATGACACTAGGTAAAACTCTTTCAGATGGAGAGAAAATCAAAAACATATGCAGCAGCTAAAGTCTGGTTTAAACTTAGAATAATAATGGGAATCATAGGGGTAGACACAAAGCAAAATAGCAATGCAACATATCAAAATAAGAAACATAGTAACAGGAGTCTCAACAAACACAAATCCAACACTGAAAAAGATGAAAAGTCAACCCATAAAGAAGGAATACCCAGAACAGAGTATTAAGAACAACATAGAAAATATCAACAACATGAAACTAAATGCATCAAAATGACAGTACTGAACACACGCCTATCAATAATTACACTCAACGTAAACAGACTGAATGCTACAATAAGGACACAGCAAGTGACATCCTGTATCAAAAGGCACAACCTGTCTATATGTTGTTTACAAGAAACATGCCTTAGACTCAAAGATAGGAACATACTAAAATCAAAGGATGGAAAAATATATACCAATCTAACAACATACAAAGAAGAGCAGGAGTGGATATACTAATCTCAGATAACATCAACTTTAAAGTAAAATCCACCATCATGGACAAAGATGGCCAGTATTTATTGAATGAGGACATAGCAATATTAAATATCTATGCACCTGATACCAGAGCATCTAAATACATCAAACAAACACTGACAATGTTGAAAAGTGAGATAGATAATTCCACAATAATAATTGGAGACTTCAATACTCCACTTTCAATAATGGAGAGATCATCCAGAAAAAACCACAGTAAAGAAACAGAAGATCTTATCAAGACAATTAATCAACTAGACCTCATTGACATATATAGAACTTCTTACCCCTCAACACATAAGAAACCTTCCTTTCCAATGCACATGGAACATTTTCCGGAATACATCAAGTATTAGGACATAAAGCAAATCTCAACAAAATCCAAACCATTGAATCACCTCAAAGCATCTTCTGGGACCATAAAGTCATAAGTTGAAAACAGTAACAGAAAAAACACAGAGAAATTTGAACTCACAGAAAGTGAACAACACCTTGCTCAGAAAGCCATGGGTTACAGAAGAAATCAAGGATGAAATAAAGTAATCTATGGAATCAAATGCAAATGAAAATACATCCTACCAGAAACCATAGGATACAGCAAAAGCAGTACTCAGAGGTCAATTCATTTCTATAAAAGCACAAAAAAGAAAGGGCCCAAACCAAAGAATTAACCCTACAGCTTGAACAAGTAGAAAGAGAACAACAGAGGAACCACTCAGGCACCAGAAAAAAACAAGTAAGAAATAGAAAGTAGAACTAAATGAAATAGAGAGTAGAAGAACAATAGAAAGAATTAACAAAACCAAAAGCTGGGTCTTTGAAAAGTTCAGCAAAATTGATAAACCATTGGCTTAACTTACAAAAGAAAGAGGAGACGAACCCAAATAAGAAATGAGATGCAAGATGTCACAAAAACCCAACTGAAATCAAAATTCCATAACAGAATACTACTACTGTACTCTAATAGATTTGAAAACCTAGAGGAAATGGACAAATTTCTAGACCATAATTATCACAAGGGGAAGTAGAACAACTTAATAAACCCATCACAAACGAGGAGTCTGAAAAAGTCATCAAAAACTACCAAACACAAAAAGTCCTGGCCTAAATGGCTTCATGAGAGAATTCTACCAAAGTTTTAGAGAGGAGTTAATTCCAATACTACTGAGGCTATTTCACAAAATAGAAAGGGGTGACATACTCCCAAATCCATTCTATGAATCCAGCATAGCCCTGATACCAAAGCCAGGGAAAGATCCCACAAAAAAAGAAAAGGACGGATCCATATCACTCAAGAACATAGATGCAAAAATCTTACAAAAAAATCCCATCCAAAACAATTCAACAACGTATCAAAAAAATAATTCAGCATGACTGAGAGTCATACCACGGATGCAAGGCTGGTTCAACATCAGAAAAACAATTAATGATCAACCACATAAATAGCACAAGGATAATAATCACCTAATTTTTTTCATGGATACAGAAAAGGCATTAGACAAAGTCCAACACTTATTTATGCTAAAAACTCTCAGCAAAATAGGAATAGAGGGGAAATTCCTCAGTGCAATAAAGGGCATCTACAGGAGGTCAACCACCTACATCATCTTGAATGGAAACTGAAAGAATTCCCATGAGAACAGAAACTAGATAAGGATGCCCACTCTCATCACTTCTATACAACACTGTACTAGAGATTCTAGGCAGAGCAATTAGACAAGACAAAGAAATAAGGGGTATCTGCATCAGCAAAGAAGAAGTAAAACTGATTACATAATCATATGTGCCAAGAATCCCAAAGAATACTGGAACTAATAGAAGAGTTCAGCAAAGTATCAGAATATAAGATAAATGTAAGTTACTAGGATTCCTTTGTGCCCACAAAGAGGTAATCAAAGAAGAAACCACCAAATTGGTATCATTTACTATAGCCCCCAAGAAGATAAAATACCTAGGAATAAATCTAAGCAGAGAAATAAGAGACCTGTACAGAGAGAATTATAAAACCTTATTGCAAGAAACCTTGCTCATGGATAAGAAGACTTAATGTTGTGAAAATGTCTATCTTACCCAAAGCAATCTACCTGTACAGTGCAGTCCAAATTCAAATTCCAGTGTCATTTTTTAAAGGGATGGAGAAACAAATCACAAACTTTGTTTAGACAGGGAAGAGACCCCAGACAACTAAACATTATACTGAAGAAGAGGAACACAGTGTGAGGCCTCACACTACCTGACCTTAGAACCTGTTACACTGCCATGGTAATCAAAACAGCCTGGTATTGGTACAAAGACAGATACACAGACCCAAGGAACAGAGTTGAGATCCAGAGATGCCACCATCCTCTATGAACATCTGATAGTCAACAAAGGTCCAAAGATTGTAAACAGGGGTAAAAACACTCTTTTTAACAAATGGTGTTGGCAAAATTGGACATTCAGCTGCAAAAAATTGAAACAAGACCTGTATCTCACACCTTACACAAGAACTAATCAAAATGAATCACAGACCTAAATATGAAACCTAAAATGATGAAGATTATACAAGAAAATATAGGTTCAACAATGGAAGTTCTAATACATGGCTTAGACTGACTTCAAAATCTGACAAAGCTCAGTCAACAGAAGACAAAATAGAAAAATGGGAACTACTAAGAATCAAATACTTTTTTGCTCACCCAAAGATTTTATCAAAAGAGTTAAAAGACCACCTACAGAATGGGAAAAAAGTATTCGGCAACTACACGTTGGGCTGACATCTGATCTTCATAATCTACAAAGTACTGAAAAATATCAAGAAAAAGATAAATAATCCAATTATGCAATGGGCAAAGGAGGTGGACAGATGGTTAACCAAAGAGGACATCGAGGCAGACAAAAGAAATGGAAATTCTCATGATCATTAGGTGGTAGAGAAATCCAAATCAAAATTACAGTGAGATACCATCTCACTCCAACATGGTTGGCCATAATCCAAAAAACAACAAATGCTGGAAAAGCTGTGGAGAGATCAGTACTCTCCTACACTGCTGGTGTGATTGCAAAATGATACAACCACTTTGGAAAGCAATTTGGTGCTTCCTTTAAAAGCTGGAAACAGACATACTCCATATCATTGAGTGGCGTCTGGGTTTTTAAAAGTTAGAAAACTGCCATCTAAGGATACAGCATTTGATCCAGTAAACCCACTACTCAGAATATACCTTACAGAAACAAAGGCTGTCACATGAACAGATACACGCACTCAAATGTTTATTGCACCACAGTCCACAGTAGCAAAAAAGATGGAATCAACCTAGATGACCATCAACATATGAATGGATAAACAAACTGCCAAAAACTAGCATACATATATTCAATGGAACACTATGCAATAATAAAGGAAAATAATGACTTTAGGAAACATCTCATAACCTGGTTTCAATTGCAAGACATTATGCTGCGTGAAATCAGTCAGTAGCAAATGCACAAATATTATATGAGACCTCTGCTACAAGGACTTAAAAAGAGACCTATGTATAGAAGAAAATATTCTTTGACAGCTACAAGGGTGGGGAGGGAGGGAGACTGCTGGTCATCAGTTAGATAGTTGATAGAAATTTGGTTAAGTGAAAGCAGTGACTAAACACAGTAGAAAGTACACCAAGTGAACTGGACTTCTCCGTAAACTGAAAGCTCTTCTAATCTCAACCCAGTATTACAAGGATAGACTAGCAAGAGTGAGGTCTGGGGGCCATGCTCTCTGTGGACATCAATATCAGTTGTTGTAACCAGTCTATTGCAAGAGAGTTTTCTGCACCCATATTGATGAGTGGCATCTGGGGTCTTAAAGTTAGCCAGCTGTCATCCGAGGTACCCCAAATGGTCCAACACATCCTGAACAGATGATCACTGAGATCAACAAAAACATGAGGTAAAAGAGCTCAGGAGACAGAAGGATCCATATGAATGGTAGACTGTATCAACATGTGACCAGAGGAACCAGATGGTGCCAGCCACCACCAGAGACAGCTGTGATGGGGCACACAGTGTTGACATCCTGTGGCAACATGAGAAACAGAAGGGTGCAGCTCAAGAACTCCACTAAAAGACCATAACTGATGGTTGGACTGCCTGGGGCATCCCCTGGGAGCATGGCCACTAGACCTGCCGCTGCCCATGCCCAGAAAACCCTACTGAGGTCAACTCTTTGGACAAAATGGACTAGACTCAAGAACACAATGTGACCATGTGACCATATGGTGTCTGTACTTTATGGTTCTATGCATTTATAGGATGTAGTCCTACTGATCTCTTTCTAGATGGGAGAGAAGAAAGAGAAGAGGAGGGGACAGGAGGTTGTTAAGAGAATACAAGTATAGAATGAAAAGGAGTTGTGCTGCCTCTGGGCAAGGACAGCAGAAGGAGCTGCAGATAGGTAGACATGCAAATTTAAGTTGGATTGTATGCTTGCACTTAACAACCAAAAAATAAAAAAAGGAAAGAAAGACAAATCCTAAATTGTTTTATCTTAAATACAGAAAAAGAAAAAGAATATTGGATACAAATATGAACAGAAATTAGGTATACACTTCATTTTGGGATGCATGCATGTATGAATTTCATTTAATCTTGAATGTAAACAAGTCAAATTTAAACTTTTAGAATCCATAATGCACTTAACAAATACAACTATTATACTGGAATCCTGTTGCTTCTAGAAGAAAGAACACATGACGTTAACCGAGACTAGAATTTTTATGTTTTTTGCTGCTGACTGATTTCACTCAGAATAATGTCTTCCAATTGAAATCAGGTTATGAGATGTTTCCTAAAATCATCACCGTCCTTTATCACTGAATAGTGTTCCACTGAGTATACATACCATACTTTAACCACTTGTCTGTTGATAGGCATCTAGGTTGATTCCATCTTTTTGCCATTGTGGACTGTGCTGCATAAACATTCATGTGCATATAGCTGCTCGTGTGACAGCCTGTTTCTGTAGGATATCTTCAAAGCACTGCAATTACTCGATCAAATGGTATATCTATTTCTAGCTATTTAAGGAAGTGTCAAATTGCTTCCAAAGACATTGCGCCATTTTGCAATACTGCCAGAAGTGTAGGATCTCTCCATAGCCTCTCCGGCATTCGTTGTTTTGTGCTTTTTGGATCATGGCCAACGTTGTTGGAGTGAGATGATACCACATCATAGTCTGGATTTAGATTTCTTTAATAGCTAATGATCATGAGAATTTCCTCATGTGTCTTTTGGCTGCCTGGATGGCCTCCTTAAAAGTGAAGTGTCTGTCCATCTCCTTTGCCTAATGCTTTTTGGGTTATTTATCCTTTTCTTGTAGATATTTTGCAGTACTTTGCAGGTTATGGAGATGAGATGTCAATCTGACGTATAGCTGCCGAATAATTTTTCCCATTCTGTAGTTGGTCTCTTAATTCTTTTGATAGAGTCTCTGGATGAGCAAAAGTATTTGATTCCTAGTAGTTACCATTTATCTACAGATCATGCTTTGTCAGATTTTGAAGTCTGTCTAAGCTGTGTATTAAAACTTGCATTGTTGATCCTATTTTTTCTTGCATGATTTTCATCATTTTAGGTTTGATGGTTAGGCTTTGAATCCAATTTGAGTTGGTTTTTGTGTAAGGTGTGAGATATAGGTCTTATTTCAGTTTTTTGCAGATGCATATCCAATTTTGCCATCACCATTTGTTAAAGAAACTTTTTATCCCAGATTACAATTTTAAGGCCTTTATCAAATATCAACTGTTCATAGGAGGATGGTGGCATCTTTGGAGTCTCAATTCTGTTCCATTGGTATATCTGTCTCTTTTTGTGCTGGTACCAGACTGTTTTGACTACCGTGGCAATATAATAGGTTCTAAAGTTGGGTAGAGAGAGGCCTCCTAGTTTGTTCTTCTTCAGTAGTGCTTTGTTTATCCGGGTTTCTTTCCATTGCAAACAAAGTTGGTAATTTGTTTCTCTATCTCATTGAAAAATTTCATTGGAATTTGTACTGGGATTGCATTGTATATGTAGATCACTTTGGGTAAAATAGACATTTTCACAATGTTAAGTATTCCCATCCATGAGCAGGGTAGGGTTCTCCATTTATGTAAGTCTCCCTTAGTTTCTTGCAGTAACGTCTTGTAGTTCTCTTTATATAGGTCTCTTATTTCTCTATTTTGATTAATTCCTAAGTAGTTGGTCTTCTTGGGGGCTATAGTAAATGGTATTGATTTGGTGATTTCTCCTTTAATGCTCTCTTTGTTGGTATAAAAGAATCCTACTGATTTATTTAGATTTATCTCATATCCTGATACTTTGCTGAACTCTTCCATTTGTTCCAGTACTTTACTTATGGATTCTTTAGGATTTTTTGTGTATACAATCATTTCATCTGCAAATAGGGACATTTTTACTTCTTTGCCAATGTGGATGCCCTTTATTGCTTTGTCTTGTCTAATTGCTCCAGTCAGAACTTCTCGTACAACGTTGAATAGAAGTTGTGAGAGTGGGAATCCTTGTCTATTTCCCATTTTCAAGCAGCCTTCTATCAGTCTCTCTCTATTCAGGATGAGGTAGGTGATTGGCTTTGTGTAGATGTGTCTTACTGTGTTGAGGAATTTGCCTTCTATTCCTATTTTGCTGAGAGTTTTTAGCATGAATGGGTGTTGGACTTTGTCAAATGCCTTTTCTGCATTAATGGACAAAATCAGGTGATTCTTATCTTTTGTGTTAATTATGTGGTTGATTACATTAATTGTTTTTCTGATGATGAACCAGCCTTGCATCCTAGGTATGAATCCAACTTGGTCATGGTGAATTATTTTTTTGACATGCTGTTGAATTCTATTGGCAAGGATTTTTCTGAAGATATTTGCATCTAGGTTCATGAGTGATACTGGTCTGTAATTTTCTTTCTTTTTTTTTTTTGGTGGGATCCTTCCCTGGCTTTGGTATCAGGATTATACTGGCTTTGTAGAATGAATTTGGGAGTATTCCACCCCTTTCTATACTGTGAAATAGTCTCAGTAATATTAGAGTTAACTGTTCTCTAAAAGCTGGGTAGAATTCTGCAGTGAAGCCATCTGGGCCAGGGCTTTTGTTGATTGGTAGTTTTTGGATGACTTTTTCAATCTCTTCCTTTTTGATGGATATATTAAATTGTTCTACTTCTCCTTGTGATCAGTTTTGTAGGTACATGAATCTAGTAATTTGTCCATTTCCTCTAGGTTTTGAAATCTGTTATAGCACAGTCTTTCGTAGTATTCTATTACGATATTTATGATTTCTGTTGGATCTGTTATGACATCTCCCATCTCATTTCTTATTTGGGCGATTTGTTTCCTCTACTGTTTTTCTTTAGTAAGTTTTACCAGTGGTTTATCAGTTTGTTGATCTTTGCCAAAAAACAACTTTTGGTCTTATCAATTTTTTCAATTGTTCATCTCTAATTCACTTAGTTCTGCTCTAATCTTTATCATCTGTTTTCATCTGGTGCCTGAGTGGTTCCTCTGTTGCTCTTTCTACTTGTTCAAGCTGTAGGGTTAATTCTTTGGTTTGAGCCCTTTTTTTCATTCTGCATGTGTGTATTTATAGAGATAAACTGACCTCTGAGCACTGCTTTGGTAGTATCCCATAGATTCTGGGCACATGTGTTTTCATTCTCATCTGATTCCATAAGTTTCTTGATTTTATCCTTGACTTCTTGTATAACCCATGGCTTTTTCAGCAAGGTGTTGTTGAGTTTCCATGAGTTCCAATTTCTATGTTTTTTTTTCTGCTATTGATTTTGACTTTTATGGCTTTATGGTCTGAGAAGATGCTTTGCGATGAGTCAGTTCTTTGGATTTTGTGGAGACTTGCTTTATGTCCTAACACAATGTTTTATTATAGAAAATGTTCCATGTGCACTGGAGAAGAAGGTATACTTATCTGTTGATGGATAAAAAGTTCTGTATATGTTGATGAGGTCTAATTGGTTAATTGTTGCAGTAAGATCTTGTGTCTTTACTGAGCTGTTTTGTAGAAGATCTGTCCATTACTGAAAGTGGACTGTTGAAGTCTCCAACCATTATTGTGGAGTGATCTATTTCAGTTTTCAATGTAGTCAGTGTTTGTTCAATGTATTTTGATCCTAGATGGGTCATGTCTTTTGATTCAAAATGTCACTCGTCTCTTTACTGGAACATTCAGTCCATTTACATTCAGCAGAATTATTGATAAGTATGTGTTCAGTGCTGTCATTTTGATGTATTTATTTTTGTGTTGGTGTTTTCTGTTACTCTTAATATTCTGTTCTGGGTAATTTCTTCTTTATGGCTTGAGTTTTCATCTTTTTCAGTGTTGGTTTTGTGTTTTCTCACACTCCTGTGTGACATTGTTTGTTTTGATATGTTGCATTGTTATTTTGCTTTACAATCTCCCTTAATATTCTAAGTTTAAACCCAATTTTAACTTCTATATATTTTATTAAGTTCCTCTCCATCTAAAAGGACTATAACTACTGTAGTATATCTCTTTCTAATGTGATGGTATCTTAGTTTTCAGGATATGATCACTGGTTCCGTTCTTTTCATATGGGTTTGTGTCTTCCCTAATCAAGCAGTTTTCTGGATGTTGTGTCTTGCGTTGCCTCTTTAAGTACACATTTAATGATTTTGTTTTTCTAAGCAAAGATCTTCTTTCAGTGTTTCTTGTAGTTTTGGTTGGGGTTTTACAAAGTCTCTAAGCTTCTATTTATCTGTGACTGTCTTAATTTCATCTTCATATTTGAAAGACAGTTTTGCAGGATATATAATTCTTGGTTGGAAGTTTTTCTTCTTCAAGGCTTTGAATGTGTTATCTCACTGCCTCCATACTAACATTGTTTCTGTCAAGATATCTGAAGAAGTCTATAGGGATTCCCTCTCAACGTTACCTCTGCATTTGAGTCTCTCTGTCTTTAAGAGTTTCTGCTGATGTTTCATTTTATTAAGCTTGATTATAGTGTGTCTTGGTATCTTTCTTCTGTGGTCTGGTTTTTGTGGCATTTGATACATGTCTTGGGTATCTATGTTCTCTTCTTTCATAATTCCAGGGCAGTTTTCTCTCAGCAACTCAACCATTCTCCCTCTGTTTTCAGCTGTTCCTCCCTGTTTAGGAAGCCCAATTAACTGTAGATTATTCTTCTTGACAGAATCCCACATACTTCTTAATGCTTCTTCATTTTTATTATTTCTTTTCTCTGATTTCTCCTAATAAATGCTGATGACAGTTGCTCCATTTTCAAGGTCACTAAGTCTGACTTCCAACTTGCCAATTCTGCTCTTTTGGCTTTGAACTGAATTGTCAATTCTGTAATTCTGTTACTGATCTGTCAGATTTCAGAATGTTGATGTTCCATAAGTTCAAATAGCTTGTTTAATTTTTCATTTTGCTCTGCTGCATTTTGTTTCATCTCCTGGAGGGCTCTCTATGTAATTCTTTTGTACTCGACCTCCAATAGCTTCAGAAAGCCTTCCTCATCTGGGAAGTTTTGTTTTTTTTTTTTAATTCCTTATTTTGGAAGTTTTCTGGAGCCATTGTGGGTTGTTCCTTTAAATGATTGGTGATGGTTTGTTGCTTTTGGGACTACTAGAAGCTGTAAAGTTTCTCTGGTTTGCCTCAACAGGAGCTGAGGCACAGTTCTGAAAAGGGAGTTGGTCACTAGCCACCTCTGTGTACACTAGTGACTGGCCCCAGTGGACTCTCTGGAGTGGCAGGCTCAGCCTCCTTGCTGGCAAAGACACTGCCCTACTTATGGAGTCACTGGGGGGGCCATCCACTGACCCTGTTATGTGGGTCAGTAAAGGCTGGAAAAGATGCCATTGGGCTGCATAGCAGTCATTTCTCCAGGCAGCCTTATTTTAAGAAGCTAAAAGCAATCTGACAGCTTCAAAAACCAGCCAGGCCATCAGGTGTGGCAGGCCCCTCCTTCTGGCTAACAATGGAGGCTCCTCTTCAGCTTTGGCTACTGCACTGCTGCCATCACCTGCCAGGCACTACCCATAGGCAACACTGAGCTATACACAGGTTTTCTGCTGGAAAAGCACTCCCTGTACTGGCATTGCCTCCTGCCTCGGAGTTAGCTCTTGCTGTAGCCTTCAGTTGGGTAACTCCACCTCCCAGTCAGACAAGATGGCATCTCAGTCAAAGCTACACCTCCTGCCACAAGACAGCCAAATCTATGGCGGAGCTCTGAAAATAGAGGGTTGAGGGGCTTTGGTGCCCTCAGTCTGCAGTCGGGCTCTCAAAACATGGCTATTCCACACTGTCTGCTGCAGCACATGCTGTTCCCTTCAGTACTACAGCTCAGCATAGCCGCTGGCTCATGACCCTCCCTCACCTACCAACCAACAAAAAGAAAAAAGGTTAAAAGCATGAGTACCATCAGTCTGCACAAGTAGCTTGTCAACAGAAGCAGTGCTCAGTGAGAGAGAGGTTTTCTATTTAATGGCACGTAGTCCAAACTGACAGTCCTGTGCTGTGTCCTAAGGTGCACTAGGTGTCCATAAAGCTCTGTTCAATTATCAACACAGGCCTTAGTTTTCAGAGTGAATTAAGAAAATGTGTCTGGTCAGCCATCTTGACGCCACACTCCGATCTTCTCTGTCTGAACTTTCTGTATATTTTATCAATCACCAAAAGTGGTGAGCTGAATTCTTTCACTATTATTGTGGAGTTGTCTATCTCCTTCTTCAATGCTGTTAGAGTTTGTTTAACATATTTAGAACCATCGTATGGATGGATCCGACTTGACAGCACTTGGCTGGCTGGCTGCCTTGACTCCTCTCTATCTTACAGATCTATGAATAGATTAACTTGTCTAATTTGGGGCATAATGTTTTCACTGTTGACACATGTTTATGTGTTTCCCTATGTTTAATGTTTTAGCTTTCATTTATTTTTTGTATGGTCCCTATCCATGTTGATTCTGGATGCTCTACCCTGCATTGTATCCTTGAGTATATACCTGATGTTATTGATTTTGTAATCAAAGAACTTTCTTCAGTATTTATTGTAATTCTGATTTGGTTTTTGTAAAATCTCTAAATTGTTTGTCGGTGAATGTTCTAATTTCACTATCATATTTGAGAGACAGTTTTACAGGATATATAATTCTTGGTTGGTAGTGTCTTCCTTCAAGACCATCTCACTGTTTTCTTGACAGCATGGTTTGCACTGAGTAATCTGATCTCAGTCTTAATGACTCTCCTTTGTATGTTATTTTTTGTTTAAGCCTAGCTGCTTTTAAAAGCTTCTTTTTCTTTAGTTTTGTTAAGTCTGATGATAATATGTCTCAGTGTCTTTCCTTTGGGATCTACATTGTGTGGACTTCATTGACATCTGGGATAGATCTCATCTTTCCTGATATCAGGAAAGTTTTCTGTCAAGATGTCTCCAACAGTTCTCTCTATATTTTCTTCTGTCCCTCCCTGTTCTGGCATTCCAATCACTCATAAATCATTCTTCTTGATAGAGTCCCACATGACTTTTACTGATTCTTCTTTTTTTTTTTTTTTTTTTACCTGATTTTCCCTCATATGTGCTGGTGTCAATTGCTTTATATTCAGTCTTTCTAGTTCTATATTCTATTGCCTCAGTCCTGCTTCTCCAACTTTCTATTGAATTGTTGGATTCTATAATTCTATTGCTAGTCTTCTGAATTTCAGATTGTTTTTAAGTCTATCTTTTTGCTATTGTGGACAGTGCTACAATAAACATTTGTGTTCATACATCTGTTGGTGTGAATGCCTTTATTTCTGTAGAATTTATTCTGAGCACTGGGGTTGCTACATTGTATGGTACTTCCATCTCTAGCTTTTTAAGGAAGTGCCCAAGTGCTTTCCAAAGAGGCTGTACCATTTTGCATACCCACCAGTAGTGTAGGAGAGTTCCAATCTCTCCACAGCCTCTCCAGCATTTGTTGTTTTGTGTTTCTTGGATGATCGCCAACTTTCTTAGGGTGAGATGGTATTTCATCATATTTTTGATTTGGATTTCTTTAATGGCTAATGATTGTGAGCATTCCCTCATGTACCTTTTGGCTGCTTGGATGTCTTCTTTGGTGAAGCAACTGTTCATCTCCTTTGCCCATTGCTTAATTGGGTTATTCACCTTTGTTGATACTTTGTAGTGCTTTATAGATTATGGATATCAGACATCAATCCTACATGTAGTTGTTAAATATTTTTTCCCATTCTGTAGGTAGTCTTTTAATCCTCTTGATAAAGTCTTTGGATGAGCATAAGTGTTTGAGTCTTGGTAGTTCCCATTTATCAACTTTCTCTCCTGTTATACATGCACTGTTTGTCTAAACTGTATATTAAAACTTCCATTGTTGACCCTGTTTTTTCTTGCAAAATCTTTATAATTTCAGGTTTGAGATTTAGGTCTTTAATACATTTTGAGTTTGTTTATGTGTAAACTGTGAGATATGGGTCTTGTTTCAGTTTTTTGCAAATGGATATTCCATTTTGCCAATGCCATTTGTTAATGAGACCATTTTTAGGCCTTTATCAAATATCAGCTGAAGATGGTAATATTTCTGGATTCTTTATTCTGTTCCATTGATCTATATATCTGACTTTGTACCAGTACCAGGCTGTTTTGAGTACTGCAGCACTGTAATAGGTTCTAATGTCAGGAAGTGTGAGGCCTGCCACTGTGTTCCTCTTCTTCAGTAGTGCTTTACTTATCCAGAGTTTCTTCCCTTTCCAAATAAAGGTGGTGAAGTGTTTCTCCATCTCATTAACAAAGGAGGATGGAAATTTGTACAGGGATTGCATTGTATGCGAAGATCACTTTAAGTGAAATAAACATTTTCACAATGTTAAGTTTTCCTATCATGAGTAAAGTAGGTGAGACTTCATATCCAGAGCAGGGTAGGTTTCTCCATTTATGTAAGTCTCTCGGTTTCTTGCAGTTAGGTCTTGTAATTTTCTCTGCATAGGTCTCTTATTTTTCTGGCTAGATTTATTCCTAGGTATTTAATCTTCTTAGGGGCTATAATAAATGGTATCTATTTGGTGTTGTTGCTGTTTGTTCCTCTTGATATTCTGTTCTGGGTCATTTTTCTCTAGGGGTTTTGCTTTCATCCTTGTCAGTGTTGATTTTGTATTGGTTGAGACTCCTGTATTGTTTCCTGTTTTGATATAAACCACTGTTAGTTGGCTTTGCAGCTTACCCTTAATGCCCCTTAATGTTCTAAGTTTAAACTCATCTTTAACATTTGTATATCTCCTTTACTTCCTCTCCATCTGAAAGGGCTACATCTACTGTAACATATCCTTCTTTATAGTGTGATGATGTTGTAGTTTTCATGTTAAGATCTCTGGTTCCTTACTTTTAATATTTTAGTTATGATTGAGCTTTATGTCTTCCCTATGTGAGTAGAACTTTGGGTGCTCTGCCCTGCAATGGATTCTTAAGTATACAGCTGATGTTACTGTTTTTTCTCAACAAAGATCTTCTTTCAGTATTTCTTGTAGTTTTGGTTTTTTTTGTTTTGCTTTGTTTTTTCCTACAGTCTCTAAGATTCTGTTTGTCTGAAAAATGTCTTAAGTTCATCATCATATTTGAGAGACAATTCTGCAGGATATATAATTCTTCTTTGGAATTTTTTCTCCTTCAAGGCTTTGTATGTGTCATTCAATTGTCTTCTTGCCAACATGATTTTTGCTGAGAAGTCAGACAAAATCCTACAGGGCTTCCCTTTGTACATCAGGTTTACTTCAGGCCTTGTTGCCTTTAAGAGCCCCTCTTTATGTTTCATTTCATTAAGCCTGATTATAATATGGCTTGATGTGTTTATTTTGGGGTCTAGTTTTCTGGTGTTTGATAAGCATCTTCAGTGTCTATGTTGTCTTCTTTCTTGTTGTCAGTGAAGTTTTCTGTCAGCAGCTTCTTAACAATTCTCTGTATTTTTTGCTATCCCTCCCTTCTCAGGAACTTCAATTATTTGTAGATTATTCCTCTTGATAGACCCACATACTTTTTAATGCTTCTTCCTCTTCCTTGTTTATTTTATCTGATTTCTCCTCATAAATGCTGGTGTCAGTTGCCATTCTTCATGCTCTCTAATTTTGCTTTTCAATTCCTCCATCCTGCTCTTTTGGCTTTGCATTGAATTGTCTAATTCTATAATTTTATTATTGATCTGCTGGATTTGAGATAGTTGATGTTTTAGCAGTTTATATATCTCACTTATTTTTTCATTTTGTTCTGCTGCAGTTTTTTAATTTCTATAATGTCTCTATACACAGTTCTTTCATATTGTCCCTCTGATAATTTCAGAAAAGCTTCTTTATCTGGGAAGTTGTTTGAATCTTTATTTTGGGAGTTTTCTGGAGCCATGGTAGTATGCTTCTTTAAGTGGTTAGATGTTGATTGTTGTCTTCATGTCATCGAGAAGCTATTTAGTTTCTCCAGTGTTACACCAATGACAGCTGTGTCATAGGTATAAGCGGGGAGTAAGCAGACTGCTTGATTTGGTTGTCAACCACTGCTCCATTCTCTAGGTACAGCTGACTTATCTATAGCTTCTCTGGCAATACGGACTCTGTCAAGCCCCATGGTACTGCCCAGCTTGGTGGCTTACCCCAGCTGGACCCTTAAGGGTGGCAGGCCTCACCTCTTGGACAGTAAAGGTGGTGAGCTACTTATGCTGATTCCCTGGCATCTCACCAGTCAATACTATTGTGTTGCTTAGGGAAGGGGTGAGGGAGAGTTGCTACCACACTAAGCCACCAGGAACCACTGTGTTCTCTAGATGCTTTATCTGCTGAGAGGGTCACTGCACAGCAACAGCCAAATGCAGCTGGTCCCTCAAGGGTGCAGGGCTCACCTCCTGCTTGGCAAAGACAGAACCCTTCTTAGTCTCTGAGGGGCTGTCAGCCAATGCTATGACATAGCTCAGTGATGTGCAGTGAAAATAGTGCTACCACAATCAGGTGCCAGTTCTAGCTGCTCTAAACAGCTGCTTTTCTGCTGAGAGAGGCATTCATCAGCTGCAGCTCATAGCCATCAAACCCTCACGGGTGGCAGGTCCCACTACCTGACTGACAGACAGTACCTCATCAGCCATCTGCCAATGCTATGATGTGGCTTAATGAAGGGAGGAGTTAGAGCACCACTGTACTTGGTCACCAGCCGCCTCTACTTTCTCTAGGTACTATTATGTTAAAAACAGCTTGTCCTCTGGGAGAAGTGCTATTCAGACAGGCACTGTTGCTCAGCTGAGCCTTCAGGCAAGGCTGATTCCACCTCTCAGCTGACCAAGACAGCATCCCACCTGGGCCACCTCTGTTACAGTGAGTCAGCAGAATCTATGGCACAGCTCAGAGAAGAGATATGGAAGGGGCACTGTCACCCTCAGTCATGCTAAATGTGACTGTCCCAACACAGTCTCTCTGCTGCAGGATATGCCACTTACTTAGGCACTGCAGATCAGCACAGTAGCTGGCTTATGCCAAGATCACATGCTTGGCAGAAGAGGCCCCAGCCTCTCAGTTGACAAAGAAGTAGTCTGTACCTGTAATCCTCTCAGACACTGTGCCCCCCAAAACAGTATTCACTATACCACTGTCTCTCCACCAACATGGTATTTTCCCCCTTCCTGTTGCATAGTTCAATCTCACAACCATATCCCTGATCTTGGAGCTCCCAGAATGTCCACACTGCTCCTTTCAATTACTATTCTAGGCCTTAGTTCTCAGAGATAATTGAGAAGACATGTGTTTAGTCTGTCATTTTAGCCTCACCTCCCTGTATCTATTTTTTTAACCTAGTTCTTAGGTGTCCAAATATTTTGGTCATTTGAGCTAAACTGATTATTGCAGCCTTCAAAATCCCAATGTCCCCCCCCATTGTCTCCCCTCCCTTTGTTTCCCTCTTCAAGTCTGGGAGTTTAAGTCAGTGCACACACGTAAGTTGTCCTGCTTCTCACCCAGGTCATGTGACAGAATTTAGTGCTCAGTGTAGAACAGTAAAGAGTGTGGGAAGTGCTAGGGAAAAGGAGGGACAACAGCACATAGGAAATATTTGGAGTTTGCAAGAGTTCACAAACACTTATGACACTCAAGTGAAATTCTTTTATGGTTCTGTAGGTGCAACCACCTGAAGCTCAGCTTATCCTCTGAGAAAGATATGTTATGCTCATGGTGCTGCTGCTTTGCTTGGCCACCCACTGCTATGCCATGGCTCTGTCTGGTTGGCTGAAACAAGTTCCTCCGCAAGGCGCATATTTAATTCTGACTGAGATAGCTGTCTCTGGACCTGCTTTGTCCTTCCTGTCACTCAGTCCACTCTGTTAGCTTCCCACCTGATATTCAGGACTTGTCAGCCTACTTACTCCAGCCAATCCAGCCTACAGGGTGCTGGATGGGTCAAGTCTGGCAGATTTTTGTTGCTTCTGAACTTTCTCTGTGTTACAGTGGGAAGGTCAAATGAATTAATACTTGCAAACAAGCACTTATAACAGTCACTGGCATACATGTGCTATAGAAACATTTGCAATCAGGATAATTAAAGGAATACAAAATATGTACTTGCCATGAGGCGATGCCCATATGGCAGTCAGACTCCTCCTGTGGTCCCATTTATAACAAAGACCCCCAAAACAAGTGAATCAATTATATATGACAATCCAGGAGCCACGAACAACAAAGGTGAAGTTGAAGAATTGGACACCATGGCAGAAGGAGGAGAGACAGTTCAGAAGCAGTGATCAGCTTTCAGTTCAGAAGCAATGAACAGTTCAGAAGCAGTGAGCAGTGATCTGGAGGGAATCCACACCCTGTAGAATGAATTGGCTGGTACCGGTAGTGTGGCAACCAGTGGTGTCCAGGACATGTTTTCCACACTGGGAGACAGCATGTGGTGGAGAATATACTCATGCCTCCAGAATGAGTGAGCAGCACTCAGTTGGTAAACAGTAAGTACATGTGTCTGATCTACCATGCAAATAAAAAAAACACACACTTAGGAAAAATTTGCCTCCTTCCTGCTCTGCACTAGGTTCAAACCTGCATCAGTGATTGCCACATCCCTTGGGCTGGAAGTAGAACCCATCATGCACCCTGACCCATTTTCCCTTCCTTGAAAAGGGAGCAATCAGCAAACAAGAAACAATAATCTGCCAGTTCACCTATAGCAGAAACAACTCTTTCACCTAAGGACAGGCAAAAGAAGTCCATGGACTTTGAAAGCTTTTCACTTGTGTGGGCCCATTTCAACAGCTTATGCCTTCATTAGCACAGTACAACATGGCATATACCTGGAGTCTAATTTCAACTGTATCAGCTATATGGTGGACAGGCAGATTCCAGAAATTTGACATCACTCTGACTGTTAAACAGGGTCCTCACATACCACATCAGGGGCCTGAGGACTGGTGGCTCCACCAATACCACCTACTCACCAATAATAAGTAATGTCTCCAATCCTTACGGCCAACAGCACTGGCACCCATAGTTTGGCTATAAAACTCCAACACCTGCATGCTCTAGGGAACAGGGGACTTTCCACAAGACACTTGGGGGCTGTTGGCCCCATGCCTTGCTTAGCTCATGATCTCTTAATGCAGCCAGATACCTGTACCTACACCAATCACCTCTTCCTGTCTAGGACTGTACATGAGAGCCTATACCACGCAGTTGGTGACTGACTATCTGGACCCCTGAACTGAATCCATACAAGAAAAGTAAATGGACTCCTGAGCTCACATGCCTAGTAAAAGCTCTAACAGGAAGCTGGAGCTTCAAAATTCCCGATAATCAAACAAGCTGCCTGTTTAGGAATGTGAAAATAAAATAACAAGCAAACATAAAATAAATACAATAAATTATTGATCGCTCAGAGACAACAGTTGATATTATATAACATAAACAAGTGGACCATTATGGCTTCAGAAAGTTCAAAGAACAAGTAATCAAGAAATTTTCCAGATGAAGAGAACATCTTGGAATTATGTGAGGTAGAATACAAAAGATTAATATACAGAACTCTTTAATAGATCAGGAAGGAGATAAGGAAAATTGCAGAACAAACCAAGTAATACACAGACAAAGCAATAAAGTAACTTATAAGATTAGAGAAAAGGTTAATGACAAATTAATTTAAAAGGCTGGACATATCCATAGAGAGGCAGCAAAAAGAAATACAGATGGTACAATAAAATTTCAAAAGTAAATGCTTCAGTAGAAAGTCATAAGAGAACTGAAGCAACAGAAGTAAAAATCAGTGAGATCAAAGATAAATCACCTGACACTAACATACCCGAGGAAAATACAGATAAAATAATTTTTTTAAAAAGAGGAAAACCTAAGAATTATATGGTAGTCTATCAAGATGAATAACCTACAAGTGATTGGAGTACCAGAATGCAGGGAGAGAAGGAAGATAACAGAAAACATAGAAAATTGTTGAAGATTTGGAAGAAAACTTCCCTGATATGATGAAAAACAAGGAGATCTCGATCCAAAATCTTCATTGAACCCCACAAAAGGTAGATACCAGAAGAAAGACAATAAAACATAACCAAACTTGCCAAAACCAAAGATAAAGAGAGAATTTTAAGAGCGGCTAGGGATAAGCAAAAAGTCATCCACAAAGGGGAGTTAATAAGAATAAGCTTGGACTACTCAGCAGAAACTTCAGGGAAGAAGGTGACAGCTTGACATATATAAATCTTGAGGGGAAAAAAATGTCAGCCAAGAATTATATATCTAGCAAAACTGCCTCTCAAATATGATGGAGAAATTAGGACATTTCCACATAAAGAGAAGTTTAGGGAATTTGCAATAACCAAACCAAAATTAAAGAAACACTAAAAGGAGTCATCAGGTTAGAAAACCAATAATATCCAGTAACTACTCAACACTAGAAAACAGGACAGAGAAAGCACATATCAACTCAGGGAAATTACAAAACTACAGCTAAAACACTGAAGAGATGGGACAGAGACATCATTATGTAAACGATGATACTATAAAAAAAAGGACTAAAAAAGTAGTCATAGATCTTTCATATGGAGAAATAGTCAAGGTGATATAAAAAAAAGATTGGCTTAAACTTAGAAAATTAGGGGTAAATAAAGGGTCTTCCATTAAGAATGTCCTATCTTTGAACTTGAATGAAACAAGCTGTGTGAATGATACAGCTTTAATTCTTTTATTATTTTGAAGTACTTGATGGCATTATGCGTTAAAAAGAACTTTTGGTAAATGGTTGCCACAGCAGCTTCCAAATGGGGTCAAAAATAATCAGTTATTGTAGCCTGATATCTTTTGCCATTAACAGCCACAGCCTCTCCTAATTCATCTTGGAAAAAATAAGGACCAATGATTCCACTGGACCGAACTCTCCATCAAATGGTAACTTTTTTTGGATTAAGTGAACATTCTTGGATCTCCATCAGGTTCTCATCACTAAAAAATGCAACAGTTTTAAAAGCATTCATCCAAAAATGGGCCTTGTCACTGAAGATGATTTTTCGGCCAAAGACAGAGTCAACTTCCAACTGTTCCATGGTGCAGTCAACAAATGTATGGTGCAATCTATGGTCATTGGACTTCAGTTCCCAAATTAGAACAATTTTCTAGGGTAAAGTTTCAAGTCCAGATGAAAAGTCCAACAAGCTGTAGTCGACGCAAGGTCCAGTTCTTGTGCTCCATGAGAAACTGATTGGGATGGATTCTCACATACACTGACAAAAGGTGCTGATTTGGAACATGCAGATCACTGACACACAGGTGTTGTCTGATTGGCAACAGATCTGGTTTTCTCAAATTTTTTGATTAAAGATCAAATTGTTCTCTTGGTGGGATGATTATGCACCTCATAAATTTCATGTAACTCATGGAAAGTTTAGCAAATTGAACACTCATTTGACAACAAACTTTAATAAAACTTCTATGTGTTGTGGAATCATAACTTTTCACAGCTATTTGTCAAGACAAATAAGAAAAAGTGATAAATATGGCCACTATAGCTTCACGGGTATTGCTTCCACGAGTTGTTAAAAGTAGGATATTCTTGTCGAAAGATGCTTTATTAAGGTAACCACAAAGGAAACAAAAATCCTATAAATCAATATCAAGAAGAAGGAAAATATAATGATTCAATAAATACAAAATCAACAACCACGAAAAAATCTTTGAAATACATTAAGTAAAACACAACTCAGCACAGAAAATTAAGTGGAACAAAGAAGTTGTCAGCAGAACACGTATTAAAAACATAAATATGACAGCACGAATCTCATATTCATAAATGATTACACTGAATGTAAATGGACTAAATGAACTAATAAAGAAACACAGAGTAGCAGAATGGATTAAAAGAAATACAGTCTGCCTATACTCTGCCTACAAGAGACATAACTGAGACTTAAAGACACAAACTGAAATTCAAAGGATGGGAAAAAGTACATCAAGAAAACAACAATAAAATATAAGCAAGAATGTCAATATTATATCTGGCAAAATAGACTTTAAAGCAAAATTCCTCTCAAAGGATAAAGGACACTGTATAATGACTGAAGTGGTCAACACATCAGGAGGACACAAAGAAATTAAAATGGGCCCAAAATAGGCCTAATCACACATAGAATGACATTGTTCTAAAATAGATACAACAAACTCTAACGATATTGAAAAGACAGCTCCACAATAATAGTAGTATGCTTCAAAACACCAATTTCAATGAAGGACATCCAGAAAGACGCTTAATAAAGACTCGAAAGATCTAAATGCCTCAGTAAAACAGCTGGACCTCATAGACATATACAGAACACTGCATCCAACAGCAGCTGAGTATACTAAGTAGCATCAACTGGTCCCAATACACCTGGACCAGAGGTAAGCAAGTCTATCACTGCCAGCTGCCAAACTTTAGAATACTGCTGTAAGGTGTTTCTTCAGGGATGTCTTACAGTTAAGTGACATATGGAGAGTCAGTTTGCTGCTAGTTAGTAGTGCTAATGTCAAAAAACCAAACTAGTTGTCATCAAGTCAATTCCAACTCTTAGCAATCCCATGTGTTACAGAATAAAACTATGCTCCATAGGATTTTCAAAGCTGGGACCTACAGCTTATAGGAAGCAAAGGGCCAGGGTGTCTTCAGAGATGACTCTGTGGCTTCCAAACACCAACCTTCCAGTTAGCAGTTAAGCACTTAACTGTTTGTGCCACCCTGGAACTAGGAGCACTAGGCAATAGATTGGGAGAGGAAACTCTATAGGGTAGTTGTATACTGTCCTGTAGGGTCACCTATGAATCAGAATTGACTCAACAACATTGGGTCTGGGAAGCTACAACTCATAAATAAACTGAAGTAGACTTAGATTTAAAATCGTTTTCCTTCTTTAAGCATCACATTGTTTCATTTATATTAGCTTTGTAACTCTAGATACTTATTTCAACTAAAAGACACAAATCCCTCAAGAGAGATTTCAGTTGAAAAATTTAACTTGTAAACACTATTATTCTATTTATAGCTTATGTTCAGAAAATTGTCTAAAAATGACCATTATTTTGCTAGTACCATGCTATCCTTACTGACACCAGACCATACTGTATTCAGTCTACTTTTTGGCAGATCAGCTCTGATTCATGATGATCTATCTATAACAAAACATTATATCTATAACAAAACATTGTCTGGTCCTGTGCTATGTTCATGGTCATCATCAGTATGTTTGAATCCATTGTTCTATTGCATGATTCCATCTCATAGTGTGCTTTCAGTTTTGCTGACACTTTACCAAACATGACTCCTTTTCTATTAATAAGTCTTACGTGATGCCATGTCCAAGAAAAGGTTCTTTAGTTGCTTGTTCACATGGAGAGGGTGGTATCCCAGGAATCCAATTTTAATTCATCAAAGAGTCTGTGGATTCTGTTTTAAATGTTTTTTTTTTTAGTTTCTCATTGTATTTTAAGTGAAAGTTTACAATTCAAGCCAGTTTCTCAAACAAAAACTTACACACCCACACTTTGCTATGTGACCCTAGTTGCTCTTGCCACCCTGTGACAGCACACTATTCCTCCTACCACAAATCTCCCATGTTCTTTCAACTAGGCCTTCTATCTTCTCATCTTATCTCCAAAAAGGAGCTGCCCTGTTAGTCTCCTGTATCTACATAAGACAAGCACACTCTTCGCCAATATTATCTTATGTCTTATATACTAGTTCAATCTTTGTCTGAAGAGTTGGCTTTTGGAATGATTTCAGTTCTGGGCTGACAGAGTCCAGAGGGTCCAGGGACCTTCCAGTATGTTAGACCAAAGTCAAGTGTCGTTGACAGACCATCAAGTCAATTTTTTTCGCTAGAGTTCAAGTTCTGCACCCCATATTTCTCCTGCTCCATCAGGGACTTTTTGTTGAGTTCCTATAAGGGCAGTAATTGGTGGTGGCCAGACACCATCTAGTTTCTTCTGTCCTATGTTTATTGTAGCCTCTGGTTTATGTGGTCTTTTTGTGTCTTGGATTCATATTTTATTTGTGCTTTTGATGCTCTTCATTCTTCTTTGCTCCAGGTAGATTGAGACCAATTGATAATTCTTATATGGAAGCTCACAAGCATCTAAAACCCCAGACACCACTGGCCAAACTGAGATGCAAAACATTTTCTTAATAAATGTTGTTATGCCAATTGACCTAAACATCCTCTGAAATCATGGTTCCCAGAATGATGCCCTGCTATTCTGTCTCTCAAAGTATTTGGTGGTATTTGTAAAACTTCTTAGCTTCTGGTTCAGTACAGTTGGCCTAACTTCTCCTCTACTATGTGTGTCCCTCCATTCAACTAAAATAATTCTTGTCTGTTATTTAATTAATGAATACTCCTTCCCTCCCCACTCTCACAACCATCAAAAAAAAAGTTTTCTCCTGATTTTAAACTCCTTCTTGAGTCCCTGTAATAGTGGTTTCATACAATATTTACCCTTTTCAAACTAATTTCAGTTAGAAAAATATTCTATTGTTTGAATATATGATGTTTATCCATTCCTCTGCTTTTGGGCTCCAAGACTGATTCCATCTTTTTATTATTGTGGACAGTGCTACAGTGAACATCGATGTGCATGTATCCATTTGTACGACAGCTCATATTTGTCTAGGATATATACACCAAGGAATGAGATTCCTGGATAGTATCATATTTCTATATCTAGCTTTCCAAATTGATTCCTAAGGTGGTTGTACCATCTTACACTCCCAAAAGCGATGCATAAGGGTTCCAGTCTTCCCACAACCTCTTTAACATTTATTATTTTGTGCTTTTTGGATTAATGCCCACTTTTGTGGAGATGGTATCTCATTATAGTTTTTATTGGATTTCTCTAATGGCTAATAATCATGAGCATTCCCTGAATGTGCTGCCTGAATGTGTTCTTTGGTGAAGCGCCTGCTCCTATCCTTGCCATTTTTTAATTAGGTTATTTGACTTTCTGTTGCTGAGGTTTTGCAATATCTTAGAGATTTTAGAGATTGAAAACCCAGGTGGCATAATGGTTAAGTGCTATAACTGCTAACCAAAAGATTGGCAATTCCAACCCACAAGGTGATCCTTGCAAACTCTATGCGGTGACTCTACTCTGCCTTATATGGTTGGTATGAGTCAAGCTTGATATTGTGGCAACAGATACTTTTGTCTTTCTGGTTTTGAGTTGTTGCATGGAGATGAGATGCTGATCGAGTCGGCCATAACTAATTTTTTTTTTCCAAGATGATAGGTTGTCTTTTCACTCTTTTGATGAAGTCTTTGGATGAGCATAAGTGTTTGATTTTTTTGGAGTTCCCTGTTATGTATTTTGTCTTTTGGTGTTTGTGCATTGTTAGTAATGCTTTATACTCTGTTTATGCTATGTATGAATGCTCTCAATGTTGTTGCTATTCTTTTAGATTTTATATTTAGGTCTTTGATCCATTTTTAGTTAGTTTCTATGCATGGTGAGAGATAAGGATATTATTTCATATTTTTTTACAGATGGATATCCACTTATGCCAACATTGTGTGTTAAAAATATTGTCTTTCCCCCAATTAATGAACTTTGGACCCTTGTCAAATACCACTTGCTTATAAGTGGATGATTTTAAGTCTAGATTCTTAATTCTGTTCCATTGGTCTATTGTACCAGGAACAGGGTGTTTCAAAAACCATGGTGGAGTAACAGGTTCTAAAGTTAGGTAGTGTGAGGCCTCATGCTTTGTTCTTCTTCAGAAATGCATTTACTATCCAACACCTCTTTATTTCCATATGAAGTGGTAATTTGTTTCTCTATTTCATTAAAAAATGCTTTGGAAGAGCAGGAACTAGACGAGGATATCCATTGTCAGCACTTCTGTTCAACAATGTACTAGACAATACTGCCCTGCCAGAGCATTCAGACAACACAAAGAAATAAAGGGTATCCACATTGGTAAAGAAGAAGTAAAAGTATCCCCATTTGCAGATGATATGATTGTATACACAGAAAACCCTAAAGAACCATAAATAAACTACTGGACCTAACAGAAGAGTTCAGCAAAGTATCAGGATATAATATAAATGTAAATAAATCAGTTAGATTCCTTTACACCAACAGAAAGATCATCAAAGAGGAAATCACCAAATCAATACCATTTACCAAAGCCCCCAAGAAGATAAAAATCTAGGAATAAATCAAACCAGAGGTATAAGAGCCCTATACAGAGAAAATTACAAGACCCTACCACAAGAAACCCAAAGAGAACTGAAGAAACCTACCTTGCTCGTGGTTAGGAAGATGTAACACTGTGAAAATGTCGATTCTACCCATACAACGCAATCCCAATCCAAATTCTAATGTCCTATTTTAATGAGATGGAGAAACAAATTACCAACTTTGTTCAGAAAGGGAGGAAACCTCAGAAAAATAAAACACTGTCGAAGAAGACAAACACAGTAAGAAGCCTCATACTACCTGATGTTAGAACCTATTTCACTGCCATGGCAGTCAAAACAGCCTGATACTGGTACAAAAACAAATAACATAGGCTAAGGGAACAGAATAGAGAAACCAGAAGTATCATTGTCTTCATATGAACAGTTGATATTTGACAAAGGACCAAAAGTTGTAAACTGGGGTAAAAACAGTCTCTTTAACAAACTGTGTTGGTAAAATTGGATATCCTTATGTTAAAAACTGAGACAAGACCCATATCTCACACCTTACACAAAAACTAACTCAAAATCAATCAAAGATCTAAATATCAAATCTCAGACAATAAACATTATGGAAGAAAAAATAGAGACAACAATGGGAGTTCTAATACACGGCTTAGACAGACAACAAAATCTTACTAACAATGCACAAACAACAGAAGAGAAAATAGTTAAATGGGAACTACTAAAAATCAAAAAGTTATGCTCATCCAAAGACTTTATCAAAAGAGTTAAAAGACCACCTACAGAATGGGAAAAAATAATTGGCAACTATGTATTGGATCGACATCTAATTTCCATAATCTACAAGGTACTGCAAAATATCAACAAGAAAAAGACAAATAACCCAATTAAACAATGGGCAAAGGAGATAGACAGACACTTAACCAAAGAAGACATCCTCATGATCACTTTCTATTAGGGAAATCCAAATTAAAACTACAATGAGATACCATCTCACTCCAACAAGGTTGGCACTAATCCAAAAACCACAAAACAACAACTGCTGAAGAGGCTTTGGAGAGACTGGAACTCTTCTATACACTGCTGGTGGGAATGCAAAATGACACAACCTCTTTGGAAAGCAATTTGGCACTTTTTAAAAAACCTAGAAATAGAAATAGCATATGATCGAGCAGTCCCACTGCTTGGAATATATCCTACATAAATAAGGGTTGTCACATGAACAGACACATGCACATGAATGTTTCCTGCAGTACAGTCCACAATAGCAAAAAGATGGAATCAACCTAGGTGCCCATCAACAGATGAATGGATAAACAAACCATAATATATATACACAATGGAGCACTATGCAATGATAAAGAATAACAATGAATTTAGTAAGCATCTGATAACCTGGTTTCAACTAGAAGACATTACGCTGAGTGAAATCTGTCAACTGCAGAAGGACAAATATATAAGATCACTACTATACAGGCTTACAAAAGGACTTATGCACAGAAGAACAGACTCTTTGATGGGTGTGGAGGTAGGGAGAGGATTGTTCACAGATGTTTTAGTCAGCTAGGGCTGCTCTAACAGGAATACCACAGAATGGATGACTTTAACAAAGGAAGGTGTATTCTCACATAGTCTGGTAGGCTGCAAGTCCATATTCAGGGTATCTGCTCCAGGGGAAGGCTTTCCCCGTTGTCAGCTCAGGAGGCAAGTCTGGTATTGCATCAGTCTTTGTCCAGGGAGCACCTTGGCCCGGGAACCTCAGGTCTGAAGGATACGCTTTTCTCCCGGTGCTGCTTGCTTAATGGTACAAGGTTCCCAATTCTCTGCTTGCTTCTCTTTCCTTTTACCTCTTGTAGGCTGAAAGGATTAAGGGTAGGGCAAGCCATAATCCAGGGAAACTCCCTTTACAGCAGAGCAGGGAGATGACCTTATAAAGGGATTTACAGTCTTACCCTAATCCTTTAACATACAGCATAGGAAAACCACAAAATGGAGGACAGTCACAAGATACTGGGAATCATGGCCCAGCCACATGGCTACACATATTTTTGGGGGGACACAATACGATCCATGACAACAGATAGTTGATAAGAATTTGGTTAGCTAAGTGAAGGGAGTGACAACATGCTAGAGAAGCCAGGTTAGCATAACTAGACCTACATAATAAACTAAAATGTTTTCTAAATTCAAGTCAACATTTCAAAGAACAGAGTAGCAGGAAAAGGAGTCTGGGAACCATGTTTTCAGGGGACACTGAGGTTAACTGACGTAACTAGTCTTTTGCTCAGAGTCTTCTGCACTGCATTTTGGTGTGTGGCAAGTGTTTTATGTTTTTGAGGGCATTGCAAATGACAATGATTTGGTGATTTCCTCTTGTCCTGGTTGGAATTGTGTCCCCCCAAAAATGTGTGCAGCCACGTGGCTGGGATATGGTTCCCAGTATCTTGGGACTGTCCTCCATTGTGTGGTTTTGCTAACCTGCATGTTAAAGGATTAGGGTGGGGCTGTGAATTCCTGCTGTAGGAGGAGTTTCCCTGGAGTATGGCTTGCCCCACCCTTAATGATTTTAGCTTGCGAGGAATAAAAGGAAAAAGAAACAAAGGACAATTTGAGAACCTCGCTACCATCAAGCAAGCAGCACCAGGAGCAGAGCGCGTCCTTCAGACCAGAGGTTCTTGCATGAGGACGCTCCCTGGACAAAGACTGATGCAATACCAGACTTTCCTCCAGAGCCGACAAGGGGAAAGCCTTCCCCTTGAGTGGACACCCTGAATATGGACTTGCAACCTACCGGACTGTGTAAGAATAAATCTTTCTTTGTTAAAGCCATCCACTCTGTGGTATTTCTGTTAGAGCAGCCCTAGCTGACTAAAACACCTCTTTAATATTCTCTTTGTTGGCAAAGAAGAATCCAAATATTTCTGCATGTTTATCTTGTATCCTGAAACTTTGCTGAATTCCTTTATTAGTTCAATAGTTGTTTTGCTGATACTTTTTGTAGAAACCCTGGTGGAATAGTGATTAAGTATACAGGTGCTAACCAAAAGGTCAGCAGTTCAAATATGCCTGGTGCTCTTTGGAAACTCTGTAGGGCAGTTCTACTCTGTCCTCTAGGGTTGCCATGAGTTGGAATTGACTTGATAACAGTGTTTTTTTTTTTTTTTTAGGGTTTTCTAGTATAAGACTATTTCATGTGCAAATCGAAATACTTTTACTACTTCCTTCCCAATTCGAATGTCCTTTCTTTTTCTTGATAGCTGTCGCTAGAACCTTCAGCAGAATGTAGAATGAAAGTGGTGACAAAGGGCATCAGTATCTGCTTCCCATTCTGAAGAGGAATACTTTCAGACTGTCCTCCAGTTAAGAATATGTTGGCTGTTGGCTTTGTACAAATGACGTTTATTATGTTGAGAAATTTCCCTTCTGCTTCTATTTTGCTGAGAGTTTTTAATGGGCATGGGAGTTAGACTTTATGAAATATCTTTTCTACATCATGATAAAATCAAGGGGTTCTTCTTTTGTTTTATGTGGTTGATTACATTGCTTGTTTTCCTAAAGTTTAACCATCTCTGCATTTGTAGTATGAATCCCAGTTGATTGTCATGAATTATTTTTTCTTTGCTATGTTGTTGAATCATATAGGTCAGAATTTTGTTGAAGATCATGAGACATACTGGTCTGTAAAATTCCTTTTTGTGGTGATACTAGGTTTTGGTATCAGTGTTTTGCTGGCTTCATAGAGCAAGTTAAGGAGTACTCCATTCTTTTCTATGCTCTGAAATATCTTCAGTTTAAAAAAAAAATCCATTGTTGTTGAGTCAATTCCAACTCATAGCAACCCTAGAGGTCAGAGTAGAACTGCCCCATAGAGTTTTCAAGGAGCACATGGCGGATTTTTGTAATGGTGATAGCTTTTCTCTGAAAGTTGGGTAGAATTCTCCAGTGTAGCCATCTCATCTGGAGAATTTTTTTGCCAAGAAATTTTTGACCACTTTCTCAGTCTCTCCTTTTCTTATGAGTTTATTGAGTTGTTCTACCTCTGTGAAAGTTTGGCTAGGTAAAGTGTTTCTAGAAATGTATCCGTTTCCTCTAGGTTTCAAATTTGTTAAAGTACTATTTTTCATAGTATTTTGTTACGATTTGTTTGTTTTTTAATTTCAGCTGGGTCTGTTGTGATACTGCACATCTCATTTCTTATTTTGGTTATTTGTTTCCTCTCCTGTTTTTCTTTTGTCAGCTTGGCCAATGGTTTATTGATTTTTGTTGATCTTTTCAGAGAACAAGCTGTTGGCCTTGTTAACACTTTCAATCATTTTTCTACTCTGTAATTCATTTAGTTGTTCTCTGAATTGCTTTCTTCTATGCACAAGGGCTTCTTTTGCTGCTCTTTTTCTATTTGTTGCAGTTGTAGAGTTAATGCTTTGATTTGGGCCCCTTCTTTTCAGAAGTGTGTATTTACTGAAATAAAATGACCTATGTTCATTGCTTTTGCTATGTCCCAAAAGTTCTGGTAGGATGTGCTTTCATTCTCATTTAATTCTGTGAATGTCTTTATTCCATCCTTTATTTCTTCTACAACCCAGTTTTTGAGGAAGGTGTTGTTGAGTTTCCGTGTTTGATTTTTTTCCCTTGGTTTCTCTGTTATTGACTTTACTTCTATTGGTTTATGGTGTGAAAAGATGCTTTGCAATATTTCAGTGCTTTAGACTTTGTTAAGACTTGCGTTATTGCCTAATATGTGGTCTATTCTGGATAATGTTCCATGTGTATTAGAAAAGAAAGTATACTTGGCATCTGTTGGAGGGAGTATTCTATATATGTCTATGAGGTCCAGTTGTTTGATAGTGGCATTTAGATCTTCCATATCTTTATTGAGCTTCTTTCTGGATGTTCTGTCCTTCACCAGAAGTATCCTAGTATTATTGTCAGGATGCATGTGTTTCTTTTCAATGCTGTGTTTGTTTTACGCACTTGGGCTGTCTATCATTAGTTGTGTAGGTATTTAATATGGTTATGTTCTCCTTAGGTATTGATCCTTTAGTCATTATGTAGCGTCCTTTCTTTTCCATTGTGGTAGATTATAAAGTATTTTTTCTTAGAAAATAATATTGCCGCACCTGCTCATTTTTGAATATTGTTTGCTTGCTATATTTTTTCCATCCTTTAGTTTGTTTGTGTCTTTAAACGTAAGGTGTGTCTCTTGTAGGCAGACTGTGCTTTTTTTCTGTTTTCCATTCTGCCACTGTCTGTCTCTTTATAGGTGCATTTATTTCCATTTACTGTAATTATTAATAAATTAAAACCAAAACCACAGCCATCTGTCTCATAGCAACCCAATAGGACAGAGCAGAGGTGCTCCATAGAATTTCCAAGGAGTGCCTGGGAGATTCAAACTGCCAGCCTTTTAGTTAGCAGAGCACTTAACCACTATCCCACCAGGGTTTCCAATTATTTGATAGGTATGAATTTCAGGCTGTCGTTTTGATGTTCTTTTTTTATGCACTTGTTGACAGTGTCTTTGTTTCTCTTAATTTTCTGTGCTGATTTGTTTTCCTGCTGTGAATTTATTATTTCTTTTGCATTTGCTGAGACTTCATGTTTTTCTTGTTTCATTTTGATTGTAGGATTGTTAAATTCCTTTGTAGTTACCTTATTACTTCCCCCCATTTTTCTAAATTTAAAGCAGTCTCTTATTTCTTTGTATTGCCTTGACTTCCTCTCCATATGAAACATCTATATTTTTAAGTCTCTGTTTTATATTATGTCTTTTTTTTTTTTTTTTTTACATAATGACATCTCTGTTTCCCTATTGCAGTGCTTTAGCTTTAATTTATTTTTGTGAGTTCCCTACCAGAGTCAGTATCTCTTTGGTCTGTCTTGCTTTCTAATCTTAGATTGTTATCTGATGTTATTGATTTTCTAAGAGAAGTACTGTCTTTAGTATTTATTGTAATTTTGCTTCGGTTTTTGCAAATTAGCTAAATTTCTGTTCCTCTGGTAATGTCCTAATTTTCCCCATCATATTTGAAAGACAGTTTTGATGGCTATATGATTCTTAGCTGGCAACTTTTTTCCTTCAAGGCTTTGTATATGTCATCCCATTGCCTTCCTGGTGGCAGGGTTTCTACTGAGTAGTCCAAGTTCAGTCTTAATTGACTCTCCTTTGTGGACTATGTTTAATTTATCCCTATCTTTTAAAATTCTCTCATCTTTAGTTCTAGCAGGTTTGATTATAGCACGTGTTGGTGTCTTCCTTTTGGGATCTACCTTGTGTGGAGTTTGATGTCACTTTGGATAGCTATCTTATCACTTTTCATGATATCAAAGAAGTTTCCTGTTCACAAATCTTTGATAATTCTCTCTGTATTTTCTATTATGCTCTGATCACTCATAGATTATTCCTGTTGATAGAGTTCCACAAAATTCTTAGTGTTTGTTCACTTTTTTAAATCCTTTAGTCTGATTTTTCCTCATATACATTATTGCCAACTGCTTTATCTTCATTCTCGCTAATTCTAATTTCTATTGTCTCAGTTCTGCCCCTTTGACTTTCTATTGAGGTGTCTAATTTTGTAATTTCATTTTTAATATCCTAAATTTCTGTATGCTATCTTCTATGCTTTCTTGAAGCCTCTTCAATTTGTCATTATACTCTGCTGCATATTACCTCATCTCTTTCCTGATCTCTTGAGTTCTAAATATTATTATCCTGTGTTCTTCCTCTCATAATTCCAGGAAGTTCTCTGCATCTAGAAAATTTCTTGTTTTGGGAGCTTTCCGAAGTGATTGTTGGCTTTCCTCTTTAAAGGATTTGATATGATTGTTGTCTTGAAGCCATCAGCCAGTTGTTTTTACTTATTTTATGTTTCCTTACTGTGTTATAGCTGTTTTTTTTATTTTTTAATTTCCAAATGGACTAGTTATGTGAGCTAGTTTGATTATCAGCACATTTGGGTTTCTAACAACCTGTCACTATGTGTTTAGAGCTGTTACTAGACATGTGAGCCCAGGATTCCATTTACTTTTTTTGTATATACTCAAATCAGGTGCCCAAATAGTCAGTCATCAAGTGTATGATACAAGCTTTCTCTTACAGTCCTGGGTGGGCAGGTGTGATGAGTGTAGGCACAGCAATCTAGTTTCACACACTGAGAAAGGCAGGGGGCTGACAGCCATCAGTGACTATGAGGAAGGCCTGTTCCTTTTCCTTAATGCAAGTAGGTAGACAGGTTTTATTACAGGATGATGGGCACTAGATGCTATATTCAGAGATTAGAGGCATTAAAGGTTCATGGATCTCTTATGCCTGCATCTAGGCATAGGATTGCTTTCTGCCCTGAGTTCCTATTTTAGGGGAATCAGCAGATTTTTCACCCCATTTGTTAAATTTTTCCCTCTCCAACTATTGGAGAATGACTCAGAGTGTGCATAACTGGTCCTATTTCCTGCCCAGGATAAGTGTAAGATGCTGGAGCCAGTACTATGCAGAGAAGGGAGAAAGAAGTGCTGGGTAAAGGGAGAGTTTTACCTCAGAAGTCTGGGAAAGTTTTATACGTGTAGTTGGTTAGATAGAAGCCACTTATCTTTTGATAACTGATCCGTGTTTTTCACTGCTTCAGGAGGCATAAGTCAGCTCTCTGCTGTTCACTGTCTTCTGCTGATGCTGGCTGGAGCCAATTCCTGCTAGGTCAAGTGTAGCCAGACCTATGTACTTCTGGACCTACTCTCCCTTCCTACCTATTCGTAGACCAATTCTTCAACTTTCCCTTTGATGTTCAGGATTCCTACAATGCCATATATAATCAATTTGTTTTTTAAGGGTCTTTATTGTTAGAGGGATCACAGTAAGCATCCAACTACCCTGCCATCTTAGCCTCACCTCCCCATTTATCTTTTTTGTATGTATTCAGCTCAGGTGTCCAGGTAGTCAGTCACCAAGTGTGTCGTGTAGGTGCTCTCCTATAGTCCCAGGAATGCTTGGTGTAGGCACAAGTACCTGTCTGCATATGCTGAGAAAGACAGTGGGCTGACAGCCATCTGCTTCTGTGAGGAAACTGTGTCACTGTTCCTTAGATGCATGTAGGTAGACTGGTTTTCCTGTAGGGCTATGTAAGTTAAATGTTGTATGGAGAAATGAGAGGCATTCAAGATTCCTGGACCCCTTATGCTTGCATCTAGGCAAAGGAACTTTTTCTGTCATGAATTTATGGCATATTGTTTTCTCCCTTTGTTAAACTGTTCCATCTCCAAGTTTGGGAGAATGGCTCAAGGTACTCCTAGGGTGTTCTACTTCCTGCCAAAGGAATGCATCAGTCTCTGGAGTTGGCTCCAGTGTCATGCTGAGAAGGGAGGGGGAAGCACTGGGAAAAGGAGAGAGGTGTATCCCAAAAGAAAGCTTTAAATCCATGCACAGTAGGTTAGATGCAAGCCACCTAACTCTCCATTTAAACCTTGTCAGAATGTTTGCAGCACTGAAAAAAGAACTACAAGGTTTAGTTTTGAAGTAGCTGATCAGCTATAAATGGTTCATTTAAGAACTAATTTATTAAATCCACAGCATTGCTCAGCCATATATTGATATGATGCATCATCACAATATGCTCTTAATGTTTTTATATTGCTAATGAAGTCCGCCAAAAATTCAAAGATTTATGCCAAACACTGGCTGCCTGTATTTGATAACTTTGGCCAGTATTTTTCATCCAGTAACAATATTACCACAAAGTATTTGTTCAATTCATTGCCCTTGTACAGTGGGTGTTTGGAAACTAAGTTTTCCTTTTTGTTTTGTTATGGTCATACCAGCATAGCGTGGATTCTAAAACTATTCCCTTCTGCATTATAAAGGCTGGAATACACACAAAGGGAAGAAGAAAGCAGATGAAGGAAACAGATGCAACTACAAGCCCAGGAATCAAAGGATTATTGACATCTACCGAAAGCTGAAATAGACCAGGAAAGAGCTTCCTCTAGTGTCACACTCTGGATTTGTACTTCTAGCTTCCTGTACTGTGTGAAAATAGAGTTCTGTTCTTTAAAGGCAGGCACTTGTGATATTTCCATTGAAGCAGCATTTAGATAACTAAGATACAACAATTACTACTTTATTATCTACAGTAATTTTCTCTGTTCAGTACAGCTTTATTCCCACTCATCTCTTTTTGCCTTTATTAGGAAATATTTTACACATATATTACATTTCTATATGATATAGGTATATTTTATATAGTTGCTTTTTAAATCAGTTGAGGAAAATATTTCTACTGTCTTTTATAATTACGGAATTATCTTTACCAATGCTCTTCTGTTTCTTCATGTGGAATTGAATTACACTATAAAATCACTTGCTTTTATCCTGAAGAACCAGTAATATTTCTTACAGATGGGTCTACCAACAATAAATTGTTTCTGTTAATCCAGGAAAGTATTTCAACTACAGTTATGAAAGATACCTTTGCTGGTGATGGAATTCTCTGCTGACAGGTTTTCTTGGTGCACTTTAAATATATTACCTACCCCTAATCTTCCTTGTTTCTGCTGAGAAGGCAGTTGTTCATCTTACAGAGGTTTCTTTGTGAGTAATAAGTTGTTTTTCTCTTGCTGCTTTTGAGATTGTTCTCCTTATCTTTGATTTTCTGCATGTTTACTATGATGATTCAGTAATCTCACTGAATTTATCATGTCTGGAGTTCATTGAGCTTCTTCAATGTGTAACTACTTTTCCATAAATTTGAGATGTTTTCAGCCAATATGTCTTCAAATATTGTTTATTGTCCTTCCTCTTCTCCTAGCACTCCCATTACACATATATTTTTGTGTGCTTAATGGTGTTTCAGGTGCAGCTTAGTTTCCAAGGTGACATCTTTACTTTTCAGCAGGTCATTTTTCCCAGTGCATTGCATCTGTTAATTTCTTGACTGCTCCTTTCAGGGCTTTTTATGATGAAACCAAGTGAAATGAAATCCTTGACCTCAATTATTTCTCCATTTATCATGATATTGTTTACTGGTCCAGTTGTAAGGATTTGTTTTCTTGATGTTTAGTATTGAAAAGTAAAGAAGACTAAGGTGTGCCTGACCCACGCCATGGTATTTTCAACTACATCACATGCATGAGAAAGCTGAGCAATGCATAAGGAAGACAGAAGAAGAATTAATGCTTTTGAATTATGATGTTAGAGAACATTGAATGTACCATGGACCACCAAAAGAATAAACAGATCTGTTCAACAAGAAATACAACCAGATAACGAGACTGCATCTCACTTATTTTGGACATGTTGTCAGGAAGGATCAATCCCTGGAGATGGACATCATGCTTGGTAAAGGGTCAGCATCTATAGTAATCATCTATATAGTAATCATCTCAACAAAATGAACTGACACAGTGACTGCGATAATGGGCTTAAGCATAAACACGATTGTGGGCATGGGACAAGACCAGGTGGTGTGTTATTCTGTTGTACACAGTGACCCTATGAGTTGGAACTCACTTGACAGCACCTAACAACAGCAACCACAGTGGTGCTTCAAGCTTCTGGGTCTGTTTCTTTTCATTCATTTTTGCCTCTACTTTTTTGGCTTCAATAAAACCCAAACAAAACCCACTGCCATTGAGTTGATCCTGACTTCAAATTCACTCATTCTTTAACACTTTAGATCTACTGTTGAACTCCTTTAGTAAATATTTTATTTCAGCTATTGAGTTTAACTCCAGAATTTAACAGCGGTTATTTTAAATAATTTGTCTATTATTATCAGTATCCTCTAACAGATGTGACGTTGCCATCATACTTTGCTTTTTTTCCTTTCATGATGCTTTCCTATAGTTGTGTGAACTTACTTGAAGTCTTTTATGCTAAAGCTAACAGCTAGTCACTTTTATGGGTTAACTGCTTTTTTCCAGTATGGCTCATAGTTCCGTTTCTTTACATGTCTTGTAATGTGTTCTTGGAAACTGGCCATTTTAGATAAGATAGCTACTCTGGATACCTGCCCCCAACTCATTTCAGCGCTTGTTTTATTTGGTTGTTTATCTTTTTAGTGACTTGCTGGATCATTTTAGCAAGGTCTATTTTCTTCCTACATTGTTAAACCTCTGATATTGCTCCTTGAGGGGCACAGCCTTGAGCATGTCTCTTCTACAGTCACTCCAGTACAAAATCCTCTTTCCCTGACTACTAATAGGCAGCTGAGGGAATGTTTTCACCTGTGTCCTAAGGCATATATTACAAAGTAACCCAAATTGTGATCCAATCAAATTTTCAAAAACTACTTTCCAATGTATTTGTTCCAACCTCAGGAAAGCTCATCTAAAATGTCTGAGTTCTTGATTCATTTCCACTAACTAGCCAGGCTACAGTTTAGACTTATCTTTATTGACTCTCTGCATCTAGTCCCAGTTGCTTTTCACAACTACCACTGTTCTTGAGAATGTACTTAGTTTTGAACTTTTCTAGGATCTATTGTAAATGCAACCAGTTACACTGGCAACAGATCAGGAGCTGTTACATGTTCTGCTACTCCCAGGCAATTTCTGAGCCAGGGCTGTGAAGATGGAGGAGTCAACAGTAGGAAGCTTCTCTCCTATAGGGTCCAAGAGCTTGGGAAGAGCTGCAGCCTGGGACCCTCTCAGCTTGCCTCTCCTAGCACCAACCACCACCTCAAGCTAGGGCAAAGTCAATTAAGTCCCCACTATTCTCACAGTCCTATGCCAAAGGTAGAGTCTTAATTTCAGTAGTATGGATTGGTTAGGAGACAGGAACTCTCAGTCTCTTGACTGCATTCACCTGGGATTTAACCTCAGCATCAGCCAGATGAAGAAATGATGAGAAATGCTTCAGGTCCTGATGTTCCCACATGGAATACCTCAGCTCTGCTAAGCAGAGGTAAATAGTTACTGGTCTTGGTTTAAATACCAGACTCCTCTTTCTCACAGAATTTTCATAGATTTTTTTTTTAATAGATGTTTCTTCATTTATGGGTTGCCCTGAGAACAATTTCTGGAGGGTTAAAGATTTTCTTTTTGCGTGTGTGTGTTCAAACTGTGTATCTTTTAAATTATTTATTTACTTATTTTATTATGACTGAGTAGGGTTAAAGATTTTCTGTTGTTTTTAATTTTCAACAGCTTCACTGGGGCATAGGTCAGAGAACCTCCCCACCCTGCCATGTTGGACACCAATAGCTATTTCTGTTTCATAATTGCTCAAGTGGAATTATAGAAAGGAAGGCCTGGCAATTTTGTTCCACAGATTGGCCAGTGAAATCCTATGACTCACAATAGTCATCTGCAACAATCATGGGAATGATAAAGGACAGGGCAGCACTTCACTGTGTTGTGCATGAGTGGCCATAAGTTGGGGCCTGACTCAACAAAGGCTAATAACAACATAAGTATGTGCAAAATCCAGATGGTCGCTTAGAAATCTAATCACTGAACTCTGCTTAGGCACAGAAAAGAAAGGTTTAATGGCTTTTAAAGCTGAAAATGAGAACTAGATTAGTCAAGTACACAAGTGAAGAAAGAAGATTACTAGTTAAGGAAACAATACATGTAAAGGCATGGAGACATAAGAACATAGCACATGAAAGGTGCTAAACATAGTTTTTAGTTCAGTATATTTGCAGTGTGAACTGAAGCTGGAAACTACAAGTTAAAGAGCTATTATAAGAGACAAGTTAGAACAAAGACCAGTTCAATATGGCTGGAATACAGTCCTCGCCCTGGAGCAGCTGAACCAATGAAACATAATTACTCCATGTCAAAAACAGAGTTTATTAGGAGGAAACACTGAAACCGGGGCAGGGTCCTCAGCCCTGCTTTCAAAGGAGAAGCTGAAGTACACAGTCAGGATTAATTGTCTACTTGCTTTTCTTAGAATTCCTGGCTTCTTAACATTGCCTTGCTCAGGCAGAACATCACACATCAGCTTACAGGAGCTACCGAAATAAAATCTCTACAGCCTTTTAAAGTTTCTTCTTTGGGAATATCAGACAGTGAAGATGCCAGCGGAGGTAACAACTCAAGGACCCCCTGCCTCAGGTGACAACCCAGTGTCCAGATCCCCAGTTCCTGATGCATAATGACCCCTGAGGTCTGCTCCCAGATAGATGCCCCTCCCCAGATTGCTCTCATTGTTTTCTCCCTAACACCTACACTATGGGCTCACATGGCATACAGCTTCTCCTTTAAAAAGCCTAAGCTTGCCTGGCAGCTTAGAATAGGCTTTGATGGAAATATCCTTTCTGTTTACTGTGTTGCTAACACACAGAAAATAAAACCTTTGACTTCTTACCCAAAGCATGTCTCTAACTTTAGCAGCAGTTAGCACAAGCTCTGAATCTTTGCTGAGTAACAAATTCATAAATTCTGGCAAGCCAGCCAGGAGGAAGCACTACCGGGGTTCTACACCTATCCAATGGGATCAAGGGCTGGCTGAGCTCCTGTTGTCAAGGTTAGCTAGGGATCCTGATCTCTGCTGCTGCATACTAACATATTTTACTCCAGAAAACATTTCCTAGGGATAACAAAGGTCATGGTTTGCATTACCTGATCTGCCACATATCAACAGTTCTCCCTGACAGTTTGTGATGCAGATGAGGATTCTTCCTGGCAGTTGTGATGCAAATAGAACAGTTCCTTCTGGTAATTTGAAGGTGGCTACAGTGGCCTCAGGCCCAATTGGAAGCCAAGTTACTACCTCCCCCTGCCATCTATGACATAGCCCCCTGCTTTTGCTATAAAAAGCACCCCCAAAATCTATGTGGGGTCTTTTTCCATTCATGGAGACTGATCCATTCTCTCTTTGGAATGTACTTCCCTTTAATAAACTTTTCCATCATTTGCTACTAAAAAGGATGCATCCTCGTGTGCTTTCGGGAAGGGGGATCCCAGTTTGCCACCCACTGGGAGACCAAACTTGCTAGTTCGATCTCCAAACCTGAATCAGGTCACTTGGAGTCTAATGAGCTGCATGACCTCCACACTCTTTTTGCTACAAGAACAGTGAATCTCCACCCATCTCCTCCTCCTGCCAGGGCACTGTTGGCTTCTAACTGCACTCTCTAGGGGTGAGTGGTCAAAGATTTGAGGGTTAAAAAAAGGAGGGATATTATTTCTTCTTTTGGTTCAGGTTTCCTCATGTTTCCCCTTCCCTGTGACGTCCAGGGCTAAGAGCATGGTTTACCTCCAGTGGGAGGTTCTGAGAGTCACTGTCTCCCATGTGTTTCTGGTGGACGGAGTCCCTGGAGAAATCTTCCTTGCTGGAAAGTTTCAAGAGATCCTGGCTACTGTGTTCTTGGTGGATGGGGTTTTCTTTACACTGGGGTTTTGGCTCCAAGAGTGGGACCTATTAATCATGGTAGTCCCTGCTGGAAGCTTCCCAGAGTTGGTAATGACTCCCCTGTGTTCTTAGTGAGGATTTTGGGTGTTTGAATTTAAAAGCTGGCTCAGAAGTGTGTGTGATAGTGTGCGAAATGCATGAGTTTGCTTGGGTGAATGGCTGTGAGGGCTAAAAGGTAACAGCTTCATGACAATAGGAGGACCCTCTGCCTCTAAAATTCCTGAATTGACATAAACATATTTAAATGCCTCCCCTGGAGATACAGCCAGCTGATAAAACTCTAGGAGTTAACTGAAAATCTGAAATGTTTAAGCAAGCTTTATTTCAGTTATAGCCTTGAAAATGATTTCCTGGGCCTTTTGGATAATTTAGTAGTATTAAATTAATAGATACCAGGTACAATGTAAATTTATATGCTGTTTGCTTTTCAGTCAACAAGTACATATACATGTACACACACACCCCACATACATATACAAGTGTGACAAGTGAATTCATTTTTGCTGTTTAAGGAATATATTATAAGTTTATCAGAAAGTATTTATTTGGTATGATTCAAGGTTTCATCTAAAATTTAATGACTTCATTCATGTGATTTTTAAGAACAAGTTTTTTCTTCTTCACTGTTAAGTAACAAGATTTTCTGACTTCTGAGTAAATCATTAATTTATTCCTTGAAGCAAAAGATTTGGTGTCTCATTAGAGTAAGTTTCCTGAGTCAAAAGTGAGCCACCAGATACAGAAAAAGAGGAAAGGCTTTGGCACAGAGTGGAATCAAAGAGTGCCCAGTTCTTATTGGGTTAAAATTTGATTTTTTCTTTCTTTCTTCTTCTTAATGTTATCTAACAAATGCATAATATTGTCATGCTTTTATTGCTAACTGGAGTGACCCTGGTTACATACTGGAGGGTGTTATATTGGCTAACCATAAAGTCTGCAGTTTAAATCTGCCAGTTGCTCCTTGGAGGCTCTCCATGATGGTTCTACTCTGCCCTATAGGGCCACTGTGAATTAAAATCAGCTCGACAGCCGTGGTTTTGATTTGGTTTTAACTTGATAATTTGACTTGGTGAAAAACAGGAGGGAACTAGCAACAGCAGCAAAACTAGGCCAGTGTAAAACAGCACTACAGCTGATGCACTGAGCCAGAGAGCTGAGGGCCTGTGTACAGACATTTTCTGGCAAACTGGGGTGTTTCTAAACACTTAAATTGGTAGAGCTAAGTTTGCTGCACCACAGAGCAAGAGAGCTGAGTGCCTGTGTGCAGGAGGGTATCTGGTGGAGTGGGGTGCCTTGAGCACTGAAATGAGTAAAGCTACAGAGCTTTTTAAAACACTTGCCCCAGCAGAGCAGGTGCTGGCCTGATGCTTGTGTCCTGAGGCCACAGGAAACAAAAGTGAACATGATAAGCTGAGCTGCTTCAATCTCAAAGGTATAGCCATACCTCAAGGGTTCCAAAAGGTGGAGTCATGGCTCCTGATGTTTCTAACTGTGGAACTGCCAATCCTGTGAAGGTGCCATCCCAATGGGCCTGGAAGAGCTACAGGACAGGGCTGGGGGGCTTCCACTCAGAATCTGGAGATGGTGGCTGTTTCCGTCAGCTAGTGCTGCTCTAACAGAAATACCACAGAGTGGACAGCTTTAACAAAGTTTATTCTTACACAGTCCGGTAAGCTACAAGTCCAAATTCAGGATGTCCCCTCCAGGGGAAGGCTTTCCCCCTTGCTGTTTCTAGATGAAAGTCCAGTATTGCATCAGTCTTTGTCCAGGGAACATCTTGATGCAGGAACTTCAGGTCTGAAGGACATGCTCTTTTCCCAATGCTGCTTGCCTGATGGTGTGAGGTTCCCAATTCTCTTCTTGCTTCCCTTTCCTTTTATCTCTTGTAGGATGAAAGGATTAAGGGTGGGGCAAGCTATATTCCAAGGCAACTCCCTTTACAGTGGAGCAGGGAGTTGATCCTATGAAGGGATTTATAGTCCCACCCTAATCCTTCAACATACAGCATAAGAAAATCACAAAATGGAGGACAATCACAGAATACAGGGAATTCTGCCCCCAGCAAAAGGCTACACATATTTTTGGGGTACACTGTTCAATCCATGACAGTGGCCAATACCTACAGTCTAGAGGATAGGGCCACTGTAAAAAAAAGGCTCAGAGATGTATTCTGTTGGTTTTGTGTCTGTTAAAATGCCTCCCCCACTCCCTGTGGCTTCTCCCATTTGTAATGGAAATATCTTTATGGTATCTTAGAAGCCAGTATCTTGTGGTCTAAATTTAACAGCTGAAGAGGATTTCTCAAGTGTTAAGGCTTTTGCTGTAATGGGGTGAATTTTTTACATGTTGCAAGGTTGTAATGTTTTAGAGAACAACGGGTGGGATGTCATAGACATATTTAATCTGACATCATCAAAGCCAATGCTTTAACTGAGACATTCAGATTACTTGTCTTTATTTTCATACTATTATTTACGGACATAATAATCTTGGTATATCCTATGTGATATTATACCTCAAGATTATTAATATATTTTGTTTAATGTTCCTTAAAGATGTGGGTAATGACTGTTTAAAAATATTGTCTACGGTTCTTTCCAGTGGATTGGGTTTTATTTGGCCTTTTATATCCTGCCTTTAATTGACTTCTGTCACTATTAAGATCAGATTTTTATTGATCATGGTCATATTGATCCGACTCGACGGCACTTGGCTTGGCTATGGTCATATTAAGTTGGTATCTACAGTTTTTGCTGATTAACCAGAAGTAATGCAACAGAGATTTTAGACTGGTGGAAAGTATCGTGACTCAAGACATCCAAAATAGTTAGGCAGAACTGATGATCTCACAGACTAAAGCTGATCCAGAATCACACAAAACATAACTGGGAAATCATTTTCCTTTCTCCTAAAATTACTGAATAGGTTTCAGTGTTGTAATTCTCTAACTAGAAATTTCTGTTGGAAAACTTAGCAAAGTTATAAACATAACCAGAGAATTGTCTAAAATTCTGGCTATCATTTTACAAATTAAAATCATGTTCCGTTTTCTATTTTATCAAAAAGTTTGTCTTCACAGATAAATGTTGCTCTATTTACATTAACTTAAACCCTGAGGTTTTATAAAATACACTTGCTACTGAGACTGGTTTCCTCTGAGACCTTAGAGTCATAGTTTCATTGGTTATTTCAAGTAATTGGTCTGATATTGTCAGAGTTTCTATTGTATTTCCTAGTTCACTGTATAAGGCCTGAGATTTTAAAAACCTGATGATGTTCAATTACAATGTATTGAACACTTTGATCAAGGGTTTTATAGTGGGATATGTAATTCTTCTAGGGTCTGGAGTTTTCGTATCCAAACAGATTGAGATAACCCATGCAGGCTACTGCTTTTTCTTTAAAACAACCAAAAAAACTGGTTCCTCAAGCCACTTAAGTCAAATAAGGATCTTAAAACCTGCCTGCTATTTTACTCTGGACACTCTGTTTTATAGGGATAAATGGGGGTGTCATGGATTGAATTATGCCCCTCCCCAAATAGGTGTAGCCACGTGGCTGGGCCATGATTCCCAGTGTCTTGTGACTGTCCTCCATTTTGTGGTTTTCCTATGCTGTATGTTAAAGGAATGGGGGGGGACTGTAAATTCTTTTATAGGGTCACCTCCCTACTCCCCTGTAAAGGGAGTTTCCCTGGAGTATGGCTTGACCCACTCTTAATCCCTTCATCCTGCGAGACATAAAAGAAAAGTGAAGCAGGCTGAGAATTGGGAACCTAATACCATCGAGCAAGCAGCACCAGGAGAAGAGTGTGTCTTTCAGACCTGAGGTTCCTGCATGAAGATGCTCCCTGGACAAAGACTGATGCAATACCGAACTTTCCTCCACAGCCCACTAGGGGAAAGCCTTCCCCTGAAGTGGCACACCCTGAATATGGACTTGTAGCCTACTGGACCGTGTAAGAATAAACCTTCATTTGTTAAAGCCATCCACTCTGTAGTATTTCAGTTAGAGCAGCCCGAGCTGATTAAAACAGGCAGGTAAAAACCACACTGTTATAGAAAATGAAGAAGCAAATGACACTCAGGAGGAGGCAAGAGGCTGTTTTTTACGCCAGCAGGCCAAAAGGGACCTTTGGAGGTTCCAACAAATGGCCCCGAGTCTCATTTCGGGTGGGTCAATATAGTGCCGTTTGAGGATGTTGTGGTTGAAACAAATGGTTCTAGGGGGCACATCCTGCTCGGCGGGAGAGTGGAGCATCTGCATCTTATCAGGTGGGTGTAAGACTCTGAAGGGGAGCAAGCAGGCGCTGCACTTATCAAAGGGAAATATCCTGTCAGGCAAAGGGAGATGGGAGTGACTCGTCAGGCAGGAGCGGGGTGTGCTCTGTTGAGCAGTGCCGAGCTCTGGAGGGGAGTGACCCATCAGGCGGGAGGCAGGAGCGGGGAGTGTTATGTCAAGCGGGTGCCGAGCTTATCAAAGGAGAGTGTCCTTGTCCGGCGAGAGCTGCGGTGAAGGGGGGGTTAAGCAGGTGCAGGAACTGCAAGGAGGGGGGGAGGAAAACTTTTCAGTCTCTATATTAACACAACATACAGAACTTTATGGTCCCCAATCAGGGTGGAGACCTAAATGCTAAAAAAAGACTGGCTCACAAACTCCCTTTAGTTCCCAGGCTAAAAAGCCTAGCTCTGTCGCTCTGGCTAGACTCACTAAACCTTCAGACAATATATTTGTGCTACTCTTAAAAGTAGAAAAGGAAGAGCCAGTATGGCCATGCATTTTGTATTTTGGTCCATATCAGATGTAAAAAAATTGCAGAAGCTCAAGGCAAAACTTCACTCCACACTCCCAATTGGTAGAGACCCTTAAGGTATTTTAATAATAGAGATTTGGGCAACAGACAGAAAAGGATGAAACAGAAGCCCAGCTGTTGGCTATGGATAGCCAAGGTCCACCTTGAGGTAATCTGCTTGGCCCTCAGATATCAAGACTTGGATTACCTCACTGGCCAGTATGTAGATCTTGATTAATAGTTATTGTAAAAAAAATGAGGCCACAGAAAGGCAGTGTCCTGAGCACCCTGTAACAGGACATCCATTGACTTCCCCAAGAAATCAGTATGGACAGGCCCTCCTGGACTCTCTTAGGAATCTAAAAAACTGACCACTGAGAGAAGTCCCGAGGCCTATCCACCTCTTGACCACACATCAACATTTCCATGAGAGAGTTAAAGGTTACACTCTGATGTGGACTTGGAAAGTAATTAGACTTGAGTCGATGGCACTTGTCTTTGGCTAGACAAGAAAGCTACCTTCTCTAACTTACATTACCCAACAGGCCCCGCTCTCCAAGCACGTGAAGTTAAATTTTACTGTTATGTGTGATGAAGTTTTACTCTCATGTCTGATAGTTTGCTCTTATGCTGACGATGTCTAACAGGACCACAGTCAAAAGGACACTCCATTCTATGTGTCCCTAGATGTTAAGTTACTGAGACAAAATTACTGATTGGGACACAAACAGGACTTCAAGTGGTTGTATTGTTGGTTTAGGGACATATACCAGGGCAACAGTCTGATTACATGAGGGGTTTAGGGATACTGCCATGTCAAGTATCTGAATTGTGCTGTTTGAACCAGGATTCCTTTGTGCATGTGTAGCTCCGTTACTGAGTCGGGTTTTTAAAATCCTGTGACTCCACACCACCCCCTGAAGAAATGCCTGATCCCCTTTATCACTCGGGTTGGTGGAGCAAGCTCTGAATGGTTTGGGTCTGTAAATTCTAGGGCATTTCCCACTTGTTTACTCTCATCCTCCTCGTTTACATCTTTGGGCCCTGTATCCTGAAAACAGTTACCAAGGGAATGGCTCAGACTCTACATGGGTGGAGGAATGTGTTTTTTTCCTGACACTTTCCTCTTGTAGCCCACTTACTCCTGGGCCCAACAGGATGTGGTAGCCTTTTACAATCCTCCGAAGGGTCTCCCCTGTACTGACAGCCTTCACCCACTTCTGGACCCCTACTGAACATGCAGTCGCCAGAACAGTAAGTGCTCCTTCCCAAGACTGTGAAGATTAAAAACAAGGGGAGATTAAAACTGTTTTCAAAGGAGAGATTGAAGTAGACAGTCAGGAGTAATTCTTTGCTTACTCTTCTTAGAATTCCTGGCTTCTTAACATTGCCCAACTCAGAAAATTACACATTAATTTACAAGAGCTGCTGAGATAAAACATCTACAGCCTTTTACTTCTTTGGGAACACTGGACAGTGAAGGTGCCAGTTTGAGGATTCCCTGCCTCAGGTAACAACTGAGAGCATCCAGACCCCGGTTCGTTATGAATATCGACTTCTGAGGCATGCTCCCCAACAGATGCCCCTCCACAAATCACTGTCCTTGTTTTCTCCCTGATATCCAGCCCCTGTGCTGGCACAGCACAGTATACAGCTTCTCCTTTAAAACTCCTGAGCTTGCCCGGTAGCTTTGAACAGGCTTTGGTGAAAATATCCTTTCTGTTACCTGTGTTGCTAACACACAGAAAATAAAAAATTTGAGTTCTTACACAAAGCACCTGTCTCTGCAATTGACTTTGGTGGCAGGTAGCATGAACTCTGGTTCTTTGTCTATTAACAACACCAACAAGAAGTCTAACAGCAACACAGACAGTTTTACATTAGAAAATACACATGCCAGACATTTGGGGTCCAATCTTCACATGGGGGTTGTCACAGGTGGCCAGACAGAACAAAATAAGGTCATTTAAAAAAAGTATTCAGAAAGGAAAAGAGGTAAACTTAATGGCTCATCACAATGCCCATTTGGAAAAGGAGAAAACACGTTGCAGAGTATTAGGGTCACATCATGAAGGGCCTGAAATGTCATTAAAAACAGAAATATTTGTATTCAGAATTTTGACCAATGGAATTATGTATTACCATGCCTGAAAGCTCATTACAGCAATAGTATGGGAGAGGAAATGGAGAGTCTAGAGACTTTTATAATAGTATATGCAAGAATATAAAGGCTTTAGTCAGGATGACCACAAAGTGTATTTTATAAATGTAATAAATGATTTTATACAACAAGAAAGGAAATTAACTTGGATGGCAGTAATAGATTGAATTATGGCCTCTCAAGAATTTTTATTTCAAGTGGGTTCAAGATGGTGGGATAGCCACATCTCCTATGATCCCTGTAACAACCATGGCCTTGCAAAACAACTCAATGAAACAAAAAAAGACATTCTAGGATCCCAAAATCAGGCAGAAAACTATAAGATCAGATTGGGTGACAGAAAAGGTACAAATACCTTTGTCAGAGGCAACCTGGCAGTGCAAAGGGTCTCAATTCTGCTGATGCAGCAGCAGAAGCGCAGCTCAGATGTAAAGGCCATCTTCATTGGCTGCGAGGCTAGGACTGGGACTGCAGCTCCTCTGAGCATGTCTGTGGCCAGCTCCCATTCTGGCAGAGGTGCCTCACTGCAAAGCATCTCTTTCAACCGAGTGGCCGAGCTTCAGACAGTTGCACCTGGAGAGCACGGCAGTCACTGGTGGCCAGGTCCAACAGCACCCTATCCCCTCACTTTCTCTACACTGCACCGAAGACTGAGTTCTGGTCTGGATCAGAAGTGGGAGTGTGTATGTGTGCCCTGTGCTTTTCTCCAAGTCACCAGAGAGGGAAACAAAAGGAAGCACAGAAGATCTCTGCTGACTCCCTTGAGCTGCAGTCCAGAGCACCAGGGAAATTCCAACAATCATCTCAGGGTAAGTGCTCATGATTTCTCAGAACTTAATCCTTTCCTATGTATTGATTTCTCTACCTATCTCCAGCCTTTCCATCTACCTCCTCTACTGTACACCAGAGGCTAAGTTCTGGTGCACTACCCAGAAGTAGTACATTTTACTTGTGTTCCCTGAACTTTTCTCCCAGACACAGAGAGGGAAACAAAGGAAGGGGCAGAAGACAAGTTCCATTAGATCCTCTGAGCTATGGATTGCTACACCTACAGACTAGCCGAAAAAGTTCAACTTTCATGACTCAAACTTTTCATATGCACTGACTAGACCCCATATACCCAACCTTTCCCCTCTCCATTTTCTGCTCTACACCTGACTATCAATTTTAGAGCACTACCCTGGACCACTAGTGGGGTGTTTTACATGTGTGCCAGGAACTTTTTTCCCAAACCTGGGGAAGGAAATAAAAGAAGGGCTAGAAGAAGAGTTCTACTGGCTCCACTGAGCCAGCAACTCCTACATTCCTGTGTAGTAATCAGTCCAACCACTGAGTGACAGTACATCAGAATTACTAAGGCTCCAATAACCTATGCAGCTCAAAGGATTAGACTACCTGCACAGAAAAAAACATATATATATATATGTATATGTTAGGCTGTAATAACCTAACAATTAAATCACAACAGCTTTCTGATGGCTCAGAGACAAGCAGCAATCTCAAATCATTTAAAGAAGCAGACTATCAAGGGTCCAGAAAACATCCACAATAAAGAATAAAAAACTTTCTCCAATGAAGACTCCTTCCTGAAATTATCAAAGGTAGACTATAAAGCAATTACATATAGAATCCTTCTAGGTCTTGGGATGGAGATTAGACAAAGTGCAGCAGAACAAAATGAAAAATTAAACAAGTTACATGAATTGCTAGAATAATAACAATCTGAAATGTGGCAAATTAATAATAAAACCACAGAATCAGATATTTCAATTGAAAGTCAAAGGAGCAGGACTGGGGAAATGGAATGCAGTGAGGTTGAACATAAATCAGTTGAAATCAGCATTTATGTGTAAAAGCTAGATAAAAATATTAAGAAAAATGAAGAATCACTAAGAGCTATGTGGAACTCTATCAAAAGGAGTAATTTAGGATGATCAGGGTACCAGAATAGAGAAGGAAAGAAGAAAATACAACTGTTGAACAGTTGCTGACAGAAAACTTTTCCGACATCATGAAAGACAACAGGATACCTAGCCAAGCTGCTCTCAGTGACTTCTACAAAAAGTAGACTGCAAAAGAAGGACGCCAAGACATATTATAATCAAGCTTAGCAAAATGAAACATACGAGAGCCTTCTAAAGGCAGCTAGGCTTAACCCAAAACTAACATACAATCAAGAGTCCTTTAGACTGAGCCTGGATTAGTCAGCTGAAACCATAATGGCAAGAGGGCAATGAAATGACATAAACAAAGCCTTGAAGCAAAAAAGTTCTAATGAATAATTATATCTCCTGCAAAATTATCTCTCAAATATAATGGTGAAATTAGGACATTCCCAGATAAACAAAAGCTTAAAGACATTACAAAAGCCAAAACAAAATTACACGAAATACTGTAAGAAATTCTTTGATTAGAAAATCAGTAACATCAGACCTGTACTCAAGGATGCAATGCAGGACACAGCATCCAGAGTCCTGCTCGGTTAGGAAAGTCACAAGGCTCAATCAAAGCTGAAATACAAAAATCAGAGAGACAGAGATCTCAGTATATAAATTATGAAAACATTAATCAAAAGGGAGGACACAGAACCTTTCAGATGGAAAAGAAGTCAAAGAGATACAAAGAAACTAAAGACTAGTTTAAACTTATAACACTGGTAGGAATAGTGGGGTAGCTGCAAAGCAAACTAACAATACTACACATCAAACAAGAAACACAATCTAGAAGTCTCAACAGATACAAAACCAACACTTAAAGGATAAAAAGAAAACTCATAAAGTACAATGACTCAAAACTGAATATTAAATGGAATAAAGAAACTGTCAACACACAAATAAAGGCACCAAAGTGTACTAAATAAAGGTACTAAATTCATACCTATCAAAAATTGCAATGAATATAAATGGACTAAATGTACCAATAAAGAGTCAAAAAGTAATAGGCTGGATCAAGAAACATGATAAATCTATATACTGCTTAAAGGAAACACACCTTAGACTCAAAAATATAAACAAACTGAAAATCAAAGGATGGAAAAATATATACCAAGCTAACAACTTGCAAAGAAGAGGAGGAGTGGCAATATTAATCTCAGATAAAATACACTTTAAAATACACCATTGTGGACAGAGTGGTCACTACTGCTTCAAGTTTAGTACATAGGAGCATGTAACAATGTTAAATACTAACACATCCAACATCAGAGCTTCTAAATACACCAAATGCTGACAACACTGAAAAGGTAGATTGTTTCACAATAATAGCAAGAGATTTCAACACTCCAGTTTGAGTAACACACAGAACATCCAGGAAAAAGCTTAATAACAAAACGGAAGATATTATTGCAATAAATAACCAACTCAACTTATAGACTACACAGAATTCTCCACCTAACAACAGACGAGTACACTTTCTTTTCTAACGCACATGGAACATTCTCCAGAATAGACCAGGTATTAGGCTATAAACCAAGTCTCAACAAAATCCAAACCACTGAAATACTGCAAAGCATCTTCTCAGAGCATACTATAAAAATTGAATTCAGTAACAGAAAACACGTGAGAAGAAGCTCAAACTCATGGAGACTGAACAACACATTGCTCAAAAATTCATGGGTTATTAGAACAAAACAAGGATGCAATAAATTAATTCATGAAATCAAATGAGAATGAAAACACATCATACCAGAACCTATGGGATAGAACAAAAAGCAGTACTCAGAGGTCAATTTATCTCTATCAGTGCACACATCCAAAATGAAGAAAGGTCCCAAACCAAAGAATTAACCCTACAACTCAAACAAGTAGAAAGAGAACAACAAAACCCTTCAAACACCAGAAGAAAACAGATAATAAAACTTGGAGCAGAACTAAATGAATCAGAAAATAGAAAAACACTTCAAAGAATTAAAACCAAAAGCTGGTTTTCTGAAAACATAACAAAACTTATAAACCACTGGGCAAACACACAAAGAAAAACAGAGATAAAACAAATAACACAAATAAGAAGTGAGACAGGAGATGTCACAAGAGACCCAAATGAAATTAAAAGAATCAAAACAGAATACTAGAAAAACAGTACTGTAACAGTCTTGAAAACCTACAAGTAGATAAATTTCTAGAATTATATTACTTACCAAAACTATCACAAAAAGAAATAGAACAAATTAATAAACCCATCACAAAAGAAGAGACTGAAAAAGTAATTTAGAAAAACTACCAACTAACCACAGACCTGGCCTAGATGGCTTCACTGGAGAATTCTACCAAACATTAAGAGAGGAGTTAATAATACCAACACTACTGAAGCTACTTCATAGCATAGAAAATGATAAACACCCCCAAACTCAATCTATGAAGCCAGCATAACCCTGATACCAAAGCCAGGTGAAGACAGCACAAAAAAGGAAAATTACAGGCCAGCATCTCTCATGAACCTAGATGCAAAACTACTCAACAAAATCCTAGTCAATAGAATTCAACAACATATGAAAAATAATTAACCATGCCAAGTAGGATTCATATCAGGAATGCAGGGTTGGTTGAGCATCAAAAAAAAAAAAAAAAAAAAAAAAACTAATGTAGTCAACCACATAAATAAAAGATGAGAATCACCTGATCTTATCAACTGACATTGAAAAGGCATTTGACAAAATCTAAACATCCATTTATGTTAAAAAACTCTCAGCAAAATATGAACAGAAGGGAAATTCCTCAATGCAGGAAGGGGTATCCACGCAAAGCCGCCAACATCATCCTGGAGACTGAAAAAATTTCCCCTAAGAAAATGAACAAGACAAGGATGCCCACTGTCATGGATCAAATTGTGCCCCACCCCAAAATATGTGTAGCCATGTGGCTGGGCCATGATTCCCAGTATCTTGTGACTGACCTCCATTTTGCGGTTTTCCTAAGCTATATGTTAAAGGATTCAGGGGGGGGCTGTAAATCCCTTCATAGGATCACCTCCCTGCTCCACTGTAAAGGGAATTTCCCTGGAGTATGGCTTGCCCCACCCTTAATCCTTTCATCCTGAGAGATAAAAGGACAGAGAAGCAAGCAGAGAATTGTGAACCTCCTAGCATCAAGCAAGCAGCACCGGGAAAAGAGAACATCCTTCAGACCTGAGGTTCCTGCACCAAGATGTTCCCTGGACAAAGACTAATGCAATACCGGACTTGCCTCCTGAGCTGACAAGGGGGAAAGCCTTCCCCTGGAGGAGACACCCTGAATATGGACTTGCAGCCTACCGGACTATGTGAGAATACACCTTCCTTTGTTAAAGCCGTCCACTTTGTGGTATTTCTGTCAGAGAGCCCTAGCTGACTAAAACACCCACTATCACCACTTCTATTCAACATTGTGCTAGAGGTTCTAGCCAGAGCAATCTGACAAGATAAAGAAATAAGGAGTGTCCATATTGGTAATGACAAACTAAAAGTATCTTTATTGGCAGACGATATGATCTTATACACAGAAAGCCCTAATGAATCCACGAAAAAGAAAAAACCCAACCTACTGGAACTAATAGAAGAGTTCAGCAAAGTATCAGTATCAGGACTTAAGATAAACATAAATAAATCAGTTGGCTTTCTTTACACCAACAAACACTATCAAAGTGGAAATCACCAAATCAATACCGTTTACAGTAGCCAACAAGAAGATAAAATACCTAGGAATAAATGTAACCAGAGATGTAAGAGACCTATACAAAGAAAATTACAAAACCCTACTACAAGAAACCAAGAGACTTAACATACATGGAGAAACCAACCATTCTCATGGATAAGACTCAACACTGTGAAAATGTCTACTGTACATAAAGCAGTCTACATATATAGTACAATCCCCATCCAAATTCCATTTCATGAGATGGAGGAAGAAATCATCAACTTTGTTTGGAAAGGGAAGAAACCCCAAATACTACTGAAGGAGAGGAACACAGTTGAAGGCATCGCACTACCTAACCTTAGAGCCTATTACACTTGTCACAGTAGTCCAAACAGCCTGGTTCTGGTATAAAAACAGACATATAGTCCAAAAGAACAGATCAGAGAATCCAGAAATAACACCATCCACCTGTAACAGCTGATATCTGACAAAGACCCAAAGGCTGTGAACTGGGAAAAAAAGAATCTTTTTAACAAATGCTGTTGGCAAAACTGTATATCCATCTACCAAATAACTGTAACAAGACCCATATCTCACACCTTACACAAAAACTAATTCAAAATCGATAAAAGACCTAAATATCAAATCTAAAACAATAAAGATTATGGAACAAAAAATAGAGACAACACTAAAAAAAAAAATCCAGTGCTGTCAATTCCAACTCACAGCGACACTACAGGTCAGAGTAGAACTGCCCCACAGAGTTTCCAAGGAGCACCTGAATTGCCGACCTTTTGGTTAGCAGCTGTAGTACTTAACCACTATGTCACCACGGTTTCCAACACTAGAGGCTCTAACACATGGCTAAACAAACTACAAAATATTACCAACAATACACAAACAGCAGAGGAGAAAACAGATAAATGGGAACCAATGAAAATCAAACATACTCATCCAGACTGTTTCAAGAGTAAAAAGACTGCCTACAGGCTAGGAAAAATTATTTGGCAACCATGTATCGGATCAATGTCTAACTTCCATAATCCACAGCATTCTGCAAAATATCAGTAATAAGGGAAATAATCCAATTAAACAATGGGCAAAGGATATGGACAGACATACAAGCATCCAAAAGAAACATGAGCAAATGCTCAAGATCATTAGCATTAGAGAAATCCAAATCAAAACTACAATGAGATTCCATCTCATCCCAGCAAGGTTGGCATCAAGCCAAAAAAAGACAAAACAACAAATGCTGGAGAGGCTGTGGAGAGACTGGAAGTCTTCTACCCTGCTGGTGGGAATGCAAAACGGTACAACCTCTTTGGAAAGAAATTTGGTGCTCTCTTAAAAAGCTCAAAGTAGAAATACTGCCAGCAATCCCACTGCTTGGAATATATCCTACAGGAATAAACACTGTCACATGAATGGATACATGCTACAAATGTTTACTGCAGCACTGTCCACAACAGCAAAAAGATGGAATCAACCTAGGTGCCCATCATCAAATGAACGGATAAACTTTGGTATATACATGATAGAATACTATGCAATGAGAAAGAACAATGGCTTTATGAAACATCTGATAACCTGGTTTCAACTGGAAGACATTATGCTGAGTGAAGTCAGTCAGCTGCAAAAGGACAAATATTGTATGAGACCACTATTATTAAGGACTCAAGACTTAATGCACAGTAGAAAATACTCTTTGATGACCACAAGTGTCGAGAGGGAGGAAGAGGGTTATTCATAGATTACATAGTTGATAGGAATTCAGTTAGGTGAGGGGAGTGACAGCACACAGTGGAAGGCAAGTCAGCATAAGTAGACTACGCCATAAGCTAAAAGGTATTCTAAATACATTTCAAAGGATAGAGTAGCAGGGACAAGAGTCTGGGGACCATGTTTTCAGGAGACATTAAGGTCAACGGGCTTAACTAGTCTTTTGCTGAAAGAGCCTTCTGCACCCCAAATTAGTGACATCTAGGGGCTTAAAAGCCAGTAAGCTGTCATCTAAGGAACATCAATTGATCCCAAACCACCTGAACAGATGAAAATCAAGAACATCAAAGGTACAGAAGAATGAGCCCATGAGACAGAAGGCCCCATATGATTAGGAGACTACAGCAGGAGAACAAAACTACATGGTGCCCAGTCACCACCAAAGACAGCACTGACAGGGAACACAAGGTAGAGTCCCTTATGTAGCATGAGAGAAAGGGGTGTGCAGATCCAGAACTCTAGTGAAAGCCCAGACTTGATGGTCTGAGCACCTCAACGGTCCCAAGAACTGGCCCCCTGGACTTACTGCTAACCCAGAGCTGAAACCAGAGCTGAAACCAGTACTGAAGTCAACACTTCAAAGAATGGACTAGACGCGGGGACACAGAGTGATGCAGGTGGTGTGTGTACTTTATGGTTTAACATATATATGAGGCTGTCTTACTGGTTTCTTTTTAGAAGGGAGAGGTGAATAGGGAGCACGTGTTGGTTGAGTGGATACTGGAAGTAAAGAGTAGAAAAGAATAGCACAGTCACAGGGTGAGGAGAGCAGGTAGAGTTGCACAGAGGCAGGTGCTGGGGAGTTTATATGGCTAACTGACTTGGATTGTAAACTTTCACTTAATCACGATAAAAAAAAATTTCTTAAGTTTATTTTAATAATGGCTTAACTAATGATTTTTCCATTTCCAACAAGTTTTCTGGGTGGCAGAAATTATCTGTGTTCAATGGCTAGCCAAAAGGCTGGTGATTCAAATCCACCACAGAAAAAAAGGCTTAGTCTCTGCTTTTGTTAAGATTACTGTCAAGAAAACTCAATTGAGCAGTTCTACTCTGTAACACACAGGGCTGCCATGACTCACAAAACCACCATCTCCAGTACTGATCACCAGGCAGCAGCTCCAGAACTTCAGTACTGGAGGGGCCTATGGGCAGCAAGAGTCCCTGGGTGGCACAAAGGGGCAAGCACTTGACTAACCAAAATATAGGTGAAGAAAATCCACCCACAAATGCCTCGGAAGAAAGGTGATCTGCATTCAAAAGATCACAGTCTGGAAAGCTCAGTTCTACTCTGCAACATGAGTTAACCATGATTTGGAATCAACATAATGGTAACTTTTTTTGTTGTTACGAGTGCAAGCTGGTTAGAAGTGGTGGGTTACTAGAGAACTAATCTTACAGCTATACTTAGAAAATACATTAATAGTCTGCTACAATGATGCATGTAGGGGAACAACCTTTACTCCCATGAATCCATCCTGTAGAGTACCATCACTGTGAGTTATTACCTTCACTTGGTTGTTTTTTACCTAGTCAGAAGGAAGTTTATCAGCACACTGATACCATGTACTAATGCTGTCATTCATGATCACTACCCAATCGAGAATTTAAGCCTCCAATAGTTTTTTTTGTTTGTTTTTTTAACATACAGCTAATGAACACCAAAGTATTCTACCAGTATGAAGTAGGGGAGTGTTCCAAAATCAAACATGGGCTCAGATTTTGAATCTCAACCTCTGTAAACTTGGTTTTCCTTCAATAAAGTGGGGTAACAATCTGGCACTGTTACAAAGAATAGTATATAAATATCCATTAAAGTTTTGACACAAAGTAGATGTTCAATAGTTTTTTCTGGATGAACTGCACACAGAAATATTTTTTGAAATTTTGTAAATGACCTCAGGATGCTAACATATAGTCCATTTAGAATCATTCCACTTAGAATATAAAAGTATACTTTTAATTTACAGATATTTTGAAGTCCTTGAGTAAAAAAAAAAAAAAAAAATCACACTTTCAACCTTATTTCTTTGTTGTTGAGGGAGACAGAACCTCAAATAGTACCAAGTTTTCTTCCCAATGATTTTTTAAGATAGAAAAAAACATTTTAATATCTAATATTAAAGTGGAAACTCTGGTGGTGTAGTGTTAAGAGCTACAACTGCTAACCAAAACATAAGCAGTTCAAATCCACCAGACACTCCCTGGAAATACTACGAGGCAGTTCTACTCTGCCCTTTAGGGTCACTGAGCTGCAGTCAACTCCACGGTAATGGTTTTTTTTAACATTAAAACAGCTCATGTTGATAAAACGGTTAGCACTGTTAGTGTGGAAAATGAGGCTCCGTTTGACACAGTGAGTAAGTCTTTGCAAACCGTTCTGTAGCAGAGACTCTCATTAAACATAAACTAGCTCAGAGATTATCAATGCAAAAACTACAGGCAATTTCTCTCGCTTTGTAATTTTTTCAATTCCCTAAATAACTGCGTTACTTTAAGCACCATAAAACTCCCAGACTACATATGCCTACATATTTGTACAAATGAATGGGGAGAGGGCTGCCAGGCCAGAAACCATCCAGTAACCTGATGTTAGCTTATCTAAGCAAGGTGGAACATGGTTCAACCAACCACATTAAGTGTAGCCAATGCTGATTTTCTATTCTAGTCCCTTCCTCTTTTTCACAAGCTTCATTTTAACTAGCCTACATTATTGTTTAGAAAACAGAATGGTCCCATATGCATATAAACTGTTTAATAAAATTAAATCCTATGTTTCATGTTTTGTTTACTTTTTATCCCACAACACTTACAGGAGACTTTTTACTACCAGTAAAGGAGGCTTTTAGCTTCCTTACTTGTGTTTAGTGACGGTTGTAGACACACAAGCAATGGAATATATGCTTCCCAAGACTCCTTCTTTTGCCCCTTTACGTCTCATTTTACCTCATCTGCAAAGTAAAAGTTGGTCTTATCACTTATTCTTATTGGGATGAAAGTATATACTCATTCCTATGATCAATAGCCATTGTTACCTTTAACAATTTTTTGCTCCATTGTTTTATGCACTGGGTTGACAGATGGGATTAACAATGTGAAGGAACTTTTAAAACTTCTAGGTGTCTGGGATTAAGGAGATGCTTCTGCCAAAGATACAGGCTGGGCCCCATTTTTGTTCTTTACTGCTCATTCTGAGCTGGCTTTCAAAAGTCAGCTAGCCAGCATATGAGGTGTGACAGTTAAGTTCACAAACTCATCCTAGAAAAAGTGCCTCATACCTCATTGCTAAATATATCACTATGGTCACAATTTTGGAATTCTTTCTGGAATAGCCATTGTGCATAGAGATAAGTTTGTGAACATAACTGTATAGTTGTCTTAAGGGAGTTTGGGGAAAGTAAACAAATAAACTGTATTGGAATACCCTCCTTACATACCTGATCCAGCCCCCAATGACTTATTTCTTTACCCTAAGTAAATACTGAAAGGAAGACATTTTGATGACATTCAGGACAGCAAGCATAATGCAGCGACAGCTCTCACATTCCAGAGAAAGAGTTCCAGAACTGCTCTGAAGGGTGGACTAAGTGCTCGCGTCACTGCATAGCTCCCAAGAGGAATACTTTGAAGCTGAAGGCAGTGACATTCAGCGATGAGGTTATATAGTACTTAAAACAATTAAGTTTTAGGACTTAACTGTCAAACCTCATACCTCAGGAAGGCTGTAGGCTCCTAGCATTCTTCCTCCCAGAGCGTGCTCCTGACATGGGTATTCACTCAGGCTGGGCCCTATAATATTCATACGTTAATCAGATTGTAACTGACTCAAGCTTTATTATTAATAAACATCACCATGCTTTCAGGTTCTTGGACTGTTTAGTGCTTGTTAAAGCATCATTTTGTAAATGCCAGAGTATTTTTACTCCTTGTAAATTCCTAGATTTTCTATATTTACATTCTGAAAAACTCCTTCCACTGGAAGGCTTTTGTGAATTCTCAAAAGTACCACACAATCCAGATTCCTGTACCTGCAATAAATCTTTTTGCTTTAACAGAGCTCCAGTTTTCCCTTCGACAATATAGACAACAGTTTTCAATATAAAATATACTTTTACAAGATGTTAATAACACTTTTTGTTCTACATAAAAAGAGAATTTAAAGATCACACTTAATAACGAACTAACTAGAGGTTTAAAAAATGTTGAGGTTACAATAAATATTCTCAAAATCAACAAAAAAATTACTTTATGGCACAAACAAAATGGTGTTACTGTCCAGCTGATTCTGATTTGTAGTGACCCTATATAATAGGGCAGAACTGTCCCACAGGGCTTCCAAGGCGTGGCTAGTGGATTCAAACTGCCAACCTTTCGTTTGGCAGCCAAGTTCTTAACCACTGTACCCACAAAGGATGCAAACAGGACCAAAATCAAACCCACTGCCACCGAGTTGACTCTGACTCACAGGACCCCACAAATGTATTGCCAGCCAGCCAAGTGCCATTGTGAGGTTTTGGTGTAGACTTTTTTCTCCATTTTATTTTCAGCACAAAAACTGCATCATTAATACAAATGTATTAATGATGTATTAACTTTTATTATTATTTTTATATTTTTATATTATTAATGTATTAATACATTTGTATTAATGATGCAATTTTTGTGCTGAAAATAAAATGGAGAAAAAAGTCTACATCAAAGCCTCAATAGTTGTTCATAAATTTCTAGTTAACTGGTAGCTTAACTCTATATGGACCAGAGGCCTCTGAATATAAATTTTGTATTTTTCATAAAAACTTGTTCAGACCTCAGAGATAAATTTATCTATGTCAGCAAAGACTTTTCCCCTGGATAATTCAGAATCTTTTTGCTCACCCATCAAATTTAGGAATGTCTAGGAAGCACCGATGTCAAGATTTTGGTGTTGATTCCACTGCATTTTCTTACTTTTTTTCCCTGAGTGACTACCAGATCTATGAGACAGCACAATGAAACACATTCCATTATTTTATACTTTATTTGGGAATAATTTAGCACAGGTACTGAAAGCCTATTATGTTCCCAGCTCTAGATAAAGCAACACACACACAATGCCTGTCAGAGAGAGGATGCCATCCATAAAACAAGAGAATTGGTTCTAAATCACTGTGAGCCTTCATCTTTCAAGATCTGCATAAACTATGTGAGCTATTCTTTGGACTTTCAGAAGAGGCATTTTGAAGTCTATATACTGACATGGCCTACACTCTGGTTTATCTGCCTTCTGCTACTTACGTCAAGTATTTTGTTTATCTCGTCAGGCTTCCCCAACAGACCCTTTGCAGTTTTGCCTATAAAGCTAGCGTTGTTTTCTGACATTCTGCTACAGCTTTTGGTTTTCTTTCAGTTGTTGGCCTTTGTACCTTTCCTCCTTATAAAATATATGGCCATCTGGACCTCCCCGTCTTTTCTTTCCTGGCTTCTTATTCAGAGGTGACTATTCTTAAAAGTTTCTTAAACGGCGATTCTTAGTTAAGTCTATTAGATTGAATCGGCATTTCCAATCAGCATTTCCTTGAGTTTTAACGTAAAGTTCAGATGTTCTTAGCAACAACACTCTCTTCCTGAAAGCCATTTTGAACTACTGTCCTCAAAAAGACAGTGGTATCTTGAGGATACCTGTTTTAAAGGTGGTACTAAAAGAGTCTGATAAACAGTCACATGATCCTGAAAAGGATGCTTCTAATGTACTGTCAGTTACCACCACAAAAAGTACTGGATTCTGTCAGATCATTTGGTTTGGGATGTCAATTTGTACACTTCACAGGCTAGACTGAAAAAAAAAAAAAACCCTATTTTTGGCAATATAACATTAAGCTGTAAACTGTAAGTACACACGTAGCCTGAAATTAAAAAAAGTGACAAGACTGTGAAGTGTTCATTGGTGTGTCTATCCTTTTCATCATAAATTATTTCTCAGTTGTCCCTTAGTACAGGTGGAAACCCTGGTGGCGTAGTGGTTAAGTGCTATGTCTGCTACCCAAAAGGTCGGCAGTTCGAATCCACTAGGCACTCTTTGGAAACTCTGTTGGAGCAGTTCTACTCTGCCCTATAGGGTCACTATGAGATGATGGCAGTGTGATTCAATTCGGTTTCTTAGGACAGGTGGGGAGACAGGTTGGTTCCAGAACCTCCTATCAATACCAAAATATACAGATGTTCAGATTCCTTATAAAAATGCCTTGGTATTTTTATAGTATCCTATAAAATATCTCTAGGTTGCTTATAATACCTAATACAATGTAAATGTTATGTAAATGACTGTACTGTTGTACTGCTAACAGTAAGGACAAGTTGAGTGGCAAACAATGGTGAAGACAGGCATGGGACTGTGTGATGGTTGGCAGTGAAAGGTGGTGATAGCAGGGTATGCCTATACATTATTTCATTTGTGTGGATTTAGGACACTGCTTAGTGCACAGTAAATTCAAGTCTTGCTTTTTAAAAAATGTCGCCCCCCCTAGGGGGGGCACGGTCAAGATGGCGGACTAAGCCCACGTCTCCTTCTATCCCTCTGGAAACCAAGACCTGAACTGACAAGCAAACAGAGCCTTCTGATCACCTGATCAGCCTCAGGACACGGCACAGAGCTGTTAATTGGGACTTCATACCACTCAGCGAAAAACCTCTCTTTCGCTAATTCCTGCTCCTGGCTAGCCCTGGCTCTCATGGACGGAAGGTAGATGCACCAGTTTGACTTTTTTTGCCTCTGTCTTGGCTGGTGGGCGGAGCTGGGTTTTGCCTGGCGGCTGGACTCAAGACACGCTGCTGGAGGGATAGGCAGGCAAAATTCCCATATTCTGAGAGCCAGGCTCGGGACGCTATTAATCTAGCCACTTTGAGCCTTTTGTTTTGTAGCTGCCTCAGCGGGGTTTCTGCGGAGCTTCGCAGTCAGTGTGCGGCATGCCATGTTGGTACTGAGATTTTAGCGGGACCTCGTTCTTAGCCTGGGAACCAGTGCCTGCAAATGGGACAGTGCTTCTCTGACAGAAAAGTAGTGATTTTGCACAGTGCTGCCCACGTTGGGGGCCCTGCAACAGAAGCAGAGGAATCACTACCTCTCGGCACCTTTAGCCCGTCTGCTACCTGTGAGGAAGACGCCATCTTGGGTACTGTGGCCACAGCTGGACCTAATTATAGCTTGGGAGCCAGAGCCTGCTCACAGGAGAGTGCTTTTCTATCACAAAACCAGTACTCGACGCAGCATTGTCTAAGGCTAGGCCCTGTCAGCAGAGGCCAACAGGGCAGTAGCATTGCTGTATTCTGAACTAGTTTGTTATCATCTGGGGTTGGATACAGTGGTGCTTACTTTGTCAGATGAGAAGAGGGACCCCTACACCTGAAAACCTAACTGACTTGTGAACTGGTCAGATACCTTTTGTTTTACATTTGAAGACAGCCTAGAGAAACATTTGCAATCCATCTTCACAGTACCTCTTCCAGCCTCTATATACTCACATGGGACCCAAAAAGCAACAGACAATTGTGGCATGCAAGCAATCACTCATGGCTTCAGAAGGCTCCCAAACAAAGCAACCAAGGAGTTTTCCAGATGAAGAAACTTTTATGAAAGCATCAGGAAGTGAATACAAATTGATTATATACAGAGCCCTTCTAGACCTTATACAAAATGCAGCAGAACAAAATGAAAAATTAAGCAAGTTGTCTGATCTGATGGAACACCAGTACTCTGAAATCCAACAGATCAAGAAGAAAATCAAAGACATAGAAACTTCCATGCAAAGCCAAGAAAAAGGAATGGAACAAATGGAAAAAAGAATTTCTAACTTGGAGCTACTGATGCCAGCGTCTATGAGCAGAAATTAGAAAAAAGAAACAAGAAAAAGGAAGAAACATTAAGAAGCATGTGGGACTCTATTAAGAGGAACAACCTTTGATTAATTGGAGTCCCTGAACAGGATGAGACATCTGAGAACACAGAGAGTGTCGTTGCTGAGCTGCTAACAGAAAGCTTCCCGGAAATCATGAAGGAAGAGAATATAGACATCTCAGATGCATATCGTACGTCACTCAAAACAGATCTCCAAAGAAAGACTCCAAGACATATTATAATTAAGCTTAACAAAATGAAACATAAGCAGCAACTCTTAAAGGCAGCAAGACTCAAGGCAAAGCTAACATTCAGAGGGAAACCCTGTAGGCTCTCGTCACATTTCTCAGCAGAAACCATGCTGCCACAGAGACAGTCGCACGACACCTTCAAAGTCTTGAAGGACAAGAACTTCCAACCAAGAATTATATATCCTGCAAAACTATCTTTCAAATATGACAATGAAATTAAGACATTCCCAGATAAACAGAAACTCAGACTTTGTAAAAACCAAACCCAAACTACAAGAAATACTGAAAGAAGTTCTTGGCTCTGGCTTAGAAGAACGAAACCACTAACTTTATATTTTAGAACGACACACTATTCAATACTCTACTCATTTAGGGAAGGCTCCAAAGTAAATCACAGCTTTGATACGGAAAGAAGCAATCCAGTGATCATCATGAAAACTAGTGTCATCATAATAAAAAGAGGGATGTACTACAGTTCTTACAGTCCTTCCAGATGGAGAGGAAGATGACAAGACTGGTTGTAATTAAAATTGGGTTTATAAATAGTTCATTAAGGGGGTTCATAGGGGCAGCTATAAAGCAGAACAAAGATGTATCATACCATTTCAAGAAATCTAACACACGAGTCTCAACAACTATAAAACCAGCCCTGAAAAAGCTGAAAAATCAACTCACAAAAAAGAGTGTCCCAGAACAGACTAATAAGAACAACAGAGAAAACATCAACATAAAAATAAACATATCACAATGGCAGCACTGAACACATACCTATCAATAATTACATTGAATGTGAATGGACTGAACGCTCCAGTAAAGAGACACCGAGTGTGATCCTGGATCAAAAGACACGACCCATCCATATGTTCTCTACAAGAACCTCACTTGAGACCTAAAGACAGGAACAAACTGAAAATTAAAGGATGGAAGACTATATATCAAGCTAACAATGAACAAAGAAGAGCAGGGGTGGCAATTCTAATCTCAGACAAAATCAATTTTCATGTCAAATCCACCATTGTGGACAAAGACGGACACTATTTATTGCTGAAAGATTCAGTACACATGCAAGACTTAACTATATTAAATATTTATGCACCTAATGTCAGAGCACCTAAATACATCAAAGAAACACTGACTACGCTCAAAAGAGAGTTGGATGACTCCACAATAGTGGGAGACTTTAACACTCCACTCTCACTACTAGACAGATCATCTAGAAAAAAGCTCAGTAAAGATACAGAAGACCTCATTGACACAATAAACCAACTAAACCTCATTGATATATACAGAACTTTCCACCCATCAGCAGACAACTACACCTTCTTCTCCAGTGCACATGGAACATTCTCCAGAATTGACCACATGATAGGCCATAATGCAATGCTCAACAATTACTGAATTACTGCAAAGCATCTTCTCAGATCGTAAAGCCATAAAAGTTGAAATCAATAGCAGAAAAAACAGAAAGTGGAACTCTTGGAAACTGAATAATATCTTGCTCAAAAAAACATGGGTTATAGAGGAAATCAAGGATGAATTAAAGAAATTCATGGATTCCAATGAGAACGAAAACACTTCCTACCAGAACCTATGGGATATAGCCAAAGCAGTGCTCAGAGGTCTATTTATCTCCATAAATGCACACATCTGGAAGGAAGAAAGAAATCAAATCAACGAACTAACTCTACAGCTTGAACAAGTAGAAAGAGAACAACAGAGGAAACCCTCGGGCACCGGAAGAAAGGAGATCATAAAGATTAGAGCAGAGGTAAATGAATTAGAGAATAGAAAAACAATTGAAAAAACTGAAAAGACCAAAAGCTGGTTTTTTCAAAAGATCAACAAAATTGATAAACCACTGGCTAAACTTACTAAAGAAAAGCAGGAAATGAAACAAATAACCCAAATTAGAAATGAGAGGGGAGTTGTCACCACAGATGCAACAGAAATCAAAAATATCAAAACAGAATACTATGAAAGACAGTACTCTAAGAAATTTGAAAACCTAGGGGAAATGGACAAATTCCTCGCCTCATACCACCTACCCAAATTGTCACAACGTGAAGCAGAACAACTTAATAAACCCATCACAAAGGAAGAGATTGAAAAGGTCATCAAAACACTGCCAACCAAAAAAAGTCCAGGCCCAGATGGCTTCACAGCAGAATTCTACCCAGCAATTAGAGAAGAGTTATCCCCAATACTACTGAGACTATTTCACAGTATAGAAAGGGATGGAGTACTCCCAAACTCATCCTATGAAGCCAGCATAACCCTGATACCTAAGCCAGGGAAAGATCCAACAAAGACACAGAACTACAGACCAATATCACTCATGAACCTAGATGCAAAGATCTTCAACAGAATTCTTGCCAATAGAATACAACAACATATCAAGAAATTAATCCATCATGACCAAGTGGGATTCATACCAGGGATACAAGCCTGGTTCAACATCAGGAAAACAATTAATGTGATTAACCACATAAATAACACAAAAGACAAGGATCACCTGATTTTGTCCATTGATGCAGAAAAGGCATCTGATAAAGTCCAACACCCATTCGTGCTAAAAACTCTTAGCAAAATGGCGACAGATGGCAAATTCCTCAACACAATAAGGGCCTTTTATACATTGCCAATTGCCCACATCATCCTGAATGGAGAGAGACTGAAAGACTTTCCCTTGAGATCAGGAACTAGACAAGGATGCCCACTCTCACCTCTCCTATTCAACATTGTGCTAGAAGTTCTAGCCAGAGCAATCAGACAAGACCAAGAAATAAAGGGCATCTGCATCGGCAAAGAGGAAGTTAAAATCTCCGTGTTTGCAGATGACATGATTGTATATGCAGAGAACCCCAAAGAATCTATAAGTAAGCTGCTCAAACTGATAGAAGAGTTCAGCAAAGTCTCAGGATACAAGATAAACATAAGTAAATCAGTAGGATTTCTTTATACGAACAACGAGAGTGTTAAGGAGGAAATTACCAAGTCAATACCATTTATGATAGCCCCTAAGAAGATAAAGTAGGTAGGAATTAATCTAACCAGAGAAACAAACAGACCTTTACAAAGAGAAATACAAGCCCTTACTACAAGAAACTAAGAGAGACTTAGATAAATGGAAAAACCTACCCTGCTCATGGATACGAAGACTTAACATTGTGAAAATGTCTATTTTACCCAAAGCAATTTATTTATATAATGTAATCCCAATACAAGTTCCAGCATCATTTTTTAATGAGATGGAGAAACAAATCACTAATTTTGTCTGGAAACAGAAGAAGCCCCAGATAAGTAAGGCACTACTAAAGAAGAAGAACACACTGGGAGGCCTCTCATTACCTGACCTTGAACATACTACACTGCCACAGTGGTCAAAACAGCCTGGTATTGGTAGAAGAACAGACAGATGGATCAATGGAACAGAATTGAGACCCCAGAGATGACACCATCTGCCTATGAACAGTTGATATGCGACAAAGGCCCTAAGACATTAAACTGGGGTAAAAACAGTCTCTTCAACAAATGGTGCTGGCAAAATCGGATATCCATCTGCAATAAACTGAATCAAGATCCATATCTTACACCTTATACAAAAACCAACTCCAACTGGACAAAAGACCTAAATATCAAATCTAAAACGATAAAGCTCATCCAAGAAAAGGTAGGAACAACAATGGAAGTTTTAATACACAATGAGGACAGACTCCAAAATCTGTCAAAGAAACCTCAATCAACAGAAGAGCAAATAGATAAATGGGAACTATTAAGAATCACACACTTTTGCTCACCCAAAGACTTTATTAATAGAATTAAAAGAACACTCACAGAATGGGAAAAAATATTTGGCAACTCTATGTCAGACCGACACCTGATCTCCATAATCTATAAGATACTACAAAATATCAATAAGAAGAAGATCAACCATCCACTTAAGTGATGGGCAAAGGAGATGGACAGAAACTTCACTAAAGAGGAGATCCAGGCAGCCAAAAAACACATGCGGACATGTTCACAATCTTTAGTTATTAAAGAAATTCAAATCAAGACAACAATGAGATACTATCTCACCCCAACAAGATTGGCCATGATCCAGAAAACACAAAACAACAAATGCTGGAGAGGCTGTGGAGAAAGTGGAACCCTCCTACACTGTTGGTTAGGGTTCCAAAATGGTCCAGCCTCTTTGGAAGGCAATCTGGCGCTTCCTTAAAAAAATGGATATCGATATACCATTTGACCCAGTCATTCCACTACTTGGAATATATCCTAGAGAATCAAAGCCTTTCACACCAATGGACACATGCACCAGAAGTTTACCGCAGCAGAGTCCACGACAGCAAAAAGATGGAATCAACCCAGATGCCCAACAATAGAAGAATGGATAGGTAAACTATGGTACATGTACTCAATGGAGCACTATGCAATGATAAAGAATAACAATGATTCCAGGAAACATCCCCTAACCTCGTTTCAACTGGAAGACATTATGTTGAGTGAAAGTAGTCAGCGACAAAGGGACAAATACTGTATGAGACCTCTAGGATAAGATCCCCAAAACAGATTTTTGTATAGAAGAAAAGACTCTTTGACAGCTGCAAGGGAGGGAAGGGAGGGAGGACCAGAATGGGAGGATTTAGATTAGATAGTTGCTAAAAATCTAGTAGGGAGAAAGCAGTGACAGCACACATTAGAAACAAGAACAACATTAAGTGGACTTCAGCATAACTTGAGTACTCCTTCCATCTTAACTCAATACTGTAAGGATAGAGTAGCTGGGGTGGGGGGCAGGGGACGATGCTCTTAGGCAAATTCCAGGCCAATTGGCACAACTAGCGTTTTGCTAAGAGAGCTCTCTGCACCCCACATTGGTGAGTGGCGTCTGGGGTCTTAAAAGCTGCCAAGCTGCCATCCGAGGACACAGCAAATGGTCCCAAGTCAGCAGGAACGGATGCTCACTGAAGACCAAAATGACATGCGGTAAAGACAACTGAGAAGACAGAGAGACCCACAAGAGTGGGTGCCTACATTGACTTTGGACCAGAAGAACCGGATGGTGCCCGGCCACCACCAGTGATAGCCATGATGGAGCTCACAGAGAGTAGTTTCACTGGCAACACAAGAATCAAAAGGGGTACATCATGAGATCTCCACTAAAAGACCTCAATTCATGGTCCAGCGGTTTTGGGGTTCCTCTGAGAGCACAGCTCCCGGCCCTGATGCTGCCCTTTCCCATAAATTATAACAAAGGTCCACTCTTTGGACAGGAATGGATTGGACTTGGCAATGCACAGTGACTATATATTGGAAGCACTTTACGGTTCTATACATCTATAGGATATCATCTTGCTGACCTCTGGCTGGAGGAAGGGGAGTGGACGGAGAGGAGGGGAAAGGAGGCTGTTGGGAGGATCAGACATGTATGGAGCAGACAGGAACAGTGTGCAGTCACCGGACAGGGAGAGCAGTGGAAGCTGCATATAGGTGGGCATGTAACTTTATACGTGAATGTACATTTTCACTCAGTTATGTTAAATAAAATTAAAAAAAAATGTTGCCCCCCTCGATATTTTCAATCTGAAGTTGGTCAAGCTAGATTTCCCAGCTGCCCAGCTACAAACAGCGATAACAATCTAAGGAATTGTTAAATAACTCAAAAACCTTGAGGGAGACAGGCCCTGGAGTTGTTTTCCATCCATTATGTTTAACTACGATCCCTTACAGCTGTTATTTTTGCAGGTAACAAACAACCTGTTCTGGAAACCACCTGCTCTAAAAGCTTGACCAAGTGGGGAAGAGAAATGAATTGTCACACATGAAGATGGGGTCTGGGTGCAGACACACCCCGTAATAAGTTCTGATGACCAACCAGAAGCCTCACTGGCCAAAACCACAGCGAGACTTGTTTGTGTGCATAGTCCCTCGGAAAGAGCAAAGGACCTGACCACAAAACCAAATAAGCAAAGGCTGAAATTGGTTGAGTGCCAAAACTTCTGCATGCCTACTGGCCTTAATAAACCCTACCCTGACCTTATCCAGGACTTGAGCCACATGGGTTGCATCCATCTGTGCACTGAGCCTGCTGTGCAGTCCTCTCCCAATAAAGATAATTCTCTTCAAGCATTTCTTGTGCCTACTATCTCCTTGAACCTTCCAGCTGAATTCATTCTCTGTGACTAGCAAGAACTCTCATGAGTTGTGGGAAAAAAATTCCAACAGTTGAATCCGCAGAAATTCACAGGCAGACGAGCCAACTGTAATTAAGACTTCCAACTATTTATGAGTCCTGCAAGTCAGATTCTGAAACTGCCATCCATGAATCATGTATTTTAAACCCTAGGACAAATAATTAAAATTCAGTAAATTTTAATTTTCCAAATGTTTTTATATTTCTCAGAGGTATCCAAAACCCAACGCCATCGAGTCAAATTCGACACACAACAACCGTACAGACCCAGGACTGCCCCGGAGAGTTTCCAAGGAGCGCCTGGTAGATTTGAACTCTGACCATCTGGTTAGCAGACGTAGCAGTTAACCACTATGCCACCAGGGTTTCGTCAGAGGCATCAGTCATAAAAACATGGTCTGACAATCTGGTTCCCCTAAATGAATTACCTGCTCACGTTGTGAGGTAGCAATGAGACACCGTATGACTGTCTGTGGTGATGACAGTCACATTTAATAAGCATTCACTCTTCACACTAAGAGTGTCAATAACAAAAAGGGTTAGAACAGTCAACATTAACTATTAACATATTCATAGTATTTTATACAGCCTGATTTCAGCTTTACCAAAAAAAGCTAAATTTATTCCGAAAGTATGTTTCATGCAGCAGCTATTAACAACTTCCAACTCGATCTCTAGGAATAATTCGCAGTTCTGAACCATGCTTTAGAAAAACATTTCCTAAACAAAGAGATAAAAAATAAAGTTAGGTATATAAAATACTGTAAGTTATCGCATTAACCATACAAAAAAGTTATCTCATTAACCATACAAAAAACAAAGTACTGAAAATACATACAAAAGTACAAACAGCATTAGAACTAAATTTCATGCTTTTTCTTGTTCCTTTCCTATCTTCAGGAAACCCTGGTGGTGTACTGGTTAAGAGCTAAGGCTGCTAACCAAAACGTCTGCATTCAAATCTACCATGAGCTCCTTGGAAACTGCAGCAGTTTTTCTCTGTGCTATAAATTTTCCACCTTTTCTGTGAAAAGTACTGCAATGAACTCCAGTTGCAGGTTTCTGTTTGAGTTCCTTTCACTTCTTCTGGGTATATTCCTAGGATTGGGACTGCTGGGTCATATAGTAATTCTACGTTCAGCTGTTTGAGGAATCATCAAACTGTTTTCTAGTGGCTTTAACAATTTACAGAAACCCTGGTGGTATAGTGGTTAAGTGCTATGGCTACTAACCAAAGGGTCAGAAGTTTGAATCCACCAGGTGCTCCCTGGATACTCTGTGAGACAGTTCTCCTCTGTTGTATAATCCCTATGAGTCGGAATCAACTTGACAGCAGTGGAGTTTTTTTTTGGTACCAATTTACACTACCACTATCAATGGATGAGAGCTCCAACTTCTCCATACCTTGCCAATATCTACTGTTTTCCTTTTTTAAAAAACATCGTCATTGTCACTCTATGATGAGCGCAAGGTGCTATCTCATTGTGGGTTGGCATCCCCCAATGGTTAATGAGGAAATCCTGGTGCCACAGTGGTTAGTAGTTAAGTTTGCTAAGCAAAAGGTCAGCAGTTCAAATCTGCCAGGTAATCCTTGGAAACTCTATGGAGCAGTTTACTCTGTCCTGTGGGGTCGCCAAAAGTGAGAATTGAGAAAGCAGCAGTGGGTTTGGTTTTTTATAGCTAATGAGGAAACCGTGGCACAGTGCTACAGTTGCTAACCAAAAGGATGGCAGTTCAAATCCACCAGTTCCTCCCTGGAAACTCTATGGGGCAGTTCTACTGTGCCCTACAGGGTCACTATGAGTTGGAATCAACTTGACTGCAGTTGAGTTTCGTTTTTTTTTTTTTTCAATCACTACATTTAAAGACATTCACATAGTAAGTGGCCAATTTTCAGGAAATAATTTTTTAATTTAATAAAAATTATATGCTTAAAACTATGGTTATATGTTTAAATTATATGCTTAAAACTATACACTTAAAACTAATCATAAAATTCACAATTTTAAATCCTTTATCTTCCATATGGCTGAATTTCAATCAGAAAGTCTATGAAGACAATTTAATTTTGTTTTAATATAAAGCGCTTTAATACACAATGATTTAAAAACAGCAACTGCTTAACATTAAGTTTAGTATATTACAGAAGCTTAATTTCAAAATATCTCAAATGCCTTGTAAACCAACATATCCTGCCTAATTATTACATCAATATATCAATCTGTGTTTTGTTAACAGATCAAAGCTCTGAAAACAGATCAAGTCGTCTCTCTGAAATTTAAATGACTGTACTACTTCAAAATAACAGCTAATACTTACCAAATGCTTACTATGGAGAAGGTAACCTTTCAAGCACTTTACACACACTACATCACAACTATTATTCTCAAAACAGAACAATCTTACCACTAGACTTTTTACATGTATTATGTATCTTTAATGCTTACAACATTTTTAGTCACATTTTCTGTTACCTGAAGCCAAAGTAGACATTGTCACTAGGTACAATGGAGTCTATTCTGACTCACAGCGACTTAATACATAACAGAACAAAACACTATCAGTTCTGTGCCATCCTCACAATCACGATGTTTGAGCTCATTTTTGCAGACATACAGGTAAAAAAATACTGACTACCTGCTAAAAATGACTAATACCTTAAGAGTATCTCAAGTCTAATTACAGTAAATAACATATTTGATATTAACTAACAGAGCCCCATCTACACTGTCATGAGTCTTCAAGTAAGATACTCACCAGCAGTCTGTGCAGGATTTATTCCTATTCCATCTAGAAAGTAAGTTAAAAATCACCTAAGTTATTTATAAAGCTAAAATGGTTTAATACTAACAAGAAGAGATTTGACAAACTAGTGACAAGACATGGAACAAAGCTATACAATTTAAATACAAGAACAGGTAAATTATCTTTCAGGTAAGTTAACTGTTTGAAACCTGTTACTAACATGAATGTACACACATTACTGGATAAGATGAGAGCATCTGTCATACAATGATTCTTGTATGTTCTACAATACAGTTTTCAATCCTACTATGCCTCATATAGTAAAAAAAAGTTTTCTCATTTTTCCTAAAAGGCTAAAAGCACCTTAGAGACATCATTGCTCATTTCCATATTTAGCTGGAGAGCCTACACAGTCATTTACCTCTGTTCATCAACAGTTAAAAGTTTACAAAACACTTTCATTTGGGAATCCAAACTTTTACACAAAGTACGCCAGGTATCTTCTAAACAGAAACACTTCAATGTGTCAGCATGAAGAATCTCTTAGAGTGATAAATCCTGTCATATCTATGTTAAATCATGATACTTCACAACAAACTCATCTCTGTCTATCTGAACTGCACAAGTACCAGTCACCAGGACCCATTATTTTGTATTCTTGAAAAATAATTAAGTACTCTTACAATCTTTACTTCTAACCTCTTTAACTTTACATTTCCATTATTTTCTCACAAGGTTAGTTGAGTGTACTTAGTTACTATCAGTATTCTAAGACACCTAGACTTTAAGTTATAAATGTAACTGAATAAAATCCTCATTATTACAAGTCTGTAAGAACCAGTTTTCTTACCAAGAAATAGCAAGGTGCAGCAAAGGCACATTACTGTGTAATTTTCTAATATCATAAGTTTTTAGCAGTAAAGCTTTACTTAAAAAAACAAACAAAAACTTGTTAAATAAAATAGGTACTTATTTTCCGTAGAGTAGTAATGTGGTACACAGTTTTAAAGACACGTTATGAAAGTATTATGCTATACTAAAAGCTCAAACAGATAAGACCTAAATACGGATAATAGCATGGACTTAATGTTTATAATGTTATATAATCATTAATGTTGCTATAAACTTGGGGCTTTTTGTATTTAAGCCAATTTTAACTAATTTGGTTCCTTTTAAAAATTTTCTATAGTTCTGAGGAATAAAATAATTTCAAGTAAATTCTTACCATTTGTAATAATTGCACTTGTTGCTGCAGGAACTTTAAACTAAAGGAGAGAAAAAGTAACAAAAAATTATGTGTGTGTGTATATATATATATACACATATATACAACCATAAAAGCTGGTTTGCAAAGATGAGATGCATACAATCAACTCCATAATTCTAAAATGTGATGTATTATTTTAGGATAATGTAATTTGCTTTATCTTTCAAGAATATTGTCCTCTCAGTACTGCATTTCATTGTACTTGTGACAGCACTGATTTTAAGATGTGTCTTTTGTTGTGTAATACCAAATAAGAAAAACTGTCCAGTAATCTATGACCCCATCACTGCTTACTTTTTCAGAATTAAACATGTCATTTTCATTACATATCACCTTCTTGAATACGCAATATAAGCAAAATATACTGATTCAAATACTCCTAAAATTTCCTCATAGAAATAACTAGTTCTAAACAGCTCTCCTGTATTTAATAGAAGGTGACAAGGAAGGACTTTCAAGAAATAACCAAGGCTCACATTCATTCCTATAACACTTCTTAGAAATTGCTGATTTAAATCTAGAACTGTAGTAATTTGGTTATACTACTAGGAAATAACTAAGTTTATTTAGATGAAGGTGATCACCATTAGACAATTACAGGAGTGTCACACAGCCAGCAGTAAGGGTCCACTGACATGTGACACATCATTCCAAAGTCGTAAAATGATGAGCTTCTGAAACAATGAAATACAGTACTGAACTTACTGGTAGCCAGAAGACTGAATCTTACTGTTTTTGAAGCCAGTAGTTGCTAAAGTATGTTCATAGTTCATTCCTTTAGCCAACAATATTTTATCGAGCTCCTCTGCAGTTTGGACTAATCTTACAAGTACTATAGTTTTGTGGTCAAATGTCTACAAAGTACTTGGTTAAATCAGTAGTCTTCTCAAAGTCCTTTAATATGCTGCTAATAGGTCCCTGCACTCAACTGTTAATTTCAGGTTTGGTGGTTCAAACTCATCCGGCAGCACTATGATACAAACACCTTATGATCAGCTTCTGTAAAAATCACTGCCAAGAAAACCTATGAGTTAGAAATGACAGCAATGGGTCTGGTTTAGATTTTATGGCTTACATAATTCCACAAAGGAAATAGTATATAAAGTGTTCATGACATTTTTTGTCCACTAACCCCATTTTTCAGACTTTTTTCCCTCATCATTTTATTAGGAAAAACACTTTGGAGTATTATAAATTTAACAGTGACATATATCTAGTTTCAAAAAAAAAAAAACCCGCAAGCTTATTTATGTTATTAATTGAAGAATCAAATTTTTTTAAAGTAAGAATTTACTGTGCATTACAACTATTTCTTGCTACAGAATTATCTACGCAATTAAAAAATAACTTCCCTCTAAACATAGTACAATCTTAATTGTAAAGGTCCTTTCAAAGATTTAAAACATGTAAATAATAAACCTATTTTAAGATAACCTTAAAGTGTACTTTATTTAAAAAAATGAATTTGTGTTACAATGCTCAAAACTTTATCGAACATCCAAATTATAAGACACTTTAGATTTTTGAAATTTGAATCCTGCAGTCTGTAGCTATCCTATTATCATTCTTAAACTGTGTCCATTTTAAGATGAACTATTTTCTTAATCATACCCATGTAATGGTAAAAAATTTTATGAACATTCCCCTTTTTCAAAATGTAGAATCAATGCCTGAACTGAAATTTAAGGATCACTAGTAATATAAAACACAGTAACTACTTTTGTTTTACACTATGATGCACTTCTTATACATCTTACTAGGTGGCTAAGTACATTTTACACCCATCAGTGTTCATTTACTTATTTCAGCAGACCCTATAAATCCACAATTCAGCATGTTACAAGGCTTTTCTCAGGTTCTGATAGTTAATTACTTAAATAAATCCCCAGTTGTATGTTTTGGAATTTATTTATTAAGTGAATTTTACCAGGAATTTTAAATACACAAACCCTTAGTGCTTCAACTTTTATTCTCAGCAAAAGACTCTACAACGTTATCTTGTGAAAAGCCTTCCCAACAGCTGCTTGAATATTGTCTTTTCTCAATCTGTCACAGTCATGAGTCACATTAACCACAGGATACACTGACATTTTAACTGATGTCTTTGTGTGAAGTTTTTTAGTTTTCTTTCTATAGCATATTAATTAGTATCTTCTTATGCTGTAACTAGAAGCCCGAGACCACAATGCCTTTGCCTTACAGAAGACAGCCAATAAAATAACTATGAAATATACATCATAGCTTATCACATCTACTTCTTACATCTGGAAATTCTGTGATTTGTTATGTCACAGACCGAGATTACTTCTTCCAAGTGATCTAGCTAGCAAAAAGATAATGCTGTATTCAGATGTGTTTCTCATCTCTTTTCACATATTTTTTTGAACAAAAAATAGATCAACTACAAAACACAGACTATCTTTTTCAGTTAAATTATGAATGAGTGGTGTCATCTGCAGTACCTGATAACGATTTACAAGGAGCTGTGAAGAGTGACGGCTGACTTCCCATTAATTACTTCAGCACAGGTTGGGATTATGAGTTGAGCTGCTTTTTCAATTTAATTTTAAAATTATTTTTCTGACTATAAACTTTTCTGAAGATTTGGGACCAAAGAAATTTGGATCAGGGTTACTTTGTACTTGTATAGCGCTTTTAATTTTTTATCATTATTATTTTTACAACCACTTAATCAGACAGATGGAATAAGCATTAACTATTCTCATAGGTTTTTTTTTTTTAAAAAAAATGGGTAATTACAGAGGACAGAAAGACCCACATGAGTGGGTGTCTACATTAACTCATGACCAGAAGAACCGAATGGTACCCGGCCACCACCAGAATTAGCCACAATGGAGCTCACTAAGTTGAGTCTCACTGGCAACACAAGAAGGAAAAGAGGTGCACCCTGATGGTGACACAACTGATGGTCCAGGGGCTTTGGGGCTCTCCTGAGAGCACAACTCCTGGCCTTGATGCTGTCCCTGCCCATAAATCATAATGAAAGTCCACTCTTTGGACAGGAATGGACTGGACTTGGAGACACAGAGTGACCATATCTTGGGTGCACTTTATGGTTCTATGCATCTATAGGATATCATCCTGCTGACCTCTTGCTGGAGGAAGGGGAATGGGTGGAGAGGAGGGGAAAGAAGACTGTTGGGAGGATGGGACATGTATGGAGCAGAGGAAGAGTGTACTGTCACTGGGCAGGGAGAGCAGTAGAAGCTACATATAGCTGAGCATGCAAGTTTATACAGGAATGTACATTTTCGTTCAATCATAATGAAAAACAAGAGGAAAAAAAATTGGGGTAATTAAGAAATTGAGGGACCTGCCCTATGTCACATAGCTAAATAATGATACAATTGTGCCTTTTCTACCAGATCAAACTACTCTTCCAATTATCATGTCAAAATAGCTGTTTTATGTTTCAGATAATAATTCTGGATGTAAAAATTTTATTTCTCAAAAACAGAAAACCCAAACACATTTTAAGAAACTAGACACTTCTGAAAACATCAGGTTTTACTGAGCATTTTACCACTGGTTCATTGTATTTAAAATTAGAAACAATTATCAAGATTTAAAAAAAATTTTAAAACCTTGTAATTCCAGAATCAAAACTAGTGAAAATATAAGATTCAGAGCATGGTGTGATATAATGTCTTTTACCAAAAATTAAAATATCAGTGGTATCTTTTCAATTTCAATACAATTTCTTCTTTTACCTTTCATTCTCTTTCTATGTATAAACAACTCTTCATTTTTTAATGGCCTAAATTAAAACCAAAACCATTGCAGTTGAGTTGACTCCAACTCATGATGACCCCATATGTTACAGAGCAAAATTTCTCATAGGATTTTCCTAGCCATAATCTTGACAGCAGCAGACTACCAGGTCTTTCTTTCATGGTACCACTTGGTGGATTCGAGCTGCCAACCTTTACATTACTTGCTGAAAGCAAACTGTTTGCACCACCAGGGACCTGTGAAAGTATAAATCTAATGATTGATTACACCATGTGGAAATGGGAGTCAAAGTATATCACAATATAATGACTTTTGATACATACTGTCTAACTGCATTACACAACGGTTGTTCCAATCAATTCCCATACTTACTTCTTCTGCAGCAAACTTTAAGACTGCTGTGAAAGGTGTATTTTCAGGAACACTGAGTCTGCAAGAAGAATTAAAAAGAACCCCCAAAAGCAAAGTTTTCTTTTTGTTTTACTTTTTACTCCTTTGTTTCTTATTTCAGCAAACCTGGACAAAGCTGTCTCTTCAGTATGCAAGTTGGGTATTTTTATTTTACATTATACTACTTATTCACTCTATATACAGGGGGGTGGGGTGGGGAGAAAGCCTTGTAGCTGAGTTTCTTCCCCCAACTTGAAAAATAACACATATGGTTGTAGACTTCTACTTTTAAAAGCTTTGAAACAAACAGGTCTTCCTTGTGTTTGTTTCCAGGATGGATTTCAAAAAGCGTATCTCCCCTCCTCTACTTTACATCTTTCAGAACAAGTACTAGAAATGTTACTATTTTCATAAGCAAAGGCTACCAGGGAAACATCTCACCTGTTACGGCTATAGATTCAAGTCTGAAACAGGAAACCAAGTGAACAAACAATAACCATGCTCACTAGGGCATAACGCTAAAAATGAGGTGATTGTTCTATTTTTTACATCATCATCTGAAAAACTATTTTGTACAATCAGAAATATTGTTTTGGACAAGCATGCAAGATTTTGCTAACTGACATGCAGTTACATTAAAGACTGTTGATAAACTTAGATTTTTTTTCTTTTCTATGATTTTACCCCAGGGTCAATCTGTATTAAAAAACTTAAAAAAAACAAAAAACAAAAAACAAAAAACACTGCCATTGTACCATAAGGAAACACTACAGACACAGGACACATTAAGAGATTTAAAAAAAAAAAAAATTTATAATGTAAAATAAATTATGATTAAAGAAAGAAAATCAGGTTCTCTTTCAAACTAGGTGAGAAACTGGAAAATCATCTTCTCTCTTCGAATTGCTCCTATCCACATTATTCTTTAAGGTCTTAATACCAAGCATCATTATGAAGCATTCTTGTGCTTATAACCACGTTTTTTCAGTTAGTTTACAGACCTCTAGGTTAGCTATGAGTCAGACCTGACTCAACAGCACTGGATTTGGGGTTAAATGTAAGAATCTTAATCTGCTGTGGCACATATATACTTTCAGTCAAAGAAGGGTGAATAGATTCTTCTCTGTTCTCAAACTGACCATACAAAAAGAAAAAGAGTAAAAAAGGATACCAATTTTTCTTTCTTTTCTTTTTTTGGAAAGGCCAAGAGAGAATAAAAATGCAATCCTAAAGTACAGTCATTTCTTTAGAAATTACCTAGTAAATTGGTGATATGGCAACTTAAAAACAGGAAATGAATAGTACTTTGCAGGTATTTCTAGAACATATTCATAGTTCAAAATCCAAGAGTTTTTTTTTCCTAAAGTTGTGCTTCCTGAAACAGTACTTCTAAAACCTAAGGGTTTCAAGTCACTTTACAACTGGAATATTAGACCTCTTAATGCAGTATATTAATTCAATGCCATACTGATATGTATTAAAATAAATTCAAAAAAAGACAGTAAAATATACATGAAAATGTGTATGTGTTCTAATTGGCAGAAAATGAGAGACTGCAAGTAAGTGCAATTCTGTGGTGCTTGTCTCTATGTGAAGCTGTTGTGCTTGCCAGTCAATATCATTTTGTAAAACTGGCACTTGTGTCATATTGGCATTTTGAAAAGCAAATAGGAACTCTACTGTAAAGAGAATATTTAAAGTAAATTAGCATCATTTATACTTTGTTAGAAATATTCCATATAAACAGAGCTACAACATACCTTGAAAAGTGTTATTATAAGGTCTGACAATAAGTACACAAACTTAATTGTTCTAAGTGCTACATACCTCATTGCTAAGTATCACTATGGTCACCTTCAAAGTACTCCCCTTTGGAAGCTATACACAGATGCTAGCACTTAGTCCACCCTTCAGAGAGTATTTGGAACACTTTCTGGAATGGCCATTGTACACGACGGCATGGTAGCAAGTATGTGAACTTAACTGTGTAGTTGTCCATGAGTTACTTTTTATTCAAGAAATAACTCCACTGGAACACCCTCCCTTCTCACTTGTGTGGCCCCCAGTGACTTTTTTCTTTACCCAAAAGTAAATGGCACTTGGCTGGCTTGGCTAAAAATAAACGAAATATTGAAAGGAAGACATTTTGATGACATTCAGGACACCAAGGGTAATATGACGATAGTTCCGATGGCCATTTCAAACAGTGTTTCAAAATTGCTTTGAAAGGTCGACTAGGTATTGGCATCAGTGCACAGCTTCCCACGGGGAGTGCTCTGAAGGTAACTGTAGTGATATTCAGCAACTATGTGTTTAGCACCTTTTGTAGGATGAATTCTTCAACTCAACTGTCAGTCCATATAAAGATTAAAAAGTGCTACAGAAAACAGAAGTAGGGAGATATTAAACTCTAGACAATTACAAAAGACTTCATAGATGTGAATTCTGGATTACTAAAGGACATTGTTTCTCAAGAAGTGGTGGTCATGACATTGCATTTCAAGCATAGAAAAGACCAGGTACAAAGCAGGGTGTACTCAAAGGGCTTGTTAGTCTGGGAATGGTATGGCTAAAGCTTCAGTTAAGTGGTGGTGGTAGGGGGAGAATGAAGATGAAGTGGTGGGAAATAAAACTGGAGTGTAAGATGAAGTTAGGTGGAAAGAGAGTCAAAGTGTTTTAATACATCCTGTATATAAATGAGAATTTTTAATTTCAGCATTTCTGTAATTTAGTGAATACGACCACTACCAACAACAAATAATAAAAACTACAAGGCTTCCCAAAATAAATTCTGAACTATCTGAGACAGCTTACTGTTCAGAACTTAACTACTAATTATGGTTAACTCAAGGGAAGTTTCTCTATCAAAGCTGCTCTGCCTCCTTGGCAAGTAAAAAGTGACTTGAAAAAAATTAAAGCATGACGTTTTGCAAATCTAGCTAATTTAACTAGTACCCAAGTTACTATTTCTTTGAATAGGAAATATAGTCTAACTATACTTACACACGAGTCGGATCCAACTCAACGGCACTTGGCTTGGCTGGCTATATTTACACACATGCACGTTAATGTTTATACACAGATGTTAAGTGACATATAAAATAGCCACACATATACTAAACAGTACGTGTTGTTCCTGTCAGGTGCTGTCAAACTGATTCCAACTCATAGTGATGCTACATACTGTAAAACCAAAAACCTGCCAGGTCCTACACCTGCTCACAATCATTTTTATGCTTCAACCCATTGTTGCATTCACTGTGTCAACCTATTTTTTTTGAGGGTCTTCCTCTTTTCCACTGACCCTCTACTTTATCAAACATGACATTCTTCTCCAGGGACTGATCCTTCCTGACAAGGAGTCTAAAATACATGTAAGATGTAGTCTAACCAGAGTCCTTGCCTCTAGAGAGCATTCTGGTTATACTTTTTCCAAAACCAATTTGCTGGTTCTTTGGATAGTCCATGGTATATTCGAAAGATGTATATACCTACTAAATTAATTTGATCATCACATATTAATTGAGTTGGTACAATGTTCAGGCACTATTATACTGATATGGGCTTACTACATTCTCCTCCCTCTTTCTTTCTAGAGTACATTTATACATTGATAAGAATAATCCATGATGACAATAATCAACGACAAAAGACGATTTCAACTTGAATCTTGAGAATAAAATGGGTTCCAGAGCCCAAGTGGGACAGCTGTCCTTTTTACAGGAGTAAAATCATGTTCTCACTCCAAGAAGATGGGGTAAGAAACACGGGTTTAAAAATAGAGAAAATATTTATGTATATATGTCCCACATACTTTGGACACTTTATTAAGAGGGACTCAGTCCCTGGAGAAGGATATAATTCTTGGTAAAGCAGAGGATCAGCAAAAAGGAAGAAACCTTCAACAAGACTGACTGAGTGCCTGCAACAATGGTCCCAAGCATAACAATTATAAGAACAGCGCAGGACCAGGCAATGTCTCAATTGCTGGTACAAAGAGTTACTATGAGTCAGAAGTGACTGAGTGGCATCCAACAACACACTGTGTGGGAATAAATTTATAAATATGGTGATGGACAGATCAAGGAATTTCTCTGTGATGGTTTTGGAACACAGGAAAGCAGGTGTCAGGAAGTATGGACACATTAAAAAAAAAAAAACCCTTTCAGAGGAAGAGGAAAGTGAACACACTCAGAGAAGAAAAATCCTTTCAGAGAACAAGGAGGAAAGTGAACACACTCAGAGAATTTAGTAGGTTGCTGGATTGCAATTATAAATATTACATACAATCCATGGGACTGGTTAACATAATGTGCTCTTGCAACCTCCTATTATGTATAAAAACACCACTGACTGGGTTCTGAATTGGTGTTCTGAGCCATTTTCCCCTAATGCCATGCCAACACAGACATTCTTATGATTTTTTCATCATTACATTTATAAATTTACTACCCTAGCTATAAACTTCTATTTCTTCTCCCAACAAACATGACTTTACTCTTGTAGAAAGCCAAATATCCCACTGGGCCTCTGGAAGTCATCTGTTTTATTCTTCATTCAAGCAGATGGAATTGAAGACTCCTCTGCTCCTATCATTGATTATTCTCAACAGTGTGTAAACATACTCTATAAAGAGGGACGACAGTGCAGTAGGGATTGCCAGAGTTGAGAGTGTTTGCAAGAGAGTGATTTAAAGATGAATCCTGAACTCTAAACTGAATAAGGAGTACAGACATGGTATAAGGTGTACACTGGTGGAGAACAGTAATTACAAACTAAAAAGCAGTGTGACTAATGGTTTATTAGAGGAAACACTGCTGCAGAGGAGCTGGGAAGAGAGAATGGGGTTACCCTAAGAGTGCTTGTGTGACATTTTGGAGATGGCACGATGAAGGGAGATGGCAAGGTATCTGGTCTATGATCATGCATACCTGAGATAAGGTGGAAAAGAAGACCGTCTGAAAAAGAAAACATCAAGGGGGTGGAGGGGCCTTGGAGGTAAAATATTCCATCAATGAGATCCTGAATTCACTTACACTGACAACCGCTTTTATAAGTTCACTCATGCATACAAAACTCTATTCCATTCCTGTTCTTTGCTATACTTCATCCAACTTTCAGCTGCAATAACCTCAGGAGTATTTAGTTAAAATCACAGTAAGGCCAAAATACGTACTTGGATTCCACCAAACACATCGTCTCAACTGCCAAGAACAAGAGGCCTTTCATGGTAAAACTGCCATATTTCCACATTTTTCATTTCTACTAAAAACTCCTTATTAAAGTTATGATTTGAAGGACACTGCTTTGTAACTGCCAAACGCTGAATGCACTCTCAAACAAGAACTGGAAGTCTCCATAACAGCCATATCAGGTTTCGGAACCTGGACCAGGAGGTCTCCCTAACTTTCTTCTAACAGCTGCTCAGGACCGTCACAGACCGTTCCAATCACTGACAGAGAACTGTTTAAGGATCTCAGCAGCTTGCCAGAGGCCTGTCCATACGTCCTCCCACTCCACGACACCCAAAAGAAACGTGAGTCAGCATCGCCACCAGCACAGCCGCTCTCGTCTCCACCCCACACCCTCGTGTAGGGGCAAGCTGACACGACTGGGAGCAGGCTGGGCACCCTCTTCTCGTGCCCCGTGGGAGCGGCTCGGATGGAGAGCAGGCAGGAGGCGGGGAGCTTCAGGCCGCGTCGGGTGCAGCAGTTCGGTGGCTCGGACCCTCGGCCGGCCTGGCCCATCCGCCCCAAGAGGCCCACAGCAATGCACCACTCACACTTTGTATGGCAGCCGCGGGTCCGACGTGAGCGTGATCTTAAAGGACACCTTCGACCTAAGGAGGACAACAGGAGCGAGTCAGACTCGAGTAACAGGGCCAGGAAGAAGGGTGGCTGGTCAGTAAGTACGTACATGGCGAGGTGGTAACAAGGCAAACCTCCCTCCGACTACGCCGGGTGTCTCCACTTCCTCTGCGAGCCGAAGCAGTCTGGCGCCCAGGCCACGTCTCCCTCTCTAGCGGAGGAGTTACAAAGTTGCTGTTGTTCAACAGAGTGCCTGAAAGTTGCTTCCAAATGATCATGTTCGGTGGAGGCTTCAAGTTATAAACAGCCAATAATTTTTCATTTATATCTTAGAGACTAGACTGTGTAACGCACGGAGACAGTATTTCCCAAGTACAGTTATTTGATGCAGTATTTTTAATCAGGCAACATGGTATAGACAGTCGGCACCTAGGCCCCAGCCGGCGGGTTGGGGCGGAAGCAGGACCGAGGAACGGGCGGAAGAGCGAGTTGTGGCGGAAGGCGTCCAGAGGGCGGGGACAGGGACCTGAGAGGGGCGGGGCCACGGGCGGATGCGTCCCCAAGTTGCCACGGCAACTTGGCCTCAGTCCTTCCCACTGAGTAGAATTGGAAACGTCATCTGCTTTAGTCGTATGCTTTTGCCTTTCCAGCAAGACAACCCTGCTATTCTCATATTTTTTCCTTCACGCTTTACTCTCTATTACTGGTTTCTAGTTTGTAACAGGACCAGAGTTATCACAGTAACAGATAACAGAGAGAACACTACTTGTTTTAGACACAGGCTAGGGTTGGTGAGAAAGGCAAGGTCCCTGTTCCTTTTGCGTGTTTCGGAAGCCCGACCCGTACAGGCTGGCTTGGCTGGCGACCCATACAGAGGAGATTTCAATAGTGTGTGACGTGATCTAATAGGATCAAGCACAGGACTGCAGACTGCCAAAAATCAACCACGTTTATTCAGTTTAGCAACAAATTCTGAAGCTTTTTTACGTGCTAGGCTCTATGCCAAAAGGTGCGGATCCCAAGATGAGTAGAACAAGTAGGTACCAACCCTCTAAGATCTTGTACTGAGAGAAGTACACCAAGTCCTCTATTTCCAAATTTAAACGTCTGTATTTCGAGAAGAAATGGTTCTCAGATAATGGTTGCAGTGCCCTATTGCAGACAGTAATAGGCGGAAAGGTAGGTGTTAACTTAAATGGGGGTTGGGGACCTAGTTAATCTTTAGGGTATGTGTTAGGTTCTTAAGGGAAGATAGTTAGGAGAGGACTAGAAGTAACAAGCAGTGGGTGTGCTGAAGACCAATCCCAAATTTGTGGAAATTTTGCAGCAGGCTGCACTTCTATGGTGAGATTTCCTCAAGGAGAAAATGAAGCTTTTAGTTGCAGGTAAGTTCTGTAATTTTTTGTTTTTTAATCTTTTTTAAATTGTGCTAATTGAAAGCTTACAGATCAAATTAGTGTCCCGTTCCACAGTTTGTCCATAATGTGTTCCATGACATTTGTTTCATTTCCCACAAGAAGCCAGCCACGTGCTGTGGAGTCGAGTGTGACTCATGGCTACCGGAGGGACCAGAGTAGAACTGACCCCCAGAGTATTCAAGGAGCGCCTGGTGGATTTGAACTGCCGACCTCGTGGTTAGCAGTGGTAGCACTTAACCCGCTATACCACCTTCAGAAATTGTTGCTTTTAATTACCATGATGACCAAACTATAACTTGATGTACAACAGAAGGAAAGATTGTCTGGTCCTGTGCCATCTTCACAATCGGTGCAATACTTGAGGCTATTTATTGAGACCACTGTGTATTTTTGAGCATCTTATACAGCATATGAGGCAATATTCTGTTGTGATTCATAAAGTTTTCTTTCATTTGTTAGTCTAACTATGTCTGGAAGCTCTACTGAAACATGCCTACTATGGCTGACTCTGCTGATTCTGAAATACTGGTGGCATTGTTTCCAGCATTACAGCAACACATAAGCCACCACCTAGTAACAAACTGGAATCCATGGTGCCATAGTGGTTAAGTGTGAGGATGTGCATGTTTTGAAAGAATATGAAATCCTGCTTACCCTGACCTTGCCTGTGTCTAGATACAGACTTGGCTTGAGGATGGCAAAAGCCTGGCAAAGCCCTTGAGACAAGTTTAATCTCAGTGAACTGGAAAACCAGGACGTGCTGAAAACAGCATTTACTGAGACTAGTTCAAGGACTTCCCCTCCCAACCCCCAGAATGCCTGTTCTTCTTTTGAAGTAAGGAACACTGATAAGATGCCTTTTCTCACTTTCTCAGCACAAGCTTGTTTACTTTGCTCAATAAAAGCTGGTGGGTTAAACAAACTGGTGTCAGTCTCTACTCACAGGAGACTGTCCCTTTTCTGCCCACAGCAAACTAAAAGTTTGTTGTCAGTGTGCTTTTTCAACCTCGGCCTCTCACACTCATCACACCCGTAAGTGGTATTCCATTTCTTGCCAGTCCGTGGTATCCCGTCTCACACCCATAAGTGGTGTCCCATGCTAATCACACCAACGGCTGGTGTCCCGCGTGAATGTTTGTTAAGCAAAAGGTCACCAGTTAGAATCCACCAGGTGCTCCTTGGAAGCTTTGGAGCAGTTAGTTCTACTGTGTCCTGTAGGATTGCTATGAGTTGGCATTGACTCGATAGCAGGGGGTTGGGTTAGGTAGGTTAGTAGGTTAGTAACAAAGTAGGAAACCCTGGTAGTGTAGTGGTTAAGATCTACAGGTGCTAACCAAAAGGTTGGTAGTTCAAACCCACCAGGCACTCCTTGTATATTCTATGAGATAGTTCTGTCCAGTCCTGCTGGGTCCGTATGAGTCAGCATAGACACAATGGCAACAGTTTTGTTTCTTTTTTAAATGACAGACAGACAGATGGTGGCATAGGGTAGAAGATTTCCAACATTCTCATGTCATTTGTTGTCTTTTTCACTTTTTAAAGTCTAAGTCTTTACATGTAGATAGGAAAGAAGACATAAATATTGATTACTAGATTAGGGCACAACAGTATACCTTTAAGAACAGAAAGGATGGAATTAGTGGATGTGCCTCAGATTTTTGAGAATGGAATCTTTGAGAAAGCCAATGCAGAGAAAAGTTGTGTCTCCCTAATGTCAGCAAAGAAAAGATCAGTGTGTATCCTTTCTCCACATATTTCTAAGAATACTTATCAGATATTTTTAAGCAAAATTTGTATTGTGCTATTTATAGTTTAGTTTCGGCTTATGTATACATAAAATTTATTATAGCGGTACTTTCTTTTTTAAAACGTTAATTGCCAGACACATTAGGGAATTGCTCAATGATTTGTTAATTTTGTTGGCCAAAAATACTTGTGGCCAAAATTAGCTATCTCACTGGGAAGTGACACATCTTGAATTTTGTAAATTGAGTTTGAATACTGCTTTCCCATTTTACCTAACTCTAAGACCAACCTGGGATACTTGTGAAGATAAAGATTCCTTGGCCCCATCTCAAAGCAGATGAATCAGCTCACCAGGTGATAATTCTTACTGGGCAACTGTGGGAAGCACTGATTTTGAAACTGTGATACCTGTTTTAGAATTCCTACCATAATCCTAAATAACAGTCAACTTTCAGAGCTAACAAACGTGACATAATCCAGTGTGAGAATTTTTTTCTGTTTGTTTTTTGCATATCATCTCACGTACACAGCAAAATGTGAAACACATTCTCAGGTAGGTTAATATAAGAAACTTAAAATATTCGGTTAGGAAGTTAATTCAGGTTCTACACTTGTTCTATTGACTATTAAACTAGAAAGATGAATTCCTTTGCTCCCTTAATTCTCCCAAATAACTTATTTGAAGAAATATTTCCTCATACCTAGAAAAGCAATTCTGGCTATTAGAAGTTAGATTGTCATGTCAATAGTTTCTGATAGTAAGGGATTTTAGTAAGGCTAATTTAAAGATTCAGATTAACAAACAAGCACCATGCTGAGTGCTTTTCCATACATTATCTCATTCAATCTTCATTAATGGATTTGTGTTGTATTATTATCAACATTTTGTAGGTGAGCAAATAAAGGTTCTAAGAGTTCAGGAGATTTGCCCAGAGTTGTGTTGCCAGTGAGTGCTGTTGACTTTTTTGAAAATTTATTAAAAAGAATCATCTTTTGCCCAAGAATGAATTGCTATTGGGCTTCTGGGGGTTTAAATTTGAATGTTTTTTTCTTTTGCTTTGGGTTTTTTTTGTTGTTGTTGTTATTTTTGAGATTAATGATTAACCTTATTGTCTTACTTAGTCACCTAGTGCTGCTATGACAGAAATACCACAGGTGGATATGCTTTAACAAAAGTAAATTGACTCTCTCACAGTGAGGTAGGCTGGGAGTCCACCTTCAGGGTGGTGGCTCCAGGGAAAGGTTTTCTCTCTCTGTTGGCTCCAGAGAAAGGTCCTTGTGATGCAGTCTTCCCTTGTTCTGGGAGTATCTCAGCTCCAGAACCTCAGGTTCCAAGGATGTGCTCGGCTCCTGGCACTGCTGTCTTGGTAATATGAAGTCCCATGCCTTTCTGCTCAGTTCCCTCTTATATCTCAAATGAGATCAGTTTAAGACACTGTCCAATCTTGTAGACGTCATCAGTACAACTGCAGCGACTTCCATCATATTAAATCATAGTAATAGACTTTACAGCACATAGAGAAACCCTCCTGGGTGATAGGAGGAATAAAGACAGAGTGAGCAGCCCCCACTTGTCTGTCAGTAGAGGTTTGCTTGTTGCTGTGATGCTTGAAGCTGTGCCACTGGTATTAGGTACCAGCAGGGACACCCATAGTAGACAGGTTTCAGCTGAGCTTCTAGACAAAGACAGACTAGGAAAAAGGACATGGCAGTCACTTCTGAAAAGATTTAGCCAGGGAAAACCTTATGAACAGTGGAACATTGTCAGATATGGTGCTGAAAAATGAGCTTCCCTAGGTTGGAAGGCACTCAGAAGATGGCCAGTGGAGAGCTGCCTCCTGGAAGTAGAGTCAACCTTAATAATGTGGATGGAGTTAAACCTTTGGGATCTTCATTTGCTGATATGGTGTGACTCCAAATGAGAAAGCACAGCTGCAAACATCCATTCACAATTGGAACATGGAATGCACCAAGTATGAATCTAGGACAATTGGATATCATCAAAAATGAAATGGAATGCATAAATATTGATATCGTAGGTGTTAGTGAGCTGAAATAGACTGGTATCGGCCATTTTGAATCCAAAAATCATACAATCTACTATGCTGGGAATGAAAACTTGAAGAAGAATGGTGTTGCATTCTTCATCAAAAAGAACATTTCAAGATCTGTCTTGAAGTACAATGTTGGCAGTAATAGGATAATATCCATGTGCCTAAAAGGAAGGCAAATTTACACATCAACCTCTAAGGCAAAAGATGAAGAGATTGAAGATTTTTACCAGCTTCTGCAGTCCAAAGTTGATCAAACATGCAATTAGGATGCGTTGATAATTACAGGTGACTGGAATGTAAAAGCTTCAAACAAAGAAGAAAGATCTGTAGTTGGAAAACACAGCTTTGGTGATAGAAATAATGCCAGAGATCACATGATAGAATTCTGCAAGGCTAATGACTTCTTCATTGCAAATACCTTTTTTAACCAACACAAACAGCAACTGTACACATGGACCTGACCAGAAGGATACACGGGAACCAAACTGACTAGATCTGTAGAAAAAGATGATGGAAAAGCTTCATATCAGCAGTCAGAACAAGACCAGATGCTGACAGCAACACGGATCATCAATTGCTCATGTGCAAATTCAAATAGAAACTGAAGAACATTAAAACAAGTCCACAAGGGCCAGAGTATGATCTTGAGTATATCCCTCCTGAGTTAAAAGACCATCTCAACAACAGGTTTCATGTGTTAACCACTAATGACCAAAGACCAGACAAATTGTGGAATGACATCAAAGATATCATCCATGAAGAAAACAAGAGGTCATTAAAACGACAGGACACAAAGAAAAGACCAAACTGGATGTCAGAAGAGACTCTGAAACTTACTTTCAAATGTCAAGTACCTAAAGCAAAAGGAAGGAAAAGACCTAAACAGAAGATTTCAAAGAGCAGCTAGAGAAAACAAAATAAAGATTACAATGACATGTGCAAAGAACTAGAAATGGAAAACCAGAAGGAAATAACACATTCTTCATTTCTCAAGCTGAAAGAGCTGGAAAAAAATTCAAGCCTCAAGTTGCAATAGTAAAGGATTTTGCAGGGCAAATATTAAACAACTCAGGGAGCACCAAAAGAAGATGGAAAGAAAATGTAGAGTCATTATATGAGAAACAACAGATCGATGTCCAGCCATTTAAAGCGGTAACGTATGACCAGTAACTGCTGGTACTGAAGGAAGAAGTCAAACCTGCATTGAAGGCACTGGCCAAAAAACAAGGCTCCAGAAATTGATGGAATATCAATTAGCTATTTCAACAAACAGATGCAGCACTGGAACTGCTCATTCATCTATGCCAAGAAACTTGAAAGACAGCTACCTGGTCAACTGACTGGAAGAGATCCATATTTATGCCCATTCCAAAGAAAGATGGTCCAACTGAATGCAGAAGTTACCAAACAGTATTGTTAATATCACAATCAAGTAAAATTTTGCTCAAAGTCATTTACAAGTGACTGCAGTAGTACACAGACGAGGAATTGCCAGAAATTCAAGCTAGATTCAGACAAGGATGTGGAAACAGGGATACCATTGAGGATGTCAGATGGATCTGGCCTGAAAGCAGAGAATACTGGAAAAGTGTTTACCTGTGTTTCATTTACTATGCAAAGGCATTTGACTATGTGGATCTTAACAAATTATGGCTAACATTGTGTAAAATGGGAATCCCAGAACACTTAATTGTGCTCTCCAGGAATTTGGATATGAATCAAGAGGCAGTCCTATGAACAGAACAAAAAGACATAGTGGTTTAAAGTCAGGAAAGGTGTTCATCAGGGTAGTATCTTTTCACCATACCTTTTCAATCTGTATGCTGAGCAAATAATCTGAGAAGCTAGATTCTGTGAAGAACGAGGCATCAGGATTGGAGGACAACTCATTAACAACCTGTATTATGCAGATGACACCACCTTACTTGCTGGAAGTAAAGATTTCACACATAAATAACACAAAAGACAAAGAACACCTGATTTTGTCCATTGATGCCGAAAAGGCGTTTGATAAAGTCCAACATCCATTCATGCTAAAAACTCTTAGCAAAATGGGCATAGACGGCAAATTCCTCAAGACAATAAGGACCATTTATACAAAGCCAATTGCCCACATCATCCTGAATGGAGAGAGACTGAAAGACTTTCCCTTGAGATCAGGAACTAGACAAGGATGCCCACTCTCACCTCTCCTATTCAACATTGTGCTAGAAGTTCTAGCCAGAGCAATTAGACAAGACCAAGAAATAAAGGGCATCTGCATCGGCAAAGAGGAAGTTAAAATCTCCCTGTTCGCAGATGATATGATTCTATATGAAGAGAACCCCAAGGAATCTATAAGTAAGCTACTCAAACTGATAGAAGAGTTCAGAAAAGTCTCACGATACAAGATAAACATAAGTAAATCAGTAGGATTCCTTTATACCAACAACGAGACTGTTAAGGAGGAAATTATTAAATCAATACCATTTATAATAGCCCCTAAGAAGATAAAGTACCTAGGAATTAATCTAACCAGAGAAACAACAGACTTCTACAAAGAGAACTACAAGCCCTTACTACAGGAAACTAAGAGAGACTTAGATAAATGGAAAAACCTACCCTGCTCATGGATATGAAGACTTAACATTGTGAAAATGTCTATTTTACCCAAAGCAATTTATTTATATAATGCAATCGCAATACAAGTTCCAGCATCATTTTTTAATGAGATGGAGAAACAAATCACCAATTTTGTTTGGAAAGGGAAGAAGCCCCGGATAAGTAAGGTACTACTAAAGAAGAAGAACACACTGGTAGGCCTCTCATTACCCGACCTTAGAACATACTACACTGCCACAGTGGTCAAAACAGCCTGGTAGTGGTACAAGAACAGACAGATGGATCAATGGAACAGAATCGAGACCCCAGAGATGACACCATCTGCCTATGAACAGTTGATATTCGACAAAGGCCCTAAGACATTAAACTGGGGTAAAAACAGTGTCTTCAACAAATGGTGCTGGCAAAATTGGTTATCCATCTGCGATAAACTGAATCAAGATCCATATCTTACACCTTATACAAAAACCAACTCCAACTGGATAAAAGACCTAAATATCAAACCTAAAACGATAAAGCTCATCCAAGAAAAGGTAGGAACAACAATGGAAGTTTTAATACACAATGAGGACAGACTCCAAAATCTGTCAAAGAAACCTCAATCAACAGAAGAGCAAATAGATAAATGGGAACTATTAAGAATCAAACACTTTTGCTCATCCAAAGACTTTATTAATAGAATTAAAAGAACACCCACAGAATGGGAAAAAATATTCGGCAACTCTATGTCAGACCGAAACCTGATCTCCATAATCTATAAGATACTACAAAATATCAATAAGAAGAAGATAAACCACCCAATTAAGTGATGGACAAAGGAGATGGACAGACACTTCACTAAAGAGGAGATCCAGGCAGCCAAAAAACACATGCAGACATGTTCACGATCTTTAGTTATTAAAGAAATTCAAATCAAGACAACAATGAGATACCATCTCACCCCAACAAGATTGGCCATGATCCAGAAAACACAAAACAACAAATGCTGGAGAGGCTGTGGAGAAAGTGGAACCCTCCTACACTGTTGGTGGGGTCACAAAATGGTCCAGCCTCTTTGGAAGGCAATCTGGCGCTTCCTTAAAAAAATGGATATCAATATACCATTTGACCCAGTAATTCCACTACTTGGAATATATCCTACAGAATCAAGGCCTTCACACCAACGGACACATGCACCGGAATGTTTATCGCAGCACAGTCCACGATAGCAGAAAGATGGAATCAACCCAGATGCCCAGCAATAGAAGAATGGATAGGTAAACTGTGGTACATATACTTAATGGAGCACTACGCAATGATAAAGAATAACGATGATTCCAGGAAACATCTCCTAACCTGGTTTCAACTGGAAGACATTATGTTGAGTGAAAGTAGTCAGCGACAAAGGGACAAATACTGTATGAGACCTCTGCGATAAAATCTCAAAAACAGACTTGTGTATAGAAGAAAAGATGACAGCTGCAAGGGAGGGGAGGGAGGGAAGGTGAAGGGGGAGGGTTTAGTTTAGATAGTTACTAGAAATCTAGTTGGGAGAAAGCGGTGATAGCACACATTAGAAACAGGAACAACATTAAGTGGACTTCAGCATAACTGGAGTACTCCTTCCATGTTAACTCAATACTGCAAGGACAGAGTAGCTGGGGTGGGGGGCGGGGGACCATGCTCTTAGGCAAATTCCAGGCCAATTGGCACAACTAGCGTTTTGCTAAGAGAGCTCTCTGCACCCCACATTGGTGAGTGGCGTCTGGGGTCTTAAAAGCTGCCAAGCTGCCATGTGAGGACACAGCAAATGGTCCCAACTCAGCAGGAACAGATGCTCACCTAGGACCAAAATGACATGCGATAAAGACAACCGAGAAGACAGAGAGACCCACAAGAGTGGGTGCCTACATTGACTTGGGACTGGAAGAACCGGATGGTGCCTGGCCACCACCAGCAATAGCCGTGATGGAGCTCACAGAGACGAGTCTCACTGGCAACACAAGAATAAAAAGTGGTGTATCATGAGATCTCCACTAAAAGTCCTGAATTGATGATCCAGTGGTTTTGGAGTTCCTCTGAGAGCATGGCCCCTGGCCCTGATGCTGCCCTTTCCCATAAATTATAACAAAGGTCCACTCTTGGACAGGAATGGATTGGACTTGGCAATGCAGAGTGACCACATATTGGAAGCACTTTATGGTTCTATACATCTATAGGATATCATCTTGCTGACCTCTGGCTGGAGGAAGGGGAGTGGACAGAGAGGAGGGGAAAGGAGGCTGTTGGGAGGATCAGACATGTATGGAGCAGAGAGGAATAGTGTGCAGTCACTGGACAGGGAGAGCAGTGGAAGCTGCATATAGGTGGGCATGTAAATTTATATATGCATGTACATTTTCACTCAGTTATGTTAAATAAAAATAAAAATTAAAAAAAAAGATTTCAAATACTGATGAAGATCAAAGACCACAGCCTTCAGTATGGACTACACCTTGACATCAAGAAAACAAAAATCCCCGCAACTGGGTCAGTAAGCATCAGCATCACAAATGGAGAAAAGATTGAGGTTGTCAAAAATTTCATTTCACTTGGGTCCACTATCAGTGTCCATGGAAGCAGCAGTCAAGAGATGAAAAGACATATTGCGTTGGGAAAATCTGCTACAAAGGCTCTCTGTAAAGTACTGGAAAGATGTCACCTTGAAGACTAAAGTACGCCAGACCCAAGCCATTGTAGTTTTCTCAATCACATCATAGGCATGCGAGAGTCAGACAATGAACAAAGAAGACAGAAAAAGAATTGATGCCTTTAAATTGTGGTGTTGGAGACAAACGTTGAATGTACCATGGACCATCAAAAGAACAAACAGATCTGTTCTGGAAGAAGTACAACCAGAGTGATTCTTCGAAGCAAAAATGGCAAGACTACATCTTACATACTTTGGACATGTTGTCAGGACTGTGCTTGGTAGAGTGCAGGGTCAGTGAAAAAGACGAAGACCCTCATTGACATGGATTTACACAGTGGCCACAACAAGGGGCTTAAGCATAAAAACAGTTGTGGATCTGGCGCAAGACCAGGCAGTGTTTCATTCTGTTGTTCATAGAGTCACTATGAGTCAGAAATGACCCAGTGACACCAAACAACAACAACAGCAACATACAAATGTAGAAAATTCTCAGGGTGGAGCCAAGATGGTAAATTAGATACACATCTCCTTGATTTCCTCTGAGAAATAAAGCCTAGAATAAAAAGTGAACAAAGCAGTGGAGACATTCTGGGAGCCCCAGGATCTGGCGTAGGGTTGTGAGATTGGACTGAGTGACAGGAAAAGGAAAACTACGTTTGTCACAGATGAAGCAGCAGCACACTGAGTCTTGCTTCTGCTGAAGCATCGTTTGAAGGGACTACAGGTGTGGATACTTTGTTATCTGGGAGGTAGGGACTGGATCTGCTGAGCCTGTGAGCTTGACACACTAATGCACTGAACTGCAGTGCTTCAGTGAACAGCATATACCACAGCAGAGGGACTGTGTTTGGGACAGGTACATCTTGAGAACTCAGCTGCTGACTGAGGGTGCCATGGCCCCTCCCACTGCTCTGTGCTGCACCATAGATTCTGCTAACTCACAGTAGGACAGGCGGCTTAGAGGGGGCACTATCTTGGTCAGCTGAGAGATGCAGTCAGCTACACCTGAAGTCTCAGTGGGAGCTAATTCTCACACTGGGCAACATAGCTTCTCCAGTGGAAGAGCTATCTTTGAGATCATCCTGTCTAGGGATCGTGGTGTGGTCTGGTGGCTGAAGGTGGTAATTCCCTAACATCTCCGTTCTTTGAGCCATGTCATAGCATCTGGGGACAGCCTACCAGGCACCATCATTGTCAGTTGGTAAGTGGGACCTCCCACCCCTGAGGGTCCAGCTGCTCTAAGGGGCTGCTGGACAGCATACCTCTCTGCAGTATGGCAGCTTTTAAAATAAGACCAGCTACAGAACACAGCAGGGACAGATGGCTCAGTGGGTTAGTGGCATTTCTATCACCCTTCACTGAGACACATTATAGCATCAGCTGATGGCTCCCAGAGACTCCATAAGAAGGGTACTGTCCTTGCCAGCCAAGAGGTGAGGCCTTCCAATCCTGAGGACCCAGCTGCTCTCTGTACTATTGGACTGTGCCACTCTCAGCAAAAAAAAAAAAAAAAAAAAAAGGCAGTTTTTCAGTTAAACACAACTAGAGAGTGCAGCGGTTCCAGGCAGCCAAGTATGATGATGTCCTTCTTTCCTCCCCACCCTGAACTATACCATAGGCTCAACTGACATAATGATGGAGAGTCACCACAAGTAACTCACCACTTTTAGCAGCCAGGAGGTAGGGCTTGCCACCCCTGAGAGGCCAGCTGGGGCCAGTCACTAGAGAATGCAGAGATGGCTGATGATCCAACCTAATGGCACCCATATTCCCCTCTTAGAACTATGCCATAGCTGCCATTGGTGTAACACTAGAGAAACTCAACAGCTTCTTGGTGGCGCAAAGACTACAATCAATGTCTAACGAGGAAGCAGAACACCATGGCTCTAGAAAACTCCCAAAATAAAGAATCCAAGTACTTCCAAGAGGAAGAAGCCCTTCTGAAATTACTGGAGGTAGAATACAAGAGAGTTACATATACCCTCCTTCAGATTAAACAAAATGCAACAGAACAAACTGAAAAATTAAGTAAGCTGTATGAACTGAAGGAACATCAATGATCTGAAATCTAGTAGATCAGTAGTAAACTTACAGATTTAGACAATTCAATGCAAAGCCAAAAGAGGAGGATTAAGGAGTTGCAAGGCAGCTGGTGAGCTTGAAGATAAAGCAATTAACATCAGCATTTATGAGGAGAATTTAGAGAGAAGAAATAAGTAAAATGAAGAAGCATTAAGAAACATGTGAGACTCTATCAAGACAAGTAATCTATGAATAACTGGAGTTCCTGAATGGTCTGGAATACCCCAAAATACACTGAAAAACTTCCTGGAATTATGAAAGAAGACAACAAAGATATCCAAGATGTTTATCCAATGCCACAAAAACTAGACCCCAAAAGAAAGGCACCAAGACATATTATAATCAAGCTTAATAAAATGAAACATAAAGACAGGCCCTTAAAGGCAGTGAGACTTAAAGATAATGTACAAAGGGAAGCCCTGTAGGCTTTCATCTGACTTCTCTTGGGAGAAGCAATGTTGGCAAGAAGGCAGTGGGATGATACAGGCAAAGACTTGCATGAGAAAAACTTCCAACCAAGAATTATATATCTTGCAAAATTGTCTCTCAAATAGGGCGAAATTAAGACATTTGCCGATAAACAGAAGCTTAGTGACTTTGTAAAAACCAAACCAAAACTACAAGAAATACTGAAAGAAGCCCTTTGTTTACAAAAACAACAAATTTAAGGATGCAATGCAGGATACAATATCCAGAATCCTGAATAGGGAAATCACAAAACTCAATCAAAGCTTTAGCCAGGAGTCCAAATTCAATGAGAGCATCTCAGCACAAGAACCTCAGGTCCAAAGGATGTGCTCTGCTCTTGGTGCTGCTCTCTTGGTGGCATGAGGTTCCCAGCTTACTCTGCTCACTTCTCTCCCTTATATCCCACAGCTGGTAACTTGAGTCCTGCCTCACCAAACACAGCTGCTGTCCCATTTTCCCTCATCAACAGTACAGAAGCAGGACTCACAAGTCACAAAGCTCAAAGAAGGGAACTATTTATCTTAACAGATGGTAAAAGAAGAGAACCAGTGATCTTAATACAAACAGAATGACATAATGACAATATAAAGAGAAATGTGTTACAGTAGTTATAACCTTTTCAGATGGAGAGGAAATTAAGAAGATATACAGAAATTAAAGATTGGTTTAAACTTAGTACATTAAGGGGGATCAAATGGGTAGCTGCAAAACAACCTAACAATGCAACACATCGAACTAAGAAACATAATACAGGAGTTCCAGAAATCTGAACTCATGGAAACTGAACAATGCCTTGCTCAAAATCTATGGGTTATAGAAGAAATCAAGCACACAATGAAGAAATTTATGAAATCAAATAAGAATGAAAAAGCAACCTAACAGAACCTAAGGGATACAGCAAAAGCACTGCTCAGAGGTCAGTTTATCTCTATAAACACACACATCTAGACTGAAGAAAGGGAGCAAACCAAAGAATTCACCCTACAACTTGAACAAGTAGAAAGAGAGCAACAAAATAACCCCTCAGACACCAGAAGAAAACAGATAATAAAGATTAGAGGACATTTTCACAATATTGAGTCTTCCTATCCCTGAGCAGGGCAGACGACTCCCCTTATGTAAGTCTCTCCTAGTTTCTTGTAGTAAGGTTTTGTAGTTTTCTTTGTGAAGATCTCTTATTTCTCTAGTTAGATTTATTCCTAGGTAAATTTATTATTAGATAAATCTTCTTGGGGGCTATAGTTAAATGAAATTGATTTGGTGATTTCTTCTTTAATAATTTCACTGTTGGTATAAAGGAATCCTATTTATTTAGTTATGTTTATCTTGTATCCCAATACTTTGCTGAATTCTTCTGTTAGCTATAATGGATTCTATGTATAAACAATCATATCATTTGCAAAGAGGGAAATCTGTACTTCCTCGTTGCCATTTAGGATGCCCTTTATTTCTTTGAGTTGTCTAATTGCTATGGCTAGAACTTCTAGCACAATGTTGAATAAAAGTGGTGACAGCAGGCATCCTTGTCTAGTTCTCGTTCTCAAAGGGAATTCTTTAAGTCTTTCACCATTGAGGATGATGAAAGCAGTTGGCTTTGCATAGATGCTACTGATTATATTGAGGAATTTCCCCTTTATTCCTGTTTTTTCTGAGAGTTTTAAGCATGAATGGATGTTGAACTTTGTCAAATGGCTTTTCTGCATCAATTGACAAAATCAGGTGATTTTCATTTTTTGTGTTATTAATATGGTTGATTACATTAATTGTTTTTCTGATGTTGAACCAGCCTTGCATCCCTGGAATGAAACAAACGAACTTGATCAAGAAGAATTATTTTTTTATATGCTGTTGAATTCTATTGGCTAGAATTTTGTTGAAGAATTTTGCATCTAGATTCATGAGTGATATTGGTCTATAATTTTCTTTGTGGGATCTTTCCCTGGTTTTGGTATCAGGATTATGCTGGCTTCATAGAATGAATTTGGAAGTATTTCATCTCTTTCTATGGTGTGAAATAGCCTCATTAGTATTACAGTTAACTTCTCTTAAAGTTTGATAGAATTCACCAGTGAAGCCATTTGGGCCAGGACTTTTTTTTGGTTGGTAGATTTTTGATGGCTTCCTCAATCTCTTCCTTTGTGATAGATTTATTAAGTTGATCTATTTCTCCTTGTGATAGTCTTGGTAAGTCATATGAATCTAGAAATTTGTCCATTTCCCCAAGCTTTTCAAACCTGTCAGAGTATAGCTTTTCACAGTATTCTGTTACGATATATTTTATTTCAGTAGGATCTGTTGTAACATCTCCCAACTCATTTCTTAATTGGGTTATTTGTATCTTCCATTGTTTTTCTTTTATAAGTTTAGCCAATGATTTATCAATTTTGTTGATCTTTTCGAAGAACCGGTTTTTGGTTTTCTTAATTTTTTCAATTGTTCTTTCTTTTTTTTTTTAATTTTTATTTAACATAACTGAGTAAAAATGTACATTCACATATAAATTTACATGCCCACCTATATGTAGCTTCCACTGCTCTCCCTGTCCGGAGACTGCACACTATTCCTCTCTCCTCCGTACATGTCTCATCGTCCCAACAGCCTCCTTTCCCCTCCTCTCCGTTGACTCCTCTTCCTCCAGCCAGAGATCAGCAAGATGATATCCTATAGATGTATAGAACCATAAAGTGCTTCCAATATATGGTCACTCTGCATTGCCAAGTTGAATCCATTCCTGTCCAAAGAGTGGACCTTTGTTATAATTTATGGGAAAGGGCAGCATCAGGGCCAGGGGCCATGCTCTCAGAGGAACCCCAAAACCACTGGACCACCAATTCAGGTCTTTTAGCGGAGATCTCATGATGCACCTCTTTTTATTCTTGTGTTGCCAGTGAGACTCGTCTCTGTGAGCTCCAGCGCGGCTATTGCTGGTGGTGACCGGGCACCATCTGGTTCTTCCGGTCCCAAGTCAATGTAGGCACCCACTCTTGTGGGTCTCTCTGTCTTCTTGGTTGTCTTTACCGCATGTCATTTTGGTCCTAGGTGAGCATCTGTTCCTGCTGAGTTGGGACCATTTGCTGTGTCCTCGCATGGCAGCTTGGCAGCTTTTAAGACCCCAGACGCCACTCACCAATGTGGGGTGCAGAGAGCTCTCTTAGCAAAATGCTAGTTGTGCCAATTGGCCTGGAATTTGCCTAAGACCATGATCCCCCAACCCCCGGCCCCAACTACTCTGTCCTTGCAGTATTGAGTTAACATGGAAGGAGTACTCCAGTTATGCTGAAGTCCACTTAATGTTGTTCCTATTTCTAATGTGTGCGATCACCGCTTTCTCCCAACTACATTTCTAGTAACTATCTAAACTAAGCCCTCCCCCCCTCACCTTCCCTCCCTCCTCTCCCTTGCAGCTGTCATCTTCTATACACAAGTCTGTTTTTGAGATTTTATCGCAGAGGTCTCATACAGTATTTGTCCCTTTGTCGCTGACTACTTTCACTCAACATAATGTCTTCCAGTTGAAACCAGGTTAGGAGATGTTTCCTGGAATCATTGTTATTCTTTATCATTGCGTAGTGCTCCACTGAGTATATGTACCATAGTTTACCTATCCATTCTTCTATTGCTGGGCATCTGGATTGATTCCATCTTTCTGCTATCGTGGACTGTGCTGCGATAAACATTCCGGTGCATGTGTCTGCTAGTGTGAAGGCCTTGATTCTGTAGGATATATTCCAAGTAGTGGAATGACTGAGTCAAATGGTACATCGATAACCATTTTTTTAAGGAAGCACCAGATTGCCTTCCAAAGAGGCTGGACCATTTTGTGACCCCACCAACAGTGTAGGAGGGTTCCACTTTCTCCACAGCCTCTCCAGCATTTGTTGTTTTGTGTTTTCTGGATCATGGCCAATCTTGTTGGGGTGAGATGGTATCTCATTGTTGTCTTGATTTGAATTTCCTTGATAACTAAAGGTCGTGAACATGTCCGCATGCGTTTTTTGGCTGCCTGGATCTCCTCTTTAGTGAAGTGTCTGTCCATCTCCTTTCCCCATCACTTAATTGGATGGTTTATCTTCTTCTTATTGATATTTTGTAGTATCTTATAGATTATGGAGATCAGGTTTCGGTCTGACATAGAGTTGCCGAATATTTTTTCCCATTCTGTGGGTGTTCTTTTAATTCTATTAATAAAGTCTTTGGGTGAGCAAAAGGATTTGATTCTTAATAGTTCCCATTTATCTATTTGCTCTTCTGTTGATTGAGGTTTCTTTGACAGATTTTGGAGTCTGTCCTCATTGTATATTAAAACTTCCATTGTTGTTCCTACCTTTTCTTGGATGAGCTTTATCGTTTTAGGTTTGGTATTTAGGTCTTTTATCCAGTTGGAGTTGGTTTTTGTATAAGGTGTAAGATATGGATCTTGATTCAGTTTATTGCAGATGGATAACCAATTTTGCCAGCACCACTTGTTGAAGATACTGTTTTTACCTCAGTTTAATGTCTTAGGGCCTTTGTCGAATATCAACTGTTCATAGGCAGATGGTGTCATCTCTGGGGTCTCAATTCTGTTCCATTGATCCATCTGTCTGTTCTTGTACGAATACCAGGCTGTTTTGACCACTGTGGCAGTGTAGTATGTTCTAAGGTCGGGTAATGAGAGGCCTACCAGTGTGTTCTTCTTTAGCAGTACCTTACTTATCCGGGGCTTCTTCCGTTTCCAAACAAAATTGGTGATTTGTTTCTTCATGTCATTAAAAAATGATGCTGGAACTTGTGTTGTGATTGCATTATATACATAAATTGCTTTGGGTAAAATAGACATTTTCACAATGTTAAGTCTTCCTATCCATGAGCAGGGTAAGTTTTTGCATTTAGCTAAGTCTTTCTTAGTTTCTTGTAGTAAGGGCTTGTAGTTCTCTTTGTAAAGGTCTGTGTTTCTCTGGTTAGATTAATTCCTAGTTACTTTATTTTCTTAGAGGCTATCGTAAATGGTATTGATTTGATAATTTCCTCCTTAACAGTCTCATTGTTGGTATAAAGGAATCCTACTGATTTACTTATGTTTATCTTGTATCCTGAGACATTGCTGAACTCTTCTATGAGTTTGAGTAGCTTACTTATAGATTCCTTGGGGCTCTCTTCATATAGAATCATATCATCTGCGAACAGGGAGATTTTAACTTCCTGTTTGCCGATGCAGATGCCCTTTATTTGTTCGTCTTGTCTAATTGCTCTGCCTAGAACTTCTAGCACAGTGTTGAATAGGAGAGCTTACAGTGGGCATCCTTGTCTAGTTCCTGATCTCAAGGGAAAGCCTTTGAGTCTCTCTCCATTCAAGATGATGTGGGCAATTGGCTTTGTATAAATGGCCCTTATTGTGTTTAGGAATTTGCCATCTATGCCCATTTTGCTAAGAGTTTTTAGCATAAATGGGTGTTGGACTTTATCAAACGCCTTTTTGGGATCAATGGAGAAAATCAGGTGATGTTTGTCTTTTGTGGTATTTATGTGGTTAATCACATTAATTGTTTTCCTGATGTTGAACCAGCCTTGCATCCCTAGTATGAATCCCACTTGGTCATGATGGATTATTTTCTTGATATGTTGTTGTATTCTGTTGGCAAGAATTTTGTTCAAGATATTTGCATCTAGGTTCATGAGTGATATCAGTCTGTAGTTCTCTGTCTTTGTTGGATTTTTCCCAGGCTTAGGTATCAGGGTTATGCTGGCTTCACAGAATGAGTTTGGGAGTACTCCATCCCTTTCTATACTGTGAAATAGTCTCAGTAGTGTTGGGGATAACTCTTCTCTAAATGCTTTGTAGAATTCTGCTGTGAAGCCATCTTGGCCCGGACTTTTTTTTGGTTCGCAGTGTTTTGATGACCTTTTCAATCTCTTCCTTTGTGATGGGTTTATTAAGTTGTTCTGCTTCACGGTGTGATAATTTGTGTAGGTGGTATGAGGCAAGGAATTTGTCCATTTCCCCTAGGTTTTCAAATTTCTTAGAGTACAGTCTTTCATAGTATTCTGATATTTTTGATTTCTGTCGCATCTGTGCTGACATCTCCCCTCTCATTTCTAATTTGGGTTCTTTGTTTCCTTTCCTGCTTTTCTTTAGTAAGTTTAGCCAGTGGTTTATCAATTTTGTTGATCTTTTGAAAAAATCAGCTTTGGGTCCTTTTGATTTTTTCGATTGTTTTTCTATTCTCTAATTCATTTAGCTCTGCTCTAATCTTTATGATCTCCTTTCTTCCGGTGCCCGAGGGGTTTCTCTGTTGTTCTCTTTCTACTTGTTCAAGCTGTAGAGTTAGTTCGTTGATTTAGTTTCTTTCTTCCTTCCAGATGTGTGCATTTATGGAGATAAACAGACCTCTGAGCACTGCTTTGGCTATGTCCCATAGGTTCTGATGGGAAGTGTTTTCGTTCTCATTGGAATCCATGAGTTTCTTTAATTCATCCTTGATTTCCTCTATAACCCATGTTTTTTGGAGCAAGATGTTGTTCAGTTTCCAAGAGTTCCACTTTCTATGTATGTTTTTTCTGCTATTGATTTCAACTTTGATGGCTTTATGATCTGAGAAGATGCTTTGCAGTAATTCAATGGTATGGATTTTGTTGAGCATTGCATTATGGCCTATCACGTGGTCAATTCTGGAGAATGTTCCATGTGCACTGGAGAAGAAGGTGTAGTTGTCTGCTGATGGGTGGAAAGTTCTGTATATATCAATGAGGTTTAGTTGGTTAATTGTGTCAGTGAGGCCTTCTGTATCTTTACTGAGCTTTTTTCTAGATGATCTGTCTAGTGATGAGAGTGGAGTGTTAAAGTTTCCCACTATTATTGTGGAGTCATCTAACTCTCATTTGAGCTTAGTCAGTGTTTCTTCATCATATTTAGGTGCTCTGACATTATGTGCATAAATACTTAATATAGTTAAGTCTTGCTTGTTTACTGAACCTTTCAGCAATAAATAGTGTCCATCTTTGTCCACGATGGTGGATTTGACATGAAAATTGATTTTGTCTGAGATTAGAATTGCCACCCCTGCTCTCCTTTGTTCATTGTTAGCTTCATATATATTCTTCCATACTTTAATTTTCAGTTTGTTCCTATCTGTAGGTCTCAAGTGAGTTTCTTGCAGACAACAGATGGATAGGTGGTGTCTTTTGATCCAAGATGACACTCGGTGTCTCTTTACTGGAGCATTCAGTCCATTCTCATTCAATGTAATTATTGATAGGTATGTGTTCACTGCTGCCATTGTGGTATGTTTATTTTTATGTGGATGTTTTCTCTGTTGTTCTTATTAGTCTGTTCTGGGACACTCTTTTTTGCAAGTTGATTTTTCACCTTTTTCAGAGCTGGTTTTTTAGTTGTTGAGACTCGTGTGTTCGATTTCTTGAAATGGTATGATACATCTTTGTTCTGCTTTACAGCTGCTCCTCTGAACCCCCTTAATGAACTCTTTATAAACCCAATTTTAATTGCTACCAGTCTTGTCATCTTCCTCTCCGTCTGGAAGGACTATAACGACTGTAGTACATCCCTCTTTTTAGTATGATGACACCATAGTTTTCATGATGATCACTGGATTGCTTCTTTCCAAATCAAAGCTGTGATTTACTTTGGAGCCTTCCCTAAATGAGTAGAATATTGAGTAGTGTGTCATTCTAAAATACAAAGTTAGTGGTTTTGTTCTTCTAAGCCAAAACCAAGAATGTTTTTCAGTATTTCTTGTAGTTTGGGTTTGGTTTTTACAAAGTCTCTGAGTTTCTGTTTATCTGGGAATGTCTTAATTTCATTTTCGTATTTGAAACGTAGTTTTGCAGGATATATAATTCTTGGTTGGAAGTTCTTCTCCTTCAAGACTTTGAATGTGTCATGCCACTGTCTCCATGCCAGCATGGTTTCTCCTGAGAAATCTGACGAGAGCCTACAGGGTTTCCCTCTCAATGTTAGCTTTGCCTTGAGTCTTGCTGCCTTTAAGAGTTGCTGCTTATGTTTCATTTTGTTAAGCTTGATTATAATATGTCTTGCAGCCTTTCTTTTGAGATCTATATTCAGTGGCATGCGATATTCATCTGAGATGTCTGTATTCTCTTCCTTCATGATTTCTGGGAAGTTTTCTTTCAGCAGCTTACCCTGTTTAGGGACTCCAATTAATCGAAGGTTGTTCCTCTTAATAGAGTCCCACATGCTTCTTAATGTTTCTTCATTTTTCTTGTTTCTTTTTTCTGATTTCTGCTCATAGATGCTGGGATCAGTAGCTCTGTCTTCCAAGTCAGAGATTCTTTTTTCCATTTGTTCCATTCTGTTTTCTTGGCTTTGCATGGAAGTTTCTATGTCTTTGATTTTCTTCTTGATCTGTTGGATTTCAGAGTACTGGTGTTCCATCAGATCAAACAACTTGCTTAATTTTTCATTTTGTTCTGCTGCATTTTGTATAAGATCTAGAAGGGCTCTGTATATAATCAATTTGTATTCACTTCCTGATGCTTTCATAAAAGTTTCTTCATCTGGAAAACTCCTTGGTTGCTTTGTTTGGGAGCCTTCTGAAGCCATGAGTGATTGCTTGTATGCCACAATTGTCTGTTGCTTTTTGGGTCCCATGTGAGTATATAGAAGCTGGAAGAGGTACTGTGAAGGAGGATTGCAAATGTTTCTCTAGGCTGTCTTCAAATGTAAAGCAAAAGGTATCTGACCAGTTCACAAGTCAGATTTTCAGATATAGAAGTCCCTCTTCTCATCTGACAAAGTAAGCACCACTATATCCAACCCCAGATGATAACAAACTAGTTCAGAATACAGCACTGCTACTGCCCTGTTGGCCTCTGCTGACAGGGCCTAGCCTTAGCCAACAATGTGTCGAGTACTGGTTTTGTGATTTAAAAGCTCTCTCCTGCGGACAGGCTCTGGCTCCCAAGCTAAGAAGTAGATCCAGCTGCGGCCACCGTATCCACGATGGCGTCCTCCAGAAAGACAGCAGACAGAGGGGCCAAAGGTGCTGAGAGTTAGTGATTCCTCTGCTTTTGTTGCAGGGACCCCAACATAGGTAGCACTGTGCAAAATCACTACTTTTCTGTCAGAGAAGCGCTATCCTGCTTGCAGGCGCTGGCTCCCAAAAGCTCCACACAAACCCTGCTGAGGCACCTACAAAAGGAAAGGCTCAAAATGGCTAGATTAACAGAGTCCCAAGCCTGGCTCTCAGAATATGGGAATTTCGCCTGCCTATCCCCCCAGCAGCGCGTCTGAGTCTAGCCGCCAGGCAAGACCCAGCTCTGCCCACCAGCCGAGACAGAGGAAAGAAAACTCAAACTGGTGCGCTCACCTTCCGTCTGTGAGAGCCGGGACTAGCCAGGAGCAGGAATCAGCGAAAGAGAGGAGGTTTTTCACTGAGTGGTATGAAGTCCCAATTAACAGCTCTGTGCTGTGTCCTGAGGCTGATTAGGTGAACAGAAGGCTCTGTTTGCTTGTCAATTCAGGTCTTGGTTTCCAGAGGGATATAAGGAGACGTGTGCTTAGTCCGCCACCTTGACTCTGCCCCCCCTGAATTGTTTTTCTATTTTCTAATTCATTTAGTTCTGCTCTAATCTTTATAATCTGTTTCCTTCTGGTGCCTGGGGGGTTTATTTGTTGTTCTCTTTCTACTTGTTCAAGTTGGGAGGTTAATTCTTTAATTTGTGCTCTTTCTTCTTTCTGGAAGTGTGCATTTATAAACTGACCTCTGAGCACTGCTTTTGCTGTATCCCGTAAATTCTGGTAGGATGTGTTTTCATTCTCATTTGAATCCATAAATTTCTTTAATGTGTCTGTCATGGGTTCAATTGTGTCCCCCCTAAAATATGTGTAGCCATGTGGCTGGGACATGATTCCCAGTATTTTGTGACTGTTCTCCATTTTGTGGTTTCCCTAAACAGTATGTTAAAGGATTAGGGTGGGGCTGTAAATTCCTTCATAGGATTACTTCCCTGCTGTGCTGTAAAGGGAGTTTCCCTGGAGTATGGCTTGCCCCACCCTTAATCCTTTCAGCCTGCAAGAGATAAAAGGAAAGAGAAGCAAGCAGAGAATTGGGAACCTCATTTCCATCAAGAAGGCAGCACCGGGAGAAGAGCACGTCCTTCAGACCTGAGGTTCCTGCGCCAAGACACTCTGTGGACAGACTGATGCAGTGCTGGACTTTCCTCCAGAGCCGACAAGGGGAAAGCCTTTCCCTGGAGTGGACACCCTGAATGTGGATTTGCAGCCTACCGGACTGTGTAAGAATAAACCTTCCTTTGTTAAAGCCATCCCCTCTCTGGTAATTCTGTTAGAGCAGCCCTAGCTGACTAAAACAGTGTCTTTAATTTCTTGTATAACCCAAGGCTTTTTGAGTAAAGTGTTGTTCAGTTTCCACAAGTTGGAGTTTTTACCTCTGAATTGTCTGTTATTGATTGCAACTTTTATAGCTCTGTGGTCCGAGAAGGTACTTTGCAATAAATCAATGGTTTGGATTTTATGGAGAATTGTTTTATGACCTAACATATGGTCTATTCTGGAGAATGTTCCATGTGCTTTAAAAAAGAAGGTGTATTTATCTGTTGATGGGTGAAAAGATCTGTATATGTCGATAAGGTCAAGTTGGTTGATTGTTGTAATAAGATCTCCTGTATCTTTACTAAGCTTTTTTCTGGATAATCTATCCTTAACTGAAAGGGTAGAATTAAAGTCCCCAACTATTATTGTGAAATGATCAATCTCATTTTTCAGTGTTGTCAGTATCTGTTCAGTGTATTCAGGTGCTTTGGTATTGGGTGCGGAAATATTTAATATTGTTGTCTTGCTTGAGTATCGAACCTTTCAGCAATAGTGACCATCCTTGTCCACAACAGTGGATTTTACATTAAAATCTATTTTATCTGAGATTAATATTGCCACACCTGCTGTTTTTCATGTATTATTAGCTTGATGTATATTATTTCAGCCTTTAATTCTCAACCCGTTCTTATCTTTAAGTCTAAGATGTATTTCTTGTAAGCAACATATAGATGGGTCATGTCTTTTGATCCACAATATCACTTGCTGTCTCTTTACTGGAGCGTTCAGTCCATTTACATTCAATGTGATTATTGATACGTATATGTTTAGTGGTGTCATTGTGATATGTTTATTTTCATGTTGATGATTTCTCTGTTGTTCTTATTAATTTGGTCTGGGACATTCTTCTTTATGAATGGTATGAGTTTTCATTTTATATTTGTTGAGACTCCTGTATTGCAATTTTTAATTTCAAATGATACATTGTTAATTTGTTCTATGGCTACATACCTAATCCCCCTTAACATATAATTATTGAAATCAATTTTAACTATTTTATAAGTCAGAAACTTTCACTGCATCAAAAACAACTATAACTACTGTAGTGTATCCCTCTTAATGTGATAGTATTATAGTTGTCATGATATGATGATGGATTCCCTTATTATAATCCTGCAGCTTGTGGCTTGGTTTGGTGAAGTTCTGTGCCTTCCTTAACTGATTAGAAATTTGGATGAAGTGCTTTAAATTATCACCTAAAACATACATTTAGGGAAGAGCTTGTTTCAATATTTCATGTAATTTTGGTTTAGTTTTTATGAAGTCTTTAAATTTCTCTTTATTTTCAAAAGTCTTAATTTCACTGTTATATTTGATAAACAATTTTGCAGGATAAATCTAGGATGGAAGATTTGCTCATTCAGGGCTTTGAATGTGTCTGCCCATTGTTTTCTAGCCAGCATTGTTTCGGCAGAAAAGTCAGATGAAAGTCTACAGAGTTTCCCTTGGAATGTTAGTTTTGATTTGAGCCTTGCTGTCTTCAGAAGCATCTCTTTGTGTTTTAGCTTACTAAGCTTAATTATAATATGCCTCGGTGTTCTTCTTTTTGGATCTAGCTTTTGTGGTATTCAATAAATATCATGGATACCTATGTTCTCTTTGTTCATAATCTCAGGAAAGTTTTCGGTCAGCATCTCTACAGCAATACTCTGTATATTGTCATTAATCCTCCCTTGTTTAGGAACTCCAATTAAACATAAATTATTCCTCTTCATGAAGTCCCATATGTTTCTTAATGTTTCTTCATTTTTCTTGTTTCTTTTCTATGATTTTGCCTCAAAAATGTTGGCTTTAGTTACTTTGTTTTCTAGGTCACTGATTCTAGCTTCCATCTGTTTAATCCCACTCTTTTGGCTTTGGATAGAATTATCCAATTCTGTAATTTTGTTATTAATCTGATGTATTTCAGATCGGTGATGTTCTAGCATTTCAAATAGTTTACCAGATTTTTCATTTTGTTCTATTGCTCATGGATAGGAAGACTCAATATTGTGAAAATGTCTATTTTACCCAAAGCAATTTACTGATATAATGCAATCCCAATAGAAATTCCAGTGACATTTTTTAATGAGATGGAGAAACAAATTATCAGCTTTATTTGGAGAGGGAAAAAGCCCTGAATAATTAAAGCACTACTGAAAAAGAAGAGCATAATGGGAGGCCTCTCACTACCTGACTTTAAAACCTATTACACTGCTACAGTAGTCAAAACAGCCTGATATTGGTAGAAAAGAAGACATATAGACGAATGGAACAAAGTAAAGACACCAGAGATGCTGCCATCCTCCTATAAACAGCTGATATTTGACAAAGGTCCTAAGATTTTGAACTGGGGTAAGAACAGTCTCTTTAACAAATGGTGCTGGCACAATTGGATATCCATCTGCAAAAAAGTTTAACAAGACCTGTATCTCACACCATATACAAAAATCAGCTCAAATTGGATAAAAGATCTAAATATAAAAGATAAAAGGATAGGGGTCGGAGTCAAGCTGGCGGACTAAGGACACGTCTCTTTCTATCCCTCTGGAAACCAAGACCTGAATTCACAATCAAACAGAGCCTTCTGAGCACCTAATCAGCCTCAGGACACGTCACAGAGCTGTTAATTGGGACTTTATATCATTCAGCGAAAAACCTCTTCTCTTTCGCTGACTCCCGCTCCTGGCTAGCCCCGGCTCTCAGGGACGGAAGGTAAACGCACCATTTTGACTTTTTTTTCCTCGGTCTCGGCGGACGGAGCTGGACCTTGCCTGGCAGCTGGGGTCGGACGCGCTGCTGGGTGGATAGGCCGGCGAGATTCCCATGTTCTGAGAGCCAGGCTCGGGACTCTGTTGATCTAGACACTTTGAGCCTTTCGTTTTGTAGCTGCCTCAGTGGGGTTTGTGCGGAACTCAGTGGTCAGGGTGCGGGACGCTATGTTGGTACCGAGATTTTAGCGGGACCTCATTCTTCGCCTGGGAGCCGGCGCCTGCAGGCGGGGCAGCGCTTCTCCGTCAGAAAAGTGGTGATTTTGCACAGTGCTGCCTAAGTTGGGGGCCTTGCAACAGAAGCAGAGGAATCGCTGCCTCTGGGCATCTTAAGCCCCCCTGTCTGCTGCCTGTGTGGAGGACACCATCTTGGGTACGGTGGCCACAGCTGGTCCTAATTCTTAGCTTGGGAGCCAGACCCTGCCCACAAGAGAGCGCTTTTCTATCACAAAACCAGTACTCGACGCAGTGTTGGATAAGGCTATGCCCTGTCAGCAGAGGCCAACAGGGCACTAGCAGTGCTGCATTCTGAACTAGTTTGTTATCATCTGGGGTTGGATACAGTGGAGCTTACTTTGTCAGATGGGAAGAGGGACCTCTACACCTGAAAACCTAACTGACTTGTGAACTGGTCAGCAACCTTTTGCTTTACATTTGAAGACAGCCTAGAGAAACATTGGCAATCCATCCTCACAGTACCTCTTCCAGCCTCTATATACTCACATGGGACCCAAAAAGCAACAGACAATTGTGGCATACAAGCAATCACTCATGGCTTCAGAAGGCTCCCAAACAAAGCAACCAAGGAGTTTTCCAGATGAAGAAACTTTTATGAAAGCATCAGGAAGTGAATACAAATTGATTATATACAGAGCCCTTCTAGACCTTACACAAAATGCAGCAGAACAAAATGAAAAATTAAGCAAGTTGTTTGATCTGATGGAACACCAGTACTCTGAAATCCAACAGATCAAGAAGAAAATCAAAGACATAGAAGCTTCCATGCAAACCCAAGACAACAGAATGGAACAAATGGAAAAAAGAATTTCTGACTTGGAAGACAGAGCTACTGATGGCAGTGTCTATGAGCAGAAATCAGAAAAAAGAAACAAGAAAAATGAAGAAACATTAAGAAGCATGTGGGACTCTATTAAGAGAAACAACCTTCGATTAATTGGAGTCCCTGAACAGGGTGAGACATCTGAGAACACGGAGAGTATTGTTGCTGAGCTGCTGAAAGGAAACTTCCCAGAAATCATGACGGAAGAGAATATAGACATCTCAGATGCATATCGTACACCACCCAATATAGATCTCAAAAGAAAGACTCCAAGACATATTATAATCAAGCTTAACAAAACAAAACATAGGTAGCAACTCTTAAAGGCAGCAAGACTCAAGGCAAAGCTAACATTCAGAGGGAAACCCTGTAGGCTCTCATCAGATTTCTCAGCAGAAACCATGCTGGCACGGAGACAGTGGCACGACACGTTCAAAGTCTTGAAGGAGAAGAACTTCCAACCAAGAATTATATATCCTGCAAAACTGTCTTTCAAACATGAAAATGAAATTAAGACATTTCCAGATAAACAGAAACTCAGAGACTTCCTAAAAACCAAACCCAAACTACAAGAAATACTAAAAGAAGTTCTTGGCTTTGGCTTAGAAGAACGAAACCACTAACTTTATATTTTAGAACGACACACTACTCAATACTCATTTAGGGAAGGCTCCAAAGTAAATCACAGCTTTGATTTGGAAAGAAGCAATCCAGTGATCGTCATGAAAACTATGATGTCATCATAATAAAAGAGAGATGTACTACAGTCGTTATAGTCCTTCCAGATGGAGAGGAAGATGACCAGACTTGTAGTAATTAAAATTGGGTTTATAAATAGTTTATTAAGAGGGTTCATAGGGGCAGCTGTAAAGCTGAACAAAGATGTATCATACCATTTCAAGAAATCAAACACACAAGTCTCAACAACTATAAAACCAGCTCTGAAAAAGCTGAAAAATCAACTCACAAAAAAGAGTGTCTCAGAACAGACTAATTAGAACAACAGAGAAAACATCAACATAAAAATAAACATATCACAATGGGAGCAGTGAACACATACCTATCAATAATTACATTGAATGAGAATGGACTGAATGCTCCAGTAAAGAGACACCGAGTGTCATCTTGGATCAAAAGACACGACTCATCCATATGTTGTCTGCAAGAAACTCACTTGAGACCTAAAGACAGGAACAAACTGAAAATTAAAGGTTGGAAGAATATATATGAAGCTAACAATGAACAAAGAAGAGCAGGGGTGGCAATTCTAATCTCAGACAAAATCAACTTTAATGTCAAATCCACCATCGTGGACAAAGATGGACACTATTTACTGCTGAAAGGATCAGTACACAAGCAAGACTTAACTATATTAAACATTTATGCACATAATGTCAGAGCACCTGAATATGTCGAAGAAACACTGACTATGCTCAAAAGAGAGTTAGATGACTCCACAATAATAGTGGGAGACTTTAACACTCCACTCTCATTACTAGACAGATCATCTAGAAAAAAGCTCAGTAGAGATACAGAAGACCTCATTGACACAATTAACCAACTAAACCTCATTGATATATACAGAACTTTCCACCCATCACCAGACAAATACACCTTCTTCTCCAGTGCACATGGAACATTCTCCAGAATTGACCACGTGATAGGCCATAATGCAATGCTCAACAAAATCCATACCATTGAATTACTGCAAAGCATCTTCTCAGATCATAAAGCCATCAAAGTTGAAATCAATAGCAGAAAAAACATACATAGAAAGTGGAACTCTTGGAAACTGAGCAACATCTTGCTCAAAAAAACATGGGTTATAGAGGAAATCAGGGATCAATTAAAGAAATTTCTGAATTCCAATGAGTACGAAAACACTTCCTACCAGAACCTATGGGATACAGCCAAAGCAGTGCTCAGAGGTCTGTTTATCTCCATAAATGCACACATCGGGAAGGAAGAAAGAAACCAAATCAAGGAACTAACTCTACAGCTTGAACAAGTAGAAAGAGAACAACAGAGGAACCCCTCAGGCACCGGAAGAAAGGAGATCATAAAGATTAGAGCAGAGCTAAATGAATTAGAGAATAGAAAAACAATTGAAAAAATTGAAAAGACCAAAAGCTGGTTTTTTGAAAAGATCAACCAAATTGATAAACCACTGGCTAAACTTACTAAAGAAAAGCAGTAAAGGAAACAACGCAAATTAGAAATGAGAGGGGAGTTGTCACCACAGATGCAACAGAAATCAAAAACATCATAACAGAATACTATGAAAGACTGTACTCTAACAAATTTGAAAACCTAGTGGAAATGGACCAATTCCTTGACTTATACCACCTACCCAAATTATCACAATGTGAAGCAGAACAACTTAATAAACCCATCACAAAGGAAGAGATTGAAAAGGTCATCAAAACACTGCCAACCCAAAAAAGTCCGGGCCCAGATGGCTTCACGGCAGAATTCTACCAAGCATTTAGAGAAGAGTTATCCCCAATACTACTGAGACTATTTCACAGTATAGAAAGGGATGAAGTACTCCCAAACTCATTCTGTGAAGCCAGCATAACCCTGATCCCTAATCCCTGGAAAGATCCAACAAAGACAGAGAAATACAGACCGATATCACTCATGAACTTAGATGCAAAAATCTTCAACAAAATTCTTGCCAACAGAATACAACAACATATCAAGAAAATAATCCATCATGACCAAGTGGGATTCATACCAGGGATGCAAGGCTGGTTCAACATCAGGAAAACAATTAATGTGATTAACCACATAAATAACACAAAAGACAAAGATCACCTGATTTTGTCCATTGATGCCGAAAAGGCATTTGATAAAGTCCAACACCCATTCATGCTAAAAACTCTTAGCAAAATGGGCATAGACGGCAAATTCCTCAACACAATAAGGGCCATTTATACAAAGCCAATTGCCCACATCATCCTGAATGGAGAGAGACTGAAAGACTTTCCCCTGAGATCAGGAACTAGACAAGGATGCCCACTGTAAGCTCTCCTATTCAACACTGTGCTAGAAGTTCTAGGCAGAGCAATTAGACAAGACGAACAAATAAAGGGCATCTGCATCGGCAAAGAGGAAGTTAAAATCTCCCTGTTCGCAGATGATATGATTGTATATGAAGAGAACCGCAAGGAATCTATAAGTAAGTTACTCAAACTGATAGAAGAGTTCAGCAAAGTCTCAGGATACAAGATAAACATAAGTAAATCAGTAGGATTCCTTTATACCAACAACGAGACTGTTAAGGAGGAAATTATCAAATCTATACCATTTGTGATAGCCCCTAAGAAGATAAAGTACCTAGGAATTAATCTAACCAGAGAAACAACAGACCTTTACAAAGAGAACTACAAGCCCTTACTACAAGAAACTAAGAGAGACTTAGATAAATGGAAAAACCTACCCTGCTCATGGATAGGAAGACTTAACATTGTGAAAATGTCTATTTTACCCAAAGCAATTTATTTATATAATGCAATCGCAATACAAGTTCCAGCATCATTTTTTAATGAGATGGAGAAACAAATCACCAATTTTGTTTGGAAAGAGAAGAAGCCCTGGATAAGTAAGGTACTACTAAAGAAGAAGAACACACTGGTAGGCCTCTCATTACCCGACCTTAGAACATACTACACTGCCACAGTGGTCAAAACAGCCTGGTACTGGTACAAGAACAGACAGACTGATCAATGGAACAGAATGGAGACCCCAGAGATGACACCATCTGCCTATGAACAGTTGATATTCGACAAAGGCCCTAAGACATTAAATTGGGCTAAAAACAGCATCTTCAACAAGTGGTGCTGGCAAAATTGGTTATCCATCTGCAATAAACTGAATCAAGATTCATATCTTACACCTTATACAAAAACCAACTCCAACTGGATAAAAGACCTAAATATCAAACCTAAAACGATAAAGCTCATCCAAGAAAAGGTAAAAACAACAATGGAAGTTTTAGTACACAATCAACAGAAGAAAAAGTAGATAAATGGGAACTATTAAGAATCAAACACTTTTGCTCATCCAAAGACTTTATTAATAGAATTAAAAGAACACCCACAGAGTGGGAAAAAATATTTGGCAACTCTATGTCAGATCGACGCCTGATCTCCATAGTCTATAAAATACTACAAAATATCAATAAGAAGAAGATAAACCATCCAATTAAGTGATGGCCAAAGGAGACGGACAGATACTTCACTCAAGAGGAGATCCAGGCAGCCAAAAAACACATGCGGACATGTTCACGATCTTTAGCTATTAAAGAAATTCAAATCAAGTCAGCAATGAGATACCATCTCACCCTAACAAGATTTGCCATGATCCAGAAAACACAAAACAACAAATGCTGGAGAGGCTGTGGAGAAAGTGGAACCCTCCTACACTGTTGGTGGGTTTGCAAAATGGTCCAGCCTCTTTGGAAGGCAATCTGGCACCTCCTTAAAAAAATGGATATTGATATACCATTTGACCCAGTAATTCCACTACTTGGAATATATCCTACAGATTCAAGGCCTTTCACACCAATGGACACATGCACCAGAATGTTTATCGCAGCACAGTCCACAATAGCAAAAAGGTGGAATCAACCTAGATGCCCAACAATAGAAGAATGGATAGGTAAACTGTGGTAGATATACTCAATGGAGCACTACAGAATGATAAAGAATAACGATGATTCCAGGAAACATCTGCTAACCTGGTTTCAACTGGAAGACATTCTGTGAGTGAGACTAGTCAGCGACAAAAGGACAAATACTGTATGAGACCTCTACGATAAGATCTCAAAAACAGACTTGTGTATAGAAGAAAAGACTCTTTGACAGCTGCAAGGGAGGGGAGGGAGGGAGGGAGGGCAAGGGGGGAGGGTTTAGTTTAGGTAGTTACTAGAAATCTAGTTGGGAGAAAGCGGTGACAGCACACATTAGGAACAAGAACAACATTAAGTGGACTTCAGCATAACTTGAGTACTCCTTCCATCTTAACTCAATACTGCAAGGATAGAGTAGCTGGGGCGGGGTGTGGGAGACCATGCTCTGAGGCGAATTCCAGGCCAATTGGCACAACTAGAGTTTTGCTAAGAGAGCTCTCTGCATCCCACATTGGTGAGTGGCGTCTGGGGTCTTAAAAGCTGCCAAGCTGCCATCCGAGGACACAGCAAATGGTCCCAACTCAGCAGGAACGGATGCTCACCGAGGGCCAAAATGGTATGCGGTAAAGACAGCCGAGAAGACAGAGAGACCCACAAGAGTGGGTGCCTACATCGACCTGGGACTGGAAGAACCGGATGGTGTCCGGCCACCACCAGTGATAGCCACGACGGAGCTCACAGAGAGGAGCCTCACTGGCAACACAAGAATAAAAAGAGGTGCATCAGGAGATCTCCACTAAAAGACCTCAATTGATGGTCCAGCGGTTTGGGGGTTCTTCTGAGAGCATGGCCCCCGGCCCTGATGCTGCCCTTTCCCATAAATTATAACAAAGATCCACTCTTTGGACAGGAATGGAATGGACTTGGCAAGGCAGAGTAACCATATGCTGGAAGCACTTTATGGTTCTATACATCTATAGGATATCATCTTGCTGACCTCTGGCTGGAGGAAGGGGAGTGGACGAAGAGGAGGGGAAAGGAGACTGTTGGAAGAATGAGACATGTATGGAGCAGAGGAATAGTGTGCAGTCACCGGACAGGGAGGGCAGTGGAAGCTGCATATAGGTGGGCATGTAAATTTACATGTGAATGTACATTTTTACTCAGTTATGTTAAACAAACAAAAAAAAAGCTAAAAGGATAAAGCTCATTCAAGATAAAATAGGGTCAACAATGGACATTTTGATACGCAAGATAGACAGATTTCAAAATCTGACAAAACACATTCATCAGAAGAGAAAATAGATAAATGGGAATTAATAAGAATCAAACACTTCTACTCATTCAAAGCCTTCATCAAAAGAATTAAAAGAAAAAATATTTGGCAACTCTATGTCAGACCAACGCCTGATCTCCATAATCTATAAGGTTCTACAAAATATCAAAAGAGAAAAACAAATCATCCAATTAAGCAATTGGCAAAGGAGATGAACAGATACTTCTCTAAAGAGGAGATCCAGGCAGCCAAAAAACACATACAGACATGCTCACGATCATTAATTATTAAAGAAATTCAAATCAAAACGACAATGAGATACCATCTCACCCCAACAAGATTGACCATCATCCAAAATATGCAAAACAATAAACGTTGGAGAGGTTGTGAAGATATTGGAACTCTCTTACACTGTTGGTGGGATTGCAGAATGGTACAACCTCTTTGGAAAGCAATTTGGCATTACCTTAAAATAATGGATATAGATATACCATTTGACCTAGTAATTCCTCTGCTCAGAATCAAGGCCATTCACACCAACTGATACAGGTACACGAATGTTCATTGCAGCACAGTCCACGATAGCAAAAAGTTGGAATCAACTCAGCTGCCCAACAGTAGAAGTATGGATGGCTAAACTTTGGTATATGTACTCAATGGAGTACTATACATTGATAAAGAACAATGATAGCAGGAAACATCTCTCAATTTGCTCTCAACTAGAAGACATTATGGTTAATGAAACTAGTCAGTGACAGAAGGACAATTATTATATGAAACCCCTACGATAAAAACTTAAAAGCATACTCATACATAACAGAAAAGACTCTTTGACAGCTACAAGGGCAGGAGGGCGAGGGGTGAGGGTTTAGATTAGATAGTTGTTAGAAATTTGGTTGGGTGAAATTGGTGACAATACACATTGGTAAGAAGATCAATATTCATGGGACTTTGACACAACTTGTGTACTCCTCCTGTCTTAACCTAATATTGTAAGCACAGAGTATGTACACTTTCATTTTTTATTTAATAAAAAAAAGATTAGAGGAGAATTAAATGAATCAGAGAATAGAAGAACAACTGAGAAAATTAACAAAAGCAAAAGCTTATTCTTTGAACAGATCAACAAAATTGATAAACCATTGGCTAAACTTACAAAAGAAAAACAAGAGAGGAAACAAATAACCCAAATAAGAAATGAAATGGAAGATATCATAACAGACCTGTTATAGTCACCACCTACTACTGCCGTAACAGAAAATACCACAAGTGGATGGTTTCATAAAGAGAAACTTTTATTGTCACAGTCCAGCAAGCCACAAATTTGTTTATAAGTCCATTCAATATAAGAAATCATCACAGTTCAGTAAGCCAAGAATCCAAATTCAATGAGAGCATCTCAGCACAAGAACTTCAGGTCCAAAGGATGTGCTCTGCTCTTGGTGCTGCTTGCTCTCTTGGTGCCATGAGGTTCCCAACTTGCTCTGCTCACTTCTTTCCCTTATATCCCACAGCTGGTAACTTGAGTCCTGCCTCACCAACACAGCTGCTGTCCATTAGCCCTCATCAACAGTACAGAGGCAGAATTCATAACACATAGAAGGAATTGCACCATACCAGGACTCATAGCCAAGTCAAATCAATAGATACACTTTGGGGGAGACACAATACAGTTCATTGTAAGACCCAACTGAATTTAAAAGTATCATAACAGAATACTAAGAAAGACTGTACTCTAACAGATTTGAAAACCTGGAAGAAATGGACAAATTTCTAGATTCACATCACCTACCAAAACTATCACAAGGAGAAGTAGAAAAACTTAATAAACCTATCACAAAGAAGAGACAGAAAAACTAATTGAAGAACTACCAACAAAAAAAAAAAATCCTGGCCCAGATGGCTTTGCCAGAGAATTCTACCAGACTTATAGAGAGGAGTTAATTCCAATAGTAATGAAGCTATTTTACAGCATAGAAAAGGACATATCTTAAGCTGGGTTTTCTAGGGAAGCAAAACCACTAACACTTGTATGTACAAGGAAAGATTTATATGGAAAGTACAGGGAAAGTTTTATATATAAAAGAAACAGCTTGCTCAATTGCAGAAGCTGAATGTCCCAAGTCCTGGCACAAGCCTCACGTGGCCACAGGAGCTGGTGAACCCAAGGGCAGCAAGTAAGAGACCAGAGTTCTAGATCACCAGTTGTGTAGGTCAGTGAATCTCAAGCTGGCAGCAAGACACAGTTGCAGAGGCTGGTGAACCCAGGATCGACAGGCCAGGGAACAGGACTCTCAAGTGCTGGCTTATGTAAGGGTTGATGAATCCAACAGCTGCTAGTTCAGGTCCAGGAACCAGACATCAGAAGAGAGAAGGAGCTGTTGGCTAGGTGAACGTACCAGCAGTAGGTCATAGAAGGTGGTGAGATGAGAGCTGGAGGGTGGGAAGCCACTACAGGCCCCGCCCAGCCACTTGATACAGCAGCCAAGCATGGAGAAGCCAAATTGACATAATCCTGACCATCACAGGACAGAATACTCCCAAATTCATTCTATAAAGCTAGCATAACCCTGATACTAAAGCTGGGGAGAGAGCCCACAAAGAATGAAAATTACAGACCAATATTACTCATGAACCCAGATGCAAAAATCTTCAACAAAATCCGAGCCAATAGAATTCAAGAACATATCTAAAAAGTAATTCATCATGACTAAGTTGGATTCATACCAGGAATGCAAAGCTGTTTCAATGTCAGAAAAATAATTAATGTGATCAACCACATAAATAACTCAAAGGATAAGAACACCTGGTTTTGTCAATTGATGCAGAAAAGGCATTCAACAAAGTCCAACACCCATCCATGTTAAAAACTTTCAGCAAAACAGGAATAGAGGTATCTATGCAAAGCCTACCATCTGCACCATCCAGAATGGAGAAAGACTGAAAGAACTCCCCCAGAGAACAGAAACTAGACAAGAATGACCAGTGTCACTGCTTTTGTTCAGCATTGTTCTAGAGGTTCTAGCCAGAGCAATTAGACAAGACAAAGAAATCAAAGGCATCCCCACTGGCAAAGATGAAGTAAAAATCTCCCTATTTGCAGATAATGTGGTTGTATACATAGGGAATCCTAAATAACCCATAACTACTGGAACTAATAGAAGAGTTCAAAAAAGCATCAGAAGGTAAGATAAACATAAGTTGGTAGGACTGCTTTACGCCAATGGAGAACATCAAAAAGGAAATTACTGAATAGATATCATTCACTATAGCCCAAAGAAGATAAAATATCTAGGAACATATCTAGCCAGAGAAACAAGAGACCTATACAGAGAGAAATACAAGAACTTATTGCAAGAAACTGAGTGATTTAGATAAGTGGAGAAACCTACTCTGCTCATGGATAGGAAGGCTTAACGTTGTGAAAATGTCTGTTTTACTCAAAGCAGTCTACATAAACAATACAATCCCAGTGTCATTTTTTAATGTAATGGAGAAATGAATCACCAACTTTGGTAAGGGAAGAAACCCCAGATAAGTAAAGCATTACTGAAGAAGAAGAACACAGTGACAGGCCTCACATCATCCAACCTTAGAGCCTCTTACCTTGCCAAAGTATTCAAAACAGCCTGGTAGTTATACAAAAAGAGACATATAGTCCAGTGAACAGAATTGAGATCCCTAGAAATATCACTGTCCTCTTAAGAATAGTTGATATTTGACAAAGGGCCAAAGAACATAAGCTGGGATAAAAACAGTCTCTTTAACAAATGATGTTAGCAAAATTAGATATCCATCTAGACAAAACTGAAACAGGACCTGTATCTCACACGTTACACAAAAACTAACTCAAAATGGATCAAAGACCTAAATACCAAACCTAAAACAATAAAGATCATGCAAGAAAAAACAGGGTCAAAAATGAAAATTTTAATACACAGTTTAGACAGACTACAAAACTTGATAAACAATGCATGAAAAACAGAAGAGAAAATAGATTAATGGGGACTACTAAGATTCAAACACTTTTGCTCATCCAAAGACTTTATCAAAAGAGTTAAAAGACTACTTACAGAATGGGAAACAGTATTTGGCAACCATATGTTGGAACAACAACTGATTTCCATAATCTACAAGATACCTCAAAATATCAACAAGAAAAAGGTAAATAACCCAATTAATCAATGGCCGTAGGAGATGGGCATATACATCACCAAGGAAGACATCTAGGCAGCCAAAAGACACATGTGGAAATGATGATGATGATTAGCTTTTAGAGAGATCGAAATCAAAACTACCGTGAGATACCATCTCATTCCAAGAAGGTTGGCCGTAATCCAAAAAACATGAAACAACAAATGCTGGAGAGGCTATGGAGAAACTGGAACTCTCCTACACTGCTGATGGGATTGCAAATGATACAACCACCTTGGATAGCAATTTGCCTCTTCCTTAAAAAGCTAGAAATAGAAATACCATTTGATCCAGTAATCCTGCTGCTCAGAATATACCCCACAAAAATAAAGGCAGTCACACAAAACAGTTACATGCACACAAATGTTTATTGCAGCACTATCCACAATAGCAAAAAGATAGAATCAACCTAGATGCCCATCAACAGATGAATAGATAAATAAACTATGATACATATACTCAGTGGAACACTATGCAATGATAACAAAGAAAGATGATTTCAGGAAGCATCTCATAATCTAGTTTCAACTGGAGGACATTATGCTTAGTGAAATCAGTTGGTGGCAAAAAGACAAATACTGTACAAAACCCCTGCTATAAGGGCTTAAAAATAGACTTATGCACTGAAGAAAAGATTCTGATGGCTACAAAGGAGGTAAGGGAGGGAAAGGTTGGGCATAGATTAGACAAGTATTTGATAGAAATTTGGTTAGGTAAAAGCAGTGACAACACGCAGTAGAGAGTAGATCAACTTAACAGGACTTCTCTATAAACTGAAAGGTTTTCTAAACTCAACATGTATTCAGGGGACATTGAGGCCAGTTGGCATAACTAGTCTATGGCTAAGGGAGTCTTCTGCACCCCACAATGGTAAGTGGCATGTGGGGTCTCAAAAGCTAGCAAGTGCCATCTGAGGTACACAAAATGGCCCTGACTCATATGGAGCAGATGATTACCAAGAACAACAAAGATATGAGGAAAAAAGAGCCCAGGAGACAGAATGACCTATACGAAAGGGAGACCGTATCAACATGAGACCAGAAGAACCAGACGGTGCCTGGCCACCACTGAAGACAGCTGTGAGAAAACATGAGAAAAAGAGATGTGCAGCCCAAGAACTCTGCTAAAAGACCTGAACTGATGGTCTGACAGCCTGGAGAATACCCTGGGAAGATGACCCGTAGACCTGTTGCTGGCCCTGACCAGAAACCAGTAATGAGACTCTTCAGACAAAAATGCATTGGATTGGGGACTCAGTATGATGTTATGATGTGCATACTTCATGTTTCTCTGCATTTACAGGAGGCTGTCCTACTAGTTTGTTTCTAGACAGGAAAAAACGGAGAGGGGGCAACAGATGCTTGTTAAGAGGATACCAGATACATGGAGTGAGAAGAAGGAGTGTGCTGTCATCCAGTGGGGAGAGCAGAGGGAGTTGCAGATAGGTAGGCATGCAGATCTGATTTGGATTGTATACTTTTACTCAAACACAATTGAAAAAAAAAAAAATTCTAAAGGGAAAAATTGTTTTGATCATTATTTTTATTGAATGTATAAAAAGTAGTAAAGACAGGATTCAACCCCAGGTAGTATGACTTCAGAGCTCATGTACTTCCAGCCTCTTGAGAAAATACATTAATGTATTATATCAAAACCACAAGGGAAAATGAAATGAGGGGGTAAGCAGGGCCTTCAGACCTCCATGTGCAAGGGGAAATTAAAATAGACAGGACTAATTCTTTACCTGTTTTCATAGTACTGACTCTTCATTTGCTTTTCCTAAAATTTGTGACTTCTTAACACTTCCTGGCCCAGGAAATTACACATTAACTGGCAGAGCCACTGAGATAATATTTCTGCAGCTTTTTGCAGCTGCTGCTTAGGAACAGCAGAATAAGTGGAGAGGCAAGTAACAGTGACAGGCACCAGCAAGACCCCCATCTGCCTCAAGTGACAACTGAGATCCTTGAAACTCCAGCTTTGATGTGTGTATTCCTCCAGTCCTGCTCCCAGATGGAGGCCCCTCCCAACTACTTCCACTGTTCTTACACCTGCCCCCTGTGCTGACAGGGCAGATAGATTCCCTTTTGGCGGCTTTGGACAGGCTTTGAGGATAGCAATATCCCTCTGTCCCATTGCTACCGTTATGCAAATAAAACTTTTGATCATTCACCCACACCTTCTCCACACTTGGCTTTTTGGCAGCAAGTAGCCGCAAACTTTGGAGCCTTATCCAGTAACAAAAGCATATAATAGTCTCAAAAAATGTTGGAAAGTATCTATTCCTACATGCTGAGGATTTGACCCTCAACTCTCACCCATGTGTTTGTCTCCTCATAATCATAATGTAATTTCTAGAACCTCTGAGTTTTATTTTTCTTGGGAAGAGAAAGTAAATGATGAATGAACTTATTCATTTTCAGCATTTGCTTTTAAGTGTGCCTAGCCATTTTGAAATTGTGAAATTATAGCAAAATTTATTGAAAAATTAAAAAGTTGAAGTAAAGTGAGTATCTGTAAATAGAAGCAAACTCAGGATTTGGAGAAGTTATTGGAAAACCTGATATTTAAGACAACAAACAACATAAATGGCCTAATGTGTTTTGGAAGGACTCCAAATAGTGTCATGTAAAGGCAGAAATGACTGTGGAAGTACACAGCATGACCATGTTAGAACTTACTAAATGTTAACGAAATTAATGAAACATACAAATGCTCTGTTTGCAAACACATATGAATTTCTCTATTAAATAAAAATTGGAAAGAAATTAAATTTACATAAGGACTAAAAAGATTTGTTGACATAACCATAGAACTTTATCTTACTGGTTATTACTGTAGCTAGCTTTAAATAAAACAGAAAGCATGCTGGATTTAAATACTAGTAACTAATAATGTGCCTTTCCAGTTTTTTGCCATAATTTGACTGTGTTTATAATTGTGACTAAAACCATCTAACAGTCAAATTATATCATTGTGGAAGACCAATACTGGGGAAAATCTTAGGATTATCTCTTCCAATTTTTTTTGTATTGCAAAAAAGAAATTGTAGCTTGATTAGTTAATAATGAATGGATTTTTCTGATACTAGTTTGGCTTAGTCTTATTTTCTTCCTATTACCTTTCCTCCCTCCCCACAATCCTCTAAAGAGGAGACCTAAGATTCTGATAAGAAAATTGGGCTAATGATAATAATAAAATTTTTATCATTTAATTAATAATATTTACTAATATTATTAATTATTATAATTTCTGTTGTTCCTGGTATTGTGTTAACCACTTTATACAAGTGGAATCACAAAGTATAGATGTTTAGCATTGATCTTAGTTATAAGTTATAATCAACCAAAAGGAGACATGATCTAATAGAAAATCCTTTTCCTTCTGGTCAATTCTGATTGATAGCAACCCTATAAACACAAGCACTTGAGAATAGCTAAAGCTGTGTTGATCCTCAAATTAAGGACTAGAAGACTACAGAATGTTTGAATTCCTTGAGCCAAAGAGAACAATGAAATAAAGTAGGTTCAGAACCAATGGTTAACACCTCTGAAGAAAGACCTGATGATCTACTTGGAAAAATCATTCATTGAAAACTCTGTGGAGCACAATTCTACTCTGACACATTTGGGGTCACTCTGAGTCAGACCTGACTCCATAGCTGACTTTGTAAGGCTAGGCAAGGGGCTTACACAAAATTACAGTTCTAAATGTATTGTACCTAATTATACATTACCTGTCCAATGCTTACTGAAACTGAGTGAAGGAAAAAAAAAAAAAAAACTTTTCTGGGAAGGTTATCAGTTGACTATAAAGCTTATCAATGCAAAGCATAATTGCAAGATTTATAACGTTTTAACTATAAACCCAAACCTATTGCTGTCGAGTTGGATCCAACTCATAGCGACCCTAGAGGTCAGAATAGAACTGCCCCATAGAGTTTCCAAGGAGTGCCTGGCAGATTTGAACTGCTGACCTTTTGGTTAGCAGTTGTAGCGCTTAACTCACTATGCCACTAGGAGTTCCGTGTTCACTATGGAATTTGTAAAACACATTTATTGCCAAGCCAGCCAAGTGCCGTCGAGTCGCCATGAAAATACACTTATTACAGAACCAAAAGCCAAAAAAAAAAAAACAAGCCCACTGTCCACTATGTCAGTTCTGATTAATAGTGACCATAGAGGACAGAGAACTGACTCATATGGTTTCCAAGGCTGAGTCTGATTGCCATATTTTTCTCCCTCAGAGCAGCTACTGGTTCTAACCACTGACTTTTCAGTTAGCAGTGGAGCTTGGTACCATTTATGTAGAGAAAAACTTCTATCTTATTTTTTATGTTCCTCTGGGACCTTTCCAAGACTTCTTCAGCTTTTTGGACAATTGTAGCACCGTTCATGGTATTTGAATTTTCAGTTTAACATAGCTGCATCAGAGTGTTTTTGTGGCTATCATATTCACAGTGACCCTATGTATATATGAAATGTTATGTTAGCCATTCCACTGTGATCACTTGTGTAAGCATGGTATAATACTTACATATGGTTAAAGTACATAGCACTTTATTGTACTTTACTTTTATCAGGCAGAACATTGTCTTGGTTTCCTAGAACTGCCGCAGTGAAAAATACTAGTGGGTGGTTTTTAAACACAAGAATTCCTTGTATCAGTTTGGTGAGCCTGCAAGTTCAAATCAAGACATCAGCTTTACCAGAAGGTCCTTCCTGTGGTAGTTCTGTGCATTCCATTGCTTGTAGATGGTTTCACAACATCTGGTTTCTTCCCCCTGTGTGTGTCTGTTTTCTCGATTTATAAGATGTTTCTAAAAGATGCAGTTTGAGATCCATCCTCCTCCGGTATGACCACTAATATAACAAAATTAAATCCCTGAGGCGGAGTCAAGATGGCGGACTAAGCCCACGTCTCCTTCTATCCCTCTGGAAACCAAGACCTGAATTGACAATCAAACAGACCCTTCTGATCACCTAATCAGCCTCAGGACGCAGCACAGAGCTGTTAATTGGGACTTCATACCACTCAGCAAAAAAACCTCCTCTCTTTCGCTGACTCCTGCTCCTGGCTAGCCCCGGCTCTCATGGACAGAAGGTAAGCGGACCATATTGACTTTTTTTTTTTGCCTCTGTCTCGGCTGGCGGGCAGAGCTGGGTCTTGCCTGGCGGCTGGACTCAGATGCGCTGCTGGTGGGATAGGCAGGCGAAATTCCCATATTCTGAGAGCCAAGCTCGGGACTCTGTTAATCTAGCCATTTTGAGCCTTTCCTTTTGTAGCTGCCTCAGGAGGGTTTGTGTGGAGCTTTGCAGTCAGTATGCGGGACACCATGTTGGTACCGAGATTTTAGCGGACCTCGTTCTTAGCCTGGGAGCCAGCGCCTGCAAACAGGATAGCGCTTCTCCGACAGAAAAGTAGTGATTTTTGCACAGTGCTGCCTATGTTGGGGTCCCCGCAACAGAATCAGAGGAATCACTACCTCTCGGCACCTTTAGCCCCTCTGTCTGCTGCTTGTGTGGAGGACGCCATCTTGGATACGGTGGCCGCAGCTAAATCTAATTCTTAGCTTGGGAGCCAGAGCCTGCCCACAGGAGAGCGCTTTTCTATCAGAAAAGCAGTACTCAACGCAGTGTTGGCTAAGGCTAGGCCCTGTCAGCAGAGGCCAACAGGGCAGTAGCATTGCTGTATTCTGAACTAGTTTGTTATCATCTGGGGTTGGATATAGTGGCGCTTACTTTGTCAGATGAGAAGAGGGACTTCTACACCTGAAAACCTAACTGACTTGTGAACTCGTCAGATACCTTTTGCTTTACATTTGAAGACATTTGCAATCCATCCTCACAGTACCTCTTCCAGCCTCTATATACTCACATGGGACCCAAAAAGCAACAGACAATTGTGGCATGCAAGCAATCACTCATGGCTTCAGAAGGCTCCCAAACAAAGCAACCAAGGAGTTTTCCAGATGAAGAAACTTTTATGAAAGCATCAGGAAGTGAATACAAATTGATTATATAGAGAGCCCTTCTAGACCTTATACAAAATGCAGCAGAACAAAATGAAAAATTAAGCAAGTTGTTTGATCTGATGGAACACCAGTACTCTGAAATCCAACAGATCAAGAAGAAAATCAAAGACATAGAAACTTCCATGCAAAGCCAAGAAAACAGAATGGAACAAATGGAAAAAAGAATTTCTGACTTGGAAGACAGAGCTACTGATGCCAGCGTCTATGAGCAGAAATCAGAAAAAACAAACAAGAAAAATGAAGAAACATTAAGAAGCATGTGGGGCTCTATTAAGAGGAACAGCCTTCGATTAATCGGAGTCCCTGAAAAGGGTGAGACATCTGAGAACACGGAGAGTATTGTTGCTGAGCTGCTGAAAGAAAACTTCCCAGAAATCATGAAGGAAGAGAATATAGACAACTCAGATGCATATCGTATGCCACCCAATATACATCTCAAAAGAAAGACTCCAAGATATATTATAATCAAGCTTAACAAAATGAAACATAAGCAGCAACTCTTAAAGGCAGCAAGACTCAAGGCAAAGCTAACATTCAGAGGGAAACCCTGTAGGCTCTCGTCAGATTTCTCAGGAGAAACCATGCTGGCATGGAGACAGTGGCATGACACATTCAAAGTCTTGAAGGAGAAGAACTTCCAACCAAGAATTATATATCCTGCAAAACTATCTTTCAAATACGAAAATGAAATTAAAACATCCCCAGATAAACAGAAACTCAGAGACTTCCTAAAAACCAAACCCAAACTACAAGAAATACTGAAAGAAGTTCTTGGGTTTGGCTTAGAAGAACGAAACCACTAACTTTATATTTTAGAACGACACACTACTCAATACTCTACTCATTTAGGGAAGGCTCCAAAGTAAATCACAGCTTTGATTTGGAAAGAAGCAATCCAGTGATCATCATGAAAGCTATGGTGTCATCATAATAAAAAGAGGGATGTACTACAGTCGTTATAGTCCTTCCAGATGGAGAGAAAGATGACAAGACGGGTAGTAATTAAAATTGGGTTTATAAAGAGTTCATTAAGGGGGTTCCTAGGGGCAGCTGTAAAGCAGAACAAAGATGTATCATACCATTTCAAGAAATCTAACACACGAGTCTCAACAACTATAAAACCAGCTCTGAGAAAGGTGAAAAATCAACTTGCAAAAAAGAGTGTCCCAGAACAGACTAATAAGAACAACAGAGAAAACATCAACATAAAAATAAACATATCACAATGGGAGCAGTGAACACATGCCTATCAATAATTACATTGAATGAGAATGGACTGAATGCTCCAGTAAAGAGACACTGATTGTCATCTTGGATCAAAAGACACAACCCATCCATATGTTGTCTGCAAGAAACTCACTTGAGACCTACAGATAGGAACACACTGAAAACGAAAGGATGGAAGAATATATATGAAGCTAACAATGAACAAAGAAGAGCAGGGGTGGCAATTCTAATCTCAGACAAAATACATTTTCATGTCAAATCCACCATCGTGGACAAAGATGGACACTATTGCTGAAAGGTTCAGTGCACAAGCAAAACTTAACTATATTAAATATTTATGCACCTAATGTCAGAGCACCTAAGTATGTCGAAGAAACACTGACTACCCCCAAAAGAGAGTTAGATGACTCCACAATAATAGTGGGAAACTTTAACACTCCACTCTCATCACTAGACAGATCATCTAGAAAAAAGCTCAGTAAAGATACAGAAGGCCTCATTGACACAATTAACCAACTAAACCTCATTGATATATACAGAACTTTCCACCCATCACCAGACAAATACACCTTCTTCTCCAGTGCACATGGAACATTCTCCAGAATTGACCACGTGATAGGCCATAATGCAATGCTCAACAAAATCCATACCATTGAATTACTGCAAAGCATCTTCTCAGATCATAAAGCCATCAAAGTTGAAATCAATAGCAGAAAAAAGAGATAGAAAGTGGAACTCTTGGAAACTGAACAACATCTTGCTCAAAAAAACGATGGTTATAGAGGAAATCAAGGATGAATTAAAGAAATTTCTGGATTCCAATGAGAACGAAAACACTTCCTATCAGAACCTATGGGATACAGCCAAAGCAGTGCTCAGAGGTCTGTTTATCTCCATAAATGTACACATCTGGAAGGAAGAAAGAAACCAAATCAAGGAACTAACTCTACAGCTTGAACAAGTAGAAAGAGAACAACAGAGGAACCCCTCAGGCACCGGAAGAAAGGAGATCATAAAGATTAGAGCAGAGCTAAATGAGTTAGAGAATAGAAAAACAATTGAAAAAATTGAAAGGACCAAAAGCTGGTTTTTTGAAAAGATCAACCAAATTGATAAACCACTGGCTAAACTTACTAAAGAAAAGCAGTAAAGGAAACAACGCAAATTAGAAATGAGAGGGGAGTTGTCACCACAGATGCAGCAGAAATCAAAAATATCATAACAGAATACTATGAAAGACTGTACTCTAAGAAATTTGAAAACCTAGGGGAAATGGACAGATTCCTTGCCTCATACCACCTACCCAAATTATCACAACGTGAAGCAGAACAACTTAATAAACCCATCACAAAGGAAGAGATTGAAAAGGTCATCAAAACACTGCCAACCAAAAAAGTCCGGGCCCAGATGGCTTCACGGCAGAATTCTACCAAGCATTTAGAGAAGAGTTATGCCCAATACTACTGAGACTATTTCACAGTATAGAAAGGGATGGAGTACTCCCAAACTCATTCTATGAAGCCAACAAAATTAAATCCCTTTTCTCCAAACAGGGTCATATTTACAGGTGCAGGGTAGGATTTTAAACATATGTTTTCGGGGAACACAATTCAATCCATATAGTATACATTTTTAAAACTATGGGCACAGATGTCTTGTATTATCTAGGAATCCATATTCAGCATAAAACCAAACCAGTTGCCATGGAATTGATCCCAACTCATAGTGATCTCATGTGTCAAAACAGAAAAGAAAGCATTCATATAATTCTAATGGAAAGAGGGCACGGAGAGCCACTGGATAGTGTAGTCCAATGTATCTGTAATGAATACTTCTCATATGACAAATCAAATTCATTGTCATGAATTTGATTCCCACTGTGTGATGCATGATATGTAATGTGATATATTGTATGTTATTTGTTATATATAATATATGATGCAATATTTAAGACTGTGTAATATAATACAGACTTAGATAACATTAAACCCATATAATGTACTTTGACTGTATAATGTATTATTACATAATAAATCTAGAAGTTTTTCCTTTCTCTCTCTAATTCTATTTCAAGCCAACTGCTGCCTGTTGGCACGAAGTTAACCTGCATTTTCACTGTCTAACGAAGATTTTTCTTAATTAAGTTGGGATTTAAAATCCATTCATGGTTCCTTCCACACCATTCTTCTTGGAATTGAATGTGGTCTCTGACCCTTTGTCATCATCTGAGTAAGCATGATGTGTTCACTGATATTTACATCCATTAACATTTGAGATATCTGCAATTCCATTGTACACTGGTGTTTTCAGTCCTTGTTTTATTATAGGAAGGTGTGTGTAGGTATTCTAGCCCTTTAAGGGATACAAGAGAAGTACTGTCTTGTGTGACTCTGTGTGTATATGAAACCTAGTAAGGGTCAGTCATCTTTGACTAACTGTAATATGCTTCTCTTCCCACCATGAAGGGACTTGTTTTCTGGTGCCACTGGAAGCAAGATCTAGTTGTCTTTTCTCTGATTTTCATAATTTTCTTGGGCTTGTTTTCCTAGGATTCAGGGAATAGCTCCATCTTTAAGGGCAAATCCCAATGTATGGTTCTATCATTTTCTTCCCCTCCTCTCACCAACTCAGAGTATTTTAGTAGCTTGGCTAGGAAGGTTTGGGAAGACAACAATGGGTGGTGGTATCACTGGTTCAGAAATTATGCCTTCAGATATGTATTTTATATTTTTTGAAACATATAAGCTGTTATGGATTGAATTGTGTCCCCCCAAAATGTATGTGTTGATTTGACTTGCTTTGGAGTTCCAACATGGTGCCCTTCCTGCCATGTGTTATGAATCCTGCCTCTGTGATATTGATGATGGAGAATGGTTTACAGTTGTGTAAGTGAGGCAAGACTCAAGCTTGTGCAATATATGGAGAGAAGTGAGCTGAGGAAGTTGGGAACCTCATACCACCAAGAGAGAAGCACTGAGAGCAGAGCACGTCCTTTGGACCCGAGGTTCCTGTGCTGAGATGCTCTCAGTGGATGTGGACTCAGCCTACTGGTCTGTGATGATTTTTCATATTGAATGGACTCGTAGCTTAGGAATAGATTTGTGGCTTACTGGACTGTGACAATAAAGTCTTCTCCTCATGAAACCTTCCACTTGTGGTATTTTCTGTTAGAGCAGTACCCAGTGACTAAGACACAAGCCAAGAATGATCTAATTTTGCTCTTTATTGGGTGGTATGATTTTCCTTTCTCTGGTACTAGAGCTCAGGAAACTACAAACATTCAACTTTTATATTGTATCATTTTTGATCTACTAGTAAAGACTTTAATTGGCTTTAATTTCAAGTAATGCAAAATCAATATCTGCTGTAAGTCAAGTTTTCCTGTGATCATAAATAGAAATTGAAGTCACCAACTTGTAAAACAAATTGACTTAATGTACTTATGAAAATAACTTTCAGGGGTTGTATGCTTGGCAAAAATCATACAATGTTTGCATTATTGCAAAAAAGAGAAAACTACAGTACTCAGTAAACTGTATTTTGGGTAACTTTTGGTGACTTTTGGGTGATCTAATAATTTTATTATTGATGAAATAGGTGTTCTGTGAAACCTCATAGAAACAAGGACATTTTTACAGGGAAAATGAGTTCAGTAGTATTTATATCCTGTCTATTAGATATAATTTAGAAGTATTTTTTTATTTTATACAATCAAATTTTCTCTGCCAGTTCCTGTGATCTTCATGACTGATACAGAAAGAAAGCTCATTTCTAAATGTGGGGTTGCAGAGAAACTTTGGCAAAAGAGCATCCTCATTATCAGAATAGCAGTGTAATTAATTGTTGGAGCTCAGCCATGCATGTGCTGAGGGCTTGTGTCTCTTTGGGCTACAGTTTTACACAAATCTGTGCAAAGTTCTCAGATCACTGCCTCAGTTTACTGGCTTAATTTCACATTAACTTATGGGAGTATGATTCATTTTGTAGCAGAAATTAATTTCCAAAAAGCAAGTGCATATCAATCAGTGAAACATCTCTCCTTTAACAAGATACTTTTCTAAATAATGTCTAATAATAATTGAAGATGTTTAAGAAATAAATTTATAGTGACATACAAAAATAAAATGGCAGTTATAGAATGATTAAAAATGAAAGTGAAAAAAGGAAGATAAATATGTAGATGGTAAAGTTATTTAGAGAAAAAAACAGTTCATCAAAATAATATTTTACTAAAGTTACAGAAAAAACAGTTCATCTAAATAAAATTTTACTGTAAAAACAAAACAGTGACACCGTTGATATAAATAAAGAGTTTAAGAGAAAAAGTATTGTACTTTAAATTGAAGCACATTGCCTTCAAAAAAATTATGCATTCACCAGGAATGTTTACTTCATTTTTTTTTTTTTTGAAAACTGCATGAACCTATTAGTCATTTGAAGGTTAAACACACTCGATTTTGAGGAAAAATAAAATTGTCTTTCACTTAGCGTCATTATTTTATTGTTCTATAATAGTCTTGGAAATCCTGGTGGTATAGTAGTTAAGTGCTGTTGCTGCTAACCAAAGGTTAGCAGCTGGAATCCACCAGGTAGTCCTTGGAAACTCTGTGAGGCAGTGTCAGAGATTGAATTGTGTCCTTGGAAAAATGTTTGTAGGGGATTGGCATATTGTGTTTCTGTGCTGTAAATAAACCCTGTCTCTATGATGCTAATGAGAGAGGATGGATGACAGTTGTGTTGGTGGGGCAGAACTCAGTGTGTAAATCGCATTTTGCCTTGAGGCAGTCTCTGGAGATATAAACTAAAGATGCTAGCAAAGAGTTAGGGACCTCATACCATCAAGATGCAGGGAGGGGAGCAGAACATGTCCTTAGGAAAAGACCCAAGGTCCTCACACCTCAGAAGTTTCCAGTCCAGGGGAAGATTGATGACAAGGACCTTCCTCCAGAGCCAACAGCGAAATCCTTAACCTGGAGCTGATGCACTGAATTGGATTTATAGCCAACTGGACTGTGACAAAATAAATTTATCTTTTAAAAGCCATCCACTCATGGTATTTCTGATAAGACAACACTAGATGACTAAGACAGGCAGTTCTACTCTGGACAGCATAGGGTCACTATGAATCCAAATCAACTGAGTGGCAATGGGTTTGGTTTTTTGTTTTAATTGCTTATCATTACTCTACTGTTCTATAATATTCTACTTTGTGGATTGTTAACTTAGTTTGTGTCCAACTAACATTTCAGCTTTTCATTTTAGTTTTCCTCAACAGGACTATAATTTCATTTTACCTGTTGTTAGGTGAATAGAATTAGTTCAGACTCATAGCAACACTATGTACAATAGAAGGAAACACTGTCCAGTCCAGCACCACCATCACAGGTATTGCTATGTTTAAGCCTAAACATGGTGTCCTTCTCCAGGGACTGGTCCTTCCTGATAACATGCCTGAAGTACGTGAGATGAATTCTGGTCATTTTTGCTTGTAAGGAGTCTTCTGGCTTTACTTCTTTCAAGACATTTGTTTGTTTGCTCTTCTGGAGCCCCGTAATATTTTCAACATTCCTCACCAATACCATAATTCAAAGGAATCAATTCTTTGATCTTGCTTCTTCTTTGTCCAGCTTTTGTATGCATGCATATGAGATGATTTAAAAATATCTTTGCTTTAGAACACATTAAAGAGGTCTTTTTTTACAGCAAATTTGCCCAATTCATTATGCCATTTATTTTCTTCAGGAAACAGGGATAGCATTGCTGATCAGATGATTCTTAGCTGAAAGCAGAGAATACTAGAAAAATGTTTACCTGTGTTTTATTAACTATGCAAAGATATTCACAGTGTAGATCATAACAAATTATGTCTAATATTACTAGGAACGGAAATTCCAGAACACTTAATTGTACCCATGGAGAAACTATACACAGATCAAGAGGCACTCATTTGAACATAACAAGGGGGGTATTGTGTGGTTTAGTCAGGAAAGGTGTGCATTCAGGGTTCTATCCTTTCACCATACTTATTCCATCTATATGTTAAGCAAATATTCATGGAAGCTGGGCAATGTGAAGAGCGTGACATCAGGACTGGAGGAAGATTTGAACAACCTGCAATATGCAGATTCACAACTGTACTTATTGTTAGTGAAAAAGACATGAAGCATTTGCTGATAAAGATAAAATACCATTCCACCTATGTTTCAGTCAGCTAGTGCTGCTGTAACAGAAATACCACAGAGTAGATGGCTTTAACAAAGGAAAGTTTTTTTATACACTGTCGAGTAAGCTACAAGTCCAAATTCAGGATGTCCCCTCTAGGGAAAGGCATTCCCCTTTGTCAGCTCTGGAGGAAAGTGTGGTATTGCATCAGTCTTTGTCCAGGGAGCATCTTGGTGCAGGAACCTCAGGTCTGAAGGACACACTCTTCTCCCGCTGGTGCTTGCTTGACGGTGTGAGGTTCCCAGTTCTCTGCTTGCTCCTCTTTCCTTTTATCTCTTGTAGGATTCAAGGATTAAGGGTGGGACAAGCCATACTCCAGGGAAACTCCCTTTATAGTGGAGCAGGCAGGTGATCTTCTGAAGGGATTTACAGTCCTACTTTAATGTTTTCACATACAGCATAAGAAAATCACACTTTGGAGGACAATCATAGAATACAGGGAATCATGGCCCAGCCACAGGGCTACACCTGTTTTGGGGAGGGGGCACAATTTGATCCATGACAACCTACAATGTTTAATTTTTCATGTTTTGCACTAAGAATGAATATAGTCATCAGAGCTGTGTTTTCAGTGGTAAAATATTACTGGTTGTCATGATGTGGGTTGCTGTTTGATGTACTTTGAAAGTATTCAACCGGTATGACATCTTAATTATACAAGAATTGTAAGTTGTCATGTTAATTTAGATATATTGCTTGATTACTTTTTAAACGTTTGTATTATTTTCTGTTGATATTATTGGTCTTGGAAACCCTGGTGGAGTAGTTTGAATCTGCCAGGCACTCCTTAGAAACTCAAGGGGGTAGTTCTACTGTGTCCTATAGTGTCACTATGCATTGGAATTGACTCAATGGCAATGGATTTAGTTTTTTGATTTTGGATTGTTGGTCTTAGATATATTTAAAAAATGCCTTTAATTATTAACTCTCCGTCAAGCCTAACCAAAGCAAGGAACAGACATTGATAGCATTTCCAGACATTGATTCACCATTTTTCTGTTTTTAACACTCATTAACTCATTTTATCTTTATAATAATACTTACAAATTATTCAGGATAGGTACTGTTATCTCTACTTAACAAAACAATGTTATGTACAGGCCTGAGGCCATGTGAGAGGACAGAGAGGACAGTTATTCGTGTTTCTTTACACAAATTATCTAATTCAGTTCTATATAGTCTCTTTTTTATCTTTTTTTTTAAATATAAGTAGTTGAATTAATAATCTCATTCAATAATCTTTTGAAGAGGTCTTGCTCAATTTTGGATTCCCAGAATCCAGAACAATATCTGGCACCGAACAGGTACTCCATCAACATTTGTTGAATGGATTAAAGTTACCTTAACAATGTTAAAGATTGGCAATGCTTTGCAAGTCAGTAATATTTTTGTATTCTGTTAACTTCAGTCGTAAATGGTATTAATATAGTAGACTATATTTTTATTCTTAGTTTAAGGCTGATGTATTCAAAGGACAAGAATCCTCTGTTGACTTAGTGACAGCAGAAATGGTTTTAATGTCCTGATTGTATGATTAAATAAAGAATTCATTCAAATGAAAATAGGTTCATATCCTCATGTTCTTTTACCATAGTTTCATGTGTTTATCCTGAAGCAAATAGCTTACTTTCTAAAACTCATTGTTGATTTTTTAGGATGATGTACTTTCTAGAGATGAAGGATTGCTCCTTGGATATTGACCTTTGATACTGCTTCACACTAGGGGAGAGATTTTAGGGTATAAAGCAAAAGTGACAAGTTGATGACGGATGATCCTGGGAAATTCTTACATCTGGACAGTACAGCTAAATGAGTGTTGTGCTTGGTGCAAATACAGAGGATTCAGAACCTATTGTCCTAATCACACTTTGATCTTTCCTGTTGATCCTGGGTAGTCATTTGCATTTATGATCCTTGGCATAAATGTGATCATTTGGGTAAAGAATTTGTTGTTGCAATCCCATTGGACAAGAGGGCCACAGAAATCCTTGTGCTGTTTATTATGTTTTAAAATCTAATTCAGTTATTAAAGATCTTGAAGACCCAAAGAGTTATAGAGAATGTCTTACCTGTGCATGGAAAGTTATGACCTGGAAGGAATTGCTTGGAAGTTTAGTTTGAGAGCAATATCACTGCAAACCTCTAAATGAGATAATTTCAAAACTATTAATTGCTTCAGAATATAGTCAACTGCCTATTGTGACTCTAGTGTTTTTCTCTGTGACTCTTGATGATTTATTCAGTGTGTTAAACTCAGTTTACTTGATTTTATCCAAAATCTAAAGTAATTGAATTTCAACTTCTCTGCATTTTTGTTCATGACCATTTTTTCTTGTTTTTAATAAATAGATAAATTTTATCTTGTAAAGATTTAGTTCCTGTTTTTTTCTTAGCCATTTAAATGTAGGTTTATGATAATAATGAACAGCTTACAAGCTTTAAACTGATAAGAATTTCTTCCAGAAACTATCCACCTATTTTAACATAGGTGACATTTTTTTCACCTGCTCTCTTAAGGAATAACCTGAAAGACGAGAATGAAATATTGATTCATTTATATCCTATTTATTTTAAAATATAACTTTATCCATAAAGTTGTATTTTTCATAAATAAACTTTATCCATAAAGTTATATTTATTCTGAGCAACAATATAGTCACAGCACTAACCAAGAGCACAGGGGCCTGCCTAAATTCTTAGAGTCAGGGGAGAGAAAATTAAAGGAAAAATTAAAAATAAAAATAACAGTAACCTATCATGGCCAAATGTAGAAACATAATTAAAATCAGTAAGTGCTAGAACTCCTCCCACTCACTAAAATACACACACACACACACACACACACACACACACACACACACACACACACACACTGTTTTGTTGTCCTTAATCATTGTACTTTGTTAATGGATCTTTTTATAATTTATTTTTTTCACTTTTCTCTCAGAATATTCATGAATATAGATAGCCATGTTAGCTTTTCAGTAAAATGTCCCAAGTAATTCAGATGACTTTTCAGCTAAAACTACTCATATTATTAAGAGATAGGATCAAATTCATCAACTGAGCATTTGCGGAAATATTCCTTTTCCAATACACACCTGTAGAATGATACATCTGTGTCATGGGTTGAATTGTGTCGCCCCAAAAATGTGTGGTTTTGCTAACCTGCATGTTAAAGGATTAGGGTGGGGCTGTAAATTCCTGCATAGGATTACTTCCCTGCTCTGCTGTAGGGGGAGTTTCCCTGGAGTATGGCTTGCCCCACCCTTAATCCTTTCAGTTTGCAAGAGATAAAAGGAAAGAGAAACAAGGAGAATGGGGAACCTAGTTACCATCAAGAGAGCAGCACCGGGAGAAGAGCATGTCCTTCAGACATGAGGTTCCTGCGCCAAGACGCTCCCTGGACAAAGACTGATGCAATACCGGACTTTCCTCCAGAGCCGACAAGGGGAAAGCCTTCCCCTGGAGTGGACACCCTGAATATGGACTTGCAACCTACTGGACTGTGTAAGAATAAATCTTCCTTTGTTAAAGCCATCCACTCTGTGGTGTTTCTGTTAGAGCAGCCCTAGCTGACTAAAATAATCTGTATCTATACAAACACATATTTATGTAAAGCCACATATTTATGTAATGATTCTATTTTATTGTACAGTGTCATGCATTTGTGTGTGTTTAGAAGCCCAAATGAATACCATCCTGGAAAATAAGCAGTATTGCTACCTGATTACCATTAAAGAAGACTCTGAGGAGTCTTCGAAAGGAAGAAAAAAATCGGATTAACAATGGAATCTACAGCTTCAGGTGTGTCCATCAATGTCCTACTGCTAAAGGAGAAACTGTAAGAATAGTCCAACATTGAAATATATGTTAAGTAAAAGTAGATTGAAACTCAGGGGTAAATGACAGACTTTTTAGCAGTCTAGAAAAGGAGCATCATGTAATGGTCCCTCACTTCTCCTCAAGAGAACTGAGTATAAATTCGTAAGAGAAATTGTTGTGGTTGTGTCGGTGAGTCAGTTGTCTGGCACAGTGACTGATTGGTTCAAACCACCCACCTTTCAGTTAGCAGCTAAGTACTTAACCACTGTGTCACTAGATGGAGACGCTTCATACTCAAAACTGCCACTGGTGCTCACCATCTATCACCCTGAAAGTGGAGAAAAAAGGCAGTAAATAAAGAACTTGGAAATGTCCCCCAAAACAATCCTAACACGTGCAATCAAGAGTCATCAAAGATTTGGAAGAAAAACATCAAACTCACTGAAGAAACTGAACTTGAATAATACAGATTCCAAACTGAAAACACAGGTTTTTTCAAAAGTAATATTTAAAAACTCCCAAGATCTAATATTAATTATAACTAAGTTTTGATGTGTGGTTTTCTGAGTCTTTTATTGGAGCCCTGCTGGCACAGTGGTTAAGAGCTATGACTCCAACCAAAAGGCCAGCAGTTCATATCCACCAACTGCTCCTTGGAAACTCTGTAGGACAGTTCTATTCTGTCCTATAGGTTTGCTGTGAGTCAGAATTGACTCAATGACAGTGGGTTTGTTTTTCTTTATGCTTCCTTTCTTTTTTTTTGTTCTGTGTGGTTTTTTTTTTTATGATTGAATGAAAATGTACATTCCCGTATAAATTTGCATGCTGACCTATATGCAGCTTTCACTGCTCTCCCTGCACAGTGACAGAACACTCTTTCTCTCTCCTCAATACATGTCTTATCTTCCCAACAGTCTCCTATCTTCTCATCTCCACCCATTCCCCTTCCTCCAGTATGAGGTCCTATAGTTGCCTAGGACCATAAAGTGCCCACATAATATGGTCACTCTGCATCACCAAGTCCAATCCATTGCTGTCCGAAAAGTTGACCTTCATTATGATTTATGGATGGGGCAGCATCAGGGATACAGGCCATGCTTCCAGGGGAACCCTGAAGTCCCTGAACCATCAATTGTGGTCTTTTAGTGGAGATCTCAGAGTGCACCCGTATTTATACTTATGTTGTCAGTTAGACTCAACTTCATGAGCTCCATTGTGGCTATCACTGGTGGTGGCTGGGCACCATCTGGTTTTTCCAGTCACAAGTCGATGTAGACATCCACTCACTTAGGTCTCTCTGTCTTCTGGATTCTCTCTCCCCCATGTCGTTATGGACCTTGGTGATCATTTGTTCCTGCTAAGGTGGGACCACTTGCTGTACCCTCAGATGGCAGCTTGGCAGCTTTTAAGACCTGAGACGCCCCTCACCAACGTGGAGTGCGGCGAGTCCTCATTACCAAAACTCTGGTTGTGCCAGTTGGCCTCGATTTCCTTGAGAGCATGGTCCTCAGCTACTCTGTCCTTGCAATATTGTGTTGAGATGGGGGAAGTACTCAAATTGTGCTGAAGTCCTGTTAATAGTGTGTTACTAATGTGTGCTATTACCAATTTCACCCAATCAAATTTCTGATAACTATCTAAACCCTCCCCCCTCGCCCTACCACCCTCCCCACACTTTCAGCCGTCAGAGTCTTTTCTTCTATGCATGAGTCTGCTTTTCAGTTCTTATTGTAGGGGTCTCATACACTATTTGTCCTTTTGTCGCTAACTATTTTCACTCAGCATAATGTCCTCCAGTTGAAACCAGGTAAAGAGATGTTTCCTGTTATCATCGTTGTTCTTTATCGTTGCATAGTGTTCCCTTGAGTATATATACCATAGTTTACCTATCCATTCCTCTGTCGTTGGGCATCTGGGTTGATTCCATGTTTTCGCTGTTGTGTACTGTGCTGCAGTGAACATTCATGTGCGTGTTGGTGTGAATGGCCTTTATTCTGCAGGATACATTCCAAACAGTGGAATTACTGGGTCAAATGGTATATCTATATCCATTATTTTAAGATAGTGCCAGATTGCTTTCCAAAGAGGTTGCATACTATGTGTTTTAATGAGAAGCTCAGATGAGGAAACTGAGAAACGGGATATTTTTAAAAAATTCTCCAAGGTTAGGACTGTAAGGACTGTAATGTAGATTGCTGGATTCCGGGGTTGACACTCCTAACCATGAAAAATTATGAACTGTATGTCTAAAAATGGATATGCAAAAAGTATTTAATAGACTTGTTTATTAGCAAAATAGATAGCTCTGAAGAGAAAATGAGTGTACTCAAATTTGAAATTTAAAAGTTCTGCCAGAATAAACTAAGGGGACAAACGAATGAAAGAAACTTTTATTTCTGGCAATATCACCACTTAAAACACTCTGAAAATCCTTCATGTACATTTAAAATTAAAAGAAATGCAATACTCTGAAGTGCATATATGAAGAGCTTCCAAAGAAAGATAGTTCAGTTCCCAGGGCATAGAAACAAATACAATTCAAAAAACCAGAGCAGACAGATTAGCAGGTTATACATTACAGTCATGCAATCAGGATTTTATTTAGAAACTTTAAAGTTATATACCAGTACCAGCTGCAGTTGAGTAGAGTCTGACTCATGGCAATCCTATGTGTTTCAGAGCAGAACTGCTCTTTATAGGTTTTTCAATAGCTAGTTTTTCATAGATCACCAGGCCATTCTCTTAGGTGCTTCTAGGTGGTGTCTAATTGGCAATCTTTTATTATTATTATTATTGTGAATTAAGAACAATTTTACAGTCTATATCATGTTTCCATGTAACAGCCAGAATTTTCACCTCTATTCCAGCTGTGCCCCCCACCCCACCCCTTGACAGCACATATCTCCTTTTGTTTGGAACTTCCCATGACCTTTGGCACTCCACCCAATCAACTCGGCTCCAACAAAGAGTCCCCCTGACAATCCTGTGTACATATTTAAAGGTTTGTTTGCCTCCAGTATCACTCTATGTTTTGTATAGTCTAGGTCAATCTTTTTCTGGGGAGCTGGCCCTGGTACTGGATGCATCTGGGGTAAGAAGGTCTGGGGGCCATGCTCCCAGGAAGTTTTCCATTCAGAAGGACCATCAAGTATCATCTTTTGTTAGAGTTCCAGCTCTGCTCTCTATTACTTATTGTTTCTGGAGCTCCATTCTGTCTAACCCATCCAGGTTGTCATCGGTGGTGGCTGGGCGCCATCTAGTTCTTCTGGTCTATGATGAAGCAGGTTATGTCCCTTCCGTCTAGTAGGCTCATATTTCAGTCCTGCCCTCAATATTCACCATTTACCTCAGGCCCAGGTGGACTGGGACAATTTGGAGCTATGTAGATGGCAGCCTGCTAGCTTTTAATACCCCAGTTGCCACTCATCCAGGTGGTATGTGTACTGATATCCTGAGAGAGAGGGAGTCAGAAACCTTGGGTATGCCATTTAGTCTGGATGTCCCCTAAGAGTATGCCCCACAGTCCCAGAACATTTTTCTCTGTTCTTCCAAAGAGGTGGTCCACATTAAGGGGACAATTTGGTTTCAAATCTGAGTAGTTGTGGATACCGCACTTCTAGTGTATGCTGATATATCCTATTCCCAACCATAATCCTAACCACTATCTGATTTGTAAAAAATTCCTCTCCCCCCCTGCTCCCACCTTTGTAACAGTCATATATTGATTTCTTCTGTGCTAATGATTAGTTGCATCTTTATAATAATGGTCTCATACAAAATTTGTCCTTTTGTGTCTGGCTAATTTTGCTCAGCATGATTTTCTCCAGATAGTCCCACGTTGACAGGTATTTCTCTAAGCCATCAGTGTTTCTTATCTTTGCATAGTATTCCATTATATGAATATACTACAATTTGTTTTAACCATTCACCTGTTGATGGGCATCTAGGTTGTTTCCAACTTTTAGCTATTGTGGAAAAAGCTGCAATAAACACTGGCATGGAAGTATCTGTTTGAGTGGTATTCATTATTTCTTGGGGATACTTTCCAGGGAGTGGGATTGCTGGGTCATATTTCTATCTAGTTTTTTAAGAAAGCACCAAATTGATTTCCATAGTGGTTGAACCACTTTATAGTCCCACCAACAGTGTAGAAGAGTTCCAATCCGTGCACATCCTCTCTAGCATTTATTATTCTGTGTTTTTGGATTATTGCCAGCTTTTTGGGGGTAAGGTGGTATCTCATCATAATTTTAATTTGAATTTCTCTGATGGCTAGTGATTGCAAGCATTTCCTCATGTATCTGTTGGTAGTCTATATATCTTCTTTGGTGAAGTACTGTTTGTGTCTTTTGCCCATTTTTTAATTGGATTTTTGTTTCTTGTTGAGATTTTGCAGTATCTTGTAGATTGGAGAGAGCAGGTGACAGTCAGAAGTGTGGTGGGCAAATTTTCATTCCCACTTTTAGGCAGTCTCATAACTCCCTTGATGAAGGCTTTAGATCAGCTTAAGTGTTTAATTTTTAAGAGTTCCCAATTATCTATTTTCATTTCTGATGAATGAATGTTATTGGTGGTTTTTGGTAGACTTTTGATGCCATGAGTTAGGGCTTCCAGCATCTTCTCAATTTTTCCTTTCAAGAATTTTATTGTTTTAGCTCTTATATTTAGGTCTTTGATTCATTTTGCATTAGCTTTTGTGCATGGTGTTAGAGAAGGGTCTTGCTTTTTTTGCTGATGGATATCCAATTATGCCAACACCATTTGTTGAAGAGACTGTATTTTCCCTAGTTCATAGTCTATGGGTCTTTATCAAATATCCACTGTTCATAGGCAGATGGAATTACTTTTGGGTTTTCAGTTATGTTCCATTGGCCTATGTGTCTATTTTTGTGCCACTACCAGGCTGTCTTGACTACTGTGGCAGTGTAGTAGGTTTTAAGGTAAGGAAGGGTGAGGCCTCTCACTTTGTTCCTCTTCTTTAGTAATAATTTACTTATCTGTGGCTTCTTTCCTTTCCATATAAAATTGGTGATTTGTTTCTCCATCTCATTAAAAAATGTCATTGGAAGTTCAATTGGGATTGCATTATATATAGATTGCTTTGGGAGGTATAGACATTTTCACAATGTTAAGTCTTTCTATCCAGGAGCAAGGTAGGTTTCTCCACTTGTGTAAGTCATTTTTCATTTCTTGCAGTAGGGTCTTGTAGTTTTCTTTGTATAGGTCTTTTGCATCTCTGATTACATTTATACCCAGGTATTTTATCATCTTGGGGGTTATAGTAAATGGTAATTGTTTTAGTCAGCTAGGGCTGCTGTAACAGAAATACCACAGAGTGGATGGCTTTAACAAAGGAAGATTTATTCTTACACAGTCCAGTAGGTTGCAAGTCGATATTCAGGGTGTCCACTCCAGGGGGAGGCTTTCCCCTTGTTGGCTCTGGAGAAAAGTCCAGTATTGCATCAGTCTTTGTCCAGGGAACATCTTGGCGCAGGAACCTCAGGTCTGAAGGACACGCTCTTCTCCCAGTGCTGATTTCTTGATGGTGCGAGGTTCCCGATTCTATTCTTGCTTTTCTTTCCTTTTGTCTCTTGCAGGCTGAAAGGATTAAGGGTGGGGCAAGCCATACTCCAGGGAAACTCCCTTTACTGCAGGGCAGGGAAATAATCCTATGCAGGAATTTACAGCCACACCCTAATCCTTTAACATACAGTTTAGGCAAACCACAAAATGGAGGACAGTTACAAGATACTGGGAATCATGTCCCAGCCACATGGCTACACATATTTTTGGGGGGACACCATTCAACCCATGACAGTAATGATCTTGTGATTTCCTCTTTGGTTGTCTCTTTGTTGATGTAAAGGAATCCCACTGATTTGTGTGTATTTATCTTGTATCCTAAACTTTGTTGAAGTCTTCTCTTGGATCTAGTAGTTTTTTGGTGGATTCTTTAGGATTTTCTGTGTATAAGATCATGTTATCCACGAATAGTGATACTTTGACTTCTTCTTTGCCAATTTGGAAGCCCCTTATTTCTTCATCATGTCTAATTTCTCTGGCTAGGACCTCCAGGACAAGTCGAATAGAAGTGGTGACAGTGGGCATCCCTGTTCTTAATGGGAATATTTTCAACTTCTCTCCATTAAGTATGATGTTAACTGTTGATTTAGCATAGATGGACTTCATTATGTTGAGGAATTTCCTTTCTATTTCTGTTCTGCTGAGAGTTTTTAACATGAATGGGTGTTGGATTGATTAAATGACTTTTCTGCAGCAATTGATAGGATCACGTGATTCTTGTCTTTTGTTTTGTTTATGTGATTGATTACATTAATTGTTTTCCTTATGTTGAATTATCCCTGCATCCCTGGTATGAAGCCTACTTGGTCGTGATGAACTATTTTTTTTGATGTGGAGTTGAATTCTGTTAGCTAGGATTTTGTTAAGGATTTTTGCATCTAAGTTCATGAGAGATATTGGTCTGTAATTTTCCTTCTTTTTTTCCCCCCCATCTTTACTTGGTTTTGGTACCAGAGTTATGCTAGCTTCATTAATGAATTTGGGAGTATTTCGTCCTTTTCTATGTTCTGGAATATCTTTAGAAGTAGTGTTATTAACTCTTTTCTGAACATTTGATAGAATTCTGCAGTGAAGCCTTCTGGACCAGGGCTTTTTTTGAATGGAAATTTTTTAATTACCTTTTCAGTCTCTTCTTTTGTGATGGATTTAGTTAGTTGTTCTTTCTCTGATTTTACTAGTTTAGGTAGGTGGTGTTTTTCAAAATAATTGTCCATTTCCTTTAGGTTTTCGAACTTATTGGAGTATAACTTTTTGTAGTATTCTTCTATGATTCTTTTAATTTTGGCAGGGTTCAATTAGTTATATTACCCATCCCATTTTTTATTCAGATTATTTATTTCTTTTCCTGTTTTTCTATTGTCGTTTGCCCAATGGCTTATCAATTCTGTTGACATTTTTAAAAAACAGCTCATTTGGACTTGTCTACTCTTTCAATAATTTGTCTATTTCATTTATTTCTGCTCTAGTTTTAATAATTGGCTTTCTTCTGGACCCCAATGGGTTCTTTTTCTGTGGTATTTCCAGTTGTTCAAGTTGGAGAGTTAATTATTTGATGTGTGCCCTTTCTTCTTTTTGGATTTGCATGTTTACTGAGATGAATTAACCTGTAAGCACTGATTTTACTGTGTCCCATAGATTTTGGTACGATGTGTCTCTAGGGTCTCCATGAGTTGGACCTGACTCAATGGCAGCGGGTTGGATTTGTTTTTTTTGGTCTTCGTTCTCATTTAGTTCTGTGAAATTCTTTATTGCATCCTTTATTTCTTCTATTACTCTGTAGTTCTTGAGCAAAATGGTATTCAGTTTCTATGTTATTTTATTTGCATCTTTTTTCTGTTATTCATTTCTAGTTTTATGGCTTTGTGGTCTGAGAAGAAGCTTTGTATTATTTCAGCTATTTCAAATTTGTTGAATATCGCTCTGTGGTCTATTATGTAGTTAATTTTGGAGAACATTGCATAAGTATTGGACAAGAAATTATACTTGGCTACTGCTGGATGAAGTGTTTCTTATTATGTCTGTAAGGTCAAGTTGGGTGATTGTGGCATTTAGATCTTCCAGGTTTTTACAAAGCTTTTTTTGGATATTCTGTCCTTTATTGAGAGTGATATGTTGAAGTCTCCTACTGTTATTATGGAGCTGTCAAATTCTGTTTTCAGTGCAAATAGTGTTTATGTGTTTTGGAGTCTTGTCAGTGGATGCATAGATATTTAGTAAGGTTGTGTTCTCCTGTTGAATTGAGCCTGTGACCATTAGATAGTGACCCTCTTTATCTTACATCATAGACTTTGAAGTCTATTTTGTTAGAGATTAGCATTGCCACTCCTTCCGGTTTTTGAATGTTGTTAGCCTGATACATATTTTTCCAACCTTTGAGTTGTAGTTTGTGTCTTTGAGTCTAAGGTGTGTCTCCTTTAAGCAGCATATAGGTGGATCATATTCTTTTTTATCCAATCTGCTACTCTTCTCCTCTTAATTGGTGCATTTAGTCCATTTACATTCAATATGATTATTGATATATATGATGTCAGTGTTGTCATTTTGATGCCTTCTTTGGGTGTTGTGGACAGTTCCTCTGTTGCATTCCATTTCTGTGCTGAGTCTTTTTCCTTTACATATTTTCTTTTTGTAGCTTTCAGTGTTCCCTTTCTTCAAATTGTGATTTTGTATGTTTCTTTTTGATGTGTAGAATTATAGGTTTCTTTTGTGGTTACTCCCTTAGTACCCTTTATTAATCTAAAAGTAGTTCAAACTCCAGTATTTGTGTATCTTCTTGTCTTCCTCCTTATCTGGAAGGCCTATGTTTATCTTTTCTGACCTTCTTTTTCATGTATTGTAGTTGATGATTATATCCTGAGATCTCTGAATTTCTATTTTTTTGTGGTTTGGTTTTGGTTATTGTTTTTGGATTTCCTTTCCTGATGGTATCTAGATGCTCTGTTGAATGTTGGATGTTTAAGTATATATCTAATGCTATTGATTTTGTAACCTAAGAAACTCCTTTTATGTTTCTTGTAATTTTGGCTTGGTTCTTAGGAATTCTCTAAATTACTGTGAAAGTCTTAATTTCACTTTCATATTTGAGAGAAAATTTTGCAGGGTATGTCAGTTGGCAGTTTTTTCTTCAGAGCTTTGTATGTGTTATCCCATTACCTTCTGGCCAGCATCATTTCAGCTGAGTACTCTGAGGATAATCTTAATAATGTTGCTTTGCGAGTTACCTTTTGCTTAATTTTAGCTGCCTTCAGTAGTCACTCCTTGTCTCTAGTTCTTGATTATGATATATCCTTTGGTGTATTTCTTTTGGGACCTATCTGGAGTGAGGTTTGATGGGCATCCTGAATGGAGATCTTCTCATCTTTCATGATGTCAGGAAAGTTTTCTGTCAGCAGATCTTCAACTGTTCACTCTGTATTTTCAGCTCTCCCACCTTGTTCTGGTACTCTAATCATACAAATATTATTTCTCTTGATGGAGTCCCACATCACTCTTAGCAATTCTTCACTCTTACTGAGTCTTTTATCTGATTTTTCTTCTTGTATGCTTGTGTCATTTACTTTGTCTTCAAGCTCACTAATTCTGCCTTCCATGTCCTTGATCCTGCTTCTTTGACTTTCTACTGATTTATTAAGCTGTGATTTTTATTGTTAATCTGCTGAATTTCAGTACATTTCTGTCCAAACATGTCTTGCAGCTTATTTAATATTTCAGTGTGCTCTGCTACATTTTGCCTGATCTCTCTCCTTGTATCTTGTGCAGCTCTGTACATTAATATTTTCTATTCTGTCTCTGATAGCTGCAGGAATTTTTCTTCATCTAGAAAATTTTTTGATGCTTTATTTTGGGAGTTTTCAGAAGCCACAGTAGTCTGCTTTTAGGTATTTAGAGATTGATTGTTGTCTGCAAGCCATCTGGAAGTTGTTGCAATGAAGGTGGTTTAATAGTTTGGTTGGCCAGACTGGCATCTGTCTCTTAGGGCTGGACCATAGTTTCTGCTTGCTGTCTGATTATTTTCTGTTGCTTGCTCTTACTGTCCTGTACTGGCCTGCTACCACCACTGGTGCAGCTCCTTGGTGAGAAAGGTACACCTGCTTTCAGCAGCACCACTGCCACTTCTGCCTCTGGGCTGCTGGGGGAATCACTTGCACAGGTGCTGTGCTTTAATAGCCACTCCAAGGCAGGCAGGACACAAGCACTGCAAAGCACTGCTGCTACAGCTGCCTCTGGTTTGGGCAGATCCCTTGCTGAGCCACAGCCTTGCACTCAGGTGCAGGAGTAGGGGGTGGACACTCTTGCATGCCTTCTTCCCCAAGCCACAGCAGCAACCACTGCTGCAGTTTCTTTTGTCTCTAGGTTGGACAGGGATCTCTGAGAGTTTTGTCAAATGGCTGCCTAGCTTCTGGGGCAATCATTCCCTTTCCCTGGGTCACCTAAACCCAAGCTTCCCAGGCACACTTGGCTCCAGTGGCTGCCTAGCCACCGGGATTAATGCCTAACTCCACTAGGGTCACCTGAGTTCAGGCCTCCCTGGTGCACGTGGCACTAATGACTGACAGTCACTGAGGCAATCACTCCCCTTTCTATGGGTCACCTGATTCCAAGCTTCTTGGGTACACTTGGCTCCAATTATTTCCTAGTCACAAGCTCACACCTCTCCAGCACACCTGGCTCCAATGGCTGCCTAGCTGTTTGGGCAACCAGTCCTCTTCCGCACTGTTGCCTGAGCCCAGTCCTCACTGGTGTTCATGGCACCAATGTCTGCCTAGCTGCTGGGACAATCACTTTACTCCCCCTAGGTTCCTTGAGCCCAAGCCTATCCCTGGCATCCTTGTGTCTAATGGCTGACTAGCCGCTGGGGCAATCACTTCACTCCTCTAAAGTCACCTGATCCCAGACCACTCTGGTGCCCATGGCTCCAATGACTGCCTAGCTGCTGGGGTGATCTCTCCCCTCCTACTGGGTGACCTGTGTACAGTACACACAGCACTAGTGGCTGTCTATCCACTGTTGCTCACCGTTTGCCCCTCCTATCTGCCTGAGATCAGATCTCCCTGGCACATGCAGCTCCAGTGGCTGCCCAGCTGCCAAGGTGATCACCCTTGTGTTGGCCAGTTGCCTGAGCCCAAGCCTCACTGTCTCACATGGCTGCAATCCTCACCCAGAAGTGGGTATGCTCTATCAGTTCCCCTACCCTGGGCTGTGGGAGCCCAGAACTTCTTGGCCCACTGGGTGCCTGGCCAGTCCCTGTGTGGGATCTGCAGGTCTGGTGCACAGGCTGCAATGCTTAGGTTGGGGCAGGTCTTTTTTGTCAAATTCAAGGTTATTCCAGCTCTTGTTTTCTAGGCTCCCTTTGGTTACTAAGATTCACTGGAAGCAATTTATCTCCTCACTCATGTTGCCTTCAATTTCTGGAGAACGTCTTCCCAGTCTGAGTAGTATTATCTGGGGTGGTCCCTTTGTACTTAGGATTCTCTAAGCACAGTTTAGGCCTTCTGGATTACTGTATTTGGTTGATTTGATTAATTTTGAGGTTCTTAGTTGTTTGAAGGTTTAGCAGGGATGTGTTGTTGCTCCACCCCTAATTGCCTATCCTTGGGTGAAAATTTTAAATTTAAGAAGTTTAACCACCCAAAATAGAAGAAAAATGACTTTAAAAATTAAAAAAAAAAAAAGCACATACAAATGTTATAAAAGAAAATCAAGTGTTCCATGAACAAAAAAAGTATACTATCAACACAGGGGAAACACTGGTGGTGGAATATTTAAGTGCTACAGTTGCTAACCAAAAGGTCTGGCAGTTGGAATCCATCAGTGGAAACTCTGTAGGGCAGTTCTGCTCTGTCCTATAGGTTTGCTATGAGTTGGAATCAGCTCAACAGCAACAGATTTGGTTTGGGTTTTGATATCGACAGAGGAATAAGCAATAAAAACAGACTTCTCAAAGTTTTCAAGTCTGAAAATGATAGATAATAAAGACCTTTTTCAGACGAACAAGTGCTGAGATATTCCACTGTCAACAGGCTTACATTATAAGAAATATTCAACTAAATTTTTGTAGCAGAATTATGATACCAGATACCAGAATGAAATACAGATCTACATAAAAGAATAAAAACACCAGAAATGATGGCTATATGTAAATCTAAAAGACAGTTTCTTTCATCTTTTTAGTACTTTAAAAGCTAATTGTTTAAAACAAAAATAATAGAAATGTATGGCATCAATAGCACAAAGAGCAACAGATGGAGAATAGATGTAAAATGTTGTAGGATCTTAAAATGGAAGTGAGTTGTTTGTTTTTAGATGCTGTCCAGTTGGTTCTGACTTGCAACTACCTTGCGTATAACAGAATGGAAGATTGTCCAGTTCTGTGCCATCCTCAGCTTTTGCTGTGCTTGAGCTTGTTGTCGTAGCTGTTGCATCAGCCTACCTCAATGAGGCTCTTCCTTTCTTTTGCTGACCCTCTACTTTGCCAAGTGTGACATTATTTTCCAAGGACTGGTCCTGCTATATAACGTTTCCAAATTATGTGAGAATAAGTCTTGGTAACATAATGCTTCTGTAACAGAAATAACAAAATGACTGGCTTTTACATAGAGAAGTTTACTCTCTCATAGTCCAATAGGCTAGAAGTTCAAATTCAGAGAGCAGGCTCTAGGGAAAGGTTTTTTTTTCTCTCTTTTCACGCTGGAAGAAGGTCCTTGTGCTGCATCAATCTTTCCTTGGCCTGAGAGCATCTCAGCCCAGGAACATTAGGTCCAAATGATGCACTCTGCTCTAAACACTGTTCTCTTGGTGGTGTGATATCCCCCTGTCTCTCTACTTGCTTCTCTCTTTTGTGTCTCAAAGAGATTGATCTGAGACATTTTCTAATCTTGTATATCTCATCAGTAGGACTGCCGTTAATCCATATCCTTTCACCATAGTGATGGGAATTACAACACATAGGAAAATCACAATAAAATGGTGGATAATTACACAATACTGGGATTCATGGCCCAGCTAAGTTAGCAGGTGTTTTGCGGGGACACAAGTTGATCTATAACACCATCATTGCTTCTCCGAAACATTCTAGATGTACTTCTTCTAAGACAGCTTTTTCCCTTCTTCTGCCGTTTCATGGTATGTTTAATGTTCTGCATCAACACCATCATTCAAAGACATCGATTCTTCTTTGATCTTCCTTACTCATTGTCTTGCTTTTGCATGTATGAGGTGACTGAAAGTTCCATGGCTTGGGTCAGGCATGCCCTAGTCCTCAACGTAATATCTTTACTTTTTGAAAATCTTTTAAGAAGAGATCTTTTGCAGCAAATTTGTCCTTCGTCAGTCATGTTTTGTGTGTCTTCCAGTCAGAAAGATTCATCTTCTAGCCCAAATTCAGACAATATTCTGCTGCTATTCATAAGGTTTTCACTAGTCGTTTTTCCAAAAGTAGTTATCAGGTCCTTCTAGTTTTAGTTAAGAAGCTCTGCTGAAACTTGACTACTATTGATTACTTTGTTGGCATTTGAAATACTGATGGCATCACTTTTAGCATCACAGCGACATGCAGGCTGCCACAATATGACCAACTGGTAGCCAAGCAGTGGATAAGTGACTAGTATAATATTATTTGAAAGTAGATGTAGTAAGTAAAATGTGTACTTTGCAAGCTATAGAGCAGCCACTGAAATATAAAATGAAGAATTATAGCTAATAAATTAATAATGGACATAACCTCAAAACCCACTGCTGTCAAGTCAATTCCAACTCACAGCAACCCTAAGACAGACTAGAACTAATCAACAGAGTTTCCAAGGAGTACCTAGTAGATCTGAACTGCCCATCTTCTGATTCACAGCCATAGCACTTAATCACTACTCCACCAAAGTTTCCAATAATGGAGATACAATGTAATAATAAAAAATTGAATCTATCCCAAGGAAAGCAGGAAAAAAGAAAAAAGAAATGCAGAACAAATTCAACAAATACAAGCTAAAGACTATTTGTTAATAGTTACATTAAATTAAATTTTCTAAGAACACCAATAGCAATACAGAGATTAAGATATGTGCAAACTGATAATTAAATGGAAAAAATTGAGATACTTATGCAAAAACTTGTTTAGGAGTATATGTTTCTTCATGAAAAGAATTGCTAAATTCATGTTTAAGAACATGTAGCCATAATAAAAGAATACTGTTTTTGACAGGATTTTATACAAATGTTAGAAAATGAGAAACCTGAAAATGTGGATGGAGAGCAATTGTTGTTTTGTTTTGCTTCTGTGACTTTCAGCATTATAATCTGTTAGGGATTGTGTGATGATCATTTCTTTATAATTTTAGATTTTGTCTGTAGTTCTGAACAAAGAAGTAAATAGTTCGTATGTTTCATTTTGGGGATATTTTCCAGATAAGAAGTTGAATTCCTGAGGCAAGGCTCTTGACTTAGAATAGCTTCTAAAATTAGAATTTATTGGATCTTTTAGTATCTCTTGACTAGCTATTGGCAGCTAATGGATGATAGATTCAAAACTTTTCCAAAGGACATACTTTTTGTGTATGTGCATCAAAGTGAGCAAATTTAAGCATTTGGCTAAATATTATAATTGAGACTGAATATATTAAGAAATTGAATGAATTTTAATTGATTTTGTATTCTAGGAACTATAAAAGTGTGATTTAGCAGACTGAGACCAGAATGAAAGCCAAAACTATTTAAATTCTCTGATTACAAAGATACTAATTAATTTGCCTTCTCCCACTTTTTTATCTGCATGTCTTTAACTCATTTTTCTCACCATTATAAAATTTAACCTCTTAATAGTCTGTCTGCCATGAACGTGGATGTAATTACAATTTCAGATCATCTTTTCCCAAAACATTGATAAAGTTTCCCTCCGTTTTGAAATCCTAAAGTAACACCCGTTTTGGGGGTTCAGGAATAAGTAGGAAATCCTGGTGGTTTAGTGTTTAAGTGCTACATCTGCTATCCAAAAAGTTGGCAGTTCAAATCCACCAAGTGCTCCTTGGAAACCCTAGAGGCAGTTCTAGTGTGTCCTATAGGGTTGCTATGAGTCAGAGTCAACTTGACAGCATTGCGTTACAAATAAGTACAATTCATTATTTGTTGATAGCATTTAACAAATTGTTTCCTTATATAATTAACACTGATAATATTTACCTTTTAAAGATTTTTGATTCCCCACTATTTGCCAACCATTACTGGTAATTGCTCACCACCTGTCTGCCAGTTTGTTATCTTGTGGTGGCTTAGGTCTTGCTGTGATTCTGGAAGCTATGTGACCAGCATTTCCAAAACCAGCAGGGTCACCCAAGGTGGACAGTTTTCAGCAGAGCTTCCAGACTAAGATAGACTAGAATGAAAGGCGTAGTAATATATAAAAAATTAGCCAATGAAAATCTTGTGGATCACAACAAAGAATTGTCTGACAATGGTGCTGGAAGATGATTTCCCTAAGTTGGAAGATATTACACAATATCCATAACAATGAACTCAAACATATTATCAATCAAGAAGGTGGTACAAGACCAGAAAGCATTTCATTCTGTTACAAAGTTGTCTGTCCTAAATTGTAGTTAACTTGATGGCAGCTAACAAGATAACACCAGTAATAGCACATCAAACAAGAATGGTCTCTTGCAGCATATCATTGTCATAGGAAAATCAAGTCTTTGTTTTTTCCCCGCTCACCATCATTGAAGATGAGCATTTTAGGTAACTGTGTTAAAGAACAATTCTAATCTTAGGAGACAATGGTTGTTTAAACTCAATAGTTTCATTTCATTCTTTGTATTTAAAATTGTTATAAAAATAAATACATACAAGCATATAATAAAATAGATGAAAGATCACCCTCATCTCTACCTCTAGCCTCATTCTGCTGAGGGAGACATTTAAAAAATATGTGTATGTATATATGGCATAACAGTTTGCAGAGGGGCTTTATGTCCTCTCCTATTCTAGGTCCCAAAATAGGAGCACTAATTTCCATGTAATATATTTTATTCTTTTACTTACTTTTTAGCTCCCTATTTCTTCCTCTCTTCCCCTGTCATTCCCTGGGAACCACTATTCTTCTTTTGTCATAATAGATTTACCTATCTAGATATTTCATATCAATGGATGGGAAACAATATTTGGCAGCTACATGTCAGACTGATGTCTGATCTCCATAATCTACAAGGTACTACAAAATATCAATAAGAAAAAGATAAATAATCCAGTTAAGTGATGGGCAAAGGGGATGGACAGATACTTCTTTAAAGAGGTTATCCAGGCAGGCAAAAAACACATGCAGAAATGCTTGTGACCACTAGCTATGAAAGAAATTTGAATCAAAACTACGATGAGATACCATCTCACCACAACAAGATTGGCCATGATCCAGAAAACACAAAACAACAAATGTTGGAGAAGCTGTGGAGTAATTGGAACTCTCTTGCACTGTTGGTGGGGTTGCAAAATGGTACATCCTCTCTGGAAAGCAATCTGGCACTTCCTTAAAAAGCTGGAAATAAATATGTCATTTGACCCAGTAATTCGACTGCTCAGAATATATCCTGCAGAATCAAGGGTGTTTGCACCAACAGATACATGCACATGAATGTTTATCAAAGCACAGTCCACAATAGCCAAAACATGGAATCAACTCAGGTGCCCGACAACACAGGAATGGATAGGTAAACTATGGTATATATACTCAGTGGAACACTATACAATGATAAAGAACAATGATGATTTTAGGAAGCGTCTCATAACCTGGTTTCAACTGGAGGACATTATGTTGAGTGAAAGTAGTCAGCAGCAAAAGAACAAATATTGTAATAGACCCCTATGATAAGAATTTAAAAACAGACTCATGCATAGAAGACTCTTTGATGGATGCAAGGATGGGGAGAGAGGGAGGGCGAGAATGGGGTATAGATTAGATAGTTGATAGAAAATTGATTGGGTGAAATCAGTGACAACACACATTAGAAAGAAGATCAATTTTAACTGGATTTCAGCATAATGTGATTACTCCTCCTATCTTAACCCAATATTGCAAGGATGGACATTTCATATCAATGAGATCACATAATGTTTGCTTTTTTGTATCTGCTTTATTTCACTTAGTGTAATGTTTTCAAAGTTATCTGTGTGGTGGCATGTATCAGGACTTCACTTCTCTTTACTGTTCTGCTGCTGGGCACTTGGTTTGTTTCTATCTTTTTGTGAATAGTATTGCAATGAATATGAGTGTACATGTGTCTATTGAAGTCACTGCTTCAGTTCTTTTGGGTATATACCTAGGACTGAGATTGCTGGTCATCTGATCTTTCAGTGTTTAACCCTTTTTAGGAATTGTCAAATTACCTTCCACGATACCTTCTCTATTTTTCACTTCCACTGACATTGTATGAATATTCCAATGTCTCCACACGTTGCCAACACTTGTCTGTTTTGATTTTTGTAATAATAACCAACCTAGTGTGTGTGAGGCAGTACCTTGTTGCTGCTTTGATTTGCATTTCCCTAATGACTAATGGGATAGAAAGGCCTAGCAATGTACTTCCAGAAAACTAGCCACAAAATCCTATGTAGTGCAGTTCTATTCCAACACACATGGAGTTAGTGAGGAGCCAGCATCAACTCAATAGCAACTGCTTGTTTTTTAATTTTTTATGTGGCTAATAACTTTGAATGGAGCCCTGATGGTGTAGTGGTTAAGAGCTCTGTTGCTTACCAAAACATCGGCAGTTCAAATCCACCAGCCATTCTTTGGAAACCCTATGGGGCAGTTCTGTTGTGTCCTGTAGGGTCACTGTGAGTCAGAACTGACTTATTGGCAACAAACAACAACAATAATGACATTGATTGTCTTTTCACATGTCTGTTGGTCATTAGGATATCTTTAGAGAAATCTCTATTTAAGCCCTTTGCCTATTTCTTAACTGGGTTGATTGTTAAATTATAGGAGTTCTTTTTGTATTCTGAGATATGAAATTCTTATGGTGTACACTGTTCTCCAATGTTTTCTCCAGTTCCGTAGATTGTCGTTTCACTTTCTTAGTAGAATACTTTGATATAAAAAAATTTAATTTTGATGACGTCCAGTGAATCTATTTTATCTCTTGCATCTCATCCTTTTGTTGTCATATTTAAAAACTGATCATCTAAAGGAAGACCTTGACGCTTTTCCTCTGTTTTGTTCTGAAAGTTTTATAACTTTAGCTTTTGTATTTCAGGCACGTATCTATTTTAATTTAATTGTTGTATATAGTGTAAGTATGCATTCAGCTTTATTGTTTTGTATGTGGCATTGTAGTTGTCCTACCACCATTTTTTGAGACGGTTATTCTTTCCTCAATTGAATAAATTTGCCGCCCCTATTAAGAATCAATTGACCATAGATGTATAGCTTTATTTCTGAACTGTCAGCTCTATGTTATTGGTCTATCTGTTGATCCTTTTTAGCAGTATAACATTTTATTACTGTAGTTTTGTACTATGTTTTGATATCAGAAAGTGTGAACTGTGGGAAATCATGTTAACTCTCTTGACATGAGTGCAGCCATCTTGGCTGATGTACTGTTACTTCAACTCTGTATAACCTCTTGTACTGTTTGTGTACTGTAACCTAGAGGCAATCTGGGAACACCTCCAAGTCCTTGGCCTGAACATGTGGAACAATGTACAACCGAAACTGTAAACAACTGGCAGAGTTACTGAGTGTTTCAGTTCCTTATATTCTAAGTTACCAAAAGGGTATAAATAATAAAACTTTGCTCTAGGCTGCAGCGAAGGACTGCCGTTAGCCCCCTGATCCCAAACTGTTTCATGTCTATCTTTTCTCAGTTGTCGGCACAAGTCTTCTCCGCCCATGTTCATCGGAGATCTCTCTGAACTCCGACAGTGAACCTTCCTAATTTTTCTTTCCCAAGATTGTTGTGGCTAAACAGGGTCCCTTGAAATCTGTGTGAATGTAAGAAATGACTTTTCATTTACTGCAAAAATGCTGCTGGAATTTTAATAGCAATTGTACTGTATCTGTAGATTCTTTTTGTAGAACTGAAGTTAGCAACATTAGAGCATCTAGTCCATGAGTATGTGTTTCAGTCAGCTAGGGCTGCTGTAACAGAAATACCACAGAGTGGATGGCTTTAATAAAGTCCAGTAGGCTACAAGTCCAAATTCAGGATGTCCACACCAGGGAAAGGCTTTCCTCCTGGTTAGCTCTGGAGGAAAGTCTGGTATTGCATCAGTATTTGTCCAGGGAGCCTTTTGGTGCAGGAATCTCAGGTCTGAAGGACGTACTCTTCTCCCGGTGTTGCTTGCTTGGTGGTGTGAGGTTCCCAATTCTCATCCTACTTCCTTTTCCTTTTATCTCTTGCAGAATGAAAGGCTTAAGGGTGGGGCAAGCCATAGTCCAGGGAAACTCCCTTTACAGTGGAACAGGGAGGTGGTCTTCTAAAGGGATTTACATTCCCACCCTAATCCTTTAACGTATAGAATAGGAAAACCACAAAATGGAGGACACTCACAAGATACTGGGAATCATGGCCCAGCCACATGGCTCCACCTATTTTGGGGGAGACACAATTCATTCCACGACAGTATTGAATGAAGCATTTCCATTTATTTTTATGTCTTAATTTTTTAAAGTAGTATTGTAGAGTTTTCATATAAAGATGAAATTTATTCATAAGTAATTTGTGCATTCAAAGGCTGTTGTAAAAGACATGGTTTTCTTAATTTTCTTTTCAGATTGTTTGCTGCTGGTATATAGAAACAAATCATTTATCTGTGTTAGTCTTGTGACAGTACCAGCCGTCAGACGAACAGAGCTGAGGGGAAAGTGCGGGAGCTGAATAAGACCGAAACAATTACATCAGGGGGGACTCAGTCCAGCTGAGACATTTATTTCTTTTCTGAGCAAACTTTTATACAGCACACACTTCTTTGTTTATTCTTAACTCTGGTCTTTCTCACGCACCTGTGTTCCCTAGTTCTCAAAACCTCTGATCTAATAATTAGCCCTATCCAAGGACAGCCACATGTTGTTATTCTTTCTTGGGATATTGCTAAGCAGTCAGTTCTCATGACCTTGCTGGCACAATATTTTTCTTAAGTGAGCCTTGCCCAGTAAATTTCTCTAAGATTTTCTTTAAGATGATTTCGGCTCCCGACAGTCTTGTACTCTACAACTTTGCTGAATTCATTTGTTCTAGTCCTAGTAATGTTCTGGTGGATTTTGTGGGGTTTTCAAAACAGTGTCATGTCATTTGGAATAAAAATACTTTGTTGCATTTCAAATTTAATTTTTTTTAAATTTGATTTTCTTTTCTATTTGCTCTGGCTAGTATTTCTAGTATAATGTTGAATAGCAGTGGTGAAAAGAACAACCTTTGTCTTACCACTTATCTTGAAGTCAATGTTTTCACTCTTTTACCATTGTGCACAAGATTTGCTGTGGGGGGAAACCAAGACCTGAACTGATAATCAAACAGAGCCTTCTGGTCACCTAGTGAGCCCTAGGATATGGCACAGGGCTGTTAATTTGGACTTCATACTGCTGACCAACAAAACTCTTCTCTTTCGCTGACTCCCACTTCTGGCTAGTCCTGGCTGTCACGGACTGAAGGTAACTCACCATTTTGACTTTTTTTCCTCTATCTTGGCCAGTGGATGGAGCTGGGTCTTGCCTAGCAGCTGGTCTCAGATGCACTGCTGGTGAAATAGGCAGACGAAATTGCCATATTTTGGGAGTCAGGCTTAGGACTCTGTGCTTCTTGCCACGTTGGGCCTGTCTTTCTGTCTCTGCTACAGTATAGTTTGTAAGGAAATGGCAGCGCCCTTGTGCGGGATGCCATCTTGAATACGGACATTTTAGCTGGACCTAATTCTTAGCCTGGGAGCCAGCACCTGCCCACAGGAAAGTGCTTTTCTGACAAAAAAGCAGTAGTTTACACAGTGTCACCTATGACAGGGGCCTTGCAACAGAGGCTGAGGACTCACTGCTTCTCAGTACCTTTGGCCCCTCTGCTACAGGGTAGTATGTACGGAAGTGGCAGCAACCTTGTGCAGGGTGCCATCTCAGATATGGTGGCCGCAGCTGGACCTAATTCTTAGCATGGGAGCCAGCACTTTCCCACTGGAGAGTGCTTTTCTGCCAGAAAAACAGTAATTTACACAGTGTCACCTATGGCTGGGGCCTGTCAGCAGAGACCAACAGGGCAGTAGCATTGCTGTATTTTGAACTAGTTCATATTATGTGGGGTTGGATACAGAGGTGCTTACTTTGCCAGCTGGGAAGAGACACCTCTACACCTGAAAACCTGACTGACTTGGGAAGTAGTCAGACACCTTTTATCTTTCATTTTAAGACAACCTAGAGAAACATCTACAGTCCACTCTCACAGTATCCCTCCTTGCCTTTATTGACTCATATGAAGCCCCCAAAGCAGCAGACCCATGAGAAAACGGTAAACAGGACATCACCCATGGCTTCAGAAAGCCCCCAAATGAAACAACCAAGGAGCTTTCCAGACAAAGAAACTTTTCCGAAATTATCGGAAAGTGAATACAAAAGGATTATATACAGATGCCTTCTTATACAAAATGCAGGAGAGCAAAATGAAAACTTAAGCAAGCTGTTTGATCTGATGGAACACCAGTAATCTGAAATCCAGCAGATCAAGAACAAAATCAAAGACATAGAAACTTCTATTCAAAGCCAAGAAAACAGAATGGAACAAATGGAAAAGAGACTTTCTAACTTCGAAGACAGTGCTACTGGCTCCAGGATCTATGAGGAGAAATCAGAAAAAAAGAAACAAGAAAAATGAAGAAAGTTTAAGAAGCATGTGGGACTCTATTAAGAGGAACAACCTACAATTAATTGGAGTCCCTGAACAGGATGAGAACATAGAGAGTATTGTTGCTGAGCTGCTGACAGAAAACTTCCTAGAAATCATGAAGGAAGAGAATACAGATATCCAAGATGCATATCGAACACCACTCAATATAGATCTCAAAAGAAAGACTCCAAGACATAATCAAGCTTAACAAAACGAAACACATGTGGAAAGTCTTAAAGACAGCAAGACTCAAAACAAAGCTAACATTCAGAGGGAAATCCTGTAGGCTTTCATCGAATTTCTCAGCAGAAACAATGCTGGCATGGAGACACTAGCATGACATATTCAAAGCCTTGAAAGAGAATAACATCCAACCAAGAATCATATATCCTGCATTAGCAAAGAAGTAAAAATATCCCTATTTCCAGAAGATATGATTGTATATGCAGAGAATCCGAAAGAATCCGTAAGTAAACTACTCAAACTGATAGAAGAGTTCAGCAAAGTATCAAGACAAAAGATAAACATATCCAAATCAGTAGGATTCCTTTATACCAACAATGAGAGTGTTAATGAAGAAATCATAAAAACAATACTGTTTAATATAGCCCTTAATAAGGTAAAGTAATTAGAAATTAATCTAACCAGAGAAATAGACCTTTACAAAGAAAACTACAAGCCCTTACTACAAGAAAATAAGAGACTTATGTAAATGGAGAAACCTACTCTGCTCACGGATAGGAAGACTTAACATTGTGAAAATGTGTTTTTTACTCAAAGCAATCTTCTTATCTAATGCAATCCCCATACAAGTTCCAGTGACATTTTTTAATGAGGTGGAGAAACAAATTGCCAACTTTGGAAAGAGAATAAGCCCCGGATGAGTAAAGCACTACTAAAGAAGAACATACTGGGAAGCCTTTCATTTCCTGACTTTAGAACCTATTACACTGCCACAGTAGTCAAAGCAGCCTGGTACTGGTACAAAAATAGACAGATCAATGGAACAGAATGGAGACCCCAGAGATGACACTGTCTGCCTATGAACAGCTGATATTCGACAAAGGCCCTAAGACATTAAATTGGGGTAAAAACAATCTCTTCAACAAATGGTGCTGGCAAAACTGGATATCCATCTGCACTAAAGTGAAACAAGACCCATATCTTACACCTTCTACTGAAACCAACTCAAACTGGATAAAAGATCTAAATATCAAACCTAAAATGGTAAAGCTCACCCAAGAAAAAGTAAGATCAACAATGGAAGTTTTAATACACAACGTAGACAGACTTCAAAATCTGTCAAACAAACCACAATCATCAGAAGAGAAAATAGATAAATGGGAACTACTAAGAATCAATTACTTTTGCTCATCCAAAGTCTTTATTAATAGAATTAAAAGGCCACCTACAGAATGGGAAAAAATATTTGGCAACTATATGTCAGACTGACACCTGATCTCCATAATCTATAAGATACTTCACTGTATCAATAAGAAGACAAATCATCCAATTAAGCAATGGGCAAAGGAGATGGAGACACTTCTCTAAAGAGGAGATCCAGACAGCGAAAAAACACATGCAGATATGCTCACGATCTTTAGCTATTAAAGAAATTCAAATCAAAACTACAATGAGATACCATCTAACCCCAAAAAGGTTGACCAGGATCCAAAAACCCACAACAACAAATGCTGGAGAGGCTGTGGAGAAAGTGGAAGTATCCTACACTGTTGGTGGGGTTGCAAAATGATTCAACCTCTTTGGGAAGCAATCTGATGCTCCTTTAAAAAAATGGATATAGATATAGCATTTGACCCAGTAATTCCACTGCTTGGAATATATCCTACGGAATCAAGGCCATTCACACCAACTGATACATGGACACGAATGTTTATTGTAGCACAGTCCACAATAGCAAAAAAATGGAATCAATCCAGATGCTCAGAGGACTGGATAGGTAAACTAGGGTATATATACTCAATGGAACACTATGCAATGATAAAGAACAATGATGATTGCAGGAAACGTCTCATAACCTGCTTTCAACTGGAGACATTATGTTGAGTGAAAGCAGTCAATGACAAAAGGACAAATATTGTATGAGACCCTTAAATAAGAACTCAAAAACAGACTCATGCATAGAAGAAAAGACTCTTTGATGGCTGCAAGGAAGGGAAGGGAAAGAGGGAGGGAGGCTTTAGATTAGATAGCTGATAGAAATTTGGTTGGGTGAAATCTGTAACAGCACACATTAGAAAGAAGAACAATATTAAGTGGACTTCAACCTAACTTGAGTACTCCTTCCATCTTAACCCAATATTGTAAGGACAGAGAAGCTGGGGCGGGGGGCCAGGGACCATGCTCTCAGGTGAAATCAAGACCAGTTAGCACAACTAGCATTTTGCTAAGAGGGCTCTCTGCACCCCACATTGGTGAATGGCATCTGTGGTCTTAACAGCTGCCAAGCTGCCGTCTGAGGGCACAGCAAACTGTCCCAGTTCAGCAGGAATGGATGATCACTGAGGACCAAAATGTCATGGGGGAAAGAGAACCCAGACACAGACCTACATGAGTGGGTGTCTGTATTGACTCATGACCAGAAGAACCAGATGGTGGCTGGCCACCACCAGTGATAGACACAATGAAGCTCACAAAGCTGAGTCTCACTGGGAAAACAAGAAAAAAACGGGGTGCACTATCAGATCTCCACTAAAAGACCGCAACTGATGGTCCAGGGGCTTCAGGGTTCCCCTGGGAGCATGGCCCCTGGCCATGATGCTGCCCCTGCCTGTAAATCATAATGAAAGTCCACTCTTTGAACAGGAAAGGATTGGACTTGGCGATGCAGAGTGACTGTATCTTGGTGCACTTTATGATTCCATGCATCTATAGGATATCATCCTGCTGACCTCTTACTGGAGGAGGGGGAGTGGGTGGAGAGGAGGGGAAAGGAGACTTTTGGGAGGATGGGACATATATGGGGCAGAGAGGAAGAGTGCGCTGTCATCGGGCAGGGAGAGCAGTGGAAGCTGCATGTAGGTGGGCATGCAAATTTATATGGGAATGTACATTTTCCTTCAATCATAATCATAAAAAAGAAAAGATTTGCTGTGACTTTTAAATAAAAGTCTTTTTCATATTGAGGAATTTTCCTGTAGCCCTAGTTTTCTTAGTACCTTTATCATGAACAAAAATTTTAGTTTTTTAAATGCCTTTTCTGCATCAATTGCAGTGATGATGTGGGTTTTATTTTTTATTCTATTATTGTGATGTATTAAATTGATCAATTTTCTTACATTGAACCACCTTTGAATTCTGAGGATAACTTCTCCTTGGTTGCGGTGTATAATTCTTCTAATATGTTGTTGGATTTAATTTTCTGATATTTTCTAGTTGAGGATTGCCTTAGGCTAGTCTCTAGAGAAGCAAAACTGATAAAGTGTATAAATCCATAGAGTGGTAGATACATATCAAGGAAACAGCTCACACAATTGTAGAGGCTGGACAATTCCAAGTCCGTGGGTTAGTATAGGACTTCTTCTAATTTATGTAGCCACAGGGGCTGGTGAATGAACCCAAGATCAGCCGATCACAGTGAAGGACTCTAGCTCACAGGTGGTGAAGACTGACAAATCTCAAGAGTAGCAGGCAAGAATGCAAGGCTTCTACTGATTCACATAGCTGCAGGGACTGCTATACCCAAGATATTCAGGTAAACTATTACTCAAGTCCCTCAAACTGAAGGTCAGACAAACCAGAGGTAGCTGCAGGATCCAGGGTGAGTTAAAATCCTTGGCAAGGTAAGGAGGAAGGAAGAAGGTGGAGGGTGGAGAGATGAAGACTGACGGGACAATGACACACGATAGGCCCTGCCTAGGCTGATACCGCCTAGCAGTTTGACTAGGCCATGATTCCTAGTATTGTGTGATGTTCCTTTCTTTTGTAAATTCTGCCTCTGTGACGTTAATGAGGGAGGACAGAGGAAGTTGTATTGGTGGGGCAGGACTCAATATGTAAAATTATTATTGTGCCTTGAGACAGTCTTTTGGAATATAAAGGAAGGGTAAACAAGCAGAGATTTGGGGACCTGATACCTCCAAAAAGCTGTGCTGGGAGCAAAGCATGTCCTTTGGAAAGGACCATCAGAAGCTCCCAGTCTGGGGGAAGACTGATAACAAGGACGTTTATCTTGTATCCTGAGACTGCTGAATCCTTCTATCAGTTTGAGTAGTTTACTTATGGGTTCTTTGGGATTCTCTGCATATACAATCATATCATCTGGTTCTTCTTTGCCAATGCAGATGCCTTTTATCCCTTGGTCTTATCTAATTGTTCTGGCTAGAACTTCTAGTACAATGTTGAATAGGAGAGGTGAGAGTGTTTATCCTAGTCTAGTTCCTGTTCTTGAGGGAAACTGTTTCAGTCTCTCTCCATTCAGAATGATGCACGCAGTTGGCTTTGTATAAATGGCCTCTATTGCATTGAGGAATTAGCCATCTATTGCTATTTTGCTGAGAGTTTTTAGCATGAATGGGTGTTGGGCTTCATCAAATGGCTGTTCTCCATCAATGGACAAAACAGGTAATTCTTGTCTTTTGTGATATTTATGTGGTTGATCACATAAAAAGCCTTTCCCTGGAACTGACACCCTGAATCTGGACTTTTAGCCTGCTGGACTGTGATAGAACAAAATTTCTCTTTTTAGATGAGCAAAAGTGATTCTTAGTAGTTCCCACTTATCTATTTTCTCTTCTGATGACTGTTGTTTGTTTGACAGATTTTGAAGTCTGTCTACATTGTGTATTAAAACTTCTATTGTTCTTCCTACTTTTTCTTGGATGAGCTTTTTTGTTTTAGATTCGATATTTAGGTCTTGTATCCAGTTTGTGTTAGTTTTGTATAAGGTATAAGATATGAGTCTTGTTTCGCTTTAGTGCAGATGGATATCCAATTTTGCCAGCACCATTGGTTGAAGAAATTGTTTATACCCCAGTTTAATGTCTTAGGGCCTTTGTCGAATATCAGCCGTTCATAGGCAGATGGTATCATCTCTGGGATCTCGATTCTGTTCCATTGATCTGTCTATGTTTGTACTAGTACCAGGCTGCTTTGACTACTGTGGCAGTGTAATAGGTTCTAAAGTCAGGGAATGAGAGGCCTGCCAGTGTGTTCTTTTTCTTTAGTAATGTTTTACTTATCCAAGGCTTCTTACCTTTCCAAAGTTGGTAATTTGTTTCTCCACCTCATTGAAAAATGTCACTGGAACTTATATGGGCTTTGCATTATATGAGTAGATCACTTTGGGTAAAGTAGACATTTTCACAATGTTAAGTCTTCCTATCCATGAGCAGAGTAGGTTTCTCCATTTATGTAAGTCTCTCCTATTTTCTTGTAGTAAGGGCTTGTAGTTCTCTTTGTAAAGATCTGCTATTTCTCTGGTTAGATTTATTTCTAGGTACTTTATCTTCTTAGGGGCTATAATAAATGGTATTGACTTGGTGATTTCTTCCTCAATAATCTCATTGTTGGTATAAAGGAATCCTACTGATTTACTTACGTTTATCTTGTATCCTGAGACTGCTGAATCCTTCTATCAGTTTGAGTAGTTTACTTATGGGTTCTTTGGGATTCTCTGCATATACAATCATGTCATCTGGTTCTTCTTTGCCAATGCAGATGCCCTTTATTCCTTGGTCTTGTCTAATTGCTCTGGCTAGAACTACTAGTACAGTGTTGAATAGGAGAGATGAGAGTGTTTATCCGAGTCTAGTTCCTGTTCTTGAGGGAAACTGTTTCAGTCTCTCTCCATTCAGAATGATGCAGGCGGTTGGCTTTGTATAAATGGCCTTTATTGCATTGAGGAATTAGCCATCTATTGCTATTTTGCTGAGAGTTTTTAGCATGAATGGGTGTTGGGCTTCATCAAATGACTTTTCTCCATCAATGGGCAAAATCAAGTAATTCTTGTTTTTTTGTGATATTTATGTGGTTGATCACATTAATTGTTTTTCTGATGTTGAACCAGCCTTGCATCCCTGGTATGAATCTGACTTGGTCAGGATGGATTATTTTTTTGATATGTTGTTGTATTCTGTCGGGAAGAATTTTTTTTGAAGATTTTTGCATCTAGATTCATGAGTGATATTGGTCTGTAGTTCTCCTTTTATGTTGGGTCTTTCCCTGGCTTTGGTATCATGGTCACGATGGCTTCATGGAATGAATTTGGAAGTATTCCATTGTTTTCTATACTGTGAAATAGTCTCAGTAGTATTGGAGATAACTCTTCTCTAAAAGCTTGGTAGAATTCTGTGGTGAAGCCATCTGGGCCCAGGCTATTTTTGGTTGGCAGTTTTTTGATAACTTTTTCTATCTCTTCCTTTGTGATGGGTTTATTAAGTTGTTCTGCTTCCCCTTGTGATAATTTGGGTGGGTGATATGAATCAAGGAATTTGTCCATTTCCTCTAGGTTTTCAAATTTGTTCGAGTATAGTCTTCCATAGTATTCAGCTATGATATTTTTTATTTCTGTTGAATCTGTTGTGACAGCTCCCCTCTCATTTCTTATTTGAGTTATTTCCTTTTCTATTTTTCTTTAGTAAGTTTAGCCAATGGTTTGTCAATTTTGTTGATCTTTTCAAAAAACAGCTTTTCATCCTCTCAATTTTTTCAATTGTTCTTGTGTTCTCTGACTCATTTAGTTCTGCTCTAATCTTTATGATCTGTTTTCTTCTGGTGCCTGAGGGGTTCCTCTGTTGTTCTCTCTCTACTTGTTCAAACTATAGGGTTAGTTCTTTCATTTGTTCTCTTTCTTCCTTCCAGATGTGTGCACTTATGGAGATAAACTGATCTCTGAGCACAACAGTCACTGTTTCCCACAGATTCTGGTAGGAAATGTTTTCGTTCTCATTGGAATCCATAAATTTCTTTATTTCATCCTTGATTTCTTCTATAATCCATGGTTTTTTTGAGCAAGATATGTCAGGTTTCATGAGTTCCACTGTCTATCTATGTTTTTTCTACTATTGATTTCTGCTTTCCTGGCTTTATGCTCTGAGAAGATGCTTTGCATTTATTCAATGGTATGGATTTTGTTGAGAATTGCTTTCTGTCCTAAGACATGGTCTATTCTGGAGAATATTCCATGTGCACTGGAGAAGAAGGTGTAGTTGTCCTCTGATGAATAGAAAGTTCTGTATATGCCAATGAGTTTAGTTGGTTAATTGTGGCAATAAGCTCTTCTGTGTCTTTATTGAGCATTTTTTCTAGACAATCTGTCCAATATTGAGAGTGGAGTGTTGAAGTCTCCTACTATTATTATGGAGTGATCTATCTCCTTTTTGAGTGTAGTCAGTGTTCCTTAGATGTATTTAGGTGCTCTAATATTATTAGGTGCATAAATATTTAATATTGTTAAATTCTGTTTGTGTATTGAACCTTTCAGCAATAAATAGTGTCCATCCTTGTCCACGATGGGGGATTTTACATTAAAACTGATTTTATCTGAGATTAGAATTGCCACTTCTGCTCTTCTTTGTTAGCTTGATATATATTCTTCCATCCTTTAATTTTCAGTTTGTTCATATCTTTAAGTCTAAGGTGAGTTTCTTGTAGGTGACACATAGATGGGTTAAGTCTTTTGATCCAAGATGTCACTCGATTTCTCTTTACTGGAGCATTCAGTCCATTCATGTTCATTGTAATTATTGATAGACATGTGTTCAGTGCTGCCATTGTGGTATGTTTATTTTTGTGTCAGTGTTTTCTCTGTTGTTCTTATTAATCTGCTCTGGGACATACTGCTTTGTGAGTTGATTTTTCACGATTTTCAGGGTTGGTTTTGTGGTTGTTGAGACTCCTGTATTACATTTCTTGATATGGTATGTTGCGTCTTTATTGTGCTTTACAGCTGCCCCTGTGATCCCGTTTAATACACTATGTATAAACCCAATTTTGATTACTACCAGTCTTTTCAACTTCCTCTCCATTTGGAAGGACTATAATGATTGTAGTATGTCCCTCGTTTTAATATGATGATATTGTAGTTTATATGATATAATCACTAGATCATTTCTTTCACAGCTTTGTGTTTGGAGCCTTCTCTAACTGAGTAGGATTCTGTCCTTCTAAAATATAAAGACAGTGGTTTTGTTCTTCTAAGGCAAAGCCAAGAGATTCTTTCAGTATTTCTTGTAGCTTTGGTTTGGTTTTTACAAAGTCTCTGAGTTTCTGTTTATCTACAAATGTTTTAATTTCATTTTCATATTTGAAAGTTGGTTTTGCAGGATATGTAATTCTTGGTTGGAAGTTCTTCTCCTTCAAGGCTGTGAATGTGTCATGCCACTGTCTCCATGCCAGCATGGTTTCTGCAGAGAAATGCGATGAAAGCCTACAGGATTTCCCTCTGAATGGTAGCTTTGCTTTGAGTCTTGCTGAATTTAAGAATTTCCACATGTGTTTTGTTTTGTTAAGCTTGATTATAATATGTCTTGGAGTCTTCCTTTTGAAGATCTATATTGAGTGGTGTTCGATATGCATCTTGGATATCTATATTCTCTTCCTTCATGATTTCTGGGAAGTTTTCTGCCAGGAGCTCAGCAACAATGCTCTCTGTGTTCTCATCCTAGTCAGGGACTCCAATTAATTGTAGGTTGTTCCTCTTAATAGAGTCTCACATGCTTCTTAATCTTTCTTCATTTTTCTTGTTTCTTTTTTTCTGATTTCTCCTCATAGATCCTGGAGCCAGTAGCCAGTGTCTTTGATTTTCTTCTTGATCTGTTGGATTTCAGATTACTGGTGTTCCATCAGATCAAACAGCTTGCTTAAGTTTTCATTTTGCCGTCCTGCGTTTTATATAAGGTCTAGAAGGGCTCTATATATAATCCTTTTGCATTCACCTTCTGATAGTTTCAGAAAAGCTTCTTCATCTGGGAAGTTCTGAAGTGGTTTCTTTTGGAGGCCTTCTGATACCATGGGTGATTTCCAGGTTACCATTTTTCTCCAACGTTTGTTGCTTTTTGGGCTTCATGTGGATCACTAGAGGCTGAGAGATGCTGTAAAAATGGACCACAGTTGTTTCTCTAGGCCATCTTAAAATGAGAAGTAAAAAGTATTTGACAACTTCTAAAGTCAGTCAGGTTTTCTGGTGTATACATCCCTCTTCCCAGCTGGCAAAGCAAACACCTCTATATCAAACCCCAGATGTTATAAACTCACTCAAAATACAGAAAGGCTACTGCCCTGCTGGCCTCAGCTGTCAGATCCCAGCTGTAGGCGATGGAGTGTGACATTCTGCTTTACTGCCGGAAAAACACTCTCTTCTGGGTAGGCACTGCCTCCCAGCCCAGGAATTAGGCCCAGATGAGGCTTCCGTATGAATAACTCTGCCTCCCAGTGAAACAAGATGGCGTCCCGCACAAGGTCGCCACTCTACCAGTACCAGGCTGCTGGCGGCAAGAGAGGACAAGAGCTCCAAAATGCTCAGAGTCTACCACCTCCGCTGCTGGGCCCCATCCTCAGATGACACTGTGCAAAACACCACCTTCCTGCTGGAAAAGCCCTCTCCCTCCTGGTGCTGCCTCCCAGCCTAGGAACCAAGTCCAGCCAGGGCCTCTGCCTGGGCTCCTCCATTTTCCAGTGGACCAAGATGGCATCGTCCACAAGCACATCTGTACAGCTGCCACATGGTGGAGGCAGAAAGAGGCCAGAGGAGCCAAGATGCACAGACTCCAAAGCCAGTCTCTCAGACCATGGCAATTACATTTGCTGCTCCCTGCAGCAGTGCATCTGGGACCAGCAGCTGGTCAAGTCCCAGCTCTGCCTCCCAGCCAAGACAGAGATAAAAGAGTCAAAATGGTGAGTTACCTTCAGTCTGTGCAAGCCCGTGCTCACTGAGAGTGGGGTCAGTGAAAGAGAGGAGGTTTTGCATTCAGTGGTATGAAGTCTCAGTTAACAGCCCTATGCCACATTCTAGGGCTCACTAGGTGTCCAGAGGGCTCCTTTTAATTATCAGTTCAGGTCTTGATTTCCAGAGGAATTTAGGGAGATGTGTGTTTAGTCCACCATCTTGACTCTGCCTCCTCCAAAATTTGTCTCTTTAAAGCCATCAACTTGTATTTCTGTTAAAGCATCACTAGATGACTACATCTAACACACAGACAACTGAAAACACACTCGCCCCACTTAATATGTTTATAAGTGAAGAAACCAAAAATATTTCATGCACACGTGTTGTTCTTGTTAGGTGTTGTCAAGTCAGTTCTGATTCATAACAACCTTGTGTACAACAGAATAAAACACTGCCTTGTCCTGCACCAGCCTCAACAATTGTTGCTGTGCTTGAGCCCACTGTGTCAGCCACTGTGTGAATCCATCTCATTGAGAGTCTTCTTTTTCACTGACCTTCTATTTTATCAAGTGTGATGTCCTTCTCCAGAGAGTGATCCCTTCAGATAACATGTCCAAGAGGTATTCTGGTTGTACTTCCTCGAAGGTAGATTTGCTCATTCTTCTCATGTCCAAAGATATCAATTCTTCTTCAGCCTTCCTTATTCATTGTTCAACTTTTGAATGCTGTCATAGTCATCTAATACTTCTGTAAGAGAAATACCACAGTGGGTGACTTTAACAAAGAGAAATTTATTTCCTCACAGTCCTAGTAGGCTAAAAGTCAAAATTCATTGTATCAACTCCAAAGAAAAGCTTTCTTTCTGTTGACTCTGTAGGAAGTTCCTTTTCATGAAACTTGCTCTGTACCTGAAACTCCTCAGGTGCAGGGACTGAGGGCCCAAAGGATGCACTCAGCTTCTGGTGCTACTTTCTTGGTGGTATGAGGTCCCCACGTCTCCTCCCCTCTCCTTTGATCTCATTCGAGATAAAAGTTGGTGCTCCTTTTTCATTGTATCAGGGGTATGACCTGGGTTAGGGTGATACAGTCCTCTTTAATGTAAACTTACAATCACAAAATGGAAGACAACTAGTCGGAATCATGGTCCTGCAAAATTCATACACACAGTTTTGGAGGAACATAATCTGTAACACATGCTTATGAAGCAATTCCAAACACCGTAGCTTGGGTCAAGTGCACTGTCTTAGGGTGAATTTTTTAGAGAGCAATACCAGTAAATCATGTAAATAAATATGTATATGGAGAGATTTATATCAAGGAAATGTCTCACATGATTGTGTTATTGTTCTTTTAGGTGCTGTTGAATTGGTTCCAACTTGTAACGACAGTATGCACAACAGAACAAAACACTGCTGGTCTTGTGCCATGTCCACAGTTGATTTTATGCTTAAGCCCATTGTTACGGTCACCATGTCAATCCGTCTCATCAAAGGTCTTTTTTACTTGCCCTCCACACTACCAAGTATGATGTCCTTCTCCACAGAGTGATCCCTCCTGACAAATGTCCAAAGTCTGTAATACAAAGTCTTGTTGTCTTTGCTTCCAAGGAGTACTCTGGTTGTACTTCTTCAAGAACATATCTGTTTGTTCTTTTGGCAGTCCATGATATACTCAACATTCTTCTCCAACACAATTGAAAGGCATCAATTCTTCTGTCTTACTCATTCACTGTCCAACTTTCACATGCACATGATGCAACTGAAAATACCACGGATTGGGTCAGGCCCAATTTAATCTTCAAGGTGACATCTTTATTGTGACATAATTGTGAATTGATTATAGAGACTGAAATGTCCCAAGTCCATGGATCAGGATTGAGGCTTTTATTGATTTATGTAGCTACAGGGACTGGCAAACCCAAGATTGGAGAGCAGGGCTCTTGCTCTCAAGCCAAGAAGATCAGTGAATTCCAATATCTGCACATAAACTAATAGGTCAAGTTTCAACAGCCAGGGATCAGATGAACAGAAGCCAACCACAGAATATGAATCCAAAGGTCTACAGATAGGCTAATAAATCAAGTCCCAAGAGCCAACAGTCAGATGAACAGATGTCTACAGGATCCAGAGCAAGTACAAAGCCAGAATTTCTGCTTATAAACAGCTGCAGGTCAAGAAAATGCTCTTTAAGCTAGTTGGCTACTCACAGCAGGTGAAACCATGGGAGTAGTCCCTGAAAATCATGGCCCAACTAAGTTAACATACAATTCTAGCCATCACAGTTTACCTCTTGTCAACTTGACACATGTATACATCTCCTTACATCATTCATAATCTCTGAATAAAGACAATTATAATGTCACACTTACAGCTAACTTGATAAAACTAATATGAGTAAAACCAAAACTCACTAGGCTCATTTACATCTTATGTTTTATAAGTAAACAAGGATATCCATTGTACACATAAAAAAGCAGAAATACATGTAACAATCACAGTCCTCATTTCTGCAACTGGTCATGTGGCTGTAACTGGAATTTTGAACCACCTTCTTCCACCACCCATTCCACCTTCCCTTTGTCTCAGCAGGCATCTCAGCTGATTATGGTTCTTTGCCTGGCAGGATGACTCAAACCTGAAAGGTCAGCACTATTAGGAGTCGTGTCAGAATTGGTCTGCTCAATGGACTTATGAACAAAGTGGCCATTGTGGCAAGAATGCGGGTTATGCATGGGTGCAGCAACATGGACTTCCACACTTCAAGGCTTGCTTGGCTACAGCCACTGCTCAGTGCCCACTGACTTTATTCACAGGCTATCGTAGTGTTAAGAGACACCCTCAGGGATATCCTGCAATCCAGACATACTCTTCTTTACCTCCATTATGTAATATTAGTCCAATTTCTTTTTGGTAATCAGAATCAATCACACCAGCCGGTATGGAAACTCCCTTCTTTGCCTGTTGATCCAGAAGCATAAGGTGCCCAAAGTTGTCTGATAGCATTTTTAGCTTCCAGTTCAATGGAATCAGTAATGTGTCTCCTTCAGGTGGGAGCATTCCTCACTTTGGAACTAAGACATCTAGACCTGAAAACCATTAAGGTCACAGGGACAAGAAGCAAAAATCTTGCAAGTAGGTCACTAGAGTTAATAGTGAGAGGTTCCAATCCAATTTCCACTTCTTGATTCCTGGACCCATGAATCCTGGCTACAAGAGAAAGTGATCAGTGTATAGGATGCTGATTTAAAGCATATACAGCATGTTGGAGAACATTGCCCCAAATCTGAATGTATTGCCAACTAGCTGGCTTTTAATTGTGTCTTTGGGATCCATTCCATCATTCTGTCAAGCCATATGCTATAGGACAATGGAGAACAATTTAGGACCAGGGAATTCCATGAACATAGGCCCACTGCAGCATTTCACTTGCTATGAAGTGAGGCAGTGCTGTGTGGAATACCGTGATGGTGAATGAGACATTCTGTAAGTTCATGGATGTCAGTTTGGGCAGAAGCATTGTGTACAAGGAAGGCAAATCCATATCCAGAGTAAGTATCTATTCCAGTAAGGACAAACTGCTTCCCTTTCCATGATGGAAGTGGTCCAACATAATCAACTTGTCATCAGTTTACTGCTTATCACCTCAGTGGATGGTGCCATATTGAGGACTCAGTGTTGTTCTCTGCTGCTGGAAGATGGGGTATTCAGCAGTGGCTGTAGCCAAGTAATCCTTGATGAGTCCATATTGCTGGGCCCATGCATAACCTGCATTCCTGCCACAATGGCCACTTCGTTCATAAGTCCATTGAGCAATAATGGAAGTAGCTGGGGAAAGACAATGACCAGTATCGTACTGTTTGCTTGATTGTTTAAAGTCATTGCCTGCTGAGGTCACCATTTGGTAAGGATTCACTTTAGACACAAATATCTTCACTTCTTTGACCCAGTCAGAGGAGTATATCCGCATACCTCTTCCCTGTAGAAATCCCTGTCTCTGATTTTCTAATGATGTTCCTTCCAAATCTGTGACCGTCTAGCCAAACCATTGGCCACAGCCCATAAATCAGTATACAATCACACATCTGACCATTTGTCCTTCATTCTGGCCAACTCTGTTTTCTCAGAACAAAAGCAGCACAAGGCTCAGCTGCATGCCTTATTGTGTGCAGTTGGGCCTGATGTTTCTGATTCTGCATTGCTTATGCTTCTTCAGACTATTTGGCATAGGTGTTCCTGGTATCCTTCTCAGGGAAGTCTTGATTTTGATGATTGAGAAAAGATAGGAGTGGCTTTAAGGGGCTCTTCAGGGCCTGTCCACCCTCAAAATTTGATGACATGAAATCACTGTCTTGTACCCTGGCCCTGGTACAGTCTACCAGCAAAAATAAGGAGCCATACTCTCCCCTTTGTGAAAAGCTCAACCCACTATATTTTGTAGTTAAGACTTTCTAGGGTTAAAAAGTAAAAATGTTTGTGATCTTAGTTTGAATGACAGTGTAATTAGGGAAAATTTTACCATTTTTAAACCTATAAAGTAAGTTACCATAGTCTGATATGTAATTGGGGGACCACTGTAAGATTCAAAGACAAATTGTATACGCTAAGTTTCCTTGATAATTGTATCTCTAGTTAAGTAATGTTCTTAAAGTACCAAACTATGTTAATCTAAGGAACCACGTTGGAGCTTTGGCTTAATGTATATAGCCAAGCTTCAAAAGAAAGAAATATGTAACCCTAATACCTTACAACATGTTTTCTTCTTTTTAAAATGGGTAATTGAGAGCTTCACATAACTAATGCCATAATGATACTCTAAATAATCTGTGACTGTTTTTTTACTACACCAACTACTCTGGCCTCTGCACTGGTCTCTTTCAAAAGGGGTGCAAAACCATCTCAGCTCTTGTGGCCTTGGTCTCCCTCCTATTCTTTGCTCTCCTAATAAATGGCCTTCAGCCTAGAAAACAGCAGGTAGGAAGGCTGTTTGACATTTTGTGTATCCACAACTTTTTCTTTCTTACTCCTCAGAGTGAACTTGACAGGCTAGTTTCACTAGCTGAGAAATTTTTGTATGTTTTGTCTTTGCCTGTTACAAACATGCAGATTAATGCAAAATCGGATCCCAGAAATTCAGAATCTACAGATGAACTTCTGTCCACCTGGCATGATGACTTCTCTTACACCCCAGATACATGAAGTAGATGAGATGGCACAGCTAATGGCCCTACAGGAGAAGTTACTTGAAGAAATCTGAAGCCACTGGTAACACAGGGTCAGGCATTGTTGGCAAACACAGGTGCCATGCCAACTCCTGAAAATTTATTTCTTGCTATTGCATCTACTATTTCTATCAATGTTATGAATAATAACAATGTAGTATACCTAATAGGGGGACTGTTGTTACTGGTTTCTAGAAGAGAAACATACCAGTATACTTACTGGGCTTACTTGCTGAATCCACCTATTTTTGATGTTCATACACCAAACTGGCTTTCTAAATACCAGAAATTGTTTTGAGTGGGTTATTCATGCTCATTATTCTGTTTTGGTTTGTGCTTCATGACCCTTTTCTTTATTTCCCAAAAAATCCCAGAAATGAAATACGATCAAACTTTTAACCTTACCTTTCAATCCAGTTATACTTATATCTTCTCATGTCTCTCCTTACACAAATATTAAATATTTGTGTGAATATATATGTATTTATATATATATAAATATTATATATTTGTAAATATTATATATTTGTAATCAGACAGAGGGCTGAAACTTAGATCCCTATAAATCTAACACAAGCCTAGGGAGACTCTTCTGCCTTAAGCCAAGTTGTTAGCTCCCTAAAACTTGTATATCACTCAAAGACATTTTGGGGAATTTTAATTGCTTCCATTATTGCAGCTACCATATTAGTAGTAGCTGCTCTGGCTCTTACTCAGTCTTTACAAACCGCTACTTAGCTTAATAGTTATATGCAGAATGCGACTTCGGAAATGCAATTCATGACCAAGATAGATCAAGGAATTCTCAGATGACTGGATGCCCTTGAGGCAGCTGTTTTATGGATACAAGAAAGATAAGAAACATTACAACAAAGATCTCAATTATGCTGTGATGATGAAGTTGTTAAATATTGTATTACCCATGTTACTTACAATGCTACCAAATGGGGAGACATTAAACATCACTTGACTATCACCTTTAACACACCCCTTAAGGAAAATAATTCAAAAATTGGAGGAATTACCTGAACAAATGATTCGATTACAAGATAAAGCAACAACTTTAACTCTTCAAACTACGAATAATGTGAGTTATTGGTTAAATCCTAATAACTGGTTTTCTGGTTTCAATGTGTGTAATTGGGTATTTTGGGTCCTCATTATTATCTTTTTTTCTGTCTTCTTTCAGTTATAAAATGCATGCTACAACTTCACCGATGATCCAAGGATGTCCAACTGTCCCTGGCTCTGTATACCAGCTTAATGACAACTGTCCCATCAGAAGATCTAACCTTTAAAAAATATAGAGGGGGAAGATGTGGGGATGTGCATGTTTGGAAAGAATGTAAAGTCCTGCTTACTTTAACTTGGTCTTTGTCAAGATAGGGACTTGTCCTGAGAACGGCAAAAGCCTGGCAAAAGCCCTCAAGATAAGGTTCTCTCAGTGTACTGAAAACAGCATTCACTGAGAATATTTCAAATGGTGTCTTGTGTAAATCACACCAGGAAATGGTGTCCTGTGTGAATCATACCAACACTACTTGGCTTTTATTCCTGTAATAGCCTTTATGTTCTATTTGTCAGGGATCTGATGAAGAGGTTCTGCCAGTTGGTGAGTATATCTATTCCAATTATGTATTCTGAAACTGGGGAAATTATACAGGATGGATTCAGGGACCCACTGGGTCTACTGTGAGATGTATGTGAGCCAAGACGCCTTTAATAACCTGACCTCTGTATGCCCCCACTCTGACTGTTGGGCCGCAGTGATGTTTTGCATCTCCTAGATTAGTGTCAGAGCCAGTGTCCAGTCATTCTTGAATTGTCTGACCATTTTCTTTTCTTTGATGAATTGTCACTCTCATGAAAGACCATAGATCTCTTTTGGGAAGGCTGGGAAAAAGATTAACATTATAAATTTTAGGCAATGTATTAAAGATCTTCATCAAGGGGCCCTTGCTTCTGCTTCATTCTAAGGGTCATTAAACTTGCTCAAGACTGAGAATTGATTGAGGGACTCTAACCCTCTATTCTGATAATTCAGGTTAGACTGCTGTTCATCTGACCTAGAATTTATTTTTTGTATATATGAAGTAAATGTTTAGTAGATTTCTTACCTATTTCACTCCTAAGGACACTGTGACTAAGTAGCTAATGCCGTAAGTCAATATGATTCAGACTAGTCTGATTAATGTTTTGACTCTGCTGTCCATTGTTATAACAACAACCACCCTGTCTATTGATTGAGTGCTTGGCCCGCATCTTCCCTGATGGGGTATATGTTCCAAAGCTCGGTAGCTCCAATAGTATGTGCCTGGAAGTACCCCACTCTTACAGAAAGCTGAGCTGCCTCATCTCAAAATGTATGGCCACAACCTCTGGGATTTCAAAAAGTAGGGTCATGTCCTCTGATGTTTCTAAGGGTGAAGCTGACATGCAGCTAGACTAGAAGAATGGTGCATCTAAAGAAAGCAAAGTTGCAGTCCCAGTGGGTCTGGAAGGTGGAGCTTCCAGAAGGAGTCCACAGCCAAGGAGCCTCCTCTCAGAATATGTAGAATCTGGAGGACAGAGCCATGGTGTGAATAAACAGATGGTTATTCTCAAGCTTCAAGGGACAATGTAATGAGTTCTACTAACTTGCTTGTTGTCTAATTTGCCTCCGGTTTCTCCTATTTGTAATGAAAATGTCTACCTTGTACCTATTGTTTTACTTTGGAACGAGATAACTTATATTCCAGATTTCACAAATGAAGAGGAATTTTTGGATTTTGGACTTGGAGTTGGCTTAAGACTTTTGCTATGATATGATGCAGTGAATGTGTCTTACATGTAGCAATGGGGGAGGCAAAAGGTAGAAAGTCATGGATTGAATTGTGTCTCCCTCCAAAATATGTGCTAGTTAGGCCATGATTCCTAGTGTTGTGTGGTTGTCTTTCATTTTATGATTGCAATTTTATGATAACGAGGATTAAAATGGGATTTAATACCCTTACTAAGGTCACCTCCCTGGTCCAACATAAAGGGAGTTTCCCCAGAGGGTGGCCTGCACTATCTTTTATCTTATAAGAGATAAAAGGAAATGGAAGCAAGCAGAGAATGAGCACGTCATACCACCAAGAAAGTAGTATGGGGGGGCCAAGATGGCAACTAGTCACATGTCTCCTTGATTCCCTCTGAAAAGTAAGGCCTAGAAAAACAACTGAACAGAGCACAGTGGACATTTTAGGAGCACCAAGATCAGGCAGAAAGTTGTGAGATCAGACTGGGTAAGAGGAAGGGGAAAACTACCTTGGTTGGAGGTAAGACAGCAGTGCAAAGGACCCTGCTTATGCTGGAATGGCAATGGAAGGGCTTACTGATGCCATCTTTGTCAAGCCGGAGACGAGGACTAGGATTGCTGTGCCTGAGAGCCTGGCCAGGGCCAATTGCCACACTGGGTGGCAGTGCCTGGGCAGACAGCATCTCTCACAGCGGAGAGACTATACTTCAGACAGTCACATTTAGAGAACTGAGTGGTGGCCGGCAGCTGAGTGCAGAAGAGCCCTTTCCTCATCTCTGAGCTATACTATAGATTCTACTGGCACAGTGCATGAGAGGCAGCACAGATGGGACACCATCTTAGTCAGCTAAGAGGTAGCATCAGCTACACCTGAGGGCCTGGCTGGAGCTGGCTGTCATGTGAAGCAGCAGTGCCTGCCTGACAGAACAGGGCCTCTCAGAAGAAAAGTTGTGTTTAAGACAACCTCATTTAGAAAACATAGTGGTGACTGGTGCTGAGTGTGGCAGTGAGCTTCTCCACTCTCTCTTCTAAGCCACACCGTAGCATCTGCTGAAGCAGCTCTGGAGAGACTCCACAAGTAAGTTGCCATCTTTGTCAGGGAGGCAGAGTCTGGTGAGCCTGAGGGCCTGGCTGGGATCAGCTGCTACTACAAAGCATCTCAGCAGAGAAGATGTTCTTAAGACAGCTGCACCTAGGAAACACAGCAGCAGCTAGTGGCTGAGTGCAACAGTGCCCTTTCTCTTTTCTTCTCTCAGCTATGCCATACTGTCTGCTGATGTGACTCTGGAAAGTCTGTACAAGTAGGTTGCCATCTTTGTCAGCCAGGAGGCAGGGCCTGCTACCCCTGAGGGCCCAGCTGGGGCTGGCTGCCAAGCTGAGCAGCACTGCCTGATTGGACAGTGTTTCTCTCAAGCTGTACTTAAGATAATTACACCTAGACAATGCAGCAGTGGCTTGTGGCCAAGCACAGCAGTGCCCCTTCCATTCCCTTCTCTGAGCTGTACCATAGCTTCTGCCAGTGTCATACCAGACAAGCTGAACAGCTTTATGATCACTTAAAGACAGAAATAAATACTTAACTATTTAAAGAAACAGAAAGCCATGGCTCTAGAAAACTATCAAAATAATAAAGAATCAAAAAACTTACCAGATGAAGAAGGCTTCCTGAAATTGTCCAAGGTAGAATACAAAAAAATTATGTATATAGCCCTTCTAGATCTTAGGATGAAGATTAGACAAAGTGCAGCAGAACAAAATGAAAACTTAAACAAGCTATATGAACTTCTAGAACAAGAACAATCTGAAATTGAGCATCCAGTAATAAAATTACAGAGTTAGACAATTCAATTGTAAGACAAAAGAGCAGGATTGAGGAAATGGAATGCAGAATTAGAGACTGAAGGTAAAACCATAATTGACCAGCAATTATGCAGATAAATCTGACAAAACAATCTAGAAAAATGCAGAATCCTTGAGAAGCATGTGGGCCTCTATAAACAGGAACAACTTACGTGTAATTGGAGTACCAGAACAGAGAGTGATAGCAGAAAACACAGAGAATCATTGAAGAGTTTATGACAGAAAACTTCCCTGGCATCATGAAAGAAGATAGCCATTCAAGATGCTTATCAAACTCCACAAAAGGTAGACCCTAAAAGAAAGACACCAAGACATATTATAATCAAGCTTAATGAAATGAAATCTAAGGAGAGGCTGTTAAAGGCAGCTGGGCTTAAACTGAAACTAACTCACAAAGGAAAGTCAGGCTGACTTTTCAGCCAAAACCATGTTGGCAAGAAGGCAATGGGGATGACACATACAACATCTTGAAGGAAAAAACCTTCCAACCAAGAATTGCATATCCTGAAAAATCAATCAGGATGGTGAAATTAGGACATTCTCATATAAATACATGCTTAAAGACTTTGCAAAAACCAAACAATAACTATAAGAAATACTGAAGGAATTTTTTTGATTAGAAAATAAATAACAGCAGATGTATAATCAAGGATGCAATACAGGACACAGCATTCAGAGACCTACTTAGTTAGGGAGGTCACAAAGCTTAATCAAAGCTAAAATGTCAAAATTAGAGAAACAGAGACTTCAACATGTAAACTATGACATTACACTACAAAGACAGATATAGTATACAAAACCATTTCAGATGGAGAGGAAGTTAAGGAGATATAAAGAAGTTAAAGACCAATTTAAACTCAGACCATTAAGGAGGAACGAAGGTGTAGCAACAGTGCAAGTGTACAATACTGCATATCAAAATGAAACACAATACAGAAGTCTCAGCAGACTCAAAACTAACATTGAAAAGAATGAAAAGAAAACCCATAAAGAAAAACAACCCAGGACAGAATATTAATTGAAACAAAGAAAATGTCAACAACACACAAATAAAGACACCAAATGACAGCACTAAATACGTATCTATCAATAATATACTGAAAGTAAATGGAATGAATGATTCAGTAAAGAAACAGAGAGTACTTGGTTGGATCAAAAAGCAAAATCTCATACATTGCGTACAAGAAACAAATCTTAACCTCTAAGTTATGAGCAAAACGAAAATCAAAGAATGGAAAAATACATACCAAGCTAACAACATGCTTAGGAAAGCAGGAGTAGCAATATTAAACTCAGATAAAATAAATTTTAAAGTAAAATCCATCATTGTGGACAAGGATGGTCACTATTCATTGCTTAAAGGTTCAAAACATAAGGAAGATATAACAATACTAAATATTTATGCACCCAATATCAGAGCATCTAAATATATCAAACAAGTACTGATAACATTGAAAAATGAGATAGATCACTCCACATTAATAAAAGGAGACTTCGTGCTCGCTTCGGAAGCGCATATACTAAAATTGGAACTATACAGAGAAGATTAGCATGGCCCCTGTGCAAGGATGACACGCAAATTCATGAAGCGTTCCATATTTTTTAGAAGAAAAGATTCTTTGACAGCTGCAAAGGAGGGGAGGGAGGGAGGGGGGAGGGCTTAGTTGCTAGAAATCTGGTTGGGAGAAATCGGTGATAGCACACATTAGAAACAAGAACAACATTAAGTGGACTTCAGCATAATTTGAGTACTCCTTCCATCTTAATCCAATATTGCAAGGATAGAGGGGCAGGGGGCAGGAGACCATGCTCTTAGGCGAAATCGAGGCCAATTGGCACAACTAGTGTTTTGCTAAGAGGGCTCTCTGCACCCCACATTGATGAGTGGTGTCTGGGGTCTTAAAAACTGCCATCCAAGGACACAGCAAATGGTCCCAACTCAGCAGGAATGGATGCTCACCGAGGACCAAAATGACATGGGATAAAGACAACCTAGAAGACAGAGAGACCAACATGAGTGGGTGCCTACATAGACTTGGGACCAGAAGAACTAGATGGTGCCCGGCCGCCACCAGTGATAGCCACGATGGAGCTCACTAAGTTGAGTCTCACTGGCAGCACAAGAATAAAAAGGGGTGCATCCTGAGATCTCCACTAAAAGACCTCAATTGATGGTCCAGTGGTTTGGGTATTCCCCTGAGAGCATGGCCCCTGGCCCTGATGCTGCCCCTTGCCCATAAATCATAACGAAGTTCCACTCTTTGGACTCGAGTGGATTGGACTTGGCAATGCAGAGTGACCATATATTGGACGCACTTTATGATTCTAGACATCTATAGGGTATCATCCTGCTGACCTCTGGCTGGAGGAAGGAGAGTGGGTGGAGAGGAGGGGAAAAAGGCTGTTGGGAGGATGAGACATGTATGGAGCAGAGAGGAATAATGTGCTGTCACCGGACAGGGAGAGCAGTAGAATTTGCGTGTAGGCGGACATGTAAATTTATACAGGAATGTACATTTTCACTCGGTTATATTAAATAAAATAAAATAAAAGGAGACTTCAACACTCCACTTTCAGTAAGGGACAGATCATCCAGAAAAAGGGTCAATAAAGACACAGAAAATCTTATTGTGGAAATCAACCAACTCAACCTCATAGACCTATATAGAACTTTTTACCCAATAGCAGACATGTACACCTTCTTTTCCAACACACATGGACCACTCTCCAGAATAGACCATGCATTAGGCCATAAAGCAGTTCTCAACAAAATCCAAACCATTAGATTATTGCAAAGCAACTTCTCAGACCAAAAAGCTATAAAAATTCAAATCAAGAGCAGAAAAACATAGAAATTGGAACTCATGGAAGATGAACAACACCTTACTCAGAAATTCATGGGTTATGGAAGAAATCAAGTATGCAATTAGAAATTCATGGAATTCAGTGAGAATGAAAATACATCCTATCATAACCTATGCCAAGTGCCAAGTGCCTCATGGTGACCTATAGGATACAGCAAAAGCAGCGCTCAGAGGTCAGTTTGCCTCTATAAATACACACATCCAGAATGAATAAAGGGCCTGAACCAAAGAATTAATCCTACAACCTGAATAAGTAGAAAGAGAATGACAAGAGAACCCCTTGGGCTCCAGAAGAAAATGGATAATGAAAGTTAGAGCAGAACTAAACGAATTAAAGAATGATAATAATAAAAAAGTTGAAAGAATTAACAAAACCAAAAGCTGGTTTTGGGAAAAGATCAACAAAGGTGATAAACAATTGGTTAAACTCAAAAAACAGGAGAGAAAACAAATAACCCAAATAAATGGGATGGGAGATGTCACAACAGACCCAACCAAAATGAAAAGTATCATAACAGAATACTACGAATAATTGTACTCTAACAGACTTGAAAACCTAGAGGAAATGGACAGATGTCTAGATTCACATCACCTACCAAAATTATCATAAGGAAAAGTAGAACAATTTAATAAAGCCATCACAAAAGAAGAAATTGAAAAAGTAATTAAAAAAAATCACCAACCAAAAAGAGTCCAGGTCGACGGCTTCACTGGATAATTCTACCAAACTTTTAGACAGGAGTTAGTTCCAGTACTACTGAAGTTATTTCACAATATAGAAAAGGACAGAATACTCCCAAATTCTTTCTATGAAGCCAGCATAACCTTGATATCAAAGCTGGGTAAAGATCCCACAAAGAAGATTACAGTCCAATAACACTCATGAATCTAGATGCAAAAATCTTCAACAAAATCCTAGCCAACAGAATTAATAAACATATCAAAAAATAATTCATCATGAATGTCATGGATTGATCTGTGTCCCCCTAAAAATATGTGTAGCCACATGGCTGGGCCAGGATTCCCTGTATTCTGTGATTGTCCTCTATTTTGTGATTTTCCTGTGCTGTATGTTAAAGGATTAGGGTGGGACTGTAAATCCCTTCAGAAGATCTCCTTGCTCCACTATAGTGGGAGTTTCCCTGGAGTGTGGCTTCCACCACCCTTAATCCTTTCATCGTGCAAGAGATACAAGGAAAGGGAAGCAGGCAGAGAATTGGGAACTTCACACCATCAAGAAAGCAGCACTTGAAGAAGAGCGTATTCTTCAGACCTGAGTTTCCTGAGCCGAGATGTTCCCTGGACAAAGACTGATGCAATACTGGACTTTCATCCAGAGCCAACAAGGGGGAAAGCCTTCCCCTGGAGCAGACATCCTAAATTTGGACTTGTAGCCTACTGCACTGTGTAAGAATAAAACTTCCTTTGTTAAAGCCATCCACTGTTTTTTGTAAGCAACACATAGACGGGTCGTGTCTTTTGATCCAGGATATCACTCGCTGTCTCTTTACTACAGCGTTCAGTCCATTTACATTCAATGCAATTATTGATAGATATGTGCTTATTGCCATCATTTTGATGTAATTATTTTTGTGTTAATATTTTCTATATTGTTTTCAATGTTCTGGGGTATTCTTCTTTACAGGTTGAGTGTTGATTTTACGTTCGTTGAGACTCCTGTATTGCATTTCTTATTTTCGTATAATGTATTGTTAATCTGCTTTATGGGTACATGTATTATCCCCCTTAACCTGTTAAGATTGAAATCAATTTAAACTATTTTATAAGTCTGAAGCTTTCTCTGCATCAAAAACAGCTATAGCTATTGTAGTGTATCCCTCTTTTAATGTGAGGGTATTATAGTTGTCATGACTATAATACTGTAGCATTTGGCTTGGCTTGGTGAAGTTTTGTGACTTCCTTAACTGATTAGAAATGTGGATGAAGTGTCTTGAATTATCACCTAAAACATACATTTAGGGAAGAGCTTCTTTCAATATTTCATGTAATTTTGGTTTAGTTTTTATGAAGTCTCTAAATTTCACTTTATTTTCAAAAGTCTTAATTTCCCATTATATTTGATAGACAATATTGCAGGATAAATAATTCTATGATGGAAGTTTTTCTCATTCAGGGCTTTGAATGTGTTTGCCCACTGTTTTCTAGCCAGCATTGTTTCAGCAGAAAAGTCAGATGAAAGTCTACAGAGTTTCCCTCAGAATGTTAGTTTTGCTTTGACCCTTGCTGGCTTCAGAAGCATCTGTTTGTGTTTCAGCTTATTAATTATAATATGCCTTGGTGTCCTTCTTTTTGGGTCTAACTTTTGCAGTGTTCGATAAACATCTTGTATACCTATGTTCTCTTTGTTCATAATCCCAGGAAAGTTTTCTGTTAGCATCTCTATAGCAATACACTCTGCATTGTCATTAATCCTCCCTTGTTCAGGAACTCCAGTTAAACCTAAATTATTCCTCTTCATAGAGTCCCACGTGTTTCTTAATGCTTATTCATTTCTCTCATTTCTTTTCTCTGATTTCACCTCATAAATCTTGGTGTTAGTTACTTTGTCTTCCAGGTCACTGAGTCTAACTTACGTCTGTTCAATCTTACTCTTCTGGCTTTGGATAAAATTATCCAATTCTGTAATTTTGTTATTAATCTGATGTGTTTCAGATCATTGATGTTCTAGCATTTCAAATAGTTTACCAAATTTTTTATTTTGTTCTACTGTATTTTGTTTAATCTCTAGGAGGGTTCTATATATAACTCTTGGTATTCAACCTCCAGTAGATTCAGAAAGGATTCTTCATCTGGGAAATGTTTTGAATCTTTATTTAGGGAAATTTCTGGAGCATTTGAAGGCTGTTTCTTTAAATGATTAATTATGGTCTGCTGCCTGCGTGCTACTTAGTGAAAACACAATTGTTTTTTATATAGACATTTATAATCCAACTTTGTTAAATTTACTTATGTATTCTAGTTGTGTTTTTTTTTCTATATTCTTTAGGACTCATGTTTACTTATTGCTGTTGAGTAAATTCCCACTCATAGCAGTCCTGTAGGACAGAGTAGAACTGTCTCACAGATTTTCCATGGACTCCCTACCTGGTGAATTCACACTGCTCACCTTTTTGATTAGTAGCCAAACACTTAACCACTGTGCACCAAAGTTTCCAGTATTCATATGTAAATTTGTGTGTGTGTGTGTGTGCATGTGTGTGTGTGAATGAAAATAATTTTACATTTTCCTTTATGATTATTGTTCCTTTTATTTATTTCTCTTGATATCTAGTTAGGATCTACAGGAGTATGTTCAATAAAAATTGTGGTGGCAGACATTCTCATCTCCTCAATCTTAGGAGGAAAGCATTGAATATTTTCCATTACCTTTGCTATTAGTAACAATTTTTTTGGAAACCCTGGTGACATAGAGGTTAAGTGCTACATCTGGTAACTGAAAGGTTGCTCCTTTGAAACTCTGTGGAGCTGTTCCACTCTGTCCTATAAGGTCACTATGAGTTGGAATTGACTTAATGGCAGTGAATGTGGTCGAGTTTACAAATGTTATATAGATAAGGAGCCCTGGTAGCACAACAATTAAACACATGGCTGTAATCCAAAAGGCTGACTGTTTGAATGTACCCAGTGACTATTTGGGGAAAAAAACTGGTAACCAGTTCTCATGAAGATTACAGCCTAAAAAACTCCACGAGGCAGTTCTACTCTGTCCCATGTGATCAATACGATTCAGAACTGACTTGATGGTGGCAGAGTAACAAGAGTAAAGGCAACAACAAGAAGAAAGGTGGCAACCAGAACAAGAGCAACAACAAGAACAAGGAAAACAAAAAGGAACAAGGGCAACAACATAATTTTGTAGATACATTTTATCAGATTGCGGAAATTTCATTCTATTTATAATTTATTTTTTTTCGTGATAGGTATTGGTTTCTGTCAAATGCGTCTTCTGCCTCCTTTGAGATGATATGATTTTTCTCTTATTCTGTTAACATGATGAATCATATTGTTTAATTTCCTAATGTAGAATCAACCTTTTATTCACTGGGAAAGAAAAAAAAAAAAAAAACCCTGGTCATGAATAGGTGAGTCCTTGTTCATGATTTCTTCTCTTATCATTTTCTTGTCAAAAGGAAAAAAATAAACTTCTTGCAATGCTTTTTTGGTATCAGGATTATGCTGGCACCATAAAATAAGGTGAGGGGTAACTATGAACATGAAACAATGAAGTAGTTAAGATGAGCAGAGTGTATGTTGTAATAAACACACAAACCAGTTAATTTTGTTTTTATAATTATGTATATTAAAACTTCAACTTTAAAATGTATTTTAAGTTCCTCTTTGTGTTGTATGATATAATCTAATCATTTCTTTCTGACTAAACCAAACCCACTGCCATCAAGTTTAATCTGACTCCTAGCGACCCTATAGACAGAGTAGAATGATACCATAGACTTTCCAAGGAGTGCTGGGCAGATTTAAACTGCTGACCTTTTGGTTAGCAGACGTAGCATTTAACTACTATGTCATTAGGGTTTCTTCTCTTTTGGTAGTCTAGAGTAAATGAAGAGACTTTTTACAGTTAGGAAACTGTGTTTTATAAGAACAAAAATACACTTGCAGTCTGTCTGAAACATGGGTGATTTATCTAAGATCAATGCCACTTAGTTTACATTTTAATATTTAAAAGTATGATTAGTAAGTTTTCCTAAAAGAATAATATTGGATTGATAAGACTAGTTAGTAAACAGATTTAATAGGAGAGTACATTTAAGGACTGTCTTGCTATGGAACCAGCATCCATCCCGTATCTGCTCAGTCCAGAACCTACCCTCTCCAAGTAGTTTGAAAGCTACCATTTTAAGTACCTTAGTTTCTATGCCTGGTGTTTCAGTGGTTAAATGCTTGGCTTCTTGGGTTCACCGTCTGCTCCATGGGAGATGGATACGGCAGTCTGCTTCTATAAAGATTACAGCTGTTGAAACCACAGAGGGCAGTCCTATTCTGTCCTATAGGGTTACTATGAGTCAGAATCAACTCCATAGCAAAGGGTGTGTTTAGTTTTCACAGTCTTGTAGCAACTATATGCCTAGATCTTTTCTGATCCAAAATGGAGGTTTGGGAACCTGGAGATAAGAAATTCAGGATGTTAGCAATATGGGATGGATAGGACAGATATCAAGCAAATACAAAGTATATACATATAATAAATGTAGACATTACAGGAGCTGGTCAATTTGCAATTGTAATTGTATGCAGTTGGTATCATGAGCTTTCATATGACTGCATGATGTTAAATGTTTAATCTTATTTGGCTACACTTTGAATAAACCATAAGCGGTTGGTGAAAAGGATCAGAAGTCACATTTTTTCAGAAACTGGCTCAAGAATTTTATTCTTTTGTTCACATAATGATATTCCAACACTTGCTTCATGTCAATTTCTATGCTTCTATGCTTAGGCCAGGTTTGCTGGAGAAGACAACCAGTAAACCATGTAAACGTATGTGAAGAGATATTTAGATTGAGGAAATGGCTCACACAGTTTTAGAGGCTGGAATGTCCCAAGTCTGTGGGTCAGGATAGTGGCTACTCTGGATTAATGGAGTCACGGACACTGGCAAACCAAAGATCAGTAAGTCAGAGAGCAGGGCTCTTGATAACAGGTTTTGAAGATCAGTGAATTCCAAGGTCAGCAGGCAAGACCACAGGTAATCTGCTAGCTCAAGTCTCAAGAACTGGAGGTCAGAAGAACAGGACCCAGCTGCAAGACCTAGTTTGAGCAAAAGTCTCCAGCTTTGTCACAATGTTTGCTTATATTTGGTGCAGGCCATATGCCCATGGAAACTCCCTTTCAACTGACTGGCTACTCACAGCAGATTCATCATGGGGCAATCACATACCATATCTTAACAATCAAGCAATCACGACAGTACACAACTGTCAAAATACTGAGAATCATGACCCAGCCAAGTTGACATACAATCTTAACCATTACAGCTGATATTATGAAAACAAACAAAAAACAAATGTATCTTACTTCAGGTCTGTGTCAAGGAGGCCCTTGAGCAAAATCACCGTGCATATTCCTTACACAGTTGGAATATGGTCTAATGAAAGAATATTGTAAGAGTTGGGAGTGGAAAGAAGGGAAAAGGGTTAATGGAGACACTTACGCCTAAGAACTTTGATCTTTTCATCACTACACTAAAATCAAAAATATTTATTTACTACTCCTGTTTAATATAATTTTATAAGATGCAGTACAAACTTAAAATACATTTACATATAGTTTCCAGTTTTTATTTTCATAGAACATAATCAACATGTTAACCTAAAACAACTGTCACTTATGGCCACCCATGTGTGTCAGAGTAGGACTGTGCCCCATAGGGATTTCAGCAGCTGATTATTTTGGAAGTAAATTGCCAGACATTTCTTCTGAGGCACCTCTGGGTGGCCTTGAATCACAATCTTTATGTTGTCAGTCAAGCAGATCACTTTTGCACCACCTAGGGACTCTGTACAAGTTAAAATATTTATTAAACAGATATCTTTAGTACACTCCTGGAGTTGTGATGGATGTCATGATTCCTGGATTAAAAAAAAATTACCTTTATCAAGAGACTCAAAACATACACATAAGTGTGGAATAATAGAATAGCTTTTTGTATAATGGACTAGTTACCATAGTTTGATATTACAAAGTATCTCTCTCACTGATTCCTCCTTCCTGAATTGCCTTTTTCCTTTTCTGTTTACATTTACGTGTAAATTTGTTTCCAACAATCAAATTTAGAATGTGTAACACTTTGTGATTATTGCTATGAAAATGGGTTCTAGCATTTTTATTAGCATTTATGCCCTCCAAAAGAATATTTCAAGACAATGTAAATGTAACTGCATCAATCTCCTTTTCTTTCTTGCCCCTTCAGTCTCACTGTTTTCCAGTTGCCATACATACCAGCTTGTGAACATGCTCAAATGTCTTTTTTTAACCCCAGAAAATTGGTTTACGTTTGATTTCTTCTTACAATTTTTCCCACTCATTGCCCAAAGTCTTTAAAGAATACCAGTCTTTACTGCTTTTGCTTTCTCTCCTTTCATTCATTCTTCAGTGAAGGTGTATATTCTCTTCCAGCCAGTTTGCTCATAAAGGACAAATATGTCCTATTTTATTTAGAATTTCTTCAGTTAAAAGTGGTAGAAACTATCCATCTGAGTGAAAAACAAAAACTGCTAAAAATGAAATTGTTAATCAAAAGCCAAAATGTGTTCATTCTCAGGTGAACTTCCTTCATGCTATCACTGGGTGGTCCCTGATATATCCCAATTCACGATAGCACTGAAACTTTCAAATCCCACAGAATGAAATCTCATTCTTGATATACCCTGCAATAGTTTCAGGAGGAAATCCATTGGTTTCATTCAGACTGTGTATTCATTTCTGAATAACTTTCTACGGCAGGACCATATTTTTAGGGCTAAAGTGAGAGATGACGTACTTTCTGCAACTAGTCACATACCCTGACCTTAATTCTGATAGAATGTGGGAAATATAGGCCACAAAGAAACAAAAGCTGGGTTGGGGCGGGTAGGGAAGATTGTGAAAACTTTTGATGCCTCCTAGTAGGCAAAGCAAGTAGTGTCTGTCAACTGGTCATTGTGATGAATATCACCTTCATTCTCTGTCCAGCATTCACACCATTTACCAAGTTTTCCTTTAACACCCATGGAAGCAGCAGTCAACAAATCAAAGGACACATTGCACTGGAAAATTCTGCTACAGAGGACCTCTTTAAAGTGCTGAAAAGTAAAGTGCACCTGACGCAAGCTATGATATTTTCAGTTGCCTCATATACATGTGAAAGCTGGACAATGAGTAAGGAAGACAGAAGAAAAATTGATGTTTTTGAATCATGGTGTTGGAGAAGAATATTGAATGTACTATGAACTACCAAAAGGAAAAACAGATCTGCTCCAGAAGTGCATCCAGACTGCTCTTTGGAAGCTAAGATGGCCAGAATGTATCTTATAAATTTTGGACATGTTGTCAAGAGGCATCAATCCCTGGAGAAGGACATCACACTTAGAAAGGTAGAGGGTCGGTGAGAAACAGGAAGACCCTCAACAAGATGGATTGACACAGTGGCTACAACAAAGCACTGGAGCATAAAAGCAATTGTAGGCGTGGTACAGGACTGGGCAGTGTTTTGTTCAGTTGCCAATGGGTCACTATGAGCTGGAACCACTGCAATGGCACACAATAACAACAACAAGTATTCCTTCTTTGAAACTGTCTCTATTGATCTTTGTGACAAAATGATTTTGGGGTTCTGTATCCACATCTTTGGAGCCCTGGTGGTGCAGTGGTCAAATGATATGTCTGCTAACCAAAGGTCTACACCAGCTGCTCCTTGGAAACACTGTGCGGCTGTTCTACTATGTCCTCTAGGGTCACTATAGTTCGAAATCTATTTGATGGCAATGTTTTTTCTTTTTGGAAAGGGGTGAAGACCTCATGGTATAGCAGTTAAGAGTCCCGCTGCTAACCAAAAGGTTGGCAATTCAATCCATCAGCCATTCTTTAGAAATCCTATAGAGCAGTTCTATTCTGTCTGACAGGGCAGCTATGAGACAAAATTGATTCCATGGCAAAGGTTTTTTATTGTGATTAAGTGACAGTATACAATCCAAATCAATTTTGTGTGCCCACCTGTCTGCAGCTGCATCTGCTCTCCTCACCCAGTGACAGTACATTTCCCCTTTTCACTTAGTACTTCTAGTATCCCCTTAATGAGCACCTGTCCCCTCCTCTCTACCTTCTTCTCTTCAGTCTAGAAAGAAACCAGTAGGACTGCCTCCTATAAATGTATAAAACTATAAAGTACATACACCATATGGTCACACTGTGTCCCCAAGTCCAGTCCATTCTTGTTTGAAAAGTTGACCTCAGTACTGGTTTCCAGTTAAGGCTAGCAGTGCATCTTGAGTATATGTTCCCAGGGGACCCTCCAGACCATCAGTTCTGGTCCTTTAGTAGAGTTCTTGAACTGCACACCTCTTTTGCTTGTGTTGCCTCAGGAATTCTACATTGTGTCCTCTACCATAGCTGCCTTGGTGGTGGCCAGGTACCATCTTGTTCTGGTCTCATGTTGATACAGTCTCCCATTCACATGCATCTTTCTGTCTCCTGGGCTCTTTTTCCCTTATGTCTTTGTTGTTCTCATGGTTTTAGTTTTTTATCTACTTCTTTGATTTCTCTTTGTGTTTTGATTCTTTAACTCATACAGAAAAATACCTAAAACTCATACTTTTTAGTCTACTTTTTTACAAAAGTTCTTAAAGAGGAAATGTAAGTAATTAACTCCAGAATTTTAATAACTCTTTAATAGTCAAGGGCTAAGATTCATTTTCTTTTTGAAAGTTCACTAGGGTCCTGAAAACCTAGAATAACAAAAACAAAAGTTACAATCTTCCTCTTCTAGTATCTTCTCTATTCTATATTTTCTTGCTTCATTGTTAAAAGTTTCCTAGAATTCAATAAGAAACTTCCTAGACAGTTTACATATACTCTGCTCTCACTGGGGTCATTTACCTTTACCTGAACATCTGATCAAGGCAGGGGAAATTAATTTTGTTTGGCAAAGTTATATGAACTTTGTCCTGAGAGGAAAAGTAGTTGGGTTTTTTTTTTTTCTTTTTTTTGAAGGCATACAAGAAAGTAGTTTTGGATAAGGAATCTGGTGGTGAAGGATACCAAAAAAGAATAACAACAGCACCCAAAACCCATTATTGTGGAGCTGATTCTGACTCACAGGGAACCTATTGGATAGAATGGAACTGGCCCATAAGATTTTCATGGAGCAGTTGGTGAAGTCAAAAAGGTAGCCTTGCAACATGTTATACTAGAATTTGAAGTCACCAAGAAAAGAAAGAGACTACACATGCTCTAACAGTGCATGGGAAAGTTCTTTACTCACATAGAGCCAGATTAGCCTCACAAAGTGAACATCTTACGGCCAGCAGGATCATCCTTACATAGGCAGGGCAGGGCAAGGCAGATGCCTACACTCACCCCATAGTTGAGACACTTTGCTCCCTTCCTGTTGGGAAAAGATAGAGAAAGTTGACCGGTTGTCATACAGTGTCCATGCATGTGCAAGAAAGTTACTGTGTATCTGGAACAAAGGGAAAGATTCTCCAAAAAGAAGGCAGAACTGAGAGGGAAACTTCTTTTCTGAGGATGTTCTGGGCCTAGGGCAGCCTAGGATGGAAACTTAGAAGATCATTCCCCTAAAAGGATTAAATCCAGATTAATCTTGTGTAATAAATTAATGAAGTGGACTTTTTTTCTCAGGACAGTGGGCAAAGACTTTTATAATAAAGTATGCAAGTTGATTTATTTTTCTTATATTACCTTGCGACAGTTTTCCAAATTCCTCCTTCCCATCTCTTTGTCACTTGTTCATTTAATAATTTCCTTGGCTCCTATACTGAGATCTCCCGATACATTATTATTATGACTCTATGCAACATTTGGCTGGCTTGGCTTAGGTAACTTTTATTTTTTGATCGATTTAGGATAAGACAACTAACAAAATTTATTTTCATTTCTGCATGCTCCAAGTCTTTGTTTTTGTAGATACAAATTCTATTTTTTTTATTGTGATTAAGTGAAAGTATACAATCCAAATCAATTTCACATTCCTCACCTTTCTGCAGCTCCTTCTTTCTTTCTCCGGTGACAGCAGACCCCTCCTTTTCATTCTATACTTGTCATATCCTCCAGACAATCTCTGGTGCCCACCTCTCTACCCTCTTTTCTCTCATCGAGAAAGAAACCAGTAGGACAGCATCATATAAATGCAAAGAAAAAACAAAGTACACAAACCATATGATCATATCATGTCCCAAGTCCAGTCCATTTTTGGCCATAGAGTAGTGTTATCTGGGCAGAGGCAACAGCAGATCTAGGGGTCATGCTCCAAGGGGCTCTCCCAGGCCATCAGACCATCAGTTGTGGTCTTTGGTAGAGTTCTTGAGATGCACTGCTGTTTTTCTTGAGTTGCTGCAGGACTCAACATTGTGTGCCCCATCACGGCTGTCTTTGATGGTGGCCAGGCACCATCTGCTTCTTCCAGTCACACTTTGACACTGTCAAGTCACCCATTCACATGAGTCCTTCTGTCTTCTGGGCTCTTTTTTCTGTGTCTACCACAATGTTGAATAGAAGTGGTGACAGTGGGCATTCTTGTCTGGTCCCCATTTTCAGGGGGAATTCTCTTAGTCTCCTTCCATTTAGGATGATGGAGGCAGCTGGCTTTGTGTAGATGCCCCTTATTGCATTGAGTAATTTCTCTTCTATTACTATTTTGTTGAGAGTTTTTTAACATGAATGGATATTGGATTTTGTTACATGCCTTTCTGCATCAGTTACCAAAGTCAGGTGATTCTTACCCTTTGTGTTATTTATGTGGTTGATCATATTAATTGTTTTTCTGATGTTGAACCAGCCCTGAAGCCCTGGTATGAATCTAGCTCAGTTGTGGTGAATTATTTTTTTGATATGTTGTTGAATTCTATTGTCTAGGGTTTTGTTGAAGACCTTTTATCTAGATTCATGAGTTATGCTTGTATGTAATTTTATTTTTTGTGGGATCTTTTCTTGGGTTATGCTGGCTTCATAGAATGAATTTGGGAGTATTGTGTCCTATTCATGCTGTGAAATACCTTCAACCAATTTTTGGTTGGTTGTTTCTATTTTTTTATTATTTTTCAATTATTTCTTTCATGGTGGGTTTATTAAGTTGTTCTACTTCCTCTTGTGATAGTTTTGGTAGGCGATGTGAATCTGAAAACTTGTCCATATCTTCTAGGTTTTCTAATTTGTTAGAGCACAGTTTTTCCTAGTGTTTTCTCTTGACACCTTTGCTTTCAGTTGGGTCTGTTGTGACGTGTCCCATCTCATTTCTTATCCAGGTTATGTGTTTACTTTCCTGTTTTTCTTTCATAAGTTTGACAGTGGTTTGTCAATTTTGTTGATCTTTTCAAAGAACCAGCTTTTGGTTTTGTTAATTCTTTCTATTGCTTTCTATTCTCTAACTCATTTAGTTTTGCTCTAATCTTTGTTATCTGTTTTCTTCTGGTACCCAAGAGGTTCTTTTGTTGTTCTCTTTTGACTTGTTCAAGTTGTAGTGTTAATTCTTTAGTTTGGGCCCTTTCTTCAGTCCAGATGTGTGCATTTATACAGACAAATTAGCCTCTGTGCACTGCTTTTGCTGTATCCCATAGGTTCTGGCAGGGTGTGTTTTCATTCTGTTGATTCCATGAATTTATTGGGTCTTTGGTTTCTTCTATAACCCATGAATTTTTTTTATCAAGGTGTTATTCAGTTTCCATGACTTCAAATGTGTACCTATATTTTTTCTGCTGGGATTTCCATTTTTCTGGCTTTATGGTCTGAGAAGATGCTTTGCAGTAGTTCACTGGTTTGGATTTTGTTAAGACTTGCTTTATTACCTAATATATGGTGTGTTCTGGAGAATGTTCCCTGTACATTGGAAAAGATGATGTACTTATCTGTTGTTGGGTAAAAAGTTGTATATATGTAGATGAGGCCTAGTTGGTTGATTGTCACGATAAGCTCTTCTGTATCTTTACTGAGCTTTTTTATTGATGATCTGTCCATTACTGAAACTGGAGCATTAAAGTCTCTTACTGTTATTGTGGAATGATCTATCTCATTTTTCAGTGTTGTCAGGATTTATTCAATGAATTTAGATGCTCTGGTATTGGGTGCATAAATATTTAATATTGCTATGTCCTGCTTATGTATTAAAACTTTCAGCAATAAACAGTGATCATCCTTGTACATGATGGTAGACTTACCTTAATATCTATTTTGTCCACCTTTTGATTTTCAGTTTGCTTATATCTTTTAGTCTAAGGTGTGTTTCTTTTAAGCAACATGTAGACAGATCATGTTTTTTAATTCTAGGTGTTACTCTCTGCCTCTTTATTGGAACATTCAGTCCATTCACATTCAGCATAATTATTGATAGGTATGTGTTCAGTGCTGTCATTTTGATACCTTTATTTTTGTGTTGTGGCTGTTTTCTTTGTTCCTGTTGTTATACTGTTCTGGGTCGTTTTTCTTTATGGGTTTACTTTTCTTTTTTTCAGTGGTAATTTTTTATTTATTGGGATTCCTGTATTATGCTTCTTGTTTTGATTTGTAGCATTGTTTGTTTGCTTTGTGGCTACCTCTTTGATCCCTCTGAATGTTCTAAGTTTAAACCAATGTTCGCAATGTTCTAAGTTTAAACCAATCTTTAACTTCCATGTGTCTTCTTAATTTCCTCTCTATCTTAAAGGATTGTTACTACTGTAATATATCCCTCTTTATAGGGTGATGATGTCAAAGTTTTCATGTAAGGATTTCTGATTCCCTACTTTTAATATTTTAGCTTTGCTTGAGCTCTGTGACTTCCCTGAGTAGGACTCTGGATGGTCTGTCCTGCAGTTCATCCTTACAGTTGGTGTTACTTCCCCTCCAGGGATGTTGTTACACCCTGTACAGTTGGTGTCATTGTTTTCCTAAACAAAGAACTTCTTTCAGTATTTGTTGTAGTTTAGGTTTGGTTTTTGCGAAGTCTCTAAACTTCTCTTTATCTGAGAATTTCTTAGTTTCATCATCATATTTGAGAGACAGTTTTGCAGGATGTATAATTCTTGCTTGGATGTTTTTCAAATTCAAGGCTTTGTATGTGTCATCCCAGTGTCTTCTTGCCCGTGTGTTTTCCGTAGAGAAGTTAGACAAAAGCCTACAGGGCTTTTTGCTTTAAATCTTGGTTTTGCTTTAAATCCTACTACCTTTAAGAGGCTCTCTTTATGTTTCATATTATTAAATCTGATTATATTACATCTTGGTGTCTTTCCCTGGGGCCTATGTTTGTGGTGTTTGATAAACTTCTTGAAATCTATATTCTCTTTTTTTCATGATGTCAGTGAACTTTATGTCAGTAATTCCTCAACAATTCTTTCTGTGTTTTCGGACATCCCTCTCTGTTCAGGCACTCCAATTATTCATAGATTATTCCTCTTGATAGACTCCCACATATTTCTTAATGCTTCTTCATTTTTCTTTTTTTCTTTTATCTGATTTTTCCTCATATGTGCTGGTGTCTGTTGCATTATATTGAAGCTCACAAATTCTGCATTCCAGTTCCTCCATCTTGCTCTTTTGGTTTTGCATTAAGGTGCCTAATTTTGTAATGTTATCATTGATCTGCTGGATTTCAGATCATTGATGTTCTAGTTCATACAGCTTACTTAATTTTTTATTTTGTTCTGCTGCATTTTGTTTAATCTCTAGAAGAGCTCTATACATCATTCTTTTGTACTCTACTTCTTTTATTTTATTTTTATTATTAAATAAAAAAATGAAAGTGTACATACTCTGTGCTTACAATATCTGGTTAAGAGAGGAGGAGTACACAAGTTGTGTCGAAGTCTCATTAATATTGATCTTCTTACTAATGTGAATTGTCACCAATTTCACCCTACCAAATTTCTAACAATTATCTAATCAAAACCCTTGCCCCTTGCCTTCCCGTCCTCCCACCTTCCCCACCCTTGTAGCCGTCAGAGTCTTTTCTAGTATGTATGAATATGCTTTTAAGTTTTGATCGTAGGGGTCCCATATAATAATTGTCCTTCTGTTGCTGACTAGTTTCACTCAATATAATGTCCTCCAGTTGAGACCAAATTGAGAGATGTTTCCTGCTATCACTGTTGTTCCTTATCAGTGTATAGTACTCCGTAGAGTACATATACCAAAGCTTACCTATCCATTCTTCCGTTGTTGGGCATCTGGGTTGATTCCAACTTCTTGCTATCGTGGATTGCGCTGCAATGAACATTCATGTGCAGGTAGCAGTCGGTGTGAATGGCCTTAATTTTGTAGGATATATTCCAAGCAGAGGAATAACTGGGTCAAATGGTGTTTCTATATCCGTTATTTTAAGGTAACACCAAATTGCTTTCCAAAGAGATTGCACTATTCTGCAATCCCACCAACAGTGAAGGAGAGTTCCAATCTCTCCACAGCCTCTCTAACATTTATTGTTTTGTGTTTTTTTGGATCATGGCAAATCTCATTGGGGTGAGGTGGTATCTCATTGTCATTTTGATTTGAATTTCTTTAACAATTAAAGATCGGGAACATGTCTGTATGTGTTTTTTGACTGCCTGGATCTCCTCCTTAGAGAAATGTCTGTCCATCTCCTTTCCCCATCACTTAATTGGATGATTTTTCTCTCTCTTATTGATATTTTGTAGAACCTTAGAGATTATGGAGATCAGGCATCGGTCTGACATAGAGTTGCCAAATATTTTTTCCCATTCTGTAGGTGGTCTTTTAATTCTTTTGATGAAGTCTTTGGATGAGCAGAAGTGTTTGATTCTTATTAATTCCCACTTATCTATTTTCTCTTCTGATGAATATGTTTTGTTTGTCAGATTTTGAAGTCTGTCTATATTGCATGATAAAATGTCCATTGTTGACCCTATTGTATCTTGGATGAGCTCTGTCGTTTTAGCTTTTATATTCAGGTCTTTTATTCAATTTGAGTTGATTTTTGTGTAAGGTGTGAGATAATTTCCAAAATCCTTCTTCATCTGCAAAGTTATCTGAATCTTTACTTTGGGATTTTTCTGGAGCCGTGGTGGTCTTCTTCTTTAAATGGTTAGATATTGATTGTCTTTGCACCATCCAGAAGCTGTTCTGTTTTTCTGGTATCATAGCGACAGGAGCTGTGGCTTAGGTCTCAGAAGGGAGTAAGAGGACTGCTTGATTTGGTTATCAGCTGCCACTGTTCTCTAGGCACAGCTGACTTAGGTGTAGCTCTCTCTGGCAATATAGACTTTGTCAAGCCCTGCTGTGTTGCTCAGCTTGGTGGTTGGTCTCAGCTGGGCTGTCCAGGATAGCGGCCCTCACCTCCTGGCTGATAAAGATGGTGAGCTACTTGTGCCAACTCTCCAGCATCACATCAGTCAAGACTATGGTGTAGCTCAGGGAAGGGAGGAGCAAGGGTTGCCACCACACTCAGCCACCAGGAACCACTGCATTCTCTAGATGTGCTTAAAAACTGCTTTAGCTGCTGACAGGGGCACTGTCCAGTGGCAGCTGGAAGCAGCTGGGAAATAAATGTTCCCAGAGATCCTACTGGTGACCAGGAAAGTGGCTCCCAGGCCTTGGGGCACAGTCCATCTGAAAGTGCTAGGTATTCAGAAGACAGGAAAAGAAGGAAAGCTAAGAGAGATGAGAAACTAAGAAATGAAGGAAAAAAGAAAAATAAAAGAAATATCCCTAAAGATCACAGTAGCACAGTGGTGCAGACCAAGGAAGTGACTATCAAACCACAGTACAGCTTGGCTAGAAAGAGAAATGGCATGCAATGTCACTTACTCAGGAGACTGCAAAAGATGGTAAATAGAGAAAGACAAGAAACCTAAAAATGAAGAAAATCAAACAGAAACAAAAAAGAAGAAATACAATAATAAAAAACATAAAAAAGAAAGAAAAGCCTAGAGGGATCCCACCAGTGCCACTGCACAGACAAATGAAGTAGCTTCCAAGCCATGCAACAGCATGGGTGTAAGGAGCACATTAAACACTGCTCCACATTTCAAGAATCAAGAAAAGAAGGTAAGCAAAAAGATGAGAAACAGAAATGAAGAAAGGTGAAAAAGGAAAAAAAAAAGAAAGGAATGCCTCCAGGGATACCATTCAAGTGGTTTCACAGATTGAAGGAGTAGTTCCCAAGCTGCACAGTATAGCCCAGTTGAAAAAGGCTCCCAGGCCATGAAATAAAAAAGTAAACCAACAAAATAAAAAGGCCCTAAGGATTTCACCAACATAGTAGTTTGGACCAGGAAAGCAGTTCCCCCGCCTATTGGCACTTCAGAGCCTGTCAAGAAGAAGAAAAGACGGCAGCTGGAGTAATCTTTTCAGAGAAACAATGAGAGGGTGACTGGCAGGGAAAAAATCAAAAGAAGACAAGAAAAGCCACATCAGCAACAAAGAAATGGTACTGAAGGAGCCCATTTGTGTGGGCAGGGCAAATCTAAGGAGCACAGAGCCAGTCTCCCCTACTTCAGTTGATTGGCCAACTGGGAAGCTGATAAAGGAGAAAGGTGGGAGATGGGGTGGCATGGGTGGGAAAACATATACTGTTGGTCGCCTGGTAGTCTGTTTACAGCTAGGAGCTCCATGAAGCCTCTCACCTGTATTCCTTCTCCACCCATCTCCTACAGGATTTCTACATGGAGAATCTGTACTGCATTAGCTGATAGGGAACCTTGGCTCATATCCTTTGTAACTCTCTGTTCTCTATCAGTTTCTTATTCAGCTTGGTTCTTGCTTTTCTTCACACCTTCATTTGATGCATAGGGTTGCAGTATTGACAGTTGTGTCTCTTTTACTTAGTTTTTCAGGTCATACCTGTGGAGAGATGGTGTGCTGCTTCTATCTACAGCATTGTGTTCTGCTATAATTTTTATCCTGTTATTTATATATAAATGTGTTGTTGTTTTCCTCACCTCTGAGTTCTTTTAATATTTTATTATTTATAAATTTAATTTATAAATAAATTAATGTTATTTATACCACTTGGTGTCCCCTGAGTCTCCTGAACCTGAGGTTTCATACATCATTGTATTTGGAAAGTTCTTGGGCATTTTTGCTTGAAATATTTCTTCTGCTTTCTTCTCTCTTTCTTTTCTTCCTGGTATTCCAATTAGATATATTTTACACTTTTTGAAACTGTCCCACAGTTCTTGGATAGTGTCTTCTTTCTTTTTGCCTAATTCTCTATACTTTTGCATTTTGGTTTGGATATTTACTCTTGACCTGTGTTCAACTGCATGAGTTTTCTTCAGTTGTGATTAGTCTACTGATGAGCAAAACAATAACATTCTTCATAACAATTACAAATATTGTTTTTATTTTTACTATTTCTTTTTGATTCTTCTTAAATTTCCATTTAGCTGCTTACATTATCCATATATTCTTTCTTATTGCCTACTATTTTCAGACTCCTTAACATATTAATTTCAGTTATTTTCAATTCCCTGTTTGATAATTCCAGCATCTGTGCCGTTATCTTAAGCCCTAGTGGTGTGGTAGTTAAGTGCTTGGCTGCTAACTAAGAGGTGAAAAGTTCAAATCCACCAGCTACTCCTTAGAAACCCTATTGAGCAGTTTTGCTCTATCTATATGGCTGCTGTAAATCAGAATCAACTCGATAACAATGGTTTTTGTTTTGGTGTCTGTAATAGTTATCTAGTGCCGCTTTCATAGAAATACTGAAAGTGGACGGCTTTAACAATTAAGAATTTTCTCACAGTCTAGGAAATAGATGCCAACTTCAGAGGAAGGCTTTCTCTCTCTGTCAGCTCTGGGCAAAGATCCTTGTCATCAGTCTTCCTTGGTTGGGTAACTTTCTCATGACAGGAACTTCAGGTCCAAAGGACATGCTATTCTCCTGGCTCTTGTTTCTTGGTGGTTTGAGTTCTCCATGTCTTTCTGGTTACCTCCCTCTTTCATATCTCAAAAAGACTGACTTCAGATGCAACCTAATCTTATAGATTGAGTCATGCCTTATTAACATAACAGCCTCAGTAACATTGTCTTAGTTATCTGGTGCTGTTTTAACAGAAATACCACAAGTAGATGGCCTTAAAAAGACAAACTTATTTTGTCACAGGCCAGTCAGTTATAAGCCCCAATTCAGCGTGCCAGCTCCAGGGGAAGGCTTTTTCTGCTGGTTCTGAAGCAAGGCCTTTGTTGTCAACCTTCCAGGGACTGGAAGCCTGAGTCCTTTCCAAAGGATGTGCTCTGTTCCTAGCACTGCTTCTTTTTTTGATGGCGTGAGGTCCTCAAATCTCATCTTGCCTTCCTTTCTTTTGTATTCCAAGAGGCTGCCCTAAGCCCCAGTGGAATCCAACACATTAAGTCCTGCCACACCAAGTCAACTTTGGCCCATCCTCCCTCATTTACATCATAGAGACAGGGTTTATAACATACAGAATATCAGGAATCAAGGCCCAGGCAAATTTCTACACACAGCTTTTGGGGAACACGGCTCAATCCATGACAAATGGTATAGATATAGTATTCATCACACAGGGAAATCACTTCAAATGACAAAATGGTAGAAAATAACACAATACTGTTAATTATAGCCTAGCCAAGATGACACATAGTTTTGTGGGACACAATTAAACCCATGACAGTGTAGTATCTGTGTAGGTCTAGGCAGTGTGAGTGCTTTGCCTCTTCAGGCTGTGTTTTTTGTGTTTGTTTCTTTTCGACATACCCTTCAATTTCTTATTAAAAGACAGACATATTGTAGTGAGTAATGGGAGTTTAGGTAAATAGGTTCTAATCTGAGAGTTTATGCTAATCTGGCCCAGAATTGAGGTACATTTAATGTTTGCTGTGGCTATAGATGTCCCAAGTTTCAAATTCTTTAATGTTCTTGTTTTTGCTTCACTTCTTAAATTTGAATCCCTCTAACTACTCACTCTGAAAACATGTCTGCTCCCTGTAGTTCTCTAAGCTGTAATCCAGTGTTACACTGGAGCCCTGCTGGTGTGGTGGTAAGGTATGGGGAATGGAAGCATTCTATAACTTACAGTGATACCTCGGTCCTTTATAAGTCTGTGTTTCAAGAGTGCACTAAAAACTGTCAGCTTCACAAGTGTTTCTCCAGTAGTAGAGTATTTCCCCACCTTCCCTTCTCTATTCCCTAACTCCAGTAGCCTTAAGCCTTGAAATCCTGACCCTGTGCTCTATGTTGTTCCCTCTTAGAGAAGACGTGAAGTCTAGAGGTGGGTGGTATATGAAGAATGCCCTTGCCCCAGGTAGGAAAAGGTTCTGACCAAAGCTTCCCTTGTAGATAGCATGTCTTTGTATTGGAGAAGATTCTGGGAGTGTTTTTTCACAATGGTTACATTTCTTCTTCTAGCAGAGACTGACTTTGTCCTTTTCTGGATCTCCACCTTGAGAATTTGGTGGGATTTCTGGAGGTAAAACCCACTAAAGTGTGGAGTCTATCCTAATACCATGGCCCTTAGCAGTTTCACACTCTGAAGCTAGTCCACACTCATACTGCAAAAATTCATCAAAATTATCATTTAAGTATTCCTATGACTGCTAACCAAAAGGTCAGCAGTTTGAATTTACCAAGTACTCCTTGAAAACTCTATGAGGATCTACTCTGTTCTATAGGGTTGCTATGAGTCAGAATCAACTCAACAACAATTCAAAACAAACTTTTTAAATCAGCTTATGGCTTCAGTGGCTGCTTCTCTGGGTAAGCAGACCCCAACTATGGCTCTCTCAGTGTACCTGTCTCCCCAGATTTCAGAGTGGCAGTTTATCTGCAACATCAGTCCTTTGATGACTTCAAGAAAGGTAATTGATCTCAGCTGGCCACGGATAGAAGTGATGACTTCCAAGTTCTTTACATGTCAGAGCTGAAACCAGAAGTCTGCAATTTAGTTTTGACCTTGGCAATAATCAAATCCAAGAGAAACATCCCAAACGAAACCCAAAACCTGTCAAGTTGATTCTGACTCATAGCAACCCTATAAGAGTAGAACTGCTCCATAATGTTTCCAAGGAGTGCCTGGAGGATCTGAACCACCAACCTTTTGGTTAGCAGAAGTAGCACTTAACCACTGCACCACCAGGGTTTCCTGTATATGCCTATATTATTTAACAGTGACCCTGTCTTATTCCATTTAAATCTCTAATATTAAATCTCTAATATTCCATATTAAATCTCTAATAATTTAAATCTCTAATATTCCATTTTAAACTCTAACCTAGAGTTGAAACACTTTCCTTGTGAGCTATAAATTACTGTAAATTAATGATATCAGTTGCCACTGAGTCAGTTCTGACTCATGATAACCCCACGTACATCAGAGCAGAACTCTGCTCCATAGAGTTTTCAATGGCTGACTTTTTTTCTTATGACTGAGTGAAAATGCACATTCCCATATAAATTTACATGCCCACCTATATGCAGCTTCCACTGCTCTCCCTGCCCGGTGATAGCACACTATTCCTCTCTGCTCCATACATGTCTCATCCTCCCAAAAGTCTCCTTTCCCCTCTTCTCCACTCACTCTCCTTCTTCCAGCCAGAGGTCAGCAGGATGATATCCTACAGATGCATAGAACCACAAAGTGCATCCAATATATGGTCACTCTGCATCGCCAAGTTCAATCCATTTGTGTCCGAAGAGTGGACCTTCGCTATGATTTATGGGCAAGGGCAGCATCAGGGCCAGGGGCCATGCTCCCAGGGGAACCCCGAAACTGCTGGACCATCAGTTGAGGTCTTTTAGTGGCTGACTTTTTGAAATAGATAGTTGGAGACTTCAACAGTCTCCTTTCAGTTATGGATAGATTATCCAGAAGAAACCTCAGTAAAGGTGCAGAAGATCTTATTGCAACAATCAAACAATTTGACCTTATTGACATATACAGATCTTTTCATCCATCAACAGATAAATACACCTTCTTCTTCAATGCACATGGAATATTCTCCAGAGCAGACTATGTATTAAGTCATAGAGCAATTCTCTATAAAATCCAAACTGTTGATTTACTGCAAAGTATCTTCTTGGATCACAAAGCTATATAAGTTGAAATCAATAACAGAAAAATCAAGTAGAAATTAAAACTTATGGAAACTAAACAACACTTTGCTCAAAAGCCTTGGTTATAGAAGAAATCAAGGACAAAATAAATAAATTTATGGATCAAATGACAATGAAAACACATCCTACCACAATCGATGGGATACAGCAAAAGCGGTGCTCTGAGGTCAGTTTATCTCTGTAACTGTACACATCCATCCAGAAAGAAGGGCCCAAATTAAAGAATTAACCTTACAGCTTGAACAAGTGGAAAGGGAGCAACAGAAAAACCTCTCAGGCACCAAAAGAAAACAGATTATAAGGATTAGAGCAGAACTAAATGAAGTAGAAAATAGACAAGCAATTGAAAAAATTAACAAAACCAAAAGCTGGTTCTTTGAAAAGATCAACCAAATTGATAAACCATGGGTTAAACTTCCAAAAGAAAAACAGCAGACGATACAAATTACCCTATTAAGAAATGAGATGGGCGTTGTTAGAACAGACCCTGCCAAAATAAAAAATGTCATAACAGAATACTATGAACGATTGTACTCTAACAGATTTGAAAACCTAGAGGAAATGGACAAATTTCTAGATTCATATCACTCACCAAGATTATCACAAGGAGAAGTAGATGAACTTAACAAATCTATCACAAAGGAAGAGATTGAAAAAGTCATCAAAAATCTGCCAAGCAATAAAAGTCCTGGTCCACATGGCTTCACTGGAGAATTCTAACAAACTTTTAAAGAAGAGTTAACTTCAATACTGTTGAGGCTATTTTACACTATAGATAGGGATAGAATACTCCCAAATTCATTCTATGAAGCCAGCATAACCCTGATACCAATGCCAGGGAAACATCCCACAAAAAAAGGAAAATTACAAACCAATATCACTCATGAACCTAGATGCAAAAGTCTTCAACAAAATTCTAGCCAACAGAATTCAATGGCACAGGGGAAAAAAAATCATCACCATCAAGTTGGTTTCATTCCAGGGATGCACATTTCATTCAACATCAGAAAAACAATTAATATAATCAACCATACCAATAACACAAAAAATAAGAATCACCTGATTTTGTCAATTGATGCAGAAAAGTTCAACACTGATTCATGCTTAAAACTCTCAGAAAAATAGGAATAGAATGGAGATTCTTCAACACAATCAGTAGCACCTACGCAAAGCCAGCTGTCTTCATCGCCCTGAATGGTAAAAGGTTGAAAGAATTCCCTTTGAGAACAGGAACTAGACTAGGATGCCCACTCTCACCATTTTTATTCAGCATTGTGCTGGAAGTTCTAACCAGAGTAATTAGACAAGACAAAGAAATAAAGAGCATCTGTACTGGCAATGAAGAAGTAAAACTTTCCCTCTTTGCAGATGATATGATGGTATACACAGAGAATCCAAAGGAATCCATAAGTAAACTATTGGAACCAAAAGAGTTTAGCAAGCTATCAGGATACAAGATAAACATAAGTAAATCAGTAGGATTCATTTATATCAACAGTGAGATTATTAAAGAAGAAATCGCCAAATCAATTCCATTTACTATAGCCCCCAAGAAGATAAAATACGTAGGAATAAATCTAACTAGAGAAATAACAGATCTTTACAAAGAGAACTACAAGACCTTACTACAAGAAACTAAGAGAGACTTAGATAAATGGAGTAATCTACCCTGCTCACGGATAGGAAGACTTAACATTGTGAAAAGGTCTATTTTGCCCAAAGCAATCTACCTATATAATGCAATCCCAATACAAATTCCAGCAACATTTTTTAATGAGATGGAGAAACAAATCACCAACTTTGTTTGGAAAGGGAAGAAACCTTGGATAAATAAAGCACTACTAAAAAAGAACACATTAGGAGTCCTCTCACTATCCAACTTTAGAACCTATTACTGCCACAGCAGTCAAAACAGCCTGATACTGGTACAAAGAGAAACATAGAGCCCAATGGAACAGAGCTGAGACCCCAGAGATGACACTATCTGCCTATGAACAGTTGATGCTTGACAAAGGCCATAAAATCGTCACTTGAATAAATGGTACTGGCAAAATTGGATATCCATCTGCAAAAAACTGAAGCAAGACCCATATCTCACACCTTATACAAAACCCAACTCAAACTGGATGAAAGACCTAAGTATCAAATCTAAAACAATAGAACTCATCCAAGATAAAACAAGAACAACAATGGAAGTTTTAATACACAATGTAGACAGACTTCAGAATCTTACAAAGCACAATCAACGGAAGAGAAAGTAGATAAATGGGAACTACTAAGAGCCAAATATTTTTGCTCATCCAAAGACTTCATCAAAAGAATTAAAAAACCACCTACAGAATGGGAAAACATATTTGGCAACTCTGTCAGACTGACGTCTGATCTCCATAATCTATGAGGTATTACAAAATATCAATAAGAAAAGGATAAATAATCCAACTAAGCGATAGGTGGAGATAGACATTTCTCTAAAGAGTATATCCAGGCAGCTGAATGACACATGCAGAATTGCTCATGATCATTAACTTTTAAAGAAATTCAAATCAAAACTACAATGAGATATCATCTCACTCCAACAAGGTTGGCCATGATCCAAAAAATGCAAAACAACAAATGCTGGAGAAGCTGTGGAGAAATTGGAACTCTTCTACATTGCTGGTGGGATTGCAAAATGGTATAGCCTCTTTGGAAAACAATCTGGTGCTTCCTTAAAAAGCTGGAAATAGTTACACCATTTGATCCTGTAATTCCACTGCTTCGAATTTATCTTTCAGAAACAAAGGTTGTCACATGAACAGACACATGTACATGAATGTTCGTTGCAATACAGTCCATGACAACAAAAAGTTGGAATCAACTCCGATGCCTATCAACAGATGAATGGATAAGTAAACTATGGAACACTATTCTATGATAAAAAACAATGACAGTTTTATAAAGCATGTCATAACATGGATCCCATTTGGAAGAGATCATGCTGAGCGAAATCGACAAATTTTGTATGAGACCCCTGTTACAAGGACTTAACAAGAGAATTACTCACAGAAGAAAATGACTGTGTTGGCTACATAGGTGGGTAGGGTCTGAAGGTTTATCATAGATGAGATAATTGATAGATGTTAGAAATTTTATTCTTTTACTGTAATTACTTTAAAAATTAAATTAAAAAGATCAGCATTGATTGAATTGTGTTCCCCCCAAAACACACGTAGAAATTTGGCGGGGCCAGGATTCCTGGTAATTTGATGCTCTTCTGTGTTGGAAATCCTGTCTCTATGATGTTAATGAGGTTGAATAGATGACAGTTGTGTTGGTGGGGCAGGATTCTGTGTAAGATGGTTTTGTGCCTTGAGGAAGTCTCTGGAGATATGAAAGAAAGAAGCTAGCAGAGAGGTTTGGGAATCTTGGATCATCAAGAAAGCAGCAACAGGAGAAGAAGCCATCCTTCAGACCTGAAGTTCCTGGCCCAAGATGCTCCCTGATCAAAGACTAATGCAACACAAGAATTTTCCTCCAGAGCTGACAAAAACAGAAAGACTTCTCCTGGAGTAGACATCCTGAATTTGGACTTACAGCCTACTGGACTATTAAAAGATTTCTCTTTTTATAGCCATTGACTCATAGTATTTCTGTTATAGCAACACTAGCTGACTAAGACATCTGTAAAGCACGGTGTACTCTGGCATACAGGGGGTTGCCATGAGTCAGAATGGACACAGGTGAGGACTGTATGGTTTTTAAGTAAACTTGTAGTGGTTAATTACAAGAGCTGAGATCAGCCAAGATAAGAGTGCTCCTGAACTAGAAATTAAGGTGGTTGAAATCTATTATTACATCATGACTTCAACATTCTGTCTAAACTTCAGCTAAGAAGCAAGCTCTTGAGTGTTTGTTAAGCACCTTCTATGTACCAGGCGTTGGCTTACAAACAGATGTTTATTTTGGTTTATTTACACTTACAGCAACCATATAGAAGAGCTAATACTGTATTTTATAGACTAGGGGAAAAGGGGCCAAGAATAACTTGAAGCTCATGTTTGCTTGATTCTAGTTTCCTTTCTATATGTAGACTACTAGCAAAGAACTTTGTACTCCTTTCTAAACAAATTTCCATTATGTGTTTAGAGTAATTATTGTTAAAGACAATCTACAGAGATATATGTTTTGGAAGATTTTACATAACTGGATACAAGAGTTAAAAAAATAGGTAAACATTCAGCATTTTTCACAAAATTTTTATTCATGTATCTTTATTTTCCCAAACAAACTCTCCTGCTAGTCATGACCATCTGGTTTCCTTCCACACAGCGCTATCTCAGTAAAGTTAAAGGAACAAACTGATCTGTTGGGTACAAACCTATTTCTCATTATTCTTAGTGTGTGAAGATGAGGCTACTAACAGTGATCCCAGTCTTTGTTACCTGATACAGTTGAAAACAGTGTTTCCATAAAAGAGATTTTTTTGCATAGAAACAAAGAAAATAGGCGCACATGGATTGAAATGCTGTGTCTTAACATGGAAACTAACTCCACTCAACAAATAAAATTGGCATTTCTCTATAAGGCTAACAAGTCTCTTTCTGAGAATATGGAAGACTTTGAAAGGGGTTTACATTTATCACTTTTTCTAAGTTCTCAGAAGAATCTAACAGGTTCAGAAGCAGGAAAATAAAAGCAAGGAAGGCCAGAGCTAGATGTGCAGAGATAAAGAAAAAAAATCTCTTTCATTATTTATACATTTCCTACTGTGTCAGGAAGTGTTTAAGACACTGCTGCTGGGTTAGAGAGCAAGAACCATGAGGGTTAGAAGCCCTAGCACTTAACCACTATGTCTCCAGGTTATCCTCCTATTCTCATAGAATAGACATTCTAGTGGACAAAGACAGAATGCAAGTAACAACAACAGAAAAGGAAAATAAAATTAAGTATCATATGGAGAGTAAAAATAAGTTGGATGCCCACTTTATTTTGGTGACTGTAGGAAAAGTTTCTCTCTGAAGGCAGCATTTAAATGAAGAATGGATTGAGAGAGGTGGGACCAAGATAGTCGAGTAGATGGATGCTTCCTCTGACCCCTCCAACAACAAAGACCCAAAGCAACAAATGAACCCAGCACATATGGCATCGTAGGAGCCCTGAACATCAAAGGGAAAGTTGAAAAATTGGAATGAGGAAAGGGGAAGGAAGAATACCACCTGAAGTAAATAGTATTCCAGAGACCTGACCTGCCTCAGCCATGTGGTGAGCCCAGCACAGAGGTTGTTGGCGTTCCCATCAGTGGAGGTAACTGGAGAAGCCACTCAAGCCTCCAGGGCCAATGAGGGACAGCATCAGATTGTTGAAAGCTAAGTATTTGCATGTAAATTATCATGGAAATAGATCTGAATCTTTCCTTCTGTATAGGCCTATCTTCCTTTTCCTAGCATTCTCCCCCTTCCTTCTCTAAACTATGTCTGGTGCTACAGTCTGAAATCGTAGCGAAACTGGCTTGAAGAGCCCACCCTGAGCTATTCTCTGAAACTCAGAGAGGTAACATTTTAGAAAACTCTGGAAAGGGGAAATTTTCTTTTCTGTTGAATTTCTCAAGCTGGAAAATCAGGGCAAAAACTGTTCCTTCACCTAGATTCATACATAAGGTGATATGTCATCCTCACAGACATCCAGGGATGGCTGTTAGCCCCCTGTCTATCTCAGTGACTGCAGCCAGACACCTGCACATGTACCAATCACCCCTGTACATCTCAAAGAGTAGGCAAGAGCCTGCAGCACACACTTGGTGACTAAATTCTGGATACTTCAGCTGAATCCATATAAGACCAGCAATCTGTACATTTTAAAACAAGTAGCCAGAACACAGTGAGCAAACATGAATTACTACAATTTACTGATGGCTCAGAAGGAGCAGTCTACATCAAACCATTTAAAAAGGCAGACTATGATCTTTTCAGAAAGCTCCCAAAACAATCAAATTTTCTAACGACAGAACTTCCTGGAATTAACAGAGGTACAATACAAAAGATTAACATGTTGAACTTTTTAAGAGATGAGGAAGATGAGATTAAATATAGATGAACATAAGGACAAATTGAACAAGCTGTGAGAAAGCATTGAGCAGCAAGAGTTGGAAATTAAAAAAATTAATAATAAAATTACAGAATAGGACAACTCAGTAGAAAGTCAAAGGAGTAGAATTGAGGCAATAAAAGGCCAAATTTGTGAGGTTTAAGATAAAGCATGAGACATTAACATACTCATGGAAAAATCTGACAAAATAATTTAAAAAGTTAAGAAACATTAAGAATTATGTGAGACTTTAGTGGTATAGTTGTTAAGTGCTAAGTCTGCTAACCAGAAGGTTGGCAGCTCAAATTCACCAGGAATTCCTTGGAAACTCCATGGAGCAGTTCTACTCTGTCCTACAGGGTCTCTATGAGCCAGAATCAACTCGATGGTACTGTTTTTTTATTTTTCTATGAAAAGGAATAATCTATAAACATTGGAGTACTAAAAGGGGATGACAGATAATAGAGGGAGAATTGTTAAAGATTTGATGACAGAACATTTCCCTAATATTATGAAACATGAGAAGAGACCTATCCAAGATGCTCATTGAACTCCACACAAGGTAGACCCCAAAAGCAAGAGACCAAGGCATTAATCAAACTTGCCCAAACTAAAGCTAAGTAGACACTATCAAAAGTGGCTATGGAAAAAAAAAAAAAAGAAAGCTTCCAAAGAAAAATCTATAACACTAAGCTCAGAGTACTCAGCAGAAACCATGCAGGCAGGAAGTCAATGGAATGTTATATACAAAGCCTTGAAGAAAAATAGTTACCAGTCAAGAATTACACATCTAGCAAATTGTCTCTCAGATACAATGGTGAAATTAGGACATTTCCAGATAAACAGAAATTTAGAGAATTTTCAAAAACCAAACCAAAATTACAAGAAATACTAAAGGGAATACTTTGGAAAGAAAATAGGTGACACCAGGTAACAACTCAAGACCAGAACACAGAACAGAGCAACTGGATAGCAACCCAAATAGGGGAATTATAAAAATAAATCACAGTCAAAAAACTGAAAATAGGGAACCAGAGAGATCATTCTGTAAATGCCAGTAAACAGCATTACAAAAAAGAAGGACCCCAAAGAAAATGTAGTCATAGATAGCCCATATAGAGAGCAAGTCAAGGCAATATAAAGAAATTAAGCACTGTTTTAAATTTAGAAGAAAGATGGTAAATATCAAGGTAACCACAAAGGAAACTCAATCCGAAGCATCAAAATAAGGAAAAAATGAAGTCTCAGGAAATAAAAAACCACCAACATTGAAAAACATGAAAAGAAAATGCATAAAGACAACGCTCAGCACAGAAAATTAAAGGGAACAAAGGAATTTATAACACACAAAAAAGACATCAAAATGAGAGCACTATATTCACACCTATCAATAATCACTCTGAATATAAATGGACTAAAAGCACCAAAAAAGAGATGGAAAGGCAATAGAAATATATGACCCATCTACATGCTGTCTACAGGAGACAACCTTAGACTCAAAGACATAAACAAACTACATTTTCCAAAGGATGGAAAGTATATCAAGCCAGCAACATTCAAACAAGAACTGAAGTGGCAATATTTAATCTCTAATAAAATACAATTTAAGGTAAAATTCACCACATTGGATAATGAAGGACATTGTATAATGATCAAAGGATCAATAGTCCAGGAGGACAAAACCATATTAAATATCTATGCACCCAACAACAGGGGTCCAAAATACATTAAGTAGACATTAATTGTATTGAAAATAGAAACAGACAACTGACTCCACAATACCAATGGAAGACTTCAACATACCCCTCTCAGTGAAGGACAGAACACCTAGAATAAAGATCATGGAAGATCTGAATGCCACAATCAAGCAGCTTGGCCTCACACACATATACAGAGCACTCCACACAGCAGCAGCCAAGTATACTTTTTTCCCAAACACATGGAATATTCTCCAGAACTGACCACATATCAAGCCACGAAACAATCCTTAACAAAATTCTGAAACATTACAAAGCATCTTTTCAGACTAAAAAGTCATAAAGGTAGAATCTATAACAAACACACACGCGCGTACATTTGCACATGGAAACTGAACAACATCTTGCTCAAAAACTACTGGGTTATAGAAGAAATGAAAAATGGAGTAAAGAAATTTATAGAATCAAATCAGAATGAAAACACATCCTACCAAAATCTGAAAAAACAGTGTTCTGAGGTCTATTTATCTCACTAATGCACATCCAAAAAGGAGAAAGGACTCAAAGTATTAACTTTACAATTAGAGCAATGGGAAAGAAGGCAGCAAAAGAACCCCTTGGGCACCAGAAGAAAGCAAATAATAAAAAAATGGAGCAGAACTAAATGAAATAGACTAGAAAGAGTTAACAAAACCAAAAGGTGGATTTTTTGAAAGATTATCAAAATTAATAAACCATTGGCCAAACTGACAAAAGAAAAACAGGAGAGGAAGCAAATAACTTGAATAAGAAATGAGACAGGAAATATTACAACAGATGCAATTGAAATTAAAAGAATCATAGCAAAATACTATGAAAAATTATACTCTAATAAACTCAACCTAGAGGAAACTAATAAATTTCTAGAAACATATCATGTGCTCAAACTAACACAAACAGTAGTAAAACAATTAAATAAACAATTCACAAAAGATTGAACATGTGTTAGTGAAGGAACTCCCAACTAAAAAATGTTCTGGCCCTGTTGGCTTCTTGGAGAATTTTACCAAATTTTCTGAGAAGAGCTAATATCACTAATTACTAAAGATACTTCAAAACATAGAAGAGGATGGAATACTCCAAAATTCATTCTATGAAACCAGTATTACCCTGATAAGAAAACCAGGTAAAAGCAGCACAAAAGAGGGGGAAAAAGAAAGAAAAAGTAGAGACCAGTATCTCTCATGAGCTTAGATGCAAAAGCCCACAACAAAATTCTAGCCAACAGAATTGAACACCACACCAAAAAAATTATTCATCATGACCAAGTGGGGTCCACACTAGGGATAAAAAGATGGTTAAAATTAAAAAAAAAAAAATGTAATTGACCATGTAAATAAGAGAAGAACCACTTAATATTATTAATAGATGCAGAAATGGCATTTTAGAAAGTCCATCAGCCATTCATGTTAAAAACACTTAGCGAAATAGGAATAGAAAGGAAATCCTCCTCTGGCTGGAGGAAGGAGAATGGGTGGAGAGGAGGGGAAAGGAGACTGTTGGGAAGATGAGACATATATGGAACAGAGAGGAAGAGTGTGCTGTTGCAGGGCAGGTAGAGCAAAGGAAGTTGCATATAGGTGGGCAGGTAAATTTATATGGGAATGTACACTTTCACTCAGTCATAATTAAAAAAAAGAAGAAGAAAGGAAATCCTTCACCATAATATGTGGCATCTACGCAAAAGCCAACAGTCAACATCATTGCAAATGCAGTCTAAAAGCATTCCCCTCAAGAACAGGAACCAGAGAAGGATTGTCCCCACTTTTACTCAACATTGTGCTAGAGATTCTAGCCAGAACAGTCAGGCAAGATAAATAAAGAGCATCTGAATTGGTAAAGAAGATGAAACATGAAGAATGCAAACACACACACCCCCAAACCTACTGGAACTAATAGAAGAATTCAGCAAAGGATCAGGATACAAGATAAACATACACAAATCAGTTACATTCCTTTACACCAACAAAGAGAACATCAAACATTAAATCGACAATTATTACCATTTACAAAGCCCCCCAAAAGACAAAATACCTAGGAATAAATCTAAGCTAATACATAAAAGATGTACACAAAGGAAATTACAAGACTCTACTGCAAGAAACCAGAAAAGATCTACATAAGTGGAGAAACCTACTTTGCTCATGGATAGGATGACGTAACACTGTGAAACTGTCTGTTCTACCCAAAGCAATCTGTAGATACTATGAAATCCCAATACAAATTCCAATGCCATTTTTTAAAAAAGATGGAGCAGCAAATAACCAAAGCCATACAGAAAGGGAAGAAGTCTTGGCATTACTTCAGCATTACTGAAGAAAAAGAACAAAGTGGAAGCCTTCACGTTACATGATATTAGAACCTATTACACTGCCACAGTAATCTAAACTTACTGGTACTGGTACAGAAACAGATACATAGATCAATGGAATAGAGTCAAGAATCCAGATGTAACATTATCCAGCTGTCAGCAGCTGATATTTGACAAGTGTCCAAAGTCCATAAAATGAGTGAAAAACAGTCTCCAACAAATGATATTGGCATAGCTGGATAACAGTATAACTGAAAAAAAAATCCATATTTCACACCATGTACAAAAACCTCTATCAAAGACCTGAATATAAAATCTAAAACAATACAGATAATGGAAAAAAATTAGGTAAAACCCTGGGAGCCCTGGTACATGGTATAAACAGAGTATAAAATATTAAGAAAGCACAAACAATAGAAGAGAAAATAGAAAACTGGAAACTCCTAAAATTCAAACACTTAATGCTCATCCAAAGCCTTCACCAAGAGTAAAAAGACTACCTACACAGTGAGAAAGAATTTTTGCTTACCACAAATCCAACTGGTATCTAATCTCCATAATCCATAAGATACTACAAAACCTCAGCAAGAAAAAAACAACCCAATTTAAAAGTGGGCAAAGGATATGGTCAGGCACTTCACAAAGGAAGACTCCAGGATGCTAACAGATACATAAGGAAATATTCACTACCTTTAGCCATTAGAGAAATGCAAATCAAAACTAAAATTACAACGAGATACCATCTCACACCAACAAGGTTGGCATTAATCCAAAAACCACAAGATAATAAATGTTGGAGCTATGAGAACTCTGCTAACCTGCTGATGGGAATGTAAAATGGTACAATCACCTTGGAAATCTATTTGGCACTTTCTTTAAAAGCTAGAAATAGAAAAACCACATGATACAGCAGTCCCACTGTTTGGAATATGTCCTAGACAAATAAGGGCTGTCACACAGATACTTGCACACCAATGTTTATTGCAGCACTATCCATAGTAGCAAAAGATGAACTGATAAACAAACTATGGTATATTTACACAATGGAATACAGTACAATAATAAAGAACACAAGTGATTTAGGAAATAACTGATAACATGGAGTCATCTGGAAGACATACTGAGTGAAATCAGTCAGCTGCAAAAAGACAAATATTGTATGATACCACTACCATAAGGATTTAATAAAAAAACTAAATGCAGAAGAAAATAATCTTTATGTTTACAAGGGTGAGGAGGGAGGGAAAGAAGTACTGACAGATTAGACAGTAGACATGAATTGGGTTAGGTGAAGGAAATGACAACGTGCAATAGGAAGGAGGTTAGCATGACTGAAGTACATCAAGAGCTAAGATTTTCTAAACATAACCCAACATTTTGAAGGACAGAGTAGAAAAGACAGGAATCTGGGGACCACAGCTGCAGAGACATCTAGGCTAATAGACATAACCAAGACTTTTTAAGGAAAACGTTCTGTATCCCATTTTGGTGAGTGGTGTCTGGGGTCTCTTTTTTTTTATGATTGAGTGAAAATGTACATTCCCATATAAATTTACCTGCCCACCTATATGCAGCTTCCTTTGCTCTACCTGCCCTGCAACAGCACACTCTTCCTCTCTGCTCCATACATGTCTCTTCCTCCCAACAGTCTCCTTTCCCCTCCTCTCCACCCACTCCCCTTACTCCAGCGAGAGGTCAGCAGGATGCTATACTATAGATGCACAGAACCATGCAGTGCACACATGATATGGTCATTCTGCATCACCAGGTCCAATCCATTTGTGTCCAAAGAGTGGACCTTTGTTATGATTTATGGGCAAAGACAGCATCAGGGCCAGGAACCATGCTCCCAGGGGCACCCCGAAGCCGCTAGACCATCAATTATGGTCTTTCAGTGGAGATCTCAAGATGCACACCTTTTTATTCTGTGTTGTCAATGACACTCAACTTAGTGAGCTCCATCGTATCTATCACTGGGGGTGGCCGGGCACCATCTGGTTCTTCCAGTCCCAAGTCTAGGTAGGCAGCCACTCATAGGGGTCTCTATCTTCCAGGTTGTCTTTACCCCATGTCATTTTGGTCCTTGGTGAGCATCTGTTCCTGCTGAGTTGGGACTATTTGCTGTGCCCTCGGAAGGCAGCTTGGCAGCTTTTAAGACCCCAGTGGCCACTCACCAATGTGGGCTGCAGAGAGCCCTCATAGCACAATGCTGGTTGTGCCAGTTGGCCTCAATTTCGTCTAAGAGCATGGTCCCCTGCTGTCTAGGGTCTTGAAAGCTGGCAAGCTGCCATCTAAGTAGCATCAGTTAGTCTCAGTCCAGCTGGAGCAGAGGACAATTAAGGACATCAAAGACATGCAGAAAATATGACCCCAGAAGACAGAAGATGATGTAGGATCCAGAGAGTGCATCAATACGAGACCAGAAGAAACAGACAGTGAACACAACATTAAATCCTCGATGTATCAGAAAAAAAATGGATGTGTAGAACTATAACTCTGTTAAAAGACCACACGTGATGGTCTCAAATTGGACATGGCTTGTGTACTTTCAACTGAGAGGTGAAGGTGGTAGCAAAACCGACTCTTCAGAAAAAAAACACTGGACTGGACTATAAGACATAGAGTGTCTTCACATGCTGGTGAAGAATGTGCTTCTTGGCTTAAATATAATCATGAAGCTGTCTGAACAGCTCATGTCTGTAGGAGAGATGAAAGGGTGGAGCAGAACAGGGAGTTGGTTGAATGGATGTGAGAAGTATAGGCTAGAAATTGGGAGTGTGCTGTCTTGGAGAGTGGTGGGGGTAGAGTAGTTAGAGTTGCACAGTGGTGTGTGTGCAGGATTTTATATAGACTGGGAAGAATAATCAAGCTCTGCACAATTTAGATAAAAGACTGTTTCAGGCAGAGGAAAGAGCCATTGCAAAAGTTGAACAAGTTTTTGAGGTTGGCAAGAGAGAGAAGCCAAGAAAATGTGTCCAGAACTTGAAGAGTGTGGGCAGTTGGGAGGAAACGAAGTTGGAAAGGCTGGTAGGGACCTACTGTGTAGAGCTGTATGCTCAAGTAACATGATTGCTTTTCATGCGACGTTCATGTGGAACATCTTGATAAGGAGAAAAGTAGTTTGCTTACTCTGGAAGCTGATACGAAGGATGGATTTATTGGGAAACAGGAGTGTAAGCAGAAAGAATCTATATACTTAGTAGTAGTCCTACATAACTACCTGCTTCATATTATAGGACTGTATACAAATTTTTATAAAAATTAAAAAGTTATGCTTCTAAGAAAAAAAGAATGTTTAAAAATCTTATTTGTAATGTACATAAGCCTAGGGAAAAGAAGCATCAAAAACACTGATAAGTATCCTAGTATTTATTGCTACAAGCACATTGAAAAATTCAAAAATGTAATTGTTCTTAGTAATTCTTTGTGTCAGATAAGAAATAGTTGCTAAATTGCTAAATTGGTTTGCAATACTCATTCATATTTTTATTATTATTACTAACAGCCTACTGTATTTCCTTATTATAAATTTGTTTTTTCCTTCACCTGAGTCTGTTAAAGTCTCTAGTGGTATTATTTTAAGAATGTCGGCTTTATTTATGTTCTTCTATGCAGTACAGATTGTGTAGCTGCAGGAAATTGTGCCCAGCTGGGAAAAGGTGTAGGCTATTTGGTTTTTGTAACTCTCAGTGAGACTCTCCTGTTTTACAAGAATTCTTACTGAGAAATTTCTTTGTTTAAGACATATGAACACTTGGAGTCTTAAAGAAAATATCTGGGAACAGGAATTGGATAAAATATACTTTGAATATTGTTACAGTTATATAATAATTGTAGGAAATGAATATTTAAGGATTTTCTTTTAAAGCTATACTTGCCAATCAGCAAACATTTCATTGTTGCCTATTATATTAATAACATTCATTAAATGCTTACTGTGTGCCAAGTACTGGTATTATAAGCCTTATTTAATTTAATTTTCACAATAATGATTTACCCTAACTGCCTATATACTAATCGTGTGCTATATATATAAATTAGGACTGTTAAACAGTTGTTGTTAGTTGCTGTTGAGTTAATTCTGACTGAATGCAAACTTCACTATGCAGAGAGGAAATGCCCACTGTGTGGTCTTCAAAGCTATAATCTTTTGGAAGTAGATTTCCAAGCCTTACTTCTGAAGCATCTTTAGGAGAGTTTGAACTGCCAATCTTTTTGTTAGTAATCTAGTGCCTAACCATTTGTGCCACCTAGGCACTCTTCACTTCTTGAAGCAAATATATGATTAAATTACTGTGCGGCAAATTCTCTAATAGTTCTGTAGCAGGGATTTGGATTTGAGTTTAGTCTGCTCTGTTGCTGGAGTTCAGAGATGTTTGGAAAAAGAGAATATGACAGAGATGATTTGCATGGGATTTCTGGATTTGGACCTAGGGAGATGTTACAGACTAAACTGTGTCCCCTCAATATATGTGCTAGAATCCTAACTACTATGGCTGTAGATATAATCTTATCTGGAAATAGGGTTTATTTCTTATGTAAATGAGGCCATGTCATTGTAGCAGGTATACTAAACCTAATTAATTTTCAGTGATAAGCAGTAAGCAGCAGCATAAACATAAAAGCAAGCATATTCCAGTGTGGAACCTCTTGCCCTCCAGTGATTCTGACTCATAAAAACACTAGAAGGCACAGCAGGACTGTCTTGTAGGGTTTCAAAGCCTGTAAATCTTTATGGAAGCAGACTACCACATCTTTCTCCCATGGTGCAGTTTGCGGGTTCAAACCACCACCTTTTTAGGCACTGAGCACTTTAACCACTGTGTCACAAATGCTTCTTCACAAATGGAGAGGGGTATATATGCCATGTGAAGATCACCAAAAGTTACAAGAACTACAAAAGCTCAGACAAAGATCTTCCCTTTGAGCCCTATAACCTGAATTTGATTTCTAGTCTCCTAAACTGTGAGAGCAAATCCTATTGACTGAGAGGTTGAGTGCTATGGCTGCTAGTCAAAAGGTTGACAGTTCTAATCTACAGGTGGATTGGGACGAATTGTTGCTACTTAGATGGCCACTTGCTAGCTTTTGAGACACCAGACATCACTGACCAAAGTGTTATGCAGAACATTTTCTTAAAAAAAAATCCTTTCTTCTATGCATAAGTCTGTTTTTGAGTTCTTATCATAGGGGTCTCATACAATATTTGTCCTTTTGTCTCTGACTACTTTGACTCAACATATCTTCCTGTTCAAAATAGGTTATAAGATGTTTCCTGGAATCATCATTGTTCTTTATCATTGCATAGTGCTCCACTGTGTATATTACCATAGTTTATCTATCCATTCCTCTGTTGTTGGGCATCTGGATTGATTCCATCTTTTTGTGATAGTGGACTGTGCTGCAATAAACATTCTTTTTTTTTTAAATGACTGAGTGAAAATGTACATTCCCATATAAATTTACATGCCCACCTATATGCAGCTTCCACTGCTCTCCCTATCCGGTGACAGCACGCTATTCCTCTCTGCTCCATACATGTCTCATACTCCCAACAGTCTCCTTTCCCCTCCGCTCCACCCACTCTCCTTCCTCCAGCCAGAGGTCAGCAGGATGATATCCTATAGATGCATAGAACCATACAATGCATCCAATATATGGTCACTCTGCATCACCAAGTCCAATCCATTCGTGTCCAAAGAGTGGACCTTCATTATGATTTACGGGCAAGGGTAGCATCATGGCCAGGGGCCATGCTCCCAGGGGAACCCCAAAACCACTGGACCATCAGTTGAAGTCTTTTAATGGCAATCTCATGGTGCACCCCTTTTTATTCTTGTGTTGCCAGTGAGACTCTACTTTGTGAGCTCCATCATGGCTATCACTGGTGGTGGTCAGGCACCATTGGGTTCTTCCGGTCCCAAGTCTAGGTAGGCACCCACTCATAGGGGTCTCTATCTTCCAGGTTGTCTTTACCCCATGTCATTTTGGTCCTCGGTGAGTATCTCTACCTGCTCAGTTGGGACCATTTGCTGTGCCCTCGGAAGGCAGCTTGGCAGCTTTTAAGATCCCAGACGCCACTCATCAATGTGGGGTGCAAAAAGCCCTCTCAGCAAAATGCTGGTTGTGTCAATTGGCCTCAATTTCACCTAAGAGCATGTTCTCCTAGCGCCTGACCCAGCTACTCTGTCCTTGCAATGCTGAGTTAAGATGGAAAGAGTATTCAAGTTATGCTGAAGTCCACTTAATATTGTTCTTGTTTCTATCATGTGCTACTACAGATTTCACCCAACCAAATTTCTACCACTTATCTGAGCTAAACCCTCCCCCTCTTGCACTCCCTCCCTCCCTTCCCTTGGGGCCATCAAAGAGTCTTTTCTTCTATACATAAGTCTGTTTCTAAGATCTTATCGTAGGAATCTCCTACAATATTTGTCCTTTTGTCGCTGACTACTTTCACTCAACATAATGTCTTCCATTTTAAACCAGTTGTTTCCTGGAATCATCATTATTCTTTATCATTATGTAGTGTTCCATTGAGTATGTATATCATAGTTTGCTTATCCATTCCTCTGTTGTTGGGCATCTGGGTTGATTCCATCTTTTTGTGATCGTGGACTGTGCTGCAATAAAGATTCTTGTGCATGTGTCCGTTGGTGTGAAAGGTCTTGATTCTGTAGGATATATCCCAAGTAGGGGAATTACTGGGTCAAATGGTATATCTATATCCATTTTTTTCTCTTTTTTTAACATGACTGAGTGAAAATGTACATTCCCGTATAGATTTACATGCCCACCTATATGCAACTTCCACTGCTATCCCTGTCCGGTGACAGCACACTATTCCTCTCTGCTCCATACATGTCTCATCCTCCCAACAGCCTCCTTTCCACTCCTTTCCACCCACTCTCCTTCCTCCAGCCAGAGGTCAGCAGGATGATATCCCATAGATGTATAGAACCATAAAGTGCAACCAATATATGGTCACTCTGCATTGCCAAGTCCATCCATTCCTGTCTAAGGAGTGGACCTTTGTTATACTTTATGGGTAAGGGCAGCATCAGGGCAGGGGCCATGCTCTCAGGGGAACCCCGAAACCGCTGGACCATCAGTTGAGGTCTTTTAGTGGAGATCTCAGGATACACCACTTTTTATTCTTGTGTTGCCAGTGAGACGCAACCTAGTGAGCTCCATCGTGGCTATCACTGGTGGTGGCCGGGCACCATCCGGTTCTTCTGGTCCCAGCTCGATGAAGGCACCCACTCTTGTGGGTCTCTCTGTCTTCTAGGTTGTCTTTACCCCATGTCATTTTGGTCCTCGGTGAGCATCTGATTCTGCTGAGTTGGGACCATTTGCTGTGTCCTCGCATGACAGCTTGGCAGCTTTTAAGACGCCAATCACCACTCACCAATGTGGGGTGCAGAGAGCTCTCTGAGCAAAATGCTAGTTGTGCCAATTAGCCTCGATTTCACCTAAGAGCATGGTACCCTGCCCCCTGCCCAGCTACTCTATCCTTGCAATATTGGGTTAAGATGGAAGGAGTACTCAAGTTATGTTGAAGTCCACTTAATGTTGTTCTTGTTTCTAATGTGTGCTATCACCGCTTTCTCCCAACCAGATTTCTAGCAACTATCTAAACCCTCCCCCAACTCTCCCTACCTCCCCTCCCTTGCAGCTGTCAGAGTCTTTTCTTCTATACACAAGTCTGTTTCTGAGATCTTATCGTAGAAGTCTCATATAGTATTTTTCCCTTTGTTGCTGACTACTTTCACTCAACATAATGTCTTCCAGTTGAAACCAGGTTAGTACATGTTTCCTGGAATCATCGTTACTCTTTATCATTGCGTAGTGTTCCATTGAGTATACGTACCATTGTTTACCTATCCATTCTTCTGGTGTTGGGTATCTGAGTTGATTCCATCTTTTTGCTAACGTGGACTGTGCTGTGATAAACATTCTGGTGCATGTGTCTGTTGGTGTGAAAGGCCTTGATTCTGTAGGATACATTCCAAGTAGTGGAATTACTGGGTCAAATGGTATATCGATATCCATTTTTTAAGGAAGCGCCAGATTGCCTTCCAAAGAGGCTGGACCATTTTGAGACCCCACCAACAGTGTAGGAGGGTTCCACTTTCTCCACATCCTCTCCAGCATTTGTTGTTTTGTGTTTTCTGGATCATGGCCAATCTTGTTGGTGTAAGATGGTATCTCATTGTCGTCTTGATTTGAATTTCTTTAATAACTAAAGATCGTAAACATGTCCGCATGTGTTTTTTGGCTGCCTGGATCTCTTCTTTAGTGAAATGTCTGTCCATCTCCTTTGCCCATCGCTTAATTGGATGGTTTATCTTCTTCTTATTGATATTTTGTAGTATCTTATAGATTATGGAGATCAGGCGTCGGTCTGACATAGAGTTGCCAAATATTTTTTCCCATTCTGTGGGTGTTCTTTTAATTCTATTAATAAAGTCTTTGGATGAGCAAAAGAGTTTGATTCTTAATAGTTCCCATTTATCTCTTTTCTCTTCTGTTGATTGTGGTTTCTTTGACGGATTTTGGAGTCTGTCCTCATTGTGTATTAAAACTTCCATTGTTGTTACTAGTTTTTCTTGGATGAGCTTTATCGTTTTAGGTTTGATATTTAGGTCTTTTATCCAGTTGGAATTGGTTTTTGTGTAAGGTGTAAGATATGGATCTTGATTCAGTTTGTTGCAGATGGATAACCAATTTTGCCAGCACCATTTGTTGAAGAGACTGTTTTTACCCCAGTTTAATGTCTTAGGGCCTTTGTCGAATATCAACTGTTCATAAGCAGATGGTGTCATCCCTGGGGTCTCAATTCTGTTCCATTGATCCATCTGTCTGCTCTTGTACCAGTACCAGGCTGTTTTGACCACTGTGGCAGTGTAGTATGTTCTAAGGTCGGGTAATGAGAGGCCTCCCAGTGTGTTCTTCTTCTTTAGTAGTACCTTACTTATCCGGAGCTTCTTCCCTTTCCAAACAAATTTGGTGATTTATTTCTCCATCTCATTAAAAAATGATGCTGGAACTTGTATTGGGATTGCATTATATAAATAAATTGCTTTGGGTAAAATAGACTTTTTCAGAATGTTAAGTCTTCCTATCCCTGAGCAGGGTAAGTTTTTCCATTTATCTAAGTCTCTCTTAGTTTCTTGTAGTAAGGGCTTGTAGTTCTCTTTGTAAAGGTCTGTTGTTTCTCTGGTTAGATTAATTCCTAGGTACCTTATCTTCTTAGGGGCTATCGTAAATGGTATTGATTTGATAATTTCTTCCTTAACAGTCTCATTGTTGGTATAAAGGAATCCTACTGATTTAGTTATGTTTGTCATGTATCCTGAGACTTTGCTGAACTCTTCTATCAGGTTGAGTAGCCTCCTTATAGATTCCTCGGAGTTCTCTGCATATACAATCATATCATCTGCAAACAGGGAGATTTTGACCTCTTTGTCGATGCAGATGCCCTTTATTTCTTGGTCTTGTCTAATTCCTCTGGCTAGAACTTCTAGCACAATGTTGAATAGGAGAGGTGAGAGTGGGCATCCTTGTCTAGTTCCTGATCTGAAGGGAAAGTCTTTCAGTCTCTCTCCATTCAGAATGATGTGGGCAATTGGCTTTGTATAAATCGCCCTTATTGTGCTGAGGAATTTGCCGTCTATGCCCATTTTGCTAAGAGTTTTTAGCATGAATGGATGTTGGACTTTATCAAATGCCTTTTCTGCATCAATGGACAAAATCAGGTGATCCTTGTCTTTTGTGTTATTTATGTGGTTAATCACATTGATTGTTTTTCTGATGTTGAACCAGCCTTGCATCCCTAGTATCAATCCCACTTGGTCATGATGGATTATTTTCTTGATATGTTGTTATATTCTATTGGCAAGAATTCTGTTGAAGACTTTAAGTGATATCGGTCTGTAGTTCTCTCTCTTTGTTGGGTCTTTCCCTGGCTTAGGTATCAGGGTTATGCTAGCTTCATAGAATGAATTTGGGAGTACTCCATCCCTTTCTATACTGTGAAATAGTCTCAGTAGTATTGGAGATAACTCTTCTCTAAATGCTTTGTAGAATTCTGCAGTGAAGACATCTGGGCCCAGACTTTTTTGGTTGGTTGTGTTTTAATGACATTTTCAATCTCTTCCTTTGTGATGGGTTTATTAAGTTGTTCTGCTTCACGTTGTGATAATTTGGGTAGGTGGTATGAGTCAAGGAATTTGTCCATTTCCCCTAGGTTTTCAAATTTGTTACAGTAGTTTTTCATAGTATTCTCTTATGATATTTTTGATTTCTGTTGCATCTGTGGTGACAACGCCCCTCTCATTTCTAATTTGGGTTATTTGTTTTCTTTCTTGCTTTTCTTTAGTAAGTTTAGCCAGTGGTTTGTCAATTTTGTTGATCTTTTCAAAAAACCAGCTTTTGGTCTTTTCAATTTTTTCAATTGTTTTTCTATTCTCTAATTCATTTAGCTCTGCTCTAATCTTTATGATCTCATCTCTTCTCTTGCCCGAGGGGTTCCTCTGTTGTTCTCTTTCTACTTGTTCAAGCTGTAGAGTTAGTTCCTTGATTTGGATTCTGTCTTCCTTCCAGATGTGTGCATTTATGGAGATAAAGAGACCTCTGAGCACTGGTTTGGCTGTATCCCATTGGTTCTGGTAGGAAGTGCTTTCGTTCTCATTGGAATCATGAATTTCTTTATTTCATCCTTGATTTCCTCTGTAACCCATGTTTTTTTGAGCAAGATGTTGTTCAGTTTCCAAGAGTTCCACTTTCTATCTATGTTTTTTCTGCTATTGATTTCAACTTTTATGGCTTTATGATCTGAGAAGATGCTTTGCAGTGATTCAATGGTATGGATTTTGTTGAGCATTGCATTATGGCCTATCACATGGTCAATTCTGGAGAATGTTCCATGTGCACTGGAGAAGAAGGTGTATTTGTCTGGTGATGGGTGGAAAGTTCTGTATATATCAATGAGGTTTAGTTGGTTAATTGTGGCAATGAGGTCTTCTGTATCTTTACTGAGCTTTTTTCTAGATGATCTGTCTAGTAATGAGAGTGCAGTGTTAAAGTCTCCCACTATTATTGTGGAGTCATCTAACTCTCTTTTGAGCATAGTCAGTGTTTCTTTGACGTATTTAGGTGCTCTGATATTAGGTGCATAAATATTTAATATACTTAAGTCTTGCTTGTGTACTGAACCTTTCAGCAATAAATCGTGTCCATCTTTGTCCATGATGGTGGATTTGACATTAAAATTGATTTCGTCTGAGATTAGAATTGCCACCCCTGCTCTTCTTTGTTCTTTGTTAGCTTGATATATATTCTTCCATCCTTTAATTTTCAGTTTGTTCCTATCTTTAGGTCTCAACTGAGTTTCTTGTAGAGAACATATGGATGGGTCATATCTTTTGATCCAGGATGACGCTTGGTGTCTCTTTACTGGAGCATTCAGTCCATTCACATTCAGTGTAATTATTGATAGGTATGTGTTCACTGCTGCCACTGTGGTATGTTCATTTTTATGTTGATGTTTTCTCTGTTGTTCTTATTAGTCTGTTCAGGGACACTCTTTTTGTGAGTTGATTTTTCACCTTGTTCAGAGCTGGTTTTGTAGTTGTTGAGATGCCTGTGTTACATTTCTTGAAATGGTGTGATACATCTTTCTTGTGCGTTACAGCTGCCGCTATGATCCCCCTTAATAAAATATATCTAACCCCAATTTTGATTACTACCAATCTTGTCATCTTCCTCTCCATCTGGAAGGACTGTAACAACTGTAGTACATCCCTCCTTTTATTATGATGACACCATAGTTTTCATGATGATCACTGGATTGCTTCTTTCCGTATCAAAGCTGTGACTGACTTTGGTGCCTTCCCTAAAAGAGTAGCTTATTGAGTAGTGTGTCGTTCTAAAATATAAAGTTAGTGGTTTTGTTCTTCTAAGCCAAAGCCAAGAACTTTTTTCAGTATTTCTTGTAGTTTGGGTTTGGTTTTTACAAAGTCTCTGAGTTTCTGTTTCTCTGGGAATGTCTTAATTTCATTTTTGTATTTGAAAGATACTTTTGCAGGATACATAATTCTTGGGTGGAAGTTCTTCTCCTTCAAGGCTTTGAATGTGTCATGCCACTGTCTCCATGCCAGCATGGTTTCTACTGAGAAATCTGACGAGAGCCTACAGGGTTTCCCTCTGAATGTTAGCTTTGCCTTGAGTCTTGCTGCCTTTAAGAGTTGCTGCTTATGTTTCATTTTGTTAAGCTTGATTATAACATGTCTTGGAGTCTTTCTTTTGAGATCTATATTGGGTGGCATACGATATGCATCTGAGATGTCTATATTCTCTTTCTTCATGATTTCTGGGAAGTTTTCTGTCAGCAGCTCAGCAACAATACTCTCTGTGTTCTCAGATGTCTCACCCTGTTCAGGGATTCCAATTAATCGAAGGTGGTTCCTCTTAATAGAGTCCCACATGCTTCTTAATGTTTCTTCATTTTTCTTGTTTCTTTTCTCTGATTTCTGCTCATAGACGCTGGCCTCAGTAGCTCTATCTTCCAAGTTAGAAATTCTTTTTTCCATTTGTTCCATTCTGTTTTCTTGGCTTTGCATGCAATTTTCTATGTCTTTGATTTTGTTCTTGATCTGTTGGATTTCAGAGTACTGGTGTTCCATCAGATCGAACAGCTTGCTTAATTTTTCATTTTGTTCTGCTGCATTTTGTATAAGGTCTAGAAGGGCTCTGTATATAATCAATTTGTATTCACTTCCTGATGCTTTCATAAAAGTTTCTTCATCTGGAAAACTCCTTGGTTGCTTTGTTTGGGAGCCTTCTGAAGCCATGGGTGATTTCTTGTATGCTACAATTGTCTGTTGCTTTTTGGGTCCCATGTGAGTATGTAGAGGCTGGAAGAGGCACTGTGAGGATGGATTGCAAATGTTTCTCTAGGTTGTCTTCAAATGTAAAGCGAAAGGTATCTGAGGACTTCACAAGTCAGTTAGGTTTTCAGGTGTATAGGTCCCTCTTCTCAACTGACAAAGTAAGCACCACTATATCCAACTCCAGAGGACAACAAACTAGTTCAAAATATAGCAATGCTACTGCCCTGTTGGTCTCTGCTGACAGGGCCTAGCCTTAGCCGACACTGCGTCGAGTACTGCTTTTGTGATAGAAAAGCGCTCTTTTGTGGGAAGGCTCTGGCTCCCAAGCTAAGAATTAGATCCAGCTGCGGCCACTGTATCCAAGATGGCATTCTCCATAAAGGCAGCAGACAGAGGGGCTAAAGGTGCCGAGAGGTAATGATTCCTCTGCTTCTGTTGCAGGGCCTGCAATGTAGGTGGCACTGGGAAAATTACTGCTTTTCTGTTGGAGAAGTGCTGTCCTGTTTGCAGGTGCTGGCTTCCAGGCTAAGAATTAGGTCCCGCTAAAATCTTGGTACCAACATGGCGTCCCACACACTGACTGTGGAATTCTGATCAAACCCCGCTGAAGCAGATACAAAATGAAAGGCTCAAAGTAGCTAGATTAACAGAGTCTTAAGCCTGGCTCTCAGAATATGGGAATTTCACCTGCCTATCACCCCAGCAGCGGGTCTGAGTCTAGCCGCTAGGCAAGACCCAACTCCGCCTGCCGGCCAAGACAGAGAAAAAAAAGTCAAAATGGTGCGTTTACCTTCCGTCGGTGAGAGCCGGGGCTAGCCAGGAGCGGGAGTCAGCGAAAGAGAGGAGGTTTTTCGCTGAGTGGTATGAAGTCCCAATTAACAGCCCTGTGCCGTGTCCTGAGGCTGATTAGGTGCTCAGAAGGCTCCGTTTGATTATTAATTCAGGTCTTGGTTTCCAGAGGGATATAAGGAGATGTGTGCTTAGTCCGCCATCTTGACTCCACCCCCCTATATCCATTTTTTTAAGGAAACACCAGATTGCTTTCCAAAGAGCCTGGACCATTTTGCAACCCCACCAACAGTATAGGAGAGTTCCACTTTCTCCACAGCCTCTCCAACATTTGTTGTTTTGTGTTTTTTGGATCATGGCCAACCTTGTTGGGGTTAGGTGGTATCTCATTGTAATTTCTATTTAAATTTATTTAATAACTAAAGATCACAAACATGTCCACATGTGTTTTTTGGCTGCCTGGATCTCCTCTTTAGAGAATGTCTGTCCATCTCCTTTGTCCATCGCTTAATGGGATGATTTTTCTCCTTTTTATTGATATTTTGTGGTACCTTATACCTTATGAAGATCAGGTGTCGGTCTGACATACAGTTGCCAAATATTTTTTCCCATTCTGGAGGTGGCCTTTTAATTCTATTAATAAAGTCTTTGGATGAGCAAAAGTGTTTGATTCTTAATAGTTCCCATTTATCTATTTTCTCTTCTGTTGATTGTGGTTTGTGTGACAGATTTTGAAGGCTGTCTATGCTGTATATTAAAACTTCCATTGTTCCTACTTTTTCTTGGATGACCTTTATCTTTTTAGATTTCATATGTAGGTGTTTTACCCAGTTTGATTTGATTTTTGAATAAGGTGTAAGATATGGATCTTGTTTCAATTTATTGTGGATGGATATCCAATTTTGCCAGCACCATTTGTTCAAGAGATTATTTTTACCCCAGTTTAATGTCTTAGGGCTTTTGTCAAGTATCAACTGCTCATAGGCAGATGGTGTCATCTCTGAGGTCTCAGTTCTGTTCCATTGATTGATCTGTCTGTTCTTGTACCAGTACCAGGGTGTTTTGACCACTGTGGCAGTGTAATATGTTCTGAAATTGGATAATGAGAGGCTTCCCAGTGTTGTCTTCTTCTTTAGAAGTACGTTACTTATCTGGGGCTTCTTCCCTTTCCAAACAAAATTGGTGATTTGTTTCTCCATCTCATTAAAAGATGACGCTGGAACTTGTATTGGTATTACATTATATAAGTAGATTGCTTTGGGTAAAATGGACATTTTCACAATGTTAAGTCTTCCTATCCACAAGCAGGGTAGGTTTCTCCACTTATCTAAGTCTCTCTTAGTTTCTTGTGGTAAGGGCTTGTAGTTCTCTTCATAAAGGTCTGTTATTTCTCTGTTTAGATTAATTCTTAGGTACTTTATCTTCTTAGAGGCTATAGTGAATGGTATTGATTTGATGATTTCTTCATTAACAGTCTCATTGTTGGTATAAAGGAATCCTACTGATTTACTTATGTTTATCTTGTATCCTGAGACTTTGCTGAATGAACTCTTCTATCACTTTGAATAGTTTACTTACAGGTTCTTTGGGACTCTCTGCATATACAATCATATCATCAGCAAACAGGGAGATTTTGACTTCTTTGCTGATGTCAAGCCATTTGCTGATGTAGATGCCCTTTACTTTTTGGTCTTGTCTAATTCGTCTGGCTAGAACTTCTAGTACAATGTTGAATAGGAGAGGTGAGAGTGGGCATCCTTGTCTAGTTCCTGATCTCAAGGGAAAGTCTTTCAGTCTCTCTCCATTCAGGATGATGTGGGCAGTTGGCTTTGTATAAATGGCCCTTATTGCATTGAGGAATTTTCCATCTATGCCTATCGTGCTAAGAGTCTTTAGCATAAATGTGTGTTGGACTTTATCAAATGCCTTTTTTGCATCAATGGACAAAATCAGGTGATTCTTGTCTTTTGTGTTACTTATGTAGTTAATCACATTAATTGTTTTTCTGATGTTGAACCAGCCTTGCATCCCTGGTATGAATTCGACTTGGTCATGATGGACTATTTTGGGGATATGTTGTTGTATTCTATTGGCAAGAATTTTGTTGAAGAGTTTTGCATCTAGATTCGTGAGTGATATTGGTCTGTAGTTCTCCTTTTTGGTTGGGTCTTTCCCTGGCTTTGGTATTAGGGTTATGCTGGCTTGATAGAATGAGTTTGGGAGTACTCCATCCCTTTCTATACCGTGAAATAGTCTCAGTAGTATTGGAGATAACTCTTCTCTAAAAGCTTGGTAGAATTCTGCAGTGAAGCCATCTGGGCCTGGGCTTTTTTTGGTTGGCAGTTTTTGGATGACATTTTCAATCCCTTCCTTTGTGATTGGTTTATTAAGTTGTTCTTCTTCACCTTGTGATAATTTGGGTAGGTGATATGAGTCAAGGAATTTGTCCATTTTCTCTAGGTTTTTAAATTTGTTAGAGTACAGTCTTTCATAGTATTCTGTTATGATATTTTTTATTTCTGTTGGATCTGTTGTGACAACTTATCTCTCATTTCTAATTTGGGTTATTTGTTTCCTTTACTGTTTTTCTTTAGTAAGTTTAGCCAATGGTTGGTCAATTTTGTTGATCTTTTAATAAAAAACAGCTTTTGATCTTTCCAGTTTTTTCAGTTGTTTTTCTATTCTCTAATTCATTTAGTTCTGCTCTAATCTTTATGACCTGTTTTCTTCTGGTGCTGAGGGTTTCCTCTGTTGTTCTCTCTCTACTTGTTCAAGCTGTGGGGTCAGTTCCTTGATTTGGTTTCTTTCTTCCTTCCAGATGTGTGCATTTATGGAGATAAACAGACCTCTGAGCACTGCTTTGGCAATTATCACATTTTAAATCCATATACTCTTGAGAACTATGAAGAGAAACTAAGAAAACTTCCACTTCATCAACTTCTTGGCTCTTTATCTCTAATAATGTATATCAGCCAACAGATGTGCATTATTCCTTTGAATGACTCCTAAACTACAAACCCTTGCCATGGTCTCCCCAGGTAAGTAGACTCTCTCTGGGTGGTGGAAACCAGATGTGTTTACCAGAGCCAGCAACCACATGATGAGGGAAATCTGGCTGTTGTAGATATGACACAGAGTCTACAGTGCATCCAGGTCCCTCTTTATGAATACTATTTCATGGAGTTCTAGCAATCTTACTGTCCTTTGGCCCCAGACAATAGAGTTATATGTGATTATGTTTTAATTGGCTTTTCTTTGTTTAGTTTAGGAATTAACCTCTGGATGCAACTAGAGTTTGTCAGTTTTAGCACTTTTGACACTTCTTTGCTCTTCTGTGCACTGCAGGATGTTAGACTATATCTCTGGCCCACTAGATACCAGTAGCACCTGTACCCTCCCTTAGCTATGCCAACCAAGAATGTCTACAAACAGTGCCAAACATCTGCCAGAGGGCAAGATTTCCCCAAGAACTACTAAATTGTGAACAACCAGTTCTATTTTTCCTCATATTTTGAAAGATATGTGCTTGTTGCCCTTCTTTACCACTATGACTGCTACCTCTGGGTAACATTCATCAGAAACTTCTATTTGCCAGGCCTGGGACTAAGTATTGCCAGATACTGTCTCTAGATTTCCAATAACACTCTAAGAGACTAGTTAATTTGTCCAAGACACAAATCAAATGAACAGTAGATGTGAGATTTGAATGTAAACTCCACGGATTGAGGGCATAAACTCATGACTCCCAAAGTACACTATAGACTGTCAAGGGCACCAGCTTCCAGTGCTATCCACAGCTGAAGGAGGAATTTCAAGTCCTACACCCCTTTGTTAACAAGCAGCAAACCTACTACAACTCCTGCTCAACCAGACCCTTTTGTCCAGAAGAACAATCTCTTTGAAGAATAACACTGGCCTCAGCAGATGTAAAATTAGCTCCTACCAACATTTGTCAGAGCTGTTCAGTTGGTACAATGGTCTGTCTGCCACTTCATTAACACAGATGGGAGACTTGGGCCACTTTTCCCAAAGCAGGTGTCTAGGACTCTCTCTAGCAGGGATAGGCATCTACTCCAGAGAACAGATATCTCCAGAAGACTGGGGAAGTCCCATCACATTAAATCTCCATTACATGGAGCAGATTATTATTTTATCTTTTAAATTTAATCGAAGACCCTCTTTGTCTTGGAAAAGGAGGTTGAGGAGTTACCTTTTATTAAAAGTGAGAAGGCATTTGGCCCCTCCTCTCTGGGAGGGGACATAATTCAGATGCAAGCCAGATCTGCACCTTCAGCTGTGGAGAGTCCATACCTTTCTGCGGTGAGGGGGTCTAAACAAAAGCTGGATCTTACAGTTGAGTCAGAACCACATTGAGATATTTTACATGCACTAAGGTGGTTATAATCCAAAAGAGATAACAAGTTGTTTAAACAAATACTGGGACACAAAAACATCATTGCTTCTTAATTGTGACCCATACTCTAGAATATCTCTTCTTTGCTCTCGTTTTTCTTTACTGCCAGCAGTTTGTGAAACTGGCTGTGCAATGGTGTGTTTTGACCATTAAGTGGGAACTGAGGCTTATCCAATCTTGTTTGCCTCTGTATTAATCAACCTGTGTGACCAAAATGGTTATGTTCTCAACTACTAGCCAGAAGGCTGGTTGTTTGAACCCACCCAGAAGCGCCTCAGAAAACAAGCCTAGTGACCTGCTCCAGAAAGCTCACAGCCTTCACAACACTACGGAACAGTTCTACTGTCCATATGTAAGATCACCATGAGTTGGAATTGACTCAATAACAACTAACAGAAAGAACATATTAACTTCAGACATTTTATGGCTTACATGAAAAGTTGGAAACTCCACTGGCAGCTTTACTACAAACAAAGCTGGGCAACCATTTGGGTGATTTCTGAGGAAGAGTCTTCCTCACTGTGAAGGTTTTTATCCTCAGAGATGTTCTGGGAGGGGCAGCTACCTTTCTAGCACTGGGGGCAGAATGACTAACAGCTGACATGAAAAAAAGGTTGATGGTAACCTTTCTTGAGGTGACAATAAATATGGTGGTAAAATACAGATACAGCTTCCCCCATTGTCTGTTTGGATAAACAGTATTTTTTCTTATTTGGAGCCATATTAGCAGTCCTAGACTTTCTTTTTGGCTGCAGTGTGGAAGGAGACACAATTTTAAGCAGAGATGATAGTTACAGTTTTTGAGAATATAATGATGAACTGATTGAACAATAGTGGAAGGGATAGCTGGTATATGAAATAAATAACAAGAAACAAAGTTGGAGGAGAGGAGCCACCCCAAAGCATATCCATAAAATCATTATGATAGTGGCTTTATGAAGTGTGATAAAGGCAAGATCTAGGTTATGAGATCACAACTTGGTACTGATTCTGACTGGTTCTATTTGTTTTAATTGATCACCAAGAATAGTTGCAACCATTGGAAATAAACAGGGAATCTATGCCCTGTTTATTTATAAATGGGAATCCATGCCCCATTTGGAAAGCTCTTCCCTGGACTTCAATTCCTATTTTAGTAACATAATACAATTTGGGACTTTATAAACCTCATAGCAGTTATATGTATTCCAATTCTGAAGACTTTCATGGAGGACAACCCAGACATTTGGGAGTCCATATTAATATGTTTGCATACATAATGAAACAGTAATTATGATGTTTATGTTATAATTTTCCATTTCCAACAGTGCTCAGCAACCACCGCAGAACCTAGTGAGACACTGGTCTGTAGCTGGCTTTGTTCCGTCTTCTAAAGAGGTCTGGGTCTATCTAGGGTCTGCCCACTAGCTCTGGAGGATCCTGACTAGTACTAACAGCCAATCCAATACTAAAGGTATAATAGAAAAAACTGATTTCATTTTAATCTCTATTCCCAGTTGGGTAGATATCCTCCTCAATCTTACAGGTGGGGCAGCGGTAAAGCTAGTGGCCTGGAATGCATTTCAGACAAATGCTAATATGTATAAGAGACTAGTTCGAGTGACGAAGCACTTGCTTTCCACCCTGTCCTGAAGCAGTAGCCCAACAAGCAGGGTCTTCTCCTGGTGTTAGCTGGTACAGAAACTGGATAATGGGCTGGACTTGCAAGAACATATGAAAGCTTTCTAGAATTATGAGTAAATGCACACTCAAATTCCAGCAAAGTATAGGGGCAGTTACATGCTCACTTTTACAGACTTTTGTCAGGCAAGGCCACTACTTTGATTTATCCTAGTTTGGGAAAGCTCTGGATTTTATAGGAAGAAGGATGCTTATTAAACATATTATGTACATGTTGAACTTTTCTCTGGAACAAATTAGGAATATCTCAAATATATTTTCTTACATTTCCAATGGCCTACATCAGCATCTTGGCTTGTTGGAATAATGAAAGATTGAAGGACAGAGCTCTGGTTACTGTGAACTACATGTGGGTGAGTATGTGGTCTTAATGTGACTGGATCATCTTGTACTCCAATTATCGTAAACTAAAGCAGTGTCTGCTCTTCTTTAAGTAACCTCACACACAAAAAAGATTGCAGCAAGTCATGCAATCCCTCTTTCTGTTCTCAGAGAGAGGTCCCTTACTTACATGGACTGCGAGAGTCAGAAGATAGAAATTCTACCCTACACTGGCCACATAATATGTGGCAAAGGAAAAACTCTGCTCTCCAACCTACTAAGCTCAAGTTTTATGAGAAAATAGCATAGGCTGGTTCACCAACCTTCCAATTAGAGTTGGCCCATGAATCTTGTGATATAACTACCTTCAGAAGGCTGCAATTCAGACCACATAAAATACTTGTTTCTTTGTATATTTTTAACTGTGATTAAGTGAAAGTATACAATCCAAATTAATTTTGCATGCCCGCCTACCTGCAGCTCCTTCTGCTCTCCTTGCCCAGTGACAGCACATTCTTCCTTTTTATTCTCTACTTGTCATATCCTCTTAACAAGCTCCTGTATCCCCTCTCCACCCTCTTCTTTCCCATGTAGAAAGAGACTAGAACAGCATCTTATAAATGCATAGAACCATAACGTACACACACTATATTGTGTCCCCAAGTCCAGTCCATTTTTGTCCAAAGAAATGACCTCAGTAGTGTTTTCTGGACAGGAACAGCAGCAGGTCTAGGGGCCATGCTCACAGGGGACCCCCCCAGGCCATTGGACCATCAATTGTGGTCTTTTAGTAGAGTTCTTGAGTTGCACCCCTTTTTTCACTTGTGTTGCCAGTTGGACCCAACATTGGGTGGTGGCTGGGCACCAATCTGGTTCTTCTGGTCATATATTGATACAGTCTCCCATTCACATGAGGACCACAAAAATTACTTCTACTTGTGATGTTTTGACCTCGAAAATGTAGATGACAAACCCTGAGGTTTTTTGTGGGATGACAGACTTCCATGAGCACACATTTTTTTTATTTTTTAAAAAGTCACTGTTCCTTTTCTCTTGACATATTCACCTTGTGGGTGAATAATGTGAATGGCGTCTTACACAAACCATTTTGCATGATCAGATATGTAACAAAAAGAAGGACTTTCTGTTTCTGCTTTGTTATAGGCTTGTAGGAAAATGACTACTACTGTTGAAAGTATATTACCCTTTATTAAGACTAGTAACCACATGCACAATTCAAATTCACCTGGGATTTTATGCAGCGTATTATATAAAGCCAGCCAAGTGCCGTTGAGTCAGATCCAACTAATGGCATATTATATAAACACATTCAAATATAAAAAATGGATAAACAGTATTTAGGATATATAACTCCCAGCTGTAGGCAACCACTAATTTGTTTTCTGTCTCTATAGATTTGCCTACTCTGAACATTTCAAACAAGTGGAGTCATTCAATATGTTGCCCTTTCTGATTGACTTTTTTCACTTAACATAATGTTTTCAAGGTTAGTCCATGTTTTTAGTGCTGAGCAATATTCCATTGTGTACATATACCATATTCATTCATTCAACTCTATTTTCCATAACAGAGAGTAAAAGCTACACATAAAACATTTTAAAATAACAAACATTTCCAATTACTGTATGTGTTTAAGAAAACATAGTTCTTCACTCTCTGAAAGAGTTGATTAAGTGAACAGAAAATCTGATGATGATGGATGCCTGCAATGAGACAAAAAACCAGTAATTCATCCTGGAGGGTTTTCCTGCTGTCCAAAACCTAGGGAAAATTCTCTTCCAGGTGCATCTGTTGGTATACCTGGGCTCTATCACAGGAAACCTGGATTGACTATCGGCTCCAGACACCAACATACTTCTTTTTCAATGACTTCTTTTCTGAAGGCTATTTTATGACCACTGTTATTTCTAAACTGCTGACAGGATGGCAAAAAATTTCCTTTGCTGCCTGTTTCACAGAAGCCTTTGGCTTTCTTTTTCTGGGAGCAACTATTTTCTTCCTTATGGCCGTGTTATCCATGGACTGGTACCCAGCCACTTACAGGCCTCTGCATTACCCTATCTTTATGAACCAAAGGATGTGCTTCCACCTGCTTAACTTTGGGATTGCTCTTCATGATAGCTTCAGCTATAATGTTTTCCCAGCTCTCCTTCTGCAGCCCTACTGTCAACTATGACTTCTGTGATTGGGGCACATTGACTAATCTCTCTTGTTCTGACGCCAGTTCTATTGAAATATTGGCTTTCAGTCTGAATTTATTCATCTTTTTGACATCCTTTATTATGGCTACCACTGCATACAGCCACATAGTAGTCACAAGTGTGTGCCTCTCATCAGCAAATGATAGAAGACTTTCTCCACCTGATCATGTCACCTCATAGTCCTCTCTCTGATGTATAGCAGCTGTGTCTTTGCCTATGTGAAACCAAAGCAGACCAACAGGCTGGACTCCAACAGAGGGCCTGCTGTTGTGAACACTGTGTTGACCCCACTGCTGAACCCTGTCATCTACATGCTGTGGAACAAGCAGGTCCATCAGGCTGTAAAGGGTGCTCTGTCCAAGGTAAAATCATTGAAATACAACCACAGACTCTCAGAGTGGAATGCACCTTCTCCTTTTTTCTGGAGTTTCTTATAAAGTCATGCAAACATGATTTTTTTTTATTATGATTGAATGAAAATATACATTCCCATATAAATTTGCATGCCCACCTTAAGGTTCTGCTTGTTTGTTTTTAGAATAGGGGAAATTTTACCTTATATTTCAATGTATTCCACAATTTGATAGCTTCAGTACTTTTAAATATATTGAAATGAAAATATCTTTCTGTGTTTTCCATTCATTAGCTTTAGACTGATTGGATTCAACCAGTTCTAATGAAGAGCTTCTTATGTATGAATTTGTTTCATGTAGTTGAAATATCAAAGGTAAGAAGATACAGTGTCTAAAATCTACTTGTGTTAAGTGTGTGGGAGCAGAGAATGCTATTTATGAGCACTAACAATATCAAATCGATTCAAGGATAGAAATAACGTGGTTACTATTTTGTGTTGAATTTTAAAAGACATATATATATAACTGTCATAATAATAAAATTCCTTAAAAGAAACCAATACCCAATGTTTTCAACATTGCATATTTTCTCTATAAAATGTAATAAAAATATTTAAAATTCTCATTGTCATGAAAAGATGTCTCTACCTGAAACTGAAAGTCCCCACTGGTTGTCTAGGGTAATTTCAGTACTAAGGCATAAAAGATGAAGGATCACAGAGGGAGGGAAACACTATCAAGATTGGAACACAAAATCAAATAAATAAGACTGTGTTGCCCAGCTACAGAAAATTTAAAAGAGTTGGTTTAAATCTAGGCAGGCATGGGAAGAAGTCTGTTGGTGATGGAAAGTCTATCCAAAATGCATCAATCTCTCTGTGACTATTTCTCTTTATATGTGGGCTGAGATATTTTGATATGACAATTTCTGTATGCCCATTTTAGTACTAACATAAAATGACACTATTAGAATCCTAATCTAAAACATGTGACAAAAGACACATTGTATCTAAGTACAGTTTGAGCATGGAGGAGAGAAGATGATGGAATGTTTTAATGGAAGAATTAACATCAGAAATGTAATTTAACTGTTCAAAAATCATTGGGAAAAAATATTTGGAACAAGAATCCTTAAGCTGAAGTTTACTTGTCATAATAAGATATTATCATGCTTTGCTTTGACTGTTCTCTGGTTGCAGGAATAATAAATGACTGTGTTGCAATGATTTTTTGGCACATAATTATGTAAGAGTTTAATGATTATTCTCAAGAAAACACAAATTTTAGTCTACTCTGTACATATAAAACTATCTGTCCACTTTTGTGAGACTTTTCTCTTTTTCTCACGTTAGGACACCACTTTGCCAAAGGTATTGCTTGGTCAATGATTTACCCCTGACTGACCAATGAATGATGGTCATTTTTTTTTTAAATCTCTGAAGTGTGAAATGATGAGTAGTCTGATATAGTGGATCATTTTTTGAAAATCTATTCTGAAATAAATGAAAAAACACACAATATTTTCATTTCTGTAAATATGGGGGCACAGCATTTCAAAATAATTCTGTAGTTGTGAAAGTTTTAGATACTGTTAAAAGCTTTATGAAGAATAATTCTCCCTGTTTATATTCCATGCAGTTTTACATTACATTTACAGTTGCCTGCCCCAGTCATGAGACAAGGCACTTATGTTTCTGTCGCTTAAATTAGATCTCTAAATAATACACAAACGCTGAGTCTGTTAGAATAATTATGACGTTTACTTTTTGGAGATGATGTATAAGCTCATTATTTTCACTGTGGTAGGGATTTCACAGGGGTTTATATATACCAAAACTCATCATACTGGGCACTTTAAATATATGCAATTGACAGTGTATCAATGATACCTAATAAAATTGTAAACGCATTGCCATTGAGCTGATTCTGATTTACAGAAGCCGTACAGGGCAAAATAGAACTGCTCCGCACTGTTTCCAAGGAGAACCTGGTGTTCGAACTGCTTATCTTTTGGTTGGCAGTCTAGCTCCTGACCATTTTGACACCAGAGCTCCAAAAAAGACAATAGAGTTGGTTAAAATAGAGTGTTAAAAATGCATGATTAATTACTTCAAACGAAGAGAGAAAAAAGAAACAAAAGTATGCAGCAGAGGGGACAAATAGAAACTAACATCAAGATGGTAAATTTAAGCTCAATTTTCTAATAATGGCATTAAATACAAGTGGACTTAATACTCCAATTTAAAGGTAAAGACAATCATACTGGATAAAAAGCAAGATTGTATTACATGTTGATTATAAGATTTACATAAATAGACAAGATGAAATGAAAACAATTTAGCTATCGAAAGAAAGCCAGTATGACCACAGTAACATCAAATAAAATAGACATCAAAACCAATTGTATTTTCAAAGATAAAAAGGTTAATTTATGTTGACGAGTTAAATCATCAAGAAAACAGAGTAATTCTATACAGACATATACATAATAATGGAGCTTAAAATACCTAAAACTAGTCCAACAAATAAAGAGTTTGAAAGATATGTCTTATGTCCAAGAAACTCTTCTTAGATTCATCAGAGAATTGAGATCCCAAGGCAAACTGCCTATCCCCCAAAATGGAGACATAGGCTGATACAGATAATCACCTCATACTGGGTCAAATAGAGCTTCAAGAGAAATTAAAAATATTTTAACTAAATGAAAATGAAAATACAACTTGTCAAAATATATAAAATGTGGGAAGCACTGTGCTTAGAGAAAAATTTACAGCATTAATTGTATATACCAGAAAACAAAAAGGGATCTAAAAGTCAATAATTTGAGCTTTCACCGTAAGAAACTGGAAAAATTATACTAATAACAAGACTGTTAATGAAAAAAATCATCAAATCAATACCATTTGCTATAGCCCCTAAGAAGATAAAGTACCTAGGAATTAATCTAACCAGAGAAATAACAGACCTTTACAAAGAGAACTACAAGCCCTTAACTAAGAGAGACTTAGATAAATGGAAAAACCTACCTGTTCAAGGATAGGAAGACTTAACATTGTGAAAATGTCCATTTTACCCAACGCAATCTACTTATATAATGCAATCCCAATACAAGTTCCAGCGTCACTTTTTAATGAGATGGAAAAATAAATCACAAATTTTGTTTGGAAAGGGAAGAAACCCGGTAAGTGAAGTACTACTAAAGAAGAACACACTGGGAGGTCTCTCATTATCTGACTTCAGAACCTATTACACTGCCACAGTGGTCAAAACAGCCTGGTACTGGTACCAGAACAGACAGATTTATCAATGGAACAGAACTGAGACTCCAGAAATGACACCATCTGCCTATGAACAGTTGATATTCAACAAAGGCCCTAAGACATTAAACTAGGGTAAAAACAATCTCTTCAACAAATAGTGCTGGCAAAATTGGATATCCATCCACAATAAATTGAGACAAGATCCATATCTTACACCTTATACAAAAACCAACTCAAACTGGATAAAAGATCTAAACATCAAACCTAAAACGATAAAGCTCATCCAAGAAAAACTAGGAACAACAATGGAAGTTTTAATACACAATGTAGACAGCCTTCAAAATCTGTCAAACAAACCACAATCAACAGAAGAGAAAATAGATAAATGGGAACTATTAAGAATCAAACACTTTTGCTCATTCAAAGACTTTATTAATAGAATTAAAAGGCCACCTACAGAATGGGAAAAAATATTTGGCAACTATATGTCAGATCGAAACCTGATCTCCATAATCTATAAGGTACTACAAAATATCAATAAGAAGAAAAATCATCCCATTAAGTGATGGGCAAAGGAGATGGACAGACACTTCTCTAAAGAGGAGATCCAGGCAGCCAAAAAACACATGTGGACATGTTTGTGATCTTTAGTTATTAAAGAAATTCATATCGAAACTACAATGCGATACCACCTCACCCCAACAAGGTTGGCCATGATCCAAAAAACACAAAACAACAAATGTTGGAGAGGCTGTGGAGAAAGTGGAACTCTCCTACACTGTTGGTGGGGTTGCAAAATGCTGCAACCTCTTTGGAAAGCAATCTGGCGTTTCCTTAAAAAAATGGATATAGATATACCATTTGACCCAGTAATTCCCCTACTTGGAATATATCCTACAGAATCAAGGCATTTCACACCAGCGGACACATGCACAAGAATCTTTATTGCAGCACAGTCCACAATCGCAAAAAGATAGAATCAACCCAGATGCCCAACAACAGAGGAATGGACAGGTAAACTATGGTACATATACTCAATGGAACACTATGCAATAATAAAGAATAATGATGATTCCAGGAAACATCTCATAATCTGGTTTCAACTGGAAGACATTATGTTCAGTGAAAGTAGTCAGTGACAAAAGGCCAAATATTCTATGAGACCGCTATGATAAGAACTCAAAAACAGACTTATGCACAGAAGAAAAGACTCTTTGACTGCTGCAAGGGAGGGGGGTGCGAGGGGAGGAGTGTTTAGATAGTTGGTAGAAATTTGGTTGGGTGAAATCAGTGATAGCTTCAACATAACTTGAGTACTCCTTCCATCTTACCTAATAATGCAAGGACAGAGTAGCTGGGGCAGGGGGCAGGACACCATGCTCTTAGGCGAAATCGAGGCCAACTAGCACAACTAGCATTTTGCTAAGAGGGCTCTCTGCATCCCATAGTGATGAGTGGCGTCTGGGATCTTAAAAGCTGCCAAGCTGCCTTCCGAGGGCACAGCAAATGGTCCCAACTCAGCAGGAATGGATGCTCACTGAGGACCAAAACAACATGGGGGAAAGACAACCCAGAAGACAGACAGACCCACAGGAGTGGTTACCTACCTTGACTTGGGACCGGAAGAACCAGATGGCGCCTGGCCACCACTTGTGATAGCCGCGATGAAGTTCACAAAGTTAAGTCTCACTGGCAGCACAAGAATAAAAAGGAGTGCACCATGATATCTCCACTAAAAGACCTCAATTGATGGTCCAGCGGCTTCAGGGTTCACCTAGGAGCATGGCCCCTGGCCCTTGCCACCATGACTGCCCTTGCCCATAAATCATAACAAAGGTCCACTTTTCAGACAGGAATGGATTGGACCTGGTGATGCAGAGTGACCATATATTGGATGCACTTTATGGTTCTATGCATCTATAGGATATCATCCTGCTGACCTCTGGCTGGAGTAAGGGGAGTGGGTGGAGAGGAGGGGAAAGGAGACTGTTGGGAGGATGAGATATGTATGGAGCAGAGAGGAACAGTGTGCTGTCACCAGTCAGGGAGATCAGTGGAAGCTGCATATAGCAGGGCATGCAAATTTATATGGGAATGTACATTTTCACTCAATCATAATAAAAAAAAGAAGAAACTGGAAAAATAAGGGCAAATTAAAGAACCATTAAGCATAAAACAGAAATACTAAAACTTCTAACAGGAATCAATGAAATCAAAATCGAGAAATAAATTAAAAAAGAATAAATCAACAATGCCAAATCCTGGTTCTTCAGAGATCAATAAAACTGAAAAACCTCTAGTCAGATAAAGGAGCTGCTATAATTGGTTTCATGAACATCAAACAGGTAATAAAGTGATACTATGAACAACTCAGTGCCCATATATCTGATAATTTATATGAAATGGATCAATTTCTTAAAAAATGTAATCTACAAAAGGAGAAATAATTTGAATAGATTACTATCTATCAAAGATCTTGAATTAGCAATTAATAACCTTTCAAAATAGAAGCATCTGGCACAGATGTTTTACAAGTAAATTCTGCCAATTCTTTTCTTAAAATATAAACAAAGAAAAATCCAGTTTATTCTTGTCGATTCTGACTCATAGCAACCCTATAGGACAGGGTAGAACTGCCCCATAGGCAGGAGCACCTGGTGGATTCAAACTGCTGACCTTTTGGTTAGCAGCCATAGCACTTAACCACTACACCACCAGGGTTAACAGAGTAAGAGAGTAATGCAATTTCCTACCTCATTTTAGGAGGACAGAGTTACCCTAGTACTGAAACCAAAGACATTACTAGGAATACCTGGTATCATTCTCACCTATCTTTAATGTATACATATGCAAAACTTCTCAACAAAATATTGCCAAATCAAATCCAATAAACCAATGCTGTCGAACTGATTCCATCTTACAGCAACCCCATAGGTTTTCCAAGGCTGTAAATCTCTACAGAAGCACACTGGCATGCTTTTCACCCATGGAGCTATTCTTGGTTTTGAACCATTAATCTTTCAGTTGGCAGTCAAGTGCTTTAGCCACTGCACCATCAAACAAACAACAACAAAAAGGAAACCAAAGCCATTGCCACTGAGTTGATTCTGACTCATAGTGACCCTACAGAACAGAGTAGAACAGTTTCATAGAATTTCCAAAGAGCACCTTACGGATTGAAACTGCCTACATTTTGGTTAGCAGTTGTGATATCTAAACAGTCTTGTTAAATTTAATAATGTGTAAAGAATAATTATATACCAAGGTCAAGTGAGTTTTATTGCAGGTTTGAAAAACTGGTTCAATATTGCCAGAATAATTAGTGTAATTACTCATAACAGCACACAGAAGAAAAGTCATATGCTCATATTAATAGATGTAGAAAAAGAAATTGACAAAATCTAATAACACATTCATGGTAAAATTGCTCAGAAACCTAGGAATAGCAGGAGACTTCCTCAACTTGATAATGCTTACAGCTAACACATACTTACTGGTGTTTTCCCCTTTTATCAGTAATAACACAGGAATGTCCCTTCTCAACTCTACTATTCAATATCATATTGGAAGTCCTAGCTAATGCATTTAGACACAAAAAGGAAACACAAACTGTTTTGGAAAGGAAGAACTAGAATTTTATTTGTTTGTAGGTGATATGACTGTTCATGTAGAAAACTCCAAAGCATCAATCAAAAAACTCCTGAAACCAGTAAGCAATTAGAGCAAGGTTGCAAGCAACAAAGTTAATACACAAAAGTCAATTGCTTTTCTATATAAAAGCAAAGAACAAGTGGAACTTGATATTAAAAACAAATTACATTAGCACCAAAAATGAAATACTAAGGTATAAATCCAATGAAATATGTTTAAAATTTATATAAGACAAACTACAAACTCTGCTGAAAGTAATCAAAGAAGATCCAAATAAGTCATAAGAAATCTTAATATTATTAAGGAGTCGGTCCTTCCCAACTTGCTGTATAAATTCAATGCAAGCTCAGTCAAAATCCCGGCAAGTTATTCTGTAAATTTTGACAAACTGATTCTAAAGTTTATACTGGAAATACCAAAAAAGAAAAAAAAGAAAAGAAAAATAGCCAATGTAATACCCAAGAACAATGTTGGAGGACTGACACTGCCCATATTCAAGACTCAAAAGCTACAGTAAAGTTACAGTGATCGAGGTGGTGTGGTTGTGGTGACGGAATGGACAAATACATCAGTACAACAGAATGAAGATCTCAGAAGCAGACTCACCTAAATACAGTCAAACCTCTGTAATAGCAATCCAGTGAAGTAAAAATAATCTTTTCAATCAACAGTTTGGGAATAGGCAGACATCCAGGTTCAAGGGGAAAAAAGAAAAGAATCTAAACACACTTTTAAATCTTTCAGAAAAATTTACTTGAAATGGACTATAGAACTAAATGTAAGATGAAAAACTTCTAGACAATAACAGCAGAAAATCTGGGTAACCTTGGGTTTGGTGATGACTTCGTAGATACAACTCTGAAAGTACACTCTACAAAAGAAAAAAAATTGATGTGCTAGAATTCATTAAAATTAAAAACTTTTGTTCTGCAAAAGACACTGGTAAGACAATGAAAAGATAGGCCATTGTCAGGTAGTCATGGCCAAGTGGTTAAGGCAATGAACTTGAAAAGATAGGGCATAGACAGGGAGAAAATATTTGAAAAACCCTTACCTGATAAAAGACTTGCATCCAAAATATACAAAGAACTCTTACAACTCAATACTCAGAAGACAATCTAATTATAACGGACAAAAGGTCTGAATAGCCGCATGACCGAGTAAGATACACTGATAGTGAATAAGCATGTGAAAAGATGCTCAACAACATATGTCATTAACTAGCTAACCCATAGAGTTAATTCCAACTCATGGAGACCCATGTGCTACAAAGTAGACTGTTCTGTAGGGGCTTCTTAACCAATCTTTACAGAAGCGGATTGCTAGGCCTTTCTCCTGAAGTTGGGTGGTGTTTTAGTCATCTGGTACTGTTCTAACAGAAATACCACAAAGTAGATGGCTTTAAGAGACAAGAGAAATTCAGGATGTCCACTCCAGGGTAAGGCTTTCCCCCGAACAGCTCTGGAGGAAAGTCCTTGTGTTGTATCAGTCTTTGTTCAGGGACCATCTTGCTGGAGCAACCTCAGGTCTGAAGGATATGCTCTACCAGTGCTGCTTTCTGGATGGTGTGAGGTTTCCAACTCTCTGCTTGCTTCCCTTTCATTTTATCCCTTGTAGGATAAAATAATAAAAGGTGGTGCAGCCCACACTCCAGGGAAATTCCCTTTACAGTGGAGCAGGGCAGTGACCTTAGGAAGGGATTTAGAGTCCCACCCTAGTCCTCTTTAACTTATCAAAAAAATCCAATGCCCTCAAGTCAATGCCAACTCATAGCAACCCTATAGAACAGAGTAGAACTGCTCCGTAGAGTTTCCAAGGAGCACGTGGTGGATTTGAATGGCCAACCTTTTGTTTAGCAGACACAGCACTTAACCACACACCACGAGAGTTTCCCTTTAACTTACAGCACAAGAAGAGCACAACACGAAGGGCAACCACACAGTACTGTTAAAGATGACCCAACTAAGTTTCTATGCATTTTTTTCAGGGCACAATTCATTCCATGATAGGTGAGTTCAAACTGCAAAACACTAGGTTAGTACTCAAGTACAAATGGTTCACATCATTCAGTGACCTTAGAAAACTGCAAATTAAAACAACAGTATGAGACTATTACACATCTGTTAGAATGGCTAAAATCCGAAGTGCTGACAACACTAAATGCTAGTGAGGATGTGGAACAACAGAAATTCACATTCATTGCTGGTAGGAATGCAAAATGTACTGCCATTTTGATTATGGCCTGGCATTTACTTACAAATGCAAACATAGGCTTACCATTTGTTCCAGCAACTGTTCTTCTAGGTATTTACCAAATAAGATGAAAATATATATCCATATAAAAAGCTGCAAGAAGAGCACAATATGAATGTTTATAACAGCTTTGTTGATAGTTACACAAACATGGACGACCTCAAGATTTCTTTCATTAAGTAAAAAGATAAACTATGACACACCTGTACAATGGAATATTATTCAGCAATAAAAAGGAGTATTATTTAGCCACAAAAAGACATGGAAAATCCTTAAACCCATATTGCTAAGTGAAAGAAGTCAGTGTGAAAAAGCTACATTGTGTATGGTTTAAAATCAGTGCCATTCTGGAAAATATAAAACTATGGAGAGGGTAAAGACATGAGTAGTTCAGAGAGGGAGTAGGTCAGTGTTGAATACGTGGAGCACAGGTCATTTTTAAGGCAGTGAAACCATTCTGTGTGAAACCAACGGCGGACACACGACATTATGTCTTTGCCAAAACACATAGCACTGTACACCAGGGTGCATTCTACTATAAATTAAGGACTTTAATAACAATACATTAATATTGGTGCAGTATTAATGAATACACCACAAGAATGCAAGCTGTGGTACAGTAGGAGAAACTGCAGTAGGAAGAGTAGTATGTGGAAACTACACTTTTTTCACATAAAAAAGGAAATAATACTAAAAAATACTGTTGAATATTGGACTATATGAAGAACAAAGCATGAAGATTGAGGGAAGACTCATTAATAATGCATAGCTGACATAGTTTCTCTTGCTGAAAGTGAAGAGGACCACACTTGATAGCTTGATTGATTCTGGAAGCTGTCCAACAGCTTCTAGCTTTTTAAAATAAGACTGCCTGGAGAAATAACTGCTGTGCAGCCTGACAGAATCTTTTCCAGCCTTTACTGATCCACATCATACAGTCAATTGTCAGCCCCCCAGTGACTCCATAAGTAGGGTGGTGTCCATCAGCCAGGAAGCAGAGCCTGCCACCCCGGAGTCCACTGGGGCCAGTCATTAGAGTACACACAGGCAGCTGGTGACCAACTCGCTTCTCAGAACTATACCTCAGCTCCTGTTGAAGCAACACCAGAGAAACTAAACAGCTTCTAGATGTCCAGAAAGCAACAAACCATCCACAAGTATTTAAAGAAACAGCCAATCATGGGTCCAGAAAACTCCCAAAACAAAGAATCACAAAACTTCCCAGATGAAGAAACCTTTCTGAAACTATCAGAGGTACAGTACAAAAGAGTTATATACAGAGCCCTCCTAGGCATTATACAAAATGCAGCAGAGCAAAATCAAAAATTAAGCAAGCTATGCAAACTGATGGAACATCAATGTTCTGTAATCCAACAGAATTTGACAATCAATTCAAAGCCAAAAGACCAGAAATGAGCAACTGGAAGTCAGACTTAGTCACCTTGAAGATACAACAACTGACACCAGCATTTATGAGGAGAAAACAGAGAAAAGAAGTAAGAAAAATGAGTAAGTATTGAGAAACATGTGGGACTCTATCAAGAGGAATAATCTATGATTGATTGGAGTTCCTGAACAGTGAGGGACAGCTAAAAACACAGAGTGTTGCTAAGTTGCTGACAGAAAATTTCCCCGAAATTATGAAAGAAGAGAATATAGATACCCAATATGTGTACTGAACGCCACACAATCTAGACCCCAAAAGAAAGCCACCAAGACATACTGCAATCAAGCTTAATAAAATAAAACAGAAACTCTTAAAGGCAGTATGACTCAAAGCAAAGCTAACATTCAGAGGGAAGCCCTGTAGGATTTTGTCTGACTTCCCAGCAGAAACACTGTTGGCATGGAGGCAGTGGGATGACACATTCAAAGCCTTGAAGGAGAAAATCTTCCAACTAAGAATTATATATTATATATACTGCAAAACTGTCTTTCAAATATGAAGATGAAATTAAGACATTTGCAGATAAACAGAAGCTTAGAGACTTTGTAAAGGAAAAAAAGCAAAACTACAGGAAATATTGAAAGAAGCTCTTTGCTTAGAAAAACAAAACCGTTCAGTGTATACTTTAGTATGGAATGCAGGACACAACATCCAGAAACCTACTTGGTTAGGGAAGTCACAATCAAAGCTATAATATTAAAAGAAGGGAACTAGTGATCATATAATGAAGACCATGACACCATCACTTTAAAAAGAGGGATATACTACAGTAGTTATAGTCCTTTCAGATGGAGAGGAAGTTAATAAGGTACACAGAAGTTACAATTGGGTTTATACTTAGAATATTAAGGAGGATTGTAGGGGTAGCCACAAAGCACAATAACAAGACAATGTATCAAGACAAGAAATATAATACAGAACTCTCAATAAACACAAAACCTACAGTGAAGAAGATGAAAAGTCAACCCAAAAAGAATGACCCACAACAGAATATCAAGAACACCATAGAAAACAACAACACAAAAATAAACACATCAAAATGACAGCACTAAATACATACCTATCAATAATTACACTGAATATAAACAGACTGAAAGCTTCAAAAAAGAGACAAGTAATATCCTGGATCAAAAGACACAACCCATCAATATGTTGCTTACAAGAAACACATCTTAGACTTAAAGATATGAACAAACTGAAAATTAAAGGATGGACTAATATATACCAAGCTAACAATATACAGAGAAGAGCAAGTGTGGCAATACTAATCTCAGACAAAATAGATTTTAATGTGAAATTCCACCACTGGGGACAAACATGGTCACTATTTATTGCCAAAAGGTTCAATACACAAGTAGGATTTAACAATATTAAATATTTATGCATCCAACACCAGGGCATGCAAATACACTGAACTAACACTGACTACACTGAAAAATGAGATAGATCACTCAACAATAATAGTGGGAGACATCAATACTCTTCTTTCAGTAATGGACAGATCATCTAGAGAAAAGCTTAGTAAAGATACAGAAGATCTCATTGCACAGTTAACCAATTAGGCCTCATCAACATACATGGAACTTTTTACACATCAACAGATAGGTTCACCTTCTTCTCCAATGCTCATGGAACATTTTCCAGAATAGATCATGTATTAGCACATAAAGCAAATCTCAGCAAAATCCAAACCACTGAATTATTGCAAAGGATCATCTCAGACCATGAAGCCATAAAAGTTGAAATCAATAGCAGAAAAAGCATAGATAGAAATTAGTACTCATGCAAACTGAACAACACCTTGCTGAAAAAGCCGTGGCTTATAGTAGAAATCAAGGACAAAATAAAGAAATTTACAAATTTAAATGAGAATGAAAACACATCATACCAGAACCTATGGGATGCAGCCAAAGCAGTCTTCAGATGTCAGTTTATCTCTATAAAGGTACACACTCTGAAGGAAGAAAGGACTCAAACCAACAAGCTAACCCTACAGCTTGAACAAGTAGAAAGAGAGCACAAGAGGAGCCTCTCAGGCACTAGAAGACAACAGGTCATAAAGATCAGAGTGGAACTAAATGAATTAGAGAATAGAAGAACAACTGAAAAAACTGATAAAACCAAAAGTTGGTTTTTTGAAAAGATCAACAAAAGTGACAAACCATTGGCTAAACTTATGACAGAAAAACAGCAGAAGATACAAATAATCCACTTAAGAAATGAGACGGGAGCTGTCACAACAGATCCAACAGAAATCAAAAGTGTTGTAACAGAATACTATGAAAGACTGTACTCTAACAGATTTGAAAACCTAGAGGAAATGAATCAATTTCTAGATTCATATCACCTACTAAAATTATCACAAGAAACAGACAACTTAAGAAACCTATCACAAAGGAAGAGGATGAAAAAGTCATCCAAAAACTACCAACTGGAAAAAGCTGTGGCCCAGTTGGCTTCACCACAGAATTCTACCAAGCTTTTAGGGAAGAGTTAGCTTCAATACTACTGAGACCATTTCACAACACAGAAAAGGATGGAATAATCCCAAATTCATTTTATGAAGCCAGCATAACCCTGATACTGAAGCCAAGGAAAGATTCCACAAAAAAGGAAAATTGCAGACCAGTATCATTCAAGAACTTAGATGCAAAAATCTTCAGCAAAATCCTTGCTAATAGAACTTAACAACATATCAAAAAAATAATTCATCACAACCAAGTTGGATTCACACCTGGGATGCAAGTCTTGTTCTACATCAGTAAAGCAATGTGATCAACAAACACAAACAATAAGAATCACCAGATTTTGTCAATCAATGCAGAAAAGGCATTCGACAAAGTCCAATACACTTTCATGTTAAAAACTCTCAGAAAAATTGGAATAGAATGGAAATTTCTTAACACAATAAGGGGCATCTACACAATGCCAACCACCTACATCATCCTTCATGGAAAGAGACTGAAACAATTCCCCTTGACAACAGGAACTAGACAGGTATGCCACTCTCACCACTTCTATTCAACATGGTACTAGAAGTTCTGGCCAGAGCAATTACACAAGACAAAGAAATGAAGGGCATCCGTGTCAGCAAAGAAGTAAAAATCTCCCTATTTACAGATGATATGGTTGTATATACAGAGAATCCTAAAGAATACATAAGTAAATGACTGGAACTAATAGAAAAGTTCAGCAATGTATCATGATATAAGTATATCAGTAGGATTCCTTTTCACCAACAAAGAGATCGTTAAAGAAATCCCCAAATCAATATCATTTCTTGTAGCCCCCAAGAAGATAGAATATCTAGGAATAAATCTAACTACAGAAATAAGAGACCTACACAAAGAGAACTACAAGACCTTACTGCAAGAAACCAAGAGAGACTTACATAAATGGAGAAACCTACCCTGCTCTGGATATGAAGTCTCACCGTTGTGAAAATGTCTATTTTACCCAAAGTGATCTATGTATACAATGCAATCCCAAAACAAATTCCAGGGGCATTTTTGAATGAGATGGAGAAACAAATAACCAACTTTGTCTGGACAAGGAAGAAACCCCAGAAAAGCAAAGTACTATTGAAGAAGAACACGTGGGAGGCCTCTCACCAGCCACCTTACAACTTATTACACTGCCACAGTAGTCAAAACAGCGTAGTACTTGTACGAAAAGAGACATACAGACCAGTGGAACAGAACTGAGACCCCACAGAAGTGCTTTTATTCCATGGAAAATCTGTTTTGATTTTGTCAGGGACCTCTCGTTCCCTAAAATTATTCTTTGTTCTGTAAAGCCAATGGTGCTTCAGCAGAGTTTAGGTACACTAAAGAAAGAAGAAATACTGTTTGTGGTCCTGTGTTCTCAGAGATCTAGTCACTTAAGCTTTCCAAATGCACATCTTCAGTACCTAGAAGTCAGAAAAGACTGTCTGCATTTCCATAGGCAAAATCTTAGGTACTCTTCATGGAAGTTAATTCTGGGGTGCCACTGTGGTGTATGTAACTCAAAGGAATGCAAAGGAAGAGAAAGAAATCCTCAGTGAAGGAAACTGTTCAGAGAAACTGATTCAGTGTCACAGACACATAGCAAAAACCTAGAACTGCAAAGTGTTTGCTGAAGCAGGAGTTCACATAAACTAAGGAACTTGCCTGGGAATCCCTGTTAGCAATTGTGTGGAATTCAGGTCAAAGGGCTTTCTAAGAATCCCAAGGCAGATTGGCTTATATGTGCTTCTCATTCACAGATAACACCTCTCATTTGCTCAGAGTACTACAGTGCCTCGACAGGATTCTTTACTCTGGGAGGCCCAGTGTTGTTCAGCAGAGTTTAGATACACTGAAGAGAAGAAACAATCCCGTTTGCAGTTCAGTGTTTGCATGCCATAGTCACTGGCACTTTCCAAAGGTACATCTTCAATACCTAGAAACCACTAAAAACTGCCTGTATTTCTCAAGTAGAAACCTTAGCTACCAGTCAGTGAAAATAATGCTGGGGCACTAATACGATCTACCAAACTGGGAGGGATTGGAAGGAAGAGAAAAATATCATCAGAAGGAGTAAAAACTTTGAGCAAAATAGTATTTCAGTTTGAAAGTCATCCAGGGAAATCTAAACACCGTAAGATACTTGCTTAAGCGAGACTGTGTGTCAAGTGAGGAACTTGCCTGGGATTCCCTGTTAGATATTGTGTCGATGTCAGGCAAAAAGGCTGTAGAAAGAATCTTAAGACAGATTGGCTTGTAAGGACTTGTCTTTCATGGAAAAGTTATTTGGATTTTTTCCAAGACCTCCAGTGCCCTGAAAGTATTCTTTGATGTGTAGAGCCAATGGTGGTTCACCAGGGTTTAGGTACACTGAAGAAAGTCAAGGAACAATACTGTTTGCTGTTCAGGATCCTTAGGGCCATAGTCACTTCCTTCCCGAAGTATATCTTGAATACTTAGCACTCAGAAAAGACTGCTTGCATTTGTGTAGGCGAAATGTTCGTTATCCTTCACTGAAGTTAATTCTGGGGTGCCACTGTGGTGTATGTAACTCAAAGGCATTCTAAGGAAGAGAAAGAAACTCTTAGCAAAGGAAACTGTTTAGAGAAACAGTGTCACAGACATATAGCAAAAATCTAGAACTAGATGGCACTTTTGAAGCAGTTGTACGGAATTCAGGTCAAAGGGCTTCTAGGAATCCTAAGGCAGACTGGCTTACGTGTGCTTCTCATTCATGGATAAAACCTCTCATTTGGCCAGAGTCCTGCAGTGCCTCGATAGTACTCTACTCTGGGTGGCCCAATATTGTTCAGCAGAGTTTGAATACACTAAAGAAAGTGAAGAAACTGTCCTGTTAGCAATTCAGCCTTTTCATGTTATAGTCATGAGATAGAAAACTTTGAAAAAGTTACATACTCATTTGAAATACCAAGAGGCCCCTCACAGACACTCTCCACCATCCATTTCCACATTTCTTGGCTAGCTCAGCTCATAGAACAAGAGGAACTTCATGTTCTGCAACTTGAAACTAATGCCTTTTTTGCTTCTGTAAACCGCTGATGCTCATAGAAAAGAAGTTTAAAAAACTCCTTTTTGCTGATGCTAAGGTAATACAGAAATTCCTGTCAGCTTTTGTACAAAGCCTATAGATAGGGACAGACATAACAAGTCGAGGACAGCAGCCATATTGGACTCTGCTATTGCTCTGCTGGTTAAGAATAAAAGCCCAGAACAAAGAATTACTGGCCAGTCCCAGACTTGAGATCAATAAATCAGGCAACCGTGACTCTGCACCCAACTGTCTCAAATCCGTATACACTCTTTAAGTTTACTGCAGCACAAGCCTTCTGGTTCACCCGCCCGGACTTAAAAGATGCATTTTGTAGTATAAAGTTGGCACCTGAGAGTTATGAGTTGTTTGCCTTCCAATGGGAAGGCCCAAGTTACGAGTTGTTTGCCTTCCAATGGGAAGACCCTTTTATGGGAACAAAAACACAACACACTTGGACACAGCTCCCCCAGGGATTTTAAAAAACACCTACTATTTTTGAGAAGGCCCTCACTCAAGACCTCCACCAATTTCCAGCACAGGCTATCAGGTGCATCCTTCCTTCAATATGTAGATGGTCTTCTACTTGGCCACAAAACACTTAAGTGCTGTACTTGGGGCACGGACAGCTCCCACAGCACCCAGAGACTTGAAGATACAAGGTCTCTTGGAAAAGGGCCCAGATTTGTCAGAGACAAGTGAAGTACTTAGGGTTCATCCTCTGACAGTGAGAGAGGAGACTAGGGGTGGAAAGGAAGCAAGTTATTCAAAACGTCCTGATCTTAAAGACATGGCAGAAGATTAGAAAATTTCTGGGAGCAGTGGGATTTTTTCACATATGGATACCCAATTTTGCACTACTGGCAAAACCTGGCTCATGAGGCCACAAGAGGGGAAGAAAAGAAGCCAATAGAATGGAACACTGACCAACAGAGGGCTTTTGAGAAGATAAAGGGAGAATTACCAGCAGCCCCAGCTTGGCCTCCCTGAGCTGGCCAAGCCCTTCATGCTGTATGTATCAGAGAGAAATAAAATAGCTGTAGGGGTACTTACCGAGAATACAGGATCCTGAGCAGAGTCAGTTGTCTGTATCTCTACGCAGGTCAGTGGAGTTTCAAACGGATGGCCTCCGTGCCTAAGGGCACTTGCAGCCACTGCCATGCTGGTGCAGGAGGCTGATAAGCTAACTCTGGAACATGTAAAAAGTCTGAGTGCCCCATGCTGTGGCCACTCTCATGAACACTAGAGGGCACCATTGGCTAACCAACTGATGCCCGACCAGCTACCAAGGCCTGTTGTGTGAAAACCTGAGGCTGATTATAGAGGTCATGTCCTCCTTAAACCCAGCCACCCTTCTCCCACTTGGGGAAGGGGGACCTGAACATGACTGAATGGAAGTTATCGAGGCAGTGGACTCAAGCCAACCAGACTCGCTTGACCAGCCCCAGAGATCCAGACTTAGAGATCTTTGTAGAAGGAAGAAGCTTTGTTGACTCTGGGGGAGAGAGATGAGCTGGCTATGCAGTAGTTACCCCGACTGAGGTAACTGAAGCAAAGACTTCGACCCAAGGGATATCTGTGCAGAGAGCTGAGCTGATAGCACTGACTCAGGCCCTGCAACTGAGCACAGGGAAAAGTGTGAATGTTTGCACACACTTGAGGTTTGCCTTCCTCACCCTTCATGAACATGGAGCCATCTATAGGGAAAGGGGGCTTCTAACGGCAAGAGGAAAAGACTTAAAATACCAGGTGAAATCCTGCAGCTGCTAGAAGCTGTGTGGAAACCCAAGCAGCTAGCAGTCATCCACTGCCGAGGACACCAAAAAACAGGAACTCCTGAGGCAAGAGAAAATGCAAAGGCAGATGCTGAAGATAAAAAAGGTAGCAGCCTTCCCATATCAAGCTGCCACTACCATAGCCCCTTTAATCCCATGGGCACCAGACTTAACCTCTACATATTCTGAGGGAGAAAAAGCATGGATGAAGAGAGAACAAAAGAGGCAGGAGACGGGTGGAGAAGACTGAGAAGTTCAAGGGAGAATTACCAGCAGCCCCAGCCCTAGGCCTCCCTGAGCTGGCCAAGCCCTTCATGCTATATGTATCAGAGAGAAATAAAACAGCTGTAGGGGTACTTACCCAGAATACAGGATCCTGGGAAGAGTCAGCTGTATCTCTCGAAGCAGGTCAATGGAGTTTCGAACGGATGGCCTCCGTGCTTAAGGACACTTGCAGCCACTGCCATGCTGGTGCAGGACGCTGATAAGCTAACTCCTGAATGGGAGGATTGTAGTTCCCCATCTGGGGACCGTCAGTTATCCTTGCCACACATGAGGCCACCCACTTGACGCAGGAAAAGAAAGGTCAGGGGCTGCAGGAAGCAAAAGACTTACTGCCCTGTAAAGTTATTAATATGAAAAGCAAAAAAGGCCACCTCAAGATGAGGCCTTTTAAGTCCTAAAGTCCTCCATAATAGGTCAGTACTGCCTAGCCACACATAGGCAAAAAAAACTTCACCTCATCTATCGGACAGCTGACTTGCCTGGGACAAAAGACTTCTAATGCCTCAACTGGAAAAAGTGAGTGGTGGGGAAAACTTAGGACTGGACACAATCCCTTCAACAGATTTGCACACATAAGGGGAGGTTAGGGGGACTTATGAAGTCCAAGAAATTGGACAGCCCCGGCTGGGCTATATTGGATATGCGGGAATAAAGCATATGTCTGTCTGCCAAATGACTGGAGTGGCAGTTGTGTAATACGTATCATCAGACCCTCCTTTTTCTTGTTGAACTTGAAAACTAAAGAACTGCTCAGCTATCCGATTTCCATCACCCTGACTTGTCAGAGAATAGAAATTAAAATAGGAGAATGGAAAGATGGGTAGACCCCTAAGACAATAAGTCAATACTATGGACCAGCCACATGGACTCAAGATGGATCTTGGGGATAACAGACACCAATTTACATCCTTAAATGCATAATTTGGCTTCAGGTAGTACCCAAGATCATAACAAACAAAATAAGCAGTTCCAACTGAAGGAACAGGAGAGACAATGGCATATCCCAGTTTAGTGTTCCCAGGGATATAATCACACACCGGCACTTGGCTTTTGGCGGCTTGGAAACACTGCCGCTGAAATGCCTAGAAACATATGAAAGCTGCTTCTCTGTCTAGAGAGGGAAACGTTTCACTGAAACAAACGCTCAGGCACCTGGACACCGAAGAGATCGGAAAGAGGTGGAGGGAAGCCTCCGAGTGCGTGAACAAGGTGAGAGAAACTGCCTCTGCCGTCCAGAGGCCTCTGGGCAAACTCATGCCTCAAGTCGTGCGCTCCAGCGGCCACTTCTGGAAACTGAAGAACGCGCCTCGGGTTCCCTGGCAGCCCTGGCTGCTAACCGCCCTGGAGACTCTCTGCCTGAAATCCCCGCGCGGAGTGGCTCATGTAGGCATCTGCCACACGGAAGAGTCTTTCTCCCCTGCTAAGGGTCCGGCAGGGCCTTGGAAGTCCTCTTCCATTTTGAAGGCCAGAGGGAGCTCCTAAGGCCCCGGAGAACGGGAAGAAGCTAAAGGGTTTGCAGGGAAGCGTTCTCGAAGACGTAGTCGTTTGCCCGGTCTAAGCAGGAATCGGGGCATCCCCAGAAACCTGTAAGAGCTGCTCATGTTTCCACAGCGGAAACCTAGTTACCTCTCAGCGAGGCCAAAGCTATGGGACACTGCTCTGCTGTGTGCGCATCCAGGCGATTCGAGGGAGGGGCAGGGAAAGCTCTGAGCGAATCATGATGACCGGACAAAGGGCGTTTCCCTTGGAGCCGCACCAGGCGCCATCCTTGGCGCTGCCTTGCCTTTGCTGTTAAGCGCTGCGGGGAAGTGTTGGATCGAGCCTTCAAGCGGAGCCCTCGAGCGGATTGCCTTCAGTCGGCTTTTCTTTCCTGTGATAAGGATCCTTCGCTGGGAGACCTGAATGGTGACGGAAGTAGGCCTGCGTCTCCCAGGGCAAGCAGGGCAGGCGCCAGAGAGGAGTTGAAAGAACTGAACAAACAGCGGTGTTTCCCAGTCTCGCGTTCTCAGGGACAGAATACCATGCTCTTGGGAGGCAACCGCCAACCAGGTGAAGACGGTCTGGGGGACTCCCTCTGCCTTGGCGAGGCATCCAGCGAACTCCTGCCCAAGGGTGCTTGCTCCAGTCGCAAAAACATAATACAGGGGTCTCAGAAATCTGAAATCATGAAAACTGAACAACGCCTTGCTCAAATTTCATGGTTTATAGAATAAATCAAGCATGGAATAAGAAATTGATGGAATCAAACCTGTGGGATACAGCAGAAGTAGTGCCCGTAGATCAATTTATCCCTATAAACACACACGTCTGTAAAGAACAATGGAAAAATTAACAAAACCAAAAGCTGGTTCTTTGAACAGATCAACAAAATTGATAAACCATTGGCTATACTTACAAAAGAAAAACAGGAGGGGAAACAAATAACCTTAATGACAAATGACATGGGAAATGTCATAACAGTCTCAACTGAGATTAATAGTACTGTATGAGTCGGATCTGACTCGACGGCACTTGGCACTTGGCTCACTACACAGACTGTACTCTAACAGATTTGAAAACCTGGAGGAAATGGACAAATTTCTAGCTTTACACTACTTGCCAAAATTACCAAAAGGAGAACTAGAACAACATAGTAAACCCACCCCAAAAGAAGAAATTGAAAAAAGTAATCCCAAACTACCAACCAAAAGAAGTTCTGGCCCAGATGGCTTCACCAGAGAATTCTACCAAGCATTTAGAGAGGATTGAATTCCAATGCTACTGAAGCTATTTCACAGCACAGAAAAGTACAGAATACTCCCAAATTCATTCTATGAGACAAGCAAACCTTGATACCAAAGCCAGGGTAAGATCCCCAAAAGAAAGAAAATTACACACAAATATCACTCATGATCCCAGAGCCAAAAATCTTCGACAAAATCCCAACCAATAGAATTCAACAACATATCAAAAATAGTAATTAATCATAACCAAATTGGATTCCTACAGGGATGCAAGACTTGTTCAACATCAGAAAAACAATGCAATCAACCACATAAATAAAGGGTAAGAATCACCTTATTTTGTAAACTGATGCAGAAAAGGCATTTGACAAAGTCCAACACCCATTCATGTTAAAAAAAAGAAAAAAAACTCTCAACAAAATAAGAATAGAGGGGAAACTCCTTACAGCAATAAATGGGATCTATGGCGGTCCCCCAGACCGCCAACTACCTACGTTATCCTGAGTGGAGAGAAACTGAAAGAATTCCCACGGAGACTGGGAACTAGACAAGGATGTCCATGGTCACCACTTCTATTCAACATTGTTCTAGAGGTTCTAGCCAGAGCAATCAGACAAGACAAAGAAATAAATGGCATCTGCACTAATAAAGATGAATTAAAAATCTCCTTCTTTTCATGTGGTATGATCACAGACAATCCTAAGCAAGCTACCGGAACTAATAGAAGAGTTCAGCAAGGTATTGTGATATAAGATAAACCTAAGTAAATTGGTAGAATTTCTTTACACTAACAAAGAGAACATCAAAGAGGAAATCACCAAATCGATAGCATTTACTATAGCCCCTAAAAGAATAAAACATCTAGGAGTAAGTTTAACCGGAGAAATAGGAGACCTCTGCAGAGAGAATTACAGGACCTTACTGCAAGAAACCAGAAGAGACTTACATAAGTGGGGCAACCTACCCCACTCATGGATATGAAGACTTAACACTGTGAAAATGTCTATTTTACCCAAGTGATCTACATATACAGTGCAATCCCAATACAAATTTCAGTGTCATTTTTTAATGAGTTGTTTGGAAAGGGAAGAAATCCTGGATAAGTAAAGCACTACTGAAGAAGAGGAACACAGTGGGAGGCCTCACATTACCTGACCTCAGAATCTATTACCATAGTAGTCATTACAGCCTGGTACTGGTACAAAAAGAGACATACAGACCTATGGAACAAAATTGAGACCCCAGAAACATCACCAGACTCTTACGAGCAGTTGAAGTTAAAAAACGCCCAAAGGTCTTGAACAGGGGTAGAAGCAGTCTCTTTAAAAAATGGTGCTGACAAAATTGGATATCCATCTGCAAAAAACTGAAACAGGACCCGTATCTCACAGCTTACACAAAAACAAACTCAAAATGGCTCAAAGACCTAAATACCAAACCTAAAACAATAAAGATCATGTAAGAAAAAACAGAGTCTACAACAGAAGTTCTGCTACATGGCTTAGATAGACTTGAAAATTTGACAAAGTATGAACAACAGGAAACAGATAAACGAGAACTACTAAGAATCACTTTTGCTCATCCAAACACTTTATCAAGAGAGTTAAAAGACTACCTACAGAATGGGAAACAATATTTGGCAACTATATGTTGGACCCACATCTGACTTCCATAATCTACAAGGTACTGCAAAATTTCAACAAGAAAAAGGTAAGTTACCCAATTAAGCAATGGCAAATTAAGAGATGAGCATACACTTCACCAAGGAAGACTTTCAGGCAGCCAAAAGACGCATGAGGAAATGCTCACAACCATTAGAGAAATCCAAATCGAGACTACAATGAGATACTATCTCACCCCCACGAGGTTGGCCATAATCCAAAAAACACAAAACAAAAAATGCTGGAGAGACTGTGGAGAGATTCAAACTCTCCTACATTGCTGGTGGGATTGCAATACCTTACAGCCTTTTTAGAAAGTGATTTGGCACTTCCATAAAAAACTATCATCTGATCCAGTAATCCCACTGCTCAGAATACATGCTACAAAGATAAACACAAACAGATACATGCACGCCAGTGTTTATTGCAGTACTGTCTACAGTAGCAAAAAGATGGAATCAACCTAGATGCCCATCAACAGATGGGACAATGGAAGGTTTTCTAAACTCAATCTAATATTTCAAGAAATAGAATAGCCAGGACGGTGGTCCTGGGGACATCGATGCCAACAGTCTTCTGTGCCCCATACTGGTGAGTGGCATCTGGGGTCTCAAAAGCTAGCAAACTGCCATTCGAGTTACAGCAAATAGTCCCTACTTGTCTGGAACAATCACTGAGGACAATAAAGATATGAGAGAAAAAAAGCCCAGGAAACAGAAGAACCCTTATGAATGGGAGACTATCAACATGAGACTAGAAGAACCAGGTGGTGTCCAGTCACCACCAAAGACAACCATGATGGGGAACACAAAGTAGAGTCCCTGAGACAACACAAGCAAAAAACGTTTGCAACTCAAGAACTCTACTAAAAGACCTGAATTGAAAGTCTGACAGCCTAGAGGATCCCATTGGAACATGGACCCTAGACATGCTGCTGGCCCCAGTTAAAAATCAACTCTTCTGGCAAGAAAGAACTGGACTTTGGGACACACAATGTGGCTATGTGGTGTGCATACTTTATAGTTCTCTGCATATGCAGGAGGCTGACCTACTGGTCTCTTTCTAGATGGGAGAGAAGAGGGTGAAGAAGTGGAGACAGATGCTGGTTAAGAGGATACTAGATATATAGAGAAATGTGCTGTCGCCAAGTAGGGAGAGCAAAAGAGGCTGTAGATAGATGGACATGCAAAACCAATGGGAGAAAGAAATTCATGGAATCAAATGAAAATGGAAACACATCTTGCCAGAACCAACGGGATACAGCCAAAGCAGTGTACGGAGGTAAATTTATCTCAATAAATTGTACACATTCAAAATGAAGAAAGGCCCAAATCAAAGAATTAACTCTACAACTCAAATAAATAGAAAAAGAACAAAAAAGAATCCCTCAGGCACCAGAAGAAAACAGACAATAGAAATTAGAGTGTAACCAGAGGGACTAGAGAATAGAAAAAACAATTAAGAGAATTAATAAAACCAAAGGCTGTTTTCTTGAAAAGATCAACAAAATTGACAAACCACTGGCAAAACACACAAATGAAAAATAGGAGAGGAGACAAATAACTCAAATAAGAAATGAGATAGATAATTTCACAACAAAACCAATCATAACAGAATATTATGAAAAATTATACACTAATAGATTTGAAAACCTAGAGGAAATGCACAAATTTCTAGAATCATGTTACCTACCAGTACCAAAACAAACAGAAGTAAAACAACTTAATAAACCTATCACAAAAGAAAGATTGTAATAAAAAAAAAAAATGCCAACCAAAAAATTCTGGTCCAGATGGCTTTGCTGGAGAATTCTACCACAGTTTTAGAGAGGAGTTAATACAACTACTACTAAAGATATTTTGAAGTGTGGAAAAGGATGGAACACTGTCAAATTCATTCTATGAAGTTAGCCCTGATATCCAAACCAGGTACAGATAGCACAAAAAAAGAAAATTACAGACCAATCTCTCTCACTAACTTAGATGCAAAAATCCTCAACAAAATTTTAGCCAACGAAATTCAACAACATGTCAAAAAAATAATTCACCATGACCAAGTAGGATTCATACTAGTAATGCAGAGATGGTTCAATATTAGAAAGACAGTGTAATCAACTATGGAAATTAAAAAAAACAATAAGAATCTCTTGATTTTTCCAATTGATACAGAAAAGGCATTTGACAAAGTCCAAACCCATTCATATTAAAAACTCTCAGCAAAATAGGAATAGAAGGAAAATTCCCCAACACAATAAGGAGCATCTATGCAAAGCCAACCCCCAACATCATCCTTGGTGGAGACAGACTGAAAGAATTCCTCTTGAGAGTGGAAACAAGACAAGGATGCCCACTGTCACCACTTTTACTCAACACTATGCTGGAGGTTCTAGCCAGAGCAATCAGAGAAGATAAAAAAATAAAGGGCATCCACATTGATAAAGAAGAAGTAAAAGTATCTCTATTTGAGGGAGACATGATCTTACACACAGAAAACTAAAGAATCCACAATGCAACCATGGGAACTAATGGAAGATATTAGAATATAAGATAATGATGAATAAATCTCCAACAAAGAGACCACCAAAGAGGAAATCAGATCATCACCACTTACATAGGAAGATAAAATACCTAGGTATTAATCAGATACATGAGACCTATACAAAGAAAATTTGAAGGTCCTACTGCTAGAATTCAACGTTCTTCTCCAACACCACCATTAAATATACTTGTCACATTGTTCAGTCATTACCATTAAGCCATAAGTCACTGCCATCAAGTCGATGCTGACTCATAGTGATCTATAGGTAAGAGTAGAACTTCCCCATAGAGTTTGCAAGGAGCACCTGGTGGATTTGAACTGCTGACATTTTGGTTGGCAGATGTAGCAATTAACCACTGAGCCACCAGGGTTCCAGGTGTTGGACAATAATACTGAATACACCATGGACTGCCAAGAGAACAGAGAGATTTGTTCTGGAAAAAGTTCAACCAGAGTGCTCCTTAGAAACAAAGATGGTAAGACTGCATCTTATGTGATTTAGACATGTTGTCAGAAAGAGTCAGTCCCTAGAAAAAGACATCATGCTTGGTAGAGTGGAAGGTTAGCAAAAAAGGGTTAGACCCTCATCAAGATGGATTGACATAGTGGCTGCAACTGGTGTGCTTCAGGATAAAAATGAACATGGGCATGGCTCAGGACCAGGCAGCATTTCATTCTCTTTTGCATAGGGTGTCTATGAGTTGGGACCAACTCGACAGCACCTAACAACAACAACAAGAACACTAAGAAACCAAGAGAGACATACATAAGTGGAGAAACCTACCTTGCTCATGGATAGGAAGACTGAACATTGTAAAAATGTTTATATGAATACAATGCAATCTCAATACAAATTCCAATGTCATTTTGTAATGAGATGGAGAACAAATCATCAACTCTGGAAAGGCAGAAGCACGGGATAAGTAAAGCATTGCTGAAGAAGAAGAACTAAGTGGGATGCCTCACACTACCTGACCTTAGAACATATTACACTACCATGGTAGTCAAAACAGCCTGGACCAGTCCAAAATCAGATGTATAGACCAATGGAACAGAATAGAGAATCCAGAAATAACACCATCCACCTCAGAGCAGCTGATATTTGACAAAGGCCCTGAATATACGAACTTGGGAAAAGACAGTCTCTTTAACAAATGTCATTGGCAAAACTGGATATCCATCTCTGAAAACATGAAACAAGATCCATGTCTCACACCTTGCGCAAAAACTAACTCAAAATAGATCAAAGACTGAAATATCAAATCTAAAATGATAATGATTATGAAAGAAAAAATAGGGACAAAACCGGGAGCCCTGAAACATGGCATAAACAGACTACAAAGTATTACTAACAATGTACAAACAGCAGAATGGAAAAATAGATAAATGCAAACTACTAAAAAATGTAAAGCTTATGCTCATACAAAGACTTCATCATAAAAGGTTAGATTACCTACAAACTACAAAACAATATTTGGCAGCCATGAATATGATAGGCATCTAATCTCCATAATTTATAAACTATTGCAAAAGATCAACAAGAAAAAGACAACCCAGTTGAACAATGGGAAAAGGATGTTGTCATGGGTTGACTTGTGTCCCCCCAAAAATATGTGTAGCCATGTGGCTGGGACATGATTTCCAGTATCTTGTGACTGTCCTCCATTTTGTGGTTTCCCTAAACTGTATGTTAAAAGATTAGGGTGGGGCTGTGAATTCCTTCATAGGATTACTTCCCTGCCCTGCAGTAAAGGGAGTTCCCCCCATCCTTAATCCTTTCAGCCTGCAAGAGATAAAAGGAAAGAGAAGCAGGGGGAGAATTGGGAACCTCCTACCACCAAGCAAGCAACACCGGGAGAAGAGCGTGTCCTTCAGACCTGAGGTTCCTGTGCCAAAAGGCTCCCTGGACAAAGACTGATGCAATACCGGACTTTCCTGCAGAGCCGAAAAGGGGAAAACCTTCTCCTGGAGCAGACCCCTTGAATATGGACTTGCAACCTACCGGAGTCGGATCTGACGACGGCACTTGGCTTGGCTGGCTTGTTAAAGCCATCCACTCTGTGATATTTGTGTTAGAGCAGCCCTAGCTGACTAAAACAGATGTGGACAGATGTTTCTCTAAAGAAGACATCGAAGCAGCCAAAGATACATGAGAAAATGCTCATAATTATTAGCCATTAGAGAAATTCAAATTAAAACTACAGTGAGATTCCATATCACCCCAACAAGTTTGGCCTTAATCCAGAAAACAGAATAACAAATATTGGAGAAGCTCTGGAGAGATTGGGACTTTTATACACTGCCAGTGGGAATGTAAAATGGTATAGCCTCTTTGGAAAGCAATTTGGTGCTTTCTTAAAAAACTAGAAATACAAATACCATATAATCTAGCAATCCTACTGCTTAGAATTTATCTTACAGAAATGAAGGTTGTTACACAAACCGATACTTGCAAATGTTTATTGCAGCACTTCCCCCAATAGTAAAAAGATAGAATCAAATTAGATGCCGATCAACTGAAGAATGTATACACAAACTATGTTGTATTTACACAGTGGAGCACTATACAACAATAAAGAACAACAATGATTCTAGGAAATATAACCTGGAATCATCTGAAAGATATTATGCTGAGTGAAATTAGGTGCCAAAGGATAGATACTGTATAAGACTACCATTATGAAGACTTAAGAAGGTTTAGGCACAGAAGAAAATACTCTTTAATGCCTATATTGGTGGGGATGGAGGGAAAGGGTTATTTATAGATTAGATAGTAGAATTCATTTAGGTCAAGGAGTGACAACAGCACGCGGTAGAAGGGAGATCAGCACAACTGGACTACACCATAGCTAGGAGGTTTTCTAAATACAATCCAACATTTGGAAAAACAGAGTAGCAGATATGGGGGCCTGGGGAACCTAGTTTCAGAGGACATCAAGGTCAATTGGCATAACTAGTTATGCATTCCATATTGTTATGTGGTGCCTGGGATCATAAAAGCCAGCAAGCTGCCATCTAAGGAAAATCAATTGGTCCCAAACTACCTGGAGCAGATGACAACCAAGAACATCAAAGATATGAGAAAAATATGAGCCCAGGAGACAGAAGGGCCAATGTGATTAGGAAACTACAAACTCATGATCCAGAAGACCTAGATGGTACACAGCCACCACCAAAGACTGCCCTGACAGGGATCACAAGGTAGAGTCCCTGATGTAACATGAGAAAAAGGGGAGTGCAGGTCTAGAACTCTATTAAAAGACCAGTCTGTCATCCTAGAGGGTCTTCTATGAACACAGTCCTTCGGCTTGCTGCTAGCCCAGAGCTGAAATCAGTAGTGAAGCCAACTCTTCCGGCTAAAATTTGACTAGGGTATAAGACATACAGTGAGGCAGGTGGTGTGTGTACTTCTTGTCTTAAATATATATGAGGCTGTCTGACCAGCTCTTCTCTAGAGCTGAGAGGAGATGATAAAGAGGAGGGGACAAATGTTAGCTGAATGAATACCACAAGTACAGAGTGGAAAGGAGTAGCATTATGTCACAGGGTGAGGAGGGCAGATAGAGTAGCACAGAGTAATGTGTTTGAGGTTGTATATGGCAATTTGACTTGGATTGTGAACTTTTACCTAATCACAATTAAATTTTTTTTTTTAAAAAGAAAAGTCAAGCAGTTCTTATGACGTGCAGCTTACTTCCTCCATAGTCACACGATGTAGTCTATATTTTGGGGCTTACTGAGTCCAGTTTAAGGTCCAGAAGCAAAAATGGGTGGTGATGGTGGGTTCTACGAACACTTAACCATGTCTTATAAGGCATCTGGCTTAGGTAATGCCCCTGGCAACACTCTAGATGCCACCTAAGGTAATAACTGGGTCAATCTCATAAAACGGATGAAACAGGAAATGGCTTTCCTGGTGAATGTACCATAGCAGAAAAAGATGGAATTATTTCTTCAAATAGGAGGGATAGTGCTGTTGGCAGAAGTCATTTAGTGGAATTGAGTCCACTATCTCAGCTTCCCGATTATCTGCCCATATATCCCCACCCCAAGTTTCTGAGCATTTCCAAGAAAATCCTGGTGGGGTAATGGTTAAAGGCTACGGCTGCGAACTAAAAGGTTAGCAGTTCAGATCCATCAGGTGTCCTTGGAAACAGTAGGCAGCAGTCCTACTCCGTCCTGTAGTGTCAGAAACGACTCTACAGTTAGGGTCTCAGATTTTGCTAAAGGGTTTTAGTACGGGATTCATGGATATATAAGTGTTGTAAAACTGTAGATGGAATGTCCTGTTAAATAAACATGCATATTTTTGTAGGAAAAAGACTTCTTACTGTCATCAATGAAAGAGTTCTATGATTGTAATAAAGATCAGAACTCACTAGATTGAGGGAAATATGTTGGGAATCAAGCCCCTGGATGGTGTAAATGAATAATGTGCTCAGCTGCTAACTAGAAGTTGGAGGTTTGAGTCCTTGGCAGAAAGGCCGGTCGTTGAAAACCCTATGGAGCATTGTCCTACTCTGACACAAACAGGTTGCCGTGAGTTAGAGTCCACTCAACAGCAACTGTGTTTTGTTTGTTTTGTTTTTATTTTTTTATTTTTTTTGGTTGGGAAGAAGTTAAGAAGATCAGGTTTATGGGCTGTCATTACAACAGAGAAAATAATCACGGCTTAAGCCAAATAAATGAAAATGTGAAGCACATTTAGGGGAGAGACTGAGGAAGGAAGCAGGTAAATTCTGTCAGCATCAACGTGCAGAATCTTTTCAGTCTATTTATCAAGCCATTACCATCCTTTTATGGTCCCTTGAGATGTCTATCTAAAAATATGCAGTATACACTTAGGTACATCACTGCAGTATTGCAAATACATTTTGAGAGTACACACTGCAGCTGAAACCAAGATTCAGTGCATGTAAAAGTAATATCTGTAAACTACTTGATATTTTATCTTTGGGTGCTTTGTTAAGCAAATGTATTAGTTTCTTCTACTTGCCACTTAAGTTTGGTCATAGTATAGATCTGTCTTCCTCATTTCCCTTCTCTGCCCTCAAGAGTTTTTTGTTTTAGGTCTCAATTTAAGGTTTATTTTCTCTGCTGATATTTCTTTGTTTCAAACTACATGAAAACTGAAGAAAGCACACTTTACTTTCTAGAGTGTCTTGGGATTCATTTCTTAACTTTTTACCTTAACAATGGCTTTAAGATTTTCACAGATGACACGTGTAACTCATGAATTTCTCTAAATATGTGTTCTTTAGTGATGTGGTTCCCTAGAGAGATAATCTGTAGAAAATTGTTTGCCACAGTTTTGAGCATCTGTGGATAAATTTTTGAGCACATATAATCTAGCTTTCTTATTTATTGGTTTTGGGTATTATTGCACAGAGAATGCTCAGATGAACACTAAGAATAAATCAGCAGTAGGTTTGGTTTGGTTATTTACATTTTGAGTAAAACCTCTTGTTTTTTTAGATATGATTTCAGGGAATAGTTTCATTTCAAAGTTTGAAGAGTATTCCAGGGCAATAGTTCCTAGAATTCATCTGGCTTCTGTGAGTCCAGTAGGTTTGCTGTTTCATGTTTTTCCCCTTTCTATCAGGATCCATCTATTGTGTCTCCTACTGCAACATTTGATAATGTTAGGCACCATCCAGTGCTTCTAGTCTCAAGTTAGAGGAAGTAGTGGATCATGGAAATTATTATTCCTGTAGCCTAGTTGCTTCTCTCATTCTTGGCTTTCCTTCTTCTTCTATCCCAGAAGAATAATGAACAATGGTTGCATCTTGAATGGGCACACTTGCAAGCTTTCAAAACCCCAGACCTTACTCACAAAACTGGATGGTAAAATAGAACCGTTAAAAACTATATTATACTAATTGACTAAATTGCCCCACAAAATCAAGACCCTAATCCTTCAAAAAGGGGGAAAAAAACTGATCTCATGAGGTTTTATGTATAATATAGTATAAACTATTCTTATTCCTATGTATAGTTTAGTAATATCACTTACATTAGACAGCCTATGCAATTTTCATTTCACTTTCAATATCCCTTTTCCCATGGCCATCAACAAAAATTCATGACTACCTAGTATGTTTCTCCCCTGCCACCCCTGGTAACCATTAACAATCATTATCCCCATGTATTTTAACTTGTTTTATTATTTCATAAAACAAATCTATCTTTCATAATCTATCATCTGACAATACAGTTAGGTGCTTTTCACTTTAGTAAAAGTAAAGCATTGGAAACCATTTGATCACCAAATGATTTTATCTCTCAAATATTATTTAATTCACTCTCCTAATTTGAAAGTATAAGAAAAACAAATTATCAAGACATGATATAAATACTGATTTGTTACGTTTTACTTGCTCTACTCAAAGTACCCAGAGTGGTAATAATAAATATATTGGTGTTTTTGACGCATCTTTGTCAACATAATGTTTATTTTCATCTTGCCCTATGCTTTAAATAAATTTCTATTAAAATCTCAAACATTCGTGTATGACCCATTCAATTTACAGAAAACATATGCCTTATAATATAAGCAAGCAAACCAAAATTACTTCTTTGTGTAAAAGTCAGATTTTATTTGTCACTACTGTTACGGATTGAATTAAACAGCATTTGGCTTGGCTAACCAAAACTAAACCCATTGCCATTGAATGACCCTATTCATAGCAATCCTACAGTACAGAGTAGAACTACCCTACAGAGTTTATAAGGATTTGAATTACCAACCTTTTGTTTAGCAGCTCTAACACTTCACCGCTACACCACTAGCGTTTCTGTTGATTGAGTTTAAATCCAGTTCAGTGCTGTTGAGTCAATACTGACTCATAGCGATCCTACAGACAGAGTAGAAACACTGATTGAATTAGGTCCTCCAAATGTTGAAAGTTGAGGCCCATAGGCTCTCTATAAACCTTAAATTGACTCCAAAGCATTTTTTTTCTTTTAATACTTGTGATCATAATCACTTTTGGGAATGGACTTTCTCCTCTTTTGAGACATAAAAGAAGAAATTAAACAAGCAAGCAAGCAAGCATAAAAGGAGGGAGATGATACAAGCTACAAAATCACCAAGGAAACGAGGAATAAAAGCTGAAAAGATATAGGGGTCTCCAACCCTTCCAAGAGTGAACAGAAACTTTCCCTGGAGTCTGAATTTAGACTTGTAGCTTTTTAAACAGTGAGAAAATAAAATTTTGTTTGATAAAGTAACATGCTTGTGATGTCTGTTATATCAACACTAGATAATTAAGAGAGTCACAAATAAGCATTTTTACACATATTTTTAAAACAAAATTATTGAAAACTAAATTATTATTTTTTCTTTTTTATTAAATAAAAAAATGAAAGTGTACATACTCTGTGCTTACAGTATCGGGTTAAGAGAAGAGGAGTACACAAGTTGTGTCGAAGTCTCATTAATATCGATCTTCTTACTAATGTGAATTGTCACCAATTTCACCCTACCAAATTTCTAACAATAATCTAAACCCTCACCTCTTGCCTTCCCACCCTCCCACTTTCCCCACCCTTGTAGCCATCAAAGAGTCTTTTCTATTATGTATGAGCATGCTTTTAAGTTTTCATCATAGGGGTCTCATATAATAATTGTCCTTCTGTCGCTAACTAGTTTCACTCAATATAATGTCCTCCAGTTGAGACCAAATTGAGAGATGTTTCCTGCTATTATCGTTGTTCTTTATCAGTGTATAGTACTCCATGGAGTATATATACTAAAGTTCACTTATCCATTCTTCTGTTGTTGGGCATCTGGGTTGATTCCAACTTTTTACTATCGTGGACTGTGCTGCAATGAACATTCGTGTGTATGTAGCAGTCGGTGTGAATGGCATTGATTTTGTAGGATATATTGCGAGCAGAGGAATAAGTGGGTCAAATGGTATATCTATATTCATTATTTTAAGGTAACGACAAATTGCTTTCCAAAGAGGTTGCACCATTCTGCAATCCCACCAACAGTGAAGGAGAGTTCCAATCTCTCCACAGCCTCTCCAACATTTATTGTTTTGCATTTTTTGGATCATGGCCAATCTTGTTGGGGTGAGGTGGTATCTCATTGTCATTTTGATTCGAATTTCTTTAATAATTAATGATCGTGAACATGTCTGTATGTGTTTTTTGACTGCCTGGATCTCCTCTTTAGAGAAGTGTCTGTCCATCTCCTTTGCCCATTGATTAATTGGATGATTTGTCTCTTTCTTATTGATATTTTGTAGAACCTTATAGATTATGGAGATCAGGCGTCGGTCTGACATAGAGTTGCCAAATATTTTTTTCCCATTCTGTAGGTGGTCTTTTAATTCTTTTGATGAAGTCTTTGGATGAGCAGAAGTGTTTGATTCTTATTAATTCCCATTTATCTATTTTCTCTTCTGATGAATGTGATTAGTTTTTCAGATTTTGAAGTCTGTCTATATTGCATATTAAAATGTCCATTGTTGATCCTATCTTATCTTGGATGAGCTTTATCGTTTTAGCTTTTATATTCAGGTCTTTCATCCAATTTGAGTTGATTTTTGTATAAGATGTGACATATGGGTCTTGTTTCAATGTTTTGCAGAGGATATCCAATTATGCCAGCACTATTTGTTAAAGAGACTATTCTTACCCCAGTTCAAAATCTTAGGACCTTAGTGAAATATCAGCTGTTCATAAGAGGATGGTGGCATCTCTGGGGTCTCTACTTTGTTCCATTGGTCTATGTGTCTCTTTTTGTACCAATACCAGGCTGTTTTGACTACTGTGGCAGTGTAATAGGTTTTAAAGTCAGGTAGTGAGAGGCCTCCCAGCATGTTCTTCTTTTTCAGTAGTATTTTACTTATTCGAGGTTTCTTTCCTTTCCAAATAAAGCTGATAATTTATTTCTCCATCTCATTAAAAAATGTCGTTGGAATTTGTATTGGGATTGTATTATATAAGTAGAGTGCTTTGGGCAAAATAGACATTTTCACAATATTGAGTCTTCCTATCCATGAGCAGGGCAGATTATTCCACTTATGTAAGTCCCTCCTAGTTTCTTGTAGCAATGTCTTGTAGTTTTCTCTGTAAAGATCTCTTATTTCTCTAGTTAGATTTATTCCTAGGTATTTTATCTTCTTGGGGGCTATAGTAAATGGAATTGATTTGGTGATTTCTTCATTAATAATTTCATTGTTGATATAAAGGAATCCCACTGATTTAGTTATGTTTATCTTGTATCCTGATACTTTGCTGAATTCTTCCTTTAGCTCTAATAGTTTACTTATGGATTGCTTCGGATTCTCTGTATAAATAATCATATCATCTGCAAAGAGGGAATTTTTACTTCTTCAGTGCCAATACAGATGCCTTTTATTTCTTTGTCTTGTCTAATTGCTCTGGCTAGAACTTCTAGGACAATGTTGAATAGAAGTGGTGAGAGTGGGCATCCTTGTCTAGTTCCCGTTCTCATAGGGAATTCTTTCAGTCTTTCACCATTCAGGATGATGAAAGTAGTTGGCTTTGCATAGATGCTATTGCTTATATTGAGGAATTTCCCTTTTATTCCTATTTTTCTGAGAGCTTTAAGCATGAATGGGTGTTGAACTTTGTCAAATGCCTTTTCTGCATCAATTGACAAAATCAGGTGATTTTTATCTTTTGTGTTATTAATATGGTTGATTACATTAATTGTTTTTCTGATGTTGAACCAGGCATGCATCTCTGGAATGAAACCAGTTTGATCATGATGAATGATTGTTTTTATATGCTGTTGAATTCTATTGGCTAGAATTTTGTTGAAGACTTTTGCATCTAGATTCATGAGTGATATTGGTCTGTAATTTTCTTTTTCTGTGGGATCTTTCCCTGGTTTTGGTATCAGGGTTATGCTGGCTTCATAGAAGGAATTTGGAAGTATTTCATCTCTTCCTATGGTGTGAAATAGCCTCATTAGTATTGGAGTTAATTCTTCTCTAAAAGTTTGGTAGAATTCTCTGGTGAAGCCATCTGGGCCAGGACTTTTTTTGGTTGGTAGATTTTTGATGACTTCCTCAATCTCTTCCTTTGAGATAGATTTATTAATTTGATCTATTTCTCCTTGTGATAGTCTTGTTGAGTCATATGAATCTAGAAGTTTGTCCATTTCCCCCAGATTTTCAAAACTGTCAGAGTGTAGCTTTTCATAGTATTCTGTTATGATATATTTTATTTCAGATGGGTCTGTTGTAATATCTCCCAACTCATTTCTTAATCAGGTTATTTGTATCTTCTGTTGTTTTTCTTTTGTAAGTTTAGCCAATGTTTTATCAATTTTGTTGATCTTTTCGAAGAACCGACTTTTGGTTTGGTTAATTTTTTCTATTGTTTTTCTGTTCTCTAATTCATTTAGTTCTGCTCTAATTTTCATAATCTGTTTTCTTCTGGTGCCTAAGGGGTTCCTTTGTTGCTGTCTTTCTACTTGTTCAAGCTGTGAGGTTAGTTATTTAATTTGTGTTCTTTCTTCTTTCTGGAAGTGTGCATTTATAGAGATAAACTGACCTCTGAGCACTGCTTTTGCTGTATCCCGTAAATTCTGGTAGAATGTGTTTTCGTTCTCATTTGAATCCATAAATTTCTTTAATGTGTCTTTAATTTCTTTTATAACCCAAGGCTTTATGAAGGATTAGGTATGTAGCCATAGAACTAATTAACAATAAACCATTTGAAATGAAAAATCACAATACAGGAGTCTCAATAACTATGAAATTAAAACTCATACCATCCATAAAGAAGAATGTCCCAAGACAGATTAATAAGAACAACAGAGAAAACACCAACATGAAAATAAACATATTGCAATGACATCACTAAATGTATATGTATCAATAATCACATTGAATGTAAATAGACTGAACGCTCCAGTAAAGAGGCAGTGAGTGATATCGTGGATCCAAAGACATAACCCATCTATATATTGCTTACAAGAAACACATCTTAGACTTAAGGATAAGAATAAGTTGAGAATTAAAGGTTGGAATAATATATATCAAGCTAATAATACAGAAAAAAGAGCAGGTGTGGCAATATTAATCTCAGATAAAATAGATTTTAATGTAAAGTCCACTATTATGGACAAGGAGGAATTTCTAAAAGCAATAAAGATTAAAATTGTTGGATCTGATATAACCTACTATCCATTTTTATAACTTAAAATGGAATAAGTCACTATATTGGCTCTCATTGTTTAATTTTTATTAATAAAATGGAACATGTATCTAAGATTATTAGTTATTGATAAGACAAACAGCATTCATTTGTCTTATCAACACGTTCAGTTAGTATGAGTGTGTTTAATGTGTTAGTGTGTGTTAGCATATGTTTGTATGTCAAATACTGTTCTAATATTGGGAATGATGATTTAAAACCTCAAGGGGAAAGCCATCAAATAGCCTGCTAATACACCTTAGCCTATGTGTGTTTATACCTCAAAGATGAGTATTACTAGCTGTGTTGGATTCCCTCTGAGGCATTGTGTGAAACTCTGATAGAAAGACTTCACTAGGATAATTACACATTGGCTTCTGTTTGTGTAGATTTCATGGCTAAGTACTGACCCTTTGGGTCAGACTTTGGGAGTGTCTTGGAAGTAGTCTTGGGTGTTTGAGGCCCATAGTTTCTCAGCACGGTGTAGATCCCAGGAAGAAATGGAAAAAACAATACTGCTTTGCAGTTTAGCATTATCAGTCATGTCCTCATAGGCCTTCTGCAAACAGTTTATCTGGAAAACATACAAACCTGTAAAAGCTTCCTGCATTTGTCCTGGGGTAAACTTAACTACCTTTCACTGAAAGGAATGCTGAGGCAGTGTATGTACCTCGAAGGGATTTTAAAGAGGTGACAAAAAAAAAAAAAAACTCAGAGTAAAACAAACGGATAAGAGAATCTCTTTTGCCCTTGGAGCCACAGACAGTGAAATCCTACCATCAATCTCTTCCTCTAGTGTTATTATGTACCATCTCAAGAAACGGCTTTGGATTCCCTTTCAAGTTAGGTGTGTAAGTCCTAGAAAAACACTTAGACCAGTATCCTTGCACACATTGACCTTTGAGGGCTTCTATTTCTTGGATAAGTACTTAGAATTTTGTCCGTTTTCTGGAGTGCTTTGGAAGTAGCCTTGTGTTTGGAAGGCTCCTGGTGGCTCCCTAACGCTGAGATCACTTGAAGAAACAATCCTGTTTTGGAGTTTGGCATTCTCAGGGCTGGAGTCTTCTGCTCTTGGCAAGCAGTACATCAAGAACAGCTAGAAACCTGTAAAAGCTGCTTGCACTGGTTAGAGTCTCAAGTCAGTTTTCATTGAAACAAAGGCTGGGGCACCATTCTTGGTTTATGTCCTTCAAAACGATATTGAAGTGGTGGAAAGAAATGTCAGAGAAAAAGAAACTGTTAATAGAATCCCTTTCACTTTTAGCCTCATGGAGCAAATCTGCCTTCAATCTTTTCCCTCAGTGCTGTTTGTAAAACAAAGAAGCTGTCTTGGATTCCGTGTTAGGCACTGTGTAGATTTCTGGTAGAAAAACTTTCACTGCAATCCTTACACAAATTGGCTTCTGTGTGCGTAGACTTCATGGCTAAGTACTGACCCTTGTGGTCAGATTTCAGGAGTGTCTTGGAAACAGTCTTGGGTGTTTGAAGCCCATGTTACCTCAGGATGGTTTAGATACCAGGAAGAAACACTATTGTGTTGCAGTGTAGCATTCTGAGGCTTGTCCTTATAGACCTTCTGCAAACTGTACATCTGGAAGACATATAAAGCTGTCAAAGTTGCCTGCATTTGTCTAGGATAAACTTAGCTATCTTTCCCTGAAAGGAATGCTAGGGCAGTGTTCTGGTTTATGAACCTCAAAGAATTTGAAACACGTGCAAAAAAAAACCCTCAGAGTGAATGAAACAGATAAGAGAATCTCTTCTGCCCTTTGAGCTACAGACAGCGAAATCCTAACTTCAGTATTTCCTCTAGCATTATTGTCTACTAAATGAAAAAACTGCCTTGGATTCCCTGTTAGGCATGGTATGGAACTCCTGGTAAAACACACTAGAATCCTTACACAAATTGGCTTCTGAGGGCTTCTATTTCTTGAATAAATACTTAGAATTTTGTCCATTTTCTGGAGCACCTTTGAAGTAACCTTGTGTTTGGAAGGATGCTGGTGGCTCACTGGGGTTGAGAACAGTTAAGAAACAGTCCTGTGTGACTTTGCAGGGTATATGGAAGAAGAAAAGAAAAGGAGACGAATGTACTCAAAGCTAAAGTAAACATGAAAGTTGCTTGAAATTGTAACAACAGTGCCATGAAAGGCAGTACAAAATGAAATCTAGACCTCACAAAACATGACCCAGGAAATGAAAAGGACACTTTCACTAAGTTGAAACAGAAAGAAGAAAACATCAGATAAGGTTCCATTCCTTAGAACATGTGGACCAGAAGTTTTGCTTTTGGTCCTATTCATATGGAAATTGTTCTCACTGAAACTGTCAGAGCAAATGCAGATATGATGCCTTTTAAAATCCTGGTAGCTGAAGATGCAGATATAGTACACCACTGTAGCATCTTCAGATTAGATGTCACATCTTCAGACCAGAGCAATTCCTGGAGTACAGAATGTCTAGAGCCGATGTTGTCATTCTTTGCAAACCATAGAAAATGAGACAGGTGACTAGAAAGCAGGGAAATGATTCCCATTTCAAAAAGATTTAAATAGCATGCATGAAATCTTGGTGGCAATTGCTTAGATTGTTTTCAAGTACTGACAAAAGAATGAAGCAAATAATAGATGCCGGTGTATGTTTATTAAGAAGATTATGGTATAAAGTATAATTTCCATTTTTATTAGCAAAATACTGGAATGTCCTTATTTTGGCAAACACCCATTTTTGTGAAAGGCTTCTTTTATTCAGCATATTGTTTGTGAAATTCACCCTTGTGTAATAAAAAAATAAAAATAAATTGGCAATTAAAAAAAATCAATGTCATTGCTGTGCTTTGTCACAGAAGCAGTTAGAACTCAGATACCTTATGTACAACAGAAGGAAACAATTGTACTATGTCTGGGCTGTCGCATGCATCCATTTCTTGTCTATTTTTTTGTTTGTTTATTATGACCGGGTGAAAATGTACATTTCCATATAAATTTACATGTCCACCTATATGCAGCTTCCACTGCTCTCCCTGCCCGGTGACAGCACACTATTCCTCTCTGCTCCATACATGTCTCATCCCCCCAATGGTGTCCTTTCCCCTCGTCTCTACCCACTCTCCTTCCTCCAGGCCGAGGTCAGCAGGATGATACCCTATAGATGCATAGAACCATAAAGTGCATCCGATATATGGTCACTCTGCATCGCCAAGTCCAATCCATTCATGTCCAAAGAGTGGACCTTTGTGTCTATTTTTATCGCTGAGGAATATTCCATAATGTGAATACAACACAGTTTATTTGTCCAGTTTCCTCTTGACAGACACTTGGACAGTTACCCTTTTTTTGTTATTAGCAATTAAGTTTGAATAGATATCTTGTTCTAATTTGCTTATGGACAGTTTTCAATTTTCTTGGGTAGATTCCTTGGCCATTACCTGTATGCTATATACTGTGGTGGCTTTCAAGTTGTTACAATACTGGAAGTTATGCCACCAGTATTTCCAATGCCAGCAGGGTCACCCTGGTGGACATGTTTCAGTGAAGTTTCCAGACTAAGAAGAAAGGTCTGGTGATCTACTTTTGAAAATCAGCCAGTGAAACTTTATGATTGAATTGTATCCCCCCAAAATGTGTGTAGCAATTTGCTGGGCCGTCATTCAAGCTGTGTGACTTTGCAAGGTATATGCAAGAAGGAAAGAAAAGGAGAATGTACTCAAAGCTAAAATAAACATAAAAGTTGCTTGAAACTGTAACAACAGTGCCATGAAAGGAAATACATTTTGATTTTCCTATGTTGTAAATTCTAAACCCTGCCTATGGTTAATAGATTGGATTATTTTAAAAGGATTAAGTTGAGACCGCAACACCTTTACTAAGGTAGTTTCGTTGGAGTATGACTTGCACCACCTTTTGTCCTCTTATAGTACAAGAGATAAAAGGAGAAGGAAGTAAGCAAAGATTTGGGGATCTTTTACCACCAAGAAAGCAGCACGGGGAGCAGAATGCATCCTTCATATCTGAGGTTCCTGTGTTGAGATAGGGTCAGACCAAAAAAGATTGTTATGACTTTATCCATTTGTGGTATTTCTGTTAAAGCAACACTAGATGGCTGCCAAACCAAAACTCACTAGATGACTAAAACATGGATAATAACAGAACACAGGAAGATGAGTAGAAATCCTCGTGGCAATTTGGTTAAGTGATATGTCTGTTAACCAAAAGGTACAGTTCAAATCCATTGGGTGCTCTTGGAAACTCTGTGAGGTAGTTCTACTCTGACCTATAGGGTTGTTGTGAATTGGAACTAACTGTACTGCAGTGCATCTTTTTGGCTTGTAAGATGAGCCATGTTGGAAGCCATGTTGGAAGATGAGCTATGTTGGAAGGCACTTGAAATGCACAAGATCCACAATATAATGAACTCACAGACGGCAATGGTCATAGCATAAGAACTAAGCAATATTTCATTCTATTATACATAAAGTCATTATGAGTCAGAGTGATTAACAATAATGACAACAAATACCTTGAGTGAAATTTCCTGGCCAAAGTGGAAAATATACCTTAGCTACATAGAAGCCTAGTTTACATGTGTACATATATACACATTACATTGGGAAAATCTGTTGCATAGGGCCTCTTTAAAGTACTGAAAATTAAAGATGTCGCTTTGAAGACTAAGGTGTGCCTGACCCAAGCTACAGTATTTTCAATCACATCATATGCATGCTAAAGCTGGAAAATGAATAAGGAAAACAGGAAGAATTGCCTTTGAATTGTGGTCTTGGGGAAGAATACTGTATACAGATCTGTCCTGGAAGAAGTTTGACCAAAGTGTTACTTGGAAGCCAAGATAGCAAGACTATGTCTCACATACTTTGGACATGTTGTTAGAAGTGATCATTTCCTGGAGGGTATCATGCTTGGTAGAGTGGAGGATCAGAGAAAAACAGAATGACCCTCAATGAGGTGGATTGACACATTGGCTTCAACTATGGGGTTAAGTATAAGAACAATTGAGGGCATGATGTGGGACCCAGCAGAGTTGAAACTGGTTCAATCGCACCTAGCAACTTGAATTTTTGAACTGTTTTGTACTATTTCATATTCCCACTACAATATATGAGAGTTCCATTGGCTATACATTCTTGCCAGTACCTTTTTGCCAGCCTACCTACTTTAACCATTCTAGCTTGTATGTAATATGGGCATTGATTTTTAAAAAATCCTTTTTGAAGTCTCCAATAGTAATAGTGACAGTACAGAATAACTTGGTAAATTACATCTGTTTGAATAATATAATCATATAAATGAGAAAGTATTACATCCTTTTAATTCTCTTTGTGTACTTAATAGCTGATGATCTTGGTTGAGTTAGCCAACCTTTCTATTCCCTTTTTTTTTTCTTTTTTTCAAAGTGGTCTAATAACAAACCTACAAGTGGTATAACAGACCTACATATTTGCTTATCTACCATTTAAAAATACACATAATGCTCAAAAGGCCTTCTTGGCACACATTACATATTCAATGTATTTTAAATATTATTATTACAATAAGACATTTGTCCTTTTGGAAACAAACTGAGGATCAGTTCTTTTTCTTTACTGTGATTGAATGAAAGTGTACAATCCAAGTGACATTTGCATGCCTGCCTACCTGCAGCTCCTTCTTCTCTTCTTGCCCAATGACAGCATACTCCTCCTTTCCATTTTGTAAGAGTCATATCCTCTTAACAATATCCTGTCCTCTCCTCTCCACCCTCTCCATCCCTCTGTAGTAAGAGGCCAGTGCATACACGATATGGTCACTCTATGTTCCAAGTCCACTCCATTTCTGTCCAAAGAATTGACCTCAGTAAGATTTAAGATCAGGGGCAGCATTAGGTCTAGAGGCCATGCTCCCAGGGGAACCCACCAGGCCTTTGGACCATCAGTTGCAGTGTTTTAACGGACTTCTTAGGATGCATCCCTTTTTTTTCACATTGCCACTGGGACTTAATATTGTGAGCACCATCCTGGCTGTCATTGGTGGTGGCTGGGCACATCTGGTTCTTCTGGTCACATGTTGATATAGTCACCCATTCATGTGGGTCTTTCTGTCTTTTCAGTTCTTTTTCCCTCATGTTGTTGTTGTCCTTGATGATAATCTGTTCCAACTGGGTTGGGACAATTTGGTGTATCTCAGATGGTAACTCGCTAGCTTTTAAGACCCCAGATGCCACTCACCAATATAGGGTGCAGAAGACTCTCTTAGCAACAATACACAAGTTACGCCAATTGGCCTTGATGTCCCCTGACAGCATGAGGATGAGTTCTGAACAGAAATCCAAAGTCAACCTTCAGGACAAGAGAAAAAAATACTCAACAAAGACCTTTTAATACACAGATAAGAAGACAAAAATTCAGACAGTATTCAGGTTCCCATTTAGTGGTGCATAGTCCAATCCGACAACTCTATTCCCACCACAAGGAAAAGAATACCAGGTGACCCTTGCTCTACAGAGCAAGCAGAAGCCTCACAGAGATCAGGCACAATCCAAATTCTGATGGGGGTGGAAACACATGCAAAGTGGACTCCAGATCTGGAAAAGTTTATTTTTATGCCACACCAGACTTTCAGGATATTCTTTTCTCAGTCTACATTGATCACACTTATAATTGCTTGGATGAATCTTAATCACATTTCTAATTCTGATAAGAGAATTAAACGGTTTGATATCAGAATTTAAATTCTAACTATTTGAACAGATTGAAACTTTTACTATAATCTAATAGGGACAAATAAAAATTTTAAAAAGCAGGCAAATAAAACTTTACTGTGTTGAGACTGCTTCACTGAATTTAAAAAGCAAATGAGAGGAAAACTGAGACAATCTAGCTTTACAACCCTAACTACCAAAAAATAAGATCCTAAATTATTTTATAGATTGTACTATTGATATTATAACATAGCTATCTTAAGTTGACCCCAAATGGCATGCATAGGTGCTGTAGGAAGAAGTGAGTCTCATACAGGAAATCCTAAAAACAAATAAGATTTCAAACTCACTGTTCCCAAAAGGAAGCTACAGCATACTACAGTGCAAGGCTACCAGAGGACTGCATCCTAGGACAAGGCAACAACACAGTGCAATAGTAGAAAGATTATGCATGGCAAACCGTTGTGGGCTTTGCACATTGAAGTCATATTGATCAGTTTAAAGGTTTTTAGATTATCAGTTAGGAGTCTCTGGGTGGTGCAAATGGTTAAGTACTCAACTACTGACTGAAAGGTTGGAAGTTCAAACTTAACAGGGTGGCCAATCTGTGGATCACAGCCTTAAAAACCCTGTGGAACACAGCTGTACTCTGACGTACATGGGGTCAACATGAATCAGCTTGGAAGCTAACAACAACGTTTCCAAGTTCCTGACAATATTCACACAACTCTGAAGGCAAACAACGTAGACAGAAGGATTTTTTATTTTTAGGTAAGAGTTTGTTGTAGAAGCTTTAAATTAATTCCATGAAGAGTCAGTGAATCATAAGTGATAAAGCTGTTTCATTTTCTATTATTCATATGTGAATAAATTTTCAAGGATTCATTAGGGGATTTTTTATTTTTGTAAGGACATTAGTACTTCCTTCAGTAAGAACAGAATCTGTGACTAACATGGCACACAAAGTACCTAATATCCTGGAAGAGATATTAAATTTTTTTCCAGAATGTCAGTTTCTGCTTTTTTTGTCTTTTGTACACCGTATGTAGGTATCAAAAGACTTATATTTCAAGTTCAAGGTTCTCAATACTGAATGTGACTCATTATTTTAACTTCTAAAACATACTTTAAAATGTAGTACCAATTTTCATTATTTAAAAGCAACATTGTGCATAACAGTGAGAAGATATCAAATGAGGCCATCCAAGATCACCTTTGACACTAGAAGGAGAAACATTTTTCAGTATGACATGTGATATGTAAATGGAAAAAGCCTGGTAATTATGTGATTTAAATGGCAAAAAGAATTCAATCTTTCTCTTTAATTATAATTGATGACTCTTAATAATTATTTTCTAATATCCATTTTCCAAAAGATTGTATAAGTGATTTTTACATGTATTGAAAAACATCGGTCATTTTTCATTGACAGAATTTTAGGTTACAAGTATATTTTTATATTTTATGTTAGAAAAATGCAGTTTCTTATGCTACTTTTCCTTTATAGCTCTCTTAAATAGTTACATTTTAAGTAAAGCCATCTTTCTGGATATACTGATCAATATTTGGTGAGAAAAGTTGATAACACACTTTGGCCCTATTAGAATGGCAATGATTTTAAAAAAATAGCTTGGGGGTCAAAATGGCAGACTAGATAAACGTCTCCTCAACTCCGTCTGAGCACTAAGGCCTGGATTGATAACTGAACGGACCAGTTGTCAAATTAGACTATGCACCACTAAATGGGAAACCACCTCTTCCTAACACGAGGCAGTGCATGCTGAGCCCCGCTCCTGTTGACCCACTGCTTGGGTGGTCTGCAAGTACTGACTCCTTTTTTGTTATCTGGGAAGTGGGGGCTGGGCATGAGCAGGCAAAAACACTGAACTGCAGTGCTTAGGTAAACAGTGTATAATACAGCAGAAAGACAGTGTGTGGCATAGCCGCATTTTGAGAGCCTGGTTGCTGACCAAGGGCTTCACTGCCCCTCCACCCTCTATTTTCTCAGCTCCACCATAGATTCTGCTGTTACACAGTGGAATGGGCAGCTTTCCCAGGATGCCATCTTGGTTGGTTGGGTCACTCAACCAGGGGACTCAACAGGGACTAATACCCAAGCTGAGAAGTAGTGTCACGTCAGAAAGCACTTTTTTAGCAGAAAGGATGTGTTTCGTATAGTGTAACTTTATGGATGGGGCCTGGCAGAGGATGGCAGCAAGGCAGTAACTTCTCCCTACTTTAAACTACATAATATCATGTGAAGACAGCTGAAGAGGTGCTTCAGTTGTTAGCTGGAAAGCAGGGCAGGGCCTACCACACCTGACGGCCTGAATGATTTCAGCAGCTGTCGGACAGCTCCCAACTTTTAAAAATAAGACTGCCTGGAGAAATAACTGGTAAGTGGCCCAGCAGCATCTCTTCCAGCCTTTACTGACCCACATCATACAGTCAGTTGACAGCTCCTAGTGATTCCATAAGTAGGTTGCTATCTCTGCCAGCCAGAAGGTGGAGCCTGCCACCTCAGAGAGTCCACTGGTGCCAGTCACTAGAGTACACAAAGGCAGCTGGTGACCAATTCCCTTCTCAGAATTACGCTTCAGCTCCTGTTAAGGTAACACCAGAGAAACTGAACAGCCTCTAGATACAACAAAAAGTTGCCAGTCATTTAAAGAAACAGTCCATCATGGCTCCAGAAAACTCCCAAAATAAAGAATCAAAGAGCTTCCCAGATGAAGATTTTCTGAAACTATTAGTGGTTGAGTATAAAAGAATTATATATAAAGCCCACCTAGAAATTAAACAAAATTCAGTAGAGCAAAATGAAAAATTAAGAATGCTATTTGAACTGATATAACATCAAAGATCTGAAATCCAGCAGGTCAATTACAAAATTACAGAATTAGGCAATTCAGCCCAAAGCTAAAAGAGCAGAATTAAATGAAAGTCAGACTTAGTAACCTTGAGGACAGAGAGAAATCAGAGAAAAGAAATAAGGACAATGAAGGTTTAAGAAACATGTAGGACTCCACTAAGAAGAATAATCTACAATTAATTGGAGTGACTGAACATGGATGGATAGCTGAAAACACACAGTATTATTGTTGAGTTGCTGGCAGAAAAACTTACCTGAGGTTACAAAAGAAGGAAACATAAATATCCAAGACATGTGTTGAATGCCATAAAAATTAGACCTCAAAAGAAGGACACCGAGACATAGTATAATGAAGCTGAATAAAAGAAAACACAGACAGAGTCTCTTAAAGGCAGCAAGGCTCAAAGCAAAGCTAACATTCAGAGTGAAGCACTGGATGATTTCTTCCGATTTCTCAGCAGACATGATGTTGGCAAGGAGGCAGTGGAATGATACATTGAAATCCCTGAAGGAGAAAAACTGCCAACTAAGATTTTTATATCCTGAAAAATTGTCATTCAAGTATGAAGATGAAATTAAGACATTCACAGATAAACAGAAGCTTGGAGACTTTGTGAAAAATCAATCCTAAACCGCAAGAAATACTGAAAGAAGCTCTTTGATTAGAAAAACAGAACAATTAAGTGTATATTTAAGGAAGCAATGCAGGACACAGCATCTAGAAACTTAGTCGGGTAAGTCACAAAACTCCATCAAAGCCACAATAGTAAAAGAAGGGAACCAGTGATCATACCATGAAAACTATCACACCATCATACTAAAAAGAGGGTATACTAGAGTAGCTGGAGTCTTTTCAGATGGAGAGAAAGTTAAAAAGATATGCATACGCAAAAGCTAAAATATTAAGGGGGATTATAGGCATAGCTGCAAAGCACAGTAAGCATGCAACACATCAAAAGAAGAAATGTATGACAGCAGTTCAACAAACACAAAACCAACACAGAAAAGGATGGAAATTCAACCCATACAGAAGAATGACCTGGAAGAGAACATTAAGAGAAACACAGAAAACACCAACACAAAAGTAAGTACATTAAAATGGATGGAATAGTCCTGAATGCATTCTATGACACCAGTATAATCCTGATAAGAAAACCAGGGAAAGATTCCACAAGAAAATTACAGACCAATATCACTCATGAACCTAGATGTAAAAATCTTCAACAAAATCCTTGCCAATAGAATTCAAAACATAGAAAAAGAATTCATCATGACCATGTTGGATTCATATGAGGGATGCAAGACTGGTTCAACATCAGGAAAACAGTTACTGTGATAAACCACATAAATAACACCAAGATAAGAATCACCGGATTTTGGCAATTAATGCAGAAAAGGCATTCAACAAAGTCCAACACCCATTCAGACTAAAGACTCTCTGAAAAAAGGACTAGAAGGGAAATTTCTCAGTGCTATAAGGGGCATCTGCACAAAGGCAGCAGCCTAGATAATCCTGAATGGAAAGAGACTGAAAGAATTCCCTTTAAGAGCAGGAACTAGACAAGTATGTCTACTCTCACCACTTCTATTCAACATTGCACTAGAAGTTCTAGCCAGAGCAATTAGACAAGACAAAGAAATAAAGGGAATTTGCAACAGGAAAGAAGTACAGATCACCCTATTTGCAGATGATGTGACTGTTTACACAGAGAATCCAAAGGAATCCATAAGTAAACTACTGGAACTAATAGAGGAGTTCAGCAAAGTAACAGGATACAAGACAAACATAAGTAAATCAGTAGGATTAATTTATACCAATGAAGAGATCATCAAAGAAGAAATCAGCAAATCAATATCATTTACTATAGTTCCCAAGAAGATAAAATACCCATGAATAAGTCCAATTAGAGAAATAAGAGACCCATACAGAGAGAACTATAAAACCTTACTGCAAGAAACCAAGAGAGACTGACATCTGATCTCCATAATCTACTAAGCAAGTAACCAAGCAACCCTCTGCCACTGAAATCTATAAGGTACTGCAGAATATCAACAAGAAAAAGGAAAATAACCCAGTTAAGTGATCAGCAAAGGAGATGGACAGACACTTCACCAAAAACGTCATCCAAGCAGTCAAAAGACACATGAGAAAATGCTCGTATCATTAGCTATTAGAGATATCCAAATCAAAACTACAGTGAGATACCATCTTATCCCAACAAGGTTGGCTATGATCCAAAAAACACAAAACAGCAAAATGCTGGAGACGTTGTGGAGAGATTGGAACTCTTCTACTGCTGGTGGGATTGTGAAATGGTACAATCTCTGTGGAAAGCAATTTGGCTCTTCCTCAAAAAGCCAGAAATAGATAAACCATTTGATCCAGTAATCCTACCATTCAGAATATATCCTACAGAATCAAGGGCAGTCATATGAACAGATATACATGCGTGTTTATTGCAGCACAGTCCGCAATGACGAAAAGCTGGAATCAACCCAGATGCTCACCAACCAATTAACGGATAAACAAACTACAGTATATATACTCAGTGGAACAATGATGATTCTAGAAAGCATCTCATAACCTGGTTTCAATTGGAAGACATTATGCTGAATGAAATCTGTCAGCAGCAAAAGGACAGTTATGAGACCTCCTACTATAAGGACTTAAAAATAGACCTATATGCAGAAGAAAAGACTCTTTGATGGCTGCATGTGTAGGGTGGGAGGGAGAGGGCTGGTCATAGATTAGATAGTTTATAGAAACTTGATTAGGTGAAAGCAGTAACAGCACACAGTAGAAAAAATATCAGATTAACTGGACTTTGACAGGAACTGAAAACTCTCCTAATCTTAATCCAATATTGCAAGGATAGAGTAGCAGTGGTTGGAGTCTGGAGACTATGCTCTCAGAGAACACTGAGGCTAATTGGCATAACTAGCATATTGCTAAGAGAGTCTTTTGCACCACATGTTGGTGAGTGACGTCTGGGGTCTTAAAAGGTAGCAAGCTGCCATCTGAGGTACAAGATGATCACCAAGGACAACAACAACATGAGGGACAAAGGGCCCAGAAGACATAAAGACCCATGTGATGGAAGACATAAAGACCCAGATGGAATTCTATTGGTTAGAATTTTGTTGAGACTTTTTATTTACCTCTAAGTTCATGAGAGATATTGATCTAAACTTTGCTTTTTTCTGATGTCTTTAGCTGGCTTGATATCAGGGTAATGCTGGCTTCATATAATGAGTTTAGGAGTAATCCACCCTTTTTCTGTACTCTGAAATACCTTTAATAGTAATGAGGTTATCACCTCTGTGAAGGTTTGGTAGAATTCTCCAGTGATGTTGTCAGGGCCAGGGTTTTGTTGTTGTTGATAATGTTTAATTGGGAGTTCTACTCTATCCTTGTAATGTTGGGTTAAGATTGAAAAGCTTTCAGGTTATGTTGAAATTCAATTAAATTGATCTTTTTTCTGATTTCACCCCATCCAATTTCTATCAACTAATCTATAACCAATGCTCACCCTCCCTCCAACCCCTCCCTTGCAGCCATCAAAGAGTCTTTTCTTTTGTACATGAGTCTGTTTTTAAGTGCTTATCGTAGGGGTCTCATACAATATTTGTCCTTGCACCACTGACTGACTTCACTCAACATAATGTCTTCCATCTGAAACCAGGTTATGAAATGCTTCCTAAAATCATCACTGTTCTTTATCATTGCATAGTGTTCCATTGAGTATATATACTATAGTTTATTTATCCACTCATCTGTTTTTGGGCATCTGGGTTGATTTGATATTTTGCTATTGTGGACTGTGCTGCAATAAATATTTGTGTGCATGTATCTGTTCTTGTGACTGTCCTTGACTCTTTCTTATGGGTTTATTAATCGTTCTACTTCTCATTGTGATAAATTTGGTAGGTGATGTTTGTCTAGAAATTCGTCCATTTCCTCTACGTTTTCCAATCTGTTTGAGTATAATTTTTTGTTGTATTTTGTTATGATGTCTTTGATTTCACTTTGGGTCTATTGTGACATCTCCTGTCTCATTTCTTATTCTCGTGTTTTTCTTTTGTGAGTTTAGCCAATTTTGTTCATCTCTTCAAAAAACCAGCTTTTGGTTTTGCTGATTCTTTCAGTTGTTTTTCTATCCTCTGATTCATTTAGTTCTGCTCTAATTTTTATAATCTGTTTTCTTCTGGTAACTGAGGGGTTCTTTTGCTGTTCTTTTTCTACCTGTTTGAGTTTTAGGGTTAATTCTTTAGCTTGGGCCCTTTCTTCCTTCCAGATGTGTGCATTTATAAAGATAAGTTGACCTCTAAGTCAACTTTTGATGCTTTTGATGTATCCCACAGGTTCTGGTAGGATGTGTTTTCATTCTCGTTTAATTCCATGAACTTCTTTATTGCATCTTGATTTTTCCAGTAACCCATGAATTTTTAGCAAGATGTTGTTCATTTATTATGAGTTCTAATTTCAAGCCATTGTTTTTCTGATAGTGATTTAAACTTTTATGGCTTTGTGGTCAGAGAAGATGCTTTGCAATAATTCAGTAGTTTGCACTTTGTTGAGACTTGCTTTGTGGGCTAGTATCTAGTATGTGGTCTATACTGGAGAACGTTCTGTGTGCATTGGAAAAGAAGGTATACTTGTTGGTTAAAAAGTTCTATGAGGTTGAGTTGGTTGATTGTTGCAATAAAATCTTCTTTATTTTCACTGAGTATTTTTCTCTGGATCATTTTGTCCATTACTGAAAGTGGAGTGCTGAAATTTCTTACTATTATCTTGGAGTGATCTGTCTCATTTTTCAATGTTGTCAACATTTGCTTGATGTATTTAAATGCTCTGGTATTGAATGCTTAAATATTTAATGTAGTTATATCCTCCTTGTGTATTGAACTTTTAAGCAATAGTCACCATCCTTGTCCGTGATAGTGGATTTTACTTTAAAATCTATTTTATGTATGATTAATATTACCATTCCTGCTCTTGTTTGCATATTGTTAAGTTGGCATATATTTTTCAATCCTTTGATTTTCAGTTTATTCATATCTTTTAGTCTAACGTATGTTTCTTTAGGAAGCATACAGATGGATCATGTTTGTCTATCCAGCCTGTTACTCTCTCTTTATTGGGACATTCAATCAATCCACATTCAGTGTAGTTACTGTTAGATGTGTATTTAGTGCTGTCATTTTGGTGCCTTTTGAGGGGGGTTGTTGACATTTTCTTCGCTCTACTTTACATTCTCTTCTTGGTCTTTTATCTTTATGCATTTTCCTTTCATCCTCTTCAGTGTTAGCTTTGTATCTATTGAGACTTGTGTTTCTTGTTTTAATATGTAGTATCGTTAGTTTGCTTTGTGGCTACCCACTATTTCCCACTAATTTTCTAAGTTTAAACCCATCTTTGACTTCTTTGTATCTCCTTAACTTACTCTCCATCTGAAAGGTCTTGTTGTTAAGTGTCAGCCCAGTCAGTGCTGACTCATAAAGACCCTACGTGCAACAGAATGAAACACTGCCCAGTCTTGCACCATGTCCACAATCATTTTAATGCCTAAACCCATTGTTGTGGCCACTGTGTCAGTCCATCTTGTGGAAGGTGTTCCTCTTCTTTGATGACCCTCCACTCTACCAAGCATGATGTCTTCTTCCAAGAGTGATCCTTCCTGACAACATGTCTGAAGTATGTAAGAAGAAGTCTTGCCATCTTTGCTTCCAAGGAGCACTCTCATTGTAATTCTTCCAGAGCAGATCTCTTTGTTCCTTTGGCAGTCCACAGTACATTCAACGTTCTTCTCCAATACCTCAATTTGAAGGTGTCAACTCTGTCTTCTTTGTTCACCATCCAGCTTTCGCGTTCATGTGATGCAATTGAGAATACCATGGCTTGTGTCCATCTCACCTTAGTCTTCAGGGTGGCATCTTTACTTTCTAATACTTTAAAGAGATCCTTTGCAGCAGATTTTCCCAGTGCAATGCTTCTTTTGTTTTCTTGACTGCTGCTTCCTTGGATGTTGATTGTGGACCCACATAAAGTCAAGTCCTTGACTACTTCAATCCTTTCTCCATTTATGATGATGTTGCCTAATGGTCCAATCATGAAGTTTTTTTTTTTTATTGGTGTTGAGGTGCAACATAATGAAGGCTGTGGTCCTGATCTTCATCAGTAAGTCTTTCCAATCTTCTTCACTTCCAGCAAGTAGGTTGGTGTGTCTGCAGAACACAGGTTGTTCATGAGTTGTCCTCCAATCCTCATGTCTAGATCTTCTCCGATAATCCAGTTTATTAGATTATTAGCTCAGCATACAGATTAAAAAGATATGGTGAAAGGAAACAATCCTGACACACACCTTTCCTGACTTTAAACCATGTAGTGTTCCCTTGTTCTGTTCTCACAACTGTCTCTTGATCCATACACTGATTCCTTAAGAGCACAATTATGTGTTCTGGAATTACCATTTTATGCAATGTTAGCTGTAATTTGTTACGATCCACACAAGTGAATGCCTTTGCGCAGTTAATGAAACACAGTAAACATCTTCTGGTATTCTCTACTTTCAGCTATGATCCATCTGACATCAGCAATGATATCCCTGGTTCTGTGTCCTCTTCTGAATCCAACTTGAGCGCCTGGCAGTTCCTTGTCAATATACTGTTGCAGTCGCTTTTGAATGATCTTGAGCTAAATTTTACTTGCATGTTATATTAGCAATATTGTTCGGTAATTTCCACATTCTGTTGGATAACCTTTCACTGGAATGGGCATAAATATGGACCTCTTCCAATCAGTTGGCCACTTAGCTGTCCTGCAAGTTTCTTGGTATAGATTAGTGAGCACTTCCAGCACCATATCTCTTTGTTGAAATATCTCAATTGATGTTCTGTCAATTCCTTGAGACTTCTTTTTTGCCAGTGTCTTCAATGCAGCTTTGACTTCTTCCTTCATTACAGTTGGTTCCTGATCATATGCTACCCCTTCAAATGGCTGAACATTGATGAGTTCTTTCTGGTATAATGACTGTGTATTTCTTCCATCTCTGTTAATGCTCCCTGAGTCACTTAATATTGTCCCTATAGAATCTGTCACTATTTCAACTCGAGGCTTGAATCTTTTCTTTGGTTCTTTCAGCTTAAGAAATGCATAATGCGTTCTTTTCTTCTGGCTTTCAATTTCCAGCTCTTTACACATCATTGTAATGTGCTATTTTGTCTTCTCAAGCTGCTCTTTTTTAAATTTTTTTTTATTATGACTGCTCTTTGAAATCTTGTTCAGGTTTTTTACTTTGCCATTTCTTCCATTTGCTGTAGCTGCTCCATGTTTAACAGCAAGTTTCAGAATCTCTTCTGACATCCAGTTTGGTCTTCTCTTTCTTTCCTGTCTTTTGAATGACTTCTTGCTCTCTTCATGGATGACGTCTTTGATGTAATTTCACAATTCTTCTAGTCTTCAGTCATTAGTGGTCAACACATCAAATCTACTCTTCAGGTGATCTTTAAACTCAGGAGGGATATATTGAAGGTCATATTTTGGCTCTTGTGGACTTATACTAATATTTTTCAGTTTCAATTTGAATTTTCATGTGAGCAATTGATGATCTGTGCACTATCAGCATCTGGTCTTGTTCTGACTGCTGACATGGACAGTTCCCATCATCTTTTTCTACAGATGCAGTCAATTTGTCTCCTGTGAATTCTGTCTGGTGAGGTCTATGTGTACAGTTGCCATTTGTGTTGGTTACAAGGGCGTATTTGCAATGAAGAAGTTAATCTTGCAAAATTCTATCATGAGACCTTCGACCTTATTTCTACCATCATGTCTGTATTTTCCAGTTACTGATCATTCCTCTTTGTTTTCAACTTTTTCATTCCAGTAACCTGTAGTTATCAATGCATCCTGATTGCATGTTCAATCAATTTCAAACTGCAGAAGCTGGTAAAAATCTTCAATCTCTTCATCTTTGGCTTTAGTGGTTGGTGTGTAAATTTGAATAATAGTTGTATTAACTGACCTTCCTTGTAGTCATGTGGATATTATCCTATTACAGGCATTACTTTACTTCAGGACAGATCTTTAAATGTTCTTTTTGATGGTGAATGCAACACCAGTTTTCATTCCCAGCATAGTAGACTATATGATTGTCAGATTAAAAAATGGCCAGAACCAGTCCATTTCAGTATATTAATGCCTGGGATATCACTGTGTATGCGTTCCATCACATTTTTCACAATTTCCAATTTTTCTATGTTCATACTGTGTGCATTACATGTTCTGATTATTAATGGATGTTTGTAGCTGTATCTTGTCGTTTTGAGTGCTGCCACATCAGCGAACAAAGATCCTGAAGGTTTTCCATCCATGTCCAAGGTTGACTCCACTTTGAGGTGGCAGCTCTTACTCAGTCATCTTCTGAGTGTCTTCCAACCAAAAACAGTCACTTTCTGGCACTGTATCTGACACTGTTCCAATGCTATTCATAAGGTCTTCCCTGGTTAATTCTTTTCAGTGGACTGCTGGCTCCTTCTTCCTGGTTTATCCTAGTCCAGAAGTTCATCTGAAACCTGTCTACCATGGCTGACCCTGTTGTAATATAAATAATATATATAGTGTAATTTATAGAATATATGTATATAGTGTAATGTCATAGCTTCCATGTCGAGGTCTGTTTCCCTGATTTTAATACTTTAGGGTTGACTGAGCTTTGTGATTTCCCTAATTAAGTAGGACTTGGAATGCTGTGTCCAAGGTTGCATCCTTGAATATACCTCTGGTGTTACTCATTTTCCAATTGAAGAATTTCCTTCAGTATTTCTTGTAATTTTGTTTTTTCCCCCACAATCTCTAAGCTGCTGCTTATCTGCAAATATCCTGATTTCACCACCATATTTGAAAGACAATTGTTCAAGAGATACATTTTTTAGTTGAAAGATATTCTACTTCAAAGCTTCCTATGTGTCACCCTTTTGTCTTCAAGCCAGCATGATTTCAGCTGTATAGCTGGAACTCAGTCTAATAAGTCATGTTGGTTTAAGCCTTGCTGCCTTTAAGAGCATCTTCTTAAGTTTCATTTAATTAAGCTTAATTATAATAGGTCTTGTTGTCTTTCTTTTGGGATCTATCTTTTGTAGAGTTCTCCAAGAATCTTGAATGGCTATCTTATCTCCTTTCATGATGTCAGAGAAATTTTCTGTTAACAATTCTTCAATGATTCTTTCTGTATTTTTTGCTATTCCTTCCTGTTCTGGAACTCCAGCTATTCACAAATTGTTCCTGTTGATAGAGTCCCTCATGATTCTTAATGATTCTTCATTTTTCTAGATTCTTCTGTTTGCTGTCCTTATAAATGCTAGTGTCAGTTGTTTTATCTTCAATCATGCTAATTCTGTATTACCTCAGTCCTGCTCCTTTGTCTTTCAGTTGAATTGTCTAACTCTGTAATTTTATTATTGATCTGCTGAATTTCGGATTGTTTTTCTTCTAACAATTCATATAGCTTGTGTAATTTTTCATTTTGCTCAGCTGCACTTTGTCTATTATCCATTTTAAGATCTAGAAGGCTGTATACATATTTCTTCTGCATTTTACATCTGATAATTTCAGGAAGGCTTCTTCATCTGGGAAGTTTTCTTATTATTTTGTGAGTTTTCTGGAGCCATGGTGGTCTGCTTCTTCAAATAGATATTGATTGTTGTCTTCAAGTCATCAGAAGGCTGTTCACCTTCTCTGGTGCCATGTTAGCAGAAGTTATGTTGTATATCAGAGGAGGGAGTGGGAAATGGTGTTGTGGCACTTGGCCACCAGCTGCTGCCACCTTCTGTAGGGATGGCTGTCTTAAGTAAAACTTCTCTGCTGATAAATGCTGTCCAGTCAGGCAGCATTGCTCAACATGACAAGTCAGCCCCAATCTGAGCCCTCAGGCTTGGCAGACCCTGCCTCCTAGCTAACAAAGATTGTGTTCTACCCGTGCCCTGTGCTGTCTCTCCTGTGCTGCACCAGCAGAATCTATGGTAAAGCTCAGAGAGGGGGGAAGGGTGTTGTTGCACTCTGCCACCAACCACTGCTGCATTCTCTACATGCAGCTGTCTTAAGTGCAGCCTCTCTGCTGAGAGACATGCTGTCTACTCAAGTGCTGGTACTCAATGTGACAGCCAGCCACAGTCAGGTTCAGAAGTGCAGCAAACCCAGTCAGTCTCCAGGCCAACAAAGATGTCATCTGTACCTGTAAGCCTCTCTGCCACTGTGCCAGCAGAAACGGGACCCTTTGGTCTGCCATCTTACCTCCAGCAAAGGTAGTTTTCTTCTTCCTGTCACCAAGTCTGAGCTCACAACTTTTTGCCTGTTCTCAGGCTCCTAAAATGTCCACTCTGTTCCATTCAGTCGTTTTTGTAGACCTTAGTTCTTAGATGGAATCAAGGAGACATGTGACTATAATCATGGCCCCATCACAGGAGTATTTTTTTTAATCTTTTCTGCCACTCTGTCTCTTTGCTGAGTCATTTGGTCCATGTACATTTATCATAATTATTGATAGGTATGAGAATTTATAATTATTGATAGGTATGAGTATAATGCTTTCATCTTGATGTCTTTTTTGACATGTGTTATTGACAGTTTCTTTGTTCTATTTAATTTTCTGTGCTTTCACTATTTTTTATGTGCTTTCAACTTCTGTACTTACTGAGTCTATGTTCTTCTTTTTTATTTTTATGTGTAGGATTTTTAGTTTCCTTTCTGGTTATCTTAATATTTACCTCTATTTTTTAAGTGTAAGCCAACGCACTTGGCTTGGCAATCTCTTCGACTTCCTCTTCATATAGTTTTAGCCCTTTTTTGTTTCAGTGTTGTCATCTTTTAGATATAGATGCCTGTTTCCTGACTTTAAGTGTTTTAACTTTGATTTATTTGTGACTTCCCTATCTGTGTTGGAAACCATGGTGGCATAGTGGTTAACTGTGACAGCTGCTAACCAAGAGATGGGCAGTTCAAATACAACAGGCACTCCTTGGAAACACTATGGGGGCAGTTCTCCTTTTATTCTGTAGGTTCACTGTCTGTCAAAATTAACTCGACAGCAATGGATTTGGTTCAGTTTGGTTTTGTATTTGGGGTGGTATCTGGTTTTTCTGTCTTGTGTTCTAGTCTTTCGTTTTTATCTGATTTTATTTATTTTCTAACTGGGGTGCTCCCTTCAGTATTTCTTATAATTTTGTTCTGGTTTTTGAAAATTGCCTAAACTTTTGTGTATCTGGAAATGCCCTAATCTCACCATCATACTTGAGAGTTTTACTGGATATATAATTCTTGACAGGCATTTTTTTCCTTTAAAACTTTATATATGTCACCCCATTGCCATTTTGTCTGCATGCTTTCTGCTGAGTAGTCTGAACTTACTCTTATGCACTCTTCTGTGCAGAAGACTTTTTGTTTCTACCTGCTCACTCTTAAAATTTTCCCTTCATCTTTAATTTTGGCAAGCTTTATTATGTGTCTTGGTGACTTTCTTTTAGGATCTACCTTTTGTGAGGTGTTTGGGAAGATATCATCTCATGTTTTACAATATCAAGGTAGGTTTTACACAACAAATCTTCAACTATTCTCTCTTGTGCTTTCTCTGTTCTCCCCCTGTTCTAGTACTCCTATCATTTGTAGATTATTCTTCTTGATAGGCAACCATGCAATTCTTAGAATTTCTTCCTCTTTTTCAAAATTAGTTTATCTGATTTCTTCTCAAATATGTTGGTACAAGTGCTTTTCTTTTAATCTCACAAATTCAGACTTCCATTGCCACAGTTCTGCTCCTTTAACTTTCTTTGACTTATCCAGTTTTGTTATTTTTCTTCTGAGTTTCTGTTTGCTGTGTCTCTGTGAATTCTTGCAACCTGCTCAATTTGTCATTCTGCTCTCTTCTAAACTTCTTAAGTTTCTCAGTTGCTATGTCTGTGTTTTTCTTAACCTACTCTGCATTTTGCCTGATCTCTCAGTTTGGTGTATTAATAATTAGTAGTCTACATTCAGTAATTCTAGGAAGCTCTCTTCATCTGGAGTATTTCTTGATTATTTTGACAGCTTTCTGATTGACCATTGTCTTCAAGCTTTCAGTGACTTTTTGCATTCATTTATGTTTGCTTACAGTGTCATAGCTTCTTGCTTTCTTTTGCTTTGATATGACCAGATGGACATCTCTCGTCAGCTAGTTTGATTATTGGTACCTTTAAGCTCTCATGTGTTTAGACTAGGCATGTAAGCCTTGGAGTCCATTTACTTTCCTTGTATGGATTCAGTTCAGTATCCAGGTAGTTGGTCACCAAGTGTGTGGTGCATGCTCTCACCGACAGTCTTAGATGGGCAGGGGTGATTGGAGTAGGCATAGGTATCTGTCTGCAGTAAGGTGCCATGAACTTAGCAAGGCAGGGAGCTGATGGATACCCCTGAATTTCCAAAGGAAAGCATGTCTCTGTTCCCTGGAATGCATAGGTGGGGTTTTCCAGTTGATGTGTGGACACCCAGTGCTGTTGGCTGTAAGGACTGGAAGGCAGCACTTATTCTTGGACTCTTTTTCGAGTGGTTGGGTGGTGTGGGTGGAGCCACTTGTCCTCAGGCTCATGACATAGGTACATGAGAACTCTGCTTAATGGGCGGGGTAGTGTCAAATGTCACAAATCTGCCACTCTCCCTTATAGCTAATACAGTTGAAAATAGGCTCCAGGTATGCCCTGTGTTACTGTGCTAATGACAGCAGTGGGTAATGAGGGCCTACTCTGTTGAAATGCACTTACACAGGTCTACACAGGTGTCAAAGATATTCAAAGTCTGTAAAAACCTTATGCCCGTGTCTAAGCAAAGGGGATGTGCCTGCCTTGAGTTCCCAGCTTAAGGAGACCAGCAGATTATTTTCTCTTGTTTGTTAATTTGTTCCCTCTACAAAGTCAAGAGAATGGTTCTCTGTGCATTATGAGTCCTGCTTCCAGATGCAGCAATCACTGCAGCCAGCTGGACTTAGTGAAGAGCAGAGCTGGCAGAAGCAGGCAAATAGGAGAAGTTTTTCCCAAAAGTTTTGTGTTTTTTTCTTTTCCAGTTTGTTCAGTAGTTTAGATGTATATACTTACCTTCTGCCAAATGAGTGCCACTTCTCACTGGTTCTGAAGACTTGAGCAGATTCTACAACTTTGGGTCTCTCCTGATGTGTAAAATGCAATCCAAGTACCGCTGCCTGCCTTGCTGCACATGCCAACCATTCCAGCCTTCAGAGTGCTGCTTACCACCAAGTTAGGTCTGGCAAATCCTTGTTGCTTCTGAGTTGTCTCTCCCTACTCCTGCCACTCAATCCAATTCCTCAGCTTCACTTTGATGTTCAGAACTCTCTAGATTGTCATATGCAATCAGTTAACTTTTTGGGGGGAATCTTTGTTGTAAGAGGCACAATAGAAATCACCTGAGTACTCCTCTATCCTGGCCTCACCTTCTGCAAAATCTGCTTTTGAGATGGCCTTTAAATTCAAGCAGGATATGCTTAAGGGTATGTTTTGGCTCTAGGGGAGTTACTCTAATTTTCTTAAGCTTCAACTTCAATTTGCACAGGAGCAATTAGTGGTCTGTTCTGCAGACTGCAGACTGCCTATGGCTTTGTTCTGAAGATGATATTGAGCTTTTCCATTTTCTGTTTATGCAGATGTAGCTAATTTGATTCCTGAGTATTCAAAGGGTATAGTCACTGTTTATGTTGTTTTAAAAATGCATTTGCAATGAAGTTCTTGGCCTTGAAAAATTCTGTCATGTGACAGATTCTATCATAAAAACTTTTTCCCCATCTCCTGCTCTTCCTTTTTTGTTTTCAACTTTCGCGTTCCAATCACCTCTAACTTTCAATGCATCTTAATTAAACATTTGATCAGTTTCAGACTGCAGAGCTTGTTAAGAATTTTCAATTTCCTCATGTTTGGCATTAGTCATTGGTGCATAAATGAGAATAACAGTTGTATTAACTAATTCTTACAGTAGGCACAGGGGTATATTTCTATTCCTGACAACATTGTACTTTAGGATAGATCTTGAAATTCTCTCCTTGATGATGAACATGACACTGTCCTCTTCAATTTGTTGTTCTTGGTGTAGGAGACCATATAGTTGTGCAATTTGAAGTAACCAATACCAATCCATTTCAGCTCTATAATGCCTAGGATATCTTTATATGTTCCATTTTCATTTTGGACAGCTTTAGGTTTTCCTAGATACACACTCTGTGCATTCTATGTTCCAGCTATAATGGATGTTTGCAGCTGTTCATTCTCATTTTGAGTATGCCATGGTATGAATTGAAAATCTCAAAAGCTTGACACTATCCAAATCATGAAGGACAACTCTACTTTGAGAAGCCTGGTCTGTACATCAGTTGTCTTTCGAGTGTCTTCCAAACACAGAGACTCATCGTCTGCCACTATATCAAACAATGTTCTTCTTATATAACGTTTTCACTGGCAAGTTTTTTTTTTTTATAAGTACAGGTTTACCTATTTCTGTATAAAATGATGATTGTAAAGCTTCCAATAGCACAACAACACATCAGCCACTATGGTGGAACAAACTGTGTAGTAGCATTAGCCATAGAGTTGCAGGTCAAAACCTGAAAGAGATACCATCTCACTCCCAGTGGAATGACAGTGATTTAAAAAAACAAACAAACAAACAAACAAAAAAAAAAAACCCTTAAAACTAGCATCCATCAAGAAAACAAAAATCCTCACAACTGGCCCAGTAAGCAACATCATGATAAATGGAAAAATAATTGAGGTTGTGAGTATTTCATTTTATTTCGTTCCACAGTCAATACCCACGGAAGCAGTAGTCAAGATATCAAGACACATTGCATTGGGAAAATCTGCTGTGAACAACCTCTTGAAAAGTAAAGACGTATTGAAAAGTAAAGACGTCACCTTGAAGACTAAGGTGAGCCTGACTCAAGAAATGATAGTTTCAATCACATCATCCGAGGTCTCACAATTAAGTCTGAGAACTTAATTGTTCTAAATGCTATGTGCCTCATTCCTGACTATCACTGTGGTCACCTTCAAATTACTCCCACTGGGAAGCTATACACTAATGCCAGCCCACTCTTCAAAGCAATTTTGGAACTCTTTCTGGAAAGGCCATTGTGCATGGTGGTACAGTGGCAAGTTTGGAAATTTAATTTTATAGTTGTCTGTGAGGGAGTTTTCAGCCAGTAATCAAATAACTGTATTGGGACACCCTCCTTACCTGATCCGGCCCCCAGAGACTTTTTTCTTTATCCCAAGATAAAGGAAATATTGAAAGGAAGACATTTTGTTGACGTTCAGGACACCAAGATAATATGATGACAGCTGTGATAACCATTCCAGAAAGAGTTCAAAATTGCCTTGAATGGTAGACTAGGCACTGGTGTCAGTGTATAGCTTCCTGAGGGGAGTACTTGGAAGGTGACCGTAGTGATATACAGCAATAAAGTATGTAGCACTTTTTCTACATATGATTTGTGAACTTAGTTGGCAGACCTGATATGCATGCAAAAGCTGGACAGTAAAGAAGGAAGATAGGGGCATCATGCTTGGTAAAGTGGAGGGTCAGTGAAAAAGAGGAAGACTCCCAATGTGGTGGATTGACTTAGTGCCTACAATGGTGGGCTTATGCTTAGAAACAATTGTGGACATGGCACAAGACCAGACAATGATTCATTCTCTTATACACAGGGTCATTATGAGTTAGCATCAACTCGATGGCACCTAACAATAAAAACAACATAGAGACCAAAATTAATGAGTGATTACCAAGGCTGGGAGGGAAGGGGAAGAGAATCATTTTGTTTATGGTATGTTGAATATGTGTTAATAATGCTGTCATAATTGGGAAATAGACATAAACTATGGTTGCACAACCTAAAGAATGTAATCAGTGTCACTGAATTGTACATGCAGATAACAGAAGCTTAGAGACTTTGTAAAAACCAAACCAAAACTACAAAAAATACTGAAAGAAGCTCTTTACTTAGAAAAACAAAAACAAGCTTATACTTATGGAGGCAATGCAGGACACAGAATCCAGAATCTTATTCAGTTATGGAAGTCACAAAGCTCAAAGTTATAATATTAAGACAAGGGAACCAGTGATAGCAGAGCATCTAAATACATCAAACAGACACTGACAACGTTATAAAATGAGATAGATCACACCACAGTAATTGTTGGAGACTTCAAAACTGCACTTTCAGTAATGGAAAGATCATTTAGAAAAAAAGCTTAGTAAGGACACAGAAGATATTATTGTGACAATTAACCAACTAGACCTAATCGACATATACAGAGCCTTTTACCTTTTACCTTTCACCTTCTTCTCTGATGCAAATGGAACATTATCCAGAACAGACCACGTGTTAAGATGTAAAGCAAATCACAACAAAATCCAAACTACTGAATTATGGCAAAGCGTCTTCTGGGACCATAAAGCCATGAAAGTTGAAATCAATAGCAGAAAAAATATAGGTAGAAATCTGAACTCATGGAAACTGAACAACACCTTGCTCAAAACCCCATGGATTGTAGGAGAAACCAAGGATGCAATAAGGAAGTTTATGGAGTTGACTGAAAACAAAAGCACATCCTGCCCAGAACCTGTGAGATACAGCAAAAGCAGCACTCAGAGGTCAATTTAAACCTATGAATGCACACTTTCAGAGTCAAGAAAGGACCCAAACCAAGGAATTAATCCTATAACTTGAACAAGTAAAAAGAGAGCAACAGAGCAACCCCTCAGGCACCAGAAGAAAACAGATAACGAAGATTAGAACAGAGCTAAATGAATTAGAGACTAGAAGAACAACTAAAAAACATTAACCAAATGAAAAGCTGGTTCTTTGAAAAGATCAACAAAATTAATAAACCACTGGCTAAACTTACAAAAGAAAAACAGAAGAGGGAACAAATAACCTGAATAAGAAAGGAGATGGGAGATGCCACAACAGATCAATTGAAAACAAAAGTATCATAACACAGTACTACAGAGGACTGTACTCTTAACAAATTTGCAAACCTAGAAGAAATGGACAAATTTCTAAATTCATATCTCCTGGCAGAATTATCACAAGGAGATGTAGCGTAACTTAATAACCCCATCGCGAAGGAAGAGATTGAAAAGTAATCAAAGAACTACCAACCAAAAAATGTCCTGGCCCAGATGGCTTCATAGAGACCAAATTTTTAGAGAAGAGTTAACGCCAGTACTACTGAGGCTATTTCACAGCATTGAAAGGGATGGAATACTCCCACATTCATTCTATGAGGCTCGCATAACCCTGATTCCAAAGCCCGGGAAAGATTCCACAAGAAAAGAAAATTACAGACCGATATCACTCATGAATCTACACGCAAAAATCTTCAACAAAATCCTTGCCAATAGAATTCAACAACATATAAGAAAAAAAAATTATCACAATCAAGTTGTATTCATACCAGAGATGTGAGACTGGTTCAACATCAGGAAAACAGTTAATGTGATCAACCACATAAATAGCACAAAGGATAAGAATCACCTGATTTTGTCAATCAATGCAGAAAAGGCATTCAACAAAGTCCAATACCTGTTCATGCTAAAAACTCTCAGCAAAAGAAGAATAGATGGGAATTTCCTCAATGCAGTAAGGGCGTCTACACAAAGCCAACGACCTACATCATCCTAAATGGAGAGAAACTGAAAGAATTCCCCTTGAAAACGGGAACTAGACAAGAATGCCCCCTCTCACCACATGTATTCAACATCATAGTACAAACCATTGGCGAAACTGACTAAAGAAAAGCAGGAGAGGAATTAAAGAACCCAAATAAGAAATGAGATGTGTGATACCACAACAGACCCACTTGAGAATAAAAGAATCATAACAGAATAGTATGAAAAACTGTATTCTAATAAATTAAAAACACCTAGAGGAAATGGGTGAATTTCTAGAAGGACGTAACTCTCCAAAACCAGTACAAACGGAAGGAGAACCACTAAATAAATTAATCACAAAGGAAGACATTGAAAAGGTAATTTATTAAAAAAAAAAAAAAAAAGAAAAACCTCCCAACTAATACAAGACCTAGCCCTGATGGCTTCAGTGGAGAACTCTACCAAACTTTAAGAGAAGAGTTAATACTACTATGACTAAAGACATTACAGCTCATAGAAAGGATGGAATACTCCCGAATTCATTCTATGAAGCTAGTTTAATCCGGATACCAAAAACAGGTGAAGACAGCACAAAAAGGAAAATTACAGGCCAAAATCTCTGATGGACTTAGATGCAAAAATCCTCAACAAAATTATAGCCAACAGAACTCAACAACATACCAAAAAATAATTCATCATAACCAAATGGAATTCACACCAGGGATGCTGGCATGGTTCAACATTAGAAAAAAACAATTGATGTAATCAATCACATAAATAAAGCAAAAGACAAGAACCACTGATTTTGTCAATTGATGCAGAAAAGGCATTTGACAAAATTCAATATTCATTCACGTGAAAAACTTTCAGCAAAAGTAGAAATACAAAGGAAATGTCTCAACATTATAAGTGGCATCTTTGCAAACTAAGAGATTCTGAAAGCATTCCTCTTGAGAACATGAACTAAACAAGGATTCCCATTGTAGTCTCTCTTATTCAACGTTGCTGGAGGTTCTAGCCAGATCAATCAAGCAAGATAAAGAAATAAATGTTATTCAAACTAGTAAAGAAGAATCAAGTGTCACTATTCGCAGATGATATGATCTTATACAGAGACAGCCTTAAAGAATCCATGAAAAAAAACTACTGTAACTAATAAAAGAGTTCAGCAAAATATCAAGATACAAGAAAAAACATACATAAATCAGTTCAATTCCTTTATACTTACAGAGACTATCAAAGAGGAAATCATTTACTGTAACTCCAAGAAGATAAAATGCCTAGAAATAAATCTGACCAGACATAAAAGGTCTATAACAAAGAAAATTAAAACACTGTACTGCAAGAATCCAAGAGACCTACATTAAGTGGAGAAACCTAAATTACTTGAAGATAGGAAAACTTAACATCATGAAAATGTCTATTCTACACAGAATGATCTATAGACACAATGCAAACCCAATACAGATTCCAATGGCATTTTTTATCGAGATAAATTACCACCTTCCTATAGAAAGTATAGAATCCACAGATTAGTAAAGCATTGCTGAAGAAGAACAAAGTGGGAGGCTTCACACTCAGCTTTAGAACCTATTACACTGCCACAGTAGTTAAATCAGCCTGGTACTGGTACAAAAGAGATACATAGTTCAGTGGAAGAGAACTGAGAATTCACATATAACGTCACCTACCTATGGCCAGCTTACATGTGACAAAGGTCCAAAGTCCACAGACTGAGGAAATGACAGTCTCTTTAACAAATGGTGTTGGCATAACTGGATAGACATCAGCAAAAAAATGAAACAAGACTCATTTCTCACACAATGCTCAAAAACTAACTCCAAATAGATTATACAGCTAAATATAAAATTTAAAACAACAAAGATCATGGAAGAAAAAATATGGACAATGATGGGAGCTCTAATACAGACTACAAAATATTACTAATGATTCTCAAACACCAGAAGACAAAGGAGGTAACTGGGAACTCCTAAAAATCAAACGTTTATGCTTGTCCAAAGTCTTCATCAAAAGATTAAAAAGACTACTTACAAACTAGGAAAAAACCTTTGGTATAATGAATCTGAGTGGTGGCTAATCTCCAAAACTACAAGGTACTGAAAAACTTCAACAAGAAAAAGACAAATAACACAATTAAAAATGAGCAAAGGATATGAACAGGTGCTTCACCAAAGAAGACACTCAAGTAGCAAACAGATACATGAGAAAACGCTCACAATCATTAGCCATCAGAGAAATACAAATCAAAACTATAAAATAGTATCTCATCCCAACAAGGCTAGCATTAATCCCCAAAACACAAATTAACAAATGTTAGAGAGGTTGTAGAGAGACAGAAACTCCTTCACACTACTGGTTGGTATGCAAAATGGTACAACCTCTTTGGAAAGCAATTTCGTGCTTTCTTAAAAAGCTAAAAGTAGGAATACCATAAGACCCAGAAATCCCACTGCTTATACTATATCCTAGAGCAATAAGGGCTGTCACATGAACAGATACATGCACATTAATGTTTACTGAAGCACTGTCCACAATAGCAAAAGGATGGATACCCCGTAGGTGCCCACCAACAGATGAATGGATAAACAAACTATAGTATAGTCTGACAATGAAATTCTGTGCAATGATAAAAAAAAAAAAAAAGATAATCATTTTAGGAAATATCTCATAATATGAAGTCATCTGGAAGACATTATGCTAAATTACTCACCTGCAAAAGGGTAAACACTGTATAAGACCATTATAAGAACATAAGAAAATAAACACAGGAGAAAACAATCCTTGATGGTTAAGGTTGGGGAGGGAGGGAAAGGGATACTCATCAATTAGATAGTAGATAGGAATTGGGTTAAGTGAAGAGAGTGACAGCATGCAGTGGAAGAGAGGTTAGCACAACTGGATTACACCAAAAGCTAAAAGGTTTTCTGAATACAACCCAACATTTTGAATGGCAGAGTAGCAGGAACAGGGGTCTGGGGACCATGGTCTCAGGGGACATCTAGACTAATAGGCATAACCAAGATTTTTAAGAATATGTGGCATCTGAGGTCTTAAAAGCTAGCAAGTGGTCATCTTAGTAGCATCTACTTGCCTCTATCCATTTAGGCAGAGGAGACTGCAGGACATCAAACATATAAAGGAAATATGAGCTTAGCAGACAGAAGGTGCCATGTGGTCTGGAGACTAAACTGACATGAGACCAGAAAAAGTAGGCGGTGCCTAGCCACCACCAATGACTGCCCTGACATGGAACACTATATAAAGCCCCTGATGTAGAGGGATAAAAATGGGTGTGAAGAACTAGAACTCTATTAAAAGATCATACTTGGTGGTCCATCAAATAGGAGGGTCCCCTGAGAACATGGCCCTTGGGTTCTCTGTTAGCCCAGAGCTGAAACTGATACCAAAACCAACTCATAAAACAAAGATTAGACTGGATTATAAGACACAGAATGATGCTGGCAAAGAATGTCTGAAACATGTACATCAGGCTGCCTTAGCAGCCCCTCTGTAGAGGCAAGATGAGAAGGTGAAAAGGGACAGGAGTTGGTTGAATGGATGCAGGAATTGTAGGTTAGAAAGGAAGAGTGTGCCATCACAGGGTGTTGGTCGGGGAGAGCAGGTTAGAGTTGCGTAGTGGTGTGTGTTCAGGGTTTTATATCGCAAGTTGATTTGGACTGTAAACTTTTACTTAAGGCACAATAAAATGCTGTTTTAAAAAACTTAGAGTTACTTAGTTCCATCATATATGACTAATATATATCTATATATAATGTGGAAAAAATAAATCAAGAATTTGTTTTTAAAATTACGTAAGAGAATATTGTAAGTTGGAAAGAACAGAATAAATGACATATCTGATTGCCAAGTTAATGTCAAATAAATCAACAAGGAGAAAGAAGAGCATTGCAAGTAGCTGATAAATTTTATGCTAATCAAAGCAAAATATATACTTTAGAGATTATTTTTGTCTGGCTAGGTTAATTCACTGTTTTCAGATTATATAATTGTGATGGTTAAGCTTCTGTGTCAGTTTGACTGTCCCATGATTCTCAGTGGTTCGGTAGCTATGTAATGGTGTAATTTGGTAGTCAGGTAATAATGTGGTCATCCGCTGTGATGTGATTTGATATGGCTGGCAAATCCGTCGTAATGGGAGTTTCTTCCAAATGTGACTTGTATCATTTACACCTCTCTCTCTCTCTCCCTCTCATCTATCTATCTATTTTGTTGCTTACCCTAGATCTTTTATCTGGCTCATCATCATCTGATCTCTGGTTCTTGGAGCTTGAGCCAGGGCCTGCTGTCCAATCTGTTGATCCTGTATTACCAGCCCCTGCAGTTGTGTGAATCAGTTAGCTGTGCCCTAGATTTCTTGGTATAGATAAGTGAGCACTTCCAGCACTGCATTTGTTTGTTGATATGTTTCAGCCAATACACCACTAATTCCTAGAGTCTTGTTTTCCACCAATGTCTTTAATGCATTTTCAACTTCTACTTTCAGTGTCATCAGTTCCTGATCATACTCTAATTCTAGAAATGGTTGAATGGCTGTTAGTATTCCTTTCATCTTCTTTTGATGTTTCCTGAGTCTAACATTTTCCCCATGGAATGCTTCACTACTGCAACTGGAGATTTGAATACTTTCCTCAGTTCTTTCAGCTTCAGAAATGTGGAGACTGCTCTTCCCTTTTGGTTTTGTTATCTCCAGCTCTCTGCACATGTCATTATAATAATTTATTTTGTCTTCTTGAGCTACCCTTTGAAATCTTCTGTTCTGTTCTTTTACTTCATCATTTCTTCCTTTTACTTTAGCTACTCAATATTCAACAAGTTTCAGAGTCTTTTCTGACATATGATTTGGTCTTTTTCTTCTTTCCTGTCTTTTTAATAACCTCTTGTCTTCTTCATGGATGATGTCTTTGATGTCACTCTACAACTCATCTGATCTTCAGTCATTAATGTTCAATGCTTGAAATCTATTCTTGAAACGGTCTCTAAACTCAGGAGGAATATGCCCAAGGTCGTACCTAGGGTCTCTTGGATTTGATCTAATTTTCATCAGTTTCAGTTTGAACAATTTGAGCAATTGATGATCTTGTTCCAACTGCTAATATTGAGCTTTTCCATCATCTCTTTCCATAAATGTAGTCCTTTGATTCATGTGTATTCCATCTGGCAAGGTCTCTGTGTATAGTCAAATCTATCTGCTGTTCCTTGGAAAAGCTGGGGGGGGGGAGAGTGCTACTCAGTCCTAGAGAGTTGCTATGAGTTGGAAGCAACTCAATGGCAATGTATTTGATTTACTTTTAATATCAGTGCATCACTCAGAGTTAATAACTACAAAAAAATCTGTGTCTGAGTGGACTGTCATGTTCATTTGATTGCAGTAATTGCTATTCTTATGAAAAGCTTTAAATACAAGAATGGCAAGTAAATGAATGTGAAATGAAATGAAGTATTTTATGAGCCAAAGACTGACTCAATGGTGAGTGAAATCCAATGAAGAGAAAGTGGTTTTCCCAAAATAAACCTGGCAAAGTGTATTTCCACATTTTATAGTGAGATTTAGTCTATAAGACTTAAGTCCAGCACTGAATGATTTCTGTAATACCCAGAATTTTCTGGCTGTGGCACATGACTTTTCTAACCAGGTTACAAGTGAGGGCTCCTAATTGACTTGATTTCCCGTTACATAAAATAATATTCCCCCTTCCTTTAAAACTTGTCTCCAACTCTTTTCTGAGATCTTCCATAATCTCTCTGATTTTCTCATTTATGTGGTCACTATATTCTCTGTAGCACTAAATTATCCACTTCTGTGTATCTAAAAAATTTCATTACTTGTGTTAGCTTTTCTGGTAAAACTTGGTGGCACTGTGGTTAAGCATCACAACTGCTGACCAAAAATTTGAATCCACCATGCTTTCCTTTGAACCTGAAGAGGGCAATTCTACTCTGTCCCATAGGGTTGCTAAAAGTCAGAATCAACTGGATCTCAATGGATGTTGTTACGTGTCTTCTTTCTTTTCTGGCTTTCATATCAAATGATGTTTTTTCTCAAGTTCAAGATAAAAATAGAGGATACATTAACTATCAATCTCTTAGTACTCTAACAAGTTATCATTATCATCTCCCACCTCCTAGATGGCATCCATATTGACAGTGTCATAGTAATTCAACCTGGTAGTGCTGTGGAACTTTTGCATGCAAATAAAGACAAAATAAGGTAACTAGAATCTTCAAGTCTGTTCTGTAAGAGTAGATTCAGAGGAGAATTGGAGGTGTAACAAACAAAAAGTGAAAGATGTTAGCAGCCACAATATGATTTTATGTATTGTTTTATGTTGATTCCAACTCATTGGGGTGCTATGAGTTAGAAGTGACCTGATGGCAACAGATAACAGTTTTTATCCTGGGAGCTTTATACAAGGGATCCCAATTAATCATTACCACAATCCACTAAGTTAGGATTACTGTTTACTTTTTACACATAATGAAGTTGTGACTACAAATGACTAAGTACACTGGGCAGTCACTCAGTGAATAACTGGCAGAGGTGGACTAAAGAGCTCATGTCCTACCCAAACATCATGCACCTCTAGGACAAAAACGTGTTCATGTATATTGCCAATTACAGGAAAAGAAAGCAGAACTTCCAGTAGAGATGGAATTAATAAGATTTTTAAAAACTTATTAACAGTAACTTAATTACAAATTTTAATTATAACTATTAATTATAAATGTCACTTTCAGGTTTTTTTAAAACGATATGCCTAGTCAAAGAATTCAGAAATTTTAACAGTTTATCAGATATATACCAAATTCCTCCACTGATGAAATTTCTATTTTGTTTTGTTCCTTGCTTAATTAATTTTTAAAAGTAAAAACCGGGGGGGCAGAGTCAAGTAAAATTGGGTTTATAAATAGTTTATTAAGGGGGTTCATAGGGGCAGCTGTAAAGCACAACAAAGATGTATTATACCATTTCAAGAAATCTAACACACGAGTCTCAACAACCATAAAACCAGCTCTGAAAAAGGTGAAAAATCAACTCACAAAAAAGAGTGTCTCAGAACAGACTAATAAGAACAACAGAGAAAACATCAACATAAAAACAAACATATCACAATGGCAGCAGTGAACACATACCTATCAATAATTACATTGAATGTGAATGGACTGAATGCTCCAGTAAAGAGACACTGAGTGTCATCTTGGATCAAAAGACAGAACCCATCCATATGTTGTCTACAAGAAACTCACTTGAGACCTAAAGACAGGAACAATCGGAAAATGAAAGGATGGAAGAATATATATCAAGCTAGCAATGAACAAAGAAGAGCAGGGGTAGCAATTCTAATCTCAGACAAAATCAATTTTCATGTCAAATCCACCATCGTGGACAAAGATGGACACTATTTATTGCTGAAAGGTTCAGTAAACAAGCAAGACTTAACTATATTAAACATTTATGCACCTAATGTCAGAGCACCTAAATATGTCGAACAAACACTGACTACGCTCAAAAGAGAGTTAGATGACTCCACAATAATAGTGGGAGACTTTAACATTCCACTCTCATTACTAGACAGATCATCTAGAAAAAAGCTCAGTAAGGATACAGAAGACCTCATTGACACAATTAACCAACTAAACCTCATTGATATATACAGAACTTTCCACCTATCAGCAGACAAATACACCTTCTTCTCCAATGCACATGGAACATTCTCCAGAATTGACCACGTGATAGGCCATAATGCAATGCTCAACAAAATCCATACCGTTGAATTACTGCAAAGCATCTTCTCAGATCATAAAGCCATCAAAGTTGAAATCAATAGCAGAAAAAACAGAGATAGAAAGTGGAACTCTTGGAAACTGAACAACATCTTGCTCAAAAAAACATGGGTTATAGAGGAAATCAGGGATCAATTAAAGAAATTCATGGATTCCAATGAGAACGAAAAAACTTCCTACCAGAACCTATGGGATACAGCCAAACCAGTGCTCAGAGGTCTGTTTATCTCCATAAATGCACACATCTGGAAGGAAGAAAGAAACCAAATCAAGGAACTAACTCTACAGCTTGAACAAGTAGAAAGAGAACAACAGAGGAACCCCTCGGGCACTGGAAGGAGATCATAAAGATTAGAGCAGAGCTAAATGAATTAGAGAATAGAATAACAATTGAAAAAATTGAAAAGACTAAAAGCTGGTTTTTTGAAAAGATCAACAAAATTGACAAACCACTGGCTAAACTTACTAAAGAAAAGCAGGAAAGGAAACAAATAACCCAAATTAGAAATGAGAAGGGAGATGTCACCACAGATACAACAGAAATCAAAAATATCATAACAGAATACTATGAAAGACTGTACTCTAACAAATTTGAAAACCTAGGGGAAATGAAAAAATTCCTTGACTCATACCACCTACCTAAATTATCACAACGTGAAGCAGAACAACTTAATAAACCCATCAGAAAGGAAGAGATTGAAAAGGTCATCAAAACACTGCCAACCAAAAAAAGTCTGGGCCCAGATGGCTTCACTGCAGAATTCTACCAAGCATTTAGAGAAGAGTTATCCCCAATACTACTGAAACTATTTCACAGTATAGAAAGGGATGGAGTACTCCCAAACTCATTCTATGAAGCCAGCATAACCCTGATACCTAAGCCAGGGAAAGATCCAACAAAGACAGAGAATTACAGACCGATATCATTCATGAACCTAGATGCAAAAATCTTCAACAAAATTCTTGCCAACAGAATACAACAACATATCAAGAAAATAATCCATCCTGACCAAGTGGGATTCATACCAGGGATGCAAGGCTGGTTCAGCATCAGGAACACAATTAATGTTATTAACCACATAAATAACACAAAAGACAAGGATCACCTGATTTTGTCAATTGATGCCAAAAAGACATTTGATAAAGTCCAACACCCATTCGTGCTAAAAACCCTTAGCAGAATGGTCATAGACGGCAAATTCCTCAACACAATAAGGGCCATTTATACAAAGCCAATTGCCCACATCATCCTGAATTTAGAGAGACTGAAAGACATTCCCCTGAGATCAGGAACTAGACAAGGATGCCCACTGTCACCTCTCCTATTCAACATCGTGCTAGAAGTTCTAGCCAGAGCAATTAGACAAGACCAAGAAATAAAGGGCATCTGCATCGGCAAGGAGGAAGTTAAAATCTCCCTGTTTGCAGATGATACGATTGTATATGCAGAGAACCCCAAGGAATCTATAAGTAAGCTACTCAAACTGATAGAAGAGTTCAGCAAAGTTTCAGGATATAAGATAAACATAAGTAAATCAGTAGGTTTCCTTTATACCATCAACGAGACTGTTAAGGAGGAAATTATGAAATCAATACCATTTACGATAGCCCCTAAGAAGATAAAGTACCTAGGAATTAATCTAACCAGAGAAACAACAGACCTTTACAAAGAGAACTACAAGCCCTTACTACAAGAAACTAAGAGAGACTTAGATAAATGGAAAAACCTACCCTGCTCATGGATAGGAAGACTTAACATTGTGAAAATGTCTATTTTACCCAAAGAAATTCATTTATATAATGCAATCCCAATACAAGTTCCAGCATCATTTTTTAATGAGATGGAGAAACAAATCACCAATTTTGCTTGGAAAGGGAAGAAGCTCCGGATAAGTAAGGTACTACTAAAGAAGAAGAACACATTGAGAGGCCTCTCATTACCCGACCTTAGAACATACTACACTGCCACAGTGGTCAAAACAGCCTGGTACTGGTACAAGAACAGACAGATCGATCAATGGAACAGAATTGAGACCCCAGAGATGACACCATCTGCCTATGAACAGTTGATGTTCAACAAAGGCCCTAAGACATTAAACTGGGGTAAAAACAGTGTCTTCAACAAATGGTGCTGGCAAAATTGGTTATCCATCTGCAATAAACTGAATCAAGATCCATATCTTACACCTTATACAAAAACCAACTCCAACTGGATAAAAGACCTAAATATCAAACCTAAAACGATAAAGCTCATCCAAGAAAAGGTAGGAACAACAATGGAAGTTTTAATACACAATGAGGACAGACTCCAAAATCTGTCAAACAAACCTCAATCAACAGAAGAGAAAATAGATAAATGGGAACTATTAAGAATCAAACACTTCTGCTCATCCAAAGACTTGATTAATAGAATTAAATGAACACCCACAGAATGGGAAAAAATATTTGGCAACTCTATGTCAGACCGACGCCTGATCTCCATAATCTATAGGATACTACAAAATATCAAGAAGAAGATAAACCATCCAATTAAGCGATGGGCAAAGGAGATGGACAGACACTTCACTAAAGAGGAGATCCAGGCAGCCAAAAAACACATGCGGACATGTTCACGATCTTTAGTTATTAAAGAAATTCAAATCAAGACAACAATGAGATACCATCTTACCCCAACAAGATTGGCCATGATCCAGAAAACACAAAACAACAAATGCTGGAGAGGCTGTTGAGAAAGTGGAACCCTCTTACACTGTTGGTGGGGTTGCAAAATAGTCCAGCCTCTTTGGAAGGCAATCTGGCGCTTCCTTAAAAAAAATGGATATTGATATACCATTTGACCCAGTAATTCCACTACTTGGAATATATCCTACAGATTCAAGGCCTTTCACACCAACGGACACATGCACCAGAATGTTTATCGCAGCACAGTCCACAATAGCAAAAAGATGGAATCAACCCAGATGCCCAACAATAGAAGAATGGATAGGTAAACTGTGGTACATATACGCAATGGAGCACTACGCAATGATAAAGAATAATGATGATTCCGGGAAACATCTCCTAACCTGGTTTCAACTGGAAGACATTATGTTGAGTGAAAGTAGTCAGCGACAAAGGGACAAATACTGTATGAGACCTCTACGATAAGATCTCAAAAACAGACTTGTGTATAGAAGACTCTTTGACAGCTGCAAGGGAGGGGAGGGAGGGAGGGTGAAGGGGGGGTTAGTTTAGATAGTTACTAGCAATCCCGTTGGGAGAAAGCGGTGACAGCACACATTAGGAACAAGAACAACATTAAGTGGACTTCAGTATAACTTGAGTACTCCTTCCATCTTAACTCAATATTGCAAGGATGGAGTAGCTGGGGCGGGGGGCAGGGGACCATGCTCTTAGGCGAATTCCCAGCCAATTGGCACAACTAGCGTTTTGCTAAGAGAGCTCTCTGCACCCCACATTGGTGAGTGGCGTCTGGGGTCTTAAAAGCTGCCAAGCTGCCATCCAAGGACACAGCAAATGGTCCCAACTCTGCAGGAATGGATGCTCACCGAGGGCCAAAACGGCATGCAGTAAAGACAACCGAGAAGACAGAGAGACCCACAAGAGTGGGTGCCTATATCGACTTGGGACCGGAAGAACCGGATGGTGCCCGGCCACCACCAGTGATAGCCACGACGGAGCTCACAGAGAGGAGCCTCACTGGCAACACAAGAATAAAAAGAGGTACATCATGAGATCTCCACTAAAAGACCTCAACTGATGGTCCAGCGGTTTTGGGGTTCCTCTGAGAGCATGGCCCCCTTCCCTGATGCTGCCCTCTCCCATAAATTATAACAAAGGTCCACTCTTTGGACAGGAATGGATTGGACTTGGCAAGGCGGAGTGACCATATATTGGAAGCACTTTATGGTTCTATACATCTATAGGATATCATCTTGCTGACCTCTGGCTGGAGGAAGCGGAGTGGATGGAGAGGAGGGGAAAGGAGACTGTTGGGAGGATGAGACAGGTATGGAGCAGAGAGAAATAGTGTGCAGTCACCGGACAGGGAGAGCAGTGGAAGCTGCATATAGGGGGGCATGTAAATTTACATGTGAATATACATTTTCACTCAGTTATGTTAAATAAAAAAAAAAAGTAAAAACCCCTCTCCTTTCTCCCCACCCTTGTAACCATCAAAGGCTGTTTCTTTCTTGTTTAAATTTTTTCTTGAATCTTTATGATAGTGGTCCCATACAGTATTTGTCCTTTTGTGACTAATTTTGCTCAGCATGCCTTTCAGATTTCTTCATGCTGTGAGATGTTTACCAACATTTTTTTTGTTATTGTAAATTTTTTATTATAATTTTTTAATTTATTATATTACTATTTTCTTGTGTGACTACATCATAGTTTGTTTATCCAGTCATCCCTTGCTGAGCACCTAGGTTGACTCCATCTTTTGGCCATTGAGGATAGTGCCCTGATGAACACTGGTGTACATGTATCTATCTGTGTAGCAGCTCTTATTTCTATAGGATATCTTCCAAGAAGTGGGATTGCTGAATCCTATTGTATCTTTTATTTATACCTTGTTAAGAAAGCACTAAATTGATTTCCAAAGTGGTTGTACCATTGTACATTCCCACCAGCAGTGTGTAAGTGCTCCAGTCTTTTCATAGCCTTTCCAACATCTATTATTCTGTATTTCTTGGATTGATACCAGCCTTGTTGGGGTTAGTAGTTTCGATTCAGATTTCTCTAATTGCTAATGATCACGAGCATTTCCTCATGTATCTGTTAGTGTTCTGCATGTCTTCTTTGGTGAACTTTCTATTCATATCCCTTGACCATTTTTTTCCTTTTTTTTATTGTGAATGAGTGGAAGTTTACAATTCAAATTTGTATGCCCATCTATCTGCAGTTCCCACTGCTCTCCTTGCCTGATGACAGCACCCTCCTTTATGTTCCATCCATGTCATAACCACTTAACAATCTCCTGTCCCCTCCTCCCCACCCTCTCCACTCCCCTCTAGTAAGAGGCCAGTAGGATGACATCCTATAGATGAATAGAACCATGAAGTGCACACACAATATGGTCAGTCCGTGTTCCTGAGTCCAATCCATTACTATCTGAAGAGTTGACCTCAGTAATGATCTATGATCAGGGGCAGCATCGGGTCTATGGGCTCCCAGGGGAACTCCCAGGCCTTGGAACTATCGTTTGTGGTATTTTAGTGGAGTTCTTAGCCTGCACCCCTAGTTTTCTCATGTTGCCATTGGGCCTCAAAGGGGTGAGCCCCACCCCGGCTGTCATTGGTGGTGGCCTGGCCCCATCTCTGGTCACCCATTCACATGGATCTTTATGTCCTCTGGGCTCTTTTTCCCTCATGTTGTTGTCCTTGGTGATCATCTGTTCCAGCTGAGTTGGGACCATTTGGTGTACCTTAGATGGCAGTTTGCTAGCTTTTAAGACTCTGGACGCTACTAGCCAATATGGGGTGCAAAAGACTCTCTTAGCAATAGGCTAGTTATGCCAAGTGACCTCGATGTCCCCTGAGAGCATGGCCCCTAGATTCCTGCCCCACTACTCTATCCTTGTAATATTGGGTTAAGACTGGAAGAGTTTTCAGGTTATGTCGAAGTCCAGTTAAATTGATCTTAGTTCTAATGTGTGCTGTCACAGATTTCACCCAACCAAATTTCTACTTACTATCTAATCTATAAATAACCCTCTACCTCTTTCCCTCCACTCCCTTGCAGCCATCAAAGAGTCTTTTCTTCTGTACACGAGTCTTTTTTTAGGCCCTTATAGTGGGGTCTAATACAATATTTGTCCCTGCGCTGCTGACTGATTTCACTCAACAAAATGTCTTTCAATTGAGACCAAGTTACAAGATGCTTCCTAAAATCATCATTGTTCTTTATCATTGCATAGTGTTCCACTGAGTATATATACCATTGTTCGTTTATTCATTCATCTGTTGTTGGTCCTTTGACCATTTTTAAACTGGGTTATTTGTCTTCTTCTTGTTGAGGTTTTGCAATATCTTGTAGATCTTAGAGATTAGACACTGAGTGGACTCGTCCTATCCAATTATTTTTTTTCTTCCAGTTTGTAAGTTGTACTGGAATCTTTTGATAACGTCTTTGGGTGAGCCCAAGTGTTTGATTTTTAGGAGTTCCCAGTTGTCTATTTTCTCTTCTGTTGTTTGTGCTTTATTAAGAATGGTTTGTATTCTGTTTATGCCATGTATCAGGGCTGCCATTATTGCTGTTACTTTTTCTTTCATGATCCATACTGTTTTCAATTTTACGTTTAGGTCTTTGATCAATTTAGAGTTAGCTTTTGTGCACAGTGTGAGATATGGTTCTTGTTTCATTTTTTTTTCTGAATACCCAGCTATGCCAATGCCATTTCATAAAGAGACTGTCTCTTCCCGAGTTGATAGGCTTTGGACCTTTCTCAAACATCACCTGCTCCTATGTGGATGATTTTTTAATCTAGATTCTCTATTATGTTCCACTGGTGCATCATTGATACATTGATTAGATAGTAGGAATTGGATTAGCTGAAGGGAGAGACAGCACACAGTGTCTTAAGAGAGGTTGGTGCAGTTGAACTAAAACAAAAGTAAAAGATTTCTAAATATCATCCAACACTTCAAAGGCAGAATATAGGTTCAGGGGTTTGGGGACCATGGTTTCAGGGGAATCTAGTTCAATTCGCTTAACAGATTTTAAAATAAATAAATAAATAATTACAATAAATAAATAAAATGTCTAACATCTGTCAACTATTTCATCTGTGATAAACCCTTACTACCCCGTCCTTGTAGCCATGAAAGTTACTCTTCTGTAGATAATTCTTATAACAGTGGTCTCATGCAGTATTTGTCCATTTGACACTGACCAATTTCACTCAGCGTAATATCTTCCAATTGAAACCATGTTATGTTTTCTAAAATCTACATTGTTTTTTATTATAGCATAGTGTTCCACCAAGTGTATGTACCATGATTTGTTTATCCTTTCATCTGTTGATGGACATCTGGGATGATTCCATTTTCAGCTGTTGTGGGCTGTGCTGCAATAAACATTTGTGTACGTGGTTTTGCTTGTGTGACAGCCTTTGTTTCTGAAGGATAAATTCCAAGCAATGAAATGACTGGATCAAATGACATATCTATTCCAGGCTTTTTAAAGAAGCATAAGATTGCTTTCCAAAGATGTTGTACCAACTTGCAATTGCACCAGCAGTGTAGGAGAGTTCCGATCTCTCCACAGCCTCTCCAGCGTTTGTTGTTTTGTGTTTTACAGATTGTGGCCAACCTTGTTGGGGTGAGATGATATCTCATTGTAGTTTTGATTTGGATTTCTCTGACAGCTAATGATCGTGAACATACTCTCATATATCTTTTCACTGCCTGGATGTCCTCTCTAGTGAAATGTCTGCCCACCTCCCTTGCTCATCACTTATTTGTGTTATTTACCTTTTTCTTGCCACTATTTTGCAGAATCTTGTAGATTATGGAGATCAGATAACAGTCTGACATATAGTTGCCAAAGATTTTTTCCCATTCTGTAGGTAGTCTTTTAACAACTCTTTTGATAATGTCTTTGGATGAGCAAAAATTCTTGATTCTTAATAGTTTCCATTCATCTATTTTCTCTTTTGTTGATCTTGCCTTGTTTTTTAGATTTTAAAGTCTGCCTAGGCTGTATATTAGAATATCCATCATTGATCCTATTTTTTCTTGCATGATTTTTATCACTTTAGGTTTGATGTTTAGGTCTTTGATCCATTTAGAGTTAGTTTTTGTATAAGATGTGAGATATGGGTCTTGTTTCAGTTTTTTGCAGATGGATATACAGTTTTGCCAGCACCATTTGCCAAAAAGACTGTTTGTACCCCAGTTTGCAATCTTAAGACCTTTATCTAATATCAGCTGTTCATAAGAGAATGGTGGCATCTCTGGGGTCTCCACTCTTTTATTGGTCTATGTGTCTCTTTTTGTACCAGTATCAGGCTGTTTTGACAACTGTGGAAGTGTAATAGGTTCTAAGGTCAGGTAGCGTGAGGCCTCCCATTGTGTTCCTCTTCTTCAGTAGTGCTTTACTAAGCTGCAGTTTCTTCCCTTTCCAAAGCTGGCGATTTGTTTCTCCATCTCTTTGAAAAAGACACTGGAATTTGTATTGGGATTGCATTGTATAAGTAGATCACTTTAGGTAAAATAGACATCTTCACAATGTTAAGTTTTCCTATACCATGAGCAGGGTAGGTTTGTCCAATTTTGTAAGACTTTTTTGGTTTCTTGCTATAAGGCCTTGTAGTTCTCTCTGTATGGGTCTCTTATTTCTCTAGTTAGATTTATTCCTGGAAATTTTATCTTCTTGGGGGCTATAGTAAATGATATGATTTGGTGATTTCTTCTTTGATGATCTGTTTGTTGGTATAAAGGAATTCTACTGATTTTTTTATGTTTACCTTGTATTCTGATTACTTTTTGAACAATTCTATTACTTATGGATTCTTCAGGATTCTCTGTATACACACTCATATCATCTGTGAACAGGAAGACTTTTACTTCCTCATTGTCAATACAGATGCCCTTTATTTCCTTGTCTCGTCTAATTGCTCTGGCCAGAACTTCTAGCTCAGTGTTGTCTAGTATCCATTCTCAAGGTAGAATTCTTGCAGTCTTTCACCATTCAGAACGATGAAGGCAGGTGACTTTGCATAGATGCCACCAATTGCATCAGAGAATTTCCCCTCTATTTCTATTTTTCTGAGGGTTTTTAGTATGACTGGGTGTTGTACTTTGTCAAATGCCTTTTCTGCATCAGTTGACAAAATCGGGTGATTTCTATCTTTTGTGTCATTTATGTGGTTGATCACATTAATTGTTTTTCTGATGCTGAACCAGCCTTGCATCTCTGGAATGAAACCAACTTGATCACGATCGGTTATTTTTTTTATATGTTGTTGAATTCTACTGGCTTGGATTTTGGTGAATATTTTTGCATCTAGGTTCATGAGTGACGCCAGCCAGCCAAGTGCCTTCGAGTCGGATCCAACTCATGGCGACTGATCTGTAATTTTCTTTGGTATCAGTGTTATGCTTGGTTCATAGAACGGATTTCGGAGTGTCCCATCCTTTTCTATGCTGTGAAATAGTGTCAATAGTATGGGAGTTAACCCTTTTCTAAAAGTTTGGTAGAATTCTCCAGTGAAGCCTTTTTTTGGTTGGCAGTTTTTTTAATGACTTTTTCAGTCTCTTCCTTTGTGATACATTTATTAAGTTGATCTACCTCTCCTTGTGATAATCTTGGATGATATGAATCTAAAAATTAGTCCATTTCCTCTAGGTTTTCAAACCTGTTAGAGTACAGCCTTTCATAGTATTCTGTTACAACAGCTGGGTCTGTTGTAAGATCTCCCATCTCATTTCTTAATTGAGTTATTTGTATTCTCTGCTGGTTTTCTTTTGTAAGTTTAGCCAATGGTTTACCAATTTTGTCAATCTTTTCAAAGAACCAGCTTTTGGTTTTGTTAATTTTTTCAATTGTTCTTCTATTCTCTAATTCATTTAGTTCTGTTCTAATCTTTATTATCTGTTTTCTGCTGAGAGGTTCTGTCTGAGAGGTTCCTCTCTTGCTGTCTTTCTACTTGTTCAGGTTATAGAGTTAATCCTTTAGTTTGGGGTCTTTCTTCCATCTGGATGTGTGCAGTTATAGAGATAAATTGACCAAGTATAGAGTTAATTCTTTAGTTTGGGGTCTTTCTTCTTATCTGGATGTGTGCCGTTATAGAGCATTGTTTTTGCTGTATCCCACAGATTCCGGTAGGATGTGTTTTCATTCTCATTTGAGTCCATAAATTTCTTTATTTCATCCTTGATTTCTTCTACAACCCAACAGAATTGCTTTCTGACCTAACATATGGTCTATTCTGGAAAATGTTCATGTACTTTGGAGAAGAAGGTGTACTTACCTGTTGATAAGTTATGTGTACATTGATAAGTTAGTTGATTGCTGCAATAAGATCTCTTGTATCTTTGCTGAGCTTTTATTCTGGATGGAGGAGTGTACTAGTCCCAGTGTGGAGGAGAGCAGCCTGAATAACATAGTGGTATGTATGACGAATTTAGTTAAATTAGAAATTCCACTTAAAGCACAATAAAATACTTGAAAAAATATTTTGATGAAGATGTGTCCACTGTTGGTGGTATTGTAAAATAGTCCAGCACTTGTGGAAAACAGTTTGACAGTTTCTAGTAAAAGCTAAACATGGCAACTCCCTATAACAATTCCACTGCTGTGCATATACTTAAAAAAAAAAAACAGAAAGAAGGGACTAAATCTGACACATGCACCCTATGGCATTATTCACAATAGCCAAATGTGCACACAATCTAAGTGCCCACCAACAGATTGGCATACAGGTATAATGAACGTTAGCATACAGGTATAATGAAGATTATTTAGTATTATTTAGCCATAAATAGAAGTGAATTTCTGATATGTGCTAGACATGGACAATCCTTGAAAACATTATGGTGAGAAAAATAAGTAAAAAACAAAAGGATGGATACTGTATGCTCCCACTTGTAAGAGATATCTAGACTATCCGTTGAAATGAGGGTTGCATTAGTGGTACCAGAGACTGAGAAGAGGGAGAAATGGGCAGTTTACAAATGGGCATTTAAATTGGCATTTGAACTGTGGGAGTATGATTTTTTTTATAACATAACTAGGAATACATGAGAAAAAATTTCTATGTTTAAAATCTTTTATGATTTATTCTTATTTTAGAGAAAGAATACAAAGGTTTGATCTCTAAAAAAAAGCTGCTGTAAAGTTAAATTGTAATTAATTGTAATTAATTATCTTCATAGACTGTTATTATATTTTAGAATGTGGCTTGACTTTAGCTGTTTCGGAAACCCTGGTGGCATAGTAGTTAAGTACTATGTTGGCTAACCAAAAGGTTGGTAGTTTGAATCTGCCACTTGCTCCTTGCAAACTGTATGGAGCAGTTCTACTCTGTCCTATGGGGTCACACTGAGCCAGAATGGACTCAGTGGCAGTGGGTTTGGGGTTTTTTTGTGTGTGTGTGAGCTGTTTTAATTTTTTGCAAACTACCAGGGGGAAAAATGCTGAAAATGTAATTGGATCAACAATGTTTCCTATCTGCTGCATAGGCTATCTTACAACTCTTTGAAAGTAAGATGACATGATGGATAAACATCCAAGTATTATGCACAAAGACAGATCTTAGAGCCAACATAGAATATTTATTCTTTCCATAAATACTTACATTTATCTACATTTTCGAAAGAAAAATGCAAATTGATGCAATAACTCTTGGCTCTTAGGTAGACATTTTCAAAATGCATTATTACTCTATCTTTTATTCAAAGCCATAAATAAACTTCAGTGTTAACAAGATCAAATTAGACCAAAGTCTATGAGCCAGGATCTAGCTGTCAAGTAAAACTGTAGCAAATCATAAACTTTGATATTATATACACACACTCCACATGAATAAATGGAGGACATAATTGGTGTTTTCATTAGGTAGATTACTGAAGAAATGTCATACAGTACTTTAGATAATTTTAATACATTAGTAGAATTTCACAACTGAAAGAAACTGGAGATTATCTAACCTTCTGTTTCTGTTGCTATTGTTCTCGTGGATGACAAACTACTTCTGGAGAGATATATGACTGTCTCAAGCTTACACAGATTTTTTTCAGCAGGGATGAAATCGTAACAGAAGTTGGACCTCTTTCCTTTTTGTAGATTTTTGTTAGGTATTACAGTGGTTTTAATACTGACCCCAAAACATTTTGGTCCAAGTCCCAAAACTCAGCACCAGTGAATATGACCTTATCTGGAACAACAGTCTTTGCAGGTAAGATATCTGCTTGCATTAAACCAAAAAAAAAAAAACCAGCTGTCACTGCACAGATTCCAACTTACAGAGACTCTATAGGGCAGAGTAGAACTGCCCCCGTTGAGTTTCCAAGGCGCATCTGGTGAATTTAAACTGCAAAACTCTTGGTTAGCAGACATAGCACTTAATGACTACTTCACCAGGATTCACATCAGCCTGTACTGAATGTTCTCTAAATCCAGTGTTCAGTGTCCTGTAAGAGACACAAGGGGAGAAAACAGTAAAACCATACAGACTAAAGTCCATGCCAGTCTGGAATTAGCTTTCTAGTAGAGGGAGATAATACAGTTGAAAAAAAAAAACAAAAATCAGTAAATACAGGTATGCTCCAATTTCTGAAATTTAATTTTACCTCACTTTGCTTTTATGAAAGACCAACGTGAGTACCTATTTTCATCAACCAAGAGAAACTGAAGAGGATTTACACTTTTATGAAAAAAAAAAGAAAAACAAAAATAACATGGAGCTTTTGTTTTGCAGCCATTGTTAAAAAGGCAGAGGAGCACAGAAAAGAAGTAACATAAGGAAAAAAACAGAGATTGAAGTAATGCTGCTATAAACCATGGAAAGCTTGGAGCCACTAGTAGCTGGAGGAGGCAAGAAAGGATTCTTCCCCAAAGCGTTTGAAGTGATCAAGTCCTGACAACACCTTGATTTCTGATGTCCACAACTGTGAGAGAACAAATTTATATTGTTTTTTAGACATCTGTTTGGTAGTAGCATGTTGCAATAACCTCAGGAAACTAGTACATTATACATACACTAATATAGATTGTGTATACATATATAGACTTGTATTTATGGTTTTCAGTTAACATATTTTATATTAGATTCCTAAATTTTTAATCAGTAGGGAAAATACAGTGCAGTTATTCTGGCCTTTATTGCTAAGCTTTTTCAATGGAACTTTATGTAAGCATGAGAGTATGTTTGAAATAAGTGATGCTAAATTTAACTGAAAATCTATCAAAGCCAAAGAGAAGTGTAGCCCTCTGTGGATCCAAGCCTTCTTCTCCAAACTTGGATTGAAAGGGGAGACTATACAAGTTTTCTAATGAATCAAACTTAGTTGGGGACCTATACAATTTAAGAACGTAATAATCTTTCCCCTTCCTTCACAAGTATTTAGTGAATACTTGTGTTAGATTGTTTTCTGGGAGCCTGGAATACATCAGTAAAACCATACAGAGTAAAGTCCCTGCCCTCTTGGAGCTAGCTTTTTAGTAGAGGGAGACAACACAGGTGAAAAAATAAAAAACAGTAAATACAGGTATCCCCTGCTTTTTGAAATTTAATTTCACATCACTTCACTTTTATGAAAGGCCAATATGAGTACCTACCTTCATCAATCAAAAGAAATCTGAAGAGGATTTATACTTTTATGAAAAAAGGAGAAAAACAAAAATAACATGCAGCCTTTATTTTGCAGCCATTGTTAAAGAGGCAATATGGACTCCGAGTAGCAAGATGGCCTCGCCAAACTCCTTCTCTGTGAGCCACACTCAGTATCTTGGCATCAAGCCTCCATTGCTTTGAACTGTGTATGTGAGCATCATACCACCCCTGGTATCATGATATGTTAGTGTTATATTAGGTTTTACATGTTATTTGTTACAGTTTGCTAAGCTATATTTGGTATACAGAAATGCTAAAAAAAATTTCCCACACAAACTAATAATAACTGCTTCTTTATTATTATGATTGGATGAAAATGTACATTCCCATATAAATCTGCATGCCCACCTGTATGCAGCTCCCAATGCTCTCACTGCCCGGTGACAGCACACTCTCCTTCTCTGCTCCATTCATGTCCTGCACTCCCAACAGTGGATGGGAGGAGTAATCATGTTATGATGAAGTCCAGTTAATACTGATCTTCTTTCTAATATGTGCTGTCACAGATTTCACCCAATCAAATTTCTATGAACTATCTAAACCTTCCCCTCCCCTCAACCTTACAGCCATCAAAGAGTCTTTTCTTCTATGTGTGGGTCTGTTTTTAAGTTCTTGTCATAGGGGTCTCATACGATATTTGTTCTTTTGTTTCTGACTACTTCCACTCAACATAATGTCCTCCAATTGAAACTAGGTTATGAGATGTTTCCTAAAATCATCGTTATTCTTTATCAATTGCATAGTGTTCCACTGAGTATATATACTGTAGTTTACCTATCCATTCCTCTGTTGTTGGGCATCTGTGTTGAGTCCATCTTTTTACTACTGTGAACTGTGCTGCAATAAACATTCGTGGTGTGAGTGGCCTTGATTCTGTAGGATATATTCCAAGTAGTGGAACTACTGGGTCAAATGGTATACCTATATCCATTTTTTTAAGGAAGCACCATATTGCTTTCCAAAGAGATTGCACCATTTTTCAACCCCATCAACAGTGTAGGAGAGTTCCATTTTCTCCACAGCATCTCCAGCATTTCTTGTTTGGTGTTTTATGGATCACGGTCAACCTTGTTGGGGTGAGACGGTATCTCATTGTAGTTTCGATTTGAATTTCTTTAATAACTAAAGATCATGAACATGTCCACATGTTTCTGGCTGCCAGGATCTCCTCTGTAGAGAAATGTCTGTCCATCTCCTTTGCCCATCGCTCAATGAGATGATTTATCTTCTTCTTATTGATGTTTTGTAGTATCTTATAGATTATGGAGATCAGGCATCGGTCTGACATATAGTTGCCAAATATTTTTTCCCCATTCTGTAGGTGACCTTTTAATTCTATTAATAAAGTCTTTGGATGAGCAAAAGTGTTTGATTCTTAATAGTTCCCATTTATCTATTTTCTCTTCTGTTGATTGTGGTTTGTTTGACAGATTTTGAAGTCTGTCTATATTATGTATTAAAACTTCCATTGTTCCTACCTTTTCTTGGATGAACTTTATCATTTTAGATTTGATATTCAGGTCTTTTATCCAGTTTGATATCCCTGGCCCCTAGGGTCGCCATGAGTCGGATCCGACTCGACGGCACTTGGCTTGGCCATCCAGTTTGAGTTGGTTTTTGCATAAGGTGCAAGATATGGGTCTTGTTTCAACTTATTGCAGATGGATATCTGATTTTGCCAGCACCATTTGTTGAAGAAATTGTTTTTACTTCAGTTTAGTGTCTTAGGGCTTTTGTCAATTATCAACTGTTCACAGGAAGATGGTGTAATCTCTGGAGTCTCGATTCTGTTCCATTGATCTATCTGACTGTTTTTGTACCAGTACCAGCCTGTTTTGACTACTGTGGCAGCGTAATAGGTTTTAAAGTTGGGTAGTGAGAGACCTCCCAGTGTGTTCTTCTTCTCCGGTAGTGCTTTACTTATCTGGGGCTTCTTCTCTTTCCGGACAAAGTTGGTAATTTATTCCTCCATTTCATTAAAAATGACACTGGAACTTGTATTGTGATTGCATTGGGTAGATTGCTTTGAGTAAAATAGATATTTTCATAATGTAAAGTCTTCCTATCCATGAGCAGGGTAGGTTTCTCCATTTATCTAAGTCTCTCTTAGTTTCTTGTAGTAAGGGTTTGTAGTTCTCTTTGTAAAGGTCTGTTATTTCTCTGATTAGAATTATTCCTAGGTACTTTATCTTCTTAAGGGCTATAGTAAATAGTATTGACTTGGTGATTTCTTCCTTAATAATCTCGTTGTTGGTATAAGGGAATCCTACTGATTTACTTATGTTTACTTTGTATCCTGAGACTTTGCCAGACTCTTCTATCATTTTGAATAGTTTCCTTATGGATTCTTTTGGATTCTCTGCATATGCAATCATGTCATATAGGGAGATTTTTAGTTCTTCTTTGCTGATACAGATGCCCTTTATTCCTTGGTGTTGTCTAATTGCTCTGCTAGAATTTCTAGTACAATGTTGAATAGGAGAGCTGAGAGTGGGCATCCTTGTCTAGTTCCTGTTCTCAAGGGAAACTGCTTCAGTCTCACTCCCTTCAAGATGATGTAAGCAGTTGGCTTTGTATAAATGGCCCTTATTGTGTTAAGGAATTTTCCTTCTATGCCTATTTTGATAAGAGTTTTCAGCATGAATTGGTGTTGGACCTTATCAAATGTCTTTTATGCATCAGTGTACAAAATCAGGTGATTCTTCAACAAATAGTTCTGGGAAAACTGTATATTAGAAGAATGAAGTTGAACATTTCCCTCACACAACATATCAACATTAACTCCTGTTTGTCAGAGATCTAAATACAAGAGGGAGAACTATGCAACTTCTAGAAAAAAAACATAGTGGTAATTCTTAATCTTATATATGACAATGAATTCATAGATATGAAACCAAAAGCATGAGCAACAAAAAACCTAATAATTGGATTTCATAAAAACTAAAAACTCTTGTGCAATCAAGAAAGTAAAAGAAAATCTACAGAACAAGAGAAAATGTATGGTCATATATTTAATAAGTGTTAATGTTCTAGAGTGTGTCAAGAATTCCTAAAACTAAAAAAAAAAAAAAAATCAAGGCAACAACCCAGTTAAAATATGGGCAAATGTCATCTGAGAGTACAGCAGATAGTCCCAACTCAGCAAAAATGGATGATCACCGAGGACCAAAATGACATAGGGAAAGAAAACCCAGAAGATAGAGAGACTCACGTGAGTGGCTGACGACATCGACTTGTGACTGGAAGAACCGAATGGTGCCTGGCAACCACCAGTGATAGCCGTGATGGGGCTCACAAAGTTGAGTCTCAGTGGCAACACAAAAATAAGAAGGGATACATCCCAAGATCTCCACTAAAAGATGGCAATTGGTCCAGGGACCTCAGGTTCCCCTGGGAGCATGGCCCCCGGCCCTGATGCTGCCCCTGTCCATAAATCATAATGGAGGTCAACTCTTAGGACAGGAATGAATTGGACATGGCAACTCAGAGTGACCATATTGTGTGTGCACTTTATGGTTCTATGCATCTATAGGATGTCGTCCTGCTGACGTCTTATTGGATGTAGAGAGTGGGTGGAGAGGAGAGGATAGGAATTTGTTATGAGGATAAGACATGTAGGAAGCAGTGAGGAAGAGAGTGCTGTCACCAGGCAAGGAGAGCAGTGGGAGCCGCATATAGGTGGGCATGCAAATTTATATGAGAATGGACATTTTCATTTAATCATAATAAGAAAAAAAACAGTCCAATGAATTGAATAGACATTTTTCTAAAGATGATACACAAATGGTCAATAAGCACATGAAAATATGCTCAGTATCATTAGCCATTAGGGAAATGTAAATTAAAACTAAAGCAACAAGATTTAATACCTATTAGAATGGTTACACAAAAAAAGAAGAAAATAAGTGTTGTCAAGAATATGGAAAAATTGGTACCCTCATATGTTGGTGGCAAGTATTTAAAATGGTACAGCCACAGTGAAAAACAAATTTTCTCAGAAAGCTAAACAAAGAATTACCACATGACTTTCAATTCTACTCCTAGACACTCATCTACAGGAACAGAAAGGAGAGACTCAGAGACATGTACGCCAATGTTCAGTGCAACAATATCCACAACAACCAAAAGGTGGAAACAACCCAAATATTCATCGAGAGATGACTGGATAAACAAGAAGTGTTATATACTTATAGTCGAATATTAGGCAGTGAGCAAAAGGAATAAAGCTATGATGTTAACTACAAAGCTGAAACAGTAGTGGCGTTGTTGCTAAGTGCTATATCTACTAACCCAAAGTCAGCAGTTCAAATCCACCCAGCTCTCCTTGTAAACTCTATGAGGCAGTTCTACTCTGCCCTATAGGGTCACTATGATTTGGAAAAACTAGAACTGCCATATGACCGAGTAATTCCTCTCCTAAGTATATACCCGAAAGACTTGAAAGGAGAAACTCAAAGAATTGTATACCAGTGTCTGTCACAGCACTATTCATGATAGTCAGAAGATTATGACATCCTAAATGCTCATTAGCAAATGAATGGATAGACAAAATGTTGTGGGGGCATCCATACAATGGAATACTACTCAGCCAGTAGGATAAATGAAGTCTTGATATATGCTACAGTACAGATGAGGCTGGAAGACATTATACTGATTGAAATAAGTCAGTTATAAAAGGACAAATGTTGTATGACCTCATTTATGTTGAAAAATAGGAAAAGTTAAACGATATAGAGACCTAAGCTTATTAGTGGTTACCAAGGGTGGGAGTACAACTTGCTGTCAGTAGGTTGTACATGTGTAAAAAGCTGAATTCAAAAAAGCTGTGTGATATACTAACAATGACTGGCTGACCATACATAGAACAGTTATATCCTTTAGAATCTGTAAACAGTACTATTTTATTAAACTTTATAATTGTAGAAAAATTGATATCTGCAGAACTTTAAAATAGCTATGTGTTCTCTTATTTTAATTAAGGTGTATTCATATATTAATTTTACGTAAAAAGTCTGTCAGATGATTTAAGAAGTAGTATAGGGTCCCTATGAGTTGGAATCAACTCAATAGCAGTGAGGTTTTCATTTTATTTTTTGGTGGGGATTGATAAACAAATCTATACTGCCTTTAAAAGCTTTGAGAACATTTAATGAAATAATTGAGTTCACTTTCTAGGGATTTCTCAAATATTTTTTTATTCACTTCATTTTTTAGAGAAGATTTAGGTGCACATGAAAACTGTTCAGAAACTATAGCAAGTTTCCATATTCACTGGATGCGCAGTTACCTCTGTTATTAACATCTTGCAATGATATGACACATTTGTTACAATTGAGCCAGTCTTGATGGATAATTTTTAACTAAAGTCTATAGTTTACATTAGGATTCACTGGTTTTATTGGAATAATTATATGATTTTTGACAAGACATAATGTCTATCATTTGAATGTCCTTAAAATGCCGTGTGCTTCATCCCCAACCCTGACAACCAATGATCTTTTCACTGGCTTTAGTACTCTGTCTTTCTCACCCGCTACAGTCAGATACCTGTGGCTATGTGCTATTTATGTGGTTGATCACATTAACTGTTTTTCTGATGTTGAACCAGCCTTGCACCCTGGTATGAATCCAACTTGGTCGTGATAAATTATTTTTTTATGTGCTGTTGAACTCTGTTGGCTAGGATTTTGTTGAAGATTTTACATCTAGGATCATGAGTGATGTCTTTTTGGGGGGATCTTTACCTGGCTTTTGGTTTCAGGGTTATGCTGCCTTTGTAGAATGAATTTGGAGGTATTCTTTCCCTTTCTGTGCTGTGAAATAGCCTCAGTAGTATTGGATGTAGCTCCTTTCTAGAAGTTTGGTGGAAATCTCCAACGAAGAAACGGGCCAGGACATTTTTGGTTGATAGTTTCTTGATTAATTGTTCGATTTCTTCTTTTTCTTTATTTATTAGTTGCTCTACTTTTCCTTGAGATAATTTTGATAAGTGACATGAAGCTAGAAATTTGTCGATTTCCTCTAGGTTTTCAAATCTGTTAGTGTACACAAGTATAAATAGGGGTGCACGCTGAGATCTCCACTAAAAGACAGCAATTGATGGTCCAGGGGCCTCAGCATTCTCCTGGGAGCAGGGCCCCTGGCCCTGATGCTACCTCTGTCCATAAATCTAAATGACTGTCAACTTTTCAGCCAGCAATGACCTGGACTTGGTGATGCACAGTGACCGTATTGTGAGGGCACTTTATGGTTCTGGGCATCTATAGGTAGACGTCCTGTTGACCTCATACTGGAGGAAGGGGAATGGGTAGAGAGGAGAAGATAGGAGACTGTTGGGAAGAAAAGACATGTAGGGAACAGAGAGGAAGAGTGTGCTGTCACTGTGCAGAGAGAGCAGTGGAAGCTGCATGTAGGTCAGCATACAAATTTATATGGGAATGTACATTTTCATTCAATCATAATAAAAAAATAAAAATAAAAAAGAAGAGAAAAAAGTCTGTTAGTATACAGTCTTGTAGTATTCCGTCATGATACTTTTGATATCAGTTGGGTCAGTTGTGACATCTTCAATCTCCCTTCTTATTTGGGCTATTTATTTCCTCTCCTATTTTTCTTTTGTAAGTTTAGCCAATGGTTTACCAATTTTGTTGATCTTTTTGAAGAACCAACTTCTGGTTTTGTTAATTTTTTCACTTGCTCTTCTATTCTCTAATTCATTTAGTTCTGCTCTAGTCTTTGTTATCTGTTTTCTTCTGGTGCCTAAGGTGTTCCTCTGTTGTCCTCTTTCTACTTGTTGAAGCTGTAGCGTTAATTCTTTGGTTTGAGTCTTTTTTTCATTCCGGATGTGTGCAGTAATACAAATAAACCGACCTCTAAGCACTATCATAGGTTCTAGTAGGATGTGTTTTCATTCTCATTTGATTCTATAAATTTCTTTATTTCATCCTTGATTTCTTCTATAAACCACAGATTTTTTTTAGCAAGTTATTCAGTTTCCATGAGTTCACATTTCTACTGGTAGTTTTTCTGCTATTGATTTCAACTTTTATGGTTTTATTGTTGGAGGAGGGCCTTTGTAATAATGCAGTGGTTTGGATTTTGTTGAGACCTATTTTATGTCTCGACACACTGTCTATTCCGGAAAATATTCTGTGTGCCTTAGAGAAGAAAATGTACTTAGTTGTTGGTGGGTAAAAAGTTCTGTATATGTCAATAAGGTCTAGCTGGTTAACTGTCGTAGTAAGATCTCCTGTATCATTAATGAGCTTTATTCTGGATGATCTGTCTATTACTGTAAGCAGAGTGTTGGAGTCTCCAACTATTATTGTAGAGTGATCTATCTAATTCTTCAATGTTGTCAGTGTTTGTTCTATGTATTTAGATGCTCTGGTACTGGGTGCATAAATATTTGATATTGTTATACCCTGCTTATGTATTGAAACTTTCAGCCATAAATAGTGACTATCCTTGTCCACAACTGTGGATTTTACATTAAAATCTATTTTATCTGAGGTTAGTATTGCCACTCGTGCTCTTCTTTGTATGTTGCTGGCCTAGTATATATTTTCCATCCTTTGATTTTCAATTTGTTCATATCTTTCGAGTCTAAGGTATGTTTCTTGAAAACAATGTATAGACGGATCATGTTTTTTGATCCAGGATGTCACTTGCTGTCTCTTTATTGGAGCATTCAGTCCACTTACATTCAATGCAATTATTGATAGGTATGTGTTTTGTGCTGCCATTCTGATGCATTCATTTATTTTTGTATTGTTGATGTTTTCCAAGTACCTTTAATATTATGTTTTGCGTCATTCTTTATGGGTTGACTTCATCTTTTTCAGTGTTAATTTTTGTGTTTGTTGAGACCCCTGTATTATGCTTCTTGTTTTGATACGTCACCTTGTTAGTTTGCTTTGTGACTATTTCTATGACTCCCTTTGCTATTCTAAGTTTAAACTAGACTTCAACTTCTGCATATCTTTTTAATTTCCTCTCCAACTGAAAGGGTTATAACTAAGATATCCCTCTATTTTTAGTTTGATGATGTCATAGTTTACATGTTATGATCACTGGTTCCCTTCTTTTTATATTTTATCTTTCATTGAGCTTTGTGCCTTTCATAGCTAAGTAGAATTCTAGGTGCTGTGTCTTGAATTGCCTCCTTAAGTATACACTTTGTTTTTTGTTTTCCCAAGCAAAGAGACTCTTTCAGTATTTCTTGTAGTTTGGGTTTTGATTTTTAGCCAGTCTTTAAAGCTTCTGTTTATCTGCAAATGTCTTAACTTCACCTCTATATTTGAGAGACAATGTTGCAGGATACATAATTCTTGGCTGGAAGTTTTTGTCCTTAAGAGCTTTGAATGCATCATCCTGCTGCCTTCTTGCCAACACTGTTTCTGCCGAGAAATCAGACAAAAGCCTACAAGGCTTCCCTCTGAATGTTTGCTTTGCTTTATGCCTTGCTGCCTTTGATGGCCTCTGTTTGTGTTTCATTTTTTAAGGCTTGATCATAATATTGGTTGGTGTCTCTTGGGGTCTAGTTTTGTGGCATTTGATACACTTCTTAGATACCTATGTTCTTTCATAATTTCACAGAAGTTTTCTGTCAGCAACTCTGCAACTATACTCTTTGCTATTTTCAGCTATCCTTCCCTTTTCAGATACTCCAATTATTTGTAGATTATTCCCCTTAATAGAGTTCCACATGCTTCTTAAGGCTTCTTCATGTTTCTTGTTTCTTTTCTTGATTTTTTCCTCATAAATGCTGGTGTCATTTGCTCTATCCTTAAGCTTACCAACTCTGGCTTCCATATCTCAATTCTCCTCTTTTTGCTTTGGATTGAACTGTCTAAGTCTGTAACTTTATTTTTTTAATTGTGACTGAGTGAAAATGTACATTCCAATATAAATTCACATGCCCACCTATATGCAGCTTCCACTGTTCTCCCTGCCCAGCGACAGCTCAATATTCCTCTCTGCTCCATACATGTCTCATCCTCCCAACAGTCTCCTTTCCCCTCCTCTCCACCCACTCTCTTTCCTCCAGCCAAAGGTCAGCAGGATGATATCCTATAGGTGCATAGAACCATAAAGTGCTCACAAGATATGGTCACTCTGCATCGCCAAGTCCAATCCATTCATGTCCGAAGATTGGACCTTCATTATGCTTTATGGGCAAAGGCAGCATCATGGCCAGGGAACATGCTCCTAGGGGAACCCCAAAACCACTGGACCATCAACTGAGGTCTTTTAGTGGAGATCTCAGGTTGCACCCCTTTTTATTCTTGTGCTGCCAGTGAGACTCAACTTAGTGAGCTCCATCATGGCTATCACTGGTGGTGGCCGGGCACCATCTGGTTCTTCTGGTCCCAAGTCGATGTAGGCACCCACTCATGTGGGTCTCTCTATCTTCTGGGTTGTCTTTAACTCATGCCATTTTGGTCCTGGGTGAGCATCTGTTCCTGCTGAGTTGGGGCCATTTGCTGTGCCTATGGATGGCAGCTTGGCAGCTTTTAAGACTCCAGACACCACTCACCAATGTGTGGTGCAGACAGCCCTCTTAGCAAAATGCTAGTTGTGCCAGTTGGCCTCGATTTTGCCTAAGAGAATGGTCGCCTGACCCCTGCCCCAGCCACTCTGTCCTTGCAATATTGAGTTAAGATGGAAAGAGTATTCAAGCTAAGCTGAAGTCCACTTATTATTGTTCTTGTTTCTAATGTGTGCTATTATTGATTTCACCCAACCAGATTTCTAGCAACTATCTAATCTAAACTCTCCCCACTTTCCCTCCTTCCCTCCCCTCCTTTGCAGCTGTCAAAGAGTCTTTTCTTCTATACATAAGTCTGTTTTAGAGATCTTATCATAGGGGTCTTATACAATATTTTTCCCTTTGTCACTGGCTACTTTCACTCAACATAATGTCTTCCAGTTGAAACCAGGTTATGAGATGTTTTCTGGAATCATCATTATTCTTTATCATTGCATAGTGCTTCATTGAGTATATATACCATAGTTTACCTATCCATTCCTCTGTTGTTGGGCATCTGGGTTGATTCCATCTTTTTGCTATTGTGGACTGTGCTGCAATAAGCATTCTTGTACATGTGTCCGTTAGTGGATTTCAGGTCATTAATGTTCCATCATTTCAGATAAGTTACTTAGTTTTTCATTTTGTTGCGCTGCATTTTTTTCAATCTCTAAGAGGGTTCTCTATATAATTCTTTTGTACTTGACCTCCAATAGTTTCAGAAGGTCATCTTCATCTGACAAGGTTTTGGATTCTTTTGTGAGATTACCAGAACCATGGTGAACTGCTTCTTTAAATGGCTAGCTGTTGATTGTTGTCTTTGTGCCATCTAGAAGCTGTTTTGTTTCTCTGGTGTTACCTCAACAGGAGATGAGGCATAGTTCTAAGAGAGGAGTTGGTTACCAGCTACCTCTTTGTACTCTTGTGACTGGACCCAGGTGGAAGACTGGCTCCTGGTGGGCAAAGATCACACCCTACTTATGGAGTCACTGGGGGATCATCAGCTGACCCTATGATGTGGATAAGTGAACCACGGAGGAGATGCTGAAGGGCTGTTCAGCAATCAGTTCTCCAAGTGACCTTATTTTAAAAAGACACTTTACTGCTAAGGGAGAAACTGTCTCAATGGCTGCCAAAATCAGCCAGGTCCTTAGGTGTGTCAGGCCTTACCTTTCAGCTGACAATGAAAGTACCTCGTAGGCTGTCCACAAATGCTATGACATGGTTCAAAGTAGGTAGGCATTGCAACTTTGCTTCCATCCTCCAGCAGGCCCCATCCATAACTCTAGGCACAGGTATCCTAAACAAAGCTTTTCTGTTGGAGATGCACTTTCCAGACTGGGGCTTCTGCTCCACATAAGAATTAAACTCAGCTAAGGTCTCCAATGGGTGACTCTGCCTGCCAGCTGACCAAGATGGCATTGTATCAAAGCTGCCTATCCTGCCCATGAAACTTCAGAATCTATGGCACAGCTCACCAAAGAGAAGGTGGAGGGCCAGTGGTGCCTTCAGTCAGCAGCTGGGCTCTCAGTATGTGGCCATCCCAAGCACAGACTCTCTGCTGAGCTATACACTGTTTAAGCACTGCAGTTCAGTGTATTAGCTGGCTCATGCCCAGTCCCTGCCTCACAGATAACAAGGAAGGCATCAGTACTGCAGTCTTCCCAAATGATGAGGCAGCACATGCAGGACTCAGCAGATGCAGGACTCTAAGACTTTTGATGCTTAGTCCAATTTGACAACCCTATTCCAGATCCTAAGGCTTCCTGGATGTCTGCGCTGCTCTGGTCATTTATCATTCAACTCTAAAGTTCTCAGACAGAATTAAGGAGACATGTGTCTAGTCCCCTACCTGGGCCCCACACAGATTGGTCTCTCTTGATGCAAAGTACTTGGGCTGAAGACTTACCACCCTCACATCTGAAGAACATCTGGTTTCATTTAGTCTAATACTGATTGACTTGTTCTTCTGGAAGTCTATGGTATAGTCAATGTTTCTTGCTAACACCACAGTTAAAATACATTAATTCTATCTTTTTTCATTGTCTAGCTTTCACATAAACAACAGCATGATTAAAGAGGATAAAAAATGAAGTTATCAATGTTCTATTCTGCTTAGATCCACAATCAATGCACGTGAAAGCAGAAGTCAGGAAAACAAATGACACATTTCATCAGGTAAGTCTCCTGCAAGATATTTCTTTAAAGTTTTAAAAAGTAAGATGCCATTTTTATGACTAAGGCATGTCTGCCTGACTCAAGCCTTTACACCATCTTATATGAACAGATACAGTGAGGAAAAAAAAAACTATGAACAGAGTGGAATGTGTATAAATGTTACTAAACCATAAAGCATATTTCAAACAATATAAATAAAATTCAGGGTTATATAAATGGAAGCTAACTGTAATTTTAACTTATGATGCAATATGTACAAGCCCATAAAATAACACACCTTCTGTTCACTTATCATCTATTCTATTTATTGGACCCTTCACATTTAAAATGATATTAAAAGATCTACTACCTGATGAATCTACACTTTAACAACATATGTTTGGCAATAATGAACACCATGGTGTGAGGTACAAATAATGATTACAGTAATGTAACTACTGTAATGATTACAGTTATGTGGGAACTTGGGTGAGCTATAATTCTCAGTTGTTTAGCCATGACTTGTCATTTATGGAATGATGTCATGATTTGATGTGGTTATCTTACATTTGTGATATGATGTGATTATCTTCCATTTTTACATAATATCAATTTTGCATAATGACCTGGTCTTTGGAACCTAACCATGTGACTAAGTGAGTTCATAATAATTAATACTAGGTACTATAGGTACCTAGTATTATGAAATGACCTGCAGTCATTTCATAAAATGACTGCAATTTCTCCTTTGAGTTTTTCAATGGGCCTCATGTATACTGGCAAATAAACGTCCACAGTATTTGAAATCTCATTTTCAGTGTGAGTGTTGTAAGGACCCTTGAATGTGTAAAGACAGAGGCAAATTTACTCCCTCTCTCCATTGTGCATAGATCCAATTTATTCTCCGATCGGACAACAGTCTATTGGTACTCCAGTCATGGGGTGCCTGGGTTGAGATCTCATTAATTTCAACTAAGAGGGTGTGCAGCTCTGTACATCCCACATATGCAGCTCATAGCAAGGAGGAGGAATGCAAGAACCCATAGTCAGAGATGCAAAAAGTGTGTGTTCCCAAGTGGATCTCTGCATCCTGCCCTCAAAACTTCCAATGCAGCATACAGCAATCTAACATTCACTCCTAGGATGATGAACTACTCTGACTGATATTTATTTCCTTCTGAGGCAGCTATACTAACACATAGTACTTTCCCAACAAAACTTGGGAAGTTAATGTCTACCTTTCTTAGCTCTAAGATAATGTCTGTGAAATCAATCTAGTAAGCTGTACAAATTTGAAGATGTACTGTTATTAAATGTTCATATTATTGCACCAGAAGTTTATACTTGACTTCATGTACAAATGTGTATCCTCTAATAATCTTGCCTCAGTGCCAACTATCACAGAAAGGATGGACAAAGAGGAAATAGTGGTAGGAGGCAGCTAAGTGCTTTCACACTTGCAACAGTTTCCATCTACCTTCTGAACTATCTGTCTCGATGGAATTGTAGACACTAAAAAATAATTGGCAAAGCTATTTTTCCCAGACGATGTAGGTCAGCATTATTGAAACCAGAGGCCTGAAAAGTATAATCCTTCTAGCTACAGGGGGAAACTGAGGTTGGAGGCCTGAGCAGCTTTGCCACAAAGCAATTTCCCCAACCCTGCCTTATGGCCCAGATGGCAATACTAAGAGGAACACTCATGGCCTTGACAAACACTGACAAGAATTCGGCAACTTCACTGTGGGCCAGGGAATAACTATAGGGCAGTTCTACTCTGACCTATAGAGTCAGTACAAGTCTGAATTGACTGGATAGCAGTGGATTTTAATGGCCAGCGATCATGAGCATTTTCTCGTGTATCTCTTAGCTGCCTGAACATCTTCTATGGTAAAGTGCCTGTTCACATCTCTTGCCTATTTTTAATTATTTGTCTTATTGTTGAGGTTTTCAAGTATCTTATAGATTATGGAGATTAAACACTGATCAGATTTGTCATAGCCAAAATTTTGTTCCCAGTCTATAGGTTATCTTTTTACTCTCCTAGTGAAGTCTGTGAATGAACATGTTTGATTTTTTTTGGAGTTCATAAACATCTGTTTTCTGTTAAGGTGCTTTGTTAGTTACGTTTTGTGTTCTGTATATGCCATATATTAGGGCTACCAGCATTGTCCCTATTTTTTCCTTCCGTGATCTTTATCATTTTATATTTAGATTTTTGATCCATTTTTAGTTAGTTTTTGTGCACAGTGTTAGATACTGGTCTTGTTTCTTTTTTTTTTTCAGATAGAAATCCAGGTACACTAACACTATTTGTTAAACAGAATGTCTTTTCCCTAGTTTACAGACTAGGCCTTTGAGAAATATCAGCTGCTTGTAGGTGGGTAATCCTATGTTTGCTTTCTCAATTCATTCCACTTGTCTATATATCTGTTTTTGTACCAGTACAGGTTCTAAAGTCAGATAGTGTGCGCCCTCTCCATTTGTTCTTCTTCTTCTTCAGTAATGCTTTACTTATCAAGGGTTTCTTCACTTTCCATATGAAGTTGTGCTTTGTTTCTCCACCTCATTAAAAAGTCCTGTTGAAATTAGTATTGGGATTGCATTGTATCTGTATCACTTTGGCTACAATAGACATTTCTGCAGTATTGAGTCTTCCTATCCATGAGTCAGATCTGACTCGATGGCACTTGGCTTTTGGCTACCCATAAGTAAGTAAGCTTTCTTCACTTATCTCGGACTCTTCTGATTTCTGACTGTAGAGTCCTGTTATTTTATTTGTAGAGGTCTTGGATGTCTCTCGTTAGATTTGTTCATTAAGTATTTTATCTTCTTGGGGGCTGTTGTAAATGGTATTGATTCTGTGGCTTCCTCTTTGGTGTTCTCTTTCTGGTTTAAAGGGGTTGAACCGATTTTTGAGTGTTTATCTTGTCTACTGATAGTTTGCTGAAGTCTTACTAGCTCGAGCAGTGTCTTTATGGATTCTTTAGGGTTTTCTGTGTACAAGATCATATCTCGGCATGTAGAGATACCAGCAATTCTTCCTTACCAATCTAGATGAATGTTATTTCTTTATCTTGCCTGACTGTTCTGCCTAGAACATCCAGCAAAATGTTGACTGAAAGTAGTGACAGAAGACACCCTTGCATGGCTGCCATTCTCCAAAGCATATGCATTTAGACTCTCTTCATTTAGGTTGATATTTTCTGTAGGCTTTACATAAATGCCTTGTATTTTGTTGAGGAATTCTCTTTCTCTTCCTATTTTGTTGAGAGTTTTTAACATGAATTGGTGTTGGACTTTGCCAATTGCTTTTCTGCATTGCTCATAAAATCAAGTGGAACTTGGCTTTTGTTTTATCATGTGACTGATTACATTGGTTTTCTAATTTTGAACCATCCTTGCAGCTCTGATTTGAATTCCACTTGGCCATGGTGAATTAATTTTTGAACTGTTTTTGAATTTTCCTGGCTAGAATTTTTATTCAGAAAGTATGCATTTAAGTTGATGAGAGATATTGTTCTGTAATTTTTTTCTTTCTTCTGGTGTCTTTCCGTGCTTTGGTTATCAGGGTTATGCTGGGTTCATAGAATAAGTTTGGCAGTGTTCTATCATTTTCTAGGCTCTGAAATACCTTTAATAATAGTGGCATTAGCTGTTTCCTAAAAGTTGGTAGAATTCTCCAGTCAACTGAACAGAGTTAGGGCTTTTATTGGTTCATAGTTTTTAATTACTTTCTCTTTTTCTTTCTCTCTTAAAATATTCTACTATGCTTTAAGTTGAAGTTTACATTTCATGTCAGTTTGTCACGCAAAACCGTGCAGGTACACACTATGCAACTCTAGCTGCACTCCCTACCCCATGACAGCACTCTTTTCCTTTCCTCCATGTAGTTCCCATGTCCATTCAACCAGCTCCTATCTCTTGTCAACCCTCTCATCTCCCTCTTAACAGCGGTTGCTCACTTCTCTTCATGTGTATACTTAAATGAAGAAGTACAGTCTTCACAAGTATCATTTTGTCTTATAAGAGAAACACACTGTCATAGAGTCAGGTCTTACAGCAATCTTAGTGGTCAGAGTAGAACTGCCCCACAGATTTTCCAAGGAGTACCTGGCAGATTTGAACTGTCAACCTTTTGGTTAGCAGATGCAGCACTTTACCCATTCTAATGTTCATCTGAAGAGCTGGCTTCAGGACTGGTTTTAGTTGTGGACTAACAGAGATTCTGGGGGCCATGTCTTTCAGGGATCCTTCAGTCTGCAGGACCATCAAGTCTGATATTTTAATAAAGTTCTAGTTCTGCACACAAATTTGTCTCCTACTGTGTCAGGGACTTTATGTTGCAACCTCTGTCAGGGCAGTCATTGATGGAGGCTCGACACTGTCCAGTCCTGGTCTCATGCTAATGTAGTCTTTGGATCATATGGCCCTTTCAGTCTCTTGGGTTCATATTTTCCTCATGTCTTTGATGTCCTTCATTCTACTCTGCTCCAGGTGGGTTGAGACTAATTGATGCTAAATTTTACGAGCCGAAAGTGGGATGCAGAATATTCACTTAAAAAAAAAAAATCTTTGTTATATCACTTGACTAGAAGTCCCCTGAAACTATACTCCTCAGAGCCCTGACTCTACTATTCTGTCCTTTTAAATGTTAGGTTATATTTAGGGAAAATCTTAGGTTTAGGTCCACTTGTGCCAACCTCCCTTCTACTTTATACTGTTCCTCACTTCACCTAACCCAATTCCTGTCTATGATCTAATCAATGAAAACCTCTCTCCCTCATTCCTCACCATGATAGCCATTAAAGACTTTTTTCAGTGCTTAAATGTATTCTTGAGTACTTAACATACTAGTCTCATACAATATTTGTCCTTTTAAAACTGTTTTGACTTAGCATAATGTCTTCCAGAACGCTCTCTGTAATGAGAATGTTTGCTAAGATCATTGCAGTTCTTGTCATTGCATAGTGTTCCCTTGTGTGAATGTAAGACAGCTTATCTGTTCATCTGTTAATGGGCACCTAGATTGAATCTATCTTTTGCTGTTGTGGATAGTGCTGCAACACACATTGGTGTGTATGTATCTGTTCATGTGACAGTTCTTATTTCTCTAAGATATATCCCAAGGAATTGTATCATATGATATTTCTATCTCGAGGTTTTTCTATCTCTTTGTATTGTATGGTATTTCTATCTCTAGTTTTTGGAGAAAGTGCCAAATTGATTTACAAAGCGAATCTTTTCATCCATGAGTGAGGTAGCTTTCTTCACTTATCTAGGATTCTTGGTTTCTTGCAGTGGAGTCTCGCAGTTTTCTTTTTATGGGTCTTTTACAACTCTGGCTAGATTTATTCCGAAGTATTCTATCTTCTTGGTCAATGTTATCGGTTTGGTGATTTCCTTTTTGATACTCTCTTTTTTGGTGTAATAAAGGGCCTTCCAATAAAGATGTCCTATTTTTGACAGTTCACAGTGGCAGTGGCAATATTTGTGAAACTACAGCAGCCACATTCATCACCCTTTTTGAGTAATCTTGACAAATAGCCATGAAAACTTACACGATTCCTCAGGGTATAGTCTTTATCAAAATGGGTGTTCCATTTGTCAAACATCCTGTGCATTGTGTCAAATTTATGATGCATATGAGAGTCCCACCAAGGGAACAAATCAATGTTTACTAAAAAAAAAAAAAAATTAATACTGGAGAGGCTGTGGAGAGACTGAAAGTCTTCCACACTGCTGGTGGGAATGTAAAATGGCACAACTGCTTTGAAAAGCAATTTGGTGAAATCTAGCTTTCTTCAAAAGCTAGAAGTGGAAATACCATACGATCCAGCCATCCCATTGCTTGGAATATATCCTACAGAAACGAGGGCTGTCACACAAACAGGTACATGGGCATGGATGTTTATTGCGGTACTGTCCGCAATAGCAAAAAGATGGATTCAACCTAGGTGCCCATCAATAGGTGAGTGTGTAAACACGCACAAGGGAACACTACACACTGATGAGAAGCGATGATGATTTCATGAAAAATCTCGTAACCTGGAATCAACAGGAATAAACTATACTGAATGAAATCAGCCAGCTGCGAAAGGAGAAATGTTGTATGAGTCCATTATTGTAAGGGCTTGAGAAAGGACTTATTCACAGAATAAAATACTCTTTGATGGCTACAGGGTGAGAAGGGAGAGACAGAGTTATTCATAGATTTGATAGTCAGTAGGAATTTGGTTAGGTGAAGGGAGTGACAACCCACAGAGGAAGGCTGGTCAGCATAGCTGGACTATACCATAAGCTAAAAGGTTTTCTGAATTCAACCCACCATTTCAAAGGTCATATTATCTGCAAATAAGGATACTTTTACTTCTCCCTTACCCAAGTGGATGCCCCTTATTTCCTTGTCTTGTCTGATTGCTCTGGCCAGAACCTCTAGTACAATGTTGACTAGAAGTGGTGACAGCAGGCATCCATGTCTAGTTCCTGTTCTCAGGGGAAATTTCCTGTGTCTCTCACCACTCAGAAAGATATTGGCAGTTGGCTTTGTGTAGAGAGAGTATTTTGTGTATCGCTGAGAGTTTTTAACACAAATGGGTGTTGGACTTTGTCAAATGCCTTTTCTGCATCACTTGACAAAAGCAAGAAATTCTTATCCTTTATGTTATTTATGTGATCGTATCACCTTAACTGCTCTTCTGAAGTAGAATGAGTCCTGGTATAAATCCAATCTGGTCACGATGAATTATTTTTTGATATGTTACTGAATTCCATTAACTAGGATTTTGCTGAAGATTTTTCCATCTAGATTCATGAGTGATACTGGTCCATAATTCTCCTTTTTTGTGGGGCCTTTCCCTTACTTTGGTATCAGGGTAATACTTCAATAGTCTGGGAATTAACTACTCTCTGAAAGTTTGGTGGAATTCTCTGATGAAGCCACCTGGACCAGGCCTTTTTTTGATTGGCAGCTATCTTATTTATTTTTAAATTATGATTGAGTGAAAATGCACATTTCCACATAAATTTGCAGGCCCACCTATGGGCAGCTCCCACTGCTCTCCCTTTCCGATGACTGCACACTCCTCCTCTCCATTCTGCACATGTCACATCCTCCTAACAATCTCTTATCCACTCCTCCCCACCCTCTCCCCCACCTCCAGTAAGAGGTCAGCGGGACGACATCCTGTAGATGCATAGAACCAGACAGTGCACACACGACATGGTCCCTCTGTGTTGCCGAGTCTTATCCATTCCAGTCTGAAGAGTTGACCTACATTATGATTTAATGGACAGGGGCGGCATCAGGGCTAGGGGCCATGGGAACTCCAAAGCCTCTGGGCCATCAATTGCGGTCTTTTAGTGGAGATCTCAGGGTTGATTGGCAGGTTTTTGATTACTTTTTCAATGTCTTCTTTTGTGATGGGTTTGTTAAGTTGTTCTACTTCCTGTGGTGGTAATTTTCGTAGGTGATGTGAATCTAGAATTTTGTTCATTTCTTCTCAGTTTTCAAATGTGTGAGACAACAATTTTTCACAGTATTCTGTCATGATACTTTTAATTTCGGTTGAGTTTGTTATGACATCTGCCGCTTTATTTCTTTTTCTGGTTATCTGTTTCCTCTCCTGTTTTTCTCTTGCAAATTTAGCCAATCGCTTACAAATTTCGTGGATCTTCCCAGAAAACCAGCTTTTGGTTTGGTTAGTTCTTTCATCGTTTGTCTATGCTCTGATTCATTTAGATCTGCTCTAATTTTTATTATCCATTTTCTTCTGGTACACGAGCTGTTCTTTCATTGTTCTAATTCTGCTTGTTCAAGTTGTAGGGTTAGTTCTTTGCTGGGGCTCTTTCTTCATTCCAGATGTGTGCATCTATAGAGAGAAATTGACCCCCGAGCACTGCTTTTGCTGTATCTCATAGATTCTGTGGGATGTGTTTTCATTCTCATTGATACCTGTGCATTTATTGCATCTTTGATTTCTTCTATACCTCACGAATTTTTGAGCAAGGCATTGTTCGGTTTCTACGGGTTTGAATTTCTACTCACGCTTCTTCTGCTGTTGGTTTCAACTTTTCTGACTTTATGGTCTGAGAAGATGTATTGCCATAATTCAGTGGTTTGGGTTTTGTTGAGACTTGCTTTATGGGCTAGCATGTGGTCCATTCTGGAGAACGTATACTTGTCTGTTATCAGGCTCTGTGTACGTCTACGATGTTGAGTTTGCTGATTGTCTCAATACGATCTTCTGTATCTTTATTTAACATTTTTTTCCGGATGACCTGTCCATTACTGAAAGTGGGATGTTGACGTCTTCTTACTATTATTGTCCTCTATGTCTGTTTTAGTCAGCTAGGGCTGCTCTAACACAAATACCACAGGGTGGATGGCTTTAACAAAGGAAAGTTTATTTTTACACAGTCCGGTAGGCTGTAAGTGCAAATTCAGGATGTTGGCTCCAGGGGATGGCTTTCCCTTTCGTTGGCTCTGGGGGAAAGTCTGGTACGGCATCAGCCTTTGTCCAGGGAGCACCTTGGCACAGGAACCTCAAGTCTGAAGGATGCACTCTTCTCATGGTGCTGCTTTCTTGATGGTGGGAGGTTCTCTGGTGTCGCTATGCGTTGGATCCAACTCAGCGACAGTGGGTTTATTGTTAGTTTGCTTTGCAGCTGCACCTTCTTTCCCTCCTCTCCCTCTGAAAGGGCTACAGATACTGTAATACATCCCTCTTTACAATGTGATGAAGATCTCTCCCTAATTTTAATATTTTAGCTTTGTTTGACCTTTGTTATTTCCCTAATCGAGTAGGACTCTGGATGCTGTGTCTTGTGTTGCATTCCTGAGAATACACACGATGTTACTGATTTTCTAATGGAAGAGCTTCTTTCAGTATTTCTTGTAGTTTGGGTTTGGTTTTTGCAAAGTCTCTAAGGTTCCATTTACTTGAGAATCTCTCAATTTCAGTATCATATTTGAGAGACAATTTTGCAGGATATATAATTCTTGATTGGAAAGCTTTCTCCTTCATTGTTTTGTATGTTATCCCATTGCCTTCTTGCCAACACGGTTTGTGTCCAAAAGTCAGAGGGCAGCCTAGAAGGCTGCCATTTGTACTTCAGTTTTGATTGAAGCCTACCCGCCTTTAAGTGCCTCTCCTTATGTTTCTTTGTATTATAGTTGATTGTAATACATCTTGGTATCTTTCTTTTGGGGTTTCTCTTCTGTGGATTACTGTAAGCATCTGGAGCAGCTATGTTCTCTTTTCCATCAGCAACGGAAATTTTCCATCAGCAACTCTTTCTGTTCCTTCTGCTTTCCCTCCGTATTCTTGTAAACTCCAGTTTTTCTTTATTCTTTTATCTGATTTCTCCTCACAAATATTGGTTTCAGTTGCTTTGTCTTCAGTCTCACTGATCTGCATTCTGTTTCCTCAAGCTCGCTCTTTTGTCTTTGCGTTGAATTGTCTCACTCTAATTTTACTATTGATCTGCTGGATTTCAGATCATTGATATTCTAGCAGTTAATATACCTTGTTTAAGTTTTCATTCTGTCTTGCTGCCCTTTGTTCTAATCTCTAAAAGGGGTCTACACGTCATTATTTTGTTCTCTACCTCTGGTAATTTTAGGAAGGCTTCTTCATCTGGGATGTTTTTGATTCTTCATTTTGGGAGTTTTCAAGAGCCAGAGGGTGCAGCTAGACTTCGGCTCCAGCTGCTGCTGCATACTGTAGTGGCAGCCAACTTATGCACAGAGTCACCACTGAGAAAGATGCTGTCTAGCACTGTGATGCTGCTCAGCTTGGCACCTCAACCAAGCTTGGCCCTCAGGGGTAGCAGGCTCTGTCTCATGGCTGATGAAGATGGCAACCTACTTGTGCCGACTCTCCAGAGTCACATCAGCAGACACTATGGCATGTATCCTAGAAGGGAGGAGGGAAAGGTGCCACCACTCTCAGTCACCAGCCACTGCTGCATTCTCTAGATGTGCTTATCTTCAAAACCACTTTTCTGCTGAGAGAAGCACTGTCCAGCAGCCCCTGGTATCAGCCAGCCCTTTAGGGGAGGCAAACCTTGCCTCCTAGCTGACAAAGATGGTGATCTACTTGTGAAGTCTCTCAGGGGCTGCATTTGCAGATGCTATGCTGTGGCTCAAAGAAGGCAGGGGTAAGGGCACCACCACCTGTGGCTGCCAGCCACCAGCTGCCACTATGTTCTCCAGGTACAATTGTCTTCAAAACAGTTTTTCTGCAGGTAGAGGCACTGCCAAGTCAGGCGTTGTTGCTCAGCATGGCAGCCAGTCCCAGATGGCCCTCAGGCATGCCTGACTCCACCTCTCAGCTGGCTGTGATGATGTCCTTCCTGAGCCAGCTCTCCTGTGCTGAGCCAGCGGTATCTATGACACATCTCAGAGAAGGGAGGATGGGCACCAGTACCCTCGTTCACCAGCTGCTGCTAGCTTCTCTATAGGTGACTGTCTTAAGCACAGTCGCTCTGCTGCAAAAGATGCTCTTTACTTCAGCACTGCAGCTCAGCAAGGCAGCTGTCCCTGCCAGGCTCCCAGGATCAGCTGTCTCACTCCAGTCTTGAGGTTAACAAAGAGGGCATCCACACATGTAAGCCTCTTGGCTGCTGTGCCAGCAGAAGTAGGACTCTCTGTGCTGTTGCCTCACCTCCAACAAAGGTAACTTTCCCTTCCTGTCAGCCAGTCCAACCTCACAGCCCTACACCTGATCTTGGCATTCCCAGAATGTCCCCTGTGCTCCAGTCTATTGATTTTCTGGGCCTGAGCTCTCAGAGGGAATTGGTAAGATGTGTGGCCAGTCTACCATCTTGGCCCCATCTCTTGTTGATGTTTTTCAATTTTTTGGTTGTTACTTTTAAACATTTCCGTGTTTTCATGTCTTCTCTTTTTAAATATTAAGCTTCAGTGTAAATTTGGTGGGAGGCAGATGAAGAGAAGCTAAAATCTCATTTGTCTCTAGTGGACTCAACATGATTAAAAGGTGTAAAAGTCAACACAGTCTGATGTAGACTGTGTTCCAGAACTGCAAGAAGACAAAGCATAGAACCGATGGGAAAGGTATAGAGGTTGTTTCCTTCACTATTTCATCTAAGCAAGAAATTTAATCCAAAACATTTCATCCAAGGTAATTGGTTCATATCTTTTGTGAAGCTAACAGCCTTGTTTTACATGTGGTGGTAAATAATGTATAAACTTAAAAGTCACGTATTTTCCTTAAGTGTAGTGCCAACCCAAACCCAACCCAGCACTGTTGAGGCAATGCTGGCTCATAGCAACCTTATAGGACAGAGTAGAACTGCTCCATAGAGTTTCCAAGGAGTGCTTGGTGGATTTCCACAGCCAACCTTTTGGTTGGTAGCCGTAGCACTTAACCACTACGCCATCAGTGTTTCCAAGTGCGATACAGTGGTATATATTTGAAAGAACTGAAATTACACGTCTTTAGAAGGTTTGTATCAAACATTACCTCAATTTTAGTTTTATTCACCTTAAGATAAAATAAATTTGCGGTGGGTGATGTGTACAAGTTTTCCTGACTTTTGGTCTACGGTCATAATGCAGCGTGGATGTTAAATATCAGGTATAAATGATAAATAGCTTTGTAACTGATGGTCATCAACCTTGTTTCTAGCAGAATCAATCTGGCTATTGGCAATATTCCTCTTTTTGTTTTGTAGTGGCTATATGGCTTCATCTATAGGCACAGTGCACTTTCAGATGAACCCTCATGATAAAGAGACATTCTCTAAGAATCAACCCGTGGGCAGAGCCAAGATGGCTGGGTACCAGACTCTTCCTGTGATACTTCCAACAACAAAGACCCTAGAGAACAAAAATCAGCTTTAGAACGGTCTGACCATTAAGTCTGTAAACAATTTTTCTGAGTGTTGCATACCTCACTGCTGAATATCATTACAATCACCTTCAAAGTACACCTTTTGGGAAGCTATGCAGTGATGCCAGTGCCTACATCACCCTGCAAAGTAATTTTGGAACTCTTTTTGGAATGGCCACTGCTCACAGTGGCACGGTGGTTAAGTTTGTGAACTTAACCGTATAGTTGTCTGTGTGGGAGCTTTCAATCAGTAAAGAAATGACTGTAGTCGAACACCATCCCTACTCATCTTTTCTGGTCCCCAGAGACTTTCTGCTTCACCAAAGGAGAGATAAAGGTAATATTGAAGGGAACACTTCTCAATGACATTCAGGACATCAAGAGTAGTACGAGGACAGCCCTGATAATACACCAAAGCTAAAACATTGAAAATATGGAAACAGATGATGGCATTGTAGGAAAACAAGGATTTCTTTTTTTTTTCTTTTTTATTTAACATGACTGAGTGAAAATGTGCATTTCCATGTAAATTTACATGCCCACTTATATGCAGCTTCCACTGCTCTCCCTGTCCAGTGACAGCACACTACAGCACACTATTCCTCTCTGCTGCATACATGTCTCATCCTCCCAACAGCCTCCTTTCCGCTCTTCTCCACCCACTCTCCTTCCTCCAGCCAGATGATAGATGTATAGAACCATAAAGTGCAATCAATATATGGTCACTCTGCATTGCCAAGTCCAATCCATTCCTGTCCAAAGAGTGGACCTTTGTTATAATTTATGGGTAAGGGTAGCATCAGGGCTGGGGGCCATGCTCTCAGGGGAACCCCAAAACCAAACAAGGATTTCTTAAAAGTATAACCATAAACCCTTCACATGGAAAACAAGTCAAGGTGATGTGAAGAAATGACAGATTGGCTTAAATTTAGAAAAAACAGGCAATCCTACATGTAAATATGAAAACAAAGAAAAACGTAAAAACCTAGCAAATACAAAACCAGCAACCATGATAAAGAAGAAAAGACAAAAAGGACTATGTAGATGATTAAGTGGAATACAGAAATTGTCAACCATGCACAAAAGTACATCAAAATGACAGCCCTCAAGTGATGTGCAGCAGTAATTAAACGGAACAGAACTGGAGGAAATATACCAATAAAGAGACATAGAATGCAAAACGGATACAAACTGACATCTCAGTATGCTACCTAAAAGAGACACATCTCAGACGGACAGACACAGATAAGCTAAGACTCAAAGGATGAAACATACATACACAAAGCAAACAACATTCAAAAAAGGCAACAGTGGTGATATCCATTTCGGATGAAATAAACATTAAAGGAACATCTGTCCCAGTGCACAAGGAAGGATGCTGTACAGTGACGGAGGGCTCAGTAAGTCAGGAGACTATAACCATATTAAACATTGATGCAACCTATGCTAGGGCCTGTCATAGAGTGAATTGTGTCCTCCCCCTTCAAACATGATTTGGCTTGGCTAGAAGTCCCAGGAGGATGCCATGCCTCCCGTGTACTGTGAATCTTGCCTCTGTGACACTGATGATGGAGAACAGTCTGCAGTTCTGTTAGTGAGGCAAGATTCAAGCTACCAGCTTGTAGGATACAAGGAAGAGAAGTGAGCAGAGGATGTGGGCAACCTCGCACTACCAAGACATGACTGAGAGCAGAGCACGTCCTTCGAGGTTGCTGTGCCAAGATGCTCTCGCTGAATTTGGACTCAGCCTACCAGACTGTGACAAATTCTCTTGCTGAACGGATTTATAGTTTGTAAATGGATTTGTGGCTTACCAGACTGTGACAATAAAACTTTCTCTTCCTGAAGCCGTCCACTCATGGTAATTTCTTCAGAAGCAGCACCAGGTGACTAAGACAAGGCCCTTCAGCATGTCGAACAAACTCGAACAACACTGAAAAGAGAAATAGAAAACAACTCCACGCCAACCATAGGAGACTTCAACCCATCACTTTCAGTGAAGGACAGAAACATCCAAAAAGAAGCTGAGTACAGACACTGAAAACATAGATGGCACGAAAAACTTAACCTCCTAGACATACATACAGCATTCCACCCAACTAAAACCCAAAGGATGAAGAATATAGATACAACAGCCACGTGTACTTTCTTTTCCAACACCCTTGGAAAATTCTCCCAAATACACTGTTAGGCCTTAACGCAAGCCTTAACAAAGTCTGAAGCATCAAAATATTACAAAACAGCTTCTCAGACCACAAAGCTGAAAAAGTAGAAATCAGTGACAGATAAGGCCAGGGGGAAAATAAAATCAAACCCATGGAAACTGAATAACGTCTTGCTCAAAAACAGCTGGATTATAAGATAGCAGAGAAAGAACTAAGACATTCGAAGGAACAAACGAGAACGAAAGCATCTAGAACCAGAACCTTCAGGGTACAGCAAAAGTGCTACTCAGAGGTCAATTTGTTTCAATAAATGCACACATCCAAGACAAAGAAAGGGCTCAAACCAAAGGATTAACCCTAATACTTGAACCAGTAGAAAGAGCAGCAAAGGCATCTCTCAGGCACCAGAAGAAAGCAAACCGAACGTTAGAGCAGGACTAAGTTAATTAGGGAATAGAAAACATGATTGAAAGAGTTAAAAGGACCAAAAGTTGAGTCTTTGGAAAAAATCAACAAAATCAAGAAGCTGTAGCCAAACTGACAAAAGAAAAACAGGGGAGGAAGCAAACAACCCAAAGCAGAAATGAGATTTGTGACATCACAACAGACCCAAGTGAAATTTTTAAAAAACTGTAACAGAATACTATGAAAAATTATACTCTAATGCATTTGAAATCCTAGAAGAAATACAAAACAAACAAACAAACAAAAATTCCAGAAACACAGAAACAGAGGTAGAACAATTACGTAACAAAGGAAGAATTGAAAAGGTAATGACAAAGCTCACAACCAAAACCAGTCCTGGCTGGAAGGGCTTTGCTGGAGATTTCTAGAAAAAGTTCAGGGAAGAGTTCATATCACTGTAAGTGAAGGTGTTTAGAAATGAATACCAAAAGGATGGAATACTGCCAGACTCATCCTGTGAAACCAGAATCACCCTGATACCACATCCAGGTAAACAAAACACAGAAAAGGAAAAATGCAGACCAAGAGCCACTTGATTTTACCAATTGAAGCAAAGTCCTTTGACATAAATCAGGGTAATATAGCCATTCGGTTTCAATGAGTTTGATTCCCACCTTCTCCCCTCCCCTCACTTGCTTTTTCTGTCATTGATTTCTACTTTTTTGTCTTCATGGTAAATGGTATGGATCTGATGGTTTCTCCGTTCACAATCTCATTACTGTAAAGGAATCCTACTGATTCACTTAGGTCTCTAGTATACTGAGAAATTGCTGATCTCTCCTATCAGTTAGAGGGTTTAATTATAGATTCTTTAGGATTCTCGGCATGTACAATCATGTCATCTGCTAACAGGGCAAAAATGATGCTGGAACTTGTACTGGGACTGCCTGATAGAAATAGATAGCTTTCAGAGAAAGGAACGTTTTCACAACGTAAAGTCTTCCTATCTCCATGAACAGTGTAGATTTTTCCATTTGTCTAAGTCTCTCGTAGTTTCTTGTAGTTACGGCTTGGGGTTCTCTCTATAAAACTCTGTAGTTTCTGTAGTTAGATTAATTCCTAGGTACTTTCTGTTTTTAGGATCTATGGTAAATGGTATGGATCTCATGATTTCTCCATTCCCAATCTCGTTACTGTAAAAGAATCCTACTAGACTCACATTTCTATTGTGTCCTGAGAATTTTCTAATCTCTCCTATCAGCTAGAGGGTTTCCTTATAGATTCCTTGGGATTCTCAGCATGTACAATCATGTCATCTGCTAACAGGGCAAAAATGATGCTGCAACTTGTACTGGGATGGCCTTATAGAAACAGATTGCTTTCGCAGAGAGACAGACCTTTTCACAATGGTAAGTCCTCCTATTTCCATGAACAATGTACATTATTCCATTTATCTAAGTCCCTCTTAGTTTCTTATAGTTGCAACTGGTAGATATCTCTGTAAAAGTCTGTTGTTTCTCTGGTTAGATTAGTTCCTGGGTACATCCTCTTTTAGGGTCTATGGTAAATGGTATGGATCTGATGATTTCTCCATTCACAATCTTGTTACTGTAAAGGAATCCTACTGATTTACTTAGGTTTCCTTCGTATCCTGAGAATTTGCTAATCTCTCCTATCAGTGAGAGGATTTACTTATAGATTGCTTGCAATTCTCGGCATGTGCAACCGTATCATCTGCTAACAACGCAAAAATGATGCTAGAACTCGTACTGGAACTACTTCACAGAAGCAGATTGCTTTCAGGGAAAGAGACCTTTTCACAATGTTAAGTCTTTCTATCTCCATTAACAGCATAGATTTTTCCATTTATCTAAGTCTCTCTTAGTATCTTGTAGTTAGGGCTTGGAGTTCTCTCTGTAAATCTCTGTAGTTTCTGTGGTTAGTTTAATTCCTAGGTACTTTCTCTTGTTAATATCTGTGGTAAATCCTATGGAACTGATCATTTCTCCTATCACTATCTCGTTGTTGGTGTCAAGAAATCCTACTGATTTTCGTAGGTTTCCTTATAGAATCCTTGCAATTCTCGGCATGTACAATCATATTATCTGCTAACAGGGCAAAATGGATGCTGAAATTTGTACTGGGACTACCTTCTACAAGTAGACTGCTTTCGGGGAAAGAGACCTTTTCACAATTTTAAGTCTTCCTATCTCCATGAACAATGTACATTTTGCCATTTATCTAAGTCTTTCTTAGTTTCTTGTAGTTAGGACCGGTAGATCTCTCTGAAAAAGTCTATTGTTTCTCGAGTTAGATTAACTGCTAGGTACTTTCTCTTTGTCAATATCTATTGTAAATGGTATGGATCTGATGATTTGTCCTTTCACAATCTCGTTACTGTAAAGGAGTCCTACTAGATTCACTTAATGTTTCTGTTGTATCCTGAGAATCTGCTGATCTCTCCTATCAGATAGAGGGTTTATTTATAGATTCCTTGGGATTCTTGGCATGTATCATCTTATCATCGGCTAACGGGGCAAAAATGATGCTGGAATTTGTGCTGGGACTGCCTTATACAACAAGATTGCTTTCGGGGAAAGAGACCTTTTCACAATGTTAAGTCCTCCTATCTAAATGAACAGTGTAGATTTTTCTATTTATTTAAGTCTCTCCTAGTTTCTTGTAGTAAGGACTGGTAGTTCTCTCTGTAAAAGTCTGTTGTTTCTCTTGTTAAATTAGATCCTAGGTACTTTCTCTTTTAGGGTCTATGGTAAACAGTATGGATCTGACAATTTCTCCGTTCACAATCTTGTTATTGTAAAGGAATCCTACTAGATTCACTTGGGCTTACTTCGTATCCTGAGAATTTGCTGATCTCTCCTAACAGTTAGAGGGTTTACTTAAAGATTCCCTGGGATTTTCAGCATGTACAATCATGTCATCTACTAACATGTCAAAAATGATGCTGGAATGTGTCCTGGGACTGCCTTATAGAAATAGATTGCTTTCAGAGAGAGAGACATTTACACAATATTAAGTCTTCCTATCTCCATGAACAATGTACATTTTTCCATTTATCTAAGTCTCTCTTACTTTCTTGTAGTTAGGACTGGTAGTTCTCTCTGTAAAACTCTGTTGTTTCTAGAGTTAGATTAATTCCTAGGTACGTTCTGTTTGTCAGATCTATGGTAAATGATAGGGATCTGATGATTTCTCTGTTCACAATGTCATTACTGTAAAGGAATCTGACTAGATTCACTTATGTTTCCTTGTATCCTGAGAATGTGCTGATCTCTCCTATCAGATAGAGGGTTTCCTTATAGATTCCTTGCGATTCTCGACATGTACAATCATGTCATCTGCTAACACGTCAAAAATGATACCCGAATGTGTACTGGGACTGCCTTATAGAAACAGATTGCTTTCGGAGAGAGAGACCTTTTCACAATGTTAAGTCTTCACATCTGCATGAACACTGTACATTTTTCCATTTATCTAAGTCTCTCTCAGTTTCTTGTAGTTAGGGCTGGAAGTTCTATCTGTAAAACTCTGCAGTTTCTGAGGTTGGATTAATTCCTAGGTATTTTCCGTTGTTAATATCTGTGGTAAATCCTATGGAACTGATGATTTCTCCATTTACTGTCTCGTTGTTGGTGTTAAGGAATCCTATTGATTTACTTAGGTTTCCTTATAGATTCCTTGGGATTCTCGGCACGTACAATCATATCATCTGCTAACAGGCAAAAATGATGCTGAAATTTGTACTGGGATGGCCTTAAACAAGTAGATTGCTTTCGGGGAAAGAGACCTTTTCACAATGTTAAGTCTTCCTATCTGCAAAAGCAGTGTAGATTTTTCCTTTTATGTAAGTCTCTCTTAGTTTCTTGTAGTTAGGACTGGTAGTTCTCTCTATAAAAGTCTGTTGTTTCTCGAGTTAGATTAATTCCTAGGTACTTTCTCTTTGTATGATCTACAGTAGATGGTATGGATCTGGTGATTTGTCTGGTTACAATCACGTTACTGTGAGAGAATCCTACTAGATTCACTTAGGTTTCTCTTGTATCCTGAGAATTTGCTGATCTCAGTTAGTGGTAACTTTTTGATTCCTTGGGATTCTCGACATGTACCATCGTATCACCTGCTAACAGGGCAAAAATGATGCTGGAATTTGTACTGGGACTGCCTTATACAAGAAGATTGCTTTCGGGGAAAGAGACCTTTTCGCAATGTTAAGTCTTCCTATTTTCATGAACAATATAGATTTTTCCATTTATCTAAGTCTCTCTTAGTTTCCTGTAGTAAGGACTGGTAGTTCTCTCTGTAAAAGTCTGTTGTTTCTCTTGTTAAATTACTTCATAGGTACTTTCTCTTTTAGGGTCTATGGTAAACAGTATTGATCTAATGATTTCTCTGTTCACAATCTCGTTGCTGTAAAGAAATCCTACTAGATTCACTTGTGATTCCTTCGTATCCTGAGAATTTGCTGATCTCTTCTAACAGTTAGAAAGTTTACTTATAGATTCCCTGGGATTCTCGGCTTGCACAATCATATCATCTGCTAAAAGAGCAAAAATGATGCTGGAACGTGCACTGGGACTCCCTTGTAGAACTATGTTCCTCTCGGGGAAAGAGACATTCTCAGAATATTATGTTTTCCCATCTCCATGAACAGCATAGATTTTTCCATTTCTTGAAGTCTCTCTTTGTTTCTTGTATTTAGGACTGGTAGTTCTCTCTGTAAAAGTCTGTAGTTTCTCGAGTTACATGAATTATCAGGTACTTTCTCTTTTTAGGATCTATGGTAAATGGTATGTTTCTGATGATTTCTCTATTCACAATTTTGGTTACTGTAAACTAAGCCTACTGATTTACTTAGGTTTCTCTTGTATCCTGAGAATTTGCTGATCTCTCCCATCAGTTAGAAGGTTTACTTATACATTCCTTGTGATTCTTGGATTGTACAATCATATCATCTGTTAAAGGGAAAAAACAATGCTGTAACTTGTACTGGGACTGCCTTATAGAATTAGGTTCTTTTCTGGGAGAGAGACCTTTTCACAAAGTTAAGTCTTCCTATCTCCATGAACAGCATAGATTTTTTCCATTTATCTAAGTCTCTCGCAGTTTCTTGTAGTTAGGGCTGGAAGTTCTGTCTGTAAAATTCTTTAGTTTCTCCGGTTAGATGAATTGCTAGGTACTTTCTGTTGCTAATATCTGTGGTAAATTGTACGGAACTGATAATTTCTCCATTCACTGTCTTGTTGTTGCTGTCAAGGAATTTCATTGATATACTTAGGTTTCTATTGTATCCTGTGTCTTTGCTGTCCTCTCATATCAGTCAGAGGGTTGACTTCTAGATTCCTTTGATTCTCTGCTTGTACAGTCATACCATCTGCTAAAAGGAAAAAATGACGTTGGAACTTGTTCTGGGAGTGCCTTATGGTAGTAGGTTCCTTTCTGGGAAATAAGCCTATCTCCATGAACAGTGTAGATTTTTCCATTTATCTAAGTCTCTCTTAGTTCCTTGTAGTTAGGACTGGTGGTTCTCTGTAAAAGTTCTGTGGTTTCCCCAGTTATATTAATTCTTAACTACTTTCTCTCCTGGGATCTATGGATCTGATGATTTTTTTCATTCACAATCCCATTACTATAAAGGAAACCTACTGACTTACTTAGGTTTCTCTTGTATCCTGAAAATTTTCTGATCTCTCCTATCAATTAGAGGGTTTACTTACAGATTCTTTGTGATTCTCGGCACACAATCGTATCATCTGCTAAAGGGAAAAAACAATGCTGTAACTTGTACTGGGACTGCCTTATAGAATTATGGTCTTTTCTGAGAAAATGACCATTTCACAATGTTAAGTCTTCCTATCTCCATGAACAGCGTAGATTTTTCCATTTATCTAAGTCTCTCTTAGTTCCTTGTAGTTAGGACTGGTAGTTCTCTCTGTAAAAGTCTGTTGTTTCTCGAGTTAGGTCAAATTCTACGTACTTTCTCTTTTTTAGGATCTATGGTAAATAGTACGGATCTGATGATTTCTCCATTTACAATCTCGTTACTGTAAAGGAACCCTACTGATTTACTTAGGTTTCTCTTGTATCCTGAGAATTTGCTGCTCTCTCCTATCAGTTAGAGGGTTTCCTTATAGATTCCTTGAGATTCTTGGCATGTACAGTTGTATCATCTGCTAAAGGCCAAAAACAATGCTGTAACTTGTATAGGTACTACCTTATAGAATTAGGTTATTTTCTGGGAAAGAGACCTTGTTACAATGTTAAGTCTTCCTATCTCCATGAACAGCATAGATTTTTCCATTTATCTAACTCTCTCTTCATTTCTTGTAGTTAGGGCTGGGAGTTCTCTGGGTAAATCTCTTTAGTTTCTCTGGTTAGATGAATTCCTAGGTACTTTCTGTTGCTTATACCTGTGGTAAATCGTATGGAACTGATGATTTCTCCGTTCACAATGTCGTTACTGTAAAGAAACCCTCTTGTATCCAGAGAATTTGCTGATCTCTCTTATCAGTTGAGGGTTTACTTATAGATTCCTTTGGTTCTCAGCTTGTACGATCGTATCGTCTGCTAAAAGGGCAAAAATGATGCTGAAACATTTACTGGGACTGCCTTACAGAAGTATGTTCCTTTTGGGGAAAGAGACATTTTCACAATGTTAAGTCTTCCTATCTCCATGAACAGCGTAGATTTTTCCATTTATCTAAGTCTCTCTTAGTTTCTTGGAGTTAGGTCTGGGAGTTCTCTCTGTAAAGCTCCATAGTTTCTCTGGTTAGATGAGTTCTTAGGTACTTTCTCATGTTAATATCTGTGGTAAATCATGTGGAATGGATGATTCCTCTGTTCACTGTCTCGTTGTTGCTGTCAAGGAATCCCACTGATTTACTTAGTTTTCCATTGTATCCTGTGTCTTTGCTGTGCTCCCGTATCAGTGATTGGGTTTACTTATCGATTCCTCGCGATTCTCGGCGTGTACAATTGTATCATATGCTAAAAGGAAAAACTGATGCTGGAATTTGTACTGGGAGTGCCTTATGGAAGTGGGTTCCTTTCTGGGAAAAAAACCTTTTCACAATGTTAAGTCTTCCTATCTCCATGAACAGCATAGATTTTTCCATGTATCTAAGTCTCTCTTAGTTTCTTGGAGTTAGCACTGGTCATTCTCTCTGTAAAAGTCTGTTGTTTTCAAATTAGATGAATTCTTAGATACTTTCTCTTTTTAGGATCTATGCTAAATAGTATGGATCTGATTATTTTTCCGTTCACAATTTCGGTACTGTAAAGGAATCCTACTGATTTTCTTAGGTTTCTCTTGTATCCTGCGAATTTGCTGATCTATCCTATCAGTTAGAGGGTTTACTTATACATTTCTTTGATTCTTGCTTGTAAAACTGTATCATCTGCTAAAAGAGCAAAAATGGTGCTGGAACGTGTACTGGGATTGCCTTATAGAAATATGTTCCTTTCGGGGAAAGAGACCTTTTCACAATGGTAAGTTTTCCTATCTCCATGAACAACATAGATTTCTCCATTTATTTAAGTCTGTCCTAGTTTCTGGTAGTCAGGACTGTTAGTTCTGTCTGTAAAAGTCTGTGATTTCTTGAGATTGATTCATTCTTAGGTACTTTTTCTTTTTTAGGATCTATGGTAAATAGTATAGTTCTGATGATTTCTCCATTCACAATTTTCATTACTGTAAACTAAGCCTCCTGATTTACTTAGGTTTCTCTTGTATCCTAAAAATTTGCTGATCTCTTCTATCAGTTAGAGGGTTTACTTATACATTCCTTGCGATTCTCATCCTGTACAATCGTATCATCTCCTAAAAGGGAAATTACAATGCTGTAATTTTACTGGGACTGCATTAAAGAAGTAGATTCCTTTCGGGGAAAGACATCTTTTCACAATGTTAAGTCTTCCTGTCTCCATGAACAGCATAAATTTTTTCATTTATCTAAGTCTCTCTTACTTTCTTATCGTTAGGGCTGAGAGTTCTCTATGTAAAACTCTGTAACTTCTCTAGCTAGATGAATCGATATGTATTTTCTCTTGTTAATATCTGTGGTAAATTGTATGGAAAGGATGATTTCTTCGTTCACGGTCTTGTTGCTGTCAAGGAATCCCATTGATTTACAGATGTTTCTCTTGTATCCTCTGACTTTGGTACACTCCTCTATCAGTTAGACGGTTTACTTATACATTCCTTGCGATTCTCGGCATGTACCATTGTATCATCTGCTAAAAAGATACGAATGATACTGGAACTTGTACTTATAGAAGGAAAGAGGAAAGAGATCTTTTCACAGTGCTAAGTACTCCTATCTCCATGAACAACGTAGATTTTTCCAGTTATCTAAGTCTCTGTTAGTTTTTTGTGGTTAGGACTGGTAGTTCTCTCTGTAAAAGTCTGTTGTTTCTCGAGTTAGCTGAATTCCTAGGTATTTTCTGCTTTTAGGATCTATGGTTAATGCTACGGATCTGATGATTTTTGCATTCACAGTCTCAGTACTGTAAAGGAATCTTACTGATTTACTTGGGTTTCTTTCTTATCCTGAGAATTTGCTGATCTCTCCTATCAGTTAGAGGATTTACTTATACATTCCTAGCGATTCCGGCATGTACAATCATATCATCTGCTAAAAAGGAAAGAATGATGGTGGAACTTCTAATGGCACTGCCTCATAGAAGTAGGTTCCTTTCTGGGAAAGAGACCTTTTCACAGTGTTAAGTCTTCCTATCTCACTGAACAGCGTAGATTTTTCCAGTTATCTAGGTCTATCTTAGATTCTTGTAGTTAGGGCTGAGAGTTCTCTCTATAAAACTCTGTAACTTCTCTGGCTAGAGGAATCACTATGTACTTTCTCTTGTTACTATCTTTTCTAAATCTTATGGAATTGGTGATTTCTAAGTTCACTGTCTTGTTTCTGTCAAGGAATCCCACTGATTTACTGAAGTATCTCTTGTATCCTGTGACTTTGCTGTACGCCCCTATCATTTAGATGGTGTACTTATAATTTCCCTTCAATTCTCGGCGTGTACAATCACATGATCTGCTTAAAAGGAAAAAATTATGCTGGAACTTGCACTGGGAGTGGCTTATAGAAGTAGATTCCTTTCTGGGAAAGAGATCTTTTCACAATGCTAAATACTCCTATCTCTATGAACAGCATAGATTTTTCTGTTTATCTAAGTCTCTCTTAGTTTCTTGTAGTTAGGGCTGGGAGTTCTCCCTGTAAAACTCTGTAACTTCTCTGGCTAGATGAATCTCTATGTACTATCTCTGGTTACTATCTGTTCTAAATTGTATGGAACTGATGATTTCTCCATTCACTGTCTCGTTGTTTCTGCAAGGAATCCCATTGATTTCTGGAAGTTTCTCTTGTATCCTGTGACTCTGTTGTACTCCACTATCAGTTAAAGAGTGTACTTATAGATTCCCTGCAATTCTCGGCATGTACAATCGTATCATCGATTAAAAAGGAAAGAATGATGCTGTAACTTGTACAGGGAGTGCTTAATAGAAGTAGGCTCCTTTCTGGGAAAGAGATCTTTTCACAATGCTAGGTAGTCCTATTTCCATGAACAGCGTAGACTTTTCCATTTATCTAAGTCTCTCTTAGTTTCTTGTAGTTAGGGATGAGAGTTTTCTCTGTAAAACTCTGTAACTTCTCTGGCTAGATGAATCACTATGTACTTTCTTTTGTTAATATCTGTGGTAAATCGTATGGAAAGGATGATTTTTTCTTTCACGGTCTTGTTGCTGTGAAGGAATCCCATTGATTTACTGAAGTTTCTCTTGTGTCCTGTGACTTTGGTATACTCCCCTATCAATTAGAGGATTTAATTTTACATTCCTTGCGATTTTCGGTATGTACCATCGTATCATCTGCTAAAAAGGTAAAAATGATATTGGAACTCGTACTGGGAGTACGTTATACAAGTAGGTTTCTTTCTGGGAAAGAGATCTTTTCACAATGCTAGGTACTCCTATCTCCATGAACAGCGTAGATTTTTCCATTTATCTAAGTCTCTCTTAGTTCCTTGCAGTTAGGACTGGTAGTTCTCTCTGTAAAAGTGTGTTGCTTCTCGAGTTAGCTGAATTCCTAGGTATTTTCTCTTTTTAGGATCTATGGTAAATGTTATGGAACTGAAGATTTCTCAGTTCACAGTCTCAGTACTCTAAAGGAATCCTACTGACTAATTGAGTTTCTCTCGTGTCCTGAGAATTTGCTGATCTCTGCTATCTGTTGGAGGATTTACTTATATATTCCTTGCGGTTCTTGGCATGTATGATCGTATCATCTGCTAAAAAGCAAAGAATGATGCTGAAACTTGTACGGGCACTAACTTGTAGAAGTAGGTTCCTTTCTGGGAAAGAGAGCTTTTCACAATGCTAAGTACTCCTATCTCCATGAACAGCATAGATTTTGCCAGTTATCTAAGTCTCTCTTAGGTTCTTGTAGTTAGGGCTGGGAGTTCTCTCTATAAAATTCTGTAACTTCTCTGGCTAGATGAATCACTGTGTACTTTCTCTTGTTAATCTTTGGGGTAAATCGTATGGAAATGATGATATCTTCATTCACTGTCTTTCTGTTGCTGTCAGGGAATCCAATCGATTTACTGAAATTTCTCATCTATCCTGTGACTTTGGTGTATTCCCGTATAAGTTAGAGGGTTTATTTATACATTCCTTGCTATTCTCAGCTTCTACAACCATATCATCTGCTAAAAAGGAAAGAATGATGCTGGAGCTTCTACTGGGAGTGCCTTATAGAAGTAGGCTCCTTTCTGGGAAAGAAATCTTTTCACGGTGCTAAGTACTCCTATCTACATGAGCAGTGTAGATTTTGCCAGTTATCTAAGTCTCTCTTAGTTTCTTCTAGCTATGGCTGGGAGTTCTCTCTATAAAACTCTGTAACTTCTCTGGGGAGATGAATCACTATGTACTTTCTCTTGTTACCATCTGTTGTAAATTGTATGGAACTCATTATTTCTCTATTCACTGTCTCGTTATTTCTGTCAATGAATCCCATTGATTTACTGAAGTGTCTCTTGTATCCTGTGACTTTGCTGTACTCTACTATCAGTTAGAGGGTGTACTTATTAATGTCCTGCGATTCTTGGCATATATCGTCTTATAATCTGCTAAAAAGGAAAGAATGATGCTGGAACTTGTAACGGGAGTGCCTCAGAGAACTAGGTTCCTTTCTGGGACAGAGAGCTTCTCACAATGCTAAGTACCCCTATCTCCATGAACAGCGTAGATTTTGCCAGTTATCTAAGTCTCTGTTAGTTTCTTGTGGTTAGGACTGGTAGTTCTCTCTGTAAAAGTCTGCTGGTACTAGAGTTAGTTTAATTCCTAGATATTTTCTCTTTTTAGGATCTGTGGTAAATGCTATGAATCTGATGATTTCTCCGTTCACAATCTCAGTACTGCCAAGGTATTTTCTCTTGTTAGGATCTATGGTAAATGCTATGGATCTGATGATTTCTCAGTTCACAGTCTCGGTACTGTCAAGGAATCCTACTGATTTCATTAGGTTTCTATCGTGTCCTGAGAATATCCTGATCTCTCCTATCTGCTGGAGGATTTACTTATACATTTCTTGTGATTCTCGGCATGTACAATTGTATCATATGCTAAAGAGCAAAGATTGACACTAGAACATGTACTGGGAATGACTTATAGAAGTAGGTTCCTTTCTGGGAAAGAGCTTTCCACAATGCTAAGTACTCCTATCTCCATGAACAGCGTAGATTTCGGGAGTTACCTACTTTCTCTTAGTTTCTTGTAGTTAGGGCTGGGAGTTCTCTCTGTAACTTCTCTGACTAGATGAATCACTATGTACTTTCTTTTGTTACTATCTTTTCTAAATCGTATGGAACTGATGATTTCTCCATTCACTGTCTTGTTGCTATCAAGCCATCCCATTGATTTACTGAAATTTCTCTTGTATCCTGTCACTTTGCTGTACTCCACTATCAGTTAGAGGGGTTACTCATGCACTCCTTGCTATTCTCTGGATGTACAATCATATCATCTCCTAAAAAGGAAAGAATGAAGCTGGAACTTGTACTGGGAGTGCCTTATACCAGTAGGTTCCGTTCTAGGAAAGAGATCTTTTCACAATGCTAACTACTCCTATCTCTATGAACAGTGTAGATTTTGGCAGTTATCTAAGTCTCTCATAGTTTCTTGTAGTTAGGGCTGGGAGTTCTCTCTGTAAAACTCTGAAACTTCTCTGGATAGATTAATCACTGTGTACTTTCTCTTGTTACTATCTGTTCTAAACCATATGGAACTGATGATTTCTCCATTCACTGTCCATTGTTTCTGTGAATGAATCACATTGATTTACTGACGTTTCTCCTCTATCCTGTGACTCTGCTGTACTCCCCTTTCAGTTGGAGGGTATACTTATAAATTTCCTGCGATTCTCAGCATATATCGCCGTATCATCTGCTAAAAAGGAAAGAATGATGGTGGAACTTGTACTGGGAGTGTCTTACACAAGTAGATTTCTTTCTGGGAAAAAAGATGTTTTCACACTGCGAAGTACTCCCATCTCCATGAACAGCGTAGATTTTTCCAGTTATCTAAATCTCTCTTATTTTCTTGTAGTTACGGCTGGGAGTTCCCTGTGTAAATCTCTGTAACTTCTCTGTGTAGATGAATCACTATGAACTTTCTTTTTTTACTATCTGTTCTAAATCTTATGGAACTCATAATTTCTCTGTTCACTGTCTCGTTTTTTCTGTCACGGAATCCTACGAATTCACTGAAGTTTCTCTTGTATCCTGTGAATTTGGAATACTCCCCTACCAGTTAGACGGTTTATTTATATATTCCTGGAGATTCCCACCATGTACCATCATATTATCTGGTAAAAACATAAGAATGATGCTGGACCTTGTACTGGGAGTGTCTTATAACAGTAGATTTCTTTCTGGGAAAGAGATGTTTTCACAATGCTAAGTACTACCATCTCCATGAACAGCGTAGACTTTGCCAGTTATCTAAGTCTCTCTTATTTTCTTGTAGTTACGGCTGGGAGTTCTCTGTGTAAATCTCTGTAACTTCTCTGTGTAGATGAATCCCTATGTGCTTTCTCTTGTTACTGTCTATTCTAAATCATATGGAACTCATAATTTCTCAGTTCACTGTCTCGATGTTTCTGTCACGGAATCCTACGGATTTACTGAAATTTCTCTTGTATCCTGTGAATTTCGTATAGTCCCTTACCAGTTTTAGGGTTTATTTATATATTCCTGGCGATTCTCAGCATGTATCATCACATCATCTCCTAAAAACATAAAAATGATACTGGAACTTTACTGGAAGTGTCTTATGACAGTATATTTCTTTCTGGGAAAGAGACATTTTGACAATGCTAAGTACTACCATCTCCATGAACAGCGTAGATTTTGCCAGTTATCTAACTCTCTCTTATTTTCTTGTAGTTACGGCTGGGAGTTCTCTGTGTAAATCTCTCTAACTTCTCTGGGTAGATGAATCAGTATGTAATTTCTCTTGTTACTGTCTGTTCTAAGTCACAGGGAACTCATAATTTCTCCGTTCACTATCTAGTGTTTCCGTCAAGGAGTCCTACAGATTTACTGAAGTTTCTCTTATATCTTGTGTATTTGGAATGCTCCCCTATCAGTTAGAGGGTTTATTTATATATTCCTTGAGATTTTGGGCATGTACCATCGTATCATCTGCTAAAAAGATAAGAGTGATACTGAAACTTTTACTGGGAGAGTCTTATAGAACTAGATTTCTTTCCGGGAAAGAGACGTTTTCACAATGCTAAGTACTCCCATCTCCATGAACAGCGTAGATTTTGCCAGTGATCTAAGTCTCTCATTTTCTTGTAGTTACGGCTGGGAGTTCTCTGTGTAAATCTCTCTAACTTCTCTGGGTAGATGAATCAGTATGTAATTTCTCTTGTTACTGTCTGTTCTAAGTCACAGGGAACTCATAATTTCTCCGTTCACTATCTAGTGTTTCCGTCAAGGAATCCTACAGATTTACTGAAGTTTCTCTTATATCTTGTGTATTTGGAATGCTCCCCTATCAGTTAGAGGGTTTATTTATATATTCCTTGAGATTTTGGGCATGTACCATCGTATCATCTGCTAAAAAGATAAGAGTGATACTGAAACTTTTACTGGGAGAGTCTTATAGAACTAGATTTCTTTCTGGGAAAGAGACGTTTTCACAATGCTAAGTACTCCCATCTCCATGAACAGCGTAGATTTTGCCAGTGATCTAAGTCTCTCATTTTCTTGTAGTTACAGCTGGGAGTACCCTTTGTAAATCTCTGTAACTTCTCTGGGTAAATGAATCACTATGTACCTTCTCTCGTTAGTATCTGTTCTAAATTGTATGGAACTCATAATTTCTCCATTCACTGTCTTGTTGTTTCTGTCAAGGAATTCCACAGATTTACTGAAGTTTCTCTTGTATCCTGTGAATTTGGTATACTCCCTGTCATGGTTGGAATTGTATCCCCCCCAAAATGTGTGCAGCCACGTGGCTGGGATATGGTTCCCAGTATCTTGGGACTGTCTTCCATTGTGTGGTTTTGCTAACCTGTATGTTAAAGGATTAGGGTGGGGCTGTGAATTCCTGCTGTAGGGGAGTTTCTGTGGAGTATGGCTTGCCCCACCCTTAATGCTTTTAGCTTGCAAGGAATAAAAGGAAAAAGAAACAAACGACAAATTGAGAACCTCGCTACCATAAAGCAAGCAGCACCGGGAGCAGAGTGCGTCCTTCAGACCAGAGGTTCTTGTGTCAGGACGCTCCCTGGACAAAGACTGATGCAATACCGGACTTTCCTCCAGAGCCGACAAGGGGAAAGCCTTTCCCTGGAACGGACACCCTGAATATGGACTTGCAACCTACCGGACGGTGTAAGAATAAATTTTTCTTTGTTAAAGCCATCCACTCTGTGGTATTTCTGTTAGAGCAGCATAGCTGACTAAAACACTCCCCTACCAGTTAGAGGATTTATTTATATGTTCCTGGCAGTTCTCGGCATATACCATTGTGATTGTTATAAGACACTCCCAGTACAAGTTCCAGCATCATTCTTATCTTTTTAGCAGATGATATGATGGTACATGCCGAGAATCGCAAGGAGTATATAAATAAACCATCTAACTGATAGAGGAGTATACTAAATTCACAAGATGCAACACAAACTTAGTGAATCAGAAGGATTCCTTGACAGAAACAACAAGACAGTGAACGGAGAAATGATGGGTTCTATACATTTTAGAACAGATAGTAAGAAGAGAAAGTACACAATGATTCAACTACCCAGAGAAGTTACAGACATTTACACAGGAACTTGCAGCCGTAACTTCAAGAAAACAAGAGAGACTTAGATAACTGTTAAAATCTACGTTGTTCATGGAGATGGGAGTACTTAGCATTGTGAAAACATCTCTTTCCCAGAAAGAAAGCTACTTCTATTTGACACTCCCAGTACAAGTTCGAGTATCATTTCTACCCTTTTAGCAGATGATACAATGGTACATGCCAATAATCGCAAGGTGTATATAAATAAACCATATAACTGATAGAGGAGTATACCAAATTCACAGGATCAAAGAAAAACTTGAGTAAATCCGTAGGATTCCTTGACAGAAACAACGAGACAGTGAACAGAGAAATTATGACTTCCATAAGATTTAGAACAATTAGTAACAAGAGAAAGTACATAGTGATTCATCTACCCAGAGGAGTTACAGAGGTTTATGCAGAGAACTCCCAGCCGTAACTACAAGAAAATATGTGAGACTTAGATAACTGGCAAAATGTACGCTGTTCACGGAGATGGGAGTACTTAGCATTCTGAAACATCACTTGCCTAGAAAGAAATCTACTTCTGTAATACACTCCGAGTACAAGTTCCAGCATCATTCTTATCTTTTTAGCAGATCATACGATGGTACATGCCGAGAATCGAAGGAATATGTAAATAAACCCTCTAAATTATAGGGGAGTATAGGAAATTTACAGGATAAAGGGGAAACTTCAGTAAATCTGTGGATTCCTTGACAGAGACAACGAGACAGTGAATGGAGAAATTCTGAATTCCATACGAGTTAGAACAGATAGTAACTAGAGAAAGTACATAGTGATTCATCTACCCGGAGAAGTTACAGAGATTTACACAAAGAACTCCCAGCTGTAACTACAAGAAAACAAGAGAGACTTAGATAGCTGTCAAAATATACGCTGTTTTTGGAGATAGGAGTACATAGTATTGTGAAAACATCTCTTTCCCAGAATGAAATCTACTGTTATAACACACTCCCAGTACAAATTCCAGGATCATTCTTATCTTTTTAGCAGATGATACAATGGTACAAGCCGAGAATCGCAAGGAATATATCAATAAACCCTATAACTAATGGGGAGTATACCAAATTCACAGGATACAAGAGAAACTTAGTAAACTAGAAGGATTCCTTAACTGAAACGAGACAGTGAATGGAGAAAATAGGAGTTCCATACGATGTAGAACAGATAGTGACAAGAGAAAGTCCTTAGCGATTCAACTGCCCAAAGAAGTTACCGAAATTTACAGAGAACTCCCAGCCGGAACTACTAGAAAACAAGAGAGACTTAGACAACTGGAAAAATCTACGCTGTTCATCTAGATGGGAGTACTGGGCATTGTGAAAACATCTCTTCCCAGAAAGAAATCTGCTTTTACAAGACACTCCCAGTACAAGTTCCAGCATCATTCTTATCTTTTTAGCAGATGATACGACGGTACATGCAGAGAATCGCAATGAACATTTAAATAAACCCTCAGACTGGTAGAGGAGCATACCAAATTCAGAGGATACAAGGGAAACTTCAGTAAATCCATAGGATTCCTTGACAGAAACAACGAGACAGTAAATGGAGAAATTACGAGTTCCATACGATTTAAAACTTATAGTAACAAGAGAAAGTACATAGTGATTCAACTACCCAGAGAACTTACAGAGATTTACAGAGAACTCCCAGCCGTAACTACTAGAAACTATGTGAGACTTCTCTTCCCGGAAAGAAATCCACTGTTATAAGACACTCCCAGTACAAGTTCCAGCATCATTCTGACCTTTTTAGCAGATGATACAACGGCACATGCTGAGAATTGCAAGGAATATGTAAATAAACCCTCAGATTGGTAGGGGAGTATACCAAACACACTGGATACAAGAGAAATTTCAGTAAATGTAGGATTCCTTGACAGAAACACCCGGACAGTGAACGGAGAAATTATGAGTTCCATACGATTTAGAACAGATAGTAACAACAGAAAGTAGATAGTGATTCATCTAACCAGAGAAGTTAGAGATTTACACGGAGAACTCTCAGCCATAACTACTAGAAAACAAGAGAGACTTCGATAACTGGCAAAATCTACGCTGTTCATGGAGATGGGAGTACTTAGCCTTGTGAAAAGATCTCTTTCCCAGAAAGAAATCTACTTCTATAAGACACTCCCAGTACAAGTTACAGTGTCATCCTTGTCTTTTCAGCAGATGATACGATGGCACATGCCAAGAACATGAAAAAATATATAAATAAACCCTCTAACTGATAGGGGAGTATACCAAATTCACAGGTAACAAGAGAAACTTAGTAAATTAGAAGGATTCCTTGAGAGAAACGAGACAGTGAATGGAGAAATTAGGAGTTTCATACGATTTAGAGCAGATAGTAAGAAGAGAAAGTAGACAGTGATTCATCCACCCAGAGAAGTTACAGAAATTTACAGAGAACTCCCAGCTGTAACTACTAGAAAATAAAAGAGACTTAGATAACTGGCAAAATCTACGCTGTTCATGGAGATGGTAGTACTTAGCACCGTGAAAACATCTCTTTACCAGAAAGGAACTTACTTCTATAAAGCACTCCCTGTACATTTTCCAGCATCGTTTTTTGCTTTTTAACAGATGATGCCATTGTACATGCCGAGAATCGCAGGGAATTTATCAGTACGCTCTCTAACTGATAGGGGAGTACAGCAAAGTCACAGGACACAAAAGAAACTTCAGTAAATCAATCGGATTCCTTGACAGCAACAACAAGACCGTGAACGAAGAAATCATCATTTCCAAAAGATTTACCACAGATACTAACAATAGAAAGTGCATAGTGATTCAGCCACCCACAGAAGTTACAGAGGTTTATGCAGAGAACTTCCAGGTTAGCTACAAGAAAGTAAGAGAGACTTTGATAAATGGCAAAATCTACGCTGTTAATGGAGATGGGAGTACTTAGCATTGTGAAAACATGTCTTTCTCAGAAAGAAATCTACTTCGATAAGACACTCCCAGTACAAGTTCCAGCATCATTCCTATCTTTTTAGACGATGATATGATGGTACATGCCGAGAATCCTAGGGAATATATAAATAAACTCTCTAACTGATAGGGAAATATACCAAATTCACAGGATACAAGAGAAACTTCAGTAAATCACTAGGATTCCATGACAGGAACAATGAGACTGTGAAAGGAGAAATCATGAGTTCCATATGGTTTAGAAGAGATGGTAAGAAGAGAAAGTACAAGAAACTAAGAGAGACTAAGATAACTGTAAAAATCCACACTACTCATGGAGATAGGATTACTTAGTACCGTGAAAACATCTGTTTACCATAAAGGAACTTACTTCTATAAGACACTCCCTGAACAAGTTCCAGCATCGTTTTTTGCTTTTTAACAGATGATACCATTGTACATGCCAAGAATCGCAGGGAATTTATCAATCGGATTCTTTGACAGCAACAAGACCATGAACGAACAAATCATCATTTCCTTACGATTTACCACAGATATTAACTAGAGAAAGTACATAGTGTTTGTTTTACCCAGAGATTTTACAGAGTTTTATAGAGAGAACTCTCAGGCCTAACTACAGGAAACTATGAGAGACTTAGATAACTGGCAAATTCTATGTTGTTCATGGAGATGGGAGTACTTAGCACCGTGAAAACATCTCTTTACCAGAAAGGAACTTACTTCTATAAAGCACTCCCTGTACATTTTCCAGCATTGTTATTTGCTTTTTAACAGATGATACTATTGTACATGCCGAGAATCGCAGGGAATTTATCAGCACGCTCTCTAACTGATAGGAGAGTACAGCAAAGTCACAGGACACAAAAGAAACTTCAGTAAATCAATCGGATTCCTTGACAGCAACAAGACCGTGAAGGAAGAAATCATTTGCATACGATTACCACAGATACTAACAATAGAAAGTACCTAGCGATTCAGCTACCCACAGAAGTTACAGAGCTTTATAGAGAGAACTCCCAGGTTAACTACAAGAAAATAAGAGAAACTTAGATAACTGGCAAAATCTACGCTATTCATGGAGATGGGAGTACTTAGCATTGTGAAAACATCTCTTTCCCCTAATGAAATCTACCTCGATAAGACACTCCCAGTACAAGTTCCAGCACCATTCTTATGTTTTTAGCCGACGGTACGATGGTACATGCCGAGAACCGCAGGAAATATATAAGTAAACACTCTAACTGATAGGGAAGTATACTAAACTCACAGGATACAAGAGAAACTTCAGTAAATCAGTAGGATTCCTTGAAAGGAACAACGAGACAGTAAACAGAGAAATCATGAGTTCCATGTGGTTTAGAAGAGATAGTAACAAGAGAAAGTACAAGAAACTAAGACAGACTAAGATAACTGTAAAAATCTACATGGACATAGGAGTATTCATGGACATGGACATATTCATGGACATAGGAGTACTTAGCACCGTGAAAGCATCTCTTTAGCAGAAAAGAACTTACTTCTATAAAGCATTCCACAGATACTCATGGAGATGGGAGTACATGTACACGTACATCTCCATGTACAATTTCCAGCATCGTTTTTTGCTTTTTAACAGATGATACCATTGTACATGCCGAGAATCGCAAGGAATTAATCAGTACACTCTCTAACTGATAGGAGAGTACAGCAAAGTCACAGAACACAACAGAAACTTAAGTAAATCAATCGGATTCCTTGACAGCAACAAGACCATGAACGAAGAAATTATCATTTCCATACGATTTACTACAGATACTAACAAGAGAAAGTAGATAGTGATTCATCTACCCACAGAAGTTACAGAGCTTTATAGAGAGACTCCCAGGTTAACTATAAGAAAACAAGAGAGAGTTAGATAACTGGGAAAATCTATGCTGTTCATGCAGATGGGAGTACTTAGCATTGTGAAAACATCTCTTTCTCAGAAAGAAATATGCTTCCATAAGGCACTCCCAGTACAAGTTTCAGCATCGTTCTTATCGTTTTAGCAGATGATCCGATGATACATGCTGAGAATCGCAAGGAATCTATAAATAAACCCTTTAACTGATAGGGGAGTATACCAAATTCACAAGATACAAGAGAAACTTCAGTAAATCAGTAGGATTCCTTGCCAGAAACAAGGAGACAGTGAAGGGAGAAATGGTGAGTTCCATGTGATTCACAACAGATAGTAACAACAGAAAGTACATAGTGATTCATCTACCCAGAGAAGTTACAGAGTTTTATAGCGATAACTCCCAGGTTAACTACAAGAAACTAAGAGAGACTTAGATAACTGTCAAATTCTATGCTGTTTATGGAGATAGGAGTACTTAGCAATGGGAAAACATCTCTTTCCCAGGAAAAAATCTACTTCTATAAGACACTCCCAGTACAAGTTCCAGCATCATTCTTACCTTTTGAGCAGATCATACGATCATACATGCCGAGAATCCCAAGCAATATAAAAATAAACTCTCTAATTGATAGGCGAGTATAGCAAATTCACAGGATACAAGAAGAACTTCAGTAAATCAGTAAAATTCCTTCACAGAGCCAACGAGACAGTGAGCAGAGAAACATACGATTTAGAACAGATACTAACAAGCGAAAGTTCATAGTGATTCATCTTCCAAGAGAAGTTACAGAGATTTACAGAGGGAACTCCCAGCCGTAACTACAAGCAAATAAGAGAGACTTTGATAACTGGCAAAATCTACGCTGTTCATGGAGATGGGAGTACTTAGCATTGTGAACACATCTCTTTCCTGGAAAGAAATCTTCTTCTATAAGACACTCCCAGTACAAGTTGCAGCATCCTTCTTATCTGTTTAGCAGATGATACAATGGTACATGCCGAGAATCATAAGGAATATATAAATAAACTGTCTAATTGATAGGGGAGTATACCAAATTCACAGGATCCAAGAGAAACTTCACTAAATCAGTAGAATTCCTTCACAGAAGCAATGAGACAGTGAACAGAGAAATTATGAGTTCCATACGATTTAGAACAGATAGTAACAAGAGAAAGTACATAGTCATTCATCTACCCAGAGAAGTTACAGAGATTTACACAGAGAACTCCCAGCCGTAACTACAAAAAAATAACAGAGACTTTGATAACTGGCAAAATCGATGCTGTTCATGGAGATGGGAGTACTTAGCATTGTGAACACATCACTTTCCCAGAAAGAAATCTTCTTCTATAAGACACTCCCAGTACAAGTTCCAGCATCCTTCTTAACTTTTTAGCGGATAATACGATGGTACATGCCGAGAATCCCAAGGAATCTCTAAGTAAACCTTCTAACTGATAGGAGAGTTCAGCAAAGTCTCAGGATACAAGAGAAACCTAAGTAAATCAGTAGGATTCCTTGACAGCAACAATGAGACTTTGAACAGAAAAGTCATCAGATTCATATCATTCACAACAGACCCTAAAAAGAGAAAGAACCGAGGCATTAGTCTAACCAGAGAACTTTTACAGAGAGAACTACCAGCCCTTACTATAACAAACTAAGAGAGACCTGGATAAACGGAAAAGCCTACCCTGCTCATGGAGATAGGAAGACTTAACATTGTGACAAGAACTCTTTCACAAAAAGCAATCTACTTCTGCAAGGTAGTCCCAATACAAGTTAAAGCATCATTTTTTCCCTGCTAGCAGATGATACACTTGTACATGCTGAGAATCCCACAGAATCTGTAAGTAAACCTTCTAACTGATAGGGGAGTTCAGCAAACTCTCAGAATACAAGACAAACCTAAGTCAATCAGTAAGATTCCTTGACAGCAAAAATGAGACTGTGAACGGAAAAATCATCAGATATTTACCATAGACCCTAAGAAGAGAAAGTACCTAGGAATTAATCTAACCAGAGAAATAACAGAATTTTACAGAGAGAACTACCAGCCCTTTGTACAAGAAGCTAACAGAGACTTTGAAGAATAGAAAAGCCTACCCCGCTCATGGAAACAGAAAGAATTAACATTGTGAAAAAGTCCTCTTTCCCCCAAAGCAGTCTATTTCTATAAGGCAGTCCGAATACAAGTTAAAGCATCATTTTTTCCCTGTTAGCAGATGATATGATTGTACATGCCGAGAATGCCGAGGACTCTATAAGTAAACCCTCTAACTGATAGGAGAGTTCAGCAAAGTCTCAGGATACAGGAGAAACCTAAGTAAATCAGTCGGATTCCTTGACAGCAACAATGAGACTGCGAACGGAGATATCATCAAATCCATACCGTTCACAACCGACCCTAAGAAGAGAAAGTACCTAGCAATTAATCGAACGAGAGAATTAACAGGCTTTTTCAAAGAGAACTACCCAGCCCAAACTATAAGAAGCTAAAAGAGACTTGGATAAATGGAAAAACCTACCCTATTCACGGTGATAGGAAGACAACAGTGACAAGGTCTCTTTGACCCAAAGAAATCTACTTCTATAAGGCAGTTCCGGTACAACTTCCAGCATCATTTTTCCCTGTTAGCAGACGATATGATGGTAAATGCCGAGAATACTAAGGAATCTACAGGTAAACCCTCTAACTGATAGGAGAGATCAGCAGATTCTCAGGATACATGAGAAACGTAAGTAAATCACTAGGATTCCTTTAGGGTAACGAGATTGTAAACGGAGAAAACATTAGATCCATACAATTTACCATAGATTCTAACAAAAGAAAGTACCTAGGAATTACTCTAACGAGAGAAGTAACAGACTTTTACAAGAAAACTAACAGCCCTTACTGCAAGAAACTAAGAGAGACATTGAAAAGTGGAAAAACCCATGCTGCTCATGGACAGAGGAAGAATTAACATTGTAAAAAGGTCTCTTTCACCCAAAGGAATCTACTTCTCTAAGGCAGTCCCAGCATGATTGTTACCCTGTTAGCAGATGATACGATTGTACATATTGAGAATCCCAAAAAATCTACAAGTAGACCCTCTACCTGATAGGGGAGTAGAGCAAAGTCACAGGTTACAGTACAAACCTAAGTAAATCAATAGAATTCCTTGACAGCAACAACGAGACAGCGAACTGAGAAATCATGAGTTCCACACGGTTTACCACAGATACTAGCAAGGTATATGTACTTAGGAGTTAGTATAATGACAGAAACAACAAAGATTTAAAGAGAGAACTCGCAGCCATAACTGCAGGAAACTAAGAGAGACTTGGATAATTGCAAAAAATCTATGCTGTTCATGGAGATAGGAAGACTCAACATTGTGAAAATGTCCCTTTCCCCAAAAGGAATCTGCTTCTATAAGGCAGTCCCAGGACAAGTTCCAGCCTCATTTTTTTCCCTTTTAGTAGACGATATGATTGTACAAGCTGAGAATCCCAAGGAATCTATAAGAAAACCCTCTAAATGATAGGAGAGATCAGTAAATTCTCAGGATACAAGAGAAACCTAAGTAAATTGGTAGGATTCCTTTACAGTACTGAGATCATGAAAGGAGAAATCATCTGATCCTACCATTTACCATTGATCTCAAAAAGAGAAAGTACCTAGGAATTAATCTAACCACGGAAACAACAGAGCTTTACAGAGAGAACTCCCAGCCCTAACTACAAGAAACTACGAGAGACTTAGATAAATGGAAAAATTTATGCTGTGCATGGAGATAGGAAGATTTAACACTGTGAAAATTTCTTTCCCAGAAAGGAATCTACATCTATAAGGCACTTCCAGTACAAGTCCAGGCACATTTTTCTCCGTGTTAGCAGATGGTACGATTGTACATGCTGAGAGTCCCAAGGAATCTCTAAGTAACCCTCTATCTGATAGGAGACATAAGCAAATTCACAGGATGGAAGAGAAACATTAGTAAATCAGTTGGATTGTTTTACAGTCACGAGATTGTGAACGGAGAATTCATCAGATCCATGCTATTTACCATAGATCCTAAAAAGAGAAATTACCTAGGAATTAATCTAACTGGAGAAATAACAGACTTACACAGAGTGAACTACCAGTGCTAACTACAGGAAACTAAGGGAGACTTAGAAAAATGGAAAAATCTATGCTGTTCGTGGAGATAGGAAGAGTTACTATTGTCAGAAGGTCTCTTTCCTCGAAAGCTATATACTTCTATAAGGCAGTCCCGGTACAAGTTCCAGCATCATCTTTTCCCTGTTAGCAGACCAAACGAATTATATGCTGAGAATCGCAAAGAATCTATAAGTACACCCTCTAACTGATAGGACAGATCAGCAGATTCTCAGGACACAAGAGAAACTTAAGTAAATCAGTACAATTCCTTTACAGTAACGAGATTGTGAATGGAGAATTCATCAGATTCAAAACGTTTAACATAGATTCTAAAAAGAGAAAGTACCTAGGAATTAATCAAAATCAAGAAACAACAGACTTTCACAGAGAGAACTACCAGGGCTAACTACAGGAAACTAAGAGAGACCTGGATAACTGGAAAAATCTATGCTGTTCATGGAGATAGATTAATTCCTAGGTACTTTCCGTTTTTAGGATCTATGGTAAATGGTATGGATCTGATGATTTCTCCTTTCACAATCTCGGTAACGTAAAGGAATCCTACTGATTTACTTAGGTTTCTCTTGTATCCTCTTAGTTTCTTTTAGTTAGGGCTGGGAGTTCTCTCTGTAAAACTCTGTTGTTTCTCCGCTTAGATTAACTCCTAGGTACTTTCTCTTTTTAGGAACTATGGCAAACGGTATGGATATGATGTATTCTCCGTTCACAATCTCGTTACTGTGAAGGAATCCCACTGAATTACTTAGGTGTCTCTTGTATCCTGAGAATTTGCTGATCTCTTCTATCAGTGAGAGGGGTTACTTGTGATTCTTGGCATGTACAATCGTATCATCTGCTAACACGGAAAAAAAGATGCTGGAACTTGTACTGGGAGTGTCTTTTAGAAGTAGATTCTTTTTGCGGAAAGACCTGTTAAATCTCTGTTGTTTCTGTCGTTATACTAATTCCTAAGTACTTTATCATGTTAATACCTGTGGTAAATATATGGAACTGATGATTTCTCCGTTCACTGTCTTGTTATTGCTGTCAAGGAATCCTATTGATTTACTTAGGTTTGTACTGTATCCTGTGACTTTGCTTCACTCCCCTATCAGTTAGAGGGTTTACTTATAGATTCCTTGGGATGCAAGGAAAAAATGATGCTAGAACTTGTACCGGGAGTGCGTTTTAGAAGTAGATTCCTTCCGAGGAAAGACCTTTTCACAATGTTAAGTCTTCCTATCTCCATGAACAGCGTAGATTTTTCCATTTATGTAAGTCTCCCCTAGTTTCTTGTAGTTAGGGCTGGGAGTTCTCTTGTAAAACTCTGTTGTTTCTCTGGTTAGATTACTTCCTAAGTACTTTTTCTTTTTAGGATCTATGGTAAATGATATGGATCAGATGATTTCTCCTTTCACAATCTCGGTATTGTAAAGGAATCCTACTGATTTACTTAGGTTTCTCTTGTATCCCAAGAATTTACTGATGTCTCCTATCAGTTAGAGGACTTACTTATAGATTCCTTGGGATTCTCGGCTTGTACAATCGTATCATCTACTAAAAGGGAAAAAATGAGGCTGGAACTTGTCCTGGGACTGCCTTATAGAAGCAGATTCCTCTTGGGGAAAGAGACATTTTACCAATGTTGAGTCTTCCTATCTCCATAAACAGCATAGATTTTTCCATTTATCCAAGTCTCTCTTAGTTTCTTGTAGTTAGGGCTGCGAGTTCTCTCTTTAAATCTCTGTTGTTTCTGTCGTTATACTAATTCCTAAGTACTTTCTCTTGTTAATATCTGTGGTAAATGGTATGGAACTGATTATTTCTGCATTCGCTGTCTTGTTGTTGCTGTCAAGCAATCCTATTGATTTACTTAGGTTTGTACTGTAACCTGTGACTTTGCTCTACTACCCTATCAGTTAGAGGGTTTACTTATAGATTCTTTGTGATTCTCGGCATATAATTCATTTGGTCTGCTAACAGGGCAAAGATGATGCTGGAACTTGTACTGGGACTGCCTTATAGAAGTACATAGCTTTTGGGGAAAGAAACCTTCTGACAATGGTAACTCTTCCTATCTCCACGAACAGCATAGATTTTTCCATTTTTCTAAGTCTCTCTTAGTTTCCTGTAGTTAGCACTGGTAGTTTTATCTATGTAAGTCTGTTTTTTCTCCAGTTAGATTAATTTCTAGGTACTTTCTCTTTAGGATCTATGGTAGATAGTATGGATCTGATGAATTCTCCATTCACAATCTCATGACTGTAAAAGAATCCTACTGATTTACTTATGTTTCTCTTCCATCCTGAAAATTTGCTTATGTCTCCTATCAGATAGAGGGTTACTTATAGATTCCTTGGGATTCTCAGCATGTACAATAGTATCATCTGCTACCACAGAAAAAAAAAATGTGCCTGGACTTGTACTGGGAGTCCCTTATAGAAGTAGATTCCTTTCAGGGAAAGAGACCTTTTCACAGTGTTTAGTCTTCCTATCTCCATGAACAGCATAGATTTTTCCATTTATCTAAATCTCTCTTAGTTTCTTGTAGTTAGGGCTGCAAGTTCTCTTTAAATCTCTGTTGTTTTTCTCATTATATTCATTCCTAAGTACTTTCTCTTGTTAATATCTGTGGTAAATTGTATGGAACTGACGATTTCTCCGTTCACTGTATTGTTGTTGCTGTCAAGGAATCCTATTGTTTTAGTTAGCTTTGTACTGTATCCTGTGACTTTGCTCTACTCCCTTATCAGTTAGACGGTTTACTTATACATTCCTTGGGATTCTCGGCAGGTACGATTGTATCATCTGCTAACACGGAAAAACTGATGCTGGAACTTGTACTGGGAGTTGAACAACAGTGTAGATTCCTCCATTTTTCTAAGTCTCTCTTAGTTTCCTGTAGTCAGCACTGGTAGCTCTCTCTGTGAAAGTCTGTTGTTTCTCGAGTTAGATTAATTCCCAGGTACTTTCTCTTTTTAGGATCTATGGTAAATGGTATGGATCTGATGATTTCTCCTTTCACAATCTAGGTAATGTAAAGTAATCCTACTGATTTACTTAGGATTCTCTTGTATCCTCTTAGTTTCCTGTAGTTAGGACTGGGAGTTCTCTGTAAATCTTTGTTGTTTCTCTAGTTAGATTAATTCCTAGATACTTTCTCTTTTTAGGATCCATGGTCAACAGTATGGATCTGATGAATTCTCCGTTCGCAGTCTAGTTACTGTAGAGGAATCCTACTGATTTACTTAGGTTTCTCTTGTATCCTGAGAATTTGCTGCTCTCTCCCATCAGTTAGAGGGTTTACTTATAGATTCCTTGCAATTCTCAGCATATACGTTCATATGGTCTGCTAACACAGAAAAAATGATCCTGGAACTTGTACTGGGACTGCATTTTAAAAGTGGATTCCTTTTGCAGAAAGACCTTTTCACAATGTTAAGTCTTCCTACCTCCATGAACAGAGTAGATTTTTCCATTTATGTAAGTCTCCCTTAGTGTCTTGTAGTTAGGGCTGGGAGTTCTCTCTGTAAAACTCTGTTGTTTCTCTGGTTAGTTAAGTTCCTAGGTACTATCTGTTTTTAGGATCTATGGTAAATTTTACGGATCTCATGATTTCTCCTTTCACAATCTCGGTAATGTAAGAGAATCCTAGAGATTTACTTAGGTTTCTCTTGCATCCTGAGAATTTGCTGACCTCTCCTATCAGTTAGAGGGTGTACTTATAGATTTCATGGCATTCTCAGCATGTACAATTGTATGATCTGCTAACACGGAAGAAATGATGCTGGAACATGTCCTGGGACTGCCTTATAGAAGTACATTGATTTTGGGGAAAGACACATTTTCACAGTGTTGATGATATGATTGTTCATGCCAAGAATCGCAAGGAATCTAGAAATAAACACTAAGTGGCAGGAGAGTACAACAAAACCACAGGATACAATAGAAAACTGAGTAAAGCAATGGGATTCCTTGACAGCAACAACAAGAGAAATCATCAGTTCCATACGATTTACCACAGATATTAACAAGAGAAAGTACCTGAGAATTCATCTAACATGAGAAATTAAAGAGTTTTACAGATATAACTTCCAGCCCTAACTACAAGAAACTAAGGGAGACTTAGATAAATGGAAAAATAGATGCTATTCATGAGAGAGGAAGACTTCACATTGTGAAAATGTCTCCTTCCCCGAAAGGAACAGACTTCTATAAGTCAGTCCCAGTAAAAGTTACAGTATATTTTTCCCTTTTAGCAGATGATACTATTGTTCATGCCGAGAATCACAAGGAATCTATAAGGAAACACTCTAAGTGACAGGGGAGTACAACAAAACCACAGAATACAATAGAAAAGTAAGTAAATCAATGGGATTCCTTGAAAGCAACAACAGGAGAGATCATGATTTCCACGTGATTTACCACAGATATTAACAAGAGAAAGTACCTAGGAATTCATCTAACCAAAGAAACTACAGTTTCACAGGGAGAAATCCCAGCCCTTACTACAAGAAACTAAGAGAGACTTAGATAAGTGGAAAAATCTACACTGTTAATGGAGATAGGAAGATTTAACATTGTGAAAGGTCTCTTTCCCAGAAAGGAACCTACTTCTATAAGGCAGTCCCAGTACAAGTTACAGCATTGATTTTTCCCTTTTAGCAGATGATACGATTATTGATGCCAAGAATCGCAAGGAATCTAGAAGTAAACACTCTAAGTGACAGGGGAGTACAACAAAACCACAGGATACAATAGAAAACTAAGTAAATCAATGGGATTCCTTGACAGCAACAACACGAGTAATCATCAGTTCCATACGATTTACCACAGATACTCACAAGAGAATGTACCTAGGAATTCATCTAACCAAAGAAACTACAGAGTTTTACAGAGAGAACCAGCACTCTTAACTACAAGAAACTAAGAGAGACTTAGAAAAATGGAGGAGTCTACGCTGTTGTTCACGGAGATAGGAAGACTTAACACTGTGAAAGGTCTGTTTCCCAGAAAGGAACCTACTGCTACAAGGCAGTCCCAGTAGAAGTTCCAGCATCATGTTTTCCTTTTAGCTGTTGATACGATTGCACATGCCGAGAATCACAAGGAATGTATAAGTAAACACTCTAACTGATAGGGAAGTACAACAAAACCACAGGATACAATAGAAACCTAGGTAAATCAATGGGATTCCTTGACAGCACCAACAGGAGAAATCATCAGTTACATACGATTTACTACAGATATTAAGAAGAGAAAGTACCTAGGAATTTATGTAAACAGAGAAACAACAGAGTTTTGCAAAGAGAACTCCCAGCCCTCAGTACAAGAAACTAATAGAGACTTAGTTAATGGAAAAATCTACGCTGTTCATGGAGCTAGGAAGACTTAATATTGTGAAAGGTCTCCTTCCCACAAAGGAACCTACTTCTATAAGGCAGTCCCAGTACAAGTTACAGCATTGTTTTTTTCCCTTTCAGCAGATGATAAGACTGCTTATGCCAAGAATCACAAGGAATCTATAAGGAAACACTGTAAGTGACAGGGGAGTACAACAAAACCACAGGATACAATAGAAAAGTAAGTAAATCAATGGGATTCCTTCACAGCAACAACAGGGGAGATCATCAGTTCCATACGATTTACCAAAGATATTAACAAGAGAAAGTACCTGGGAATTCATCTAACCAGAGAAACTACAGAGTTTTATAGAGAGAACTCCCAGCCCTAACTACAAGAAACTAAGACAGACTTAGATAAATGGAAAAATCTACGCAGTTCATGGAGATAGGAAGACGTAAACATTGTGGAAAGGTCTCTTTCCAGGGAGGAATCTACTGCTATAAGGCAGTCCCAGTAGCAGTTCCAGCATCATGTTTTCCTTTTAGCTGTTGATACGATTGTACATTCCGAGAATCACAAGGAATGTATAAGTAAACTCTCTGATAGGGAAGTACAACAAAACCACAGGATACAATAGAAAGCTAATTAAATCAATGGGATTCCTTGACAGCAACAACAGGAGTAATCATCAGTTCCATACGATTTACCAGAAATGCTCACTAGAGAATGTACCTAGGAATTCATCTAACCGGAGAAACTACAGAGTTTTACAGAGAGAACTCCCAGCCCTAACTACAAGAAACTAAGAGAGACTTAGATAAATGGAAAAATCTACGCTGTTCATGGAGATAGGAAAACTTAACATTGTGAAAAGTTCTCTTTCCCAGAATGGAACCTACTTCTATACAGCAGTCCCAGTTCAAATTACAGCATTGTTTTTCCCTTTTAGTAGTTGATACGATTGTACATGCAGAGAATCACAAGGAATCTTTACATAAACTGTCTAACTCATAGCAGAGATCAGAAAACTCTCAGAATACAAGAGAACACTAAGTAAATCAGTAGGATTCCTTTACAGTACCGAGACTGTGAATGGAGAAATCATCAGATCCATAGCATTTACCATAGATCCTGCAAAGAGAAAGTACCTAGAAATTAACCGAACTCGAGAAACAACAGTCTTGTACAGAGAGAACTAGCACTCCTAACTACAAGGAACAAAGAGAAACTTAGATAAATGGAAAGTTCTATGCTGTTCATGGAGATAGGAAGACTTAACATTGTGAAAGGTCTCTTTCCCAGAAAGGAATCTACTTCTACAAGGCACTCCCAGTAAAAGTTCCAGCATCATTCTTTCCTTTTTAGCAGATGATATGATTGTACATGCCGAGAAAAGGAAAGAATGTATAAGTAAACTCTCTAATTGATAGGGGAGTACAGCAAAATCACAGAATACAAGAGAAACTTCAGTAAATCAATGGAATTCCTTCACATCAACAACAAGACAGTGAACCAAGAAATCATCATTTCCATACGATTTAGCACAGATATTAACAAGAGAAAGTACACAGTGATTCATCTAGCCAGAGAAATTACATAGTTTTACAAAGAGAGCTCCCAGCACTAACTACAAGAAACTAAGAGAGCCTTAGATAAGTGGCCAAATCTACGCTGTTCATGGAGATAGGAGTACTTAGCACTGTGAAAAGATCTCTTTCCCAGAAAGGAACCTACTTCTATAAGGCACTCCCAGTACAAGTTCCAGCATCATTAACTTCTCAGCAGATGATACGATGGTATATGCCGAAAATAACAAGGAATGTATAAGTAAACCCTCTAAGTGATAGAGGAGTATACCAAAGTCACAGGATACAAGAGAAACTTCAGTAAATCGATGAGACTCCTTGACAGCAACAACAAGACCATGAACGAAGAAATCAATTCCGTATGATTTACCATGTACTAACAAGAGAAAGTACATAGTGATTCATCTAGCCAGAGAAGTTATAGAGTTTTATAGAGAGAAATCCTAGCCCTAAGTACAAGAAACTAAGAGAGACTTAGATAAATGGAAAAATCTACGCTGTTCATGGAGATAGGAGTAATTAGCATGGTGAAAAGATCTCTTTTCCAGAAAGGAACCTACTTTTATAATTCACTCCCAGTACAAGTGCAAGCATCATTCTTTCCTTTTTAGCAGATGATATGATTGTACATGCTGAGAATCGCAAGGAATGTATAAGTAAACACTACAACTGATACGGGAGTATACCGAAGTCGGAGGATAGAAGAGAAACTTCAGTAAATCAATGGGATTCCCTGACAGAAACAACAAGACTGTGAACGAAGAAATCATCATTTCCATACAATTTACCACAGAGTGTAACAAGAGAAAGTACATAATGATTCGTCTACCCAGTGAAGTTACGGAGTTTTATACAGAGAACTCTCAGCCCTGACTACAAGAAACTAAGAGAGACTTAGATAACTGGCCAAATCGATGCTGTTCATGGAGATAGAAGGACTTAACCTTGTGAAAAGGTCTGTTTCCCAGAAAGGAACCTACTTCTACCAATGAGTCTCAGTACAAAATCCACCATCATTCGTTCCTTCTTAGCAGATGATATGATTGTAGATGCCGAGAATTGCAAGGAATGTGCAAGTAAATCCTCTAACACATAGAACAGATCAGCAAATTCTCAGGACACGAGAGAAACCTAAGGAAATTAGTAGGATTCCTTGACAGTATCGAGATTGTGAATAGAGAAATCACCAGATCTATAACATTTAACATATGTCATAAAAGAGAAAATACCAAGGAATTGAGCTAACTCGAGAAACAACAGACTTTTACAGAGAGAACTACCAGTCCTAACCGCAAGAAACTAACAGAGACTTAGATAACTGAAAAAATCTACACTGTTCATGGACATAGGAGAACTCAGTATTGTGAAAAACTCTCTTTCCCAGAAAGGAAACTACTTGTATAAGGCACTCCCAGTACAAGTTCCAGCACCATTCTCATCTTTCTAGCAGATGATACTGTGGTACATAACGAGAATCGCAAGGAATGTATAAGAAAAGACTATAATTGATACAGGAGTATACCAAAGTCGGAGGATAGAAAAGAAACTTCAGTAAATGAATGGAATTCCTTGACAGGAAAACAAGACAGTGAAACAAGAAATCAGCATTTCCATATGATTCACCACAGAGTGTAACAAGAGAAAATACACAGTGATTCATCTACCCAGTGAAGTTACAGAGTTTTATAGAGAGAACTCCCAGCCCTAACTACCAGAAACTAAGAGAGACTTAGATAACTGGCAAAATCTATGCTGTTCATGGAGATAGGAGTACTTAGCATTGTGAAAAGATCTCTTTCCCAGAAAGGAACCTAATTCTATAACTCAGTCCCAGTACAAGTTCCAGCATCAATTTTTCCTTTTTAGCCAATGATACGATTGTACATGTCAAGAATCGCAAGGTATGTATAAGTAAACACTGTAACTGATACGGGAGTATACCAAAATCACAGGATACAAGAGAAACTTCAGTAAATCAATGGGATTCCATGACAGAAACAACGAGACAGTGAATGCACAAATCCTCAGTTCCATAGGATTCAGAAATGATAGTCACAAGAGAAACTACACAGTGATTCATCTAGCCAGAAAAGTTAGAGTTTTGCAGAGGGAACTCCCAGCCCTAACTACAAGAAACTAAGAGAGACATAGATAACTGGCAAAATCTACACTGTTCATGGAGATAGGAGTACTTAGCATTGTGAAGAGATCTCTTTCCCAGTAAGGAACACAGTTCTATAAGTCAGTCCCAGTACAAGATCCACCATCAATCTTTCCTTTTTAGCAGATGATACAATTGTACATGTCGAAAATCGCAAGGAATGTATAAGTGAACACACTAACGGATATGGGAGTATATCAAAATCACAGGATACAAGAGAAATTTCAGTAAATCAGTGGGATTCTTTGACAGAAACGAGACAGTGAATGCAGAAATCCTCAGCTCCATACGATTTAGAAGAGATAGTAACAAGAGAAACTACACAGTATTCATCAAGCCAGAGAAGTTACCGAGTTATACAGAGAGAACTCCCAGCCCTAATGACAAGAAACTAAGAGAGACTTAGATAACTGGCAAAATCTACGCTATTCATGGAGATAGGAGTACTTAGCATTGTGAAAAGCTCTCTTTCCCAGAAAAGAACCTACTTCTATAACTCAGTCCCAGTACAAGTTCCAGCATCATTCTTTCCTTTCTAGCAAATGATACTATGGTATATGCTGAGAATGGCAGGAAATTTATCAGTACACCCTCTAACTGACAGAGGAGTACAACAAAGTCACAGAATACAAGAGAAAGTTCAGTAAATCCATGGGATTCCTTGACAGAAACAATGGGACAGTAAATGGAGAAATGATCAGTTCCAAACGATTTAGAACAGATAGTAACAAAAGAAAATACACAGTGATTCATCTAGACAGACAAGTCACAGAGTTTTACAGAGTGAACTCCCATCCCTAAGTACAAAAAACTAAGAGACACATAGATAACTGCCAAAATCTATGCTGTTCATGGAGATAGGAGTACTTAGCATTGTGAAAAGATCTCTTTCCCAGAAAGGAATCTAGTTCTATGAGGCACTCCCAGTACAAGTGTCAGCATCATTCTTTCCTTTTTAGTAGATAATACGATTGTACATGACGAGAATCACAGGAAATTTGTAAGAAAACCCTCTAACTGATAGGGGAGTACAGGAAAGTCACAGGATGCAAGAGTAACTTCAGTAAATCAATGGGATTCCTAGACAGAAAAAACGACACAGTGAACAGACAAATCATCAGTTCCATACGATTTAGAAGAGACAGTAACAAGAGAAAGTACATAGCGATTCATCTACCCAGAGAAGCTACAGAGATTTAGACAGAGAACTCCCAGCCGTAACTATAGGAAACTAAGAGAGACTTAGATAAATTTGAAAATCTACGCTGTTCATGGAGATGGGAGTACTTCGCATTGTGAAAACATCTCTTTCTCAAAAAGAAATCTACTTCTATAAGACACTCCCAGTACAAGTTACACAATCATTCTTATCTTTTTAGCAGATGATACGATGGTACATGCGGAGAATCCCAAGGAATATATAAATAAACCCTCTAACCGATAGTAGTATACCAAATTCCCAGGATACAAGAGAAACTTCAGTAAATCAGTAGAATTCCTTCACAGAAACAACAAGACATGGAACGGAGAAATTATGAGTTTCATACAATTTAGAACAGATAGTAACAACAGAAAGTACATAGCGATTCACCTACCCAGAGAAATTACAGAGATTTACATACAGAACTCCCAGTCATAACTAGAAGAAATTAAGAGAGACTCAGATAACTGTCAAATTCTATGCTGTTCATTGAGATAGGAGTACTTAGCATTGGGAAGATATCTCTTTCCCAGAAAGAAATCTACTTTTATAAGACACTGCCAGTACAAGTTCCAGCATCATTTTTATCTTTTTAGCAGATGATACGACGGTACATGCCGAGAATCGCAAGGAATATATGAATAAACCCTTTAACTGATAGGGGAGTATAACAAATTTACAGGGTAGAAGAGAAACTTAGTAAATGAGAAGGATTCCTTGATAGAAACAATGAGACAGTGAACGGATAAACTATGAGTTCCATATGATTTAGAAAAGACAGTAACAAGAGAAAGTACATAGTGATTCAACCTCACAGAGAAGCTACAGAGATTTCCACAGAGAACTACCAGGCATAAATACAAGAAGATAAGAGAGACTTAGATAACTGGCAAAAGCTACGCTATTTATGCTGATGGGAGTACTTAGCACTGTGAAAACCTCTCTTTCTCAGAAAGAAATCTACATCTATAAGACATTCCCAGTACAAGTTCCTGCATGATTCTTCTTTTGAGCAGATGAGACGATGGTACATGCTTAGAGTCGAAAGGAATATATAAATAAAACCTCCAAGTGATAGGGAAGTATATCAAATTCACAGGATACAAGAGAAACTTAGTGAATCTGAAGGATTCCTTGACAGAAACAACAGGACAGTGAACAGAGAAATTATGAGTTCCATACGATTTAGAAGAGATCATAACAAGAGAAACTACCTAGTGATTCATCTACCCAGAGAAGTTACAGAGATTTACACAAAGAACTCCCAGGCATAACTGCAAGAATATAAGACAGACTCAGATAACTCGCAAAATCTACACTGTTCATGGAGATGGGAGTACTTAGCATTGTGAAAACATCTCTTTCCCAGAAAGAAATATACTTCTACAAGACACTCCCACTACAAGTTCCAGAATCATTGTTATCTTTTTAGCAGATGATACAATGGTACACGACGAGAATAGCAAGGAATATATAAATAAACACTCTAACTTATAGGGGAGTATACCGAATTCACATGATACAAGAGAAACTTCAGTAAACCTGTAGGATTCCGTGAAAGCAACAACGAGACAGGGAACAGAGAAATTATGTTTTCCATATGATTTAGAACAGATAGTAACAAGAGAAATTACAAAGTGATTCATCTACCCAGAGAAGTTAAAGAGATTTAACCAGAGAACTCCTAGTCACAACTACAAGAAAATAAGAGAGACTTACATAACTCGTAAAATCTACGCTGTTTATGGAGGTGAGATTACTTAGCATTGTGAAAACATCTGTTTCCCAAAATAAATCTACTTCTGTAAGACACTCCCAGTTTAAGTTCCAGAATCATTCTTATCTTTTTAGCAGATGATACGATGGCACATGCCGAGAATCGCAAGAAATACATAAATAAATCCTCTAAATGATAGAGGAGTATACCAAATTCACAGCATACAAGAGAAACATCAGTAAATCTGTAGGATTACTTTACAGAAAGAACGAAACAGTGAACGGAGAAATTATGAGTTGCATACGATTTAGAACAGATAGTAACAAGAGAACGTACATATTCATTCATCTACCCAGAGAAGTTACAGAGATTTGCACAGAGAACTCCCAACCATAACTACTAGAAAAGAAGAGAGACTTAGATTACTCGCAAAACCTACGTTGTTCATGAAATGGGAGTACCTAGCATTGTGAAAACATTTGTTTCCCAAAAGGAAATCTACTTCTGTAAAACACTGCCAGTACAAGTTCCAGCATCATTCTTATATTTTCAGCAGACGATACGATGGTACTTGCCGAGAACTGCAAGGAATATATAAATAAACCCTCTAACTGATAGGAGAGTATAACAAATTCACAGGATACAACAGAATCTTAGTAAATCAAAAGGATTTCTTGACAGAAACGAGACAGTGAACAGAGAAATTATGAGTTCTATACGATTTAGAACAGATTGTAACAAGAGAGAAACTACATAGTGATACATCTACCCAGAGAATTTACAGAGATTTGCACAGAGAACTCCCAGTCATAAATACAAGAAACTAAGAGAGCCTTAGATAAGTGGCCAAATCTACGCTGTTCATGGAGATGGGGAACTTAGCATTGTGAAAACATCTCTTTCCCAGAAAAAAAATCTATTTCTATAAGACACTCCCCGTACAAGCTACAGCACCATTCTTACCTTTTTAACAGATGATACGATGTTACATGCCAAGAATCTCAAGGAATATATAATTAAAACCTCTAACTGTTAGGGGAATATACCAAATTCCCACAGTAGAAGAGGAACTTAGTAAATGAGGATTCCTTCACAGTGAACGAGACAGTGAACGGAGAAATTATGAGTTCCATATGATTTAGAAAAGATAGTAACAATAGTAATTACATAGTGATTCAATTACCCAGAAAAGTTATGGAGATGTACACAGAGATCTCCTAGCCGTAACTACAAGAAAATAAGAGAAACTTAGAAAACTGGCGAAATCTATGCTGCTCATGCTGATGGGAGTACTTAGTGTTGTGAAAACATCTCTTTCCCAGAAAGAAATGTACTTCTATAAGACACTCCAAGTACAAGTTCCAGCATCATTCTTATCTTTTTAGCAGATGATATGATGGTACATGCCGAGAATCGCAAGGACTATATTGATAAACACTCTAACTGACAGGAGAGTATACCAAATACACAGGATACAAGAGAAACTTAGTAAATCAGAAGGACTCCATGACAGAAACAATGAGACAGTGATCAGAGAAATTAAGAGTTCCATACAATTTAGAAGAGATAGTATCAAGAGAAAGTACCTAGTGATTCAACTACCCTGAAAAGCTAAGGAGATTTACAGAGAACTCCGAGCCACAACTACCAGAAAATAAGAGAGACTAAGATTACTCGCAAAATCTACGCTGTTCATGAAGATAGGAGTACTTAGCATTGTGAAACATCTCTTTCCCAGAAAGAAATCCACTTCTGTAAGACAACCCCAGTACAACTTCCAGAATCACTCTTATCTTTTTAGCAGATGATACGATGGTACATGCAGAGAATCGCAAAGAATATATTAATAAACACTCTAACTGATAGGGGAGTATATGAAATACACAGGATAAAAGAGAAACTTACTAGATCTGAAGGATTCCATGACAGAAACAATGAGACAGTGAACGGAGAAATTATCAGTTCCATACGATTTAGAAAAGATTGTAACAAGGGAAACTACATAGCGATTCATCTACTCAGAGAAGTTACAGAGATTTACATAGAGAACTCCCAGCCATAACTAGAAGAAAATAAGAGAGACTTAGATAACTGGCAAAATCGACGCTGCTTATACTGATGAGAGTACTTAGCATTGTGAAAACATCTTTTTCCCAGAAAGAAATCTAGTTCTATAAGACACTCCCAATACAAGTTCCAGCATCATTCTTATCTATTTAGCAGATGATGCGATGGTACACGACAAGAATCGCAAGGAATGTATTAAACACTCTAATTGATTGGGCAGTATACCAAATACACAGGATACAAAAGAAACTCAGTAAATCAGAAGGATTCCATGACAGAAACGAGACAGTGAACGGAGAAATTATGAGTTCCACACAATTTAGAACAGATAGTATCAAGAGAAAGTACATATTGATTCATCTACCCAGAGAAGTTACAGAGATTTAAACAGAGAACTCCCAGCCATAACTACTAGAAAATATGAGAGACTTAGATTATTCGCAAAATCTACGCTGTTCATGGAGATGGGAGTACTTAGCACTGTGAAAACATCTCTTTCCCAGAAAGAAATGCACTTCGGTAAGACACTTCCAGTACAAGTTCCAGCATCATTCTTATCATTTTAGCAGATGATACCATGGTACATGCCGAGAATTGCAAGGAATATATAAATAAACGCTCTAACTGACAGGGAAGTATACCAAATTCACATGGTAGCCGAGAAACTTAGTAAATGAGAAGGATTCCTTGACATAAACAACGAGACTGTCAGCAGAGAAATTAGGATTTCCACATGATTTAGACAAGATAGTAACAAGAGCAAGAACATAGTGATGCAACTACCCAGAAAAGTTAAAGAGATTCACACAGAGAACTCCCAGCCTAAACTACAAGAAAATAAGAGAGACTTACATAACTGTCAAAATCTACACTGTTCATGCTGATAGGAGTGCTTAGCAAAGTGAAACCATCTCTTTTCCTGAAAGGAATCTACTTCTGTAAGACGCTCCCAGTACAAGTTCCAGCGGCATTCTTATCTTTTTAGCAGATGATACGATGGTACATGCCGAGAATCGCAAAGAATATATAAATAAACTCTCTAACCGATAGGGGACTCGACGGCACTTGGCTGGCAACTGATAGGGGAGTATACCAAATTCACAGCATAGAACAGAATCTTAGTAAATCAGAAGGATTCCTTGACAGAAATGAGACAGTGAACAGAGAAATTATGAGTTCCATACGATTTAGAACAGATCGTAACAACAAACTACATAGTGATTCATCTACCCAGAGAAGTTACAGAGATTTACACAGAGAACTCCCAGCCATAACTACAAGAAAATAAGAGAGACTTCGATTACTCGCAAAATCTACGCTGTTCATGGAGATAGGGAACTTAGCATTGTGAAAACATCTTTCCCAGAAAGAAATCTACTTCAATAAGACACTCCCAATACAAGTTCCAGCATCATTCTTATCTTTTTAGCAGATGATACGATGGTACATGCCGAGAATCTCAAGCAATATATAAATAAACCCCCTAACTGTTAGGAGAATATACCAAATTCCCACAGTATAAGAGAAACTTAGTAAATGAGAAGGATTCCTTGACAGTGAACGAGACAGTGAACGGAGAAATTTTGAGTTCCTTATGATTTAGAAAAGATCGTAATAAGAGCAATTACATAGTGATTCAACTACCGAGAAATGTTAAGGAGATTTACACAGAGAACTCCCAACTGTAATTACAAGGAAATAAGAGAGACTTGGATAACTGGCAAAATCTACACTGTTCATGCTGATGGGACTTCTTAGCATTGTGAAAACATCTCTTTCCAAAAAGAAATCTACTTGTATAAGACACTGCCAGTACAAGTTCTAGCAACACTCTTATCTTTTTAGCAGATGATAAGATGGTACATGCCGAGAATCGCAAGGAGTATATAAATAAACCCTCTAATTGATAGGGGAGCATAACAAATTCACAGGGTAGAAGAGAAACTTAGTAAATGAGAAGGATTCCTTGATAGAAACAATGAGACAGTGAATGGATAAACTATGAGTTCCATATGATTTAGAAAAGATAGTAACAAGAGAAAGTACATAGTGATTCAAGTACATAGAGAAGGTATAGAGATTTACACGGAGAACTACCAGCCATAACTACAAGAAAATAGAGAGACTTAGATAACTGGCAAAGACTATGCAGTTTATGCTGATGAGAGTACTTAGCATTGTGAAAACCTCTCTTTCCCAGAAAGAAATCTACTTCTATAAGACACTCCCAGTACAGTTCGTGCATGATTCTTATCTTTTTAGCAGATGACACGATGGTACATGCTGAGAGTCGCAAGGAATATATAAATAAAACCTCTAAGTGATACAGAAGTATACCAAATTCACAGGATACTAGAGAAACTTAGTAAATCAGAAGGATTCGTTGACAGAAACAATGGGACAGTGAACAGAGAAATTATGAGTTCCATACGATTTAGAACAGATTGTAACAAGAGAAAGTACATAGTGATTCATCTACCCAGAGAAGTTACAGAGATTTATACAGAGAACTCCCAGGCATAACTGCAAGAATATAGACTTAGATAACTCGCAAAATCTACACTGTTCATGGAGATGGGAGTACTTAGCATTGTGAACACATCTCTTTCCCAGAAAGAAATCTACTTCTATAAGACACTCCCAGTATAAGTTCCAGCATCATTCTTATCTTTTTAGCAGATGATACGATGGTACATGCAGAGAATCTGAAGGAATATATAAATAAACCCTCTAAATGATAGGGGAGTACACCAAATTCACACGATACAAGAGAAACTTCAGGAAATCAGTAGGATGACTTGACAGAAACCACGAGTCAGTGAAGGCAGAAATTATGAGTTCCATACGATTTAGAACAGATAGTAACAAGAGAAATTCCATAGTGATTCATCTACCTAGGGAAGTTACAAAGATTTACACAGAGAAATCCCAACAGTAAATACAAGAAAAAAAGAGAGACTTAGAAAACTGGCAAAATTGATGCTGTTCATGGAGATGGAGTACTTAGCATTGTGAACACATCTCTTTCCCAGAAAGAAATCTTCTTCTATAAGACACTCCCAGTACAAGTTCCAGCATCCTTCTTATCTTGTTAGCAGATGACATGATGATACATGCCAAGAATCGCAAGGAATATATAAATAAACCCTCTAACTGATAGGGGAATATACCAATTTCACAGGATATAAGAGAAACTTCAGTAAATCAGTAGGATTCCTTGACAAAAAACAGACAGTGAACGGAGAAATTATGAGTTCCATAGGATTCAGAACAGACAGTAACAAGAGAGAGTACATAATGATTCATCTACACAGAGAAGTTATACAGATTTACTCACCGATCTCCCAGCCATAGCTACAAGAAAATAAGAGAGACTTAGATGACTGGCAAAATCGACGCTGTTCTTACAGATGGGAGTACTTAGCACTGTGAAAATATCTCTTTCCCAGAAAGAATTCTACTTCTATTAGAGACTCCCAGTACAAGTTGCATTATCGTTCTTATATTTTTTAGCAGATGACACAATGATACAGGCCGAGAATCACAAGGAATATATAAACAAACCCTTTAACTGATAGGGGAGTATACCAAATTCACAGGATACGAGAGAAACTTCAGTAAATCAGTAGGATTCCTTGACAGAAACAACGAGACACTGAAGGGAGAAATGATGAGTTCCATGTGATTCACAACAGATAGTAACAATAGAAACTACATAGTGATTCATCTACCCAGAGAAGTTACACAGTTTTATAGCGACAACTCCCAGGTTAACTACAAGAAACTAAGAGAGACTTAGATAACTGTCAAATTCTATGCTGTTTATTGAGACAGGAGTACTTAGCAATGGGAAAACATCTCTTTCCCAGTAAAAAATCTACTTCTATAAGGCACTCCCACTACAAGTTCCAGCATCATTCTTACCTTTTGAGCAGATCATACGATCATACATGCCGAGAATCCCAAGCAATATAAAAATAAACTCTCTAATTGATAGACGAGTATAGTAAATTCACAGGATGCACGAGAAACTTCAGTAAATCAGTAGAATTCCTTCACAGAAGCAACGAGACAGTGAATGGAGAAATGATGAGTTCCATACGATTTAGAACAGATAGGAACAAGCAGAAGTACATAGTAATTCATCTACCGAGAGAAATTACAGAGATTTACACAGAGAACTCACAGCCCTAACTACAAGAAAATAAGAGAGTCTTAGAAAACTGGCAAAATCTATGCTGTTCATGGAGATGGACGTACTTAGCATTGTGAAAACATCTCTTTGTCAGAAAGAAATATACTTGCATACGGCACTGCGAGTACAAGTTTCAGCATCATTCTGGTCTTTTTAGCAGATGATACAGTGGTACATACAAAAAATCGCAAGGATATATAAATAAACCCTCTAACTGATAGGGGAGTATACCAAATTGACAGATTACAAGAGAAACTTCAGTAAATCAGTCAGATTCCGTGACAGAAATGAGACAGTGATCGAAGAAATTATCAGTTCCATACGATTTAGAACAGATCGTAACAAGAGAAAGTACATAGTCATTCATCTACCCAGAGAAGTTACAGAGATTTACAGAGAGAACTCCCAGCCGTAACTACAAAAAAATAAGAGAGACTATGATAAATGACAAAGTCTGTGCTGTTCATGGAGATCGGAGTACTTAGCATTGTGAACACATCTCTTTCCCAGAAAGAAATCTACTTCTGTAAGAGACTCCCAGTACAAGTTCCAGCATCCTTCTTATCTTTTTAGCAGATGATACGATGGTACATACAGACAGTCGCAAGGAATATATAAATAAACCCTCTAACGGATAGGGGAGTATACGAAAATCACAGGACACAAGAGAAACTTCAGTAAATCAGTAGGATTCCTCTACAGAAACAACGAGACAGTGAACACAGAAAGTATGAGTTTCATACGATTTAGAACAGATAGTAACAAGAGAAAGTACATAGTGATTCATCTACCCAGAGAAGTTACCGAGATTTACAGAGAGAACTCCCAGCCATAACTACAAGAAAATAAGAGAGACTATGATAACTGGCAAAGTGTATGCTGTTCATGGAGATGGGAGTACTTAGCACTGTGAACACATCTCTTTCCCAGAAAGACATCTACTTCTATAAGACGCTCCCAGTACAAGTCCCAGCATCATTCTTAACTTTTTAGCACATGATACGACTGTACATGCCGAGAATCCCAAGCAATATAAAAATAAACTCTCTAATGATAGGCGAGTATAGCAATTTTACAGGATACAAGAAACACTTCAGAAAATCAGTAGAATTCCTTGACAGAAACAACGAGACAGTGAACGGAGAAATGATGAGTTCCATACAATTTAGAACAAATAGTAACAAGTGAAACTACATAGTGATTCATCTGCCGAGAGAAGTTATAGAGATTTACACAGAGAACTGCCAGCCGTAACTACAAGAAAACAGAGAGATTTAGAAAAGTGGCAAAATCTACGCTGTTTCTGGAGATGGGAGTACATAGAATTGAGAAAACATCTCTTTCTCAGAAAGAAATACACTTGCGTAATGCACTCCGAGTACAAGTTCCAGTATCATTCTTATCTTTTTAGCAGATGGTACGATGGTACATACCGAGAATCGCAAGGAATATATAAATAAACCCTCTCACTGATATGGGAGTATACCAAATTCACAATATACAAGAGAAACTTCAGTAAATGAGTCTGATTCCTTGACAGAAACAACGAGACAGGGAAGGAAGAAATTATGAGTTCCATATGATTTAGAACAGATAGTAACAAGAGAAAGTACATAGTGATTCATGTATCCAGAGAAGTTACATAGATTTACAGAGAGAACTTCCAGCCGTAACTACAAGAAAAGAAGAGAGACTTTGATAACTGGCAAAATCTACGCTGTTCATGGAGATGGGAGTACTTAGCATTGTGAACTCATCTCTTTCCCAGAAAGAAATCTACGTTTATAAGACACTCCCAGTACAAGTTCCAGCATCATTCGTATCTTTTTAGCAGATGATAAACGATGGTACATGCCAAGAATTCCAAGGAATATATTAATAAACCCTCTAACTGATGGGGGAATATACCAATTTCACACGATACAAGAGAAACTTCAGTAAATCAGTAGGATTCCTTAACAGAAACGAGACAGTCAACGGAGAAATTATGAGTTCCACAGGATTTAGAACAGATAGTAGCAAGAGAGAGTACATAGTGATTCATCTACCCTGAGATGTTATAGAGATTTACTCACCCATCTCCCAGCCGTAACTACAAGAAAATAAGAGAGACTTAGATGACTGGCAAAATTGACACTGTTCGTGGAGATGGGAATACTTAGCATTGTGAAAACATCTCTTTCCCAGAAAGAATTCTACTTCTATAAGAAACTACCAGTACAAATTACAGCATCATTCCTATCTTTTTAGCAGATGATGGGATGATACATCCCAAGAATCGCAAGGAATATATAAATAAACCCTTTAACTGATAAGAGAGTATACCAAATTTACAGGACACAAGAGAAACTTCAGTAAATCAGTAGGATTCCTTGACAGAAACGAGATAGTGAACCGAGAAATTATGAGTTCCATAGTCACGGTACCAGCCGTCAGACGAACAGAGCTAAGGGGAAAGCGCGGGAGCTGAATAAGACCGAAACAAACACATCGAGGGGACTCAGTCAAGCTGAGACATTGAACTTTATTTTTCAGTTACATATATATTCTACACATTTCCTTGTTTCCTTTTCCCAAGCATTCTTTTGCTAGTCATATCAAAACCAGATTGGGGGCATGCTGACCTCTGCTTATTCTGAGGACAATGCTGGGTGTACAATACTTGGAATGTGCTTAATTTAGATCTTGTTAATACAAGAGTTAACTTGACCATATTCTGGCCTTGATTCGGGAAGTCTCGGCTTCCCACATCTCCCCCTTATTTATTCTATAAGTCCGCTGGCTCCCAGCTGTCCCGTCTGTGTGCCTGTCTTCGTTTGCACTTACTGACTCTATCTCTTACCCGTCATTGGAGTCCAATCTCTTTGCGATTGGGTCCTGTCTTCGGTTGAGATAGTTCAGTTAAATGACTTACCCGTCATTGACTACCGAAGAGGGTTAGAATGTGAAGGTGGGGGGTTCTCTCCAAGTCTGCAGTTTGAGACGGTACACATCTATTAATAGTTGCTGTAGAGTTTTGCAAACTTGTTTAAGCAGACAAGGTGCGCAGAGTATTATCAAGAGGACAATTCCCCCTATCATAATCATGGGGATCAATATGTGCCAGATTTGGTCAAGAGGCCCGGAAAACATGTTTTTAAGATTATTCAGCAGATTTTCAGCTGTCGCAGCAGCATTAAAGGGCAAGTGGGCATGACTTACTGCCAAAATTTCTGAATGTAACTGTGCTGGGTCCATAGTTTCATTAGTATGTTCCCACATACCTTCTAAATGTTGCTTCACTCTCTCCCATGGATCGGTGTTTATATTATAAGTTTTGTTGGTCACACAAATCCAAGTAAACTCTTCATGACAAGCCAATTTAGTCTGGTATTGTAAGATTTGAACCTGGTTTCCTAGAAACTGTAGAGTTTCAAATAGTAATTTTAATTTTTGTTCTACTTTCATGTCAAATATTTCTTGGGTACCCATGAGTCATGATATGTTATGTGTCACATCTTCTACAAATTGTGCAGGTTGTACATTTTGGTTAAGAGCCACGGCGGCCATAGTGATTGTGATTATAGAAAATACAAGTGTAGTTATTCCCAAAACAGCTAATCCCACAGCCCGCTTAGGCCTAATCAACTCTTGCAGTCTTTCTATCACTTGCAGCCCCCTGATACCAGGGTCCCGACAAGTTTACAGGCAGTACCACAAAGGGAGGCTGATGTAGAACAATCATAAGTTCTCCTTCCCCAAGGGGGCCCACACAATTAGTAAGATTACAGTTATAGCATGTTATGTTGAAACGGGTTACATTGTGGTGGGTTTCATTGCCCTGTGTGAGACTGTCACCTTTGTCCAAGTGATGTTCATATTTTTCTTACTGAGATTTCCTTTAAGTATTACGTTGGTCCCTGCCACACAGGTGGTGACTGTTTTATTCAGGAGAGATTTTATAATTTATGTCCAAGTCCAGAGTTTTCTCCATTTCGGCCATTGGCAACATAGCCCCCTGTGTTATTTAGGTTGGTGATGTTGTAGCAGCCGCTGTACACCGCAGGGATGTTGTTTCCTAGGCAGAGTACTCGCCCTGTTCCTAGACCCGTGTAATTCCACACTCGGTGAATTGTTGTTTGATTGTAAGCAATGTGCATCTCCCGACCCCAAACACTGGCATGCAGCACTGGGGGACTCGGAACATATGCCCAGTATAGTGCCCCTTCAGCCGCCGGGGTCATCAGGAGGAGCCACAGCCACACTGTCGCCCTTGGGTTCCTCTGCCAGGCGCACCAACCTCTGAGGAAGCCACCGCGCTCCATCGGCATCTTGCGGAAAAACACAAACATGCCCTCGTCCCCAGATAAGTACAGGGTCAGGGCCGTTCCATACCCCTGTTAGGGGGTCCTTCCACTTTACTAAAGCGAAATGTGTGCGTGTATGTGGATGCCAGAAGCGCTCTGCAGGCGACCACCTGTCCTGGTCTAAAATTAAAAAATTTAAGATGAACAGTGAATGATTAAGGAGGTTCTGAGGGATACAGGGGTATAATTCCCCCTTTTTTGTTTTTTCAAGTTGGTGTTTGAGGGTACTGTGGGCTTGTTCAACAATACTTTGACCCTGGGGGTTATAAGGTATACCTGTTTTGTGTTGAATGTGTAATTGTGTGCAAAAGGTTTGAAATGCCCGACCGGTGTAGCCGGTGCCGTTGTCAGTTTTTATGATTCGCGGCAGTCCTAAAATGGAGAAACACCAGAGACAGTGGGTTATAACATGCTTACCTGCTTCACTTGCAGTGGCGGTGGCAGTGATGAAACCAGAAAACGTATCTATGGTAACGTGGACATACTTACTTTTACCAAAAGAGGGGATATGAGTAACATCCATTTGCCACAGGTCATTAGGTAGGAGACCTCGCGGGTTTATTCCATAATGGGGGACTGAAAGATGTGGGCATGTCTAACATTGTTTTACAATTTGCCTTGTGGCTTCCCGGAGGATTTGGAACATGCGGTGGAGACTATAACTATTTTGATGATAAATTGCATGAGAGGATTGAGCCTCCTGAATCTTAGAAAGTCCAATGATTTGTGTGGCTTGATCAACAAGATCGTTTCCCTGTGAGAGGGGTCCTGGGAGCCCAGAATGTGCACGAACACGAGCAACAAAGAAACAGTGTGTTTGCTCCCGGATACTGGTTTGTATTTGACTGAACAATTGATTAACTTCTGGATTGGCAGCTTGGATAACCAGTGCGGTTTTAAGCCAAGGAAGAGCGTTAGCAACATATTGACTATCAGTACAGAGGTTGAATGGCTGCTGTGCAAACTGTTGAAATACCACAGTAACGGCTCAGAGCTCTACTATTTGTGCCGAGGCAGAAGGGGATGCAATCTGATAGAGTCTGCCGTTAATGGAATAGGCAAATGTACCATTAGAGGAGGCATCAGTAAATACCAAAGAGGCATCGTGAATGGGACAGAGGCTGGTGACTTTGGGGAGAACAAAGGCATGCTCTGAAGCAAATTGCAACAGTTTATGGGACGGGTAGTGGGATTCTAACTGTCCAGGGTATTGTGCCAATGCGATACCCTAGCTGTTGGAGTTGGTGAAGAGCCAATGAATTTTATGTTTAGGAATTGGTAAGATAATTTTAGGGGGCTCTTTGCCGAAATATCGGCGAGCTTCTGTGCAACACTGTTGAACTAAGGCAGCTAGTATTTCATCATAGGGTTGTAGTACTCTGGAAGGAGATACAGGCAAGTGAATCCGAAGAAGAGGACCCTCCTGCCAAAGAACGGCGGTTGGCATATGTTTTGTAGGAAGGACACAGGCGCACCAGGTTCTGTCATAATCTAAGTATGTCACTTGTTGACTGGAAAGGGCCTTCTCAATCTTTTGTAAGGCCAGGCGTCCCTCAACAGTAAGTTCTCTGAGAGATGTAGGATTAGAATTTCCTTTAAGTATATCAAATAAGGGTTTGAGATCTGCTGTGGTTATTCCTAAGCTTGATCTGAGCCAATTAGTGTCCCCCAAGAGCTTTTGAAAATCACTGAGGGTTTTTAAGTTGTCTTTCCGTAGCTGAATTTTTTGAGGAATAATATGTTTAGGATATAACAAATAACCCAAGTAAGAAAAAGGTGAGGTTGTCTGAATTTTTGCAAGGGCAATTTGGAGTCCTGCTACTTGGAGGGCTGTGGAAAGCTCCAAGTAGACACTTAAAACATATCCCTCATTCTTATGAGCCAGCAGGATATCATCCATGTAATGAATCATGTACATTTCAGGGTGGTTTTCACGTACCTTTGCGATTGCTTGATCAACGTATTTTTGACAGAGAGTAGGACTGTTGGCCATTCCCTGGGGAAGTACCGTCCAGTGGTACTGGCGCATGGGGCGAGCATAATTAGAGGTAGGAACACTGAAAGCAAAATGCTCACAATCTTTTGGGTGTAAAGGAATAGTGTAAAAGCAATCTTTAAGTCAATTACTATTTTATGAATGTTGGCTGGAATAGCAACAGGATGAGGAAGCCCAGGCTGAAGAGCCCCCATAAGTTGCATAGTTTTATTAACTTCCCGAAGGTCTTGCAATAGTCTCCATTTTCCTGATTCCTTTTTTATTACAATGATAGGCGAGTTCCATGGTGAGTTAGATGGTTTTATATGGCTGCTGTCTAACTGTTCCTGCACCAACTGGCTCTAATTTTTTCTTGATTCAGGGGCCATTGGTCCACACATACAGGCTCATCACTTTTCCATGTGATAGCATCTGCATGGGATGCAGGAGAATCAACAGCCCCTGTTAAAAATACCCTAACCCCGTTCGTTTTGGGTGAGGCTGTGGCTGGATGGGCTCCACTCTTCCTTGGGTTTGGGTCCCCAATCCCTGCTGTGGGAGGAGTCCTTGATCGAGTAGCTGTTTAGTAGCTAAAGGATTGGGACTGTGGAGATAAACCCCCATTTGTGACATGACATCCCTTCCCCATAAATTTATCAGAAGATGGGATACAATATAAGGTTGAAATGTTCCTGAGTGTCCCTCATCATCAGCCCAAGTCAAGATATTGCTACTTATTTCAGTGTCCTGAGTTTGTCCGATGCCCTTTAACTGAATAAAACTGCTGTGTTTTAGCCACGGGCTAGGCCACTGGGCCAGGGTAATAACGGAAACATCAGCTCCGGTATCCAACAAACCCAAGAACCTTCGTCCCTGTATGATGAGCTCCAACTCGGGGCGTTTGTGTCCGATGGCCTGCACCCAATAAGCATCTGAGGACTCAAATCCCTGACTGCCTCTGATTTTTCTTTGCTTCTAAATTGTTCCTGTGTTCTGGGAAGTAACACAATTTGAGCAATTCTCTGTCTGGCCTCAATTACTGAGATCTGTTTGGGGGAGGAGGCCATAACTTTAATTTCCCCGTGGTAGTCTTCATCAATGACTCCAGGATGAATCTGAATGCCTTTTAAGGTGGTACTACTTCTTCCTAACAGGAGCCCAACCACGCCCTTGGGCAGAGGTCGTAGACCCCTGTGGGTAGGACCTGGACTCCCATGTCAGGGACTAATACTGTGTGGGTGGGGGCACAGAGATCCAATCCTGCGCTGCCAGGGGTGGCTTTCCAGAGGTCACAAACGGATTGTTTCCCTGATCGTTTGAGGGACTGCACTTGATTGCCCCATAACATTGATTCGGGGCCTGGGGCTGGCCCCTCTTCCCGTTTCCCTGCTGGATGGGGTTCCCGTCCTTATCAGTTTTAGATTTGCATTCATTAGCCCAGTGCTTGCCTCGCTAACACTTAGGACAAAGTCCAGGCGGGACACCTTTAGCCCCCTCCTTTTGTCCCCTTTTGGAGGGGTAGTCCCTGTACCAGGTGCCCTGATTGACCACACCCAAAACAGGCTCCGCGGCCGCCCTTCCCTCCGGTTTGCTGAAATAGGACTTCTTTAATAGTTTTTCCCTGCAAGGCTGCGGCCAAGGTGACTCCTTGAACATAGCCAGGTCCTATATCAGCGCACAGTCTGACATAGTCTGATAAATCAGACCTTTTTCTCCATGGGCGAATGGCTGCTTGGCACGCCGAATTGGCATTTTCGTAAGCTAGCTGTTTAATTAAGAGCGTTCCAGCTTGGGTGACGCCCAAAAGCCTTTCTGCTGTTTTTAAAAGGCGGGAGACAAAATCTTGATAGGGCTCATCAGGTCCCTGCCTAATCTTAGACAAGTCCTCAGTCAGCTTGCCTGTAGGGGGTAACTTGTTCCAGGCTTTTTTAGCAGCCGCATTGATTTGTGCATAAATTCCTGGGTTATACTGTAACTGATTACTCAGGTCGCCCCACTGCCCTTCCCCCACCAACATCTCATAGGGAGCCGGGTCTATTTATGTCTGCAGTTGTTTGACATTGGTCTAAAAACTTTGATTTCCACAGCAAAAAAATCCCCTCCTGAAAGACATGCTTTTGCCAGCATTTTCCAATCTGCTGGAGGCAGAGCGTCCGTGGCAATGTTTTCCAGCAGCGCCAGAGTAAAAGGCGCTGTAGGGCCATAGGACACGCTGGAAGTTTTCAGTTTTTTTAATTGCTTAAAGGGAATTGGCCTATGCATTCTTTGTGGATTTCCCTGCTGATCGAATTCCTCATATACTGGATACAAATGCTCAAATCCCTCTGTGCTCTCCCCTTTTCTAGCCTCTGCCTGCAGAGGGGATATTTGCATTTCTATAGGCTAGAGCCGGGGTTGTTGTACCACCGTGACCACCGGCTCCGGAACTGCCAGGTCGTCAGGTGGCTCTAAGCCTGCTATAACACTGGGTGTGGGGCTGGGCGGCAATGGGAAGACTTAATGGTTTCAAGGGGGAAAAATGAGTCAACAATTTATTAAGTTGCTGTTGCATCACCTCAACAGCCGTAAGGAGACTAGGATCACTTGCCGGAGGAGCAGGTTCTGCCAAATTGATCATGGCTGCAGGGTAATCTCTGGGATGAAATAAAGCAGCTGCCTCCTCTAAGTCGGCTGCGGATGCGGGGTCTAACTCCTCATTTTCCTCATTCTCTTCCTCCAAAAGAAGCGTGCTAGGGAGAATTCCATTACCAGTGCCGTTGCTTTCCCTTTCGTTTTCTGTTACGGAGGCGGGAGGAACCTTCTCTATTTCATGACGGGGATCCAAACAATCCCTGATTAATGTCCAAAGACTAAAGGCATCTACAGGCATTTCTTCTGGCCCATGGGCAGAAAAATAAGCTTTCATTTTTTTCTCCTAATTTCATCCATGTTGCTAGATTAACACTGTCTTCTTCAGGAAAACAGGGATACATATTTTCAACAAATTCAAGAAACCTTAAAAGTTGATTGTGCCCAACTTTCATACCCCGAACTTTTAGCATGTGTCGGAGCATTTCTGCGAATATGACTTTACTGCTGGTGAGAGGTTCCCGAGAGGGGAGACCCCGCCTCAAGTCACAGGTGACGACGCAAACCCCAATCAGTCACGAAGTTCGCAGCTTGATGCAAACAGCAAGAGGCTTTATTGAAAGAACCAGCGCACTGGGGCTCAGCTTCTGACTCACGCAGGAGTAGAGAGGCTGGGCCCCGAGTAGGGGAAGGGGTTGGATATTTAAGGGCTAAAACCATAAACGGGACTTTCCAGAAACTTATTCAGTTGAGTAAACAATTCTAGGAACACAGTAAGTCAGTTACAGTTTAACACGTTGGTCAGCAAGTAGTTAAACAATTGGTTATCGACAGGGGCACCTAAGGGAGGGGGGCCTGTGACATTCTTAAGAAACCATGAAGTTGGGGGGCGTTGTTCTCTGAAACAATGAAACAGTTAAGCCTGTGAAAATTTTCCATTACATTCCCCCCTTTTTCTTTTTGGGAATGTTTGGGGTCCAATTATGGAACCCTCAAGGTATGGCCGTTTCTCTAGTTTCTACCTGTTGGTATTGTTGTCTGAGGACCATAATCTGTATAGTACTTATTCTTTCCCTTATAAAGGCTACCAGTTTGTTGATTAAGCAAGGCTCGATAGTTAATAGTAGGAGGAGAATGAGCAGAGAGCCCAGAAGGGTGGAAATTAAGGTGGTAAGCCATGGAGATCTAGAGAACCAGGACTCAAATAGTCTCTGGTTGGACTCGCGCTCTCTCTGTCTCTGATTTAAACGTTCTCTGAGCTTTGTCATAGAGTCTTTTATTACACCTGAGTGATCTACATAGAAGCAGCATTGTTCTTTCAGGGCTGCACATAACCCACCTTCCTTGAGAAAGATCATATCAAGTCCCCTTCGGTTTTGAAGGACAACTTCGGATAATGATGTCAATGAGTCCTCTAGTTTGGTAATGGACTGTTCGATGGCACTCAGGTCCTCGTCTATGGCTGCCCTCAGATGGTTAAGCTGTAGGGGCGTATTGATCAAGGTTGCCATGCCAGTGCCTACTCCAGCAGCTACTCCTAGTCCTAGAAGGACTGCCAGTGTCAGGGAAACTGGTTCTCTTCTAAATCTGGTAAGGTGTTGGTCGAACTCGGCCATGAAGCTAGTAGAGTCATGATAAATAATCCTAGGCATTAGCTGTATCATGACACAAAAATGTTGAGATGAGTTGAACGCTGAGGTGGAAATACAGGGTGTAAGTCCCGTATTGCATGCCCACCAGCCTCCTACTGGGGGAATTAAATAATAGTTGGAGGAAGTGCTGGGGCTAGTTAAGGTTTGGTTACAAAGGTTTCTTTGCTGGGGGTCTTTTAGGGTTCCAATACAGGTTCCCCCTGTTCCCGAAACCTCAGTCAGGGTCAGTTTGTTCCCTGTTTCCCAACTGCAGTTTTGGTGAGTATTGACATTAGAGAAGTTTCCTGGAAGAACAACCCCTTCATAATATGGAGGGGTAGAGGTTAAACACAACCAACAGGACTGGGTTAAGGTAGGATAGGTGCTATTGAAGACATGGAAAGCACCTTCTATTAGATTTAACAGCCTTTGTCCCGTGCCTGCTGGGGCTGGAGCTTGAGCAGGGATCAGGGTTGAAGTTAAGCTGGAAGTTGGGGCTATAATAGCCGAGGATTGAGTGGAAAAGTGGGGCATTGGGGCCAGAGGGACTGACTGTTTGGGGGGCTGTTGTTCAGGTAGGACGGAGTTTGGTCCCACTGGGAGGGGTGAAACAGGCGAGGCTGTTAGTCTAATCTGAATCGGTGTCCCAAATAAGGGAGTTTGATAGAGATAGATTCCCCACATCAATCCTCCTGTGATCCATCTGGCATCTCCCTTTGCTGTTTCTTCAAATCTAATTCGTACTAAATTGCAAGTATCAGAATAGTGGGTGCGAGTACAAGACTGAACGAATTCCATGGTGATTAAACCTGGGGATGGATTAGTAGTTCATTTCCACCCCCCATCATTGTTTGTTACACAGGCCCAACTTTTACAATATAAAACTTCTATTCCTCCGCATTTATTTCTCTCGTTTTTGGATCTAAACCCGGGACATGCATAGAATCCATTTCTACTTATAGAGACCCTCCGTTGTCTTTGTCTCCATACCTCCCGGATCCCCTTGAGATCTGCCACGTCCTCCAGGTTGAAATAGAGGTCTGAGTACCAAGTGCCCAAGGGGGCCACTACTGAGGTGGAATTAAGGGTTTCATGGGTCTGGAAATCAGTTATTTTCCAGGTCAATGTATAAGGGATGTGAGGGTTGGTATTTTTTATCACTGGAGGTAGAAACGCGACGTAAACAAAGCTTAAGTGGGTTATCAGTCTTATCTGCAGTCCATTGTTGGTCCCCATGTGGAGCAGGTTTGGCATGAGAGGCGTGGATCCAGGTGCTGACTCGTCTACCTTGATGGCAGTGGGGGTGGTCAGGAGCACGACGTAGGGTCCTTTCTACCTTGTCTCAAGGTTTCCAGAGCGGTGTCGCCTCACGTAGACAGTGTCCCCGACCTGGAACTGGTGTGGAGTCCTGATATCACCTGGCTGATAGACAGCTGCGAGGGGTTTCCGCATCTCCTGCTGGATCAACTTAAGGGCTTGGAGTCTGGGTAAAATTTCTTCTAGGATCTTTTTGGTAACCACCAACGCCATTTCAGCCTTTGTGGGGTATGCTTCAACCCATCCTGAAAAGGTATCTACAAATACTAGTAAATATTTGTTTCCATATTTTGCAGGTTTTATTTCTGTGAAGTCAACTTCCCAATAGACTCCAGGGCAGTCTCCTCGGAATCTATTGCCTTGGGTTTTAGAGGAGGCATGAGCATTTACCAGTTGACAAGGCACACAGTTCTTTACCACCTGTTTCACATTTTCTCTCAGTTTTTTTAATTTATGAGGACATTGGTAGTGGGGATATTTTTGTGCTAACGCTTGGAGGCATTGTGCTCCTAGATGAGTCATTTTGTGAAGGTGTTCAATATATGTGAGATCTTCATCGGGCTTCAAGTTCTCATCTATAGGGGTCTGAGAAAGCAGCCATAGAGACATAGTATTTGTAGCGGGAGTGTCCTGAATCAGGGGGTATCTGGCAACCAGAATAGCATCATCATTAGCAGTCAATTTGGTTTCAGATGTATTTAGAGTGAGGACGTTTAGTCCTCCAGCTGCTCGTTTGGCTTCTTTATCAGCCCGTTGGTTCCCAAGGGCTATGTCTGACTGCCCCCGCTGATGTCCTGGGCAGTGGATAATAGCCACTTTTTGAGGTTTATGTATTGCTTCTAACAGATCTAAAATTTCTTCTTTGTGTTTAATATCTTTTCCTGCAGATGTTAAGAGTCCTCGCTGCTGTTAGATGGCACCATGTACATGAGCAGTAGCAAATGCGTACCTACTGTTCGTGTATATGTTAATCTTTCTGCCTTCTGCTAGTTTTAGGCCCTGGGTTAAGGCAATCAGTTCAGCTTTCTGGGCCGATGTTCCTTCAGGTAAACTGCTGGCCCATATTACAGTTTTGGAATCAACTACCGCAGCCCCAATCTCTTACCTTCTGCGATGTAACTGCTCCCTTCGGTGTACCAGGTAAGCTCGGCGTCGGGAAGGTGCTGGTCGCTGAGGTCGTGTCGGACTCCTGTTTCCTCTGCTAGAATCTCCTGGCAGGTGTGGAGCACCTCAGCCCCTTCTTCGATTTTGGGTATCAGGGTGGCAGGGTTTAGGATGGCTGGGGGAGCGAACTGGATCCGTTCTTTATTCAGGAGGAGACTTTGATAATGAGTCATTCTAGCATTAGACAGCCACCTCTCGGGCGGCTGGTGAATAATGCTTTCTAGGGCATGTGGTGCCACTATAGTCAGTTTTTGTCCCAGAGTTAATTTGTCGGCATCTTTGACCAGGGTTGCTACCGAAGCAACTGATTTTAGGCAGGCTGGCCATCCACTGGCAACCGGGTCCAGCTTTTTAGATAGGTATGCTACTGGTCTTTTCCAGGGCCCTAGGGTTTGGGTTAGGACTCCTCTGGCTATTCCCTTTCTCTCATTCACGAAGAGGGTGAAGGGCTTAGTCACATCAGGGAGGCCCAAAGCTGGGGCTGATAGTAAGGCTTGTTTGATGTCATCGAAGGCCTGTTGCTGCTCTTTACCCCAGACAAAGGGAACTGAGTTCTTGGTTAACGGGTATAGAGGAGCGGACTTAGTGGCAAACCCAGGTATCCACAATCTACAAAATCCCGCTGTACCTAGAAATTCTCTCACTTGTCTTGGAGAGGAAGGTACTGGGATTTGGGTTACAGTCTGCTTCCTGGCTTCTGTTAGCCACCTCTGTCCATCTCTTAAAATATATCCCAGGTAGGTTACCTCCTGCTGACATATCTGAGCTTTCTTTGCTGACACATGGTATCCCAAGGAAGAGAGCTCCTGCAGGAGTTCAGCAGTGCCCTGGCGGCAGGCATCGGCAGTTGATGCAGCTAAGAGGAGGTCATCTACATACTGGAGCAGAGTTACCTGTGGATGAGAGATCCTGAAAGGAGCTAAATCCTGATGTAAAGCCTCGTCAAACAATGTAGGGAGTTTTTAAACCCCTGTGGTAGCCTCGTCCATGTCAACTGCCCAGTAGTTCCTGATTTAGGATCTTTCCATTTGAATGCAAAGATGACTGTGGGGGTGAAGACGAAGAGAGAAGAACGCATCCTTCAAATCTAAGGTTGAGTACCAGATATGCTCAGGGGGTAACATACTCAGCAATGTATAAAGATTTGGGACGGTGGGGTGGATATCTAATACTCTTTTATTAACCTCACGCAAATCCTGTACTGGGCGGAAATCTTGAGTACCCGGTTTACGTACTGGGAGGAGTATTCCATGGAGACTTACAAGGGATCAATACCCCTTACTTCAGCAGTCTCTCGATATGTGGTTTTATTCCTTCCCTGGCTTCCTGGCTCATGGGATATTGGTGGACTGCAATAGGGTCAGCCGAAGCTTTCAGCTCTATGACCACAGGAGGCCGCTGTTTGGCTAGTCCCATTCCAGCCGTTTCAGCCCAGGTCTCAGGAAATTTTTTTATCCAGTCTTTTATCTCTACAGTCTCGAGGGCCGACTCAAAAAGTTGGTGTTCGTCTTCCAACCTCATGGTAAGGGCTGTAATTATTTGGCCTTCTTTAGTGACTTTGGGCCCTTCGGGGGTAAAGGTAATTTGAGCCCCCAGCTTGGTTAAAAGGTCTCGCCCCAGCAAAGGGGCAGGACATTCAGGTATGACTAGAAATGAGTGGGTTACCTAGCCCACTCCAAGATCAACAGATCTTCGGGTAGTCCATGAATATTGTTGCTGGCCCGTGGCCCCTAGCACCCAAGACTTTTTGTTAGAGAGGGTCCAGAAGGGCGTAGCAAAACAGAGTGTTGAGCCCCTGTATCTAGCAGGAACTCAACTGGCTTCCCCTCCACTTTAAGAGTTACCTTAGGCTCAGGGAGGGGGTCTGAGCCCTGAGTTCCCTAATCATCCTCCGTTAGGCTCAGGATTTTTTTCTGGGTCTTTTTCTTGGGGCAATCCCGGGCCCAATGCCCTTTTTCTTTACAGAAGGCGCATTGATCCTTTTCAAGCCTCTGTCTTCTGGTCCCCTGATTGCCCAGGTTGCCCTTTCTCCCTGATCGCCTCGTTCCCTCCCTATCAATAACTGCGGCCAAGATCCGTGTAAGATCCTTATTTCGTTTGCGATCGCTTTGCCTTTCTATTTCCTCCTGTTCCTTTTTTATGTGCTGTTCTTTCTCTTCTTCCGTTTCCCTACGATGGTATATCTTCTCTGCTTCTCTAACAAGACCTTGCAGTGATTGATCCTGCAGCCCCTCTAACCTCTGTAACTTCCTTCTAATGTCTGGGGCGGCTTGTCCTATAAAAGCCATGGCTACTGAGCCCCTTTGTCCCTTTGTCCCTTCCATTATTCTTTCTAAGAAGATGGACGGAGCCTCCTTTGGCCCCTGTTGAATCTCCCTTACCTTAGCCAAATTGGTGGGGTGCCGAGCAGCCCCTCGTAGACCAGCCACCAGAGCCTGGCAATAGACTCGAAGCCTCTCCCTACCTTCAAGCTGATTGTAATCCCAATTAGGCCGGTTCATGGGAAACGCGAAGTCAATGAGATTAGGAAGGGTGGTGGGCAGGCCGTTTTCCCCTGGAACGTTTTTCCGGGCTTCCATCAAGATCCTTTCTCTTTCTTCGGTGGTGAACAAAGTCTGGAGGAGCTGTTGGCAATCATCCCAGGTGGGTTGGTGGGAAAACATGAGAGACTCCATAAGACCTGTAAGGCGTTGGGGATCCTCAGAAAAAGGGGGGTGATTAGATTTCCAATTATAAAGGTCAGAGGAGGAAAAGGGCCAGTATTGGAGGGGCTGGAGGGCCTGTTGATCATCCGCAGTGGGGACAAGGGGAGGGCCAATCTCTCTAAGGGGGAGAGCAATGGTGGTATCGGGGGAGACTTCCCGGCGGCTCCAGGTTCCGGACGCGGGGCCCCCTGAAGCGGGGGGGTGTCCCCGGCTTCTGCTCCAGCAGGAGCCGGGGGAGCAGAAGGGAGTTGAGGAGGGGATGAAGGGGGGTAAGGTGGAGGAAGGTCATTTTCAGGAAGGACGAGGTCGGGGGTGGAAGGATAAATCTTGGGAACAGATTTAGGAGGGGGGTAAGAGGGAAGGGCAGCTAAGATACGTGACATGGAGGACGTGCGTCTCGAAAGCCAAGGCTTTATCTATGGAGTGGGATTCTGAACCAAGTCCTGCCAAAGAAGTATATACGGTTGTTGACCATGGTGTTGATCTGGTCCAGGCTGAAAAACAAGAGCTTTAACAGCAGCGATTATTTCAGAGTCAAAAGTACCCTCCGGTGGCCAGCTTACACCGAGTGTAGGCCATTCAGAGGTGCAGAATGTTTGCCACGGACGTTTCTTTACCTCTACTGATAAGTCATGAGAGTGATTTATAACGTCCGACCAGTGAGCTAGAGTAAGGGCAAGAGGAGAGGATGTCGTTTGTCCCATGACCTTAAAATAGACAAACAGAGACAAGGACAAGAATAGGATAGGAGAGGGCAGAATCAGCAGACAACAGCCAGGCTTTGTTTTCCACAAAAGGAAGAGGGAGTCAGACAGGCGGTGATCGGGAATTTCCACATCCAAAAACCGAACCTTATCCTCATCCTTCTCATAGGAGGCAACCAGGCGTCCCTGGTCCCTCTCTCTCCCTGGGGCGTCCCCCAGGGTGCAGTTTGAGACCCTTCAGGAACGTCTACCAGCCTCCGTTTGCTCACCCCCACGGTGAATTCAAACAACTGCAAAACCAAAACCCAAGCCAGAAGTCTAAGTGGCCGTACTGAAACAAAAACACAGACACGACAAAACAAACAAGGCTAGCCCGTTATTTTACCTCCAAGAGCGGCTTCGAAACTGAGGGGTGGTTGCCCTAATCCCGGACGAGCCCCCAAATGAGAGGTTCTCGAGAGGGGAGACCCCTCCTCAAGTCACAGGTTACGACGCAAACCCCAATCAGTCACGAAGTTCGCAGCTTGATGCAAACAGCAAGAGGCTTTATTGAAAGAACCAGCACAATGGGGCTCAGCTTCTGACTCATGCAGGAGTAGAGAGGCTGGGCCCCGAGTAGGGGAAGGGGTTGGATATTTAAGGGCTAAAACCACAAACGGGACTTTTCCGAAACTTATTCAGTTGAGTAAACAATTCTAGGAACGCAGTAAGTCGGTTACAGTTTAACACGTTGGTCAGCAAGTAGTTAAACAATTGGTTATCGACAGGGGCATCTAAGGGAGGGGGGCCTGTGACATTCTTAAGAAACTATGAAGTTGGGGGGCGTTGTTCTCTGAAACAATGAAACAGTTAAGCCTGTGAAAATTTTCCATTACACTGGTAGTTCCCATTGTTCCCCTGATGTTTTTCTAATATCGCCGCCCCTTTACTTACCTCGTGTGCACACCTTATAACTAGCGGCGGCTCGTCCTGGTATTGTTTCGTACCTCAGGTCCCTTGTTCGGGCGCCACTTGACGGTACCAGCCGTCAGACGAACAGGGCTGAGGGGAAAGCGCGGGAGCTGAATAAGACCTAAACAATCACATGAGGGGGACTGAGTCAAGCTGAGACACTGAACTTTATTTTTCAGTTACATATATATTCTACACATTTCCTTGTTTCCTTTTCCCAAGCATTCTTTTGCTAGTCATATCAAAACCAGATTGCGGGCATGCTGACCTCTGCTTATTCTGAGGACAATGCTGGGTGTACAATACTTGGAATGTGCTTAATTTAGATCTTGTTAATACAAGAGTTAACTTGACCATATTCTGGCCTTGATTTGGGAAGTCTCGGCTTCCGACACCATAGGACTTAGAACAGATAGTAACAAGAGAGAGTATAGTGATTCATCTACCCAGAGAAGGTATAGAGATTTACTAACCGATCTCCCAGCGGTAACTACAACAACATAAGAGAGACTTAGATGACTGGCAAAATCGATGCTGTTCATGGAGATGGGAGCACTTCACATTATGAAAACATCTCTTTCCCAGAAAGAAATCTACGTCTAAAAGACACTCCCAGTACAAGTTCCAGCATCATTCTTATCTTTTTAGCAGATGATACGATGGTACATACCGACAATAGCAAGGAATATATAAATAAACCCTCTAACGGATAGGGGAGTATACCAAATTGTCAGGTTACAAGAGAAACTTCAGTAAATCAGTAGGATTCCTTGACAGAAACGAGACAGTGAATGGAGAAATTATGACTTCCATAGGATTTAGAACAGATAGTAGCAAGAGAGAGTACATAGTGATTCATCTACCCAGAAAAGTTATAGAAATTTACTCACTGATCTCCTGTAACTACAAGCTGTAACTACAAGAAAAAAAGAGAGATTTAGATGACTGGCAAAATCGACGCTTTTCATGGAGATGGGACTACTTAGCACTGTGAAAACATCTCTTTCCCAGAAAGAATTCTACTTCTATAAGAGACTCCCAGAACAAGTTGCAACATCGTTCTTATCTTTTTAGCAGATGATACAATGATACATGCCGAGAATCGCAACAAATATATAAATAAACCTTTTAACTGATAGGGGAGTATACCAAATTCACAGGATACAAGAGAAATTTCAGTAAATCAGTAGGATTCCTTGACAGAAACAACGAGACACTGAAGGGAGAAATGATGAGTTCTATGTGATTTAGAACAGATAGTAACAATAGAAAGTGCATAGTGATTCATCTACCCAGAGAAGTTAGAGAGTTTTATAGTGACAACTCCCAGGTTAACTACAAGAAACTAAGAGAGACTTAGATAACTGTCAAATTCTACACTGTTTATTGAAATAGGAGTACTTACCAATGGGAAAACATCTCTTTCCCAGGAAAAAAATCTACTTCTATAAGGCACTCCCAGTACAAGTTCCAGCATCATTCTTAACTTTCGAAAAGATCATACAATCAGACATGCCGAGAATCCTAAGCAATATAAAAAAAAAACTCTCTAATTGATAGGTGAGTATAGCAAATTCACAGGATACAAGAGAAACTTCAGTAAATCAGTAGAATTCCTTCACAGAAGCAGCGAGACAGTGAACGGAGAAATTATGAGTTCCATATGATTTAGAACAGATAGTAACAAGCGAAAGTACATAGTAATTCATCTATCGAGAGAAGTTACAGAGATTTAGAGAGAGAACTCCCAGCCATAACTACAAGAAAATAACAGAGACTTAGAAAACTGGCAAAATCTATGCTGTTCATGGAGATGGGATTACTTAGCATTATGAAAACATCTCTTTCTCAGAAAGAAATATACTTGCATAAGGCACTGCGAGTACAAGTTACAGCACCAATCTTGTCTTTTTAGCATATGATACAATGGTACATACAGAGAATCACAAGGAATATATAAATAAACCCTCCAACTGATAGGGGAGTATACCAAATTGACAGGTTACAAGAGAAACTTCAGTAAATCAGTAAGATTCCGTGACAGAAACAACAAGACAGTGATAGGAGAAATTATGAGTTCCATATGATTTAGAACAGATAGTAACAAGAGAAAGTACATAGTCATTTATCTACCTGGAGAAGTTACCCAGATTTACAGGGAGAACTCCCAGCCATAACTACAAGAAAATAAGGGAGACTTTGATAACTGGCAAAATCTATGCTGTTCATGGAGATGGGAGTACTTAGCATTGTGAATACATCAAATTCCTAGAAAGAAATCTGCTTCTATAAGACACGCCCAGTACATGCTCCAGTATCTTTCTTATCTTTTTAGCAGATGATACGATGGTACATACCGAAACTCGCAAGGAATATGTAAATAAATCCTCTAACTGATAGGGGAGTATACCAAATTCACAGGATACAAGAGAAACTTCAGTAAATCAGTACGATTCCTTGACAGACACGAGACAGTGAACGGAGAAATGATGAGTTCCGTACGATTTAGAGCAGATAGTAACAGGAGAAAGCAACCTGTGATTCATGTACCCACAGAAGTTACAGAGATTTAGAAAGAGAAATCCGAGCCGTAACTACAGGAAAATAAGAGAGAGTTAGATAACTGGCAAAATCGATGCTGTTCGTGGAGATGGGAGTACTTAGCATTGTGAAAACATCTCTTTCCCAGAAAGAAATCTACTTCTATAAGACACTTACAGTACAAGTTCCACTATCGTTCTTATCTTTTTAGCAGATAATACGATGGTAGATGCGGAGATTCGCAAGGAATATATATATAAACCCTCTAACAGATAGGGGAGTATACCAAATTCACAGGATAGAAGAGAAACTTCAGTAAATCAGTAGGATTCCTTGACAGAAACAACAAGACAGTGAACGGAGAAATGATGAGTTCCATACAATTTAGAGCAGACAGTAACAAAAAAAACTACATAGTGATTCGTCTACCCAGAGCAGTTACAGGGATTTAAACAGCAGAACTCCCAGCCGTAACTGCAAGAAAATAAGAGAGACATAGATAACTGGCAAACTCAACGCTGTTCATGGAGATGGGATACTTAACATTCTGAAAACATCACTTTCCTAGAAAGAAATCTATTTCTATAAGACACGCCTAGTACAAGTTCCAGTATCTTTCTTATCATTTTAGCAGATGATACGATGGTACATACCGAGAATCTCAAGGAATATATAAATAAACCCTCTAACTGATAAGGGAGTGTACCAAATTCACAGGATACAAGAGAAACTTCAGTAAATCAGTAGGATTCCTTGACAGAAACAATGAGACAGTGAACGGAGAAATGATGAGTTCCATACGATTTAGAGCAGACAGTAACAAGAGAAAGTACCCGGTGATTCATCTTCCCACAGAAGTTACAGAGATTTACACAGAGAAATCCAAGCCGTCACTACAAGAATATAAGAGAGACTTAGATAACCAGCAAAATCTATGCTGTTGATGGAGATGGGAGTACTTAGCATTGTGAAAACATCTCTTTCCCAGAAAAAAATCTAGTTCTATAAGACACTCCCAGTACAAGTTCTAGTATCTCTCTTATCTTTATAGCAGATAATACGATGGTAGATGCCGAGATTTGCAAAGAATATATAAATAAACACTCTAACAGATAGGGAGTATACTAAATTCACAGGATAGAACAGAAACTTCAGGAAATCAGTAGAATTCCCTCACAGAAACAACGAGACAGTGAACAGAGAAATGATGAGTTCCATATGATTTAGAGCAGACAGTAACAACAGAAAGTACAAGGTGATTCATCTACCCACAGAAGTTACAGAGATTTACACAGAAATCCAAGCCGTAACTACAAGAAAATAAGACTTAGATAACTGGCAAAATTTATGTGGTTCGTGGAGACGGGAGTACTTAGCATTATGAAAACATCTCTTTCTCAGAAAGAAATCTACCTGTATAATACACTCCCAGTACAAGTTCCAGTATCCTTCTCATCTCTTTATCAGATAATACGATGGTACATGCTGAGAATCGAAGGAATAATTAAATACACCCCCTAACTGATAGGGGAGTATACCAAATTCACAGGATACAAGAGAAACTTCAGTAAATCAGTAGGATTCCTTGACCGAAACGAGACACTGAACAGAGAAATTATGAGTTCCATACGATTTCGAACAGATAGTAACAAGAGAAAGTACGTAGTGATTCATCTACCCAGGGAAGTTACACAGATTTACACAGAGAACTCCCAGCTGTAACTACAAGAAAATAAGCGAGACTTAGATAACTGGCAAAATGTACACTGTTCATGGAGATGGGAGTACTTAGCATTGAGAAAACATCCCTTTCCCAGAAAGTAATCCATTTCTATAAGACACTCCCAGTACAATTTCCAGCAACCTTCTTATCTCTTTAGCAGATGATACCATGGTACATGTCGAGAATTGCAAGGAATATATTAATGAACCCTCTGACAGATAGGAGAGTATACCAAATTCACAGGATACAAGAGAAACTTCAGTAAATCAGTAGGATTCCTTGACAGAGACAACGAGACAGTGAATGGAGAAATGATGAGTTCCATATGATTTAGAACAGATAGTAACAAGACAAAGTACATAGTGATTCATCTACCGAGATAAATTACAGGGTTTTATAGAGAGAACTCTCAGGTCTCAGTACAAGAAACTAAGATAGACTTAGATAAGTGGCAAAATCTACGCTGTTCATGGAGATGGGAGTACTTAGCATTGTGAAAACATATCTTTCCCAGAAAGAAATTGACTTCTATAAGACAATCCCAGTACAACTTCCTGAATCATTCTTACCTTTTTAGCAGATGATATGATGGTGCATGCCGAGAATTGAAGGAATATATAAATATACCCTCTAACTGATAGGGGAGTATACCAAATTCACAAGATACAAGAGAAACTTCAGAAAATCAGTAGGATTCCTTGACAGAAACAACAAGACAGTGAATGGAGAAATGATGAGTTCGATATGATTTAGAACAGATAGTAACAAGAAAAACCACATAGTGATTCATCCACTTAGAGCAGTTACAGAGATTTAAACAGAGAACTGCTAGCCGCAACTTCAAGAAAATAAGATAGACATAGATAACTGGCACAGTCAACGCTGTTCATGGAGATGGGAGTACTTAGCATTCTGAAAACATCACTTTCCTAGAAAGAAATCTACCTCTATAAGATACGTCCAGTACAAGTTCCAGCATCTTTCTTATCTTTTTAGCAGATGATACGAAGGTACATACCGAGAATCGCAAGGAATATATAAATAAACCCTCTAACTGATAAGGGAGTATACTAAATTCACAGGATACAAGAGAAACTTCAGTAAGTCAGTAGGATTCCTTGAGAAAAACGAGACAGTGAACAGAGAAATGATGAGTTCCGTATGATTTAGAGCATGTAGTAACAAGAGAAAGTACCCTGTGATTCATCTACCCACAGAAGTTACATAGATTTATGCAAAGAATTCTGAGCCGTAACTACAAGAAAATAAGACAGACTTAGATAACCGGCAAAACCTATGCTGTTCATGGAGATCGGAGTACTTAGTATTGTGAAAACATCTCTTTCCCAGAAAGAAATCTACTTCTATAAGACACTCCCAGTACAAGTTCCAGTATCTTTCTTATCTTTTTAGCAGACAATACGATGGTAGATGCCGAAATTCTCAAGGAATATATAAATAAACCCTCTAACATATAGGGGAGTATACCAAATTCGCAGGATACAGGAGAAACTTCAGGAAATCAGTAGAATTCCCTGACAGAAACAAGGAGACAGTGAAGGGAGAAATGGTGAGTTCCATAAGATTTAGAGTAGACAGTAACAAGAGAAAGTACCCGGTGATTCATCTACCCACAGAAGTTACAGAGATTTACACAGAGAAATCGAAGCCATAACTACGAGAAAATAAGAGAGACTTAGATAACTGGCAAAATCTATGTTGTTCATGGAGACGGGAGTAGTTAGCATTTTGAAAACATCTCTTTCCCAGAATGAAATCTATATCTATAAGACACTCCCAGTACAAGTTCCAGTATCCTTCTTATCTCTTTAGCAGATAATACGATGGTACATGCCGAGAATCGAAGGAATATATAAATACACCCTCTAACTGATAAGGGAGTATACCAAATTCACAGGATACAAGAGAAACTTCAGTAAATTAGTAGGATTCCTTGACCGAAATGAGACACAGGAAAGAGAAAGTATGAGTTCCGTACGATTTCGAACAGATAGTAACAGGAGAAACTATGTAGTGATTGATCTACCCAGAGTAGTTACAGAGATTTAAACAGAGAACTCCCAGCAATAACTACAAGAAAATAAGAGAGACATAGATAACTGGCAAAATCAAGGCTGTTGATGGAGATGGGAGTACTGAGCATTCCAAAAACATCACTTTCTTGGAAAGAAATCTACTCCTATAAGACATGCCCAGTACAAATTCCTCATCTTTATTTTCTTTTTGGCAGATGATACGATGGTACATGCTGAGAATCGAAGGAATATATAAATAAACCCTCTACCTGATAAGACAGTATACGAAATTCACAGGATACAACAGAAACCTCAGTAAATCTGTAGGATTCCTTGACAGAAACAACGAGACACTCAACGGAGAAATGCTGAGTTCCATACGATTTAGAACAGATAGTAACAAGAGAAAGTACATAGTGATTCATCCACCCAGAGAAGTTACAGAGATTTATAGAGAGAATACTCAGGCGTAACTACAAGAAACTAAGAGCGACTTAGATGACTGGAAATATCTACGCTGTTCATGGAGATCGGAATACTTAGCATTGTGAAAACATCACTTTCCCAGAAAGAAATCGACTTCCATAAGACACTTCCAGTACAAGTTCCAGCATCATTCTTATCTTTTAGCAGATGATACGATGGTACATGCTGAGAATCGCAAAAAATATGTAAATAAATGCTCTAAGTGATAGGGGAGTATATGAAAATCACAGGATACAAGAGAAACTTCAGTAAATCAGTGGGATTCCTTGAAAGAAACAACAGGACAGTGAATGCAGAAATCATCAGTTCCATACGATTTAGAACAGGTAGTAATAAGAGAAACTACACAATGATTCATCTAGCCAGAGAAGTTGCAGAGTTTTACTGAAAGAATTCCAAGCTTTAACTACAAGAAACTAAGAGAGTCTGAGATAACTGGGAAAATCTAACCTGTTCATGGAGATAGGACTACTTAGCATTGTGAAAATATACCTTTCGTAGAAAGGAAAATACTTCTATAAGTCAGTCCCAGTACACGTTCCAGCATCAATCCTTCCTTTTTAGCAGATGATACGATTGTGAATGTCGAGAATCGCAAGGAATGTATAAGTAAACACTCTAACTGATACGGGAGTATAACAAAATCACAGGATAGAAGAGAAACTTCAGTAAATCAGTGGGATTGCTTGAAAGAAACAACAAGACAGTGAATGCAAAAATCATCAGTTCCATACGATTTAGAATAGATAGTAACAAGAGAAACGACCCAGTGATTCGTCTAGCCAGAGAAGTTACAGGGATTTACAGAGAGAACTCCCAGCAATAACTATAAGAAAGTAAGAGAGACTTAGATAACTGGCAAAAAATACACTGCCCATGGAAATGGGATTACTTAGAATTGTGAAAAGATCTCTTTACCAGGAAGGAACCTACTTCGATAACTCAGTCTCAGTACAAGTTCCAGCAACACTCCTTTTCAGGAGATGGTACAACAGCATTTGCCGAGAAACGCAAGAAATGTATAACCACACCCTCGAACTGATAGGGGAGTACAGCAAACTCACAGGATACAAGAGAATCTTCAGTAAATTAATGGGATTCCTTGAGAGAGACAACAAGACAGCGAATGGAGAAATCATCTGCTCCATATGATTTAGAACAGATAGTAACAAGAGAAACTACACAGCGATTCATCTAGTCACAGAAGTTACAGAGTATTACAGAGACAACTCCCAGCCCTAACTACAAGAAACTGAGAGAAACTTAGGTAACTGCCAAAATCTACGCTGCTCATTGAGACAGGAGTACTCAGCATTGTGAAAAGCTCTCTTTCCCAGAAAGGAAGCTACTTTTATAAGTTAGTCCCAGTACATGTTCCAGCGTCCATCTTTCTTTTTTAATAGATGATACAATTGTACTTGCTGAGAATCACAAAGAATGTATAAGTAAATCCTCTAACAGATAGGAGAGATCAGGAAATTCTCAGGACACGAACGAAACCTAATAAAATCAGTAGGATTCCTTGACAGTACCGAGAATGTGAACAGAGAAACCATCAGATCCATACCGTTTACCATAGATCCTTAAAAGAGAAACTACCTTGTCAGTACTGAGAATGTGAACGAAGAAATCGTCAGATTCATAGCATTTACCATAGATCCTAAAAAGAGAAAATACCTAGGAATGCAACTAACTCAAGAAACAACAGACTTTTCCCGAGAGAAATGCCAGTCCTAACCACAAAAATCTAACAGAGACTTAGACACATGGCAAAATCTATGTTGTTCATGGTGATAGGAGTACTTGGCATGGTGAAAAGATCTCTTTCCTAGAAAGGAAACTATTTCTATAAGGCACTCCCAGTACAAGTTGCGGCATCATTGTTTCCTTTTGAGCAGATGATATGATTGTACATGCTGAGAAACTCAAAGAATGTATAAGTAAGCCCTCTAATTGATAGGGAAGTACAGCAAAGTCACAGAATACAAGAGCAACTTCAGTAAATCAATGGGATTCCTTGACAGAAACAACGAGACGGTGAATGAAGAAATCATCATTTCCATACGATTTAGAACAGATTGTAATGACAGAAACTACACAGTGATTCATGTAGCCAGAGAAGTTACAGAGTTTTACAGAGAGAACTCCCAGCCCTAACTACAAGAAAGTAAGAGAGACTTAGGTAACTGGCAAATCTATGCTGTTCATGGAAATCGTAGTACTTAGCATTGTGAAAAGATCTCTTTCTATAAAAGGAACCTACTTCTATAAGTCAGTCCCAGTACACGTTCCAGCATCAGTCTTTCCTTCTAGCAGATGATACGATTGTACATGTCCAGAATCGCAGGGAATGTATAAGCAAACACTCTAACTGACACAGGAGTATACGAAAATCACAGGATACAAGAGAAACTTCAGTAAATCTGTGGGATTCCTTGAAGGAAAAAAGACAGTGAATGCAGAAATCATCAGTTCCATACGATTTAGAACAGATTGTAACGACAGAAACTACACAGTGATTCATGTAGCCAGAGAAGTTACAGAGTTTTACAGAGAGAATTCCCCGCCCAAACTATAAGAAACTAAGAGACACTTTGATAACTGGCAAAATCTATGCTGTTCATGGAGATAGGAGTACTTAGCATTGTGAAAATATCTCTTTCCCTGAGAGTAACCTACTTCTATAAGTCAGTCCTAGTACACGTCTCAGCATCAGTCCTTCCTTTTCAGCAGATGATACGATTGTTCAGCTCGAGAATCGCAAGGAATGTATAAGTAAACACTCTGATACGGTAGTATACCAAAATCACAGGATACTAGAGAAACTTCAGTAAATAAGTGGGATTCCTTGAAAGAAACAACAAGACAGTGAATGCAGAAGTCATCAGTTCCATACGATTTAGAACAGATAGTAACAAGAGAAACTACACAGTGATTCATCTAGCCAGAGACCTTACAGAGTTTACAGAGAGAACTGTGAGCCCTAACTACAAGAAAGTAAGAGAGACTTAGATAACTGGCCAAATCTATGCTGTTCATGCAGATTGGAGTACTTAGCATTGTGAAAAGATCTCTGTCCCAAAAAGAAACCTACTTTGATAAGTCAGTCCCATTACAAGTTTCAGCAACATTCTTTCCTTTTTAACAGAGGATACGACAGTATTTGCCGAGAAACGCACGAAATGTATAAGTACACCCTTGAACTGATAGGGAAGTACAGCAAACTCACAGGATACAAGAGAATCTTCAGTAAATCAATGGGATTCCTTGAGAGTGACAACGAGACAGTGAATGGAGAAATCATCCGTTCCATATGATTTAGAACAGATAGTAACAAGAGAAACTACACAGTGATTCATCTAGCCTGAGAATTTACTGAGTTTTACAGAGAGAATTCCCTGCCCTAGCTACAAGAAACTAAGAGAGACTTAGATAACTGGCAAAATCTATGCTGTTCATGGAGATAGAAGTACTTAGCATTGTGAAAAAATCTCTTTCCCTGAAAGGAAGCTACTTTATAAGTCAGTCCCAGTACACGTTCCAGAATCAGTCTTTCCTTTCTAGCAGATGGTACGATTGTAAATGTCGAGAATTGCAAGGAATGTGTAAGTAAACACTCTAAGTGATACGGGAGTATACCAAAATCACAGGATACTAGAGAAACTTCAGTAAATCAGTGGGATTCCTAGAAAGAAACAACAAGACAGTGAATGCAGAAGTCATAAGTTCCATATGATTTAGAACAGATAATAACAAGAGAAACTACAAGGTGATTCATCCAGCCAGAGACATTACACAGTTTTACAGAGAGAACTCCCAGCACTAACTACAAGAAAGTAAGAGAGATTTAGATAACTGGCCAAAAATATGCTGTTCGTGGAAATTGGAGTACTTAGCATTGTGAAAAGATCTCTTTCCCAGGAAGGAACCTACTTCGATAACTCAGTCCCAGTACAAGTTCCAGCAACATTCTTTCCTTTTTAGCAGATGATACGATGGTATTTGCCGAGAAACACAAGAAATGTCTAAGTACACCCTCGAACTGATAGGGCAGTACAGCAAACTCACAAGATACAAGAGAATCTTCAGCAAATCAATGGGATTCCTTGAGAGAGACAAGACAGTGAATGCAGAAGGCATCAGTTCCATACGATTTAGAACAGATAGTAACAAGAGAAACTACACAGTGATTCATCTAGACAGAGAAGTTACTGAGTTTTACAGAGAGAATTCCCAGCAATAACTACAAGAAACTAAGAGACACTTCGATAACTGGCCAAATCTATGCTGTTCATGGAGATAGGAGTACTTACCATTGTGAAAAGATCACTTTCCCTGAAAGGAACCTACTTCTATAAGTTAGTCACAGTACAGATTCCAGAATCAGTTTTTCCTTTTTGGCAGACGATACGATTTTACATCTCAAGAATCGCAAGGAATGCATAAATAAACACTCTAACTGATACAGGAGTATACCAAAGTCACAGGATACATGAGAAACTTCAGTAAATCAGTGGGATGCCTTGAAAGAAACAACAGGACAGTAAATGCAGAAATCATCAGTTCCATACGATTCAGAACAGATAGTAACAAGAGAAACTACACAGTGATTCATCTAGCCAGAGAAGTTACAGAGTTTTACAGAGAGAACTCCCAGCCCTAACTACAAGAAACTAAGAGAAACTTAGGTAACTGCTGACAACTATGCTGCTCATTGATAGGAGTACTCAGCATTGTGAAAAGCTCTCTTTCCCAGAAAGGAAGCTACTTTTAATAAGTCAGTCCCAGTACATGTTACAGCATCCATCTTTCCTTTTTAGTAGATGACACAATTGTACATGCCGAGAAATGCAGGGAATGTATAAGTAAATCCTCTAACAGATAAGAGAGGTCAGGAAATTCTCAGGACACGATAGAAACCTAATGAAATCAGTAGGATTCCTTGACAGAACCGAGAATGTGAATAGAGAAACCATCAGATCCATACCATTTACCATAGATCCTAAAAAGAGAAAATACCTAGGAATGCAACTAACTCAAGAAACAACAGACTTTCCCCGAGAGAACTGCCAGTCCTAACCACAATAATCTAACAGAGACTTAGATACATGGCAAAATCTATGCTGTTCATGGAGATAGGAGTACTTGGCATTGTGAAAAGATCTCTTTCCCAGAAAGGAAACTACTTCTATAAGGCGCTCCCAGTACAAGTTGCAGCATCATTGTTTCCTTTTGAGCAGATGATATGATTGTACATGCTGAGAATCTCAAAGAATGTATAAGTAAGCCTTCTAATTGATAGCGAAGTACAGCAAAGTCACAGAATACAAGAGCAACTTCAGTAAATCAATGGGATTCCTTGACAGAAACAACGAGACGGTGAATGAAGAAATCATCATTTCCATACAATTTAGAACGGATAGTAACAAGAGAAACTACACACTGATTCATCTAGCCAGGGACGTTACAGAGTTTTACAGAGAGAACTCCCAGCCCTAACTACAAGAAAGTAAGAGAGACTTAGATAACTCACAAAATCTATGCTGTTCATGGAGATTGGAGTACTTAGCATTGTGAGAAGATCTCTTTCTATAAAAGGAACCTACTTCTGTAAGTCAGTCCCAGTACACGTTCCAGCATCAGTCTTTTCTTCTTAGTAGATGATACGATTGTACATGTCCAGAATCGCAAGGAATGTACAAGTAAACACTCTAACTGATAAGAGGGATCAGTCAATTCTAAGGATACATGAGAAACCTAAGTAAATCAGTAGGATTCCTTGACAATAACTACGAGACAGTGATTGGAGAAATCGTCAGTTCCTTACAATTCACCACAGATATTAAGAACAGAAAGGACCTAGGAATTAATCTCATCCAACAAACGACAGAATTTTACACAGAAAACTCCAAGCCCTGACTAGAAGAATCTAAGAGATACTTAGATAAATGGAAAAATCTACATTGTTGATAGAGATAGGAAGACTTAACTTTGTGAAAAGGTCTATTTCCAAGAAAGCCGTCACCTTCTATAAGGCACTCCGAGTACAAGTTCCAGCATCATTTTTGCCCTGTTAGCCGATGAAGCAATTGTACATGGCGAGAATTCCAAGGAATCTACAAGAAAACCTAAGTAAATGAATAGGATTCCTTGACACCAACAATGAGAAAATGAATGGAGAAATCATCAGCTCCACAAGATTTACCACAGATATGAACAGGAGAATGTACCAAGGAATGAATCCAACCCCAGAAACTATGCAGTTTTACAGTGAGAGCTCTAAGCACTAACTACAACAATCTAAGAGAGACTTAGATAAATGGAAAAATCTACGCTCTTCCCATGGATAGGAAGCCTTAACATTGTGAAAATGTCTCTTTCCCTGAAAGCAATCCACTTCTATAAGACAGTCCTAGTACAAGTTCCAGATTCCTTTTTGCACTGTTAGCAGATGATACGATTGTAAATGCTTAGAATCACAAGTAATCTCTAAGTAAACACTCGAATTGATATGAGAGATAAACCAATTTTCAGGACACTTGAGAAACCTAAGTAAATCAGCAGCATTCCTTGATACTAACAACAAGACAATTATTGGAGAAATCATCCACTCCATATGATTTACCAGAGATATGAACAAGAGAAAGTACCTAGGAGTTCATCGAACCCCAGAAACTACAGAGTTTTACACAGAGAACTCCAAGCCCTAACAATAAGAAACTAAGAGAGACTTAGATAAATGGAAAAATGTACGTTGTTCATGGACATAGGAAGACTTAACATAGTGCAAAGGTCTCTTTCCCTGAAAGCAATCCACTTCTCTAAGGTGCTCTGAATACAAGTTCTAGCATCATTTTTGCCTTGTTAGCAGATGATACGATTGTAAATGCTTAGAATCGCAAGGAAGCTCTATGTAAACCCTCTAACTGATAAGAGAGATCAGCCAATTCTCAGGTTACATGAGAAACCTAAGTAAATCAGTAATATTCTTTGACACTAACAACAAGACAGTGACTGTAGAAATTATCAGTTACAAACGATTTACAGCAGATACTCACAAGAGAAAGTACCTAGGAATTAATCTAACCACAGAAACTACAGAGTTTTACACAGAGGACTCCAAGATCTAACTAAAAGAAACTATGAGACTCACAGATAAAAGGAAAAATCTATGCTCTTCATGGAGGTAGGAAGACTTAACATTGTGAAACCATGTCTTTCCCCGAAAGCAATCCACTTCTATAAGGCACTCCGAGTACAACTTCCAGCGTCATTTTATTCCCTGTTAGTCGATGATGAATTTGTACGTGCCGAGAACCATAAGGAATTTCTAAGTAAACCCTCTACCTGATAGCAGAGATCAGCAAATTCTCAGGATACAAGAGAATCCTAAGTAAATCAGTAGGATTTACAGTAACGAGATTGTGAACAGAGAAATCATCACATCCATACCATTTAGCATAGAATCGATAAACGGAAGTCTCTAGGAACTAATGTAACCAGAGAAACAACAGACTTTTGCAGAGAGATCTATCGGTCTGAACTACAAGAATCTTAGAGAGACTTAGATAAATGGAAAAATCTATGCTGTTCATGGAGATAGGAAGATTTCACATTGTGAAAACGCCTCTTTCCCCGAAAGCAATCCACTTCTATAAGACAGTCCCAGTACAAGTTCCAGGTTTGTTTTTCCACTGTTACGAGATGATACAATTTTAAGTGCTTAGATTCCCAAGGAATCTCTAAGTAAAGCCTCTAACTGATACGAGACATCAGCAAATTCTCAGGATACAAGGGACACTAACAACAAGATAGCGGTTGGAGAAATCGACAGTTCCATACGATCTACCACAGTTATTAAGAACAGAAAGGACCTAGAAATTAATCTATACACAGACACTACAGTATTACACAGAGAACTCCAAGCCCTAACTGGAAGAAACTAAGAGACACTTAGATGAATGGAAAAATCTACGTTGTTTATGGAGATAGGAAGACTTAACATTGGGAAATGGTCTCTTTCCCTGAAAGCCATCCACTTCCCTAAGACACTCCGAGTACAAGTTCTAGCATCATTTTCGCTCTGTTAGCAGATGATACAATTGTAAATGCTTAGCATTGCAAGGAATCTCTAAGTAAACCAATTCTCAGGATACATGAGAAACCAAAGTAAATCAGTAGGATTCCTTCATACTAACAATGAGCCAGTGATTGGAGAAATCGTAAGTTCCATATGATTTACCACAGATATTAAGAACAGAAAGGACCTAGGAATTAATCTATACAGAGAAACTACAGAGATTTCCACAGAGAACTCTAAGCCCTAACTAGAAGAATCTAAGAGACACTTAGATAAATGGAAAAATCTACCTTGTTCATGGAGATAGGAAGACTTAACTTTGTGAAAAGGTCTGTTTCCAAGAAAGCCATCTACAATCGAAAATGGTACTGATTTCATAATTTCTTCATTAACAGTCTCGTTCTTGGTATAAAGGAATTCTACTGATTTACTTATGTTTATCTTTATCCTCAGACTCTGCTGAACTCTCAGTTTCAGTAGTTTACTTATAGATTCCTTGGGATTCCCTGCATATACAATCATATCATCTGCCAACAGGGAGATTTGAACTTCCTCTTTGCAAATGCAGATGCCCTTTATTTCTTGGTCTTGTCTAATTGCTCTGGCTAAAACTTTTTGCGCAATGTTGAATGGAAGAGGTGAGAGTGGGCATCCTTGTCTAGTTCCTGCTCTCAAGGGAAAGTCTTTTAGTCTTTCTCCATTCAGGATGATGTGGGCTTTGTAGAAATGGCCCTTATTCTGTTGAGGAATTTGCCGTCTATGCTCATTTTGCTAAGAGTTTTTTAGCATGAATGGGTGTTGGACTTTATCCAATGCCCTTTCTGCATCAATGGACAAAATCAGCTGATCCTTGTCTTTTGTGTTATTTGTGTGGTTAATCACATTAATTGTTTTTCTGATGTTGAACCAGCCTTGCAGACCTGGTATGAATCCCACTTGGTCATGATGGATTATTTGCTTGATATGTTGTTGTATTCTATTGGCGAGAATTTCGTTGAAGATTTTGGCATCTAGATTCACGAGTGATATCGGTCTGTAGTTCTGTTTTTTTGTTGGGTCTTTCCCTGGCATAGGTATCAGGGTTATGCTGGCTTCCTAGAACGAGTTTGGGAGTACTCCACCCCTTTCTATTCCGTGAAATAGTTTCAGTGGTATTGGAGATAACTCTTCTCTAAATGCTTCATAGAATTCTGCAGTGAAGCCATCTGGACCTGGACTTTTTTGGGTGGGTAGTGTTTTGATGACCTTTTCAGTCTCTTCCTTTGTAATGGATTTATTAAGTTGTTCTGCTTCACGTTGAGATAATTTGGGTAGGTGGTACGAGTCAAGGAATCGGTCCATTTCCCCTAGATTTTCAAATTTGTTAGAGTACAGTCTTTCATAGTATTCTGTTATGATAGTTTTGATTTCTGTTGCATCTGTGGTGGCAACCCCCCTCTCAGTTCTTTGTTTCCTTTCCTGCTTTTCTTTAGTAAGTTCAGCCAGTGGTTTGTCAATTTTCTTGATCTTCTCCAAAAACCCGCTTTTGGTCTCTTCAATGTTTTTGGTTGTTTTTCTGTTCTCTAATTGATTTAGCTCTGCTCTAATCTTTATAATCTCGTTTCTTCTGGTGCCTGAGGGGTTCCCCTGTTGTTCTCTTTCTACTTGTTCAAGCTGTAGGGTTAGTTCCTAGATTTGGTTTCTTTCTTCCTTCCAGATGTGTGCATTTATGGAGATAAACAGACCTCTGAGCACTGCTTTGGCTGTATCCCATAGATTCTGGTAGGAAGTGTTTTTGTTCTCATTCGAATCCATGAATTTCTTTAATTCAACCTTGATTTCCTCTATAATCTGTGTTGTTTTGACCAAGATGTTGTTCCGTTTCCAAGAGTTCCACTTTCTGTCTATGATTTTTCTGCTATTGATTTCAACTTGGATGGCTTTATGATCTGAGAAGATGCTTTGCAGTAATTCAGTGGTATGGATTTTGTTGAGCATTGCATTATGGCCTATCACATGGTCAATTCTGGAGAATGTTCCATGTGCACTGGAGTAGAAGGGGTAGTTGTCTGTTGAGGGGTGGAAAGTTTTGTATATATCAATGAGGTTTAGTTGGTTAATTGTGGCAATGAGGTCTTCTGTATCTTTACTGAGTTTTTTTGTAGATGATCTGTCTAGTATTGAGCGTGGAGTGTTGAAGTCTCCCACTATTATCGTGGAGTCATCTAACTCTCCTATGAGTGTGGTCAGTGTTTCTTCGACGTATTAGGTGCATAAGTATTTAATATGGTCAGGTCTTGCTTGCGTACTGAACCTTTCAGCAATAAATAGCGTCCATCTTGGTCTATGATGGTGGATTTGACATGAAAATTGATTTTCTATGAGATTAGAATTGCCACCCCAGCTCTTCTTTGTTCATTGTTAGCTTGATGTATCTCCTTCCAACCTTTAATTTTCAGTTTGTTCCTATCTTTAAGTCTCAAGTGAGTTTCTTGTAGACAACATATGGATGGGTCATGTCTTTTGATCCAAGATGTCACTCAATGTCTCTTTACTGGAGCATTCAGTCCATTCACATTCAATGAAATTATTGATAGATATGTGTTCAGTGCTGCCATTGTGATGTGTTTATTTTTATGTTGATGTTTTCTCTGTTGTTCTTATTAATCTGTTCTAGGATGTTCTTTTGTGTGAGTTGATTTTTCACCTTTTTCACAGCTTGTTTTGTGGTTGTTGGGATTCCTGTGTTACATTTCTTGAAATGACCTTTGTTGAGCTTTACAGCTACCCCTATGATCCCACTTAAGAATATATATAAACCCAATTTTAATTACTATCAGTCTTGTCATCTTCCTCTCCATCTGGAAGGACTATAACAACTGTAGTACATCCCTCTTTTTAATATGATGACACCACAGTATTCATGATGATCACTGGAATGCTTCTTTCCCTATCAAAGCTGTGATTGGCTTTGGAGCCTTCCCTAACTGAGTAGAGTTTTGAGTAGTAAAGTCGTTCTAAAATATAAAGTTAGTGGTTGTCATGGATTGAATTGTGTCCCCCCCAAAGTGTATGTGTTGATTGGAATTGGTTTGGTGTTCCAACATGGTGCCTTTCCTCCCATGTGTTGTGAATCCTGCCTCTGTGATATTGATGATGAAGACTCGTTTGCAGTTGTGTTAGTGAGGCAGGACCCAAGCTACAAGCTTGTGGAATATAAGGGAGAGAAGTGAGCAGACGAAGTTGGGAACCTCATACCATCGAGAGAGAAGCACCGAGAGTAGAGCACGTCCTTTCCACCCGAGGTTCCTGTGCCAAGATGCTCTCATTTGATTTGAACTCCGCCTACTGGGCTGTGATGATTTGTCACTCTGAATGGACTTACAGCCTACAAACGGATTTGCAGCTTACCAGATTGTGTCAGTGAAAGCTTCTCCTCATGAAACCTTCCACTCGAGCTATTTTCCATTAGAGCACTACCTGGAGACTAGGACAGTGGTTTTGTTATTCTAACCCAGAGCCAAGAACTTCTTTCAATATTTCTTGTAGTTTGGGTTTGGTTTTTACAAAGTGTCTGAGTTTCTGTTGATCTGGGAATGTCTTCATTTCATTTTCGTATTTGAAAGATAGTTCTGCAGGATATAGAATTCTTGCTTGGAAGTTCTTCTCCTTCAAGGCTTTGAATGTGTCATGCCACTGTCTCAGTGCCAGCATGGTTTCTGCTGAGAAATCTGAAGAGAGCCTACAGGGTTTCCCTCTGAATGTTAGCTTTGCTTGGTATCTTGCTGCCTTTAAGAGTTGCTGCTTATGTTTCATTTTGTCGAGCTGGATTATAATATGTCTTGGAGTCTTTCTTTTGTGATCTATATTGGGTGGCATACGATATGCATCTGAGATGTCTGTATTCTCTTCCTTCAGGATTTCTGGGAAGTTTCCTGTCAGCAGCTCAGCAACGATACTCTCTCTGTTCTCAGATGTCTTACTCTGTTCAGAGACTCCAATTAATCGAAGGTGGTTCCTCTTAATAGAGTCCCACATGCTTCTTAATGTTTCTTCATTTTTCTACTTTCTTTTTTCTGATTTCTGCTCATAGATGCTGGGCTCAGTACCTCTGTCTTCCAAGTCAGAAATTCTTTTCTCTATTCGTTCCATTCTGTTTTCTTGGAGTTGCATTGAAGTTTCTGTGTCTTTGATTTCATTCCTGATCTGTTGGATTCCAGAGTACTAGTGTTCCATCAGATTGAACATCTTACTTAATTTTTGATTTTGTTCTCCTGCATTTTGTATAAGGTCTAGAAGGGCTCTGTATATAATCATTTTGTATTCACTCTCTGATGCTTTCATAAAAGTTTCTACATCTGGAAAACTCCTTGGTTGCTTTGTTTGGAAGCCTTCCGAAGCCATGGCTGATTTCTTGTGTGCCACAAGTGTCTGTTGCTTTTTGGGACCCATGTGAGTATGTAGAGACTAGAAGAGATACTGTGAGGATGGACTGCAGATGATTCTCTAGGTTGTTTTAAAATGTAAAGCCAAAGATATCTGACCACTTCACCAGCCAGTTAGGTTTTCAGGTGTAGAGATCCCTCTTCTCAACTGGCAAAGTAAGCACCACTATATCCAACCCCAGATGATACATACTAGTTCAGAAAACAGCAATGCTACTGCCCTGTTGGCCTCTGCTGACAGGGCCTAGCCTTAGAGGACACTGCGGAGAGTAAAGCACTCTCCTGTGGGCAGGCTCTGGCTCCCAAGCTAAGAATTAGGTCCAGCTGCGGCCACCGTATCCAAGCTGGCGCCCTCCACACAGGCAGCAGACAGAAGGGCTAAAAGTGCCGAGAGGTAGTGATTCCTCTGATTCTGTTGCAGGACCCCTAAATCAGGTGGCACTAGGTAAATTACTGCTTTTCTGTCAGAGAAGCTCTGTCCTGTTTGGAGGCGCTGGCTCCCAGGCTAAGAACGAGGTCCCACTAGAATCTCCGTATCCAACATGGCGTCCTGCATACTGACTGCGAAACTCCGTAAAAACGCCGCTGAGGCAGATATAAAATGACAGGCTCAAAGTGGCTAGATTAACACAATCCCAAGCCTGGCTCTCAAAATATGGGAATTTGGTCTGCCTGTCCCCCCAGCAGTGTGTCTGAGTCTAGCCGCTAGGCAAGACTCTGCTCTGCCAGCCAAGACACAGGGAAAAAAAAAGTCAAAATGGTGCGTTTCCCTTCAGTCTGTGAGAGCCAGGGATAGCCAGGCGTGGGGATCAGTGTAAGAGAGGAGGATTTTCACTCAGTGGTATGAAGTCCCAATTAACAGCCCTGTGCCATCTCCTGGGGCTGATTAGGTGATCAGAAGGCTCCATCTGATTATCAGTTCAGGTCTTGGTTTCTAGAGGGATATAAGGAGAGGTGTGCTTAGTCCGCCAGCTTGACTCCGCCTCCACCATTACTACTTCTATGTTTAGTGAGGTTTGGGTCATTTTGAATTTTTTTTCTTTTAATTTAACATGACTGAGTGAAAATGTACATTCCCGTATAAATTTACATGCCTGCCTATATGCAGCTTCCACTGCTCTCCTTGTCCGGTGACAGCACACTCTTCCTCTCTGCTCCATACATGTGTCATCCTCCCAACAGTCTCCTTTCCCCTCCTTTCCACCCACTCTCCTTCCTCCAGCCAGAGTTCAGCAGGATGATATCCTATAAATGTATAGAACCGTAAAGTGCAACCAATATATGGTCACTCTGCATTGCCAAGTCCAATCCATTCCTGTCCAAAGAGGGGACCTTTGTTATACTTTATGGGTAAGGGCAGCATCAGGGCTGGGGGCCATGCTCTTAGGGGAACCCCAAAACTGCTGGACCATCAATGGTGCTCTTTTAGTGGAGATCTCAGGATGCACCCTTTTTTATTCTTGTGTTGCCAGTGAGACTCAAGCTAGTGACCTCCATCGTGGCTATCACTGGTGGTGGCCCGGCACCATCCGGTTCTTCCTGTCCCAAGTCGATGAAGGTACCCACTCTTGCGGGCCTCTCTGTCTTCTAGGTTGTCTTTACCGCATGCCATTTTGGTTCTCGGTGAGCATGTGTTCTGGTTGAGTTGGGACCATTTGCTGTGTCCTCAGATGGCAGCTTGGCAGCTTTTAAGGCCCCAGACGCCACTCACCAATGTAGGGTGCAGAGAGCTCTCTTAACAAAACGCTAGTTGTGTCAATTGGCCCCGATTTCGCCTAAGAGCATGGTCCCCTGCCCCTTGCCCCAGCTACTCTATCCTTCCAATATTGGGTTAAGATGGAAGTAGTACTCTAGTTATGCTGAAGTCCATTTAATGTTGTTCTTGTTTCTAATGTGTGCTATCACCGCTTTCTCCCAATCAGATTTCTAGAAACTATCTAAACTAAACCCTGTCCCCCTCACCCTCCCTCCCTCCCCTCCCTTGTAGCTGTCAAAGAGTCTTTTCTTCTATACACAAGTCTGTTTTTGAGATCTTATCGTAGAGGTCTCATACAGAGTTGCCTCTGTGCAACTCTACCTTCTGTCCTCACCCTGTGACAGCGCACACATCTCCTCTACCCTTTACTTCCAGTATCCACTCAACTGACACCTGTCTCCTCCAACCTCTCCTCTACCCTCCAAAAAGAGACCACTCAGATAGCCTCATATATATACATGTGTGTGTGCATGTATGTATGTATATGTATATTAAGCCATAAGGTGCAAACACTATCTGCATTACTGTGTCCCTTAGTCCAGGCCAATCTTTGTCTGGAGTGTTAGCGTTTCAGTACTAATCTCAGCTCTAGGCTAGCAGCAAGTCCAGAGGCCATGTTCTTAGGGGACCCTCCAGTCTGTCAGACCATCAAATCTGGTCTTTTAATGAAGTTCTTGATCTGCACACTTCTTTTTCTTACGACATGTCAGGAACTATACATTGCATGACCTGACAGGGCTGGCTTTGTTGGTGGCTGGATGGTGAATTATTTTTATGATCTGTTGTTGAATTCTATTGTCTAGAATTTGTTGAGGATTTTTACATCTAGGTTCATGAGAGATATTTGTCTGTAATTTTCCTTGTTAGTGTTGTCTTCATGTCATTTTGGTAACAGGGTTATACTCACTTCATGGAATGAGTTTGGAAGTATTCTTTCTTTCCTTTTCTATTCCCTGGAATACATTTAGTAATAATGGTGTTAACTCTTCTATGAAAACAAAACAAAACAAAACAAAAACCACCTATAAGTTGGTCACAAATCATAGTGACCCTATAGATCAGACTAGCACTGGCACATAGAGTTTTCAAGGAGCACCTGGTGGATTTGAACTGCCAGTCTGTTTTTTTTTTCTTTTTTTATCACGACTGAGTGAAAATGTACATTCCTACACGTACATGCCCACCTCTAGACAGCTTCCACTGCTCTCCCTGCCTGGTGACAGCACACTACTCCTCTCTACTCCATACATGTCTCATTCTCCCAACAGTCTCCTTTCCCCTCCTCTCCCCCAACTCCCCTTATTCCAGCCAGAGGTCAGCAGGATGATACCCTATAGCTGCATAGAACTGTGTCTCTTATAAACAGGATATAGATGGGTCATTTTTTTAATCCAATCTGCCACTCTCCATTTCTTTATTGGTGCATTTAGCCCATTTACATTCAGTATCATTAATGAAGTGGTTGAGCTTAGTGCTGTCATTTTGATGTCTTTTTTGTGTGTTGCAGACAGTTTCTTTGTCCCCTTTAATTTTCTGTGCTGAGTTTTTTTCTTTATGTGTTTTCATGTTTTGCAGTATTAGTGATTTGTATTTGCTGAGACTTTGTGTTTCCTTTGTTTTTTAATTTTGATATATAGGATTGATACTTTCTTTTGTAGTAACCTTAGTATTTACCCTCACTTTTTCCAGAATTAAACTAGTCCTTAATTTGCATATATTGCCCTGACTTCCTGTCCGTATGAAAGATTTATGACTACATTTTCTTTGGGTACCTCTTTTTTTCTATAATGTATACAGAATGACATCACTGTTTCCCTATTTTCAGTGTTTTGCGTATAATTTACTTTTATGATTGCACTATTCATGTTGATATCCAACGGTTCAGTCACGTGTTCTGGTCTTGAGTTATTACCTGGTGTTATTAGTATTCTAACCAAAGGACTCCCTTTAGTATTTCTTATAGTTTCAGTTGAATTTTTGCAAATTCCCTAAATTTCTTTCTCTATTTTTTTTATTTGATATGACTGAGTGTAAATGTATAAATTTACATGCCCACCTACATGCAGCTTCCACTGCTCTCCCTGTCCGGGACAGCACACTATTCCTCTCTGCTCCATACATGTCTCATCCTCCCAACAGTCTCCTTTCCCCTCCTCTCCACCCATTCTCCTTCCTCCAACCAGAGGTCAGCAGGATGATATCATATAGATGTATAGAACCATAAAGGGCATCCAATATACGTTCCCTCTGTATCGCCAAGTCCAATCCATTTGTGTCCAAAGAGTGGATAGGGGCAATTGCCAGGGGCCATGCTCTCAGGGGAACCCTGAAACTGCTGGACCATCAATTGAGGTCTTTTAGTGGAGATCTCAGGGTGCACCACTTTTAATTCTTGTGTTGCCAGTGTGACTCAACTGAGGGAACTCCATCACTGCTATCACTGGTGGTCGCCGGGCACCATCCGGTTCTTCTGGTCCCAAGTTGATGTAGGCTCCCACTCACGTGGGTCTCTCTATCTTCTAGGTTGTCTTTACCCGATGTCATTTTGGTCCACGGTGAGCATCTGTTCCTGCTGAGTTGAGACCATTTGCTGTGCCCTCAGATGGTAGCTCTTAAGACCCCAGACGCCACTCACCAATGCAGGGTGCAGAGAGCCCCCTTAACAAAATGCTAGTTTTGTCAATTGGACTCGATTTCGCCTAAGAGCATGGTCCCATGCCCCCTGCCCCAGCTGCTCTCTCCTTGCAATATTGGGTTAAGATGGAAGGAGTATTCAAGTTATGCTGAAGTCCACTTAATGTTGTTCTTGTTTCTAATGTGTGCTGTCACCGATTTCTCCCAACCAGATTTCTAGCAACTATCTAATCTAAACCCTACCCTCCTCGTCCTCCCTCCCTCCCCTCCCTTGTAGCTGTCAAAGAGTCTTTTCTTCTATACACAAGTCTGTTTTTGAGATCTTATCGTAGAAGTTTCATTCAATATTTGTCCTTTTGTCGCTGACTGCTTTCACTGAACATAATGTCTTCCAGTTGAAACCAAGTTAGGAGATGTTTCCAGGAATCATCGTTATTCTTTATCCTTCCGTAGTGCTCCGTTTAGTATATGTACCATAGTTTACCTATCCATTCTTCTGTTGTTGGGCATCTGGGTTGATTCCATCGTTTTGCTCTTGCAGACCGTGCTGAGATAAACATTCTTGTGCATGTGTCCATTGATGTGAAAGGCCTTGATTCTGTAGGATATATTCCAAGTAGTGGAATGACTGGGTCAAATGATATGTAAAATTCCATTTTTTAAGGAAGCGCCAGATTGCTTTCCAAAGAGGCTGGGATATTTTGTAACCCCACCAACAGTGTAGGAGGGTTTCACTTTCTCCACAGCCTCTCCAGCATTTGTTGTTTTATGTTTTTTGCATCATGACCAACCTTGTTGGGGTGAGATGGTATCTCACTGTAGTCTTGATTTGAATTTCTTCAATAACTAAAATCATGAACATGTCTGCCTGTGTTTTTTGGCTGCCTGGATCTCCTCTTTAGTGAAATGTCTGTCCATCTCCTTTGCCCATCACTTAATAGGATGATTCATCTTCTTGTTGTTGATATTTTGTAGTATCTTTTAGATTATGAACTCAGGTGTCGGTCAGACATACAGTTACCAAATATTTTTTTCCCATTCTGCAGGTGTTCTTTTAATTCTATTAATAAAGACTTTGGATGAGCAAAAGTGTTTGATTCTTAATAGTTTCCATTTATCTATTTTCTCTTGTGTTGATTGTAGTTTGTTTGACAGGTTTAGGAGTCTGTCCACATTGTGTATTAAAACTTCCATTGTTGTTCCTACCTTTTCTTGGATGAGCGTTATCGTTTTAGGTTTGATACTTAGGTCTTTTATCCAGTTGGACTTGGTTTTTTATAAGGCGTAAGATATGGATCTTGTTTCAGTTTCTTGGAGATGTTTATCCAATTTTGCCAGCAGCATTTATTGAAGATACTGTTTTTACCCCAGTTTAATATCTTAGGGCCTTTGTCGAATATCAACTGTTCATAGGCCGATGGTGTCATCTCTGGGGTCTCAATTCTGTTCTGTTGATCAATTTCCCTAAATTTCTGTGTACCTGGCGATGTCCTAAATTCGTTGTCATGTTTGAGAGATAATTTTGCTGGATACATAATTCTTGGATGGCAATTATTTTCCTTCAAGGCTTTGTATACATGATTGTATTGCCTTCTTGCCTACATCCTTTTTTCTGAATAGTCCAAGCTTAGTCTTACAGTTTTTTCTTAGTAGGCTATTTTTCATTTCTCCGTAGCTGCTTTGAAAAGTATCTCCTTATCTTTAGTTTTGTCAAGTGTCATGGATTCAGTTGTGTCCCCCTCAAGACCTGTGAAGTCATATGGCTAGGCCATGTTCCCTGTATTCTGTGACTGTCCTCCATTTTGTGATTTTCCTATGCTGTATGCTAAAGGACTAGGGTGGGACTGTAAATCCCTTCCTAGGATCACCTCCCTGCTCACTGTAAAGGGAGTTTCCCTGGAATATGGTTTGCCTCACCCTTAATCCTTTCACCCTGCAAGAGAAAAAATGAAAGGGAAGCAAGCAGAGAATTGGGAAAATGACACCTTCAGGAAAGCAGCACCAGGAGAAGAGCACATTCTTCAGATCTGAGGTTCCTGAGCCAAGATGCTCCCTGGACAAAGACTGATGCAATACTGGACTTTCCTCCAGAGCTGACAAGGGAGAAAACCTTCCCCTCGAGCAGATGTACTGAATTTGGACTTGCAGCCTACCAGGCTGTGTAAGAATAAACTTTCATTTGTTAAAGCCATCCACTCTGTGGTATTTCCATTAGAGCAGCACTAGCTGACTAAAACAGCAAGTTTGACTGTAATGTGCCTTGCTGTCCTTCTTTTGGGATCTATCTTGTATGGAGTTCATGGAGTATTTTGGATAGATATCTTTTCATCTTTCCTGGTGTCAGGGAAGTTTTCTGTCTGTAAATCTTCAACAGTTCTCTGTTTTTTGTTATCCCCCCTGTTATGGTACTCAATCCCTTGTAGGTTATTCGTCTTTATAGAGTCCCACATAATTCTTAATGTTCCTTGATCATTGTTTTTTAGTTCCTTTATCTGATTTTTCCTCAGATACGTTGATGTCACATGCTCTATCATCATTTTCACTAATTTGGGCTTCCGTTGCCTCAGTGCTGCTCCTTTGACTTTAGGTTGAGTTATCTGATTCTGTACTTTTATTATTAGTTTTTTAATTTCTAATTTTTGAAACTCATTGCTTTCTTGTAGGTTGTTTAATTTGTCATTATATCCTTCTGTATTCTTCCTTATCTCCTTCCTTATCCCTTGAAGAATTCTAAATGTTAACCTTTTGTATTCTACCTCTCGTAATTGCAGTAATTCTCTTCGTCTGCAAAATTTGATTCTTTTTTTTTTTCAGAGCTTTCTGAATAGATCATGGTCCACTCTTTTAAGTGCTTTGGTACAGATGGCTGTTTCTGAGCCATCAGTGAATTGTAGTTATTTATGTTTACCTATTGTGTTGTAGCTTTGTTGTTTTAAAATGTACAGTTTACTTTTGTATAGGGATTCAACTCAGATATCACCAAGTGTGTGGTGAAAATTCTTGACTACTGTCCTAGATGAGCAGGAGTAATTGGTATAGGCATAGTTGTCTGGTTGCAGCTGTGGAGAAAGGTATGGCTCATCACCTGTCCCTGAGTGTCTGTGATGTTGGCATATGCCTGTATATCAGAATCTAGGTGAAGGTATATTTTATACTTTGATTTTCTGGCTTAGGAGTGTTGGCAGGAAAATAAATACCTTTTTAATCTTTTTCTTCCCTTCTCTGAGTTTGCTGAACTGTTTCCCATTCCAATTCTTGGAGAATGGTTTGGGGAAGGCATAAAGAGCCCTATTTCCAGCTCAGTTAATGGCATCAGATTCCGGAGCCAGTTGCAAGGCAGAGAAGGGAGGAGGAGGAAAGTCTTGGAATGGGTTTCAAGGGTTCCACTTCTGGCTCACTTTATGGTGCCAGACTCTAACATTGGGCAGTTCAGAGACGGGAAGGGGAAATTCCAGGAGAAGGAAAACAGGCCCACATGGAAGGAAAGGTCTGCATGCCTAGCAAATTACACACAGGACTTAGTTGGATGATTTGCTACTGTCCTTCACTGGGCTGGAGGTATACGTGGAATCTTCAATCATCTCTGATGAAGAAAACACCCACTAACCTCCCTGCTGGCCCACCACATGATGTGGCTGCTTCCCAGCAGGTCAGGTTGTGAAATCCTGTGTACTTTCAGTGCTACTCTTCCTTTCCCATTACTCAGTCCAATTTCTCAACTTTCCCTTTGATGTTCTCAGCTCCTAGGACATCATATGGACTAGATTCATTTGTTCTTTGGTCTTTGTTGTTATGGGGGCCACAGAAAACATCTATCTATTCTGCCTTCTTGGACTGACCTGAATATGCCAAACTTGGCTTGGCATAAGCATGTATGAAATGTAAAATAAATGCATTAATGTTTAGAAAAGTCTCTTGTCTGATTTTCAATTACCAACCACCTTCTGTAAGATCTCTGTGTTGTTTTGTCCTAAAGTTTTAGTGAAAATAGTTTCAGAAGTTTAAAGGAAAGTTAAAGAACTAGAATTTGGCATTTAAGGAAGATGGACTTTAAAGACAAATCACAGATGGGGTTCTGATTTGGAATATGAAGATAATTTTTTTGTTAATAATTTTGTGATTAGAGTCAAAGAAACAAAAATACTAAATTTGCAAAAATTAATTTTAAAGCAGAACTCTAAGGTAACGGATGATATACTACACAGAGTCTACATTTGTCTTGTTGAAATATAAAAACAAATAGATTGGTGATTTAATTTATCAGATTTTTTTCCCTAATTTTGATGCAATATATGCTGGTAAAAAAAATACACACGTATAAGGAAAAGATTACAGTTTATCCCTCTTGCGGAATCACTCTTTAAGGTAATCAGTGTTGACTATATGTTCTGTATCTCTCTGTTTATTTATGTAAATATATGTAGGGTTCACTTTTTTACATAAATGGGATAATACTATACACGGTACTGTGCACCTCTCCTTTTCACTTACTATGAGCATCTTCCATGTCAGTTTCTACAAATCTAACCCATTTTAGTAGCTATATGGTGTTCCACAAGATGGATATATCCTAGAGTATTCAAACACTGTCTTGTTGATGAAAGTCAAGGTTATATTTTCTAGTAGATTTTTCCTTCTTTACAAATAATGCTGTGATGAAAACCCTTATTCATAATAGTTTATATACTGATGTTTTTTATTTGTATATGATACCTGAAAGTGTGACTGCTGCCTTAGAGAACACACACCACTTCAGCTTTTTATTTTAATATATATTGCCTGATTAATTACCTAAGCTGTGGCACTTTGCTGTTGATCTCTTTTATGTAAAAGTGCTAATTTCTACATAGCCTTAGCACCTGTGGACAGTGTTCATCTTAATTTTTGTGTGTCAGGTAGGCCAAATGGTGTTATCTTTTTATTACTTTGATTTGTGTTTTTCCCAAGCATGTTTTTTATGTTTATCACGAGTCAGAACTAACTTGACAACAATGGAGTCGTTCTTACTTTTGTTAGTAGAGTGCTTAAACACATAGTTGCTAACTGAAAGTCTGGACCCACCAGCTGTTCCACAAAAGGAAGATGGCAGTCTGTTTCTGTAAAGATTACAACCTTAGAAGCCCTATGGGGGGTTCTGATCTATCTTTCAGAGTCAGTATAAATAGGAGTCGACTCTTTGACAATGGGTTTTGTTTTCTTCCCTTTTAAAACAAAATCATTTTCTTTGCTAAGAATTGCTGGTTTAGCATTTTTGCATATTTTCCATTGACCTCATTATTTTTCTCTTACAAGTTTTTTAATCACTGGTTTATTAGTGAGACGTCTTTATCCCAATATATCGTGGCTTTAACATCTCTAGGTTTACAGAAAATTTATATTTTTGTGTGACTTAACCTGGTATGCTTTTTCTTTAGTACTTCTTTGGTTTTTCATTTGTTTCTCTAAGATTCCCCCTACCCAAGTTTAGACAGATGTCATTGTTATTAGGTGCCATGGAGTGAATTCTAACTCACAGCAATCCTATGTGTAAGAGAATGAAACACTCACTTATCCTTCACTGTCCTGCATTCTTGTTATGCTTGAGCCTTTTGTTGCAGACATCATTTAAATCATCTCGTTGAGAGTCTTCATCTTTTGCACTCACCCTCTATTCTACCAAGCATGATGTCCTTCTTCAGGAACTGATTGCTCTTGGTAAGATGTCCAAAGTTTCACCATCTTTGCTTCTGAAGAGCATTCTGCTGGAACTTCTTCCTTGGCAAATTCGACTGTCCTTTCAGCAGTCGGTGGTACACATTCAATATTCTTTCTAATACAAAAATTCAAAGGCATCAGTTGTGGTCTTCTTTATTTATGCATTGTCCAGCTTTCCCATGCATAAAAGGCAACTGAGAACACCACGGCTCGGGTCAGGCTTACGTCAGTCTTCAAAATGATGACATCTTTGCTTTTTGACACTTTAAAGACCTCTTTTGCAGATTTGCCCCAATTCAGTGGTGCCTTCATGGGTGTTGACTGTGGATTCAAGTAAAATGGAATTCTTGACAAGTTGAATCTTTTCTCAGTTTATCATGAAGTTGCTGATTTCCCTATTTGTGAGGATTTTTTTTAATGTAATCCTCACTGAAGGCTGTGATCTTGGATCTTCTTCAGTAAGTACTTCCGATCCTATTTGTTTTCAGCTATGAGGTTGTGCTGTCTGCGTATCACAGATTGTGTGAATCTTCCTCCAATCGTGATGCCCTGTTCTTCTTCATAGGAGATCTGACAAGTCCACAAATTTTATTGTTGGAAGTGCTCCATACCTCATTGTTCAATATGGCTATCGTCATTTTTGAAGTGCTTCCCTTGGAGAGCTATGCACTGACATCAGTGCCTAGTCCACCTTTCAGTGCAACTTTGAAACTCTGGAATAAGCACTGTGTACAGTGACACCGGGGCAAGTCCAGAAACTTAATTGGATGGTTGTCTGTGGGGGAGATTTTAGCCAGTATACAAGTAACTGTATTGGAACAACCTCCCTACTCATCTGATCTGGCCTCCAATGGATATTTTCTTTACCTGAAGTTAAAGGAAATACAGAAAGGAAGATATTTTGATGGCACTCAGGACTTTAAGGGTAATACAACGACAGCTCTGATGGCCACTGCACAGAAAGAGTTCGAAAATTGCTTGAAGGGCAGACTAGGCACTGGCATGGGTGCATAGCTTCGCAAGGGGAGTATTGTAAAGGTAACCATAGTGATGCTGAGCAACGAGGTATGAGGCACTTTTTCTAGGATGAGTTTGTGAACTTAATTGACAGTCCTTGTGTAGTACAACTTCTCAGATGATTTGCTGAGCACACAGATTGAATAAGTATGGTTGAAATGATAAAACCTTAATACATGCTTTTCGTGAACCACTGCCCATTCGTCTATATACAGGTTATTCATGATCACATGAAGAGTTCTGGAATCCCCATTTTGAAGAATGTTATCTGTAATTTGTTAGGATCCACACACTTGAATGCCTTTGCATATAAGATCTGACAATGAAGTCCATGAACTTAATTGTTCTGAGTGCTACATACCTCATTTGCTCAATATCACTATGATCACCTTCAAAGTACTCCCCTTGGGAAGTCATCACCAATGTCAGTGCCTCGTCCACCCTTCAAAGCAATTTAGCAACTCCTTTTGGAATGGCCATTGTGCATGGTGGTGTGGTGGCAAGCTCAAGAACTTCACTCAATAATTGTCTGTGATGGAGTTTTTAGCTAGTAAACAAATAACTGTATTGGACACCCTTCCTACTCACCTGATCTGGCCTCCAGTGAAAATAAAGGAAATATGGACAAGAAGACATTTGGATGGCATTCTGGACATCAAGGGTAACCCAGTGACAGCTCTGATGGCCATTCCAGAAAAAGAGTTCTAGAATTGCTTTGAAGGATGGACTAAGGGTTGGTGTCAGTGCATAGCTTCTGAAGAGGAGTACTTCAAAGGTGACCATAGCGATATTCAGCAGTGAGATATGTAGTGCTTTTTCTAGGATGAGTACACGAATGTAATTGTCAGAAGTTGTAGTTCATAAAACACAAGTAAACATCTTTCTGATATTCTCTTCTTTCAACCAGGAACCATCTGATATCCATGGTTTAACATCGTCTTCTGAATCCAGCCTGAATTTCTGGCAGTTCCCTGTCAGGATACTGCTGTAGTCACTTTTGAATGATCTTCAGCAAAATTGTACTTGTGTGTGATATTAATAATGTTGTTGTCGGTTGGTGCTATGGAGTCAGTTCCAACTCATAGTGACTCTGTGTACAACCAGACAAAACACTGCCTGGTCTTGAACTGTGCCCACAATTATTGTTGTGTGGAGCGCATTGTTGCAGCCACTGTGTTAGTCTGTTTCATTGAGGGTCTTCCTCTTTTTCACTGACCCTCCTACTTTATGGAGCATGATGCCATTCTCCAGGGACTGATCCCTTCTGACATCACGTCCAAAGTATGTAACACATAGTCCAGCCATCCTTGTTTTGAAAGAGCACTCTGATTGTATTTTTCCAAGATGGATCTGTTTGTTCTTTTGGCTTTCCATGGTGTATTCAATATTCTTTCACAACACCGCAATTTAAAAGCATCAGTTCTTCTATTTTCCTTATGTACTGTCCATCATTCACATGTATATGACACGATTGAAAATAGTGTAGCTTGGGTCAGGAATACCTTAGTCTTTAAGGTGATGTTTTTGCTTTTCAAAACTTTAAAGAAGTCTTTTGCAGCCAATTTGCTGAATGCCATGAACCTTGATTTCTTGACTGCTGCTTCCGTGGGCATTGATTGTGGAACCAAGGAAAAGAAAATGTTTGAGAATCAATTTTTTTTCCTTTTGTCATGATGCCACTTAGTGGTCCAGTTTTGAGGAATTTTGTTTTATGTTTAGTTGTAACCTATACTAAAGGCTGTGGTCTTGGATCTTCATCAGTAACCATTTCAAGTCCTCGTCAATTTTATTAAGCAAGGTTGTGTCATCTGCATAACATAGGTTGTTAATGAGTCTTCCTCCAGACCTGAAGCCCTTTTTGTCATCATATATCCCAGCGTCTCGGATTATTCTCTCAGCGTAAAGACCGAATAGGTATGGCGAAAGGGTACAAACCTGATCCACACCTTTGCTGACTTTAAACTGAGCACTGTCCCCTTTTCCTGTTCAAATTTCTGCCTCCTGATCCATTAACAGGTTACTCACAAGCACAATTAAGTATGCTGGAATTCCCATTTCCTGCATTGTTATCCATAATTTGTTAGGATCTACACAGTCAAATGAGTTTCCATAGTCAGTAAAACACCAGTAAACATCTGGTATTCTCTGCTTTCAACCCAATCCACCTGACATCAGCAATGATATCCCCGTTTGCATGTCCTCTTCTGAATCCAGCTAGAATTTCTGGCAGTTCCTTGTCAGTATACTGCTGCAGTCCCTTTTGAATGATCTTCAACAGAATTTTACTTGAGTGTGATATTCATGATGTTGTTCGATAATTTCTGCATTCAGTTGGATCACTTTTCTTGCAGGGTGAAAGGATTAAGGGTGGGGAAAGCCATACTCCAGGGAAACTCCCTTTAGAGTGGAGCAGGGAGGTGATCCTAGGAATAGAAAACTGTAAGACTAAGCTTGGAATATTCAGAAGAAACCATGTAGGCAAGAAGGCAATACAATCATGTATACAAAGCCTTGAAGTAAATTAATTACCATCCAAGAATTATATATCCAGCAAAATTATCTGTTATACATGATGACGAAATTAGGACATCTCCAGGTACATAGAAATTTAGGAATTTGATCAATGGAAGAGAATTGAGACCCCAGAGATGACACCATTGGCCTATGAACAGTTGATATTCGACAAAGGCCCTAAGACATTAAACTGGGATAAAAACAGTATCTTCAACAAATGCTGCTGGTAAAATTGGATAAACATCTGCAAGAAACTGAAACAAGATCCATATCTTACACCATATACAAAAACCAACTCCAACTGGATAAAAGACCTAGATATCAAACCTAAAACGATAAAGCTCATCCTAGAAAAGGTAGGAATAACAATGGAAGTTTTAATACACAATGTAGATGGACTCCAAAATCTGTCAAATAAACCAAAATCAACACAAGAGAAAATAGATAAATGGAAACTATTAAGAATCAAGCACTTCGGCTCATTCAAAGACTTCACTAATAGAATTAAAAGAACAACTGCAGAATAGGAAAAAATTTTTGGCAAATCTATGTCAGACCGACGCCTGATCTCCATAATCTATAAGATACTACAAAATATGAATCAGAAGAAAATAAATCATCCAATTCAGCAATGGGCAAAGGAGATGGACAGACATTTCACTAAAGAGCAGATCCACGCAGCCAAAAAACTCACGCGGACATGTTCATGATCTTTAGTTATTAAAGAAATTCAAATCAAGACTACAGTGAGATACCATCTAACCACAACAAGGTTGGCCATGATCCAAAAAACACAAAACAACAAATGCTGGAGAGGCTGTGGAGAAAGTGGTGGGGTTGGCCTAAGAGCATGGTCCCCACCCCCTGCCCCAGCTATTCTGTCCTTGCAATATTGGGTTAGGATGGAAGAAGTATTCAAGTTATGCTGAAGACCACTTAATGTTGTTCTTGTTTCTAATGTGTGCTGTCACCGATTTCTCCCAACCAGATTTCTAGCAACTATCTAATCTAAACCCTACCCTCCTTGTCCTCCCTCCCTCCCCTCTCTTGCAGCTGTAGGCCACTTTTGGTGGGGTTGCAAAATGGTCCAGCCTCTTTGGAAAGCAATCTGGTGCTTCCTTAAAAAAATGGATATTTACATATCATTTGACCCAGTCATTCCACTACTTGGAATATATCCTACAGAATCAAGGCCTTTCACATCAATGGACACATACACAAGAATGTTTATCTCAGCACAGTCCACAATAGCAAAACAATGGAATCAACCCAGATGCCCAACAACAGAAGAAGGGATAGGTAAACTATGGCACATATACTCAATGGAGCACTATGCAAGGATAACAAATAACGATGATTCCTGGAAACATCTCCTAACCTGGTTTCAACTGGAAGACATTATGTTGAGTGAAAGTAGTCAACGACAAAAGGACAAATATTGTATGAGACCTCTACAATAAGATCTCAAAAACAGACTTGTGTATAGAAGAAAAGACTCTTTGACAGTTGCAAGGGAGGGAAGGGAGGGAGGACGAGGAGGGTAGGGTTTGGAATAGATAGTTGCTAGAAATCTGGTTGGGAGAAATCGGTGACAGCACACATTAGAAACAAGAACAATATTAAGGGGACTTCAGCATAACTTGAATACTCCTTCCATCTTAACCCAATATTGCAAGGAGAGAGTAGCTGTGGCAGGGGGCATGGGATCATGCTCTTAGGTGAAATCAAAGCCAATTGACAAAACTAGGCTCTCTGTACCCTACATTGGTGAGTGGCATCCTGATGTGAGTGTCTTTCTTTAAGCTCCCACGCCCTCTCTTCACTCCTGTTCACCTGTAGACAGACAGCTGGCCCCGTCATTTGACACCCCGAACATGGAGCTGAAGTACGAGGGAGATCGTGAGGAGCCACTGCCATGAAGGCGAGCGCTCAAGGTTAGTAGGGCAGTGTATTCATTTAACCATCAGGAGTACAGAGGGGAACAGTCAGTAGTAGAGTTCTCTTCTCTCAAATGTTGCGGCATATGCTTAAAGGTATAGGTGCTCAATTAGGGCACACACAGAGCTTACAGTTTTTGGAGTTTGTAGAAAAGATATGCCCCTGGTTCCCGGAGGAGGGTAGTGTTAATATAGAAACTTGGATGAAGGTGGGTGAAAAAATGAAGGATTATTTTTCAGCCTACGGGCCAGAAAAAATGCCTGTAGATGCTTTCAGTCTCTGGGAATTGGTAAGGGATTGCTTAGACCCCCACCATGAGGCAGAAAAATTTTCTGCTCAAATGAAAAAGAAAGTTGTTACTGAGGGCACTCTCCCGAGTGTCCCCCTTATTGAATTAGCTGAAGAAGCAGAGGAACAACTTGATCCTCAATCTGTTATAGATTTCGAGGACACTGGGTCCGATATGCCTGGTAGCCTGATATCATTCTGGGAAGATCCCCGAAGCCCTTGTTAATTTGGCAGAGCCTGCTTCCCCAAAGATAGATAACTTTGATCTTCTTCCAAGTATTGAAAAAATGCAACACCAATTAATTACTATATTGACACAAGTTTCCCCCTCGAAACCATTAAGCCTCCCTCCACCACCAAGTCCAGCTCCTAGTGTCATCGCAGGCTTGGATGCAGCAGATGTGGTCCTTAACCCCGTAATTGCTGTAGCCCAGCAATCTGCATTATGTCCTTTGAAAATATATCAGTCTCCTTTACAGAGCTGTATACAGCAGGCAATAAATAATGGAGAAAGTGCAGATGGGTTTGAATACCTTTTTCCTGTGTTTGAGGATGGTGTTGATCAGCAGGGAAACCCTAAGAGAATTCACAGACCAATTCCTTTTAAACAGTTAAAAGAGTTGAAGGCTGCTAGCGTGTCTTATAGTCCCACTGCGCCTTTTACATTAGCATTGCTAGATAATATAGCTACTGACGCTCTCCCTCCTGCAGACTGGAAAATGTTAGCTAAAGCGTGCCCATCAGGGGATATTTCCTAGTATGGAAGTCAGAATTTACAGATCAATATCAAGCTACAGCTAATATAAACGCACGCAATAATATTGATGCCACCTATGACATGTTGGCAGGAGAAGGTATATATGGAAATGTACATGATCCATTACGATATGATGTGGGAGTTTATGCACAAATTAATGCTGCAGCAAAAAAGGCATGGAATAAGCTCCCCCCGACTGGCAAGCCAGCTGAAGATCTGTCCAAAATCAGACAGGGACCTGATGAGCCACATCAGGACTATGTCTCTCGCCTTCTTAAAACTGCTGAGAGACTTTGGGGTGTTACTGAAGCTGGAACACTTTTAGTAAAACAGCTAGCTTATGAGAATGCCAATTCGGCATGCCAATAGGCCATATGGCCTTGTAGAAAAAAATCTGATTGATCCGATTACATTCGGCTTTGTGCGGATATTGGCCCTGGGTATGTACAGGGTGTTACCCTTACTGCAGTCCTACAAGGAAAGACTGGAAAAGAAGTTCTTTTCCAACAAGCGGGACAAAGAGGAAATAAGGGAGCCTACTTCAGATGTGGCCAACCTGGTCATTTAATCAAAAACTGCCCAAATCCAAAAGATAAAAATTCTCAGCCTGGCATTTGCCCAAAATGTAAGAAAGGCAAACATTGGGCTAATGAATGCCATTCTAAACTTGATAAAAACGGAAACCCTGTTCATCCAGGAAACGGGAGGAGGGGCTAGCCCCAGGCCCCGAAACAATGCTATAGGGTTCTCAGTCATGGACAGGAAAACAATCCATTTGTGACCTCTGGAAAGCCATCCCAGGCCGGGCAGGATTGGACTTCTGTACCGCCACCCACACAATACTAACTCCCGAGATGGGAGTACAGCTCCTTCCCACTGGTATCTGTGGCCCCTTACCCAGTGGTACTGTGGGGCTTTTATTAGGAAGAAGTAGTGCCACATTCAAGAGCATTCAGGTGCACCCAGGTGTAATAGATGAGGATTATGAGAGTGAGATCAAACTTATGGTTTCTTCCTCTCAACTGTATCTGTGCTTGAATCTGGTCAACGGATTCCACAACTTATACTTGGGCCAAGTAGTGCCACTTCCTTTAAGAGCAAAAGAAAACGGAGAGGAACACAAGGTTTTGGCTCCTCTGGTACTTATTGGGTACAGGCCATAGGGCAGCAACGCCCTGAATCGGAGCTTACAATACAGGGTCTTAAATTTTTAGGGCTTCTAGATACTGGTGGTGATGTATCTGTTGTGTCTGAAGCTCAGTGGCCGGCCTGATGGCCAGCCCATGACAGTGTCACCCAATTAAAGGGAATTGGACAAACTCAAAACCCGACAATTAGTAGTGATATACTAGTCTGGACTGATGGAGAAGGACATCGGGTTACTTCTCAACCTTATATCATTCCTCATCTCCCGCTTAATCTATGGGGACGAGATGTTCTGTCCCAAATGGGAGTTTACCGCCACAGCCCTAATCCTATTGTAACTCACCAGCTAATGAACAAAGGACTCCTTCCCCATCAGGGATTAGGGGCTTCTAATCAAGGAACAGTAGAGCCTATTTGCTCACAACCCCAACCACAGCGAGCGGGTTTAGGTTCTTTTTAGTGGGGGTCGTTGATTCTCCTGCCATTCATGCAGATGCTATCATTTGGAAAAGTGATGACCCTGTATGAATAGATCAATGGCCCATAAGTCAAGAAAAAATCCAGGCCGCAGAGCAGCTGGTGCAGGAGCAGTTGGCCAGTGGTCATATAGAACCTTCCAACCCGCCTTGGAACTCACCTATATTTGGTATAAAGACAAAATCAGGAAAATGGCGACTGTTACAGGATTTAAGAGAAGTAAATAAAACCATGCAAGTTATGGGGGCCCTACAACCAGGGCTCCCCCATCCTGTAGCAATCCCAGCAAATACTTCCAAAACAGTCATTGATCTTAAAGACAGTTTTTATGCTACACCTCTTAACCCTCAGGATTGTCAGTGCTTTGCCTTTAGTGTGCCTTCACCAAATTTTACATGCCCTATGCGGTGATATCACTGGAAGGTACTACCTCAAGGCATGGCCAATAGCCCCCCATTTTGTCAAAAATTTGTAGATCAGGCAATCATCACGGTACAATCCAATTATCCTAATCTCTATATGATTCATTATATGGATGACATCTTATTGGCTTCCGAACAAGAAGGATACCTCCTTCGTGCATATGCAGATTTAACTAATGCATTAGCTAAGGCTGGACTTAAAACTGCACCTGACAAAATACACAAGGATTCACCATTTTCTATCTGGGATACTTTCTATATCCAAAACATACTGTCCCTCAAAAAATACAGTTACGAAAAGATAACCTAAAAACATTACGATTTCCAAAAATTAATAGGAGATATTAATTGAATTTGGAGCCACCTGTCTATTTCTACAGCTGAATTAAAGCCTTTATTTGATATTCTTAAAGGAAATTCTGATCCTACTTCAGCCCGTCAGCTCACTGTTGAAGGACAAATAGCTTTACCAAAGGTCGAGGAAGCTTTATCCTCTCAAAAGATATCCTATTTGTCTTATGATCAGCCGTGGCATGCTTGTGTTTTACCAACCAAGCACACCCCCCACTGCTGTTTTATGGCAGAACGGTCCTATCTTATGGATCCATCTGCCTGTGTCTCCTTCTCGCAATTTACAGCCATACGATGAGGTTTTAGCCTTTCTAATACAACAGTGCCATGAGGAAGCTCGCCGATATTTCAGTAAAGAAACCCCCACTATTATTTTGCCTATCTCCAAACAAAAAATTCAATGGCTGTTTACTAATTCTACTGCATGGGGAATAGCCCTTGCACATTATCCAGGGCAATTGGAAACTCACTACCCATCACAGAAATTATTACAATTTGCCTCGGAACATGCCTTCGTGTTCCCAAAGGTTACCGGTTCTCATCCTATTTCCCATGAGGCTCTTCTTTTTACTGATGGTTGATCTAATGGTGTTTTTGCCTATTCAATTAATGCTAAAATATCTCGTGTTACTTCTCCAGCAGCGTCTGCCCAAGTGGTAGAATTACGGGCAATAGCTGTGGTATTTCAGCTCTGTGCACATCAACCTTTCAACTTATATACTGATAGTCAATATATTGCTTCTGCCTTACCTTGGTTAGAAACAACCTCAACTATTTGTGCTTCTAATTAAGAAGTACATTCCTTGTTCACACAACTGCAATCATGCTTTCAAAATAGAACCCACGGGGGGCGGAGTCAAGATGGCGGACTAAGCACACATCTCCTTATATCCCTCTGGAAACCAAGACCTGAATTGACAATCAAACTGAGCCTTCTGATCACCTAATCAGCCTCAGGACACAGCACAGGGCTGTTAATTGGGACTTCATGGCACTCACTGAAAAACCTCCTCTCTTTCACTGACTCCCGCTCCTGGCAATCCCCGGCTCTCAAGGACGGAAGGTAAACGCACCATTCTGACTTTTTTTTTTCCTCTGTCTTGGCTGGCGAGTGGAGCTGGGTCTTGCCTGGCGGCTGGAATCAGATGCACTGCTGGGGGTATAGGCAGGCGAAATTCCCTATTCTGAGAGCCAGGCTTGGGACTCTGTTAATCTAGCCACTTTGAGCCTTTCATTTTGTAGCTGCCTCAGCGGGGTTTGTGCGGAGCTTCGCGGTCAGGGTGCAGGACCCCATGTTGGTACAGAGATTTTAGCGGGACCCCGTTCATAGCCTCGGAGACAGCGCCTGCAAATGGGACAGCGCTTCTCTGACAGAAAAGTAGTGATTTTGCACAGTGCTGCCTATGTTGGGTGCCCTGCAACAGAAGCAGAGGAATCACTACCTCTCGGCAACTTTAGCCCCTCTGTCTGCTGCCTGTGTGGAGGATGCCATCTTGGATACGGTGGCCACAGCTGGACCTAATTCTTAGCTTGGGAGCCAGAGCCTGCCCACAGGAGACCGCTTTTCTATCACAAAACAAGCAGTATTGGCTAAGGATAGGCCCTGTCAGCAGAGGCCAACAGGGCAGTAGCATTGTTGTATTCTGAACTAGTTTGTTATCATCTGGGGTTGGATATACTGGTGCTTACTTTGTCAGTTGAGAAGAGGGACCTATACACCTGAAAACCTAACTGACTTGTGAACTGGTCAGATACCTTTTGCTTTACACTTGAAGACAGCCCAGAGAAACATTTGCATTCCATCCTCACAGTATCTCTTCCAGCCTCTATATACTCACATGGAAAGAAAACTTCCCAGAAATCCTGAAGAAAGAGAATATAGACATCTCAGATGCATATCGTACACCACCCAATATAGATCTCAAAAGAAAGACTCCAAGACATATTATAATCAAGCTTAATAAAATGAAACACAAGCAGGAACTCTTAAAGGCAGCAAGACTCAAGTCAAAACTAACATTCAGAGGGAAACCCTGTAGGGTCTCCTCAGATTTCACAGCAGAAACCATGCTGGCATGGAGAAAGTGGCACGACACATTCAAAGTCTTGAAGGAGAAGAACTTCCAACCAAGAATTATATATCCTGCAAAACTATCTTTCAAATACGAAAATGAAATTAAGACATTCCCAGATAAACAGAAACTCAGAGACTTTGTGAAAATGAAACCCAAACTACAAGAAATACTGAAAGAAGTTCTTGGCTTTGGATTAGAAGAACAAAACCACTAACTTTATATATTAGAATGACACACTACTCAGTACTCTACTCATTTAGGGAAGGCCCCAAAGTAATTCACAGCTTTGATATGGAAAGAAGCAATCCAGTGATCATCATGAAAACTATGGTGTCATCATAATAAAAAGAGGGATGTACTACAATTGTTATGGTCCTCCCAGATGGAGAGGAAGATGACAAGACTGGTAGTAATTAAAATTGGGTTTATAAATAGTTTATTAAGGGGGTTCATAAGGGCAGCTGTAAAGCACAACAAAGATGTATTATACCATTTCAAGAAATCTAACACACGAGTCTCAACAAGTATAAAACCAGCTCTGAAAAAGGTGAAAAATCAACTCACAAAAATGAGTGTCCCAGAACAGACCAATAAGAACAACAGAGAAAACATCAACATAAAAATAAACATGTCACAATGGCAGCAGTGCACACATACCTATTAATAATTACATTGAATGTGAATGAACTGAATGCTCCAGTAAAAAGACACTGACTGTCATCTTGGATCAAAAGACACGACCGATCCATATGTTGTCTACAAGAAACTCACTTGAGACATAAAGACAGGAACAAACTGAAAATTAAAGGTTGGAAGAATATATATCAAGCTAACAATGAACAAAGAAGAGCAGGGGTGGCAATTCTAACCTCAGACTAAATCAATTTTCATGTCAAATCCACCATCGTGGACAAAGATGGACACTATTTATTGCTTAAAGGTTCAGTACACAAGCAACAATTAACTATATTAAATATTTATGCACCTAATGTCAGAGCACCTAAATATGTCGAAGAAACACTTACTATGCTCAAAAGAGAGTTAGATGACTCTACAATAATAGTGGGAGACTTCAACACTCCACTCTCATCACTAGACAGATCATCTAGAAAAAAACTCAGTCAAGATACAGAAGACCTCATTGCCACAATTAACCAACAAAACCTCATTGATATATACAGAACTTTCCACCCATCAGCAGACAACTGCACCTTCTTCTCCAGTGCACATGGAACATTCTCCAGAATGGACCACGTGATAGGCCATAATGCAATGCTCAACAAAATCCATACCATTGAACTACTGCAAAGCATCTTCTCAGATCATAAAGCCACAAAAGTTAAAAGCAATAGCAGAAAAAACATAGATAGAAAGTGGAACTCTTGGAAACGGAACAACATCTTGCTCAAAAAAAACATGGGTTATAGAGGAAATCAAGGATGAATTAAAGAAATTGATGGATTCCAATGAGAATAAAAACAGTGAGGACGAGGAGGGTAGGGTTTGGATTAGATAGTTGCTAGAAATCTGGTTGGGAGAAATCGGTGACAGCACACATTAGAAACAAAAATAATATTAAGTGGACTTCAGCATAACTTGAGTACTCCTTCCATCTTAAGTCATTACTGCAAGGATAGAGGAGCTGGGGCGGGGGGTGGGGGACCACACTCTTAGGCGAATTCCAGGCCATTTGGCACAACTAGCGTTTTGCTAAGAGATCTCTCTCCACCCCACATTGGTGAGTGGCGTCTGGGGTCTTAAAAGCTGCCAAGCTGCCATCTGAGGACACAGCAAATGGTCCCAACTCACCAGGAACGAATGCTCACCGAGGACCAAAATGACATGCGGTAAAGACAACCGAGAAGACAGAGAGACCCACAAGAGTGGCTGCCTACATCTATTTGGGACCGGAAGAACCGGATGGTGCCCAGCCACCACCAGTGATAGCCACGATGGAACTCACAGAGAGGAGTCTCACTGGCAACACAAGAATAAAAAGGGGTGCATCATGAGATTTCCACTAAAAGACCTCAATTGATGGTCTAGCGGTTTTGGGGTTCCTCTGAGAGCATGGCCCCCGGCCCTGATGCTGCCCTTCCCCATAAATTATAACAAAGATCCACTCTTTGGACAGGAATGGGTGGACTTGGCAATGCAGAGTGACCATATATTGGAAGCACTTTATGGTTCTATACATCTATAGGATATCATCTTGCTGACCTCTGGCTGGAGGAAGGGGAGTGGATGGAGAGAAGTGGAAAGGAAGCTGTTGAGAGGATGAGACATGTATGGAGCAGAGAGGAATAGTGTGCAGTCACCGGACAGGGAGAGCATTGGAAGCTGCATATAGGTGGGCATGTAAATTTATACGTGAATGTATATTTTCACTCAGTCATGTTAAATAAAAATAAAAAAAAAAAAACCCACCAGTTTTTTGTAGCCCATATTCGTGCACATTCTGGCCTTCCAGGACCATTGTCCCAAGGAAACAATCTTGTAGATCAAGCTACCCGACTCATCGGTCTTTCCAAAGTTCAAAGGGCTCAAGCTTTTCATGCTCTACATCATCAAAACAGCTGCAGCCTTCACCGAATGTTTAAAATTCCCCATGAGGTTGCAAGACAAATAGTAAAACAATGTCATACCTGCCCTCAACAATTTTCAGTCCCTCATTATAGCATTAATCCACATGGCCTCTCACCTAATCACCTGTGGCAAATGGATGTTACTCATATTCCCTCATTTGGCAAAAGTAAGTATGTTCATGTTTCTATTGATACCTTTTCTGGATTTGTACTTGCTACTGCTACCACAGGAGAAACAAGTAAGCATGTCATTTCCCACTGTCTGCGATGTTTTGCTATCTTAGGACTTCCCCGGGTTATTAAGACTGATAATGGCTCTGGATATACTGGCTGTGCTTTCCAAACCTTTTGTTCCCAATTACAAATTTAGCATAAAACGGGCATCCCGTACAATCCCCAAGGTCAGGGCATTGTTGAGCGTGCTCACAATACACTTAAACGACAAATGGAAAAAATAAAAAAGGGGGAATTATATCCTTGTATCACCCAAAATGTTCTATACCACGCTTTACTTATTTTAAATGTTCTTATATTGGATCACCATGGCCGTTCACTGGCCGATCATTTCTGGCATACTCAGACCTGTTCTCATTATGCCATGGTAAGATGGAAAGACCCTATAACAGGAATATGGAATGGTCCAGACCCTGTTCTCATTTGGGGATGAGGGCATGTTTGTGTTTTCCCACAGGACGCCGATGGGGCACGCTGGCTCCCCAAGCGCTTGGTGCATCTGGTTGATGAAACCAAGAACGATGATATGGCTGTGGCTCCTCCCAGTGACTGAATCAAGGATGCATTGGACATATGTTCCAAACACCCCACTTCTACATGCTTGTACCTGGGGACGGGAAATGACCCTTTCCTATAACCACACTGGAATTCACAAAACACAGAATTATACTGGTCTCGGAACAGGACAGGTACTTTGCCTAGGAGATAACATTCCCAGGACTTATATAGGATGTTACAACATAAGTTCCTTGCATGGCACTGGAGGTTACATTACAAATGTCCGGAACGGAGGAAATTCAGAACTTGGACACAAACTGGCTCAGTCGTTGTCTAAAGAAAATACCACCACTTGCTTGTGCGGACCTAATGTCATGCTAAAAGGAAACTCCAACAATGGTGAAGTGAATATCACCTGGATGAAGGTGATTGTGAACTATGAAAATGGGACTTACAATCAAACCTGCTTTAACATTTCTTGTATTAATTGTAATCTTACTAATTGTGTCAGTCCCTTAAGGGACAGAGAACTTGTGATTTTCCTGCATCAACCTGCCTTTGTAATTATTCATGTAAATTTGTCAGGACCTTGGTATCAAGAAAGGGTATTGCACGTAGTTGAAAAATTGCAGGAATTGATGAGACCTAAGCGAGCTATTGGTACAATCATACTAGGTATTACTGCCCTTGTTTCAGCAATTATCGCTACAACTATGGCTGCAGTAGCCCTTACACAAAATGTACAAACTGCACAATTTGTAAATGAGGTCACCTCTTAACACATCACATCTCATGGGAACCCAAGAGGTAATTGATTTAAAGGTGGAGCAAATGTTAAATTTGCATTGGGGAACTATAGAATTCTTGGGTAACCAGGTCCAGATTCTACAACACCAAAACAAACTAGCTGGTCATGCAGAATTTACACAGATTTGTGTAACTAACAAAACATATAATGCTAGCACAGACCCTTGGGAAAGAGTTAAACATCATTTAGAAGGAAAGTGAGTACATACAAATGAAACATTAGATTTAGTTAAATTACACCAAGAAATTCTTGAACTTACTCAGGCTCACTTGGATTTTGATGTAGCAAGGAAAAAATATATATATATTAAATATATTAAATGGTCTGACAGAAGCGTTCGAAAGCCCACTCAACCAAATATGGCATTTACTTGTACCCATGACTGCCATAGGAGTCATTGCCTTTATTGCCCTCCTTCGTGTGCCCTGCCTTCTTCAGCTGATCTGTACAACTATACAACAAATAAGCACTGATGTGCACGATTTAAAGTTGCGAGCATGATCTGAGCCCCCACTACATACCCTGTAACCCACTGCGCTAGTCAAAGACAGTAAGATGCTTCTTGATTTGTGTTCACTGAAGACGGCCCTATCACTAGAGGATGGGGTTCTGATGACGGGTAAGGCACAGAAATAAGGAAGCATGACTTAAGACAGGGACGCAGGATGGGTCAGCTGTGACACAGCTGGATTCTATAAAAAGAAAAAGGGGGAATATGTCGGGAGCTGAAATCATCTTAAAGGAAGTCTTAAAGAAATTTTCTGGGCAAGGCTCACTTAAGAAAAATGTTGTGCCAACAAGTTCATGAGAACTGACTGCTTAGCAATATCCCAAGAAAGAATAACAAGACGTGGCTGTCCTTGGATAGGGCTATTATTAGATTAGAGGTTTGAGAACTAGGCAACACGGATGCATGAGCAAGACCAGAGTTAAGAATAAACATAGAAGTGTGTGCTGTATAAAAGTTTGTTCAGTAAAGAAATAAACGTCTCAGCTGGATGGGGTCCCTCCTGATGTGAGTGTCTTTCTTTAAGCTCCCACGCCCTCCCTTCAGTCTTTTCACCTATAGACAGACGGCTGGCCTCATCATATACATACATGCGCACACATGTATATATGAGGCTATCCAAGGGGTCTCTTTTTAGAGCGTAGAGAAGAGGTTGGAGGAGACAGGTGTCAGTTGAGTGGATACTGGAAGTAAAGGGTAGAGGAGATGACTGCGCTGTCACACGGTGAGGACAGAAGGTAGAGCTGCACAGAGGCAAGTGCTTCAAGCTTTGTATGGCGAATTGACTTGGATTGTAAACTTTTACTTAATCACAATGAAAAATTAAAAAAAGAAACAAGATTCAGCAAAGTGATCTAAGAAAGAAGACATTCAAAGATCAATGGCCCTCTAGGATGCTTTAAAAAGTGCATGTTTTTACTATATTTACACATTTCCCATTTTTTACAATGAACATACATGTATAGATATATGAAAAATAAAGAAAATTTTTTCAAAATGAGGGACAAATACTGTATGAGACCTCTACAATAAGATCTCAAAAACAGACTTGTGTATAGAAGAAAAGACCCTTTGACAGCTGCGAGGTAGGAGAATGAGGGAGGGTGAAGGGGCAGGTTTAGTTTAGATAGTTGCTAGAAGTCTGATTGGGAGAAAGCAGTGATAGCACACATTAGAAACAAGAACAATATAAAGTGGACTTCAACATAACTTACGTACTCCTTCCATCTTAACCCAATATTGCAAGGATAGAGTAGCTGGGGCAGGGGGTGGGGGAACATGCTCTTAGGCGATATCAAGGCCAATTGGCACAACTGGTGTTTTGCTAAGAGCTCTCTCTGCACCCTACTTTGGTGAGTGGCATCTGGGGTCTTAAAGCTGCCAAGATGCCATTCGAGGACACTGCAAATGATCCCAGCTCAGCAGGAATGGATGCTCAAAATGACATGCAGTAAAGACAACCTAGAAGACAGAGAGACCAGCAAGAGTGGGTGCCTTCATCGACTTTGGACGGTAAGAACAAGGATGGTGCCTGGCCACCACCAGTGATAGCCACGATGGAGGTCACTAGGTTGAGTCTCACTGGCAACACAAGAATAAAAAAGGGTGTATCCTGAGATCTCACTAAAAGACCTCCATTGATAGTCCAGCAGTTTCGGGGTTCCCCGGAGAGCACAGCCCCCAGCCCTGATGCTGCCCTTATCCATAAAGTATAACAAAGGTCCACTCTTTGGACAGGAATGGATTGGACTTGGCAATGCAGAGTGACCATATACTGGTTGCACTTTATGGTTCTATACATCTGTAACATATCATCCTGCTGACTTCTGGCTGGAGGAAGGAGAGTGGGTGGAGAGGAGGGGAAAGGAGACTGTTGGGAGGATGAGACATGTATGGAGCAGAGAGGAAGAGTTTGCTGTCAGCGGACAAGGAGAGCAGTGGAAGCTGCTTATAGGTGGGCATGTAAATTTATATGGGAATGTATATTTTCACTCAGTCATGTTTAATAAAAAAAAAAATTCAAAATGACCCAAACCTCACTAAAAATAAAAGTAGTAATGGTGGAGGAGGAGTCAAGCTGGTGGACTAAGCATATGTCTCCTTATATCCCTCTAGAAACAAAGACCTGAACTGATAATCAAATGGAGCCTTCTTGACACCTAATCAGCCCCAGGACATGGCACAGGGCTGTTAATTGGGACTTCATACCACTGAGCGAAAAACCTCCTCTCTTACGCTGACCCCCGCGCCTGGCTATCCCTGGCTCTCACGGACTGAAGGGAAACGCACTATTTTGACTTTTTTTTTTTCCTCTGTCTTAGTCAGCAGGCAGAGCAGGGTCTTGCCTAGTGGCTACACTCAGACATGCTGCTGGGGGGACAGGCAGGCGAAATTCCCATATTTTGAGAGCCAGGCTTGGGAATCTGTTAATCTAGCCACTTTGAGCCTGTCGTTTTACATCTCCCTCAGCGGCGTTTGTACAGAGTTTCGCAGTCAGTATGCGGGACGCCATGTTGGATACGGAGATTCTAGCGGGAACTCATTCTTAGCCGGGCAGCCAGCGCCTGCAAACAGGACAGTGCTTCTCTGACAGAAAAGCAGTAATTTTACCTAGTGCCACCTGATTTGGGGGACTTGCAACAAAATCAGAGGAATCACTACCTCTCGGCACCTTCAGCCCTTCTGTCTGCTGCCTGTGTGGAGGGCGCCATCTTGGATATGGTGGCTGCAGCTGGACTTAATTCTTAGCTTGTGAGTCAGAGCCTGCCCACAGGAGAGTGCTTTTCTATCAGAAAAGCAGTACTCTGCGGAGTGTCGTCTAAAGCTAGGCCCTGTCCACAGAGGCCAACAGGGCAGTAGCATTGCGGAATTCTGAACTAGTTTGTATCATCTGGGGATGGATATAGTGGCGCTTACTTTGCCAGTTGAGAAGACGGACCTCTACACCTGAAAACCTAACTGACTTGTGAAGTCGCCAGATATCTTTTGCTTTAGTTTTAAGACACCCTACAGAAACATCTGCAGTTCATCCTCACAGTACCTCTTCCAGTCTCTACATACTCATATGGGTCCCAAAAAGCAACAGACACTTGTGGCACACAAGAAATCAACCATGGCTTCGGAAGGCTCCCAAACAAAGCAACCAAGGAGTTTTCCAGATGAAGAAACTTTTATGAAAGCATCAGAAAGTGAATACGAAGTGATTATATACAGAGCCCTTCTAGACCTTATACAAAATTCAGGAGAACAAAATGAAAAATTAAGCAAGATATTCGATCTGATGGAACACCAGTACTCTGGAATCTAACAGATCAAGAACGAAATCAAAGACACTGAAACTTCAATGCAAAGCCAAGAAAACAGAATGGAACAAATACAAAAAAGAATTTCTGACTTGGAAGACAGAGCTACTGAGGCCAGCACCTATGAGCAGAAATCAGAAAAAAGAAAGAAGCAAAATGAGGAAACATTAAGAAGCATGTGGGACTCTATTAAGAGGAACCACCTTCGATTAATTGGAGTCTCTGAACAGCGTGAGACATCTGAGAACACAAATAGTATCCTTGCTGAGCTGCTGACAGAAAACTTCCCAGAAATCCTGAAGGAAGAGAATACAGACATCTCAGATGCATATCATACATCACCCAATATAGATCTCAAAAGAAAGACTCCAAGACATATTATAATCCAACTTGACAAAATGAAACATAAGCAGCAACTCTTAAAGGCAGCAAGATACCAAGCAAAGCTAACATTCAGAGAGAAACACTGTAGGCTCTCCTCAGATTTCTCAGTAGAAACCATGCTGGCCCGGAGACAGTGGCATGACACATTCAAAGCCTTGAAGGAGAAGAACTTCCAACCAAGAATTCTATATCCTGCAAAACTATATTTCAATACGAAAATGAAATGAAAACATTCCCAGATCAACAGAAACTCAGAGACTTTGTAAAAACCAAACCCAAACTACAAGAAATATTGAAAGAAGTTCTTGGCTCTGGCTTAGAAGAACAAAACCATTGATCTAGTCACTGGGTACTGCTCTAATGGAAAATAGCACGAGTGGAAGGTTTCATGAGGAGAAGCTTTCACTGACACAATCTGGTAAGCTGCAAATACATTTGTAGGTTGTAAGTCCATTCAGAATGGCAAATCATCACAGTCCAGTAGGCTGAGTCCAAATCCAATGAGAGCATCTTGGCACAGGAACCTCGGGTGGAAAGGACGTGCTCTACTCTCGGTGCTTCTCTCTCGATGGTATGAGGTTCCCAACTTCCTCTGCTCACTTCTCTCCCTTATATTCCACAAGCTTGTAGCTTGAGTCCTGCCTCACTAACACAACTGCAAATGAGTCTTCATCATCAGTATCACACAGGCAGGATTCACAATACATGGGAGGAAGGGCACCATGTTGGAATGCCAAACCAATTCCAATCAACTCATACACTTTGGGGGGGACACAATTCAATCCATGACAACCACTAACTTTATATTTTAGAACGACTTCACTACTCAAAACTCTACTCAGTTACAGAAGGCTCCAAAGTCAATCACACCTTTGATAAGGAAAGAAGCAATCCAGTGGTCATCAAGAAAACTGTGGTGTCATCATATTAAAAAGAGGGATGTACTACAGTTGTTATAGTCCTTCCAGATGGAGAGTAAGATGACAAGACTGGTAGTAATTAAAATTAGCTTTATATATACTTTCTTAAGGGGGATCATAGGGGCAGCTGTAAAGCCCAACAAAGATCATTTCAAGAAATGTAACATAAGAGTCTCAACAACCACAAAACCAGCTGTGAAAAAGGTGAAAAATCAACTCACAAAAAAGAACATCCCAGAACAGACTAATAAGAGCAACAGAGAAAACATCACCACAAAAATAAATACATCACAAAAGCAGTACTGAACACATACCTATCAATAATTTCATTGAATGTGAATGGACTGAATGCTCCAGTAAAGAGACACTGAGTGACATCTTGGATCAAAAGACATGATCCATCCATATGTTGTCTACAAGAAACTCACTTGAGACCTAAAGATAGGAACAAACTAAAAATTAAAGGTTGGAAGGAGATACATCAAGCTGCCAATGAACAAAGAAGAGCCGGGGTGGAAATTCTAATCTCAGACAAAATCAATTTTAATGTCAAATCCACCATCGTGGACAAAGATGGACACTATTTATTGCTGAAAGGTTCAGTACACAAGCAAGACCTAACTATACTAAATATTTCTGCACGTAATATAGGAGCACCTAAATACGTCGAAGAAACACTGACTACACTCATAAGATAGTTAGACGACTTCACGATAATAGTGGGAGACTTCAACACTCCATGCTCAATACTAGACAGATCTAGAAAAAAACTCACTACAGATACAGAAGAACTCACTGCCACAATTAACCAACTAAGCCTCATGGATATATACAGAACTTTCCACCCCTCAACAGACAACTACCCCTTCTTCTCCAGTGCACATGGAACATTCTCCAGAATGGACCACGTGATAGGCCATAATGCAATGCTCAACAAAATCCATACCACTGAATTACTGCAAAGCATCTTCTCAGATCATAAAGCCATCCAAGTTGAAATCAATAGCAGAAAAAACATAGACAGAAAGTGGAACTCTTGGAAACGGAACAACATCTTGCTCAAAACAACAGGGGTTATAGAGGAAATAAAGGATGAATTAAAGAAATTCATGGATTTGAATGAGAACAAAAACACTTCCTACCAGAACCTATGGAATACAGCCAAAGCAGTTCTCAGAGGTCTGTTTATCTCCATAAATGCACACATCTGGAAGGAAGAAAGAAATCAAATCAAGAAACTAACCCTACAGCTTGAACAAGTAGAAAGAGAACAACAGGGGAACCCCTCAGGCACCAGATGAAATGAGATTATAAAGATTAGAGCACAGCTAAATGAATTAGAGAACAGAAAAACAACCAAAACGATTGAAAAGACCAAAAGCTGATTTTTGGAGAAGATCAGCGAAATTGACAAACCACTGGCTGAACTTAGTAAAGAAAAGCAGGAAAGGAAACAAATAACCCAAATTAGAAATGAGAGGGGGGTTGACATCACAGATGCAACAGAAATCAAAACTATCATAACAGAATACTAGGAAAGACTGTACTCTAACAAATATGAAAACCTAGGGGAAATGGACCAATTCCTTGACTCGTACCATCTACCAAATGATCACAACGTGAATCAGAACAACTTAGTAATCCATTACAAAGGAAGAGATTGAAAAGGTCATCAAAACACTGCCCCCCCAAACAAGTCCGTGTCCAGATGGCTTCACTGCAGAATTCTACCAAACATTTAGAGAAGAGTTATCTCCAATACTACTGAAATTATTTCACGGTATAGAAAGGGATGGAGTACTCCCAAACTCATTCTAGGAAGCCAGCATAACGCTGATACCTAAGCCGATGAAAGACCCAACAAAGAAAGGAAACTACAGACCGATATCACCCATGAATCTAAATGCCAAAATCTTCAACAAAACTCTCACCAATAGAATACAACAACATATCAAGCAAATAATCTATCATGACCAAGTGGGATTCATACCAGGGATGCAAGGCTGGTTCAACATCAGAAAAACAAGTAATGTGATTAACCACATAAATAACACAAAAGACAAGGATCACCTGATTTTGTCCATTGATGCAGAAAAGGCATTGGATAAAGTCCAACACCCATTAGTGCTAATAAACTCTTAGCTAAATAGGCATAGACAGCAAACTCCTCAACACAGTAAGGGCCATTTATACAAAGCCCATGTCATCCTGAATGGAGAGAGACTGAAAGACTTCCCTTGAGAGCAGGAACTAGACAAGGATGCCCACTCTCACCTCTTCTAATCAACATTGTGCTAGAAGTTTTAGCCAGAGCAATTAGACAAGACCAAGAAATAAAGGGTATCTGCATTGGCAAAGAGGAAGTTAAAATCTCCCTGTTGGCAGATGATGTGATTGTATATGCAGAGAATCCCAAGGAATCTATAAGTAAACTACTCAAACTGATAGAAGAGTTCAGCAGAGTCTCAGGATACAAGATAAACATAAGTAAATCAGTAGGATTCCTTTATACCAACAACGAGACTGTTAAGGAAGAAAGTCTCAAATCAATACCATTTACGATAGCCCCTAAGAAGATAAAGTACCTAGGAATTAATCGAACCGGAGAAATAACAGACCTTTACAAAGAGAACTACAAGCCCTTACTACAAGAAACTAGAGAGACTTAGATAAATGGAAAAACCTACTCTGCTCAGGGATAGGAAGACTTAACATTGTGAAAATGTCTGTTGTACCCAAAGCAATCTATTAATATAATGCAATCCCAATACAAGTTCCAGTGACATTTTTTAATTAGATGGAGATACAAATCACCAATTTTTTTTGGAAAGGGAAGCAGCTCCGGTTAAGCAAGATACTACTAAAGAAGAAGAACACACTGGAGGCGTCTCATTACCTGACTTTAGAACTTATTACACAGCCACAGAGGTCAAAACAGCCTGGTACTGGTACAAGAACAGACAGGTCGATCAGTGGAACATAACTGGGACCCCAGAGATGACACCATCTGCCTATGAACAACTGATATTTGACAAAGGCCTTAAGACATTAAACTGGGGTAAAAACAGTATCTTCAACAAATGCTGCTGGCAAAATAGGTTATCCGTCTGCAAGAAACTGAAACAAGATCCATATCTTACACCTTATACAAAAACCAACTCCAACTGGATAAAAGACCTAAATATCAAACCTAAAACGATAAAGCTCATCCTAGAAAAGGTAGGAAGAACAATGGAAGTTTTAATAAACAATATGGACAGACTCCAAAATTTGTAAAACAAACCACAATCATCACAAGAGAAAATAGATAAATGGGATCTATTAAGAATTAAACACTTTTGCTCATCTGAAGACTTTATTATTAGAATTAAAAGAACACCTACAGAATGAGAAAAAGTATTAGGAAACTGTATGTCAGACTGATGCCTGATTTCCATAATCTATAAGATACTACAAAATATCAACAAGAAGAAGATAAACCATCCAGTTAAGCTACAGGCAAAGGAGATGGACAGACATTTCAGGCAGCCAAAAAACACATGTGAACATGTTCACGATCTTTAGTTATTAAAGAAATTCAAATCAAGACGACAATGAGATACCATCTCACTCCAACAAGGTTGGCCATGATCCAAAAAACACAAAGCAACAAATGCTGGAGAAGATGTGGAGAAAGTGGAACCCTCCTATACTTTTGGTGGGGTTGCAAAATGGTCCAGCCTCTTCGAAAACAATCTGGCGCTTCCATAATAAAATGGATATTGATATACCATTTGACCCACTAATTCCTCTACTTGGAATATATCCTACAGAATCAAGGCCTTTCACACCAACAGACACATGCACCAGAATGTTTATCACAGCACCGTCCATGACAGCTAAAAGATGGAATCAATTCAGATGCCCAACAACAGAAAAATGTTAGGTAAACTATGGTATATATACTCAATGGAGCACTACGCAATGATAAAGAACAACGATGACTTCCGGAAACATCTCATGACCTGGTTTCCACTGGAAGACATTATGTTGAATGAAAGTAGTCAACGACAAAAAGGACAAATATTGTATGAGACCTCTACGATAAGATCTCAAAAACAGACTTGTGTATAGAAGAATAGACTCTTTGACAGCTGCAAGGGAGGGGAGGGGAGAGAGGGAGGGGGGATGGCTTAGATTAGATAGTTGCTAGGTGTGTGGTTGGCTGAAATTGGTGATTGCACACATTAGAAACAAGAACAATATTGAGTGGACTTAAACATAGCATGAGTACTCCTTCCATCTTAACCCAATATTGCAAGGATAGAGTAGCTGGGGCAGGGAGTGGGAGACCATGCTGTTTGGCGAAAGCGAGGCCAATTGGCACAACTAGCACTTTGCTAAGAGGGCTCTCTGCACCCCATGTTGGTGAGTGGTGTCTGAGGTCTTAAAAGCTGCCAAGCTGCCATCCAAGGGTACAGCAAATGGTCCCAACTCAGCAGGAACGAATGCTCACTGAGGACCAACATGACATGGGGGAAAGACAACCCAGAAGACAAAGAGACCCACATAAGTGGGTGCCTACATCGACTTGGGACCAGAAGAACCGGATGGCGCCCAGCCACCACCAGTGATAGCCGCGATGGAGCTCACTAAGTTTAGTCTCACTGGCAACACAAGAATAGAAAGGGGTGTACCCTGAGATCCCCACTAAAAGACCTCAATTGATGGTCCTGTGGTTTTGGGGTTCCCCTGGGAGCATGGCCCCTCGCCCTGATGCTGCCCTTGCCAATCATAATGAAGGTCCACACTTTGGACAAGAATGCATTGGACTTGGTGATGCAGTGACCATATATTGGATGCACTTTATGGTTCCGTACATCTATAGAACGTCATCCTGTTGACCTCTGGCTGGAGAAGGAGAGTGGGTGAAGAGGAGGGAAGAAAGAGACTGTTGGGAGAATGAGACATGTATGGAGCAGAAAGGAATAGTGTGCTGTCACCGGGCAGGGAGAGCAGTGGAAGCTGCATATAGGTGGGTATGTAAATTTATACGGGAATGTACATTTTCACTCAGTTATAGTATGGCATAGTAAATAAAAAATTTAAATAAAATAGTAATGGTAATAATAATTCACTGTGAAATTTATACCAGAAATGCAGGGATGGTTCAACGTCAAAAAAACAATTAGTAGTAATGAACCACATAAATAAAACAAAAGAACCACTAGATTTTATTAATTGATGCAGAAAGGAAATTTTATAAAGTGTAACACCCATTCATGTTAGAAACTCTCAGCAACATTGTAATTGAAGGGAAATTTCTCAGCATAGCAAGAGGTACATACACAAAGACAACAGCCAATATCATCCTAAACGTAGAGTCTGGAAGCATTCCCCTTGAGAACAAGAATCAGACAGGAGTGCCCATTGTCACCAGTTTTATTCAACATTGGGCTTGAGGTTCTAGCCACAGTAATCAGGCAAGATAAGGAAATTAAAGGCATCCAAGTTGGTAAGGAAGAGGTATCTCTGCATGCAGATTATATATTCTTATACACATAAAACCCTAAAGAATCAATCCACAAAAAAACTATTACAACTAATAAAGACTTCAGCAAACTATCAGGATGTAAGATAAACACATGAAAATCAGTTGAATTCCTTTACACCAACAAAGAGATCATCAAAGAGCAAATCATCACATCATTACCATTTAAATAGCTCCCAAGGAGATAAAATATCTAGGAAAAAATCTAACCAGAGGAAAGACCTATACAAAGAAAAGTACAAAATTCAACCAAAAGAGACTTACATACATGTAGAATCATACCTTGCTTATGGATAGGAAGACTTAATACTGAGAAAACGTCTATTCTACCCAAAGCAACCTACAGTTACAATGCAATCCCAATACAAAGTCCAGTGACATATTTCAGTGGGATGGAGACACAAATCACCAAACATATAGGAAAGAAAGAAGACTGGGATAAGTAAAGCATTACTGAAGAACAACAAAATGGGAGGTTTCAGTCTATCTGACTTTAGAACCTATTACACTGCCGTGGTGTTAAAAACAGCCCTACCAGTATAAAAACAATGCAAAATCAGAAAAAAGAAACAAGAAAAGTGCAGCAGCATTCAGAAGCCTGTGGGTCTCTGTATTACGAAGCAAAATCTATGAATCATTGGAGTTCCTGAACAGGGTGAGGCACCTGAGAACACAGAGAGTGTTGTGGTCGAGCCGCGGACAGAAATCTTCCCAGAGATCACGAAGGAAGAGTCCACAGATGTCCAAGATACATATCGAACGCCACTCAATAGAGATCTCAAAAGAAAGACTCCAAGTCGTCTTATAATCAAGCTTCACAAAACGAAACACAAGCAGAAACTCCCCAAGGCAGCAAGACTCAAAGCAAAGCCAACACTCAGAGGGAAACCCTGCAGGTTTTTGCGGGATTTCTCAGCAGAAACCACACTGGCATGGAGACAGCAGCATAACACCTTCAAAGACTTGAGGGGGAAGAACTTCCAAACAAGAGCTGTGTATCCTGCAAAACGATCTCTCCAATACAAGGATGAAGCGAAGGCACTGGCAGAGACACAGAAACTCAGAGACTTTGTAAAAACCAAACCAAAGCTACAAGAAATTTGGAAAGAATGTCTCTTGGATTGGGCTTAGAGGAACCAAACCGCTAACTTTCTATTTGAGAGGGACACGTCCTCCAGAATCCTACTCAGTTTGGGCAGGCTTCAAACACAATCAAAGCTCTAACAGTGAAAGAAACGATCCAGTGATCATTACCACAAAAATGATGATGTCATCGTATTAAAAAGAGGGATGTACTACAGTTGTTAGAGTCCTTCCAGATGGAGAGGAAGTTGACAGGACCGGTGGTGATTAAAAGTGGGTTTATGTAGAAGAGTTTATTCAGTGGAATCATAGGGGCAGCCATAGAGCACGCTAAAGATGGAACTATCAAATCAAGAAATGTACTACCGGAGTCTCAGCAACGCCAAAACGAACCCTGTGAAAGGTGAAAACTCCAGTCACAAAGAAGAATGTCCCAGAATAGACTTAGAAGAACCACAGAGAAAACATCCTCACAAAAATCAACCTGTCACAATGGCAGCACTGAACACGCACCCATCAAGAATTACCTTGAATGAGAGTGGATGGAAAGCTCCGGTAAAGAGACACTGAATAACATCTTGGATCCAAAGACGTCATCCGTCCAAGTTGCCTACAAGAGACCTTAGACTTAAAGATAGGAACAGAGAAAACTGAAAACTAGAGGACGGAAGAACACATATCAAGGTAACAATGAACAAAGAAGAGCAGGGGTGGCAATTCTAATCTCAGATAAGATTGATTTCAACGTAAAATCCACCATCATGGACAAGGATGGACATTCTTTATTGCTGAAAGGTTCAGTACACAAGCAAGACTTAACTAAGTTAAATACTTCTGCACCTAATACGAGAGCACCTAAATATGTCGAAGGGACACTGACTACCCTCAGAAAGGAAATAGCTTACTGCGCAGTAGTAGTGGGAGACTTCAACACTCCACTGTCAATACTGGACAGATCATCGAGAAAAGAGCTCTGTCAAGATACAGAAGATCTTATTGCCACACTTAACCAACTAAACCTCGTCGACATACAGCACTTTCTACCCATCAGTGGACAACTGCACCTTCTTCGCCAGTGCACACGGGACGTTCTCCAGAATAGACCATCTGTTAGGACAGAAAGCAATTTTCAACAAAATCCGTAGCCTCGAATTCCTGGAAAGCATCTTCTCCGATCATGAAGCCACCAAAGTCTAAATCAATCACAGAAAAAACATAGATAGAAAGTGGAACGCTTGGAAACTGAAGAACTCTGATGGGACGTATGGGCTGGTACAAATCAAATTTTCCACATCCGCCATCCAGTCGTTTGTAATTCACACACCCTCCTCAGTCGGATCCCATAGGAATGTAAGTGGTTTAGTGTGGTACACATCGGGGATGTGTTTGGGGCATGTCCCCTTGACCCCCAAAGCAGAGATCTCTTTGCCTTTGAGTGGGAAAACCCACAGACTGGAAGAATGCAACCATCCCACTGGACAGTGCTAGGATGGAGCTTCTCTGAGGCCCTGAACTTATTGGGCCAGGTCCTAAAAAGAGTTCTGAAGAGTTTCAACAACCAGGGGAATAGAAGTCAATCCACGACAGGCAGCTTCTACTGTGGAAAAATCCACCCTGCTCATGGAGATAAGAAGACTTAATATTGTTAAAAGGTCTCTTTCCCCCAAAGGAATCGACTTGTATAAGGCAGTCCCAGTATAAGTTCCAGCATCACTTTTCCCCTGTTAGCAGATGATACGATTGTACATGCTGAGAATCCCAAGTAATCTATAAGGAAACCCTCTAACTGATAGGCTAGATTAGCAAATTCCCAGGACACAAGACAAACCTACGTAAATCAATAGGATTCTTGACACCAACAACAGGACTGTGAACAGAGAAATCATCAGATCCATACCATTTATCATTGACTCTAACAAGAGAAACTACCTAGAAATTAATCTAACCAGAGAAATAACACACTTTTACAAAGAGAACTACCAGCCCTTACTACAAGAAACTAACAGAAACTTAGATAAATGCAAAAACCTACCCTGCTTATGGAGATAGGAAGAACTAACATTGTAAAAAGGTCTCTTTTACCCAAAGCAAACTATTTGTACCAGTCCCAACACAAGTTCCAACATCAAATTTCCCTATTAGTAGATGATACGATTGTACAGACTGAGAATCCCAAGGAATCTATAAGTGAATACTCTAAGTGATAGGAGAGTTCAGCAAAGTCTGAGGATACAAGAGAAACCTATGGAAATCAGTAGAGTTCCTTGACAGCAACAACGATACTGTCAAATCATCAGACCCATACCATTCACAACACACCCTAAGAAGAGAAAGGACCCAGAAATTAATCTCACAAGACAAACAACAGACGTTTACAGAGAGAATTATCAGCCCCTACTACGAGAAACAAAGAGACTTAGAGAAACGGAAAAACCTACCATGCTCATGGAGATACGCAGACTTAACATTGAAAAGGTCTCTTTCCCTGAAAGCAATCTGCTTCTATAAGGCAGTCCCAGCACAAGTACTAGTATCATTTATCCCTGTTAGCTGATGATACGATTATACATGCCGAGAATCCCAAGGAATCTATAAGAAAACCCTCTTACAAATAGGAGAGATCAGGAAATTCTCAGGATACCAGACAAACATAAGTAAATCAGTAGGATTTGTTTAGAGTAACGAAGTTGAGAATAGAGAAATCATCAAATTCATACCATTAACCATTGATTCCAAAAAGAGAATGTACCTAGGGATTAATCTAACCGAGAATTAACAGATTTTACAGAGAGAAATACCAAACCTTACTACAAGAACCTAAGAGATAGATAAATCGAAAACCGTACCCTAAGCATGGAGATGTGAAGATTTAACGTTGTGAAAAGATCTCTTTCGCGGAACGCAATCTACTTCTATAAGGTAGTCCCGGTACAAGTTCAAGCATCATTTTTGCCCTGTTAGCAGATGATATGAATGTACATGCAGAGAATCAGAAGGAATCTATAAGTTAACCGTATAACTGAGATCAGCAAATTCTCAGGATATCAGAGAAACTTAAGTAAATCACTAGGATTCCTTTACAGTAATGAGATTGTGAATGGAGAAATCATGAGAACCTTACCATTTACCATAGATCCTAAAAACAGAAAGAACCTAGGAATTAATCTAACTCGAGAAACAATAGACTTTCACAGAGAGAAATACCATTCCTAACTACAAGAAACTAAGAGCGACTCAGATGAATGGAAAAATCAATGCTGTACATGGAGATAGGAAGACTTAACATTGTGCAAAGGTCTCTTTCCACGAAAGCAATCTACTTCTATAAGGCACTCCCAGTACAAGTTCCAGCATCATTTTTGCCCTGTTAGCAGATGACACGATTGTACATGTTGAGAATCCCAAAGAATCGACAAGGAAACCTAAGTAAATGAATAGGATTATATGACACCAACAACGAGACAATAAACGGAGAAATCATCAGTTTCATAAGATTAACCACAGTTATTAACAGGAGAGTGTACCTAGGAATTAATCCAAACTACAGAGTTTTACAGAGAGAACTCCAAGCACTAACGACAACAAAGAGAGATTTAGATAAATGGAAAAATCTACACTGTTCATGGAGATAGAAAGACTTAACATTTTGAAAAGGTCTCTTTCACTGAAAGCAATCTAGTTCTATAAGGCTGTCCCACTACAAGTTGCAGCATCATTTTTTCCCTCTTATCAGATTGTACATGCTGAGAATCCCAAGCAATCTATAAGTAACCGCTCTAACTGAGATACCAAATTCGCAACATACACAAAAACCTACTTGAACCTAGTAGGATTCCTTTAAAGTAATGAGAGTGTGAAAGGAGAAATCATCAGATCCATACAATTTACCTTAGATCCTAAAAAGAGAAAGTACCTCAGAATTAATCTAACTGGAGTAACCATAGACTTTTATACAGAGAACTACCAGTCCTAACTACAAGAAACTAAAAGAGACTTAGATAAACGGAAAAATCTATGCTGTTCTTAGACATAGAAAGACTTAACATTGTGAAAAGGTCTCATTCCGCAAAGCAATCTACCTCTATAAGGCAGTCCCAGTAGAATTTCCAGCATCATTATTGCCCTGTTAAGAGATGACACGATTGTACAAGCCAACAATCCCAAGGAATTTATAAGTAAAGCCTCCAGCTGATACGAGACATCAGCAAATTCTCAGGATACAAGAGAAACCTAAGGAAATCAGTAGGATTTACGGTTACGAAATTGTGAACGGAGAAATCGTCAGATACACACTATTTACCATAGAACCCCAAAAGAGAAAGTACCTAGGAACTAATGTAAACAGAAAAGAAACAGACTTTTACAGAGAGAACTACTAGTCCTAACTACAAGAAACTAAGAAAGGCTTAGATGAAAAATCTATGCTGTTCATGGAGATAGGAAGACTTAACATTGTGAAAAGGTCTCTTTCCCCAAAAGCAATCCACTTCTGTGAGGCAGCCCCAGTACAAGTTTCAGCATCATTTTTGCCCTGCTAGCAGAGGACACTATTGTACATGCCGAGAATTTGAAGGAATCTGTAAGTAAAGCCTCTAACTGATAGGCGAGATCAGCAAATTCTCAGGATACAAAAGAAACCTAAGTAAATCAGTAGGATTTACAGTAACGAGATTGTGAACAGAGAAATCATCAGATCCATACCATTTACCGTAGATCTTCAAAGGAAACAGTACCTAGGAATTAATCTAATTAGAGAAACAACAGACTTTTACAGAGAGAACTATCATTCCTAACTACAAGAAACTAAGAGACTTAGAAAAATGGAGAAATATATGTCGTTCATGGAAATAGGAAGACTTAACGTTGTGAAAAGGTCTCTTTCCCCGAAAACAATCTACTAAAAGGCAGTTGCAGTAAAAATTCCAGCAGCATTTTCTCCCTCTTAGCAAATGATATAGTTGTACATACTGAGAATCCCAAGGAATCTATAAGTAATCCCTCTAACTGAGATCAGCAAATTCTCTGGCTATAAGAGAAATCTACGTGAACCTAGTAGGATTCCTTTACAGTAGCAAGATTGTGAACAGAGTAATCAACAGATCCATACCATTTACCACAGATCCTAAAAAGAGAAAGTACCTCAGAATTAATCTAACCAGAGAAACAACAGACTTTTACAGACAGACTTTTACTGACTGATAGGAGCAATCAGCAAAGTCTCAGGATACAAGAGAAACCTACGTAAATCAGTAGGATTCCTTGACACTAACAACAAGACAGTGATTGGAGAAATCGTCAGTTCCATACGATTTACCAGAGATATTAACAAGAGAAAGTACCTAGGAATTAATTTAACCAATTAACTAATTAATTTAACTAATCCTAACGACAAGAAACTAAGAGAGACTTAGAAAAATGGAAAAATCTACACTGTTCATGAAGACAGAAAGACGTAACACTATGAAAACGTTTCTTTCCCCGAAAGCAATCTACTTCTATAAGGCAGTTCCAGGAGAAGTTCCAGCATCATTTTTGCCCTGTTAGCAGATGACAAGATTGTACATGCTGACAATCCCAAGGAATTTATAAGTAAACCTCTGACAGGAGAGATCAGCAAATCCTCAGGATGCAAGAGAAACCTAAGTACATCATTAGGATTTACAGTAACGAGATTGTGAATGAGAAATCATCAGATCCATACCATTTACCGTAGATCCCAAAAAGAAAAAGTACCTAGGAATTAATCTCAACAGAGAAACAACAGACTTTTCCAGAGAGAACAACCAGTCCTAACTCCAAGAAACTAAGAGAGACTTAGATAAATGGAAAAATCTATGCTTGTTCATGGAGATAGGAGGACTTACCACTGTGAAAAGGTCTCTTTCCCAGAAAGGAACCTACTTCTATATGGCAGTCACAGTACAAGTTCCAGCATCATTCTTGCCATGTTAGCAGATGACACGATTGTACTTGCTGGGAATTCCAGGGAATCTGTAAGTGAAGCCTCCAACTGATAGGAGAGATCAGCAAATTCTCGCTATACAAGGGAAAGCTAAGTAAATCAATAGGATTCTTTGACACTAAAACGAGACAGTGATCGGAGAAATCATCAGTTCCATACAACTTACCACACATAGTAACAAGACAAAGTACCTTGGAATTAATTTAACTACAGAATCTGCAGAGTTTTACCCCGAGACGTCCAAGCCCTAAATACAAGAAACTGAGAGAGACATATATAAATGGAAATACCTATGCTGTTCCCGGAGATGGGAAGACTTAACATTGTGAAAGTATCCCGTTCCCTGAAAGCAATCCACTGCTATAAGACAGTCCTAGTACAAGTTCCAGCTTCATTTTTGCACTCTTAGCAGATGATACGACTGTAAATGCTTAGAATCGCAAGGAATCTCTAAGTAAATGCTCTGACTGATAGGAGCGATCAGCAAAGTCTCAGGATACAAGAGAAACCTACGTAAATCAGTAGGATTCCTTGACACTAACAACAAGACAGTGATTGGAGAAATCGTCAGTTCCATACGATTTACCAGAGATATTAACAAGAGAAAGTACCTAGGAATTAATTTAACCACAGAAACAGAGTTTTACACAGAGAACTCCAAGCCCTAACTTCAGGAAACTAAGAGAGGTCCAACATCAGAAAAACAATTAATGTGATTAACCACATAAATAACACAAAAGACAAGGATCACCTGATTTTGTCCACTGATGCACAAAAGGCATTTCATAAAGTCCAACACCCATTCATGCTAAAAACTCTTAGCTAAATCGGCATAGACGGCAAATTCCTCAACACGATAAGGGCCATTTCTACAAAGCCAATTGCCCACGTCATCCTGAATGGAGAGCAGGAACTAGACAAGGATGCCCACTCTCACCTCTTCTAATCAACATTGTGCTAGAAGTTTTAGCCAGAGCAATTACACAAGACCAAGAAATAAAGGGCATCTGCATTGGCAAAGAGGAAGTTAAACTCTCCCCGTTGGCAGATGATATGATTGTACATGCAGAGAATCCCAAGGAATCTATAAGTAAACTACTCAAACTGATAGAAGAGTTCAGCAGAGTCTCAGGATACAAGATAAACATAAGTAAATTAGTAGGATTCTTTTATACCAACAACGAGACTGTTAAGGAAGAAAGTCTCAAATCAATACCATTTACGATAGCCCCTAAGAAGATAAAGTACCTAGGAATTAATCAAACCGGAGAAATAACAGATCTTTACAAAGAGAAATACAAGTCCTTACTACAAGAAACTAGAGAGACTTAGATATATGGAAAAACCTACCCTGCTCAAGGATAGGAAGACTTAACGTTGTGAAAATGTCTATTGTACCCAAAGCAATCGATTTATATAATGCAATCCCAATACAAGTTCCAGTGATATTTTTTAATGAGACAGAGAAACAAATCACCAATTTTGTTTGGAATGGGAAGAAGCCCCGGTTAAGCAAGGTACTACTAAAGAAGAAGAACACACTGGAGGCCTCTCATTACCTGACTTTAGAACATATTACACTTCCACAGTGATCCAAACACCCTGGCACTAGTTGAAGAACAAATAGATCTATCAGTGGAACAGAACTCAGACCCTAGAGATGACACCATCAGCCTATGAACAACTGATATTCGGCAAAGGCTCTAAGACACAAAATTAGGGTAAAAACAGTATCTTCAACAAATGGTGCTAGCAACATTGGATATCCATCCGCAAGAAACTGAAACAAGATCCGTATCTTACACCTTATACAAATACCAACTCCAACTGGATAAAAGACCTAGATATCAAAACTAAAACGCTAAAGCTCATCCAAGAAAAGGTAAGAACCACAATGGAAGTTTTAATACACAATATGGACAGACTCCAAAATCTGTCAAGCAAACCACAATCATCACAAGGGAAAACAGGTAAATGGGATCAATTAAGAATTAAACACTTTTGCTCATCTGAAAATTTATTAATAGAATTAATAGAAAACCTACAGAATGGGAAAAAATATTTGCCAACTCTATGTCACACCGATGCCTGATCTCTATAATCTATAAGATACTACAAAATATCAAGAAGAAGAAGATAAACAATCCAATTAAGCAATGGGCAAAGGAGATGGACAGACATTTCACTAAAGAAGAGATCCAGACAGCCAAAAAACACATGCAGACATGTTCACGATCTTTAGTTATTAAAGAAATTCAAATCAAGACGACAATGAGATACCACCTCACCCCAACAGTTTTGGCCATGATCCAAAAAACACAAAACAACAAATGCTGGAGAGGCTGTGGAGCAAGTGCAATCCTCCTACACTTTTGGTGGGGTTGCAAAATGGTCCAGCCTCTTTGGAAAACAATCTGGCGCTTCCTTAAAAAATGGGTATTGATATACCATTTGACCCAGCAATTCCACTACTTGGAATATATCCTCCAGAATCAAGGCCTTTCACACCAACAGACTCATGAACTAGAATGTTTATTGCAGCACAGTCCACAAGAGAAAAAGATGGAATCAAGCCAGATGCCCAACAAAAGTAGAATGGATAGGTAAACTATGGTATATTTACTCAATGGAGCACTACACACACTACAATATACTCAATGGAGAGCAACGATGACTTCCAGAAACATAGCATGACCTGGTTTCAACTCGAAGACATTATGTTGAGTCAAAGTAGTCAGCAACAAAAGGACAAATATTGTATGACACCTCTACGATAAGATCTCAAAAACAGACTTGTGTATAGAAGAAAAGACTCTTTGACAGCTGCAAGGGAGGGAAGGGAGAGGGAGAGGGTGTAGATTATATAGTTGCTAGGTATGTGGTTGGGTGAAATCGGTGATTGTACACATTAGAAACAAGAACAATATTAAGTGGACTTAAACATAACACAAGTACTCCTTCCATCTTAACCCAATATTGCAAGGATAGAGTAGCTGGGGCAGGGGGCGGGGGACCATGCTGTTAGGCAAAAGCGAGGCCGATTCGCACAACTAGCATTTTGCTAAGAGGGCTCTCTGCACCTCACTTTGGTGAGTGGCATCTGGGGTCTTCAAAGCTGCCAAGCTGCCATCCGAGGGTACAGCAAATGGTCCCAACTCAGCAGGAACGGGTGCTCACCGAGGGCCAAAATGACATTGGGGAAAGACAACCCAGAAGACAAAGAGACCCACATGAGTGGGTGCCTCCATCGACTTGGGACCAGAAGAACCGGATGGTGCCCGGCCAGCACCTGTGATAGCCGCAATGGAGCTCACTAAGGTGAGTCTCACTGGCAACACAAGAATAAAAAGGGGTGCACCTTGAGATCCCCACTACAAGTCCTCAATTGGTGGTCCACTGGTTTCAGGGTTCCCCTGGGAGCATGGCCCCTCGCCCTGATGCTGCCCTTGCCCATAAATCATAACGAAGGTCCACGCTTCGGACAGGAATGGATTCAACTTCGCGATGCAGCAACCATATATTGGATGCACTTTACGGTTCTATACATCTATAGGATGTCATCCTGCTGACCTCCGGCTCGAGGAAGTAGAGTGAGTGGAGAGGAGGGAAAAAAAGAGACCGTTTCAAGAACGAGACATGTATGGAGCAGAGAGGAATAGTGTGCTGTGACCGGGCAGGGAGAACACTGGAAGCTGCATACAGGTGGGTATGTAAATTTATACGGGAATGTACATTTTCACTCAGTTATATTAATTGAAAAATTAAAAAAAAAATTAAATTAAAAAAAAAGAACACTGAAAGATCTATCCTGAAACACAATGTTGTCAGTGACAGGATAATATCATCTGCCTACAAGGAAGGCCAGTTAATACGACTATTATTAAATTTACCCACCAACAACTAAGTCCAAAGATGAAGAAACTGAAGGTTTTTACCAAATTCTGCAGTCTGAAATAAATCAAATATGTGATCAGAATGCACTGATAATTACTGATGACTGGACTGTGAAAGTTAGAGACCATGAAGAACTGGTAGTTGGGAAATACAGCCTTGGAGACCGAAGTGATGTAAAATACAGGACTTCATTGTAAATACTGTTTCTCAACAATATGAACATTGACTATACTTGTGGACCTCACCAGATGGAATATATAGGTGTCAAATCAACTACATCTATGGAAACACATGACGGGAAACCTCGATATTATCACCCAGGTGCTGGTCAGGTGCTGAATGTGGAACAGACCATCAGTTGCTCATATGCAAGTTGAAACAGAAACTGAAGAAAATGAGAAGTCCATGAAAGCCAGAGTACAGTCTTGAGTTTAGAGACATCACCTGAGTGTAGAGACATCTCAAGAAGAGATTCATTACACTGAACACTTATCACTGAAGACCAGGTGCACTGGCGGATAACATCAAGGACATCGTACATGAAGAAAGTAAGAGACCATTAAAAACACAGGAAAGAAAAGACCAAAATAAATGCCGTAAGAGACTATGAGACTTGATCTTATATGTCGAGTAGCTAAAGCAAAAAAGAAGAAATAATAAAGCAAAAGAACTAAACAGAAAATTTCAAAGGTCAGCTAAAGAAGACAAAGCAAACTGTTAAGATGACACATGCAAAGAGCTGGGGATAGAAACCAAATGGGAAGAACACCCTCTGCATTTCTCAAGGTGAAAGAACTGAAGAAAACTGCAAGCCTTGAGTTTCAGTAGGTTTCTATCTGGAAAATATTAAACAATGAAGGAAGTGCCAGCTGAAGACAGAGAGAATACACAGCGTCATTATACCAAAAGAACTGGTCAACATTTAACCATTTCAAGAGGTGACATATGATCCAGAATGGATGGTACTGAAAGCCGTTCAAGCTGCACTGAAGGTAGTGGTGAAAAACAAGGCTCCAGGGAATAAATCAACTGAGATGTTTCAGCAAACAGATACAGTGCTGGAAGTCCTCACTGGTCTGTGCACATCAACTTGGGAGACAGCTATCTGAGCAACTGACTGGAAGAGATCCACATTTAGACCTATTCCCAATAAAAGTGATCCAATTGAATGCAGAAATTATCGAACAACATCACGAATATCACACTCAAGTAAAATTCTGCTGAAGATCATTCAAAAGGGACTGCAGCAGTATACTGACAAGGAACTGCCAGAAATTCTGGCTGGATTCAGAAGAGGACGTGCAACCGGGGATATCATTGCTGATGTCAGGTGGACTGGGTTAAAAGCAGAGAGTATCAGATGTTTACTGGTGTTTTACTGACTATGCAAACTCATTTGACTGTGTAGATCCTAACAAGTTATGGATAACAATGCAGGAAATAGGAATTCCAGCACACTTAATCACGCTTGTGAGGAATCTGTTAATGGATCAGGAGGCAGAAATTTGAACAGGAAAAAGGGACAGTGCTCAGTTTAAAGTCAGGAAAGGTGTGCATCAGGTTTGTATCCTTTCATCCTACCTATTCAGTCTTTACGCTGAGCGAATAATCCAAGACACTGGGATATATGATGACAAAAAGGGCATCAGGTCTGGAGGAAGACTCATTAACAACCTATGTTATGCAGATGACACAACCTTGCTTAATAAAATTGACGAGGACTTGAAATGGTTACTGATGAAGATCCAAGACCACAGCCTTTAGCATAGGTTACACCTCAACATAAAACAAAAATCCTCAAAACTGGACCACTAAGTGGCATCATGACAAATGGAAAAAAATTGATTGTCAAACATTTTCTTTTCCTTGGTTCCACAATCAATACCCACGGAAGTAGCAGTCAAGAAATCAAGGCTCATTGCATTGAGCAAATTGGCTGCAAAAGACTTCTTTAAAGTTTTGAAAAGCAAAAGCATCACCTTAAAGACTAAGGTATTCCTAACCCAAGCTGTAGTATTTTCAATCGCATCATATACATGTGAATGATGGACACTACATAAGGAAAACAGAAGAACTGATGCTTTTGATTTGCGGTGTTGTGGAAGAATATTGAATACACCATGGAAAGCCAAAAGAACAAACAGATCCATCTTGGAAAAAATACAGTCAGAGTGCTCTTTCAAAACAAGGATGGCTGGACTATGTGTTACATACTTTGGACGTGATGTCAGAAGGGATCAGTCCCTGGAGAATGGCATCATGCTCCATAAAGTAGGAGGGTCAGTGTAAAAGAGGAAGACCCTCAATGAAACAGACTAACACAGTGGCTGCAACAATGCGCTCAACACAACAATAATTGTGGGCACAGTTCAAGACCAGGCAGTGTTTTGTCTGGTTGTACACAGAGTCACTATGAGTTGGAACTGACTCCATAGCACCAACCAACAACAACATTATTAATATCACACACAAGTACAATTTTGCTGAAGATCATTCAAAAGTGACTACAGCAGTATCCTGACAGGGAACTGCCAGGAATTCAGGCTGGATTGAAAAGAGGATGTGAAACCAGGGATATCAGATGGTTCCTGGTTGAAAGAAGAGAATACCAGAAAGATGTTTACTTGTGTTTTATGGACTACAAATTCTGACAATTACATTCGTGTACTCATCCTAGAGAAAGCACAACATATCTCACTGCTGAATATCGCTATGGTCACCTTTGAAGTACTCCTCTTCAGAAGCTATGCATTGACATCAACATTTAACCCATCCTTCAAAGCAATTCTAGAACTCTTTTTCTGGAATGGCCATCAGAGCTGTCACTGGGTTACCCTTGATGTCCAGAATGCCATCCAAATGTCTTCTTGTCCATATTTCCTTTATTTTCACTGGAGGCCAGATCAGGTGAGTAGGAAGGGTGTCCAATACAGTTATTTGTTTACTAGCTAAAAACTCCACCACAGACAATTATTGAGTGAAGTTCTTGAGCTTGCCACCACACCACCATGCACAATGGCCATTCCAAAAGGAGTTGCTAAATTGCTTTGAAGGGTGGACGAGGCACTGACATTGGTGATGACTTCCCAAGGGGAGTACTTTGAAGGTGATCATAGTGATATTGAGCAAATGAGGTATGTAGCACTCAGAACAATTAAGTTCATGGACTTCATTGTCAGATCTTATATGCAAAGGCATTCAAGTGTGTGGATCCTAACAAATTACAGATAACATTGTTAAAAATGGGAATTCTAGAACTCTTCATGAGATCATGAAGAACCTGTACATAGACGAATGGGCAGTGGTTCACGAAAAGCATGTATTAAGGTTGTATCATTCCAACCATACTTATTCAATCTGTGTGCTCAGCAAATCATCTGAGAAGTTGTACTATACAAGGACTGCCAATTAAGTTCACAAACTCATCCTAGAAAAAGTGCTACATACCTCATTGCTCAGCATCACTATGGTTACCTTCACAATACTCCCCGTGGGAAGCTATGCACCCATGCCAGTGCCTAGTCTGCCCTTCAAGCAATTTTCGAACTCTTTCTCTGCAATGGCCATCAGAGCTGTTGTTATATTGCCTTTAATGTCCTCAGTGTCATCAAAATGTCTTCAGTATTTCCTTTACCTGCAGGTAAAGAAAACAGCCACTGGAGGCCAGATCAGATGAGTAGGGAGATTGTTCCAATACAGTTACTTGTATAATGGCTAAAATCTCCCTCACAGACAATCATATAATTAAGTTTGTGAACTTGCCCCCATGTCACTGTACACAATGCCTATTCCGGAGTTTCAAAGTTGCATTGAAAGGTGGACTAGGCACTGATGCTACTGCACAGCTTTCCAAGGGAAGCACTTCAAAAATGATGATAGCCATATGGAACAATGAGTTATGTAGCACTTCCAACAATAAAACTTGTGGACTTCTCAGATCTCCTGTGAAGAAAAACAGGGCATCAGGGTTGGAGGAAGATTCATTAACAACCTGTGATACGCAGACAGCACAACCTGATAGCTGAAAACAAATAGGATCAGAAGTACTTACTGAAGAAGATCCAAGATCACAGCCTTCAGTAAGGATTACATTAAAAAAAGAATCCTCACAAATAGGGAAATCAGCAACTTCATGATAAACTGAGAAAAGATTCAACTTGTCAAGAATTCCATTTTACTTGAATCCACAGTCAACACCCATGAAGACACCACTGAATTGGGGCAAATCTGCAAAAGAGCTCTTTAAAGTGTCAAAAAGCAAAGATGTCATCACTTTGAAGATTGACGTAAGCCTGACACGAACCACGGTGTTCTCAGTTGCCTTATATGTGTGGAAAAGTGGGACAATGTATAAATAAAGAAGACCAGACCTGATGCCTTAGAATTTTTGTGTTAGCAAAGAATATTGAATGTGTACCACCGACTGCTGAAAGAACAGTCGAATTTGCCTAGGAAGAAGTTCCAGCAGAATGCTCTTCAGAAGCAAAGATGGTGAATCTTTGGACATCTTAACAAGAGCAATCAGTTCCTGAAGAAGGACATCATGCTTGGTAGAATAGAGGGCGAGTGCAAAAGATGAAGACTCTCAACGAGATGGATTTAAACAATGTCTGCAACAATAGGCTCAAGCATAACAAGAATGCAGGACAGTGAAGGATAAGTGAGTGTTTCATTCTCTTACACATAGGATTGCTGTGAGTTAGAATTCACTCCATGGCACCTAATAACAATGACATCTGTGTAAACTTGGGTAGGGGGAATCTTAGAGAAACAAATGAGAAACTAAAGAAGCACTAAAGAAAAAGCATACCAGGTCAAGTCACACAAAAATATAAATTTTCTGTAAACCTAGAGATGTTAAAGCCACGATATATTGGGATAAACACGTCTCACTAATAAAACAGTGATCAAAAAACTTGTAAGAGAAAAACAATGAGGTCAATGGAAAATATGCAAAAATGCTAAACCAGCAATTCTTAGCAAAGAAAATGATTTTGTTTTAAAAGGGAAGAAAACAAAACCCATTGTCAAAGAGTCGACTCCTATTTATACTGACTCTGAAAGATAGATCAGAACCCCCCATAGGGCTTCTAAGGTTGTAATCTTTACAGAAACAGACTGCCATCTTCCTTTTGTGGAACAGCTGGTGGGCCCAGACTTTCAGTTAGCAACTATGCGTTTAAGCACTCTACTAACAAATGTAAGAATGACTCCATTGTTGTCAAGTTAGTTCTGACTCGTGATAAACATAAAAAACATGCTTGGGAAAAACACAAATCAAAGTAATAAAAAGATAACACCATTTGGCCTACCTGACACACAAAAATTAAGATGAACACTGTCCACAGGTGCTAAGGCTATTTAGAAATTAGCACTTTTACATAAAAGAGATCAACAGCAAAGTGCCACAACTTAGGTAATTAATCAGGCAATATATATTAAAATAAAAAGCTGAAGTGGTGTGTGTTCTCTAAGGCAGCAGTCACACTTTCAGGTATCATATACAAATAACAAACATCAGTATATAAACTATTATGAATAAGGGTTTTCATCACAGCATTATTTGTAAAGAAGGAAAAATCTACTAGAAAATATAACCTTGACTTCATCAAAAAAACAGTGTTTGAATACTCTAGGATATATCCATCTTGTGGAACACCATATAGCTACTAAAATGGGTTAGATTTGTAGAAACTGACATGGAAGATGCTCATAGTAAGTGAAAAGGAGAGGTGCACAGTACCGTGTATAGTATTATCCCATTTATGTAAAAAAGTGAACCCTACATATATTTACATAAATAAACAGAGAGATACAGAACATATAGTCAACACTGATTACCTTAAAGAGTGATTCCGCAAGAGGGATAAACTGTAATCTTTTCCTTATACGTGTGTATTTTTTTTACCAGCATATATTGCATCAAAATTAGGGAAAAAAATGTGATAAATTAAATCACCAATCTATTTGTTTTTATATCTGAACAAGACAAATGTAGACTCTGTGTAGTATATTATCCATTATCCAAGAGTTCTGCTTTAAAATTAATTTTGGAAATTTAGTATTTTTGGTTCTTTGGCTCTAATCATGAAACTATTAACAAAAAAATTATCTTCATATTCCAAATCAGAACCCCATCTATGATTTGTATTTAAAGTCCATCTTCCTTAAATGTCAAATTCTACTTCTTTGACTTTCCTTTAAACTTCTGAAACTATTTTCACTAAAACCTTAGGACAAAACAACACAGAGATCTTACAGAAGGTGGTTGGTAATTGAAAATCAGACAAGAGACTTTTCTTAACATTAATGTATTTATTTCACATTTCACAAATGCTTATACCTAAAAATATTCAGGTGGGTCCAAGAAGGCAGAATAGATGGATGCTTCCTGTGTCCCCCATAACAACAAAGACCAAAGAACAAATGAATCTAGTCCATATGATGTCCTAGGAGCTCAGAACATCACAGGAAAAGTTAAGAAATTGGACTGAGTAATGGGAAAGGAAGAATAGCACTGAAATTACACAGGATTTCACAACCTGACCTGCTGGGAAGCAGCCACATCATGTCGTGGGTCAGCAAGTAGATTAGTGGGTGTTTTCTTCATCAAAAAGGATTGAAGATTCCACTGGTATCTCTAGCCCAGTGAGGGACAGTAGCAAATCATCCAACTAAGTCCTGTGTGTAATCTGCTAGGCATGCAGACCTTTCCTTCCATGTGGGCCTGTTTTCCTTCTCCTGGAGTTTCCCCTTCCCTTCTCTGAACTGCCTAGTGTTAGAGTCTGGCACCGTTAAGTGAGCCAGAAGTAGAACCCTTGAAACCCATTCCAAGCCTTTCCTCCTCCTCCCTTCTCTGCCTTGCAACTGGCTCCGGAATCTGATGCCATTAACTGAGCTGGAAATAGGGCTCTTTATGCCTTCTCCAAACCATTCTCCAAGAATTGGAATGGGAAACAGTTCAGCAAACTCAGAAAAGTGAAGAAAAAGATAAAAATGGTATTTTGTTTTCCTGCCAACTCTCCTAAGCCAGAAAAATCAAAGTATAAAATATTCCTTCACCTAGATTCTGATATACAGGCATATGCCAACATCACAGACACTTAGGGACACCTGATGACCCCTACTTTTCTCCACAGCTGCAGCCAGACAACTACACCTATACCAAGTACCCCTGCCTATCTAGGACAGAAGTTAAGAATTTTCACCACACACGTGGTGACATGCCATGTGGATTCCTGAGTTCAATCCATATACAAAAGTAAACTGTACATTTTAAAACAACAAAGCTACAACACAATAGGTAAACATAAATAACTACAATTCACTGATGGCTCAGAAACAGCAATCTGTACCAAAGTACTTAAAGGAGTAGACAATGATTTACTCAGAAAGCTCTGAAAAAAAAGAATCAAATTTTCGAGAGGAAGAGAAATACTGCAATTATGAGAGGTAGTATACAAAAGGTTAGCATTTAGAATTCTTCAAGGGATAAGGAAGGAGATTAGGAAGAATACAGAAGGATATAATGACAAATTAAACAACCTACAAGAAAGCAATGAGTTTCAAAAATTAGAAATTAAAAAACTAATAATAAAAGTACAGAATCAGATAACTTAACATAAAGTGAAAGGAGCAACACTGAGGCAACGGAAGCCCAAATTAGTGAGAATGATGATAGATCATGTGACATCAACGTATCTGAGGAAAAATCAGATAAAAGAAATAAAAAACAAAAATCAAGGAACATTAAGAATTATGTGGGACTCTACAAAGAGGAATAATCTACAAGGGATTGAGTACCATAACAGGGGGGATAACAGAAAACAGACAGAGAACTGTTGAAGATTTACAGACAGAAAACTTCCCTGACATCAGGAAAGATGAAAAGATATCTATCCAAAATACTCAATGAATTCCATACAAGATAGATCCCAAAAGAAGGACACCAAGGCATATTACAGTCAAACTTGCTGTTTTAGTCAGCTAGTGCTGCTCTAATGGAAATACCACAGAGCGGATGGCTTTGACAAATTAAAGTTTATTCTTACACAGTCTGGTAGGCTGCAAGTCCAAATTCAGTACATCTGCTCGAGGGGAAGGTTTTCCCCCATGTCACCTCTGGAGAAAAGTCCAGTATTGCATCAGTCTTTGTCCAGGGAGCATCTTGGCTCAGGAATCTCAGATCTGAAGAATGCACTCTTTTACAGGTGCTGCTTTCTTGATGGTGTCAGCTTCCCAATTCTCTGCTTGCTTCCCTTTCATTTTTTCTGCTGCAGGGTGAAAGGATTAAGGGTGGGTCAAGCCATACTCCAGGGAAACTCCCTTTACAGTGGGCAGGAAGGTGATCCTAGGAAGGGATTTACAGTCCCACCCTAGTCCTTTAACATACAGCATAGGAAAATCACAAAACGGAGGACAGTCACAGAATACAGGGAATCATGGCCTAGCCACATGACTTCACACGTCTTGAGGGGGGACACAACTTAATCCATGATACTTGCCAAAACTGAAGATAAGGAGACACTTTTCAAAGCAGCTAGGGAGAAATGAATAATAGCCTATTAAGGGAAAACTATAAGACTAAGCTTGGACTATTCAGAAGAAAAGATGTAGGCAAGAATGCAATACAATCATGTATACAAAGCCTTGATGGAAAATAATTGCCATCCAAAAATTTTATATCCAGCAAAATTATCTCTCAAACATGATGATGAAATCAGGACATCTCGAGGTACACAGAAATTTAGGGAATTTGATCCATGGAACAGAATTGAGACCCCAGAGATGACACCATTGGCCTATGAACACTTGATATGCAACAAAGGCCCTAAGACATCAAACTGGGGTAAAAACAGTATCTTCAACAAATGGTGCTGGTAAAACTGGATATCCATCTCCAATAAACTGAAACAAGATCCATGTCTTACACCTTACACAAAAACCAACTCCAGCTGGATAAAAGACCTAGATATCAAACCTAAAACATATAGGCGGGCATGTAAATTTATACGGGAATGTACATTTTCACTCAGTCATGTTAAATTAAAAAAAAAAAAATTTCAAAATGACCCAAACCTCACTAAACATAAAAACAGTAATGGTGGAGATGGAGTCAAGTTGGCAGACTAAGCACACGTCTCCTTATATCCCTTTGGAAACAAAGACCTGAACTGATAATCAAACGGAGCCTTCTGGTCACCTAATCAGCCCCAGGACACGGCACAGGGCTGTTAATTGGGACTTCATACCACTGAGCGAAAAACCTCCTCTCTTACACTGACTCCCACACACCTTGCTATCCCTGGCTCTCACGGACTGAGGGGAAACGTACCATTTTGACTGTTTTTTTCCTCTCTCTTGGCCAGCAGGCAGAGCAGGATCTTGCCTAGCGGTTACACTCAGACATGCTGCTGGGGAGACAGGCAGGGAAAATTCCCATATTTTGAGAGCCAGGCTTGGGACTCTGTTAATCTAGCCACTTTGAGCCTGTCATTTTATATCTACCTCAGCTGCACTTGTACGGATTTTTGCAGTCAGTATGCAGGATGCCATGTTGGATATGGAGATTCTAGCGGGACCTCATTCTTAGCCTGGAAGCTAGCGCCTAAAAACAGGACAGTGCTTCTGCAACAGAAAAGCAGTAATTTACCTAGTGTGACCTGCTTTGGGGGTCCTGCAACAGATTCAGAGGAATCACTACCTCTCGGCACCTTTAGCCCTTCTGTCTGCTGCCTGTGTGGAGGGCACCAGCTTGGATACGGTGGCCGCAGCTGGACCTAATTCTTAGCTTGGGAGCCAGAGCCTGACCACAGGAGAGCGCTTTTCTAACAGAAAAGTAGTACTCTCCGCAGTGTCGTCTAAGGCTAGGCCCTGTCAGCAGAGGCCAACAGGGCAGTAGCATTGCTGTATTCTGAACTAGTTTGTATCATCTGAGGTTGGATATAATGGCGCTTACTTTGCCAGTTGAGAAGATGGACCTCTACACCTGAAAATCTAACTGACTGGTGAAGTGGTCAGATATCTTTCGCTTCATATTTTAAGACCCCCTAGATTCCGACTCGACGGCACTTGGCTTGGCTTGGCTAGAGAAACATCTGCAGTCCATCCTCACAGTACCTCTTCCAGTCTCTACATACTCACATGGGTCCCAAAAAGCAACAGACACTTGTGGCACACAGGAAATCAGCCATGGCTTCGGAAGTCTGCCAAACAAAGCAACCAGGGAGTTTTCCAGATGTAGAAACTTTTATGAAAGCATCAGAAAGTGAATACAAAATGATTATATATAGAGCCCTTCTAGACCTTATACAAAATGCTGGAGAACAGAATAAAAAATTAATCAAGATGTTTGATCTGATGGAACACCAGTACTCTGGAATCCAACAGATCAAGAACAAAATCAAAGACATAGAAACTTCAATGCAAAGCCAAGAAAACAGAATGGAACGAATAGAAAAAAGAATTTCTGACTTGGAAGACAGAGGTACTGAGCCCAGCATCTATGAGCAGAAATCAGAAAAAAGAAACAAGAAAAATAAAGAAACATTAAGAAGCATGTGGGACTCTATTAAGAGGAACCACCTTCAACTAATTGGAGTGACTGAACAGGGTGAGACATCTGAGGACACAGAGAGTATCGTTGCTGAGTTGTTGACAGAAAACTTCCCAGAAATCCTGAAGGAAGAGAATACAGACATCTCAGATGTATATCGTACGCCACCCAATATAGATCTCCAAAGAAAGACGCCAAGACATATTATAATCAAGCTCAACAAAATGAAACATAAGCAGCAACTCTTAAAGGTAGCAAGATACCAAGCAAAGCTAACATTCAGAGGGAAACCCTGTAGGCTGTCTTCAGATTTCTCAGCAAAAACCATGCTGGCACGGAGACAGTGGCATGACACATTCAAAGCCTTGTAGGAGAAGAACTTCCAACCAAGAATTCTATATCCTGCAAAACTATATTTCAAATATGAAAATGAAATGAAGACATTCCCAGATCAACAGAAACTCAGAGACTTTGTAAAAACCAAACCCAAACTACAAGAAATACTGAAAGAAGTTCTTGGCTTTGGCTTAGAAGAACAAAACCACTGTCCTAGTCACTGGGTAGTGCTCTAATGGAAAATACTACGAATGGAAGGTTTCACGAGGAGAAGCTTTTATTGACACAATCTGGTAATCTGCAAATCCATTTGTAGGTTGTAAGTCCATTCAGAATGACAAATCATCACACTCCGGTAGGCGGAGTCCAAATCCAAAGACAGCATCTTGGCACAGGAACCTCGGGTCGAAATTACGTGTTCTCCTCTCTGAGGGAAATCATGTTAGACACTCTTGACATAAGTGAAGCCATCTTGGATGCTGAAACTTTACTTCAACTCTGTATAACCTCCTATGATGTTTATGTACTGTAACCTACAGACAGCCTGGGAATACTTCCAAGCCCTTGGCCCGAACATGTAGAACAATGTATGACCAAAACTGTATACAACTTAGTTATGGTATGTTTCAGTTCCTTGTATGCCCAGTTGCCCAAAGAGTAGAAATACTGTAATAAAACTTTGCTCTGGGCTCTCGGCTGATGATTGCCGTGTAGCCCCTGATCCGAAACTGTTTTATTTCTGTCTTTTCTTAAGTCTCAGCGCTGCCTCTCTTCCACCCTTGTTGGTCGGAGTGACCTCTGATCTCCGACATCTGGTGCCCGAAGGTGGGGCTGGAGGAGAGTTTTTTGTTTCCTAGGTTAGGTTCCGGAACAAAGTGCTGAAGTGCTGGCCCTGTCACAGATCTAGTTGGAATAATCGTCTCCTGAGGATCAAGTTTTGTGCGTTCAGCCCGCAGGACAGGTAACCGGTGAGACATATCCTAGGACTTAGCGCCCAGAGGCTTCCGAGGTCGGCACGCAGCTGTCAGCACACAGCTTAAAAGAAGTGCCATCACAACCTATAATGAGCTGGTGAGTGGTTTAGTGACCTATAGCTAATCAGCTCCAGTGGCTCAGGAGGGCATCAGGTTTATGGCCAAAATCAATCTCTTTTTGAAACATACAAGCTTCTCACTAAGAAATTGTTATGCTCGAGAGGACATAAGATTAACTGTTTCCAGTTCAATCTTCCCTTTGGCCTTGTTCAGCGATATTGTCCCTGAGCAGTAAAGGAAGGAGTTTTGGACACTCCGGTTTGGAAGGAAGTGGTGGCTTGCCTTAGGCAAGAATGGTTATGAGGAGAAGCTATTCTTCTATTTGTTTGTCCGTAGTTTTAGAGGAGGAGTCAGAAGGTGAAAAGAACCAGAGGAACCCGAGAGCAGAGACGGAGAGGGAGGCGGACGGCTGCTGCCACCTTCTCCCACTTCTCTTGCTGGTGGAGACAGAGAAGGAGGCGGACAGCCGCCGCCACCTTCTCCTGCTTCTCCTGCCTTTCCATCTTCTCCGGTTCTCTCTAGGGCTCCAACACCAATCCCTCCTTATACTTATACCCCAATCTCTCTTTTCTCAGTATACTAGAAGAAGAAAGTGGTGAGTTTGGAGAAGTGAGTTACCCAAATTTATCCTAAGAGCCACCACTAACCGAGATCTTATTTCTCCTATACTGTTAAAATGGTTGACAACAAAGCCAGTGTGGGTAGAACAGTGGCCTCTTGATAAAGAAAAACTAATAGTTTTACAGGATTTGTGTCACCAATTCCTCCTCCTACTCCGACCCCCTCTTCTTCCCTGGCTCCCTCTGGAGCACCAGTTTTTCCTCGTCACCAGCTGAAATCCAATTCCTACAGTCTTGAAAGACAGTGAACAAGCCAGAATGAATGCTTGGTCTTTAGAAAGAAGAAAAGAGCAGAGTAGTGCCTGGTCCTCAATAGTCAGTCAGCATAGCCCAATTACTTCTTTAAAAATGTTGAAAGGGCTGGCTGGCAGAGGGGGAGCATTTGCTCCTGGTAATTGTTTAAGTTAGTGCAGATTTATTCAGGTGCAGATTAGTGTTTAAGCACCTGGGCTAGCGTCCAAATTCAGTTACCTAGAAGGCTTGGGAAAGTGTTAATTTTGTAAGAGCTAAGTTTACTGGAGTTATGTTTTTGGTGATTTAATTGTCCACAGCTCGGTCACTACAAATATAATTCCACAGATTCTGGCGTTCGGACTGTAAGGAAATTCCATCTTGGGCAACAGCTGGCACCCTTCTCCCCTCAAAGCATAGAGCCATGTCCTACTTGAAGTGGACACAGATAGTCCGATTTTAATAACTAAGAGTAGAGCCGTGTCTTCCTTTAGGCAGGCACAGATAAAAACAAAAAATTGTTTTTTTGGGAATCAGGTCAAGCATTTAATTCAACAGGAGATCCATAGAAAAGGTGACTGATGAGCTTGTAACAAAATAACAGAATTACAAAAACAAATTCAAAAAATATCCTCTCATAAAAACATTAATTCTGGCATTCCTGCATTCCATTTTGTAAGACAAGGAGTTGAGGAACTGTATGTTGATTTTCTTACTAGACTTAAAAAAGCATTACAAGAAATTACTAAAGATCCTGATGCCAGAAATATGATTCTGCAAGTTTTGGCCAACTCAGACTGTAGAAAGGTTTTTCGTCCTCTTAAGGGATGTGAAAATTTAGAAGATTATATTAAAGCTTGTCAAGCAGTTGGGTCTGAGGCAGCAGCTGCACTACAAAGAATTGTAGGAAAAGTGGACACGAATTTACACCAGAACTGTGTCCCAAGTATTTCTGCTTCACCCTTTGGGCTGAAGAAAATTTTTTTCACTGTTCTTTCGATGAATGGTCATTTCCTAGTGAAGGTTGGTTTAAAAGGCAAATCTAAATTAATAGTCCTGCTGGACTGTTGCCCAGGGAACTTGGATACCAGCCCAGAACTTGACGCTGGCTTATGATAAATAAACAGGTATTACCAGTTGGATTTGTATGTTTAAAGGCTTGAAGGAAATATTCCCCATGATCAATTCTATAATAATAATTGAAAGTTTAAATCCCAATTAAAACCTAATAACGAAAAATAGAAATTGGACTATTGAAATATCTACATCTTGAATTTGACTTACTACAAGCCAAAGTACTCCCTAAAAATCTTGGAGGGTGTTGATTGGTTATGAGATAAATTAAAATGTTTGTAACCAAGCATTGGTGGTTCAGTGGTAGAATTCTCACCTGCCATGCAGGAGACATCAATTTACAATTTATCATTTACTCTACTACAGACTGAAATACTCCTTCAAAAATAAAAGGTACTAATTGGCTATAGCCTACTTTAAAAATTAATTAATTCATAATTTGTCATTTTTATTAAGTAAAAAAGGGGGAAATACTTTGTGGCGTGATACTTCCCTCTATAAGTTGAACTTTGTGGTCTGTGGTCTCCTAATTCCTCAGAAATCCAAAGATTAGTTAATGAAGGGAAAGATCATTATGTGGGGAAGTATTTTGCTTATGTTTCCTCAGGTTCTAAGATTGGCCTAAGGTGGAGCCCATCACGAAGAAATCTCAAGATATGGAGCACTTGGAAGAACCGACAGCGAGAATGAAGATAACGAAACCGGACAAAAAATAGAAGAAAAGAACGACGCGAAAGGCGAAGATTTTGCCTCTTAATGTTGTCATTCCATATTTATCTCTTTTCCTTGTTACAATAATTGTAACCATAGTCAATCTGATTATGATGTATGGCTGTTGGGTTTTTCACTTAGTTTATTGCCTCTTGTAATGAACATCTCCATGAAGGTTACTGATTATGTTTGACAAGTGTAGGTTGCACGTACAGGCTCTGCCTCCACACCTGGAGACAGAAGAAAGAAATGTCGCGGCAGTCGAGTATTCCATCCCTATTCGTGACAGTTTCTTGTCTTTTACTTATTTCTGTGGTACGAGTCGATCTACTGGTTGATGTATAAGCTTGTCCCCCTGAATTAGTGTTCTGGCCGTGTGGAGGCTGGTACCTCTAGGGAACTGATGTCATGTATTCAATTAAGAAAAAATTGGAACTCCCTGAAACCCAGAATGAGTTACAAAAGAAATATAACATCTCTGTAACATCTCATCTATGGCCTCGTCATCCCCAGTGCTCGCCTGGTCAGTCAGTGATGGGTAAGACCCCTCAAGGGGGAGGGACCTAAGTTAGGCGCAGACGCCAGGGATCACAGAACAAGGGGCTGGTGAGCCAAAGACAGGTAAGACCCCCAGAGCGGGGCAACCTAAGTCAGGCCCAGTCACCGAAAGGCTATTCCCTGTCATTGCAATTGAAAATTCAAATGACAGAAACATGACAAACAGTTGCCCTGGCTATGATTTCACCGAACACTTCAGCTTCATTTTTTATTAAATAAAAAAGGGGCAAATGAGGGAAATCAGGTTAGACACTCTTGACATAAGTGAAGCCATCTTGGATGCTGAACTGTTACTTCGACTCTGCATAACCTCCTATGACGTTTGTGTCCTGTAACCTAGAGACAGCCTGGGAATACTTCCAAGCCCTTGGCCCGAACATGTAGAAAAATGTATGACCGAAACTGTAGACAACTTACTTAGTTACGGTATGTTTTAGTTCCTTGTAGGCCCAGTTACCAAAAGAGTAGAAATACTGTAATAAAACTTTGCTCTGGGCTCTCGGCTGACGATTGCCGTGTAGCCCCGATCCCAAACTATTTTATGTCTGTCTTTTCTTAAGTCTCGGCGCTGCCTCTCCTCCACCCATGTTCGTCGGAGTGACCTATGATCTCCGACAGCTCTCGGTGATTCTCTCTCTATGGTATAAGGTTCCCAACTTCCTATGCTCACTTCTGTCCCTTATATTCCACAAGCTTGTAGCTTGGGTCCTGCCTCACTAACACAACTGCAAACCATTCTTCATCATCAGTATCACAGAGGCAGGATTCACAACACATAGGAGGAAGGGCAACATGTTGGAACGCCACACCAACTCCGATCAACACATGCACTTTGGGGGGAACACAATTCAATCCGTGACAATCACTAACTTTATATTTTAGAACAACTTTACGATTCAAAACTCTACTCGGTTAGGGAAGGCTCCAAAGCCAATCACAACCTTGATAAGGAAAGAAGCAATCCAGTGATCATCATGAAAACTATGGTGTCATCATATTAAAAAGGGGGATGTACTACAGTTGTTATAGTCCTTTCAGATGGAGAGAAAGATGACAAGACTGGTAGTAATTAAAATTGGGTTTATATATAGTTTCTTAAGGGGGAACATAGGGGTAGCTATAAAACCAAACAAAGATCATTTCAAGAAATGTAACACAGGAATCTTAGCAACCACAAAACCAGCTCTGAAAAAGGTGAAAAATCAACTCACATAAAAGAACGTCGCGCTACAGACTAATAAGAACAACAGAGAAAATATCAACATATAAAGGAACACATCACAATGGCAGCACTGAACACATACCTATCAATAATTACATTGAATGTGAATGGACTGAATGCTCCAGTAAAGACACATCAAGTGACATCTTGGATCAAAAGACATGACCCATCCATATGTTGTCTACAAGAAACTCACTAGAGACCTAAAGACAGGAACAAACTGAAAATTAAAGGATGGAAGAATATATATCAAGCTACCAATGAACAAAGAAGAGCCGCGGTGGCAATTCTAATCTCAGACAAAATCAATTTTAATGTCAAATCCACCATTGTGGACAAAGATGGACACTATTTATTGCTGAAAGGTTCAGTACACAAGCAAGATCTAACTATATTAAATATTATTGCACCTAATACCGGAGAACCTAAATACATCGAAGAAACACTGACTACACTCGTAGGACAGTTAGACGACTCCACCATAATAGTGGGAGACTTCAACACTTCACTCTCAATACTAGACAGATCATCTAGGAAAAACTCAGTAAAGACACAGAAGACCTTATTGCCACAATTAACCAACTTAACCTCATTAATATATACAGAAATTTCCACCCATCAGCAGACAGCTACACCTTCTTCTCCAGTGCACATGGAACATTCTCCAGAATGGACCATGTGATAGGCCATAATGCAATGCTCAACATATTCCATATCATTGAATTACTGCAAAGCATCTTCTCAGATCATAAAGCCATCCAAGTTGAAATCAATAGAAGAAAAAACAGATAGAAAGTGGAACTCTTGGAAACAGAACAACATCTTGCTCAAAACAACATGGGTTATAGAGGAAATCAGGGATGAATTAAAGAAATTCATGGATTCGAATGAGAACGTAAACACTTCCTACCTGAACCTATGGGATACAGCCAAAGCACTGCTCAGAGGTCCGTTTATCTCCATAAATGTACACATCTGGAAGGAAGAAAGAAATCAAATCTAGGAACTAACCCTACAGCTTGAACAAGTAGAAAGAGAACAACAGGGGAACCCCTCAGGCACCAGAAGAAACGAGATTATAAAGATTAGAGCAGAGCTAAATCAGAGAAAAGAAAAACATTGGAAAACATTGAAAAGACCAAAAGCGGGTTTTTAGAGAAGATAAACAAAATTGATAAATCACTGGCTGAACTTACTAAAGAAAAGCAGGAAAGGAAAGAAAAAACCCAAATTAGAAATGGGAGGTGGGTTGTCACCACAGATGAAACAGAAATCAAAACTATCATAACAGAATACTATGAAAGCCTGTACTCCAACAAATTTGAAAACCTAGGTGAAATGGACCAATTCCTTGACTCGTACCACCTACCCAAATTATCACAACGCGAAGCAGAACAACTTAATAAATCCATTACAAAGGAAGAGATTGAAAAGGTCATCAAAACACTGCCCACCCAAAAAAGTCCAGGTCCAGATGGCTTCACTGCAGAATTCTACCAAGCATTTAGAGAAGAGTTATCTCCAGTACTACTGAAACTATTTCACAGTATAGAAAGGGATGGAGTACTCCCAAACTCGTTCTATGAAGCCAGCATAACCCTGATACCTAAGCCAGGGAAAGATCCAACAAAGACTGAGAACTACAGACCGATATCACTCATGAACCTAGATGCAAAAATCTTCAACAAAATTCTTGCCAACAGAATACAACAACATATCAAGAAAATAATCCATCCTGACCAAGTGGGATTCATACCAGGGATGCAAGGCTGGTTCAGCATCAGGAAAACAATTAATGTTATTAACCACATAAATAACACAAAAGACAAGGATCACCTGATTTTGTCGATTGATGCCAAAAAGACACTTGATAAAGTCCAACACCCATTCATGCTAAAAACTCTTAGCAGAATGGGCATAGACGGCAAATTCCTCAACACAGTAAGGGCCATTTATACAAAGCCAATTGCCCACATCATCCTGAACAGAGAGAGACTGAAAGACTTTCCCTTGTGATCAGGAACTAGACAAGGATGCCCACTGTCACCTCTCCTATTCAACATTGTGCTAGAAGTTCTAGCCAGAGCAATTAGACAAGACCAAGAAATAAAGGGCATCCGCATCGGTAAAGAGGAAGTTAAAATCTCCCTGTTCACCGATGATATGATTGTATATGCACAGAACCCCAAGGAATCTATAAGTAAGCTACTCAAACTGATAGAAGAGTTCAGCAAAGTCTCAGGATACAAGATAAACATAGTAAATCAGTAGGATTCCTGTATCCCAACAACAAGACTGTTAAGGAGGAAATTATCAAATCAATAACATTTACGATAGCCCATAAGAAGATAAAGTACCTAGGAATTAATCTAACCAGAGAAACAACAGACCTTTACAAAGAAAACTACAAGCCCTTACTACAAGAAACTGAGAGAGACCTAGATAAATGGAAAAACCTACTCTGCTCATGGATAGGAAGACTTAACATTGTGAAAATGTCTATTTTGCCAAAAGCAATTTATTTATATAATACAATCCTAATACAATTTCTAGCATCATTTTTTAATGAGATGGACAAACAAATCACCAATTTTGTTTGGAAAGGGAAGAAGCCCCGGATAAGTAAGGTACTACTAAAGAAGAAGAACACACTGACAGGCCTCTCATTACCAGACCTTAGAACATACTACAGTGCCACAGTGGTCAAAACAGCCTAGTACTGGTACAAGAACAGACAGATGGATCAATGGAACAGAATTGAGACCCCAGAGATGACACCATCTGCCTATGATCAATTGATATTCGACAAGGCCCTAAGACATGAAAGTGGGGTAAAAACAGTATCTTCAACAAATGGTGCTGGCAAAATTGGTTATCCATCTGCAATAAACTGAATCAAGATCCATATCTTACACCTTATACAAAAACCAACTCCAACTGGATAAAAGACCTAAATATCAAACCTAAAATGATAAAGCTCATCTAAGAAAAGGTAGGAACAACAATGGAAGTTTTAATACACAATGAGGACAGACTCCAAAATCTGTCAAAGAAACCTCAATCTACAAATGAGAAAATAGGTAAATGGGAACTATTAAGAACCAAATACTTTTGCTCATCTAAAGACTTTATTAATAGAATTAAAACAACACCCACAGAATGGGAAAAAATATTTGGCAACTCTATGTTGGACCGATGCCTGATCTCCATAATCTATAAGATACTACAAATTATCGATGAGAAGAAATAAACCATCCAATTAAGCGATGGGCAAAGGAGATGGACAGACACTTCACTAAAGAGGAGATCTAGGCAGCCAAAAAACACATGTGGACATGTTCACGATCTTTAGTTATCAAAGAAATTCAAATCAAGACAACAATGAGATACCATCTCACCCCAACAAGATTGGCCATGTTCCAGAAAACACAAAACAAATGCTGGAGAGGCTGTGGAGAAAGTGGAACCCTCCTACACTGTTGGTGGGGTTGCAAAATGGTCCAGCCTCTTTGGAAGGCAATCTGGCGCTTCCTTAAAAAAATGAATATCGATATACCATTTGACCCAGTCACTCCACTACTTGGAATATATCCTACAGAATGAAGGCCTTTCACACCAATGGACACAAGCACCAGAATGTTTATCGCAGCACAGTCCACGATAGCAAAAAGAAGGAATCAACCCAGATGCCCAACAATAGAAGAATGGATAGGTAAACTATGGTACATATACTCAATGGAGCACTACGCAATGAACATCTCCTAACCTGGTTTCAACTGGAAGACATTATGTTGAGTGAGAGTAGTCAGCGACAAAAGGACAAATACTGTATGAGACCTCTACGATAAGATCTCAAAAACAGACTTGTGTATAGAAGAAAAGACTCTTTGACAGCTGCAAGGGAGGGGAGGGAGGGAGGGTTAAGGGGGCAGGATTTAGTTTAGATAGTTACTAGAAATCTAGTTGGGAGAAAGCACACATTAGAAACAAGAACAACATGAAGTGGACTTCAGCATAACTTGAGTACTTCTTCGATCTTAACTCATTACTGCAAGGATAGAGTAGCTGGGGCGGGGTGTGGGGGACCATGCTCTTAGGCGAATTCCAGGCCAATTGGCACAACTAGCGTTTTGCTAAGAGAGCTCTCTGCACCCCACATTGGTGAGTGGCATCTGGGGTCTTAAAAGCTGCCAAGCTGCCATCCAAGAACAAAGCAAATGGTCCCAACTCTGCAGGAATTGATGCTCACCGAGGACCAAAATGACATGCGGTAAAGATAACCGAGAAGACAGAGAGACCCACAGAGTGGGTGCCTACATCGACTTGGGACTGGAAGAACCGGATGGTGCCCGGCCACCACCAGCGATAGCCACGATGGAGCTCACAGAGAGGAGTCTCACTGGCAACACAAGAATAAAAAGGGGTGCATCCTGAGATCTCCACTAAAAGAACTCAATTGATGGTTCAGCGGTTTTGGGGTTCCTCTGAGAGCATGGCCCCCTGCCCTGATGCTGCCCTTTCCCATAAATTATAACAAAGGTCGACTCTTTGGACAGGAATGGATTGGACTTCGCAATGCAGAATGATCATATATTGGAAGCCCTTTATGGTTCTATACATCTATAGGACATCATCTTACTGACCTCTGGCTGGAGGAAGGGGAGTGGATGGAGAGGAGGGGAAAGGAGGCTGTTGGGAGGATGAGACATATATGGAGAAGAGAGGAATAGTGTGCAGTCACCGGACAGGGAGAGCACTGGAAGCTGCATATAGGTGGGCATGTAAATTTACATGTGAATGTACATTTGCAGTCAGTCATGTTAAATAAAAATTAAAAAAAGAAATATGGTTGATGAGTCAACTTCCTAGGCGATCCTGAGTAGTGCCGATGGTTGAGTCCTTAACCAGGAGCTGAGGTGTTGGTGGTTCCAACCCAGACACAGGTTCCTCGGAAGACAGGCTCGGAGGTCTGCTTCTGAGAGCTCACAGCCTTGAAAACACGATGGAGCAGATCTGCTCTGCCTCCGTGGAGCTGCCGGGAGCAGAAGCAAGTCAGCGTACCCAAAAGAAATTGGTGGATGCCAAACCGTTTCCAGAGGTACCCCCTGAGCAGGAACCATGGCACCGAAAGAAGAAGTCCAAGCTTCACGGAAGGCACTGGCTGAAAAGAAGACTCCGGGAACTCAAAAACTACAGACGGAAATATTCCAATGAACGGATGCTGTGCTGGAAGTGCTCCCTCGTTGATGCCAAGAAATGGAAGACAGCTACCTTGCCAACTAATGGAAGAGATCTCTAGTACTGTATAGTTCCAAGAAAGATCATCTCACCCAATGTGGAACTCATTTACAAATATCATCCACATCCCACACGAGTCCAGTTTTGCTGAAGACCCTTGAAAACAGCTGCAGTAGTCTATAGACAGGGATCTGCTAGAAATTCTAGCTGGATTCCAAAGAGGACATGGAACCCGTGACATTATGGCTGATGTCCGATGGATCCTAGCCGAAAGCAGAGAATACTAGAAAAGATCTTTACAGTGTTTTAAAGATGCTTGACTATGTAGATCCTCAAAAAAATTATGGATAGCCCTTTATTGTGCTCATGAGGAACCTGTGCATACATCAGGAGGCTGTTACTTGAATAAAATAAGGGGATACCCAGTCGTTTAAAGTCAGGAAAGTTGTGAGCCAGGAATGGATCCTACCACCCTACCTGTTCACTCTGTATGTTCACTCATCCGAGAAGCTGGACTCTGAAGAAGGGGGCATCAGGACCGGAGGAAGAGTCCTTAACCACCTGTAGGACACAGATGACTCACCTTTGTGTGGTGTGCTGGAAGTGAAGAAGACTGAAGAGACTTATTGATGAACCTCCGAGACTACCAGCTTTCCTATGGATGGCACCTCCCCTTCAAGAAAACGCAAATCCTCACAACTGACCGCTCAACAGCATCCTGGTCAATGGAGAAAAGATGAAGTTGTTAAGGAATTCATTTTCCTTGGATCCACCCTCGATGCCCGTGGAAGCAGCTGCTAAAAAATCCAAATTGCATGGCATCAGGCCAGTCAGCTGCCCAAGTGTTGAAAAGTAGAGCCTTGAAGGCTAAGGTGGCAGACCTAAGTCATGGTCTTTTCAGTCACCTCTGATTCATGTGAAAGTTGGACGAGGAATAAGGAAGACCGGAGGAGAATGGACACCTTTGAACGGTGGTGTTGGAGGACCTTGAATACCATGCCTGAACTGTGGAAAGAGTGAACAGAAGTGTCTTTGAAGAAATGCAATAGGAGTGCTCCTTGGAAGTCAAGATGGAGAGACCGCATCTCACATACTTTGGACATGTTGTAAAAGGGCTGTGTCTCTGGAGGAGAACATCCTGCTTGGTAGTCTGTGAAAAAGAGGAAGAGCTTCCCTAAGACGGACTGTCAGAGTGGCTGCAACCACAAGTTCTGCTTAACATCTGTGAAGATGGTGCAGGACTGGGCCATGTTTTGCTCCGTTTTACACAGGGTCACTGTGACTCAGAACTGACTCGATGGCACCTAACAACAACAACATGCCTAGAAATGTACTTAAAAGCCACTAAAGACAACCAAGTCAGCGAAGTCCCATCATGATCCATGATGGCTTTAGAACAAAATGAAAACCCTGGGTCGCATAGTGGTTAAGTGCTGTGGCTGCTCACTGAAAGGTCTGCCATTCTCATCTGCCAGGCGCTCCTTGGAAACTCTGTGAGGCAGTTGTGCTCTGTCCTGTAGGGGCACTATGAGTTGGAATTGACTTGATAACAGTGAGTTTGGAGTATTGATTTGGAACCAAACGAGAATTATGTTTATATAATCTTTATTATTTTAATTTATAAATTTAAATTCATGTTTCCTTCAATACATCTACTTATAAAGTTTTTAACTTTTGGGGGCAGAGTCAAGATGGAGGACTAGACACACGTCTCCCTAACTCACTCTGAAAACTGAGGCCACGACTGATAATTCAATGGAGCCTTCTGGACACCCAGTGAGCCCTAAGACATGGCATAGGACTGTCCTTTTGGACTACATGCCACTAAACAGGAAACTTCTACTCTTTTGTTGACCCCAGCCCTTGTCGAATGGCTGGCTTTCACTGTCTGAAGGTAACGCCTGGCTTTAATTTTTTCCTTTTTGTTAGCCTGTGGCAGAGATTAGGCTTAAGTGGCCATAAAGTTCTGCCACACTGCCGATACGACCAGCGGGTGGAATAGCCATACTTTGAGAGCGTGGCTCTGGACTCTGAGCACCATGGCCCCTCCACTCCATTTTTTGAACCTCCACCATTGATTCGGCTATTTCCCAGAAGGCAGGAGAGCCTCAGCAGGATGCCATCTTGTCCAACCAGGCGATGGAGCTACCCAAACGGAGGACTCAGAGGGGGCTAATTCCCAGGCTAGGAGGTAGTGCCAGCTTGGGCCCTGCTTCCCCAGAAGAAAAGCCGTGTTTAGCACAGTTTACCCTTCAGGTAGGGCTCAGCACCTGATGACAGCAGGGCAGTAGCCTGTCTATACTTTCAACCAGACTACAGCATCTAGGGACAGATACAGAGGTGCCTCCATTGCCAGCTGGAAAGAGTAGCTTGCCCGCCTGATAGTCTGATTGTTTTTGGAAGCCATCAGATTGCTTTTATCTTTCCAAATACGACTATCTAGGGAAATAACTGAGGTGCAGCCTGAACTGCATCTCGTCTAATTTTGACTGACCCACAACCTAGGGTCAGTGGAAGGCCTCCCAGTGACTCCCTAAATAGGGCTGTGTCTTTGCCAGGCAGAAGGTGGGGCCTGCTCTCACAGAGATTCTACTGGGCTGAGTCACAGCTGTTCATAGAAGTCACTGGTGATCCACTTCTACGTCAGCTCCCATTAAGGCAACACCAGAGAAACTAAACAACTTCTAGATGCCCCCAAACCAAGAGACCTTGGCTCATTACTTAAGGAAAAATCCAACCATGGCTCCAGAAAGCTCCCAAAAGAACGAACCAAAGATCTTCCCAGATGAAGAATCCTTTCTGAAACTTTCAGAGGTCGGAGTACAAAAGAATTATAGAGAGAGCCCTCCTAGACATTCTACCAAATTTAGCAGACCCAAATGAAAAATAAGCAAGCTGTTTGAACTGACGGAACTCCAGCACTCTGAAATCCAACAGATCAACAACCAAATCAAGAACCAGAAAACTCCATTCAAAGCAAAGAGAACAGAACGGAACCAATGGAAAACAGACTTTCTGACTGGGAGACAGAATGGCTGACACCAGCATTTATGAGGAGAAATCCGAGAAAATACAAAAGAACAATGCAGAAGCATTAAGAAACATGTGGGACTCTATCTAGAGGAACCATCTACGATTCATTGGAGTTCCTGAACAGGAAGGGACACCTGAAAACACAGAGAGGATTGTTGTTGACTTGCTGACAGAAAACTTCCCAGAAATTGTGAAAAAGAGAACCTAGATATCCAAGATGCAGATCCATCGCCGTACAATACAGACCTCCAAATAAAGAGTCCAAGATCTATTGTCATCAAGCTTAACAAAATGAAACCCAAGCAGAAACTCTTAATGGCAGTGAGACAAAAGCAAAGCTAACCTTCAGAGAGAAGTCCTGTAGGGTTTTGTCTGACTTCTTGACAGAAACCATGTTGGCAAGGAGGCAGAGGGGGTCCCCTTCAAAGCCTTCGAAGAAGAAAAACTTACAACCAAGAATTATGTACCATGCCAAGCTGTCTTTGAAATATGAAAATGAAATGAAGACCTTGGCAGATAAACAGAAATGCAGAGACTCATTAAAAAAAAAAAAACCCAAAAAAGCTACAAGAAATATTGAAAGAAGCTCTTGGCTTTGAAGAACCAAACCTTGAACTCTATATTTTAGGAGACAATAAAGGACACAGCACCCAGAAATCTACTCAGTTGGAGAAGGCACAACACCCCAACCAAAGCTCTAATACTAAAAGAAGTGATCCAGTGATCCTGTCGTCAAAACCACAATACCATCCCATTAAAAAGAGGGATCTATTACAGTAGTTACAGTCCGTCCAGATGGAGAGGACATTGATAAGATATTTAGAAATCAAAATTGGGTTTCAATGTACATTATTAAGGGGGATCCTAGGGGTAGCCACAAAGCACAACCAAGAAACGACCTAGCAAAACAAGAAATGCAATACAGGAGTCTCAGGAAACACAAAACTAACACTGGAAAGGATGAAAAATCAAACCCTAAAGAAGAATGTCCCAGAATAGAACAAGAGCCACAGAGAAAACATCCACACAAAAGTAAGTACATCCAAATGACAGCACTAAACACATACCTATACATAATGACATTGAAGGTCAATAGACTGAACAGTCCAGTCAAGAGACAACAAGTGACATCTTGGATGAAAAGACATGACCCATCTACCTGCTGCTTACAAGAAAGGGACCTTAGACTTAAAGGTATGAACCAACTGAAAATTAAAAGATGGAATAACATATACCAAGCTACCAATAGACAAAGAAGAGCATGTGTGGCAATATTAATCTCACATAAAATAGATTAGACTGTAGGAAAAAAAAAGCTCTCTAAAGACACAGAAAACCTCCTTGTGACTATTCACTAACTAGACCTCCTCGAACTCGACAGAACTTTGTATCCATCATGTTGACTGAAATCAGTCAATGGCACAAGGACAGATATGGTATGAGACCCCTACTTTAAGGACTTGAAAATGGACCCATGTACTGAAGAAAAGACTCATGATGGATGCAGAGGAGGGAGGGAGAGAGAGGGGTGGGTATAGATTAGACAGCTGATGGAAACTTGGTTGGGTGAAATCAGTGACAGCACCCATTAGAAAGAAGATCCATTTACCTGGACTTGGACAGAACCTGAAAACTCTCCCCGTCTTAACCCAATAGGTAAGGGCAGTAGCAGGGGCAGGGGACCATGCTCTCAGAGGACATGGAGGCCCATGGGTATAACTAGCCTATTGCTACGGGAGTCCTCTCCACGTCCTATTGGTGATTGGCATCTGGGGTCTCCAAAGCTAGCAAGCTGTCATCTGAGGTCCATGAAATAGCCCTAACTCATCCAGAACAGATGATCCCCAAAGACCAAAATGACACCGGACAAAGAAAACCCAGAAGACAGAAAGATCCATGTGAATGGGTGATGCCATCCACATGGGACCAGAAGAACCCGATGGTGCCTGGCCACCTCCTGTGACAGCCATGATGGGGCTCCCAATCTTCAGTGTCAGTGGCAACACGAGAATAAGAAGGGGTGTACCCTGAGAACTCCCCTCAAAGACCAGCATCTATGGTCCGAAAGCCTATGGGTTCCCCTGGGAGGATGGCCCCTAGACCTGAAACGGCCCCTTATTATAAATCATTACTTAGGTCCACTCCTTGGGCACAAATGGATTGGACTCGGCAACACAGAGCAACCCTATCGTGTGTGTACTTTATGGTTGTATATATCTATAGGATGTTGCCCAACTGGCCTCTTTCTAGAGGGGAGTGGAGAGGGTGGAGAAGAGGGGACAGGGGTTTGTTAACAGGATATGACTTGCATAGAACAGAAAGGAGGAGTGTGCTGTTACCAGGTAAGGAGGGCAGTAGGAGCTCCCCATAGGCGGGCATGCGAATTTAAACCAGATTGTACACTTGAACTCAACCACAATTAAAAAAAAAAAAAATTAAGCTCCACTTTTGTTCCACTAATATGGTAGGACCAAATCATCACTATAAACTTTAATAAAAACTTGTGTAAGAGGACATTTATGTTCAGCTTCTCCTTGGCTTTCTGGCTAGGGCTCACCCTGGCACCGGGCGTGTGCCCAGCTGGCTAGACTAGAAGGTGGCTGTCTTCATACACTCATTTTGTGATCCTCTATGCTCTTCCTCTCTCTGAATCCGTGGAGATTGTCCCTGGTTAACAATCCTGAATCCGTAAAGAATACTAGAGCCTACAGTGGTTTCAGCTCAGCCAAGACATCAACATGGATAAACTTGTCCAGCAAAACCAACACTTACCATCCATGAAACAAAAACAGAACTCGGAACCCCAAACCAGTTGCTGCCCAGAGGATTCTGACTCGTGGAGTCTGATCCCCTTTGTCACAGAATTGTGGTCTACAGAGTATTCTTGGGTGTCGTCTTTATGGAAGCTGATCGCCAGGCTTTTCTTCAGCCCTGCTCTGGGACAGGTTCAAACCACTGACCTCTAGGCTAGTCGAGGAGTGTCCACCGTTTGCCGAAGTCCCGTTCCAGTATTTCAGAAAGTGGAGAACACGATATGTGGAAATAGTCTAGAAACAGAGTGTTTCTGCGCTTGCAAGCGGAGAAAAGCATCAGGGAGAAGCTGGCAGAAATCCCTCTTCCGCAACCTGGGGTGTGAAGAGGGAGTGCTGTCCTCACTGCTGACTAGGCGCCGGTTTGGTCCAGCCCTGGGGCGGTGGGTGCTGCAGGGCCCGTAGGAACCGCACCCACGTTCCCCCAGGCCCAGCGCCGGGCGTGGGGGGCCAGGTGGGCAGAATCGGCTGTTCGCACGCCCCCTTGTGGCCGTCAGCCGAATCACTGACGTTCCGTGTCAGGATTTTGTCCGCCGCGGATTTCCCACGCTCGGGGCCCGGAGGGCAGAAAGCGTTGTCGGCACGCCCTCTCGTGGCCGGACGCGGAATCGCTGACGTTCGGGGTAAGGATGGTCCGCCCTGGATTTGGGGGACCAGAAGAGGCGCGCATCCTCCCTACCTCGTGAGACCGGAAGGGAGGACCAAGCTGAATCTTCAGCAGTTCACTGAGGGTTAGAAACATTGGGAAGGAGGAAACGGGGGTGTTCAAGAGCGTTCCGTATCTTGGCACTGACGGGCGGGAGTGAGAACATTCTGACTTGTATTTACCTTCTCTTCCTATGTCTGATTTGAGTCTGGAACTCTAGTGCAGCCGTCGGTGCCAGAGACGTCGACTTGGACAGAGGAGTGGGAAGGGTGACACTCTACCGTGTAAGGCCTGGGTATTGGTGTCCAGATGCCCCCTCCTCCCCCTCGTGACCGTGTCTCTTCTACCACTGCACTCATTGTTCCTGTGATTTGGGCCTCGATGAGTAAAGCCATTGGGGAAGACGGACACATTCCAAGAGGAGACACAGAAACAGGCACGGTCTGGCAGAGCTTTGTGTGGACCGCAGGGGGACGTGGGGAGCCCCTGGGTGGTGCCCATGGTGGAGTGCTCAGCTACCCACTAGAAGATGAGTCTGCCTCCACCCAGAGGTGCCTTGGAAGAAAGACGTGGTGCCCTGCTTCTGAGAAATCATTCCCTGAAAATGCTCTGGAGCACAGTCCTGCTCTGACACCCGTGGTGTCCCTGTGAGATCGAGCAGACTCCACGAGCTCCTGGTTTAGAGGGCTGCCAGCCCCTGGGAGGGAATATCTGCCCTGAGACCAGCAGTCCCTGTACTTGTGTGGGAAAGTCCCTAGCCAGGATGGAATGTCTCATGGGTTCAGAGCAGAGTATCTCCTTGGAGCCCCTTAGGGGGAATGTGCTGTCCACTGTGTACCCAGGAAGGGTGTGAGGGCACTCACTGGAAGGCACTCCCATCCTTTCAGACGTGACTTCACCGTCTCCGTTTCCAGTGAGTGGAGCCAGCCAGGAGGCAGGGTCCAAAAAGGGAAGGTGCCATTTTTGAAGCTGGACCCAGCAGAGTGTAGACCTTCTGAGAGCAGGAGGGTGGAGATGCTCAGAGGGTTCGTGTTAGGGCTCAGGTCAGTGTCAGGGTCAGGTCCTGTCAGAATGAGGGCCCGTTCCGGGTTAGGCTTTTGAGGGTGAGCATCAGGGTTGTAGGGTCAGGGTCTCGCCGGTCTTCTGGTTCTGCTGCTGCCCTTTCTGAGCTACACTTCTTGTCTTCTCGTGCCATCTCACTAGTTACGGCTTTCTCTCAGCTCAGGGATGCTGGGTCTCAAGCACGTGCTCCATTCTGGGCTCTTCTGGATGGTGGTGGGGTCTCCCTCTCCCCAGTGGGATTGGCTCCTTTTAAACCTAGTGGGATGGCAGAACTTACTATTCCATTCCCAAGGTGCGTGGTCAGCGCCCCAGGGTTCCATGCACCTCATTTGCATTCTCCGAGGCTGTCCAGTGTGCTTGGTGGGACAGAAGCACCTTATTTGCGTAATATCATCCAGTCATTTGGTGTCTCTAAGAAGACCGTGACCCGAAGGCCATTCTACTAGTCGTTAACTTCCCCAAACCTGCTGTAGAAAGAACTCTATGTAAACTAATTATGTTTTAAATCTATCCTAAGAAGTTTGCTACTACGCTAGTATGAAAACTTCTTTCTTCCCCATTTTTCATCGTGTTGCTTATGGGCCCCGTCGTGAGAGTTTTTTTTTTTTTTTCCTCCAACATATATGCCCGTTACCAACTCATGCTCCTAATTTAAATTCTAATCTAACAACCTGGGAGCTGTCCTCTCTTTCCTCCTGGAGCATCTGTAGGTCCTTTGTCCTGTATGGGAAGCCCGAGCTTTCAGCTGTATCTGTAGATTGAATCATTGGTCTCATTGTCATAACCCAGACCCCCCAAACCTAATCTGTTGCCTTGAGTGAGTTCTAACTCCTAGCAACCCTGTAGGACACAGCAGAGCCACCCCACAGGGTTTCCATGACTGTCATCTTTAGAGAAGCCCATGGCCCCATCTTTGTACCGCGGACAGTGCATTCGACTCGCTGACATTTTGGTCAGCAGCTATGCCCTTAACCACTTCCCCACTAGGTCTCTTCCCTTACCTAACACGCAGAAAGAGAATTCCAGAACTGCTACACCAGCACCTATGTACGGTTAAAAATTCTATGTGGCTATTTTCATCTGTAGCTTGAAAATTGTATGTTCCAGGTTATGTATTTTCATTTGCTTTGGCTGAGTTTTTGTTCCTTCTGTAGTGTGATGGTGAGATGCATTGCAAACACCATGAAGTCCCTGTGTTTATTTCTGCATTGTTTGTTAACGCAGCGCTGTAGGACATTTCATTGTATTGTGATTCCTGTTGTCAGTTACCTTGAAGACCTGAGGGGCCTGGCCCTTGGGCCTTCTCCTGACCCCTCCCAAGTCCTCACTGCCCACAGAAGCCCCCCTCCTCTCCCCCACCTCCCTCTCCCCGCCTGGGCCTCCTCACCTCCCTTCCTATAGTGACCCTTCTCCTGGTCCCTCCACCCCTCCTCCTCCATTTAGACTCCCCTATTAGCCCTGTCACCTGGGCCAGTGGGTGGGACAGTGTACAGGTGACCCTGCCCAGGGCCCTGATGCTGACCCCACCCCCCTCCTTCTCATCTGACTTCCCACACCTGAGCTTTCTCCTGGCTCCACCCCCGTCTCCGTCACTGGCCCCCTCACCTGTGCCAGTGGGCGGAGCAGCAACCAGGTGACCCGGCTCAGGGCCCTGACGCCTCCGGAGGCCACGAAGGTCCGAGTGTGGAGTTGAGTCGGGTTTTCTTGCCTTTGTACTTGCTGTGCTTTCTGAAAGGTAGGAGACACGGGACCCCAGTGGGGACCCGCTTCCCGGTGGGACGCGAGGGCACTGTAAAGGTGTTGGGCCGTCGGAGGAAGATGCGCGGCTCCCGCTCCTGTGAGCCCGGGAGGTGGGGGCCCTGGAGGGACGCTTCCGCACCCTCTGTCCATTGCTGTAACCCCACCTACTGGCCTCCGGGTCCCCGATGGTGCCCCCTGGGCCTCCGGGCCTTCCAGATGCCTGACCAGGCTCTAAAGGACCTGGGGTGCCGGGTCTCCCTCCGTGACCCGAGGAAGCAGCAACACCCCACTTGTGATTGCAGAGATTCCCGAGGGCGGAGGGCCATGGCCTGGAGCCCATGGGGGACTTGACCCAAAGACCCTGCTCCCCCAGGAAGTAGCATACTTGGTGGGCTCCAAGAGGGAGCCCCTGGTTACACAGTGACTTGGTGGGAATTCAGCCTCCCACCTGTGGGGGAAAACGCAGCCACGGATTTCTCTACATCTGGGAGTTTGAAGGGCCGTGGCTGAAAGGCTCCGTGCAGTGTTGTGGGCCCACAGAGTTCGTGGGGGGCCAAGGCCTTCAACCTGTCCCACCGGTTTGTGGGCCGCGCTGGGGGAGGGGTGGCCTGAGGCCCCTTGGGGCCCATCGGCTAGGGTTTGGAGCCCGGGCCAAGGCCGTGCAGACTGTGGCTTCCCTGGAAGCCCCTAAGGAGGAGCCCCCTCCAGTCGTTTGCTGCCTGTCCCCTGACGAGCACCTGAGGGGCCAGCCCCTCGGACGGTGCAGGAGACCCCGAGTGAGGTGGACTGGGTGGAAGCTGGGAAGGACCCCGGCTGGGAGCCCTGGGAGCCCATGTTGGGCTCTTTCTGTGGCGAATGGTGGAGGTGTCCACACTGTCCTGGTAACAAAGCAGCCACTGTGTGGGAGAAAGGTGTGGCAGTCCCTTCCCTAGAGTCTCCTTCTTGGAGACCTTATGGGACAGTTGTAATCTGTCCTGTGGGGTTGCTGTGAGTGATAGTGAAGTAGAGAAGTGAGTGCTTTATTTTGGGGGGCTTCGTTTTGAACGGAGTGTTTTTGGTCCTGTGTGCCAGGTCACAGGGAACTTGTAAATCATTAAAAGTTGATTCAGAACCGGTGTGTGTGTTCACTGAACCTGGCCTGCATCAAGAAGGTAAGTTCTGGGAGGGTGGGGGGTCTGGTGGTTTTAGGGTGCCGGGTTAGCATTAGGGTATTGGGATAGCGTGTTGGGCTGAGGTTAGGGTTTTGAGTGTCAGGATAGGGTGTCGGTTAGGGTATCCGGTTAGGGTTAGGGTTAAGGTGTGGCGAGTGGGGCTGCGGCGTAGGGCCAGGCCCAGGGCTAGGGCGCCGCGCCATGGCGTCGGGGTGGGGCCAGGGTTAGGGTTTCGGGGCTTGGGGGTTTGGGATTTGAGGGTTAGAGGGTTAGGTTAGGTTTAGGGGGTTAGAGGTTCAGGGGTTAGGGTCGGGTTTAGGGTTGGAGTTCAGGGTTCTGGGATCGGGTTCGGGGTTTGGGTTTGGGTTCGGATTCGGGTTCGGGGGTTAGGGTTAGAGGGTTGGGGTTAGGGGGGTTAGGGGTTAGGGCTGGGGTTGGGGTTAGGGTTAGGGCATCGGATTAGGGTTAGGGTGTCGGGTTAGGGCGTCGGGTTAGGGTTAGGGCGCGGACCGCCGGCAGAGTCAACGGAGCGCAAGGGGCGGCCTCCGATCCAATCAGCTTCGGCCCCAGGAGGCCAGCCCCTGGCGCCCCGGCTGCGCGGCAGGCCGGGGCGGACTGCCCCTAAAGACAGGGCCCGGGACCCGAAGCGGCCCTTGCCCCGGCTGCACCCTCCGGCGGCTCAGCGACAGGGGCTCCAGAAAGCCCGGGGCCCGGCCGCCGGGGCAGTGCCCAGGAAAAGGGCCGCCAGGGAGGCCACCCCAGCCCCGAAAGCCAGCGCAAACGCCATGCCGTCGATTCGATTCCCACTCCTGGAGACCCGAAGGGTCTATTTTCTAGAAAATAGAAAAATATTCCTCAAAGCCAACCTTAGGAGGATGTATTCCTTCTCCTAGTACCGTCTGTGCTATTACCCACAACTTCCCCAAAGAGTCTATTTAGAGACTCCAACTTTTCCATGCTGGACTCAGGCCCAGGGTAATTCTCCTTTTTTTTTTTTTTTTTCAGTAAGCTGCAGGACAGTCTTTGGCTGTTTTCATTTACTGTCCATAAATAAAACCTAGCAAGACCCCGAGCTTTTAATACCAAGATACAAAAAGCCTTCACTAAGCCAGAGAATGTTTTAAAGCAGAAACATTTAAGTATAAACCACAATTTGTTTTTTAAGTAATATTTGTGTATTTTCATATAGCTGAACAATGCTTTGTTCAGATTTTCTACAGGAAGACAATATGTAACAAGTTTCCCTGGAAGTTAAACCCAGTTGCCATCGAGTCAATTCCCACTTATTGCAACCCCTGAGTACAGCGTCAAACTGCCCCGTAGGGTTTCCAAGGAGGGGCTGGTGGGTTCCAACGGCTGGTTGACCCTCTAGAAGGTGAGCAGCCAAATACTCAAGCCTCCTTCACCGGGGCCTCTTCTTCTAGGCTAGGAGATGATTTAGTGAAGAGGTTGATTGAGAAACTCAAGGACTGGCTGGGTATGAAGATACCCTTGTTAGCTCTTTCCAGCCTTAGTGTTTGTGAATTTGGCTGGAAAGGAGGTGCCAGTAGTGAGGCCCTGCCCAGGGTGGCTGTGACCTGTGTTATGTCATCTAGGTAAGACACTGTGGCCACTGTTTGCAGTATCTGTTGCAGCTTCTGACACTTCTCGCCCTACCGCACAGTCTGGCTTCCAAGAGATGGCCCACCTCTGTCTGGCCTCTGCTGCCTCCCCAGGGGAATCTGACAGCAAATTCACAGCGTTTCTTTGTTCCCAGCAAAGCTGTAGTTGCCAAGGATGCCGCCCACAGTCAGCTTTCTTCGTGGGTCGCATTCTAGGTGAAGCTGGGCTTTTGCTTCTCTTTCCTTTAGCTCCGCCTCCCTGGGGATGCCGGCCCATCCTCCAGGCTTCCTCGTAGGCCGCAGTCCTCCACTAGTCAGTCTCCCCACAGCTCGACGCCCTCAGATCCGCTGCCCAGGGTCCTCAGAGGAGCCCCACATGTGGGTCTGAGGGAAGCTCCAGTCCCTAAATGCTCCTGGTCCTCATCCTGGAATTGATGATTGATTTTCAGGGACCTAGTCCCCCAGCAGGTTCTCTCCTGTGTCTTCTCAGGTCTCAATTCATCAGTGCTTCTTGAGGTGCAAATGAAGTAAGGCTAGCATTTCTTTCCTTCTTTCTGAGGTAGTGAAATGTCCTTCAATAAAAAAAAATAAGTGAACAAAGCCACAGCTGTACCTGTTTGGGATCTAAATTCACCGTGAGGCCAGAGGAGGTAGGCGGAGCCAAGCTGCCACAGCTGATTGCTCTGGTGGGGTGACAACCGAGTCCCTGACAGAACAGAAGGTAAACGTAGGACAAAAGCCCCAATCTGCAGAAGAGACCAGACTTACCAGTCTGACAGGGACTGCAGGAATTCCTGAGACTATGGGCCCCTGGACACATGGTAACTCAGAACTGAAGCTTCTGGCGGAGTCCACCTTTCAGCCCAAGATTAGACAGGCCTACATGAAGACTGCCAATTAAGTTTGTGCACTCGTCCTAGAAAACAGGCTACATACCTCACTGCTGGATATCACTACAGTTGCCTTCAAAGTCCTCCGCTAGGGAAGCTCTGCACCCATGTCAGTGCCTAGTCCACCCTTCAAAGCAATTTTGGAACTCTTTTTCTGGAATGGCCATCAGAGCTGTCATTGTATTACCCTTGATGTCCTGAATGTCATCCAAATGTCTTCCTTTCAGTATTTTTTGTCTTTGGGTAAAGAAAAAAGTCACCGAGGGCCAGATCAGGTGAGTAGGGAGGGTGTTCCAATACAGTTAGTTGCTTACTGGTTAAAAACTCCCTCATAGACAGCTGGACAATGAAGTTTATTAGCTTGCCACCCCAATGGCCATTCCAGAAAGAGTTCCAAAATTGCTTTGAAGGGTGGACTAGGCACTGGCGTTGGTGCATGGCTTCCCAACGGGAGGACTCTGAAGGTGACTGTGGTGATATTCAGCAATGAGGTGAGTAACACTTGGAACAATTACGTTCACAGACTCAATTGTCAGACCTCATTAAACAAAAACACATGAGGAATATGCTTATTTCAATGGAGAGCATGAGACCAAATGACCAATACCCGCCCAAAAGCAAAGGCAAGAAGGTAGGAGGGGACAGGAAAGCTGGACGAATGGAACTAGGGAACCTGGGATAGAAAGGGACAGGGGCAGGGGGCTGACGTGGGGGGATGGCAACCAAGGTTGCAAAACAACTTACGTCTACATTTTTGAACGAGAAGAAAAAACAAGTGCTTCTATCAAAATGGAGCTGGAAATGGAATATCAAGAACATAATGCAAAGGAATTTCAGGTCTTGAAATGTCTGTTCAGATACTGGGCAAAGACCACGGATTAACACAAGGCCAGTTCAGGAAGACCAGGCAGCGTGTGTGAAACACCAGTAACATACACAGGACCACGATCCTCTCGTCCCCTGGTGTGTAAAGTAAGATCAGACTCACTGTAGTCTCCTGAAAGGCCTGTAGGTTCTCTAAGCTTGTTCCAGACAGTTGGATGACATCTAAATGCCAAAGCAGCATAATGTGCTCTGCATTTCCAGTATCAGGTTCCCTTGCAGCAGGCTTATCTGTGGCCTCAGGCTCCCAAAGCCAAGGACTGTGCCACGATGTGGCGCTGACTCCACACTGTAAGCCACCTGTGCTGTCCTGTAGTAGTTAAGCACTTGTACAGTGGAACACGTCTATTGGGAATCTACTCAACTCAGTTACTGGATTTAATAATCCTTTTCCTGATTCCCTTAGGGTCAAGCCACACAAACATCCAAATGGTTGGTATATACATAGGCCTGCCTGTAGAAAAGATTTAGTCTGTCCTCTGTGATTCTCTTCTATCAAAACTTCTGTAAGGCCTCATGGCACAGGGGTCTTTGTTAACTAGTCAAACCAAAGCCACTGCTGCCGAGTCAGCTCCAGTGCAGAGCGACCCTATTAGGACAGAGTAGCACCAGCCCATAGGATTTCCAAGGAGCAGCTGAGGGATTTGAACCACGCACCTTTTTGTTAGCAGCTGAGCTCTTAACCACTGTGCCACTGGCACTCTTTGTAAACTACAACTGCCTTCAAAAAGCACTACCAAGGGGTTAATTCAACTTTTCTTCAGCAAACATGTTGTGAGTACCAGGTGGGGTATCAGTCGCTACAACAAAACGGGGGCGGATTTATGGTTCCTCCTTATGCAGAATTCATAGTCAAACATGAGAGATAAACACCAAAAAAATTAGAATAGCTCGGATCCGACTCGACGGCACTTGGCTTGGCACTTGGCTGACTTGCGTTGTTAGTAGCATAGTGGTCTGTTCAAAATGCTAGGAGGCCCCCAAAGATCAAGCTGATCTTTAGGCTCATCCAGGAGCTAGGGAGAGGTCAGTTATGCAGAATGGATACAATATTATCCGAAAAGATGAGGTCGTTGTCCCAAACAAGCTAATGCGGTCTTGGGGCTCAATAATAGTGGTGAATCTAGGGTAGTATATACAGGCAGTGGGTTCTTTGCACTTGGAGAACTGGGTTCAATTTGAGACTGAAATTAAAAAGGTATTAATAAACTACTGTCTTCGGAGAAGGCCATCCTTAACAGAGAGGAAGAGCAGTATTAACTCAGCTGTGAATACCAAAATCCAGAGAGAATTTTAGGCAAAACACGATAGCAGTCAGCAAATACTTGAAGGACTTTTTTTGGAAAGATGTATTTATTCCAGGAGACCTCAAGAGTAGAAAACTTAAATATATATATGAGGCTGTCTGAGCAGCTTCTGTCCAGAGGTAAGATGAAAGGACTGAGGGGACAGGAGCCTGTTGAATGGACATGGGAAACACAGGGAGGACAGGAGGAGTGTGCTGTCACCGGGGGGAAGGGAGGCGCTAGAGTTACACTGCACTGTGGAGTGGGGTTTCACAGGACAGATTGAATCGGTATGTAAGCTTTCACTTAAAGCACAATACAATGTATATATTTTAAAGTAAAAAACAGATTAAAAAGTCCTGACGCATGGAAACAGCTAATATGCTGATTTTTGCTATAGCTAGCGTTTCCCGAGCATTGGCACTCACCAGAAGGTGAAATGAACTGCCTATTAAGATGATCAGGTTGTCATTGCAGAGCCTGTTGAGCTGAGGCTGTGCTGTTGGTAGACAACAGGCAAACGCACACAGGCACCAGCTGCGATGATCAGACCTAAGGTCTTCGCCGCTTCTTCTAAGCCATAAGCTTTACGGTTCGGGATTGTGGTTTTAATCTGCATTATTTCCAAAACACAGCAGTTCAAGTAGACAAGTGTTCCTTTCCTCTGTGCCTGTTAAGTGTCTCATGACCAGTGTGTGAGTGTAGAGGGTCATAAATGAATTACTTAGCCAGTGACAGACCTCATGCACTATTCCAAGGCCTTTTTTGGTTGTTGTATGATGAATGTTGGTAAGAATCTCCTCATTCCATGATACATCAACCTGCTGCCTGCATTTGGCACACACATTCTGACTTGAGGAGACATCAACTTTTAAATGACGTCTAAAGCTCTGTTCAGTGAACCCCGTGGACTGTATCCCAGGTGAACCCACCTACATTCCTGGCAATAACAGAAAAACGGAAGTCCAGAGTGAAATCCCAGCTGTGCTGGCTAATTCCAGCCCAAGAGGCCAGTCTGTGTTGTATTACGAGTGAAGGGACCAGGGGCAGGGAAAGCCAAGAACAGGCCCGCGAGGGAGTCTCAGCAGCATCAGAAACATCTGGAGGCCTTCCGTGGGCATCATTTATTTATACAGCATGTCTTCTAGAATGTGGAAAAACCACAAAACCTGCTAGAGAGCAGCCAGCAAGAGGGAAGCCATGGATTTGAAGTCAGCCGGGGCGCAGTGTGGGGGTGAGGGCGGGGAGGCACTCTCCTCTTCCTCTGGATTCTGACTCATGTGTTTGAAGCAATCAGGAGCACCAAACAATTCTCAACAGAAAATATATTCTCTCAGCATAGGCTATTTGATGTTCCAGGATGTGTCCCCCTGCTGAGCAGCCAATGGTCATTTTAAACATCAATCCCCTGTTTAACAGAGTCAGCTGTGGCACCCCAAGAGGGCTAGTGCCGGGTCTTTGCGTCTGCCAGAGATGACAGCTATTTAGCATAGAAATACCAGCTTCATGGTAAAACCAGGGAGATGGGCTTTGTTTTCTACTGAGAGGTCATACGGACACAGTGAGGTCCTCCAATCTTAGCTGTTCCACAGGATCCATTTTCATATGCCTTCACCTAAGTAACTACCGTCCACATCAAGATACCAAAGATGCCCCCCCACCTCAGTCACCTTTCAGACAAAGACGGGGCAGTCCTGTAAAACACAAGCAAACTAAGGGGCACACCAGCCCAGGGGCAAGGACCAAGGTGTAGGAGGGGACAGAAAGCTGGTAATAGGAAACCCAAGATGGAGAAGGGAGCATGCTGACCTGCTGTGGGGCTGTTAACCAATGTCGCAAAACCATACGTAACAAACTACTTTGCTCTGTAAGCCTTCATCTAAAGTAGTATGTATATATGTATGCATGCATGCATAAAATATTTTCAGCCCCCCAGAGGTTCTGGGACGGTCCTTCCCATCAGCTACCACCCCCACCCCCACCACTGAAGCAACCTCTGTTCTGACTTCTGTCTCCCTGGTTTTGCTTTTCTTTAATTTCATACGCACATGAGTGCCTTTGCTGTCCAGGTAGGTGGGAAGGAGACAGACAGACAGACAGACAGATGGATAGAAAGTAAAGCGGTCTAGGTTAGGCAAATATTTCTGACCAGGCTGTATTAGTTGCATGAAAACACTTCTTTCTTCCGCATTATTTGTATGTTAAAATCAAAATCACCAGGAATTTGAAAACAGTGCAATATTCAATAAACAATGTATCTTCTGCAATAAAGTTATTACATCCCTTTAACAGCTTTCTAAGTAATTGTCCTCTGATATGCTACATTGTGCAAAAAACAAAACCTGTTGTACCGTCAGATAAGTATGTGCCTTTCCTGAGATAAAAACTTGTGTCAGGGAGATACGTTTAAAAATAAAAAGGCCAAAGGTCATTTATGTATTTGATTAAAGACAGATAAAGGACCGGTACGGGGCAGTGGTGGTTCAGTGGTGACGTTCCCTTCCTCTGTGCTGGAGACTCAGGTTCAGTGCCCAGCTCCTGCCCCCTGTGGGCATCCACCCCCCAACCCATCAGGCAGGCTCGCCTGTGGCTGTGCTCGCCTGTGGCTGTGACCGCCCCCCACCTGTTGTGCAGGCTTGCCTGTGGCTGTGATGTTGAAAAAGACACGAGGGATGACAGCACTATGGTCCCCACCTGATGGAGGACTGGGCAGCATTCTGTTCCCTGTGCCCATACACACGAGGTGAGGGCCGACTTGGCAGCATCTAACAACAGCAGTGGACTGGAATGAGGAAGAAGTCTCGACCTGCATCTTCAGCTTTTCAGAGGCAGTATAGCGTGGTTACTGTTGAAGGTCGTAGAGGTCACGGTGCCCCCGACCTGGTTGCTGTTCACCAGCTGAGCAGCCAGGGACACATTTCTTAATCTCTCTGGGCTTCAGTCTTCTTATGGGAAATGGGAATACTAACAGTACGTATGTTATAGGGTTGTCAAGAAGAGAAAGTGGTTAATCTACAGTATGAGTAAACTGTTGTGGAGTGAATTGTGTCCCCTCCAAAATGTACATAGCAGCTTGACTGAGCCGTGATTCCCAGGACTGGGTGATTGCCCTCCAGTCTGTGATCTTCTTGTGCGGTAAATCCTAATCTCTGCCTGTGGTTAACAGCAGATTATGCTAAAGAGGATTAGGGTGGGATAATGACACTCTTCCTAAGGTCACCTCCCTGCTTAACTGTAAAGGGAGTTTCCCAGCAGTGTGGTTTGTACCACCTTTTGTCCTTTCGTCCTACAAGAGGTAAAAGAAAAGAGAAGCAGCAGAGAGCAGGAACCTAAAACCATAAAGAAAAGCAGCATCGGGAGAACAGCATGGCCTTCAGACCTGAGGTTCCTGCACCAAGATGCTCCCTGACCAAAGACTGATGCAACACAAGGACCTTCCTCCAGAGCCGACAGAGAGAGGAAGACTTCCCCTGGAGGGGACACTCTGAATTCGGACTTGCAGCCTACTGGACTCTGTAGGAATAAGTCCTTCTTTGCTAAAGCTGTCTACTCATGGTGTTTCTGTTACAGCAGTACTGGATGACTGAGGCATAAGTGTCCAATAAATATGTGATTTTATCAGGAACATCATGGAGTGCCAGACTTGGGGACAGTTGCTGTCACAGCTGATGTCAGCTGAAGAAACGGTCTCGGAGAAATTCAGTCTATGGAACATCAGCACTGAAGCTTGTCTTTAATCCCACATCTGTTTTTTCCAGTCTGTTGCTTCTGTCTGTGAAAATTCTGTGATGTAAGCTGCCTTACTGGCCTTCACTTAATAAAGAAACAAAGGCTCATGTCTCTAGAAACTAGGTCAAGGACAGCCATCTGGTTTGGAGTCATTTTATTTATTGGTTTGCCTGTTTATTGGATGACACAATTCACATGGTGCAAAAAAAAAAAAAGAAATTTTCCCTGTCACCTTGGTGTCCTAAAGGCAAACCAACAGTACCAATTCACTTTGGGTCCTTCCAGGGTTGTTCTGCACGTAACTCCCGTTCTTTTATTCATCTTCTTTTCTATACAGGTTGTGGCATGCTGAATACATTGTTCAGATGCAGTTATTTTTAAAAGCACTCAAATGTATATGGTTTAGCATTAAAGCTTATGGGTTTTCTACGCTTTACATAAACGTGTATGCTGTATACAAAGTGTTAAAAAAGAAAAAAGTCAGCTTGAAGACTAAGGTGCGTCTGACCCTGGGCATGGTGTTTTCAGTCACCTCGTTGTCATGAGGGTGCTGGACAATGAATAAGGAAGACCAAAGAAGCAATGTCTTTGAATTGTGGTGTTGGAGAAGAAATTATGTCAGGGACTACTGAAAGGATGAACAAACCTGTCCCAGAAGAAACACATCCAGAATGTTCCTTGAAAACAAGGATGGGGAGACTACATCTCACATACTGTGGCTACGTCATCAGGAGGGATCAGTCGCTGGAGAAAGACACCCTGCTGAGTATTGGAGAGGGTCAGCAAAAAAGAGAGAGACCCTCAACAAGACGGATGGACACAGGGGCTGCGACCAGGACTGGAGTTCTGTCGGACATGGGTGGCTGGGAGTCGGAGCCGAGTCGATGGCACCAAATAACAGCAACAACAGCAACAGCAACAGCGGAGAGAAAGTGGGGCCCTGGGGATGCAGCGGCCTCAGAGCGCGACGGGTCACCACAGTTGGCAGTTTGAAGCCGCCAGGCACTGCTTGGAAGCCCTATGGGGCAGTTCTCCTCTGCCCGCCGGGTTGCCATGAGTCAGAATCTACCCAACAGCATTTTTTAAAATATGTATATATACAGAGAAAGTTTTAAAGACAGGGATTTGGTCTTGTCTAACACCATATACTAGCAATGTCTTCATTATTCGTTGATTTTGAAATACCTCGTTTAAGTGATCACAGAAGGATCGTCATGGGGTACTATCTCTCCCACGTAATGATTAGAAAGTTGCTCCTTCTAAGCTTATCAAGGTTTCATCGCATCTTTGATTTCCAAGTTAACATCTTTACCACGTGTTATCCGTTCACTAGTGCTGGAATTCATTTCGAATCATGTAGAAGCTGCTTGCTTCCAGTGTCTTATTGAGAATGATATTGAAACTCCTTTTCGGATTTTGTATGATTCTGGTCTCCCATACCTGGCATAAAGCCAATTCACTTTTGACAAAAAGAATACAACTGTGTTGTCCTTCTTTCCTTTTTCAGTGACATCACAGTCGTGATGCCTGCTGCCTGCAAGCAATTATGTAGTTTTTTCAAGTTGCCTTTTAATATTCTTTAAAAGAGTTGGAGCATTTAAAATACCCATTAGGCCACGCAAAAGTGTTCCCAGCCATCTCACAATATGAACCAATCTAGACCAAGGAAGGATGTTCGCCTTTAGAAAACAAAGCCTGCTAGGGAGATGCTCAGTTCTCTAACCCAGAATTCAAGGCCTCCAACGATCTGTGTCTTCCTAGGTCTCTCCCCTTAAGGAAACCCTGGTGGCTTGGTGGTTACGAACTGCAGCTGCTAAGCAGAAGGTTGACAGTTCAAATCCACCAAGTGCTCCCTGGAAACTGGATGAGGCAGTTCTACTCTGTGCCCAGGGCCGCTGGGAGTCAGAATCGCCTTGACAGCAGCGGGGCTCTGGTTTTGGTCTCACCCTTAGGAGAGCTTCTGCTCAGTAAAGATGTCTGTATTTTCAGTTGTCCATGTCTTTGTGATGCACTGTACCCCGTGCCTTCATGCAGACCATTCTCCCATGCTCATCTGTCACCTGGTTTCCTACCCGTATTTCAAGGTTCCCCTTTGTGACTGAGGCCCTTCTGATAGGCTGATAGTGCTATTTCTTGTGGGTTGGTGGATATATTTGTATGTCCTGTGTTTCATAGCCAGCCTGCAAGATCAAAGACCTGAGTATTGTTACCCTGTGTTACAAATGAGGAAACCGAGTCTTAGCAGGTTTAGCTCTTGTGATTTTTCTGCGATGACAAACCTCTCTACTCATTTGTCACTTGCTCTTTACACGCTTGTAGTATTACCTTTTGCATGCTTGTGGCCTGTCACCACCCCTCCTCTCCTCGGGCACACCACTGACATGACTATTCCTTGTATCTTCCCTCCTGCAACTTGAACATGAAAGGATCTTTGTAACCATGCACTGTCTGACCTGTCAGAAACCTGCAATCATCAAAGTGTGAGCTAAGAAGGAACCTCACAGATCATTCAATGGATACATGTGCTTCTTCAACAGCCTTCAGCTTGTTTAGCCCTGGAGGTACTAAGTACAGCACCATTTGTTTTTCTTAGATTTCAGAGAAAATTAATTTTTCAGTAAGTACTGACACACAGTGGTATGGAATGCAAAATGTAAAGCCAGTTTTAGAATTAGACCTGAAAGCAATTTTTAAGCTGAAGCATGAAACTTCACAGAATCGTCGCAGAAAGCTCAGAGCTGCAACGAGCTGCCTCGGGCTCCCGCAGGCTTCTGGGGGGTACATGCTGCTTCTCGTCTCCAGCGGGTGTCCCTTCTGCACCAAGAGCAGCCCTCACATTTCCGGTTCAGAGAGGCTGAGCAAATCGCACCGAATCACGTCGTAACCCAACCAGCACTGAGCCTAGAGCGCTGACGCCGGGGGTCCGGGGATCAGCAAACCGGATGACAGAACGGACCCTGAAAGCTGAGGTGCTCCAGAGGGCTGGCTGAGAAGATAGTCGTGAAATAGATACTTGGTGTGGGGAACCTGGATAAACCAGCTGCTGGTTGGTCCAGGAAAATCTGTGAAATACAAAAAATTCAAAGCTAGATTGCAGCCTCTCCAGAAAGCATCCAAGAAGGGGTCCCTTCTGAAAGCGCAACGAAAGGTCTGTTCATATTTTTCGGGTATCTTCAACTGTCGGTCTTGCCCTCGCCATCCACCCCCAGCAAAGCTCCATTTTCCCCAAAGATCTTTCTGACCCTCAGCCTGAGGGTCCCGTGACCTGTGGCCTCTCACCATCTGTTCTAACCTCGAGCTAAATGAATCTAAGGTGTGACGATGAAGTTCATGAACTTAACTGTTCTAAGTGCTATATAGAACATCACTGAATACCATTATGGTCACCTGTGAAGGACTTCCCTTGGGAAGTGGTGCACTGACGCCAGCGCCTAGTCCACCCTTCCAAGCAATTTCTGTATTCTGTCTGGAATGGCCATTGTACACGGTGGCATGGTAGCAAGTTCACAAACTTAATTCTATAGCTATCTGCAAGGAATGTTTTAGCCAGTTAACAAGTAAGTGTATTGGAATACCCTCCCTACTCACTTGATCTGGCCCTCAGTGACGTTTTTCTTTACCCAAATATAAAGGAAATATTGAAAGGAAGACATTTTTATGACACTGAGGACATCAAGGTTAATACAATGACAAGTCTAACGACCATTGCAGAAGAAGAGTTCCCAAATCGCTCTGGAGGATGGACTAGGCGCTGGCATGGATACATAGCTTCCCAGGGGACGACTTGGCAGGTGACCCTGGTGATGTTCAGCAATGAGGTATGTAACATTTTTTCTAGGACGAGTTCATGAACTTAATTGGCAGTCCTCATATAACTTCTAGAAAGACGTTTCTTTAGTGATTTAAAATCCATAAAGCAAACCCATTGCTGTGGAATCCATTCTGACTGATGACAACCTGGTAGGACAGACAACATCTGTCCCTTAGAGTTTCCAAAGCTGTAAATCTTTACAGAAGCAGAAGCAGACCACCAGGTCTTTCTCCCACAGAAGTGGTGGGTTTGAACTGCTGATCTTTTGGTTAACAGCCAAACATTTAATCACTGTACTACCAGTGATTCAGATGGTGGAAACAGATCTGAGAACTGATGAAGTGATTTTTGTTCCTGTTATATTTTTTAAGACACATAAAAATAGGATACCCGATCTCATGTTGTTAGTTTCCACTGAATCAGTCCCAGCTCACGGCAACTCCAGGCAACTTTAGGCATGATAAAATTCAATTTAAATGGTATCCTGTCCTGAACATGACCAAACACTCGGAGCGACAGAGTAGCTAGTGCTGGGAACTAGGAACCACAGTTTTGGGGGATATCCAGGTCAACCAGAAAAACAAAATTTATTAAGAAAATTTTGTGCATCCCACTTTGGTGAGTGGTGTCTGGGGTTTTAAAAGCCAGCCAGTGGCCATCTAAGATGCATCAGTTGGTCCCAACCCACTTGGAGCAGAAGAGAACAGAGACCACCAAAGGAAATAACAAGGAAAATAGGAGCCTGAGAGACAGAAAGGATTACATAATCCAGAGACTCCATCAGCCAGAGACCAAGGGCACTGGATGGTAGCCAGCGAGTGCCAACGACAGGGACTACAAGAGAGACTCCCTGACAGAGCAGGAGAAAAGTGGGGTGCCAAGCTCAGATTTCAGTGAAGAGACCAGACTTGATGGTTTGAATGGGACTAGAGGAACCCTAGAAGACATAGCCCCTGGCCTCTCCGTCAGCTCAAAAGTAAAACCGCTTGCACAGCCAACTCAATACATTTGTACCTTCCCTGAGTGCACCAAGAGTAGTTTCAGAATTACCAACCCACTGAGATAAGTAAGCCATACACTGGACGTGTTATCAGGAAGGATCGGTCCCTGAAAAAGGACATTCATGCTGGTAAATCGGAAGGTCAGTGAATTGGAAGACCCTTTCCCACTGACCTCTGCGTGGCCAGTGTCCTGTCCTTATCCAAGAACTGCCACAACAGCTCAGGCACCAAACTCTGACTTCTCCAGCTGTTGCATCGATGACCTCAAGCATGACGATGATGAGACTGTGTGGGACAGTCACACTGTGTCCTATGGGGTCACTCTGAGTCTGAAGCGACTTGATGGCAATGAGTTTGTAACAGTCTTCACTTAAACTGTATATTGTACATACATGTGTTTACATTTTCTCTTTCATTTTGTGGAAGTTTGGTAAGTTGCATTTTTCGAGACAATTTTCCGTTTTTTAAAGCTATTAAATTTATTGATATAAACTTGGTGTGAGGGTTAGGGTTGTGGGTCAACCTGGCTGGGCTGGCATTCTTAGTGTTCATGTGTGGTCACATGCATCATTGCATCTGCTGTGAGCAGCGAATCAGTTTAAAGGGAGTGTCCTTGGAGGCGTGGCCTGCTGTCACACATAAGCGAACAATCTGGCTTTTTGCTTGCTCTGGATCCTGTGACTGCCTTCTGCTCATCTGACCTCCAGGGCTTGTTCGACTTGAGCTGTCAGCTTATCTGCAGATCTTGGAATTCACACACCTTCACAGCCTGAGAGTGAGAGCCCTGCCTTCTGATCAGTTGATCTTGGGTTCACCAGCCCCTGAAGCTGTGTGAATGAGTTGAGAGAAGCCTCCATCCTGATGCACAGACTCAGGACTTCCCAGATTCTGCATTCAATGAGCCTTTCCTTGGTATAAACTTCTCTCCTGGAATATATTTATAGGCTTACTGGTTTTGCTCCCTGGAGAACCCTGCCTAAGATACCTGAATGTAGTATCCTCTTATTTCTCTTTCTTTAATGATAGCCCCCTTTCATTTTTGTTATTAGAAACTTGTATTCTGTCTCTCTCTCTCTCTTTCTTCCTAATCATTACAGACAGTAATATACATATGTCGTTTGTCTTCATTTTCTCAAAATCATCTTTGGTTTTGTTAATTTCCTGTATTGTACCTGCTTTCTGTTCCTGAGATTTTTATTCTTGTTTATATTATTTCCTACTACTTACTTCAGGTTTAATTTGTTCTTTTCCTGGCATGTTAAAGTAGCAGCTTAGCTCTTTGATTTTAAAGCTTTCTCCTTTCTAATATAAGCCTCTAAAGCTCTAGATGTCTAAGCACTACTTTACCAGGAGTCTACCAATGTCTGCATGGAATCGTCTACTGTTTCTTGTTTTTTGTTAAAATTATTTTTTACTTCAATTATTATAATTTTCAGTTTTAAAATTTTCAGTTGCTTCTTTTTAATTGTTTTTATTCCTCCACTGATTTTATCTTTTAAGTTTTTCCATTATCTTTTAAGCTACAACAGCTACTTTAAAGAAACTTTTTGTTAATCCCAACATCTGAGACATTTTAGGGTCAGTTTCTATTGACCGATTCTTTTTACCTCCTGGGGACCGTGGGACAAGAGACATGCTGTTTCTTTGTGTGTCTAGCAATTTTTGATTGCACACTCTACATTTTGGTGATACATTGTCTAGATTCTGTTATGTTCCTCTGCGGAGTGTTGAGTTTTGTGTTAATAAGCAATTGTCTTGGCTGGACTTAAACTCTAAACCTTTCTCTCTCTTGTCAGCAGCAGCTGCTAAAATTTCTGTCTTTTTTTTAGACTCTCAGAGGTTGCTGGGTTTCATGGAGCTCCCCTTCCCCTACTCCATACACTGTTTGGAGGTCAGCAGGAATATATATGGAGTTTGTACACAAGTTTAGCTTCTCCACTCTCTGTGAACACTTTGTCTTCTGGCATTTCTCCTCTCATATTCCAGCCCCCAAATCTGCCTCACTACCTTTGAAGCCAGTAAGATTGAGTTTTCTAGTTGAGTTCCAGCCACTCTGCACCACAGACTGAGTAGCGTTCTCCATAGAAAAGGCAGATAAACACTGTGTCTTTGCCATCTAGGGCTGCTCTAATAAAAACACCACAAGTGGATGACTTTAACAAAGAAAATCTTATTCTTACACAGTCCAGTAGGCTACAAGTCCAAATTCAGGATGTCCCTCCAGGGGTAGGTTTTCCCTCTTTGTCGGCCCTGGAAGAAGATGCTTGTGCTGTATCAGTCTTGGATCTGAGAGCATCCCAGTGCAGTAACCTCAGGTCTGAAGGACACACTCTGCTCTCGGTGCTGCTATGTTGATGGTACGAGGTACCCAGCTCTCTGCTTGTGTCCTTTTCCTTTTATCTTGTAGGACCAAAAGTGGTGTCAGCCACACTCCAGGTAAACTCTGTTAGTGAGGGTGTTGCAGTCCCACCCTAGTCCTTTTTAACACAGTCCTATCTGTTAACTACACATAATGGAGGACAATCACACGTTACTGGGAACCATGGCCTAGGTGAATTGTAACACATGTTTTTGGGGAAGACACTATTCAGTCATGACACACTGTCTCCTCCTTTAAGGATGAACTGCATCTAGTTTCGGTTTGCTTTTAGTCCCTCTCCAGTGCCTTCCAAAAGACAGTGTTGGTACATTTTTTTCTCCTGGTATTTAATCATTATCTGCAGGATGTTTAACCTGATACAAGTTACTCTGCAACAACCAACAGTGAAACTCCAGGTGACCATTTTTAAAAATGTGCTTTTATACTGAGCTGTAGTCAGTGAAAGCTTGGAACATGAAATGTCTTGGGCAGGGATCTCTAGAGAAGTTGAACCAGTAAAAATCACCAGCTGTTGGCTCACTTAGGGCAAAAACTACATTCTATACTTGATTTTTGCTTTATACAGTGGACTTTTGGAAGGATCTGCACATACGAAGTACTGAGATGAACAGCCTTGGTGCAGTCAATATTTCTGAATTAGCTAAGATAATATGTGTCCATGTGTTTTATCATATCAATAATTGAGCCTTCTTAAATATTTACCACTTTGAATACATAGGTAATATACTTAGGATGGAAAGGGCAGGAACGTATTTAAGTGTACGTTTTGGAAGATAGGAGCTTGGTGGTGTGATGGGTCAGTGACTGGCTGTGCACCCAAAGATCAGCAGTCTGTTTCTGTGAAGATTTACAGCTGTGGAAGCCCCACAAGGCAGTTCTACCCCATCCTATAGAGTTGCTGTGAGTCAGAATCAACAGTACTGTGTTTCAGTTTTTTGTCTGTCTGCCTTTTATGAAAGGTAAGGCACTACATACACCACAGCTGAAATGTGAATCTATCATGAAAACCTGGATAAACCGGTGATAACATTTGGTGGAAAGGCCTTGAGGCTGCACAGAGGGCTTCCGTACATCACGACTCAGGGTTCTCAGTGGATACGGAGGGCAGGATGGTGGAGTGGTAGAATTCTCATCTTCTATGTGGGAGACCTCAATTCAGTTCCTGCCAGTGCACCCTACGTGCAGCCAGCACCTCTGTGTCAGTAGAGGCTTGTGTCTTGCAATGAGTGTGAGCAGATTTCTGGGGGGCTCTCAGATCAGGTCATACTAGGGGGAAAGGCTTGGTGATCTACTCAGGAAACTCAGTGGGTGAAGCCCTGTGGACCACAGAGTCCCGTCCTGCTGTGCAGGGGTCACCCCCCGGGAGTTGTCTCCTGAGCAGCTGACACAGCATGAAGCAGATCTTGATACAGGGCCTCCTCCGTTGGGGAAAGCAGCTGAGCTCCTCCCTTCAAGCAGGGCCAAGGCTCCGTTCTTCATCAGCCACTTAACACCTTCTTAGAGCAATTAAAATCATGTCTGGTCAAAATGTGCCAAGTTGTCTTGTTTCCTATTTTAATATTGTTCTAAAGAGACACAGCTCAGTAACAATTGAGAACAGTATCACTGGCAGTCTTCATCAGTAATGAGATCAACTAGACGAGAAATGAAAACCTAAGTTCTAATGGCCTATATTTGAAACGAAATGTGTACGTGAACCATGGAGTAAACCACAGTGTCGTTAAAAACAACTGATCGCTTTGGAAGCTCCTCTGAGTACAGCCCAGGGATCAGTAGGAAGGGAGAGCCCGGCTGGCCTTCCAGACCAGCACTGGCCAGAACGCGTGTGTCACATGGCCCAGCCCAACGTGCTGAGTACAAGGAGAGCGGCGGGGACAGTGGGTAGAAGGGTTGGGCTACCCTGGAGAGCCAGGTGAGGCCCGCCGCCTCTAGTGATGAACCTTGTCAGCCGTGGCTCTGAGGTTCTCATCCGGGTTTACCTTAAACCACATTTTCAGGGTCCACAGAGCTTCGCAGCTGTAGGCAGAGGCTAAGTCCGCATCATCGTCCACCCTGGATCCGTGAACCTAAGGCTGAATGGAAAGTTTCTTACTTCCCATGGTTTGTCATTTTTAAAAATTGTTTAAATATTTTATTGTGCACTAAGGGAAAGTTTACAGTCAAGGTCCGTTTGTGTATAACACCCTGCACACGCACCTCTGTGCACCTCGAGGTGCCCTCCCACCCTGTGACAGCACCCACCTCCTTTCCACCCTCTACTTCCTGTGTCCATTAAGCCACCTCCTGTCCCCCTACCACCCTCCCATCTCGCCTGTGGAGAGGAGCTGCTCCGACAGCCTCACGGGGACATTTACAACAAGAAGCACACCGTTCGCCACTGTCCCTCTGTGTCTTACATTCCAGACCAATCTTTGTCTGAAGAGTTGGCTTCAGTACTGGTTTCAGCTCCAGGCTGGCAGCGAGTCCAGGGGTCATGTTCTTAGGGGACCCCCCGGGATATTGGACTATCAAGCCTGGTCTTTTATTATTATTATGATGATGATTGAACGAAAATGTACATTCCCATATAAATTTGCATGCCAGCCTATGTGCAGCTCCCACTGCTCTCCCTGCCTGGTGATGCACACTCCTCCTCTCTGCTCCATACATGTATTTTCCAACCAACAGTCTCTTATCCCCTCCTCTCCACCTACTCCCCCACCTCCAGCAAGAGGTCAGCAGGACAACATCCTAACCATAAAGTGTACACATGATAGGGTCACTCTGTGTCACCAAGCACAATCCATTCCTCGCTGAGAGTTGACCTCCATTATGACATATGGACAGGGGCAGCATCAGGGCCAGGGGCCATGCTCCCAGGGGAACTCTGAGGCCCATGGACCACCAATTGTGGTCTTTTAGTGGAGATCTGAGGGTGCACCCCTTTTTATTCTTATGTTGCCAATGAGACTCAATTTTGTGAGTCCCATCATGGCTATCACTGGTGGTGGCTGGGCACCACCCAGTTCTTCCAGTCACAAGTTGATGCAGTAACACCCTCACGTGGGTCTCTCTGTCTTCTGGGTTCTCTATCCCCCATGTCATTTTGGTCCTTAGTGATCATCTGTTCCTGCTGAGTTGGGACCATTCGCTGTACCCTCAGATGGCAGCTTGGCAGCTTTTAAGACCCCAGATGCCACTCACCAATGAGGGGTCCAGAAGGCTCTTGTTTTACTCGGCTAGGGCTGTTCTAACAAAAATGTCATGAGTGAATGGCTTTAACAAAGGAAAGTTTATTCTTGCACAATCTGGTAGGCTACAAGTCCATATTCAGGGTGTCTGCTCCAGGAGAAAGCTTTCCCCTTGTCAGCTCTGGAGGAAAGTCCAGTATGGCATCAGTCTTTGTCCAGGGAGCATCTTGGTGCAGGAATCTCAGCTCTCAAGGACACGCTCTTCTCCTGCTGCTACTTTCTTGATGGTGTGAAGTTCTCAATTCTCTGCTTGCTTCACTTTCATCTCTTGTAGGATGCAAGGATTAAGGGCAGGACAAGCTACACTCCAGGGAAACTCCCTTTACAGTGGAGCAGGGAGGTGATCTTCTGAAGGGATTTATAGTCCCACCCTAACCTTTAACATATAGCACAGCAAAATCACGAATGGAGGACAACCGTAGAACACAGGGACTCACGCTCACAGGGCTACACCTATATTTGGGGGAACACAACTCAATCCATCACAGCTCTCTTAGCAAAATGCTAGTTGTTGGCCTCAATTTCCCCTGAGAGCATGGCCTCTGGTCCCCTGCCCCAGCTACTCAGTCCTTGTAATACTGGGTTAAGGTGGAAGGAGTACTCATGTTATGCTGAAGTCCACTTAACATTGACCTTATTTTTCATGCGTGCTGTCACAGATTTCACCCAACCAAATTTCTAACAACTATCTAATCTAAACCCTCCCCCCACTTGTCCTCCCCTCTCCCCACCCTTGCAGCCATCAGAGTCTTTTCTTCTACGCATGAGTCTGTTTTTAAGTTCTTATCGTAGGGGTCTCATACAGTATTTGTCCTTTCACTTAGCATAATGTTCTCCAACTGAAACCAGGTTATGTTTCCTAAAATCATCGCTGTTCTTTATCATCATGTGGTGTTCCATTGAGTATATGTACCATAGTTTACCTATCCATTCCTCTGTTGTTGGGCATCTGGGTTGATTCCATCTTTTTGCTGTCTTGGAATGCGCTGCAACAAACATTCTTGCACATGTGTCCATTTGTGTGACCACCTTTGTTTCTGATGGGTAAATTCCAAGCAGTGGAATTACTGGGTAAGTCTGGTCTTAAAATAGATCTATCTTTATCATTTTTATCTGGGAACCACAAAACAGAAGACATATCACTAGTCTAAAAAAAAAAATTCTTTTCAAGGCTGTTTTGAAGGATTCAGCCTCTTGGTTTCTTGTTTACTTGGGTCTCTGAATGAGACACAAGCAACAATTAGCCTCTACAGAGAGGCCTCACCGGCTAGCCTTACAGGGCTGGAGTGGGCAAGGACATGGAAATCAATGTGACTGGGAAAACTGTCCCCTTTAGACAGCTGTGGACTTGTTGGTCCCTTTCCTAAACTGAAGCAGGCAATCCCTTTATTCCTTGATAACTCCTGCCCCATTCCACAGATGATTCTAACCTTTCCTTGGAACCACCTGAGGAGCCAGGTTCTTCTCCACCACATGGAGTAACTCACGGTGCATCAAAATGGGTTCAAAAGCAACGGGTCTGGCTTTCTTCTTTTTTTGTTATATGTCAGCAAAATTCATTTCTGACCTAGTTAACCCACACTCACGTATTTCTATACAGTTTTAAAATATGATCATGTGTTACATTTGTTTTAAGATAATTTATTGATAACAGTGTTTCCGTGTGTCATGCACTCCACTTACTCGTCATTTTTAACATGAGACAGTGATACAGCACGGTCTGCTTAAACCTTTAAATGTTGCTGGGTGTCTGAACCAAAGCTAATTCCTCCTTTACGGGTAGTGCTGTAGTGAAAATTGCTGCCAAGTTTCTTCCTCTTACAGATATCTTACAAAAGTGTAGCAGGTCAGAGAGAATGTTACACAGAGTGCCCTCCTGAGTCGGCTAGTCATGTGTGTCCCTGCTATTCCCTCCCCGCAAAGACCTATCTGGTTGAGTTTTATGATTTGAAAATTTCTTCCAGTTTAATACGTCTGTTCAGGGGTCTTCAGATTGGTTCAGTTTTCTTTTCTCTTCCTTTTAACAGTCTGAAGTTTCCTGATTGTAAACCTTTGGCCATTCATCAAGTATAAAATGGTTACTGAGGTACGTAACTATCTCCTTATACATTTTTTGTTGGAACTATTGTTGTGTTATATTTGCAATACATCTATGCCACTTGCAACACATCTGCAGCACGTGGAAGTTTCTTTTATAACATTTGTAATTTACATTTTTTTGCAAAAAAGTTAAAAAAAATTAAATACATTCAGTTAATCCATCTTGCTTTGGGTAATACCACCTGAGTTTTTTCAGCAGTGAGGGGTGCATGTGCTCTTCCCATTTGGGATAAATAAGCTCCTCTGCAGTCTTTAGGAATGTTTTTATTCTTGGACACAGCTGGAATTTATTGTAGTGTTTGCTTTCGTGTGTGTATGTATCTAAATTAAGTTTTTCCAATCTGATAGCCAATCATTTCGAAGACAATTTATCAAGTGGTTATCTTTCTCTGAGTTCATTTCACCTCTGTTATAGTTCATGTTTTTATTGCAAATTATCATAATCCAAGGCCATCTGGTTTTGATTATTGCTATTTTATGTCCATTTTTCAAAATCTGCAAGGTTGAGTCTACCCTCACTACCAATTAACATGTTTAAATATTCTCACCCCTTTATTTTCTGTTAGTTCTCATTGAAATTTTTACTGTTATAATAAATGTATATATCAAAATTAACTATCTATTTTTAGCTTTCATTAAAACAGACTTTCATTAAGGTTTAATCTTTTTTTTTTTTTAAAAAGGTTTGTTTCAAGTTAAGTTTATTCCTAGGTATTTATCATACATATCTGGTGACATGGTGAATTCTATTTTCTAATTGTGTATAACAACAATTTTTTTATTTGGTTCTGTTGAAATTTTAAGTATACAAAACCATGTATTATGCAGACATACTTTAAATAGCTTTCTGGTCTCTGATTAGGCATGCCAGTGACAGACATACTTTCATTATATTTGATTTTTAAGTAAATTTATTCTATTGTGACACGATTTAAGTGTTTTTCTTTTTGTTGTTAAGAGATCTGTAAAAGCAGATTGTACAATTACTCCTGGTCCTTTTCTTTAAAAAGAACAAACAAACAAGAAACAAACCACTTTAATCTTTAGAGTTCTAAGCTCTGTTGGAGTCATACATCTGGGATGGGAGCCCAAAGTAAATCAAACCCAGAATTCTAAAGGGCAAGGTTTGAGTGGCAGTTCGAGGCTTAGGCTCAGAGGTCAGATTGACCTGGGTATCAAAGCTCCTCCTGTTACTTATGGGATGTGTGGCATTGGCCACATTTATAACCACACTGAATCTTTTATTTATAAATGGATACAATGATATCAGCTTAAGAATTTCCCTTTACTTGGATCAATAATCAATAGCCATGGAAGCAGCTATAAAAAAAAATTAAAATAAAATAAACCCACAGTGCATTGTATCAGGCAAATCTGCTGCAAAAGACCTCTTTATAATCTTTTAAAGCAAAGATGTCACTTTGATGATGAATGTCTGCCTGACTCAATGAATGGTTGGTATTTTCAGTCACCTGACAGGTATGCAGAAATTGCACACTGGAAAATTAAGACTGAAGAATTGACACACTTGGATTGTGGTGCTAGGAAAGAATATTGAATCTACCATGAATGGCTGGAAGTATGCACACATCCTTCTTGGAGGAAGTACAGACAGAAGGCTCCTTAGAAGTGCGGATGGTGAGCCTTCATCATGCCTTGGACATGATGTGCGAAGGGACTAGTTTGTGGAGAAGAACATCTTGCTTGGTACAGTAGAAGGTCAGCCAAAAAGAGAAGACCCTTAACAAAATTGGTTGACAGCTGCTTAAACATATGTACTGTTGAAAGGATATGGCAGAGAACTAGGCAGCATTTTCCTCTGCTGTGCAAAGGGTAATCATGAGTCAGACATGGCTCACAGCATCTAAAAACAACCACAGTTAGCAAAATTCAAAAATACTGTAACAGAAGGGAACTATGCCTCTTATGGCCTCAAGGGTAGACTAGAAACAGCCAAGAAACAATCAGTGAGCTTGAGATACATCTATAGAAACTACACAGACTGAAAACCAAGAGAAGAAAAGAATGAGAAAACAGAAACAGGATATCCCCAAAATTTGAACAATGTCAAAAGGTGTTACAGATTCATAATCAGAATACCAGACAGAGAGGAAAGAAAGGGACAGGAGAAATATTTCAGTAATGAGAGCTAAGAATTTCCCCAAATTAATGACAGACACCAGACCACAGATCCAGGATGCTCAGAGAACATGAAGCAGGATAAATACCAAAAAATGTACACTAAAGTATATCATACTAAAACTAGACAAGTAAAGACAACAAAGAAGTCTTGAAAGAAGATCAAGGAATTAAAAACCTTCCTGATGGGATACCATAGTAGAATCACATTAGACATCTGTTCAGAAACCACGCAAATAAGAAGCGAGTCGAATGATATATTGAAAGTACAGGGAAAAGAAACAAAACAACAAACTCACCAGAACGGAATTTTGTATCCAGTGAAGGGGGAAAAAAAAAAAAGTCAGGTAACAATAAAGTCCTTCTTAAAAAAAAAAAAAAGCAAACTCACTTCCATTGAGTTGATTCCAACTCATAGCAACCCTACAGTGGCAGAATAGAAGTGCCCCATAGGGCCACCTGCGTTGGGTTAGCAGCTGAGTTCTTAGCTACTGTGCCACCAGGGCTCAAAAAAATCAAGGGAATTGGTCACAGGCAGATCTGTCTTTCAACAGCCAAAAACATAGTACAAATGGCTCAAATATGAACTTGAATTTGATGGTGGGAACTGAACCAGCAGTACCACAGAACCAAAGACATGGTGATCTGCTTCCCTTAAGACTGCAGTCAGGAAACCCTACGGGGCAGTTATGCTCTGTAATGTATGAGGTGGCATGAGCGTGCTGTCTTCCAAATTTCTGGGCATTAGACGAGTTGTTGAAACGCCTCAGTTCATATTCGATCAGTCCCCGGAGCCTGGCTTTTAGCTGGTGCTTTCAGTGCAGCTTGGACTTCCTCCTTAAGTACCATCGGTTGTTGATCAGATGCCACCTCCTGACGTAGCTGGACACCAACCAGCTCCTTCTGGTGTAAGGACCCTGCATGGTTCTTCCATCTTCTTTGGATGCTTCCTGCTCTGTTGAATATTTTCTACGTCGAATCCTTTACTATTGCAACTCAGGGCTTGAGTTCTTCTCCTTCAGTTATTTTATCTTGAGGAATGTCAAGCACTCCCTTTCCTTTTGGTTTTCTATCTCAAGGTCTTTGCGCATTTCATTTTAATACTTCTCCAGACGTCCCTTCTACTGAGTCACTCCTTCCTTTGGTGTCTTTCCTGACATCCATTTTGGTCTTCTTTTCTTTTTCTGTCTTTTTAATGATCTTTTGCTTTTCCTCACATATGGTAGCCCTAATGTCATCCTACAACTCAACTGGACTTTGGTCAGTAGAGTTCAAGACATCAAATCTAGTCTTGAGATGGTCTTTAAACTCAGGTGGGATACACTGAAGGATTTACTTTGGCTCTCGTGGTCTTGTTCTAATTTTCCCCAGCTTCAAGTTGAGCTTACATGTGAGCAGACAATGCTCTGTTCTGCTCTGGCTCTAGCCTTTTTTCTGACTGTGATATCGAGTGTTTTCATTGTCTCTTTCCATAGATGTCATTGATTTGACTCCTTGCCAAGGTCCACATGTATGCTCACTGTTCATATTGTTGAAAAAAAGTATTCCCAGTGATTAAGTCTTTGGTCTTGCAAAATTCTGTCATGCCATCTTCAGTGTTATTTATATCACCAAAGTCATATTTTCTAACCCCTAATCCTTTATTTGCATCATTTGCTGGTAGTTATTGGTGCATCTGGATTGTGTGTTAGATCAACTTCAGACTGGTAAAAATCTTCCCATTTTTTCATCTTTGCTATCTGTGGTTTGTGAGTGAATTTCAATAAGAGTCATATTAACTGATCTTCCTGCAGGTATATGGATATTATTCTCCCACTGATAGCATTGTATTTCAGGAAAGATCTTGACCTATTATTCTTTTGACAATGAATGTGACCCACTCCTCTCTCAAGTGTCATTTCTGACTTAGTAGGCCATATGATTATCCTTTTCAAAATGCCAAGACAAGTGCTGTCACTCATCCATCTTAACTTACTCATACCAAGGATATTGATCTTCATGTATTCAATTTCATTTGACAGCTTTCAATTTTCATCGTTTGTACATTGCATATTCCAGTTTCAACGGATGTTTACAGGCATTTGTTCTCATTTTCAGTCACGCCATGTCCACAAATGAAGGCCCCCAAAGCTTGACTCCATCTAGTGTCATTAAGGGTGACTGTACATCGAGGAGGCAGCTCTTCCCCAGTGTATTCAGGGTATCTTCCAGCCTCAGGGGCTCATCTTCCAGCCCTGTATCAGACAATGTTCTACTGTTACCTATAACGTTTTCACTTGGCCAATGTTTTTCAGCAGTAGATGGCCAGATCCCTCTTCCCAGACCGGTTTAGTCTACAAACTTCACTGAAACCATCCACCATGGTGACCCTGCTGGCATTTGAAATACCCAGTTGCATAGCTTCCTGTATCATAGCAAGGGGCAAGCCACCACAGGATGACAAACTCACAGATCAATGGTGGCCCACGTTTCTAAGGGTGCTCACGTGTTGTGGAATGCTGTATAACCACACGAAGCCGACCTGTTTGTTTAGTTTATGTCTTTTCCTGTATCATTATGATTGGGAAACTTCTAAAACTTGGAGCCCTGTGGCCCACCCAGGGCATGCCACCTGAGAGAAGGAGATGGGATTCTCAGTCAGTGTGCACTAGGAACTGTGAGTCAAGACCACAAGATGTGAACGGGATAGAAGGAAATCCTACCAGGTGACCAGCTGTGGACTGGCCCAAGGAGTAAGACTGGACTCAGTAGGCCCTCTGGCTCTTTGCACTCTTTCAGTTTATCAGTAATTAGTCAGCAGAGACCAAGGATGTGGGGGCAAGCTAGAAGGCTGCTTCCAGGTCTCCCTCCAATGGCTTACATTTGGTCAAGAGAACAAAGCCACAGGATTAAGTTTAAAACAAATTAAAAAATTCTAAATAGAGTGTCAGGGTCTCAAAAGTGGGAGACCTTAAAACCATAGACTTGTAATTAACCCTTGTCATGGAGCAACAAGTACTTTGAAAATGTATCCTTTTTTAAAGGGAAGGCTTCATCTGACTGGAGTGAAGCCTTACCACGTCTGCATGTGACATTGTTATGATTTTCTCTCCTGAGTGGATGACGCAGACCAGTTGTTCCTTTAGCCATGACATTTTAAGCTTACAAAGTAAACACTTCAAAAGTGGTTGCATAACCAACTGATGGTATGACATTTTTCTTGATTTCTTCCTAATATGAGTAGGTCCACAGCAGAATTGCAGGACAGCTTGTTTGTGTGTGAGCTAAAATAATTTTGGTCTCATGATGTAAGCACATTTCCTGCTCGAGTCTATAAATGAACAGAGCTGCCAGACTGCTGAAGAGAAGCCTTTCCTGGTGTGGGGGGGAGAGCGTCTCAGTCTAAGGTCCTTCTCCAGGAGACGCTGCTCCCTTAAAATCGTCACCTCTCTGAACTTCCTGAGAAACTCGTTTCTTGAGATGTCTTATTCCCACAGTTACAGACCCATACCTAAGAACACTGCTACTGTCATGGTCACCGTTCTGAGACACATCAAGAGGAGAGTCTGCGTCTCCACACCCATTAAGTAGAAGAGTGAATGGGTAGGATTCCTGTGAGTTACGTGCGTGTAAATCGAGACCGCTCACGGCCTTCACGCTCTCCAGTCTTTTACTGTGTGATCACTGTCTTAGCTGGTCAGTTTGTGTACATGACTGAACATGCTTTATCATCTTGGCATATATAACAATTAAAAGTCATGCAGCTGTGTGCAATATGAGGTCCAACAACCAGGTCTGCAAACTTCACTGTTTTAAGCACTACCTACCTCATTGCTGAGTATCACTACGGTCACCTTCCAAGGACTCCCCTCGGGAAGCTATGCACCAATGCCAGTGCTTAGTCCACCCTTCAAAGCCACTTTGGAACCTTCTGGAATGGCCATTGCACACAGTGACACGGTGGCAAGTTCGTGAACTTAATTGTCTAGCTGTCTATGAGGGAGTTTTTAGACAGTAAACACAGAACTCTATTGGAACACCCTCCCTACTCACCTGATCTGGCCCCCAGTGACTTTTTTCTTTACCCAAGATAAAGGAAATATTGAAAGGAAGACATTTGGATGACATTCAGGACATCCAGTGTAATATGATGACAGGTCGGACGGCCATTCCAGAAAAAAAGTTCCAAAATTGCTTTGAAGGGTGGACTGGGTGCTGGCGTTGGTGCATAGCTTCCCAAGGGGAGTGCTTTGAAGGTGACTGTAGTGATATTCAGCACCAAGGTATGTGGCATTTTTGTAGGATGAATTTGCAGACTTAATTGGCAGGCCTTGTATGACCATGCATGCCTTACCATCTTGGGATACATAACAATTAAAAGTCATGAGGCTGTCTGTAATAAAAGCATCACACAAGTCTAGTATTCTGTGTCTTGGTGACAGACTGCAACTTCCAGTGATTCTCTGGCCCTTATCAAATTGTTGTGTTAACTGAACATTTCTGGAACACTGTTTGAAGTAAACACGTATATCTCCAAGGGAAGGAATTTGTGCAGAAATCAGAATGTTTACCAAGCGCATAGACAACCTTCAGAAGCCCCTCTGCAGGCGCTGTTGTCCACACCCACCTATTGACAGGCCATCCTTGACAGGACACCGTTGCAAGACTTGAGCTGTTAGCTTGACCAATGACGGAGTGAATACCTCCACTGAATTGAGGGTGATTCTAATACTTTTGGTTTTGGTTCAAACCCATTGTGAACAATAACTCTACAAAGGTTCATGCAATATTTTCAGTACAATATTGTTTTCCAGTCAGTAGTCTTGATCTGAAGTGTGAGTGATAAAACAATTCCTTTTCTGAATTCAGCATCAGGAAAACCTTTTCTCTTGAGAAATCATCAGCCCCTTTCCACAGTGGTGGTTACATAACTGGCTGGGGCACCTGGCGAAGACTTTGTGGATGTTGGCTCTTACCTGCAGGCTTTTCCTCGGGTCTTTCTGTGCTTCTAATTGTTTCCTTTTTAAAACGGCATCATGCTTGCCCTTTAGATTTGTTCAAATCCTCTTTGGAACAAAGTGGTGGTAGAGGTAGACGTCAGTAGGAAACAGGACCTCCTGTTTCCTGGGGGGTGAGAGAAGCTGATGCTATGGAATTCCCACGGAGCTCCTTCCTCTCTGATCAGGACACTGGGTTCGCTTCCCTTTGGGAATGAAGGCTGGCATCCCTTTTTCATTTCCAATTGAATACGACTTTGGGAAAGTTAGCCAGAAAGTCTCCCCTAGGGAGATGTCCATGCTGATAAAATTCTAAGGAATTTGCTAACTCATCCTGTTCACCCTAACAGCAGCATGTTGTTTGAGTTTTATGAACTAGAGTCTTCCTTTTGGATAAGCTAGAGAAAAAACAGGATTGTAAGTGTCTAGTGATAATTTTGTCTTTTCTTTTTAAACCCAATTAATGCCTCAGTGGCTTGGCAATGCCTCAGTAATCTGGTCATTTATTTTATTTATGAGTGAAATCATTAAGGAGAGAACCTTAGTTATTCCTGATGGCAAAGCTTTAAATAGTGAAAAAAGATTTTTTTAGAATTATCTTGAAAAAAGCCATTCTTCAAACCTTGCTCTTCAGCTGCCTGGTTACCCTCCTAAGACACAACCGATGACATGAATTTCTGGTATATTTTATTCAGAGATATTTTATGCTTATACAAACATATACATGTACACAAATGCATGTAATTTTGCTGGCAGCCAGTCCCAACACTTTTCAGGGTCCTGCACGGAGGGAGGGAGAGGCGTTGAGGGGAAACGAATAAAGAGAGACAGGAAAGACTTTTCTGGTTTAAGGCAGCCCGACCCAGAGAGCAAGAGAGAAGGGCTGTCAGTCTTTATTGTTTTTATAACAGGGGTGACGTAGTGTTCACCCTATTTTCTTCATCATATAGACTATTGGTTAACAAGAAACTGACCCATCATTGTTGGTTAACAACCACCAACCCCTCGTGGTCTCTTTACGTTAATCACTCGAGTTTTCTGAATAATGGCTCAAGACTAGTGTCTCTTTTCATGTTAGCTATTAAGATCTTCTAAACAATGGTTAGAGACAATGGCCTTCTTTTCTTGTTGACTATTAGGGTCTTCTCTGTTAGTTAGTAAAAAGCAAACACTTTGTTATTCCTTTTTATGTTAACCATTAGGACCCTCTAAAGAATGGTCTGAGACAGGCATATTTGTGATTTATAATTAACAGCTGGAGCAAAACTAATCTTAGATTTCTATTAGCTTTACCTAAGCAGGAAGAGAAGACAAATCCATCTTAAATGTTATACAGTCTCTGTTTGTTCCTTCTCTGCTCTTTCTTATCTCTTTCTGTAAGGACAATGAGTGTCTACCGTCTCTTATTTTAAGTTTCTCTTAAACTACTCTAAGAAAGGCATTTCTTTAGTATTTGTCTGTTTGCCGATACCAAATGTAATAAACTTGGGAATCTAGTTATTTTCCGGAAATAAGATGTTTGCTATCTAAGAGCTGAGAAAGAGAGGGAGGGGAGTTGTCTCTGGAAAGCCTTTCGGGCCTTCTTGCAAGCTTGCTTATCTCAAGTGAAGGGAGGGGTGAGCAGCTGGGAGAAGTCAACAGGGGTTGGGCCGGCCTCGCTGCTCTCAAGCTGGCTGTGTTAGAAATCATTCCTCTGAGCTCTTTTCCCCAGAAATTCCTGTACAGGTTTTCCCAATATTATTTCATAAACCAAGGGGGCAGTAAAGGGCCCCTCTCAGAAGGCATCTCCCCTGATCCTTGTGCCAGGAGTGAAGGTGGTATCTTTTTGAAGAAAATTTAATTAGGAAGCTAAATAACATCAAGGTCAGTAGGCTAGAAAACATGTCACAGGTGAGATGCTTCAGCCCGACATTTACAGGGGTTTGTGACTTTGTCTACAAGGCTGATGGCGGACCTCCACATAATTTCCCTCTTTTGAATAGAAATGGTAGTACGCACATATGATTGGATAGCTGGTTCACATTTTACTTTCTCTCTTTGACAGCTCGTATTCCTGGAGATTATAAAAGTACAAAGAGCTTTCTCACTGTTTCTTGAAAAGCTTTGTAAGATTCCAGTTTATGAAAGTATCACAATTGGCCAGTCCATCATTAATGAACGTTTATAAACCCTGGTGGCATAGTGGTTAAGTGCTGCATCTGCTAACCAAAAGGTCAACAGTTCAAATCTTCCAGTGCTCCTTGAAAACTCTATGGGCAGTTCAGTTCTGTCCTGTAGGGTTGCTATGACTCGGCATCAACTCAGTGGTGGTGGGTTTTTTTTGTTAATACTTAAAAAAAATCTTTTGTTACTGCAAACAATGATAATAGTGAAACACCCAAGCTAGCATGGACATGCTGCATCTTGTGTGTGCTGTGGGACAGCCTCACCCGTGGACCTCACAGAGTATCTACACTTGTCATCTTGGAGGTCATCGTCACTTACATTGACATATGTAGACGGACCACCTATTGCCTCGTATCTTTGCCAGCTTTACAAACTTCTGAACTTGGTTGATATGATAAGTGAGCATATGGTTTCTCAGTGTAGTTTTAATGTGTATTTTCCCAATGGAGAGAGGAAAAAAATCATGCAACTTTTTTCTTTTTTTTTACAACAATGGATCAGAGTTTATGTGGAGTTATTAACTGACCCTGAATACTGTCCCTGTAGCCTGTACCAGCTCAGTAACTGGCAACATGGCAACATGTTCAGAACTGACAGACAGCCACGCCAGCAGCCCCGTTTCCAGCCTGCTTGCCTTGACAGAGTCCTTGGTGGTGTTCCTGGAATATGCCTTCTGTTTTTATAGGGATGCAATTAAAAGCCAAGTTTTAGATTCCCCAGTGGCCACAAAAGTAGCTCTAGTTACTCAGTAGAGGGTGTGTGTACGTAATTTCACCCTGTAGAAAAATGCAGCAAAACAGGTTCTGTATTTATAGCCATAACTAAGCCACACAACAGGTCTGTGGAAGACCAAGTCATCGGGGTCAGAGGAGGGCTATAAGGATTAAATAATGCATTTAACACACGACTAGTCTGTTCAGAGCAGGGCACGTTACTAGTTAGCATAACTGCCTCCTGGCTTGGGGAAACAACACTACACGTGTTTTTGCTCTTGTCTCTTGCGTGAGGGGACATATTTCAGTGGTGTCTAAGGCTGTATCTCTTTCAAAATATCACATAACTTGTCCTGCAGTCATAGTGTGAGTGGCATATCCAGCTTTATAAGAGGGACATCAAAAGCCCCTGAGTGCTGACATCATGTAACGGGGACAGACACCAGGTGTTCTGAGTGTGTGCTTGTGCGTTACTAGCTGTGTGACTTCGGGGAGGTCATTTCATCTTTCTGAGCCTCGGGTCCTCCCTTGTAAAACCAAATCATCTTATCTATATACTGGAGCTCTTGTGAGGGAGTAACAGAACACTGCGTGCCTGAAAAGGTTTTACAAATGGAAACAGAGATAAATGAACGGACATCCACCGGAAAAGTCCACTGAGGGAGAGTGACTCTCTGTCACTTGGCAGCACAGACTACAACTGTCCCACAGCGTCCTCAAGGCTCGGGACCTTTACTGCAGCAGACTGCTCCATCTCTCTCCTGCACATTTCTCCCGGAACAGCTGGTGCCTTCCCAAGGCCGCCTTTCAGTTAGGAGTCAAGCGCTTCAACCACTGCGCCACCAGGGCCCCGAGTGGCAGTAAGTGAATTAATCTGACACTCACGGGTTACAACACCTGGTGAAGTGCACCTCCGCCAGATTTAGGCTCAAGGAAAGCTTACCTCTCTCAAAAGCCTGCAGGTGATCCAAATCAAGCAATTAAAATGATTTAAAAACAAGTCAGACCCAGGTTCTCCGACACGGAGTGGTGCAGGGGTGTTAGCAGCTTTCCAGGTCGGCTTCCTCTTTGGAAAGGCTGCATGCTCCAGACTTGCCTTAGAGCAGAAAACATTTTCTAGCGGAAGAGACAGGTAAGCCCGAACTTGGCTCAGGAGAGCCAAATGCGACGACCAAGTCCGCGTTCTGTAAAGTCAGGGGGCCTGTCTTCCCTCCCGGGCATCCTATTCTGCGGGCCACTTCTTATTCGAATTCTTGTAAATACTGGAGCGCTTATTTCTCTAACCTTGAATCCAAACCTGGAGGCCTCGGAGAAGCAATCACTGCAGCTTCCTCACAAGCGTCCACCTGGGCCCTCCCGGCAACCTCTTCCTCCTCCGCCCCGCCTTCCTCTGCAATGACTGGAGAGTGCAGGCGGAAACCCAGGTGGCCGGCGTGAAGGAGGAGGCAAGCCTGTCTGCAACCAGGCCCGGCCCGGGAACCCCGCGCCGGCGCAGCACAGCTGGCTCGCCCGCCGGGACCGGTGTGGTGAGGGGGTGCGCGCGGCACAGGTAGGGCCCGGGCGCCTCGACGCACGTGGCAACAGGTGTAGCGACGTCCTGGAGGAGGCCCCGGGCGTGAGGGGCACTGGCTCTGAGGCGCGCTCGCTCTGAGGCCTGGCTGCGGACTGGGCAGCGGGGCGGAGCGCGCGGAGTTCCCGGGGCAGCTGGCGGGGCCCCGCGGGGACGCCGTGCCCGAGCCCTAGGGTGCCCCCCAGCGCGTCTTCCCGTTTCTGGTGCACGCCTGCAGACGCAGCGTGGCCTTTGTCTCCCGCCGAGGCGCGAGGTGAACCCGCGCAGAGCTGGGCGCGGGGCGGGCGTAGGCCGCAGGGTGGCTTCTGGACGAGTTCCCGGACTCCCGCCCTCGCTCCACCCCCGAGGACCGAGAGGCTGGGAGGCGTGGGCGCCCCCGACTCCCGGTCCCCGCCGGGCAGCCGCCGCCGGGTGGGGGTGGCGAGCCGCGCGCCGGGGTGCAGTCGCTGCGGCAGGCGCCGGGAGGGCCAGCAGCGCCCCGCGCGGGGTCCCCAGGGCGCCCGGCCGGCCGACCGATGCGATCCCGGAGGCTGGGGTGCGCCTGGAGCAGCTGAGTAAGTGTCGAACCTGGGCTCCCCGGCGTCCTTGTGGGGTCTGGGGCGAGGTGGGGAGAGGTCTGCTCGGCCCGACCATGGAGGGCGCCGGGCTGGCTCGCGGGGGCAGGATACCAGGGACGAGGGACCAAACTTGGGGAGCAGAGCGCTGTCACGTGGGGCCGGCGCGGCTCGGGCGGAAGGGTCGCGCCCGGGTCTGGGAGTTGTCACCTTGAAAGTGACCGCAGGAGGCTAGCGCCGACCCAGTTAGGCGACCGCCAAGAGCACCCCGGCCGGAATCCGCCCCGGGCCTGCTCGACCCCGCGCCCCAGCCCCTCCGCGGGCGGTGCGCTCGGGCCCCCACTCTGCAACCGTGACCGGGGCTGCAGATCGGGGGGAGCCGGGTCCGCGGCCCCGGGGTGTCCTCTCGGGCGCCTGGTGACTTCCTGCGGTTCGCCTGCGCCTAACCAGCCTGAGCGGGGTCACCTGACGGGCAGGGCGCCGTGATGAGCGGGCTTGCCGGTGGCTCACCTGCCCGCAGGTTTACCTCGCCGCCCTCTGAGATACTCGGCTTTGTCATCTGCTGCTTTTGCTTTGGGACGTTTTACTGGAAAACAAGAATGGAGAGGTTAATCATCTGGCGTGGGTGAAGTTTTACAAACTACTAAATCCTATGTAAGTATCACTGTTCTGAGAAAGGAAACCCAGTGTGTTTTGTTTGTTTTGTATGTTTAAATAAAACCAGAGTCCTCAGCAAAACCTGGAGACAAAAGCGTTTGTGAATTGCCAGGTGACTGGGGTTCAGCCCCCCAACCCCCCGCCCGGATAAACTGAGCAGGGGGCTGGAGGCTGGCGTAGTGTAGGGAGGGGAGCGGCGTGAGAATAAAGAGGAGAAACAGAAATGAGGTTCCCTGCTGCCGGGGAACCTGTAACCTCTTTAAGGAGGTGCTCTCAGATCACCGTAAAAGCGTTCCATCGCCGCGGGTGCTGCCCTGCATCCCTGTGCTGCTTCTAGGAGGCCGTTAGGGCGGCCCATGATGGGACGTTCCTGTTTACATAGGGCTTTACAGTGTATAAAAGGCTTTCGCGGATTTTTAAAGTTTTCCTAAGTGCTTCCTAACTTAAGGAAAGTTAAAGGAAGTGAAGAACTGCTAGGTCTCACCACTACTTGTTTATCCAAAAAAGGGGACAGAGACCAAAAAAACCCTCTAAGAGTGGAATTTAGTTTAAAGTGTATAATTATTCATGTTACTTGCTCCAGCAGCTTTCCCCACTTGCAGAAAACCATGCCTGTCAACGGCCTGCACCTTGTAATTAGGTGTCAGATCTTCTGCCCTACTTTTCGAGTATTTCTTGGGGTTATGAAATTCCAGGTGTATCTCTTGCAGTATTTCTTGGAGACTAAACTACAGTTATAGATTTAAACATATAAAGAGCATGTCACTTAAGAACTCTGTTCTAGTCTGTTTTTCTGTTTTGTTAGAGTTTCAGAAGTCATGCATGCCTGCTATGTAAAAATTGGGGAATTCAGAAAGTTAAGAATTAGTTGCACCATTCAAAAGTGGTCACAGTTAATATTTTTTATATATAATGTAACTAGATTTGTTTTTTACAGTTATACAGCTTATGCAGTATTGCGTTCTGATTTTATTTCCTGCTGTCTCAGTCACCTAGGGCTGCTTTAACTGAAATACCACAGAGTGGATGGCTTTAACAAAGGAAGGTTTATTCTTACACAGTCTAGTAGGCTACAAGTCCCCAATGAGAATGTCCACTTCAGGGAAAGGCTTTCCCCCTTGTCGGCTCTCGAGGAAAGTCTGGTATTGCATCAGTCTTTGTCCAGGGAGCATCTTGGCGCAGGAACCTCAGGTCTGAAGGACGCACTCTTCTCCTGGGATGGTGTGAGGTTCCCAGTTCTCTGCTTGCTTCCCTTTCCTTTTATCTCTTGTAGGATGAAGGATTAAGGGTGGGGCAAGCCATACCCCAGGGAAACTCCATTTACAGTGGAGCAGGGAGGTGATCCTATGAAGGGATTTACGGTACCACCCTAGTCCTTTAATATACAGCACAGCAAAATCACAAAACAGAGGACAGTCGTAGAATACAGGGAATCATGGTTACATGACTACACCTATATTTTGGGGGGGGGACACAATTCAATCCATGACACCTGCTTAACATATAACATATGTGAGTCATTACAATTTTTCAAAAATCTTATTTTAGTGGCTGTTGCATTATATGGATATATCAAGATATGTGACTATTTCCTTATAGCTGGACTTGAAATTTACTTCCAACTATAGGGTCGTCGTGAGTCGGTTTCTGTAAGTCGGAATTGACTCGACAGCAGTGGGTTTGTTTTTTTTTGAGCTGGAATTGTCCCAGTGGCAAAGGGTTTGGTGTTTGGTTCATTATTCAGTCATTCTTACAAGGAATGTGCTTTATAAAACTTTATCTGCAGGGGGTATTTCCTTGGTATGGAGCCTGTGAACTATAGTCAGTGGTTCAAAGATCTCTAAGTCTGTGCCAACTGTTCGCTTTCCAAAACACTATTTACTGAAGTGTTTCCACCAGCCTTCTGAGCAGGCACTTCTGTGACTGCATTCCTTCTTGCTAACATGGGCGATTGTCTGTAAAAGGAGAAAAACATTCTTGCCATTTTTGTGTAGAGGTGAACACTGCTTAGATGTTCATTTATTTTTATTGCAAACACTGAACACCAAAATAGCTGTTACTTTCTGTTTAGATTTCCTTTTAGTTGAATGCAATACTGATTTCACTTCCTGGGATTTAGTGCTTTTTTGTATTTGTAAGTTGTTTTTATGAAGGGATACTTGCGCCTTTCATGTTCCAGTTATTTCTTACCATTTTGTCTTTTAGCATGGAGACATGTTTATAGTGATTTTGATTGGTAGAGGTGCTGTAATTTCATGTAGACAAATCTCTTGATCTCAGAAATAAACATGGTAACCCTTCTAAATCGAAGCTTGAGGACTGTATGTGACTGTCTGTATTAGTTTCCAGCAGCTGCTGTGACGAAAGAGCCCAGAAGAGAAACTGACGGCCTCATGTTTCTGGAGGCTGAAGTCCGAGATGAGGGTGTTTGCGTTGTTGATCCCTTTGGTGGCTTTGAGGGAGACTGTGTTCCTTGCCTCCCTCCTGGCTTCTGATGTCCACAGGGATTCTTTAGTTTGTAGTTGCAGGATTACACTGTGTCTTTCTTCTATCTGTCTGTATCTTCTCTTTCATAAAGACAGCAGCCACACGGGGCTAGGACCTTCTGCCCTTTGGGATGACCTCATGTTAACAGATAATGTCATCAGAGACCCTGTTTCCAGCCAAGGTCATGTTCATAGGGACCATGAGTTAGGACCCCAACATGTCCTTTTGGAGGGGGTACAGTTCAGTCCCTAACACTGCCATAGAAGGAGGCTTTTTTTAAGTAACTTTTTTTTGATTGAATGAAAATGTACATTCCCATATAAATTTGCATACTCACCTACATGCAGCTTCCACTGCTCTCCCTGCACAGTGACAGCACACTCTTCCTCTCTGCTCCATACATGTCCTATCCTCCCAACAGTCTCCTATCTCCTCCTCTCCACCCACTCCCCTTCCTCCAGTCTGAGGTCAGCAGGATGACATCTTATAGATGCTTAGAACCATAAAGTGCCCACAAAATATGGTCACTCTGTGTTGCCAAGTCCAACTCCGAAGAGTTGACCTTCATTATGATTTATGGACGGGCAGCATCAGGGCCAGGGGCCATGCTCCCATGGGAACCCCGAAACCCCTGGACCATCAATTGCAGCCTTTTAGTGGAGATCTCAGGGTGCATCCCTATTTATTCTTGTGTTGCCAGTGAGAGTAAACTTTGTGAGCTCCATCGTGGCTATCACAGGTGGTGGCTGGGCACCATCTGGTTCTTCCGGTCACAAGTCGATGTAGACACCCACTTATGTGGGTCTCTCTGAGAAGAAGGCTTTTCAGAGAATTCCTTCTAGAATTCTGAATTAGATTCTTCTTGTATCAGTTACTAGAACCCCTGTGTCCTAGAGTAGAAACTGTAGGACAGATGAGAAGCCATCTGTAGGATGTTGAGAAAGTCATGCACAGTGTATTCCTGTAGAAACCATATTGTTTAAAACCAGAGCAGGAAGTTTGGAATCCCAGGAAATGGAAGTGTTTCGGGTTTGCTGTTTGTGGTTCTGGAAAGGGGCCCCACAATTCACGTATTTTAGTGACTCGGTTATAGTATCATTGTTTCGTCCGATTTTTCTCTTTGTCGTCATTGTGGTCCTTTCATACTGAGATGGTGACAGGAGTCTCTTCTTGAAGGAAGGCAAGAGTTCTGCCATGGAGCCACCTCTGTCCTCTTGAGATACCAGTGGCCGTCAGGCCAGGTTCTACTTATGGCCCCTTTGTGTGTAGCAGAGAGAGTTGTGCTGTGTATGGCTCTGAGCAGCCGAATCTTTGGAACCAGGCCTTTCTTCTGAAATACCTCTGGGTGGACTTGAACCCACAGCCTTTCCGTTAGCCGCCAGTTGTTTGCGCCCCTCAGGAACTTTGTAAATACACATGAGGACCTTTAGAGCCTTCTCTGATTGGAGTGTGTTTTCCACTGGATCCTGAGCCTCTGGCATCTCCTTCCTTCCTGTCTGGGGGTGCTGAGTCAGTTCTGGGTTGTGAGGAACCCTGGGCACGACCGAATGGAGCCCTGCCTGGTCCTGTGCTGCCGTGGCCGTCGCTGCTGTGGGTGAGCCCTTTATGGAGGCCACTGGGTCCGTCCGTCCCACTGGAGGTCTTCCTCTTTGACACCGACCTTCCGCTTTGTCCTTCTCCAGGGACTGCTCCCTCCTGATCCACGAAGTCTCGCAGTCCTGCTTCTAAGGGGCATTCTGGCTGTACTTTCCCAAGACAGATTGGTCCGTTCTTCTGGCCGTCTGTTGTGTATTCAGTGTTCTTTGCCAGCGCCATGACTCAGAGGCATTCAGTTCTTCTCTGATCTTCCTGATTGATCGGCGAGCTTTTGCATGCACGTGAGGTGACTGAAAGTAATCAGTCAGTGCCCCTTAGTCCTTAGGGTGACATCTCTGCTTCTCAGCACTTTAAAGATGACACTTGCCGCACATTTGCCCCATGTAGTCTATTTCCATCCTCAGAGCCCGTAGCTGAACTGTAGGAGCGAGATGGGTGGTGGCCGGTGTGTGTGTTGGGGGGTCGGGGGGTCGGGAGGTCGGGAGGTCGGGGGGTTGGTGTATTAGGGGCCTTAGAAATGGGCCAGGACTGTCTCTGGAGGAAGCGGCTGCTAGCATGTAGCTGGCCGAAGCTGGGCAGTGGTGGCTGCAGCTTACAGTTTGCGGGAGTGGTAGAGAATGTGTGATTCCAGCCCTGAGGCAGAAGGGGACCAGAAGGAGCAGTACAGTGCCAGCTGGTCGCCAGCTCTGTCCAGAGCCGTCCTCACTTGGCTGGGAACTGGGTTGATAGCACTGTGTTTGTCTTTGGAAAAATTGGTCTCTAAGCAGGTTTTAGAAAAGAGGGCCCTTGTGATCGTTCTTTGTTTTATTAAAGAAAGCCAACCAAACCCCCTGCCACTGTGTCGATTCTAACTCATAGCGACCCTACAGGACAAAGGAGCACTGCCCCAGGGAGTTCCAAGGAGCACCAGGAAGATTTGAACTGCTGAGCTTTGGGCCAGCAGATGTAGCACTTAACCACTATGCCACCAAGGTATCTGAGAAGAACTTCCATTTCTTTTTTTTTTTTAAATCAAGACTATGACTTTTTTGCATGTGTAATTTTTCATGATGATATTAATAACAGGACTTCGGCGTGGTCACTTGATCCAGAGTGAGCCAAGACTTTTCCACTTTGGGGTTGACACTGTGTGCTGCTCTTTACTATGCAGGCATCACTTGTGGTACTTGTCCTGTGGTTGACTCTGCCTCCTGGTGACCCCGTGTGTGCAGAGTAGATAGAATTGCTCAATCGGGTTTCCCAGGCTGTGCCCAGTGGGGAGCAGATGGCCAGGTCTCTCTTCCTGGGCACCTCTGGGTGGGTGCCAGCTGCCAGCCTTTCAGCTGGTGGGTGATACAGTGTGTACCACCCAGGGAGCCTCCTACGTACACAGATACAAAACATTCTTGCTATCGTCCACCATTAATTGACTGGCGTACTGTGGTTGCCCTGATTTTTTGCTGTGAGGAAATCAAAGAGGAAAGGGTTTGCTCCACACACTGATGCTGTGAGATGGAACCAGGGTATGAGTCTCTTAAGTAAATAGCTTTTAAAAACCTCAGAAGTGCACATTTGCATTCCGATTCTCTTTGATTACAGAACAACTGTATTTGTTCAGGAAGCCAGTAGGTTGCCTGTAGCTTTTAGTTCAAACTCCAAGCTGAAGAACTAAAGTAGAAGTGTATTTGTTTAAAAATGAACTGAATTTAAGATTACCAACAAAACCCAGCTGGCTCAGTGGTTAAGTGCTACGGCTGCTAACCACAAAGCTGGTGGTTCCAGTCAACCAGGTGCTCTCTGGACACTGCACGGGACCGTTCTGCTCTGTCCTGCGGGGTCGCTGTGAGTCAGAATCGACAGCAGTGGTTTGGTTTGGGTAACAGGCGCATACCTGAATTCATGAAATGATTGTGTATATGCGTTAGTAATATAAAAAGGAAGCAAACCATTTATGTTAACCAGAATGTTATTCTGTTTTGTGCTAATGTCACTGAAACTTTCTCTTGTGGAGACTTGTTTTCTTTTGAGTTGAACTGACACCTTTTGAGCAGTGAAAGAAGCTGAGATGCAGGCCACACATTTCTAGGCTAGCTACAACAGGCGAGGAGGGTGCAGGGAGGTGCCTTCCAGGTTGGGTAATGTGGCCGTACTGTGGAAAGACAGCTTCGTCTTTCTGGAGAGGCTGTGCCACGTGGAAGAGCAGCCTGGCGAGCCACGCACAGTCCTCTCGACAGGAGGCAGAGCGAGGCCGCCGAGGAGGCCCACCAAGGCAGTGCTGCTGTCTTCTTGGAAGGCACCTTGGGAGGAGTTTTAAAGCCACTGGTTACCTTATGGCCATTTGTTTTAATAGAAACATTTGTGCTTTATAAATAATTGGTTTCCAGTGCCATGCGAAAGAAAAGATTTCACTATGAGGACCAATCAGTTGTAATTACCCTGATTTCCAGCTAACTAAAAGATGTCTGGAAATGTGTATCTGAATTGGCACTGAGAAAGGAATCTTCTGGGAACATTCTCACTGACCCGAAGAGTAGAAGAAGAGTAACTGCATCCTTGTTAAAGAAATATGTGACGCACGTCAGGTTTAAGGCAGTGTTCCTTAATTTGATTACTGGCTTGTTGTCTCCTATACTTTTTTTTCCATTGTAAACTTAGCAGTGTTTAACTCAGGCATTATTTGCATGTATAGCAATCCTGAAGGAAAAGTCAATATTTCTGCACCTTAATTTAGATAAGCTGTTCTGGGGAGTGTTCAGCAGTGTTCAGTGTCAAGTGGCAAATTGATTTTCTTTGGGTGTTTGCCGCGTAGATTTTTTTTTTATGGTCAGTAACAATGAACTGTACCATGTAGAAACGGCATACCCTTTTGAAGTATGACATAAGTGGCTAGACGAATCCCCCCCAAAGCCCACTGCCATCAAGTTGGATCCAACTCGTGGTGACCCCGGAGTTCAGAGTAGTACTGCCCCACAGAGTTTCCAAGGAGGGCCTGGCGGATTTGAACTGCCGACCTTTTGGTGTCCTACTCTGTACTGTTGACAAGAGCACGTTACCAGGCTCTTCTTTTGAGAGGCAGCTGGTGGACCCACACCTCCTGCTTCTTAGTTAAGCTCAGGTAAGCACTTAACCACTGCACCGCTATAAAGGGTCTTTATAGGCCAGTACAGATAGGAGCAGCCTGAGAAGTGACGTAGGGTCGTGAACTTACCAGCAATTCCCGGTCTCTGTGTCCAGATGGTTCAGGTGTGTTTATTAGAGTAATCAGTAACTAGAATAAAACCTAACTAACCCGTTGCTCTTCAGTGGATTCTGATTCCAGAGATCCTGTAGGACAGAGCAGAATGACCCTATAGAGTGCCCAAGGCTGCAATCTTGACAGAAGCAGATCACGACATCTCTCTCTCATACAACAGCAAGTGGGTCCAACTGCTGACCTTTCTCTTAGCAGCCGAGTGCTTAACCACTGTGCTAGCCAGGTCCCATCAAATAGCCTGGTGTCTTGTGGCTTTGTAGGAAAGTCTTTTTTTTCCTGGTGGAATAGTGGTTAAGTACTACAGCTGCTAGTCGAAAGGTTGGCAGGTTGAATCTACCAAGCGCCCCTTGGAAACTCTGTGGGGCAGTTCTGCTCTCTCCTGTAGAGTCACTGTGAGTCAGAATGGATTTGATGGTGGCGGGTTGGGCTTGGTTTGGTTTGGCACAAGTGGGGTGGTATTGAGCTGTATTTGTAAGTGTTAGTGTGAAGTTTCCTTGTTGAACTGAACTGAGGACTCTGGAGCCCCTCATTGCTGGTGGTCACAGTAAGGGACTGGAGAGGAAATGAGTAATGACTTTTAAAGGGATAAGGCCTCAGAATCTAGGTATCAAGAAGAATGCACTTGTTTTTATCAGACCCTAAATCTAGACCACCCATGTCACGTCGAGTCGTTTATACATACCGTGTAGATAAGGTTTTGTTTTCATGTTAAGGGGTAAATGAGAAGCATGCATAAACATCCTTGCTGTTAGGTCTTGCGTGTGTTTTTCATCAGCCTTCAACTATGTGTTGAGCGCTGTCATGCACTGAATGGTGGTCCCCCCAAAATATGTGTCATCACCTGGGGGGCTGGAGTTACTTGTGTGGTGCGGTTTTCCTGTGCGGTGTGTTAGAAGATGAGGGTGGGGCTGTAAATCGCTTTATAAGATCACCACCCTTGTCCGCTATAGAGGGAGTTTCTGTGGAGGGTGGCTTGCACCACCATTTTACCCTTTCATCCAAAAGAGATGAAGGAAAGGGAAGCAAGCAGAGAGTTGGGAATGTCACAGCATCCAGGAAGCGGCACCAGGAGAAGAGCGTGTCCTTCAGACCTGAGGTTCCTGAGCCGAGATGCTCCCTGACCAAAGAGTGATGCAACACAAGGGCTTTTCTCCAGACCAGCAGAGGGAAAGCCTTCCCCTGGAGCAGACACCTTGAATTCCGACTTGCAGTCTGCTGGACTGTGTAAGAATCACCTTTTCTCATTAGAGCCATCCGCTTCGGGCTGTTTCTGTTAGAGCAGTGCTAGCCGACTGAAACAAGCACATCCGAGGGACCGAGCACTGCTCGAGATACAGCATGCGGCGGTGGGTGCGGAGCACAGGCCTCTGTGCTCGGGGAACCCTCCTGCACTGTCCCGTGTCGGGAGGCGGCCTCTGGAGATGGCACTGAGCACTGAGGTCACTGGTGGTGTTCTTCCCGGTTGTCGAATCTGGAGGAAATTCTGTCCTAAGCAACCAAAGCGCTTCGTGTACAAGGCATGTGCCTGTGACACTCTGAGGGGTCAGGAGAGCCTCTGGACTACGACGGAGCCTGAGGGAAAGCCATCTGTTTCTAAAAACCAGCCGATGAAAATCCTTTGGGGGAAAATGCAGACCAGGACTTCTCACAGGCTGGCCGATTGCTGAAAAGCTATTGCCCTGAGGTAATCTCTGCACTTGAAACTGGAAACACCTCCTAAGGTCTTTTTCTAACCAGGCAGTAGTTTAACTTAACTAGCGAAACCTGTCTGCTGTTCAGTGTCACTGAGTCATAACTGTGGAAACGGTCACGTTGGTGTTTATTTAACACACGCACACACACACACCCACACACACACACAGACATGCAGTACACACACTGGTGTATATACTCAACAACAACGATGACAGCAAAATAAAATTGGAAGGAAAAAGGACAACCCGCGGACCCCAGGGGTCTACCTGGACCTGAGCGGGGTGACACGCAATGGGCGGCCTTTGGTCTCTTGTACGCTGAGTTGGGGCCACCCAGCTGCAGCTGGCTAGTAACGAACTGTCTGTCCAGAGGCTGTATTGATGTTCCTGATATCTAAAGAATTCTTACCAGCAGTCACAGTTAGTCTTTTCCTTCTCACTAGAAGGTGACAGACACACAGTATTCTCTGGGGACCTGCTGGGGGCCCCGAGGGTCAGCACTGCGTCTGCTAACCACAGGCGAGCAGTTCAGATCCCCCAGGCGCTCCTTGGAGACACCACGGGGCAGTTCTGCTCTGCCCTACGGGGCTGCCAGGAGTCGGACGTGAGGTGCCGTGGAGGGGGACTCGGGCATTTTCTCTAAGTAGCTGTATTTGGTTGCTTTCTTCTATGTCCCAGTGTTACCTCTTCCAAGCTTCTTGACGGAGCCCTGGTGACACAGTGGTTAAACCCATTGACTGCCAGCGCAGCGGTCGGGGGTTGGAGAGCACCCTTTGCTTCCATGGAGATTTACAGCCTAGGAAACTCTAGGGTCACTGTGACTCAGAATCAGATGGATGGGTCTGGATTTACAAGCATCCTGAGGATAGATGTTAGAGCTCGTTTATTCCGCAGGTTGTCTAGAACAAATTGCCTAAACTCTGAGGGCCAGGGGGTTGTGAGATTCTTTCTTCAGTTAGTCAAAGCTACCCAGCGGCTCTTTTGCAATCCTTCATCTCCAGACAGCTTTTCTAGTCTTTCTCTTTCTGGGCCTCTCCTGTCCCATGCTCTCTTGACCACTGCACGCTTGGTGAGCAGAATGAGCAGCTCATCCTTGGGTCCCTCTGAAGGCAGTGCTGGCACCATCAGTGACACCGACCCTGAAGGGGCTGGGGTACCCATTTCCCTCTGTGTCCTGCTCTTGTTTTATCTTGAAGCACCATCCACGGAACATCTGGCATACCCGTATGTGAAGATCCGCTTGGAATTAATTCCAGTTGTGATACTTCTTCCCATTCTCCGTTTGCAGACAGTTGCAGCTAACAGTTCCTCTTGCTTAGAAGGCTTGGGCTGTTTTCTGTTTAGAGAAGTATGTGTTTACATCGCACAGAAGAATTCAGATAACTTATTGTCTAGGATTTTTCTTTTTCTTTGGAGGGGGCTTGTTTCAGAGTAGCACTGCATTTTTTAAAAAAACTTTTTGAGGCTTCATTGGAATTGGTTTCTGAATTTCATTTAGTGAAAGAAATAGTTAAATTTTCTATTTAATGCTTAAAAATGTCCCATGTTTGATAGGGATATTAGAGGTGAGTATGCAGATGGATTTAATAATTAACCTGAGTTCCCATGTCAGTAAAAGGGGCCTGGGCAGCGAAGAACAGGTGGTGCCAGGGAAAAAGCCCCTGTGTTTCTCTTCCTGTGAAAAACTCCAGACAGTTTTCAATATTGCACATATGTCTATCATGATAGAAAACACTGGCTGTGTCTTGTTAAGCCAAATATTGAGAATTTGCAGTCTCTCAGTTCTGTAACAAGTGAAAATCACAGTTGAATTACACAGTATCTATTGTTTTGCATTAGAATGATTAACCCTTTCCCCACCATGGCATGGTGGTTAAGAGCTACAGCCAGTAACCAAGAGGTGGGCAGTTTGAGTCCACCAGATGCTCCCGGGAAACTCCGTGGGGCAGTTCTACTCGGACCTATGGGGTCACTGTGTCGGATAGGACTGAGTGGCAGTGAGTCTGGTGTTTTTAGTTTTTCCCCATACAGGGCAGGATATTTTTTGCTTTTTCTTCTTTACTCTCTCCCACTTTTTTTTCTTTTTTAAATTAAATCTGGAATAATAAATAGAGGTATTTGAAATGACTGGCTAGTGTTCTCTCTCTGGAAACATGATGAAGCCCTGGGGACATACTTTGCTATCAAATTGGAAAACGTGTTACAGGTATCCAGAACATTTGATACAAGAATGAAACACACAGATTTAACAGTCAGTCCCCACTGCCGTCATGGCCCTGAGAGCCACCCGGCCTTGGGTAAGTCACCTCCCTGCCTCTCTACCCTTGTTTCCTTGTCAGGGCTGTGGGGGTAAGGCCTGTCTCTTGGGGTCAACAGGGGCAGATATGGAGAAGGGTGTCAACAGATGCTGGCTGTGCTGCTTTGTCTCTTGTTTTAACTACATCCCTGCAGAATGATTGCTAGGAATGTCATTTAACTGACAGAAGTCAACTTCGATGGCAATGTAGCTGGGATCACCTGGGGCTCTCGTTGGCCATTTAATCCTAGGCGTACTAGCCCTGATGACTTTCCTTCATTCTTTAAAAAAAAAAAAAAAAGGAGTACCAGTCACCTTTGAGATTATTTGTTCTTGGATTCCAGCTTGATTACCTCTTGGTTTTCTTTACAACTGGGATTTTGTGACTTTTAATATTTTGTTGTAGTTGAGCTGTAGATTTTTTTTTTTTGAGATGACAGCAGGTAATTTCATCTTTGGCAACATCTGTACATTGTAGCCAGTTTGCTCTCTGTCTTAAAGCCCTTACCGTTGAGTCTTTGCTAAGAACCAGTAATCACTTTGAGTCAGTGGTGTACTTGTGAATTCTAAGTGCCAGTTTTTACCTGTAACTTAGTACACTCAACTGTAAGACTTCATTGTAAGGTGTTTCTATGCATATTTTTAAACATGAAAGAACTCAATTTTCATCTTTCAAGCAAAGGAAAATAACTCCATATTTTTGGAAAGCCCTTCATAAGCACCAACCTGCTATCAGGACCCTTTCTTCCCATTGCTACATCACCCCTGAGGTCTGGGCTGCAGCTGGGAGAGCTGTGTTTTATAGAGGACAGAAGACCGGAATCGTTGGGATGTTTTGTTTTATGGTTAGTGGGTGATGGGACTTGGGCCGGGACTCGTCTTTTTCCTCTCAGTCCCTTCCCTACTCCCAGTGTGATACTGCTACTTGACTCTCTCCACAGGATTTCCAAGGAGCGGCTGGTAGATTCGAACCGCAGACCTTTTGGTTAGCAACTGAGCTCTTAACCACTGCACCACCAGGGCCTCTTTCATCCCGGAGACAGTAGGTTACTGTTGCTAGGATTTTATGTGTATCCAAGCTGAAGTGGGATCAGACTCATGTAGCAGTCTGGAGATGCAGAATTTCAGATGACATAAACTTAGAATTATGGTTAGCTGTTTTTCCACTTTCTGACCACAGAACATGAAACAGAACACTAAAAGCCACAAGCCACTTAGATGAGCAGCACAAATGGAAAGTTGACAGTTAAGACCACTACAGTTACCTATTATATTTCTCTTAAGACATTATAGTTTTCTGACAGCTTTGGGAAGAAGAACCTAAAAAAAGTTCTACTAAGACAGTCCTCAGACAGATCAAACTGTATCTCCTTTTGCAGATTAACAATAAAGGTCGTGTCTGCTGAAGGGGGACTCACACTTGTTTGCCGGAAATTAGTTGTTCTATAGGCATTTTGAGTCATGTGTTATTGTTTGAAGCTAGGCAGAGGCAGGTCGCTAGTCGGGTGAGTGGAGGGGATCCTACATGGAAATCTCACTGGGAAGTGAGGCTTGGTGTGAGAACTGGGAAGGCAGGAAGCCCCCATTCAGCTGTGGTTAGTTAGGACCACTGCAGTTATGGGGTCATGGCACTGACCCCAGGGTCATCAGTTCTCCACAGTGGTCTTCCAGGAGTGGACAGCCACAGCACATTACAAGTAGGCTTTGTCACGGAGGTGGCCCTTCCTTTGGGCTCCTGTCGCCATAGTAGATGTGTGCCTAGATCAACCTTCTGTTCAAAAAATCCTGTTTGCCAGTGGAAAGCCTCCCTCTAAGTCCTTCTTAAGAAAAGGAAGTGGATGTTTAATCAAGGCTAGGAGGTGCCAGCTTGTGTAACTGTGCACGGATAATGGCACTTTTCGGTTGGTCTTGGCATGACTGTGCTGGAAAATGATTTCCTTTAGCCAGGTGGACTTTGAAGGGACGTGATAACCAAACGACTCTGACTAAGAAACTGTTTATGGTCATTGACCACTTTCAGGGAAGGATTATATTTCAGTTTTGAGCTCTGCCCTGTCCTGTCAGCTGGGTATTTTTTCATTTCCCTCACAGAACCTGTGCTAAGCTGTGGGTAACTTCTTTAACTTGCTGGATGTACTTTAGAGACAGAAAGGATCTCAAGTCTTTAAGTCCTTTCTTTAGGCCACTGTACAGGCCTATGCGAGTTCCCTTTGATAGTAAACGGTGGTGTGGTTTGAACTATTTACTAGTAATAAGGACCATCCTGTCATATGTTTACTCATATAAGGGCCATCCTTTCTATATGTTTACTTGTATAAGGACCATCTTTCTGTATGTTTACTCATATAAGGACCACCTTTTCTATGTTTTCTCGTTTTAAGGACCGTCTTTTCTATATATTTATTCTCATGAGGATCATCCTTTCTATATGTTTACTTGTATAAGGACCATCCTTTCTATGTTTACTCTTATAAAGACCCTCTTTTCTGTATGTTTACTTGTATAATGACCATCTTTTCTGTATGTTCACTTGCATAAGGACCATCCTTTCCATCTGTTTACTTGTATAAGGGCCATCCTTTCTATATATTTATTTCTATGAGGACCATCCTTTCTATATTTGCTCAGCAATATCCTAGAGCACTGGTGGCACAGTGGCAAAGTACTCAGTTGCTAACCCAAAGGTTGGCAGTGTGAATCTACCTGCTGCCCTTCGGAAGTGCTAGGGGGCAGTTCTCGTCTGACATACAGGGTCACTGTGAATTGGGATTGGTCATGGGTTTGGTTGATCCTGGACTCAGTTATGATGTGTTTATTTTCTCATACTGGTTTACTGAATTCATGAAAAAGCTTGCTTGTTGTAATTCTGATAATTTGTGATATGACATAACTTTTTGGAGTATAATACCTTTCTTGTGTTGGTCACTGCTCTGTGAAGATTAATTGGAATAGTGCTTTCTGTTTAGATATTCAGTACATAGTTGAAGGAGTGTTGACGTGGGCTGAGGAACATCTTTTAGAATCTCAAATGTCTGTTAGTTTGGAACTTTAGGTCCTTTGGTGTGTGGTCTTGCCCTGCTTTTCCAGGAGGTTGCTCAGGTGTCTGGCCTTAATGCTCTGCAGGCTCATGGCCTGAGGCCTATTCCTCTTGGAAGGTCTGGGTGAAGGTATTGGGGGGGGTAGTGAAGTAGATAGTTGTGCTTAAACACGGAGGGTGTGACATCCATGAGATTAGGTGGAAGTGGTTGTTAGGAGTCATGATCAGCAGTCAGGATCTCAGCTAGGTAGGAGGGGACTGGATGGGAACTGGACTCTGGAACCAGAACCGGGAAACACATCTCTAGGTCCAAACAGGTGGATGAGGGTCTGTGTTCCAGGATGCGCTGCTGCTTACTGGCCACGTGATTGTTAAAAACTTTTCTTTAACTGAGGAACAAGGAAGTGCTATGAACAACACCTAGCTTAGATCTAAATCCTTAAGAATCTTGTTGTTGACAGGTGCCACCGAGTCGGTTCCAACTCGCAGCGACCCTGCATGCAGCAGAACAAAACGCTGCCCACCCTGCACCGTCCTCGCAGGCATCACCAAGACCGAGCCTGTCACTGCAGCCCCTGGGTCAGGCCATCTCCTTGGGGGTCTTCCTCTTTGTCGCTGACCCTCTGCCAAGTATGATGCCCTTCTCCAGGGGCGGATCCCTGCTCATGGCAGGTCCAAAGTACTTGAGATGAAGTCTCACCGTCCCTACTTTAAGGAGCGCCTGGCTGTACCTCTCCCAAGACCCCTTTATTTCCTCACTGGCAGTTCCACATTCTTTGCTTACACCAGACACCATAATTCGGATGCTTAAATGTATGATGTGAATTTTGATAGATACATAGCTGTGTAACTTCCATTCCAATTAAAAGATAGAATGTGTCCATCATGCCGGAAAGTGCCCTTGGCCATGCGGACAATTTAAGCTTTCATCGTCACCTAAGCGAGGACAGTAATAAAGTTTCTATCCCAACCTTGTTGCCATTAAAATTCCATCAAAACCAAACCTGTTGTTGTCAAGTTGATTGCAGTTCGTAGTGACCCTCTGGGACATGGAACAATTGCCCCTTGGAGTTTCTGAGGAGCACCTGGTGGATTCAAACTACCGACCTTTTGGTGAGCAGACATAGCTTTTAATCACTGCACCACCAGGATTTCCTAACACTACAATAGCAAATATAGGTTGTGTAGGAGTTTAAGAGTTTCTGAGCATTTTTGTTTAACTCTTGAAACAACCCTATGAGATGCATTGGCATGATTTCATGATAAGGAACATGGGGCTGAGATTCTTTCTGGCTGGGTGACCATGAAGCCTTCCCTGAGTGGCAGGGGCCTTCCACAGCAGGTGGGTTTGGGATCTCTGGCTCTGTAAAGCTATCAAATATTGAGGGATTTTATTATAGTGGGAAAGAGGTTGGCAAGAGATGAAGCATGCATATTTGAGCTGGGTTCAATGTCCATAGCTGGTATTTATTAACTCTGTTTCTTGGACAGGGTGCTGAATTTCTGGAACTGTCAGGTATAATGTCTCTTAAGGGTGAAGGTGAGGGAAAGATGGTTGTCATGTGACATGTCTGTCCCACAGCTGTCAGTGGGAAGGAGAGCTATGAGAAGACTCGGTGGGCTTCGAATAGCTATGTGCTGAGGTATCTTTGTGGAAATCCTGGTGGTGCAGTGGTTAAGAGCTACAGCTGCTAACCAAGAGGTCAGCAGTTTGAATCCACCATGTGCTCCTTGGAAACTGTGGGGCAGTTCCGCTCTGTCCCATCGGGTCATTATGAGTCAGAATGAACTCAATACCAATTTTTTTTGGAGGTATCTTTATGCACGGAGGAGCTGGCTGCCCTCCTCACCGTGGGGTTCGGTCACGTTGCTGGTGGTGTTGGAGGGGCAGGCACTGACAGCATGTTCCAGAGCGGTGGCCCTGTAGCGTCGGCTCCTCCGGGTGCTAAATATGGTGTTTACACAGCGTTTTTGGCTCACAAGCCTTCCTGACATTTCAAAGCTTCAGGCAGTGTTTTGGGTACTAGGTCATCGTCCCTCCTCAGTGCTCGCTAACTTCAGTAGGAAACAGTTGTCTCCAAACTGCTGTTTTGATTCTTTCTGAAAAGTAGACTGCCGCGAAGCAGGATCAGTTTGTTAAAGGCGGGTAGATTCCCTTGAATCAGGAGAAATGTGGTCATGAAAGGATCTTTGCATTCTTGTCCTGTGCCCGAAGTGAGCCCTGCAGCGCCACACGTCTTGGGCGAGTGAGCCCCGGTGGACTGCTCCTCCGCTTTGTCTAATGCTGCGTCTCTGTCACCTTCTCAGTCTTTAGCCTCAGAGCCGACCTGTCCGTCCTGCCATCAGGGCCCAAGGGACCCGTGAGGGCAAGAACAGTGGTCTCGGCCTCGGTCATTCTGGAATTTGTTGGTACTTGCGATGGCAGTTAAGGATGCAGTGGGTATATCACTGTCCGGTGTCTCTTGCAAATTGATCGCCGAGGATGGTTCTGGAAAGGCTTACGACTTGACTTTCACAAAGCAGTGATTTTAGAGGTAGTACATTTAGGTCATCTCAAGGTTGGGAGCCAGACTCAGGGACCGCTTCATGAAGCGACAGGCTTTGTGCTGCACACATTAGCCTTAGAGATGCAGAGCCGACAGAGGACCCTTCCGGATTCCTCCCCACAGCACAGCAGTATACATACCGAATTCTTTCTTTTTTTGAAAAAACAACTTGGCCACATCGGCATGGTGTCAACAGAGCAGAGATTCTTAGGTCCTGGAGGCGCCGTCTTCCTGCACTGTCCTCTAAGAAACAGAAAGGCGTCTCCTCGGAGCAGTGAGACTGTTCTGCTCATCCTGGTGTGTGGGCTCCTTGCTTCTGGAGCTCCACGTTCTCCTGGAACCCTGCCTGGCTGCCGAGCGGGGGAGGGGAAGCTGTCTGACCTGTGGAGGTGCGCTCACCCCTGGGGCAGAGGCTGCTGGGAAGCAGAAGCTAAAGGCCAAAGCCAGACCCAGACAGCAGCTGTCTTGGTTCCTTGTACCTGTAGCTCTGAGGCAGGCCAACCCGTCCACTCGAATGCTAGAACTGATGTGCTTGGCTCATCTCATTGGTAGACATCTGGGGAGCAAGTGTGTTTGACACTATAAACTTGTGAGTTCAGAAAAGGTCTACAGTTACTTACAGAATCCAAGGCCAGGCTCCGGGAAAGAGACCCATCTCGATGGTCCTGCTGTCCTTGGAGAAAGGGGGCTCTAGGAATGATGGGAACGTCTTTTTCATGGTTTTGGGATGTGCTTTCCTGTTCTGTAGCAGTGGCTAAAACATTCATGTTCAAATCTGCTCAGGTTATTGATGCTTCATTTTAGTGGTGAGCTGGAAAAACCTGTCGGGAGCCGTGGGTGAGCCCCCAGGCCCCGACATACAGGAAGCTTGTAGGGCTGAAAAAGCCCGCGCGCGCCAAGTTTGAAAAAGCCCGTGCCCGCGAAATTCAAAAGGCCCGCGCGCGCGAAAAACTTCCTGCCTGATGTCACTGCCTTAGTCCTATGTATATCCAATCCCCAGCCGACAACTACCTCACTCCAAATGTCACTCCATCCCTACGTCACTTAATCCCTCCCTTTATTCCTACCGCTATAAATATACCTCATTTTGATAATAAAACTGAGGCTTGATCAGATTCTTGTCTTGCCTTCATTTTTCCGCCTTTCTCGCTCACTTTCACAGGCTCTCCCTCGTTCCTTTGTTGATTTGTCCCGCGGGCCGGGGCAAAACTGGCGCCTCAACGTGGGGCCCGAGGTACGGAGCTGCTGAAAGAAACCCACCACGGAGAAGGACATCCTGGCCAGGCGTCCTGAGCGACCGCACTGGGTGTGAGCTCGCTCGACTGAAGTTTCCACGGGAAAAGCTGCCCGTGAGTCAAACTTGTCCTGATCACCGCGGGAGTAGCCGCCCTGCGAGTTTGGTCTGAAGAGGTAAGTGGTAGTTCTATATAGACATGGAACAGGAATTAAGTTTGCATGACTTGTTTCTTACCGGCATTGAAAAATCATTGGATAGGCGGAGAATTAAGGCAAAAAAGAAAGACTTAGCTCAGTTTTTTATGTTCCTATCAGACATTTGTCCGTGGTTTTCGCAGCAAGGCACCATTAGCCTGCAAATCTGGAAACGGGTTGGAGATTGTCTGAATTACTATTATAAAACTTTCGGACCCGAGAAGGTCCCAGTCACTTGTTTTTCTTATTGGAATTTGATAAATGATGTCCTCCAGAGTTCTCATAATGCTCCTGATGTTCAACATCTAGCCCAGATGGGTGAAAAGGTTATGAAAGAACGGTCCCGTCCCCCCTCAGTTTCTCTTGATATTCCAGAAAAATCTCAAGCCTTTGGAACACACACACCCCCGCAAGGGAGTCATACTGATCCCCCCGAGGGGCTTCACCCGTCCCTGAGAGCTTTCATTGATAAACCCGATTCTAACGCATTGTCCCCTGAGGGTCAGACCACTCTTGAAGAAAATGCTGCTCATTACCATGAGAATGCCTACCCCTATACCTTTACGGCCCCTGCCTTTCAAAGACCTCCTCCTCATCCTCCAGGCCCTCCTAACCTGACCGCCCCACCCCTTGGCCTGGAACCCAGCTGTCCTCCCCGATCGACTGAAAACTCCCTTGATCAAGATATATCAACGCTAGAAAAACTTGTAGCTCGCAGACACAGACAGTTAGATCTCCAAAAGGAGCTCCAAGCCCTTGAGCAAGAGCTTAACTCACTCCGCCTAGCCCAGGATCCTAAAACTCGATCCGGGAACAATGTGTCAAAAGGTGCCCCAGGCCGTCCTAGGACTCTCCTCACCTTTCCGGTAACTCGTAGCCAGCACGGGCAGATAGAGACTGAAATAGAGAGTGAAGAAGAGCAGGAGAGCCCTGAGATAGAAGAGGAAGAAACTGAGAATCCTGATATAGATGCTGTCCAACCTGACAGCCTTAGCCCCCAGAAATATCGCCGCTTAAATGTGAAACATGTTAAAGACTTAAAAGCGGCTGTTAATAACTACGGCCCGACAGCCCCTTAGAGTATAGCATTGCTTGAGAGCCTTAGTGACCGATGGCTTACACCTAATGATTGGCATTTCTTGGCTCGGGCCTGTTTATCAGGGGGAGACTTTGTTCTCTGGCGTACCGAATTTGCTGAACTGTGCCGGGAAACGGCCCAGCGTAACGGAGAAAGCCGGACCTCCCGCACCTGGACGAGAGATAAACTCTTGGGGAGGGCTCCATATGACACCAATGAGAAACAGGCAAATTTTCCCCCTGGTTTATTATCACAAATACAAAACGCCGGCCTTAGAGCCTGGAAACGTCTCCCCCCCAGGGCGCAGCCACCACCTCATTGGCTAACATCCGCCAGGGACCCGATGAGCCGTATAGTGAGTTCGTCAGCAGATTAACCGATGCTGCCGAAAGGCTAGTGGGAGAAGGTGAGACTGGCAGTGCCTTTATCAAACACCTTGCCTTTGAAAATGCTAACCCCTCTTGCCAAGAAGCCCTACGACCTCATCGCAGAGGAGATCTCTCCGATTATGTCCGACTTTGTTCGGGTATTGGAGCCTCTCATGCTATCGGCGTTGCCATAGGAGCAGCGCTTAAGGGCTTGAACCCCAGCTCATTACAAAAAACTTGTTTTAATTGCAAGCAGCCTGGCCATTTTGTGCGCGAATGTTCCCTGGGAAAACAAAATCGTGGGCCTCCCACCTCGGTGTGCCCCCGATGCAAAAGAGGCAAGCATTGGGCTGTAGATTGTTATTCCAAAACTGACATCAACGGTCAGCCTCTCCCCCCGAAACAGGGAAACTCCCAGCGGGGCCAGCCCCTGGCCCCACCCTTGGAACAGAACCTAGGGGCAGTCAGGTTTGTTCCCCAAAAGCAGACACAGAGACAGGTTTCAGCTCCCTCTGTCGCGCCACCCCTGGAAGTGCAGGGCTGGACGTACGTTCCGCCATCAGTGCAATACTAACCCCTGAACAAGGCATTCAGGTCATTCCTACAGAGGTCCGAGGACCATTACCCCCAGAAACGTTTGGATTGATAATAGGGCGTGGCAGTTCCTCTTTGGCCGGTCTTCAGATCCTCCCAGGAGTCATTGACAATGATTATACAGGACAGATATCTCTTTTAGCTTCTGCCCCCTCAGGGCCAGTATCCATACATGCAGGTCAAAGAATAGCTCAAATCTTGTTGCTCCCTTTATTACCCACACCGCATAGGCATTTAGTTCCCCAGCGGCCTGACGTTGCCTTCCGGTCCTCAGATGCATATTGGATACAACCAGTCACACCCAATAGACCAAAACTTACTCTCCAGTTAGATGGCAAAGCCTTTGAAGGAATAATGGACACAGGAGCTGATGCTACAGTAATTTCAGCTAAATATTGGCCTTCCAACTGGCCCTGTGAGACCTCAATAACTCATCTTGAAGGCATTGGTCAGTCTGTCAATCCTAAGCAAAGCTCAAAAATTCTTACTTGGAAGGACTCTGAGGGTAACTCAGGACAAGTTCAACCTTACATAGTTCCGGATTTGCCTGTTAATCTGTGGGGTCGTGATGTCTTATCCCAGCTGGGGGTCATCATGTGTAGCCCAAATGAAATAGTTACCCAACAGATGCTTAATCTGGGCTTCCTACCGGGACAGGGATTGGGAAAGAATAATCAAGGCATGAAGCAGCCTCTTCTTATAACGCCTAAAAATAATCGTTCAGGCTTGGGAAGCGAAAATTTTTCGTAGTGGCCATTGACTTCCCTGTACCCCACGCTGATAAAATTAAGTGGAGATCTGAGTCTCCAGTGTGGGTAGATCAATGGCCCTTGACTGAGCAAAAACTCGCAGCTGCCACAGAGTTAGTGCAGGAACAGCTGGCTGCTGGACATTTAGAACCAACTACCTCTCCTTGGAATACTCCTATATTTGTGATAAAAAAGAAAAATGGGTCATGGCGACTCCTTCAGGACCTCAGAGAAATTAATAAAACCATGTTTACAATGGGGGCTCTCCAACCTGGACTCCCCTCCCCTGTTGCCATTCCAGCTAATTACTTTAAAATCATTATTGATCTCAAAGATTGCTTCTTCACTGTCCCTCTTCACCCACTTGATAGAGAACGCTTTGCGTTTAGCCTCCCAGTTATTAATTTTAAAGGACCAATGCAGCGCTATCAGTGGAAAGTTCTCCCTCAGGGCATGGCCAATAGTCCCACTCTGTGTCAAAAATTTGTTGCTCAGGCTGTAGACCCTCTCAGGCGTCGGTGGTCTTCCATTTATATCATTCATTACATGGATGATATTTTACTGGCGGGGGCCTCCAGCTTAGAGGTACTTAGGTGCAGTCAGGACCTAACTTGCCAACTAACTTCCCTTGGACTTCAAATTGCCCCGAACAAAATACAACTTGCTGACCCTTATTATTACCTCGGTTTCGAATTGAATAATAATCAAATCACCACTCAAAAGCTTCACTTAAAAACCTCTCATCTACACACACTTAATGATTTCCAAAAGTTCCTGGGAGATATTAATTGGCTCCGACCATACCTCAAACTTACAACTGGGGAATTAAAACCATTGTTTGATACTCTTCATGGAGATGCCAGCCCCCTCTCTCCCCGCTACCTCAATCCGGAGGCAAAAAGGGCCCTTCGCATTGTTGAAGTGGCCATACAGCAACAACAGGTTACCTTCATAACTTATGAACAGCCCTTTGCCCTTATTGTCTGTGCCACACTACATACACCCACGGGGGTTTTGTGGCAGAATGGCCCTCTCCTGTGGATACACCTATCCTCCACCCCGACTAAAGTTCTCCTCACCTATCCCTCCCTGGTGGCCAAACTTATAAGACTAGGCCGAGAAAAAAGCCGCCAGCATTTCGGCAGGGACCCTGATCAGCTTATCCTTCCTTACACCAAGGAACAAACAGACTGGCTCTCTCAAAATGATGATGACTGGGCAATTACCCTAGTCACATTCCAGGGTACTATAGATAACCATTATCCTTCACACAAACTCCTCCAGTTTGCCCAGAGGCACCCCTTCATCTTCCCCAAAATAACATCTACTCAGCCCTTGAAAGGAGCCTCCCTGGTTTCTTCAGATGGATCTTCCTCTGGTATTGCCGCGTGGGTTATAGACTCACAGGAAAACAGTGTCCAGTCTCCTTACAGGTCTGCCCAGCTTGTAGAGCTTTTCGCTATCTTACAGGTCTTCACAATACTACATGATGTTCCCTTCAATCTTTACACCGACAGTGCTTACATAGCTCTCTCAGTCCCAGTGTTGGAAACTGTTCCTTATATCAAATCATCTTCTAACGCTGTGCCTCTTTTTCAACAACTTCAGGCACTCATCCTAAAAAGACAACACCCCTTTTTTATCGGACACTTGCGTGCCCATACTGACCTTCCAGGACCCCTCTCCGAAGGCAACAACCTTGCAGATAAACAAACACACTTGGTCCTCTCAGCTACCCTAGAGCCCATTACCAAAGCCCAACAGGCTCATGCTCTTCACCACCTCAATGCTCGTACACTCCGCCTGATGTTTAAAATTACTAGAGAACAGGCGAGACAAATTGTTAAAAACTGTCCTGCATGCGTAACTCTTCTGCCTCTCCCCCACCTAGGAGTTAACCCAAGGGGCCTGCTCCCCAATGAAATCTGGCAAATGGATGTTACCCATATTCCTGAGTTTGGTAACCTCAAATATGCCCATGTGACCATTGATACCTATAGTGGGTTCCTCCATGCCACCCTCCACTGTGGTGAGGCCTCTAAAAATGTTATAGCACATGTTCTCCAATGTATTGCCATCATGGGGAAGCCCCAACAAATCAAAACCGACAATGGACCAGGATATACATCATAAACCTTTAAAAATTTCTGTGGTCAATTCCAAATCAAACATGTAACTGGCATTCCCTATAATCCTCAGGGACAGGGCATAATAGAGCGAGCCCACCAGACCCTTAAGTATACCATATCCAAACTTAAGACAAACACTGTTTATTCCACTAAAGGTTCCCCTCGTAACCTCCTAAATCATGCATTGTTCATCCTTAATTTCCTACAATTAGATCTTAATGAAAAATCTGCGGCAGATCGCCTTTGGCATCAAGAGACTAAAAATCAATATGCCAAGGTTATGTGGAAAAATCCCATAACCCACAAATGGCACGGTCCTGATCCGGTTCTTATCTGGGGAAGAGGCCACGCATGTGTGTATGATACTGCAGAAGGGGCCCCTCGGTGGCTACCCGAACGTCTTGTTAAGCCCATCAATGATAACCCCATTTCCAGGGAAAATACCCCTGAGAAGCCTTCTCCTCTTTTGTAGGCTGTGAAGGCCACCTGTGTCCGGCATTGCTGGAGTGAAATGCTGAGAAAACTCTGCGATACGGAAGTCAACAATCCATCACAGATAAGCTTTTTAACCTTCTTGTTAACCATTTTTCTTACATATGAAGGATTTGCCCCTACCAACCCCCATGCTCCTTTTAGCCTTAAATGCCAGCCAAGTGCCAAGCCAAGCCTTAAATGGGCTGTTATAAACCTAAATGATAATTCCATACTCTATAATGTTAGTGACACCAAACCCTTAAACACTTGGTAGCCTGACCTTTCCTTTTGCCTTAAAGATGTCATCCCACGCATAAAAGAATAAGCCTCTAAACACGTGTGCAACTTCGGGCTTTATGTTTGCCCCAACTATAATAAAGGCGCTCACTGTAGGACAACCGATTCCTACTTCTGTGCCAAATGGAGTTGCGTAACCTCAAGTAATGGAAATTGGAAATGGTCCACACCTTCTTCAGACCTCTTAAGTTTCTCCTTTACTAAGTATTATGATAAAATCAAAAGATTTAGTTCCTCTAAACCATGTAACAAAGACAGATCATTCAGGGGTCATTAAGGACACTATAACTAACCTCAGAGAGCGATTAAATCAGAGACAACGAGAATGGGGAAGCAGCTCAGGACCGCTTGATTTTAACTTTACCGGAACTTCATGGCTTACTAATCTACTTCTCAGTTTTGCTGGCCCTGTTTTAGGAATATTACTGTTCCTGACCTTCGGCCCTTGGGCATTCAGAAGAATAACAAACCTCATCAAACAACAAATAGATGCTGCACAAGCTAAACCTATTCCAGTTCACTACCATCGCCTGGCAGTTGACGAAGCTTATGCCATTGAAATGGGGTACCCTAGCTTCCTCCCCACGGGGACAGCATGAAAAGTAGAGGCATGCTTACCTCCTTACCAATCCGGCAAGAGAGGTATGGGTACTGGGACGAGTGCGAAGCAAAGCATTGCAAGGGAAAGTTAACACTAACTCCTCTACCTTTCCCTGGGGCACACCTGGCTTGCATAGAGGTTGGTATCTATCTCAACATCAAAACGGCTCTGCCTCTCCTCCTCAAAAGATACCAAGAGCCATAAGTTCTACACGGAGGAGCCTTGGTCAATACCCCCTCGCCCAGTTAAAGCCCACCTCACATTAATTAAAACAAAAGGGAGGAAAAACCGACCATGTACCTTAAATTTATCGTCCTTAAAATTCATGTTACTGTTAAAACCCAAGCCCAACCCAAATCTGTTGTCTTCAGTTTGATTCCAACTGATAGGACAGAGGAGAACCACTCCGTGGGGTATCTGAGGAGCAGCTGGTGGATCTGAACCGCCGACCTTTTGGGGAACAGCTGAGCCCTTAACCAGCACACCACCCGGGCTACTCACTGTACTGCAGCTGCCTTTTACTGAGGTGGTGGTGTAGACGGTGTGTAGTCTTAACACCCGACCTCTTTAGGGTTTCTAGGAGGCCTGTTGCAATTAAAGATGTTTGAGTTTGTGGCTGCCTTTATAAACAGCACAAGGAAATGATGCACTCACACACTGTCTTGTTCTGTCGTTCTTTTGTGAACAGTGTCTGCAGTTTGGGGGCAGGGTGTCTTTTTATCAATACCTGCCTCTTTCCAAGGCTGTTACACAAATCTGCAACCTCAGATATTGCAAGTGAACATGACATTTCAGGAAAATAATCTCATTGATGAGTGGTTTTATGTTTGCTAGCACAAAGTTAAAATCTCAGTAAGAGTAGTAAATCTCTTCCAACTTGAAATCATCCACACCACAGGCTGCCCATTTGAAACGGGAGCCTGGCTGTCAGGCTTGCCAAGAGTGCAGCGTGGGCGGGGGGGATTGGTCACGGAGGTCGTGACCCATCTATCGCTGAACCCAAGTCTCTTCTTCCCCAGCCGTCTGGTGGCTGTTGCTGTGGCAGCAGAGGCATGGTGCTAATCCCAGAGGGACTTTCCTGGCTTCTGAAGAGGGTCCTCTGATCACCTAGAGCCCAGTTAGCAATCAGAGTGTTATAGAAAAATGAAGCGAGCAACACCCAGGAGGAGGAGGCAAGGGGCAGTTTATTACATCGACGGGCCAAATGGGACCTTTGCAGGTTCCAACAAAATGGCCCCGAGTCAAGTTTCGAGCCACTAGTTATAGTGCAGTTGTGGTTGAGACAAATGGGGTGAGTGGGCGGGGTTCTGAGGAGGGGGCATCCTGCCAGGTGGGTGGGAGGCTTTGAAATGGGGATCATCTTTACCAGGCAGCTGTGAGATTTATCAAAGGGATGGGAAGAGGGCCAAGTGGAGCGGGTTCCGGTGCACGTGCGGCAGGGACGGGAAGTGTCCTGCTGAGCAGGTGCCCACAGGCTTATCAAAGGAGAGTGTCCTTGTCTGGTGAGAGCAGCTGTGAAATGAAGGGGGATTAGGCGGGTGCAGGAACAGCAAGGAGGGGGGTGAAGGAAAATTTTTCAGTCTCTATATTAAGAGGGCCTCTAACCTAAAGATAGTCGTAGCTTAGGAGGCAGGACTAAACGGCACAGGGCCACCACTCCCTCCTGCCAGAAGCTGACCACGCAGAAAGAAGGAAGTAGCGAGGTGGGCCGGGTGGGTGTCCAGAGACACCTAAAGGAGAGGGAATGTTGTCTTACTGGCTGGGGAAGAGGGAAGTCTAGTTTTAGTGAGGAACCTTTTTAATTTTTAGAAGCAATAAAAATAAATGTTGGAGGGTGTTCTTTTTATAAGGCCTCTCTTATTGGAATGTATTTTTTGGCGTTTTGAATTTACAAGAAACTATTTTGTATTGTTAGTCCCGGTAAATCTGAAAACAGTGACACATGTTGTTTCTTCTTTGGGCAGGAATACAAAGGAAGCATTGTTTCAGAACTGCAGACGAGAGGTCACTTAGACAAAGAGCTGTACATCTCTCTTTGAAGTTTCTGGGAGGATTACTTAACATACCAATAATTCTTGAGATAAATTACTAAATCTGTTTTAGTATCATAGTCTAGAAGAAGCTTTAGTCTAGAACTGAGGCACAAAGTAATCTTAAGGGTAGGTGCTGTTTTCTGATTGGGTATAAGGTACTTGAAACTTGATTTCTAGATTAGAGACCTTTTTTTCTATTTTGAGTGAAACCAGACTGCTTTAGAAAACCCACGGTTCTACAAGTGGTGGTCAGACGACCAAGACCACCTCTTGCCTCCCAGCCCTCAGGAGAGTGGTGGAGGTCTGCTTAGATACTCAGAGGGTGGTGTTGTGTTAGAACAGATACTGGTGTAGGAGTGGATGGCTGTTCCTTTTCAGGGGTTCTCTCACAACATCTCAGGGTTGACTCTGAAGTGTCAGCGGCATTGTCTGCTTTTTTGGGGTGGCAGGGAGGTTCTCCGCCTTTGAAGATGTTGGTGGCCTGTAGCATGAAAGTTAGCCTGTTGCTCATCATTGTTGTAGAGCAGGGAGTTCCTGTTTAAATATTGAGCTGGATGGGAGGTTAATGAGAGGTGGCCGGCATGAACTGCGGTGCCAGTCCCAAGGCTCATTCAGGTGACTGTGTGGACAGTGTGTTGTGATGGTCCGGAGACAAGCGATGGGCCCAGGTCGAGGTCCATGAGGGAGACAGTGGTGACTCGGATGAGGGGAGTCACGGGGATGGGAAGTGGCTATGTTGGCTGTGTCTTTTGTGAAGGAAGCCTCACTGGGGTGAGAGGAAAAGACAGAATCAAGGTTGACTCCCGGCTGATGTCTCGGCACGTGGTGGTCGCCTTTACTGAGAACGAGCATTACAGGGAGAAGAAGGTTGGTGGGGACTGGGAGCCCTGGATGGAGTTCTCGATGGGTTAAATCTGAGGCCCTGTGAAATGTGCAAGATAGAGATGTTGACGAGACACTGAAAACTTGGATATTCAAGTCCCGAGGTTAGAAGAAAGGTCAGGGCTACAGATAGGCTTCGGAGAGTTGTCGTCCAGCGGGGTGTATTTATAGCAAGATGGGAGTGTGGGATGACGAGCAGTCAGGGCCGAGCCTGCGGTCCCTCCTGCCTGGAGGGTGGCCAGGGAAGAGGCCAGCGGGGGCGAGGGCTGGGGGTCAAGCTGGGAGGGTCAGAGGGAAAGCAAGATGGAGAAGATTCCTGAACAAAACTGAAGCGGGGGCCTCCTAGCAGGAACCCACAGTGCAAAGGGTTTTGTTTATCATTTGTGTTCAGTTTTTAGTGAGTATGCAGTCTGTGTGTGTGTGTGTATGTGTATGTGTATGTGTATGTGTGTAGTCACTGCTTAGAGCCTTTGATTAGCTTGAAGTAATTGTGATACACAGACCATGACAAATTCAGCCAAAAGTAGAAATGACGACAAATCTCTTTAAAGTACAAGCAGAACCTGTGAGTTACTTGCTACTAGGTTTTGGTGGATTAGTGGCTAAGCAGTTGGCTGCTAACAGGAAAACTGGCAGTTGAACTTACCAGCTATTCTGCTACAGAAAAGACCCTCCCGTCTGTTCCCGTAAAGATTGTAGTCTGGGAGGCCCCATGGGATCAGTTCTACTCATTGTCACTGAGTCACTGTGAGGTGGAGTTGGCCTGACATCACAGCCCAACAGGCAACCTTATTTCAAGAAAATACATACACCTGGCTGGTTACTTATGAAGTATCAGCAGTGCATGTAAGGAACCATAATGCTTTTGGAGGCTCCTGGGAATTCTGGACACTGACTGACGTGTCCTAGCCACCGCCTCCAGGTACAGTTTCCAGACACCTCACCTTATTTGGAGGCCCCCGCCCCTCATCACGACATCCCCGGGATGGGAAAATGCTTCATATGCATTTAGTGCTGTTTGGATGCTCAGAGGCTCACGTTCCATCAGAGGCAGCTTGAAAGAAATACCTGGTGATCTATTACTGAAAAATCGGCCCTTCAGGAAGCCCCTGGAGCTCACAGTTCTACTCTGACACTGGTGCAGTGGCCATAGTTCAGGACTGACTCCCTTCCAAGGAGTTCTTTATTCCCGATCACATCAAAATGTTAAAATGGAACAACACGAAGTATACTTAGACAGATGAGTTGCTGAAGACTGTGGACAAGCAGCTACTTTTAGAAATCTTCCACTGGTGGTCTCCTTACCTCCTCTCCCCCCTCTGGATCTTAGTCCTTGAATAACGACTGGAGCCTGCCCTTTTCACTGCTGACCCCAGTTTCTGTTCACGGGTTTGGATTTATTTGTGGTCTGTTGTGTTTACTCTGTTCTAGGACCTAGGGGAGTGTTGGGCGTATGACAGGCACTTGATAAGTTTGATGCCCAATGCCAGGCAGCATTAGAAGAGAGATATCTTCAGAGGTTTCTAAGTAGCTTTGGCTTGATTCCTAAGCTCAGTGACTTCTTTATTTTGAAGTTAAATTGATCCAGTCGTGGAGCCCTGGTGATGCATGGTTAGGAGTTTGGCTTCAAATTCACTAGTTGCTCCTTGGAAACTCGGGCAGTTCAGCTGTGCTATGTGCGGTCTGTATGAGTTGGAATTAACTCAGGTCATTGTGTCGTAGGATGCAGATAGCAAAATTCTCTCTTTTTAGTTATATGAGTGATTTTTCCTATTGGACATATTTTTAAATAAAATTTAACCTTTAAAGGAACAGTGTCACGTCTTGAAAATCGCAGACCCTAACAACAGTTCTCAGCGAGCAGTGTCCGGGGGCCCTACTCTCGGGTTTCCTCCCATCTGTATCAGAGCAGTAGGGCTGATGTCTCTTTGTGGATCTGAGTTGTATTCTGCATTTTCATCCTGTTCTGTCTGGGACCTCCGAGATCCACAGGCAACTGCTTCCTGCATCCCCCAACTGGGCTCGCTTCTGACACCTCCACTTAGCAATAGCAGTCATCTTATTTTAATTTACTAATATACATGTCCTTCACCCTGTGTGTAATACCATCTTAAGCACTTTGCGTGAATCAGTTCCTTTAATCCTCATAATCACCCCAGGGAGACTGATGCCTTCATTATACCCCATTTCACAGATACAGGACAGGAGAGGTCCCTTAGTCCACAAACTTCATTGTTGTAAGCGTTCCACACCTCGTTGCCGCATATCACTGTGGTCCCCTTTGAAGCACTCCCCTTGGGAAGCTGTGCACCAACGCCAGCCCCTAGTCCACCCTTCAGAGCAATTTTGGAACTCTTTCTGGAAGGGCCATTGCACACGATGGCATGGTGGGAAGTTCACGAACTTAATTGTCTGGTTGTCTGTCAGGAAGCTTTCAGCCAGTAAACAAACAGCTGTAATGGAATACTCTCCCTACTTACCTGATCTGGCCCCCAGTGACTTTTTTCTTTACCCCCAAATCAAGGAAATACTGAAAGGAAGACATTTTCATGACATTCAGGACATTGAGGGTAATGTGACGACAGCTCTGATGGCCATTTCAGAACATGAGTTCCAACATTGCTCTGAAGGGTGGACTAGACACCAGTGTTGGCGCATAGCTTCCCAAGGGGAGGACTTTGAAGGTGACCATAGCGGTCTTCAGTGAGGAATGCAGTCCTTTTTCTAGGATGAGGTTGTGGACTTAACTGACAGAGCTCTTATTTCCAGATGCCTTTTTTCCTACAGTGGCTTAATGGTTAAGTGCTTTAAGAAGTCGGTAGTTCAAATCCATAGACGCTCCTTTAAAACTCTATGGGGCAGTTCTACCCTGTCCTATACGGTCGCTGTGAGTCAGGATTGAGTCTGGTTGGGTTTTTAAGGCCCTCTGCTGTAACTCTCCGTTCCTTCCATGGGCCTTAGGGTAGGTTTGTGTCATTTCTTGACAGGGATTCCTGAAACCATCCCTAAGGGTCTTTGTGCTTCCAATCTCACCAACCTCATTTTGTCTTCCACTTTCCCACTAGGGCAATCTCTCTGGAGTGCAAACTGGACTGGGTGGCTTCCCTTGACCTTCCAGATCAAGTCAGCTCCTGACACCACAGGCCAAGGCCTTCGGGACACGGCAGCCCCACCGCCTCAGCAGCTTGTTCCCTCCTCTTCCTGGTTCCGCACCGCTGGCTTCGTCACACCCACTACCTGGAGTCCCTTGAATGAGACTGTTTCCTCCTGTTTCTTCATCATTCCACACATCATTCTCTCCAGCCAAAACGGGTCACACTTGCCGTTCAAGAGCTCTGGCCGGTGACTGAGAGGACTAACAGGACACGATCCCCAGAACCTCCCTTGTCAGCCTCTCTCCCCTCCCTGGACCTCAGGCAGTTCCCCTTCGGCAGCAAGGACACATCCGTGCACACTCTCACCTGGGCACTTACACGCCCCGTGGGTGTACACTGCCATGGTATCCGCCTGCCCAGAAGTGAGGTTTGTCACGGGGCTGTGTTTGTCTTCTCTGCACCCTCACAATCAGCAGTACATCTCACATACAATAGGCATTTAGTAAATGTCTATATTCGACCCTCAGGAATCCCTTGGTGGCACAAAGGTTTAGCATGCCCCGCTGCTGACCAGAAGGTTGGCAGTTCAAGGCCACCCAACAGGTGCCTCAAAGAAAGGCCTGACCGACTTCTAAAAATGAGTCACTGAAACCCTACGGACCCCAGTTCAGATCCGACACACAAAGGGGTCATCACGGGTTGGAACAGACCTGAGGGCAGCCTGTCACTGTGTTTCTCCTACGCTTAGGAGAGCCAGAGCCTCACTCACCACACAGACTACAACGCTGTACAATACAGCTCACCACATCCGCAGCGGGGGACGAGCCCCCAGAGACAGGCACAATGCGTGGTAGAGCAGAGGGCCACCAAACCAGAGGAAACCTCTGCGTGGGATGGTGTCACACAGCAGCTGTGACCATGGGTGTCACACAGTGACATGGGCGTTACAGTGATGACGACGGGGATGACACCCGGCTTCGCTGCATGTTGGTTCCCTGGGAGCCAGAACCCACCGATGACAACGGCCAAAACAGAGCGAAACTGTGTGTCACAGAAATCGAGTAGCTTGCCCAAGGTCACTTAGCCAGAGAATGATGAAGCTAAAGTTTGAATCCAAGTCTTATTCCAAAGTCTATGCTCTTAACCTCTTACCAGGACTCTGTTTTGTTTAATAAACAATGAGAGGATGATTTATACGAGAAAGAGGAAGAGCCCAGACTGACGGCAGCTGACTCCTACACTTATATTGTTCTAGCTAACCGGGCAAATAGCCCAAGAGGAGACCTGGAGGTCACGTGTTGACACCGGAGAGCAGTACAGAATTAGCTGGTACAAGCGGAGGCCTGTATACAAACAAACAACTTCAGCCCCTACCGCTGCAGCACCAGCTAAATTCATCTCCCAGAGTAAACTTTCCTTTAGAAACTAAACAAAACCTCTAACCAACTAATAAAACTGAATGGTCACCAAATCAGACTGATTCTGCCTTTCAGAGCTAATATTCCACAAAAGTTTGACACCCTGCAGTGTAGCAGAAAAAGCCAGGATTCGAACCAGAGGATCTGAGTTTGAATCTCAGTTCTACCAGTGACCAGCAGTGTGGGTTTTAAGTAACCTCTCTGAAGCTTTACAGTGTAGATAACGACCACCCCACTGTCCTGGGAACAGTCAATGACGATGTCTGTAAAGCACCTGAACTTGACTGCAGAACAAGCAGCACGATACACGAGGTCTGATAATTAAGTCCATGAATTCAACTGTTCTAAGTGCCACATGCTTCCTTGCGGAAAATCACTACGGTCACCTTCAAAGTACTCATCTTAGGAAGCTATGCACCGATGCCAGTGCCTAGTCCACCCTAGTCCAATTTTGGAACTCTTTTTCTGGAATGGCCATTGCACACGGTGACACAGTGACAAAGTCATGACCTTAATTGTATAGCTGTCTGTGATGGAGTTTTTAGCTGTAAACAAATAACTGTATTGAAACAGCCTCCCTACTCATCTAACCTGACCCCCAATGACTTTTTTCTTTACCTGAAGATAAAGGACATACTGAAAGGAGGACATCTGGATGACATTCAGGACATCAGGGGGTAATACGATGGCAGCTCTGATAGTCATTCCTGAAAAAGAGTTCCCAAATTGCTTTGAAGGGTGGACTGGGTGCTGGTGTCAGTGCACAGCTTCCCAAGGGGTAGACTTCAGTAGTGACCGTCATGATATTCAGCAATGAAATACTGTCATGGATTAAACTGTGTCTCCCCAAAAATTTGTGTAGTAATTGGGCAGGGTCAGGATGCCCTGTATTCTGTGACAGCCCTCCATTCTGTGATTTTTCTGAAGCTGTAAATCCTAACCTTGGCCTGTGGTTAACAGAGTAGATTATGTTAGAGATGATTAGGGTGGGACTGTGAATCCCTTCCTAAGGTCACCTCCCTGCTCCACCGTAAAGGGAAGTGCCCTGGACTGCGGCTCGCACACCTTTTATCCTTCTATCCTACAAGAGACCAAAGGAAAGGGAGCTAGCAAAGAACTGGGAACCTCACCACCAAGAGAACAACACTGGGAGAAGAGTATGTCCTTCAGATCTGAGGTTGCTTTGCCAAGGTGCTTCCTGACCAGAGACAGATGCCACACAAGGACCTGCCTCCAGAGAGGATAGAGGCACACACCCTGAATTCGGAGTTGTAGCCTACTGGACGGTGAAAGCCTTCCCCTGAATTTGGAGTTGTAGCCTACTGGACTGAGTAAGAATAAGCATTCCCTTGTAAAGGTCACCCACTTGTGTTCCTGTTAGAGCAGCACTAGGTGACCAAAACAGGTACTTGGCACTTTTCCTAGGATAAGTTCATGAACTTCACTGGCAGGCCTTGTATGTACACTATCAGAGCAAAGCAGGGCTTTGAACCCAAATGAACTGCCTCAAACCTCTTTGCATTGCTACCTCTAACCTTTCTGGACAGCAGCCAGAGGACTTAACTACTGCACCACCAGAATTTCCAGATGTGTGACAGGCACTATGAAAGAAACACCTCTAGGTGTACCCAGGTTACAACAAGGTCCATTCCCAAGTCTGTCCCCAGGTCAGCTTGGTAAGTGATTTGGGGAAAAAGTACATACTCTTCTTCTTCAACCTCACTTTCGTGCAAGGAGGAGTCCTGGTGGTGCAGTGCTTGAAGTGCTCAACTGCAAACCAAAAGCAACACATTACAGCTGCAAGACACCTCAGACATCCAACTGATCCAGTCCTTTCAGGTTGGAACCTCAGAAGGCCACCCACCCAGATGCTGGTCAGAGGCAGAACCCAGAACACGGAGAGGTAGAGCTCCTCTTCCCAGAACTCCTCTTCCCAGAACCACTCCTCAGCAAGACACTGGCGGCTACTTTTAAGCCAATATGGTCTGCCAGCACTCAGACCGTTTCTGAAATGCAGGCCAGCATATTTCAGAGTTCATAAACAATCCCTTTTTCTCAGAAATATAAAACTTAATCAGACTACAAACGTTTAACTTCTAATCTACATTAAAATAACTGGTTCTGTTAGCACAGTATTAAGAGGCACATTGATGCTCTACGCAAAATACTGAACTAAAGGATTTTTTTCAACATGCAGGTTATGCATATTGTGACCCAGAGTTGCTCTATGTACTGATGACAAGACCAGGAATCAACAAATAATATATTAACACCTGAAAACCCATTTGTGCATGTAGTTTTGCCATATTCTTGATGAATAATGGATAACCAGTTGCTAATGGATCTCACAGTCCCCACCTCTACTCTCGGAAGACAGCAAAAAAAAGTTCACGTACCAAAAAGAGAGAGCCATATTCCCTTTTTAGCTCTTGTTTTTCCAAAAGTGTCCCACTTCCTTTTTCACCCTTCTTTCCAGGGCTAATCTGATCAGCGTTAGAGATATATGTCATTCCCAAACACGCTGTGCTCTCCATTTTAACAGGGAGGATGCCCGTGATGTTCTGGAAGAAAGCGGCAACAGACCGAGGCCCGCCTGTTGAACTGTCAGCATCTTCCTGATTTGATTTCATGGCAAGTGTTGTTCTTGGAACCTTGCCTGAAGCGTTTTTAGAATGAGCGGTGACATGCACAGCCTGGTTGGTAATGAGTTTATTAAATTGCTTATGCATCTTGTTAATTAGGATTTCTGCTTTTGTATCTGCGTTCAAGTCAGATCTTGGGGTTTTGCTCAAAGCTGTCACCTGTCTTGAGAACAACACTGAAGAGGGGGATGAGGCAGTGGTCAACTGAGGTCTGGGTGTGACCTTAGCTAAAGCGGGGTCTTTGGATGGCAACACTCGTCTAGAGATAACTTTTGCTTTGACATTCTTGAATTTTGGTCTTGGGTAACTTATGATTTCCATTTTTCTCACTTTGCTGCCTACAGGGATATTGGTTTTGGCTGCTGATTTTCCTAGACTGGTTTTCGATGCATTTGTAGGTGTTTCCTTAAAGTTTAGTAATTTTTGAAGCTCCCCATTACTCCTTTCCACTTTGCTATGCTTCTCTGCTGCTTCAACAGGTGAGAGAGAAAAAGGTGGCACCTGTGGGTACCAGGACTGGTGTTGACATGCAGACTGTGTCCCTGGCACTAGTGATATCATTTGCATTCCAAGACAGCTCAAATGATGTGCTGACCTTCTGTTCCACTGTGCTACTCAGTGTCAATCCGAAGGTACCATGTTGGGTTCCCAAATCCTGTCTGCTGGAAGCCACTTGTGCATCTTCAGTCACAGCAACCTTATGCTCTGGGTTCCGCACTTGGACTTGACTTGTATCAAAAGCTGGCACTAGCAAAGGGCATTCATCATCTATAAGACAACTGGACACTGTTTCTGTCAGATTTTGGCCCATTTCCTTCTGCCCATATGAGCTCTGTGAATGTGGCTTACTATCTGGCTCATCTTGAGGCCAACAAAAGGACTCTTGTAATACAGACCCACTGGGGACAGCCACGCTATCGGAAACCGGTGTTAGAGCTTGTATGTCTGGTTCTCCAACCAGCTGTTGCTGGATCCCATCTGTGTGCTCACTGGTGACCTTTCCTGAAGAATACTGACACTGACCCTCAACATCTGGAGCAATAACATCCACCTGCATCACCCCATCAGGAAATACTGCACATGTTGTATCTTGGACCTCTGACAATGTGTCGAGGGAGCCTGCAAAGGTCCCGAGTAGCTAAAGCAAAAAGAAGAACGATGAATTAAAAGGACTGAACAGAAGATTTCAAAAGGCTGCTTAAGAAGACAAAGTATTATAATGACATGTGCAAAGAGTCAAACTGCAACAGTGAAGGCTTCCCAGGGCAAGTATTAAACGACTCAGGAAGCATTAAAAGAAGATGGAAAGAATACACAGAGTAATCAGACCAGAAAGATGTGGTCAATGTTCAACCACCTGAAGAGGGAGCCTACGATCAGAAACTAACGGTACTGAAGGAAGAAGTCGTCACTGCACTGAAGGCACTGGCGATAAATGAGGCTCTAGGAATTGATGGAGTATCAATTGCAATATTTCAACAAGCGGAGGCAGCGCTGGAAGTACTCACTTGTCTATGCCAGGAAATTTGGAGGACAGCTACCTGGCCAACCAGCTGGAAGAGATCTCTATTTCTGCCTATTCCCAAGAAAGGTGATCCAGCTGAATGTAGAAATTATCAAACAATATCATTAATACCACATGCAAGAAAAATTTTGCTAAAGATCATTCAAAAGTGACTGCAACACTAACTCAGCAGGAACAGATGATCTCCAAGGACCAAAATGACATGTGGCAAAGAGAACCCAGAAGACAGAGACACCCACACAAGCAGGTTGACTACATAGACGTGTGACCAGAAGAACCAGATGTTGCTCAGTCACCACCAGTGATAGCTGTGATGGGGCTCACAAAATTGACACTCACAGGCAACACAAAAGTAAAAAGGGGTACACCCTGAGATCTCCACTAAAAGACTGCAATTGATGGTCCAAGGGCCTCGCCGTTCCACTGGGAGCATGGCCCCTGGCCCTGATGCTGTCCCTGTCCGTAAATCATAATAGAGGTCAACTCTTCGGGCAGAAATAGATTGGACTTGGTGACCCAGTGACCATATCATGTGTGCATTTTATGGTTCTATGCCATCCAGCTGACCTCTTACTGCACATGTGGGAGTGGGTGGAGAGGAGGGAATAGGAGATTGGTAGGATATGACATGTGCAGAATGGAGAGGAGGAGCGTGCTGTCACTGGGCAGGGAGAGCAGTAGGAGCCACTCATTGGCGGGTATGCAAATTTATATGGGGTTGTATATTCTCACTCAATCATAATTAAAATAGAAAAAAAGTGACTGCAACAGTATATTGACAGGGAACTACCAGAAATTCAATCCAGGTTCGAACCACAGATATTACTGCTGATGTGAGATGAATCCTGGCTGAAAACCGAGAATGCCAGAAAGATGTTTACCTGTGCTTCACTGACTATGCAAAGGCACTGGACTATGTGGATCATAAGATGCCTTGAATAACACTACAGAGAATGGGAATTCCAAAACATTTAATTGTGCTCATGAAGAATCTGTCTATGGATCAATACACAATTGTGTGAGCAGAACAAGGGGACACTGCATAGTTTAAAGTCAAGAAAAGTGTGCATCAGGGTTGTAATCTTTCACCATACCTTTTCAATCTGTGTGCCAAACAAATAATCTGAGCAGCGGAACTACATGAAGAAGAATGAGGCATCTGGATTGGAGGATGACTCATTAACAACCTATGTTATACAGATGAGACAACCTTGCTTGCTGGAAGTGAAGAGGGTTTCTGAAATACTGATGAAGATCGAGGACCACACCTTTCAGTATGGATTGTACATCCACATTAAGAAAACAAAAATCCTCACAACTGGACCAGTAAGCAACATTTTGATAAATGGAGAAAGGATGGAGGTCATCAAAGATTTCACTTTACTTGGTTCCACAATCAACACCCATGGAAACAGCAGTCAAGAAATCAAAAGATGCATTGCACTGGGAAAATCCGCTGCAAAGGACCTCTTTAGAGTATTGAAAAGTAAAAAAGTCACCTTGAAGACCAAGGTGCACCTGACCCAAGCCATGGTATTTTCAATTGCATCATATGCATGCAAAAGCTAGACAACAAATGAGGAAGACAGAAGAATAACTGATGTCTTTGGATTGTGATGTTGGAGAAGACTGAACATATCACGGACTGCCAAAAGAGCAAATAAATCTGTTATTTTACAACTAGTGCTCCCTGGAAGAAAAGATGGCGTGATTGCATCTTACATACTTAGGACACGTTGTCAGGAGGGATCAGTCCCTGGAGAAGGACATCATGTTTGGTAAAGTGGAGCCAAAGCCAAAAATGGGAAGATCTTCAATAAGATGGATGGACTCAGTGGCTGCAATGATGGGCTTAAGCATAAGCATGATTGTGGCCGTGGTGCAGGTCCAGGCAGTGTTTTGTGCTGTTGTGCATGGGGCCGCTATGAGGCGGAGCCAACTCGATGGCACCTAACAGCAAATGTTTAAAGCAAGAGGTAACTTTATTTTGAAGCATATATGTAGGGGATAATTTTTATTTCTATGAAGACCATTACTTCACAGTAATTAAGTGTTATATCTGCTAACCAAAAAGTCAGTAGTTCAGATCCACCAGTTGTTCCTTAGAAACTCCATGGAGCAGTTCTCCTTTGTCCCACAGAGTCGCTGTGAGTGGGAATCAATGCAACAGCCGTGGGTTTGGTTTTGGCTCAACATAATTCGACGGCACTTGGCTTTGGCTAAACAACTATGAGCAAACACACAAAAAAGAAACTAGTTGCCGCCAAGCAGATTCAGATGCCTAACAACCCCACGTGTTCCGCAGGAGAACAGCTCCACAGGGCGCCATCTTTATACAGAAGCACGTTCCAGGTCAAGCATCTACTCCATGGCCCCATTGGGTGGGTTCAAACCATCACCCTGTAAGTTAGCCGTCAACCCTAAAACATCTGTGCCTCGCAGGGGCTCTTAAGGTGAGCGGACAGCACTGGAAATATAAGCACTGAACAGCAATTGTGGAAATTATCCGTCTGTACAAACAGACATCAGATGCAACTGAAGGAGCTTTACTACCTAAGCCTTTTCTTCCAAAGTACCTAAAAGATGGTCTTAAAAAAACTGAATAAAAGGTCTACACATCAAAGCATTTCCAGTTATTTTTTAAATAAATGTACAACAAGTTTATTTGAAAAAATTACACCACCAGTTCCACGTCTATGGTATTTAGGTTGTTTCCAGTCTCCCTCTTTTGTAAATCACCCTAACATCAACATACCTTTGCAATGTCGGACTATCTCTGAGTATTTCTTTAGGAACAACTTCCTGAAAATACTATTAGGCATGAAAATTTAAGGCTGATGATACAGCTTGATAAATCATTAAATTGAACAAACGGCAAGGCAGGATTCCTTGCACTGAACATGTTCATAGATTTATGAAGCAGATACATGATCTTTCACTCTTCAAGTTGTATGTCTTAACAGTGTCTTAAGAGCACTTTTTCATGTAACATCACAAAGTTGCTAAATTCTATAAACATCAAGGTTAAATATTTTCGATGCACAAGTCACTGACTTAGAGTAATCAGAGAACAAAGTACCCAATAACCTTTCAACTTTCACTAAGTGCACTGGGGTGTATCATTTTTTTTCCACTCCACAAAAACAAATTTCAGATTCAAGGAACAAACTATCAAAAATACCCCAGGTGACATACGCTGAAGAAATAGACAGAGTTGAGAAACAGAATTGAGTTACTGAAGTTTTTTTCCACTGCTGTTGAGTCAATTCCAACTCACAGCAACCCTGCAGCCTAGAACCAAAATGCTCCACAGAGTTCTCAAGGAGCATCTGGTAGATCTGAACCGCCGTCCTTTTGGTTAGAAGACACAGCATGTAACACCTGTGCACCACCAGGGTTTTCTTCACCTTTATTGATAAGAATAAAGAATTGGTAGGTATTGAGCTCTGGATACCAAAGAGGTTCTGCAGTTAGGTTTTTCATTATGAGTTCACCATTCAGCAAAGAAAACAGTAGTTTCACAACAAGGTAATGGACAGAAAGAGCCGGCCAGTCTTTCCTCAGAAGTTGCATCAAAAATGTTCATCTTAAAAGTTGGCCATCCTGTCTTATGGAAATTTCTTGCCTCTCCTAACAAATAGCACATAGATTTCCAGTACCTGTGGACAGGTATTCTTAGACTTATTCTCACCTGGTGCACTAACCATTGTTCTTACATTCTTACAGTTGCAATTTAATTATAAAACCATCAATATGTTCTGGTTTTACTAAAGCAAAAAGTAGAGAATTAAAAAAAGAAAAATACTTGGAAGCAATGCTCACCCCAAGGGACTACTTCTCCAGTTCTCTTCCAGTAACACTATCTAGCAGGACAAAGAAGACTGATCAGGTTTCCCTCTCAAGAGAGCCAGTTGGGAAAACGGAGATCTTTTTCAGAGAACACTCTGGACTAGAGAGTACATATTCCCCATTTATTAAGGTTTGGAAATACGCCTAGGACAGCTCCTATTAAATAAAGAGATGATCAAAATGTAAATTTCTATGAGGATTAGTAAGTTGAAAAACTGTTAAATGTGATGAGGGAGAAATGCTCAGTGATAACTGAGTGTGAGCTTTGACTTGTAAACTAGAAAACACCTTGCATTACTTTTTGATCTTTGGGGGAAAAAGATACTTTCTAAATCTTGGCTTTAAAAGAATAGTTAATTCCCAAAGATTAAAGCTTCATTATTTCTTTGAATGAATAAAAATGATGTAACTCAAATAATTCTCATAATTGTATTCATTCACAACTCCAACCTCATCTTACAAAGAGGAAAACAAACTCAGAGAACCATGACTCAGCTAAAGCAGGCACTAACAGAGGTTACCACGGGGTACACAGTGGCTGTGTGCCTCATTTCACCTGGTAACCTTGGTGGCGCAGCGATTCAGAGCCACAGGTGCTCACCAAAAGGTCTACCACTCAAATCCACCAGGCGCTCCTTGGAAACTCTATGGGGCAGTTCTACCCTGTCCTACAGGGTCGCTATGAGTCAGAACTGACACAACAGCAGAGGGCTTAGGGTTTTACTTCATTCACTGAACTACCAATTTAACAGCGGTAAGCACAACTTCTGCATCTTCCTATTACTTGTAGGGCCTAGCCAAGTAATTGGTACTTAACGTGTCTGAACTGGCTACATCCAATGGCAATTATGAAATAAAGAATGTGTTTTAGTCAGTTACGTATGAAAACGAGTTTCCTCTTCTTATAGCTACACAGAACTTTAATTCTGCTCCTTTTTATGCTGACATACAAGCCGGCCTTGCAAGATGAGAATGCAAATAGTTATAATTCCTATCTTCCAAATCACAAAATAAAATTAACCTTCCTACAATAATTCACGAATCACAATGAAAGAAGTGACTCCATTCACTTAAAATTCAAAATGTTACCTGATCTTCTACTTTAAAACAGACAAAGACAGACTTGTACAATGTCTAGGGACATTCATGGTTTGTGGCCCAGTCTGCAGTCCAACCCACTTAGTTGGGATGCAGGCCTGCTGAATGACACGGGCTGCTTTAAACCTTTGATAATGCCTGCTTTGGGCCTCACTGAGAAATCCCAGCTGCTGGAACTCTGTCCACAGGTGATTAGCTGCTTCCACAGCAGGGACTCGGCATGTGTAAAGGAATCATTTCTTTTGTGAGGCCGAGCACTAGGCTGGTTCCTGTGAGGAGGAGAGGGGATCTGAGCAGCTGGACCATCATCTCTGCCACCGACCCCTGCCTCTCCTCTCAGTGCTCTCCCTCCTGTCTTTGGCTTCCATAATCCACTACAACCAAAGCCACTGCCAAGGAGTCAACTGGAACTCACAGCGACCCTGCAGGACAGAGTGGAACTGCCCCCACCACCACAGTTTCCGAGGAGCACCTGGTAGATTCCAACTGCCAACCTTGTGGTGCGCAGCTGACCTCTTAGCCACAATGCCACCAGGGTTTCACACCGTCTACAGAACTCACTGAACGGAGAAAGGAAACGGCTTACATGGTCGTGAAGGCTGGCGAGTCCCAAGTTTCATAGGCCCAGTCTCTAGGCTTCTCCTGCCCCTCAGTCTCAGCCCCCCACCACCCAGTACCCTGCAGTCTCTGCTGCCCATCCCTCTCTTCCCTTGGTGGTGTAGGGCTCTCCTCTCTGCTCTAGAATTGGCTCCCTTTTAAGGCAAAATTGAGCAGTCCCCTCGGTGGGCCACAGTTCCTTACCTGCCCAGCTCCACCCAATCACCTGGGTGCCCAATCACCAGACCAGGGGAGAAGGCTGTATGAAGTAGTCCACCACACAGCCACATGCCTCCAGCTTTGAGGAAGCAAGTCTGAGCTACGCCTCTAAAAACACTGCCCTCTGGGCAGGTCCAAGCCCAGGCTATTAGTGGACAGTCTCCTTGTAAGAGCCACGGGCACTAACAAAAGGGTGGACAGTTCAAACCCACCAGGTGCTCCTTGGAAACTCTTTGGAGCATTTCTACGCTGTCCTGTGGGGTCTCTATGAGTCAGAATCGACTTGACAAAAGTGGATTTGGTTTTTGTGGCTTACCCTTGCACGGGCCTGTCTTCTGGACCACAGACTACCCTCAGCAGGCGTGTGGGGGCAGCGGTGGTCTGACAGACAGACACAGCTGAGGCAAAAGTGTGGCGAGAGGGAAGACAGGCCGTACTGGCCCTTTTGGACCATGATGGACAAAATCCTCCTGTAAAGACAAGGGAGACTGTCGCTCTGTGTCCTCCCCAAAAACTACATGGCTTCTAGCTTTAAACTTGTTACGAACAGGGCTGGTCCCTGGGCGGCCAAAATGGTTTATGTTGATGGCACAGTGGTTAACTCTGGGCTGCTGACCAAAACGCCAGCCGTTCAAACCCACCAGCCACTCCCTGGAGACCCTGGGGGCAGTTCTACTCTGGCTGTTAACTCAGCAGCAATGCCTTTGTGCTCTTCAGAAGGGTGCTGATTTAAACCCACTCAGCAGCACCCCCAGAAGAAAGGCCTCACAATTGGTTCCCACATGGTGACAGTTGAGGAACCCACGAAGCATGCTTCTACTCTGTCACAAGTGGGGTTGCCCTAAGTCAGGGCAGACTCAATAGCAACAGGCTTGTGTTTTTTTGGCAAGGCCACCAGATTCACTCTTCTCTGCCCTCCAAGTCCATTCCACACTCAATGTCAAGTTGAGACTGGGAACAGGGTGTGCAGGAGTCCCTGTGGTTTCACTAAAGGCTTGAGGGTCATGTCAGTCTTCTTAAAAGACACTCTACCAACACAATGAAGTCTGTCCAATTAGCACTGCCCTGGGTCCTCAGATATTAGGGACACACCCTCCTCAGATGCAGGTTTCCTAGAGGGAAGTAATTCCACAGGGAGGCTTGGCAGAAGCAGCCACCTGGGCCCCAAACCGTAAACACCTGCCCCTAACACAGCATGTCCCCAGGGAGGGCCAAGATGGTCTTCAGAAACGTTTGAGCCTTTACCAGAAATTACATTTTAAGAATATAATTTTTCCAAGCATGACAGTTTCAGGGCTTGGGGATCAAGTTATCTTTTAAAATGGGCGAGGGAGGCGGTGGTGGGGTGGGGCCCTGAGTCTTCCTCACTTGGTACTAAACTAACGTGACCCCCAAGGCTTTGCAATGACACATTCTTCTCAGTGAGGCACCCAGACTGTGCCTGCAGAAAGAAGCACAACCCACCAAGCCTTCAAAACCCCTCAGTCTGAGAACCAAGGAAGACACTTGTTAAGATGGTCATGGAAGATTATTTCTGATCTGTTAACTCAAAGCCTTCAGAAAATCAGCAAGGGTTAGGGAGGTTACTATTATTTTATTTTTTTGCCTTTGAGGTAGGGAGCCTGTTTTATTCATCATGGATCCTCCATACTCAAGAGTACACCGAGTGAGTTCTTAATCAATATCTGTATGAAGTTGATTTTGAATTTTGACACTTTTCTATTTGAACATTTGAACATGAGCTCTTAAGAGAACTCAATACTAAAACCACTTTTCTCCAGGCAGCTTGATAACGGCAGAGGTTTATATTCCAATTCAGGGTCCCTCTATATGGCTGCTAATCAAAAGGCTGGCAGTTCAAATGCGCCAGCCACGCCCTGGAAACCCCACGGGGAAGTTCTTCTCTGTCCTATAGGGTCACTGTCCATCAGAATCGAGTCGACAGCAACACGTTTGGCTTGGTTTCGGTTTTCTGTGTCACCGACAAGCAGCCCTGGTGGTGCAGTGGTCAAACGCTCCACTGCTGCCCTAAAGGCTGGCGGCTGGAGCCCAACAGCCACTGGACAGAGACGGAAGAAGACACAGCATCGGCTCCTGTAAAGACGACAGCCTCAAACCCCTACGGGGCCATTCTACTCTGTCCCCCCAAGTCCCTGGGAGTGGGGATCAACTCAGTTTCAACTGAGCTTTGTTCTGGATGTCCCTGGCATCTTAACTTTGTCAGTGGCTCTCATGGCATAAGTTCTAATGAGCTATGTGGGACAAGGTGGAGCTACACAGTTTGAGACAGGTAAAGGGACAAGTCATTCTAAGTCCTTGGCTCACATGCAGTCTTGGCACTGGTTTCATTAGCACACCTGTCAAGGCCATCTGGGACAGAATTTCATCCAAAGGGACACTGGCTTCTCCGGGGAGCAGGCTTTTGAAGGCCTGACCAAAGCTCTGGCCAATCGCAGGCAAGCAGTTTAAGCGCCATGAGCTGTGAGGACCAGGACCAAGGATGTGGAGATACATGTTTGTCACCCATTCCCCACGTCTCCATCCACAGAGGACCCCAAACTGTAGATCCCTCTTGGCCTCCACCTGACCCTTTAATTTCATCCATCACAGAGGAAGTGAGGTAACATATCTGACCAGAAAGATCAGGTGGAAGAAACCACGCTGGCCTGGCTGGTCCCCTTCCTACTATCTCCCTGGGGTGACCCAGCCCATACAGAGCACCAAGGCCACTCCACACGTCCTGGGCAACTCTGTGGTGATAACCGAAAACCAAGCTCAATACTGCTGCCTCAATTCTGACTCATAGAAACTCTACAGCACAGAGGAGAACTGCCCCCACAGGGCCTCCAAGGAGTGTCTGGGGGTTCAAACTGCTCACATCTCTGCACCACGGCACCATGGGGCTCACTGTGGGGAGCGGGAGCCCCAGTTTGCAGGATGGATATCAGGAAGCCCATCTGACCCTCCCACTAAGCTACAACCTTCCAAATAACCTTTAGCAGAAGGGACTTGGATCCCGACATCCAACTTCATGTTCTAATTGTTCACTGGTCCAGAACACAGATTGACTGACACAAGGTTTTGGACCCCTCAGAAATTACAAGTATGACATCATTTTGTTTAATTCCCAGCTTAAATCCAAGACTGCAGAAGAAAATATTTTTTTTATTAAAAAAAAAAGTCATCTGTTTTATAAGCATATTTTCTTCCTTCTGGGAAGTCTGGCTTACTTAAAAACAATATTAACCAAACAAAAACACTAAATCAGTTGCCATTAAGTCAATCTGGACTCATAGCCACCCTGCACTACAGAGAACTGTCCCACACGGGTTTCACAGAGCAGCTGGTGGATTTTAACTGCCAGTCTTTTGGATGGTGACTCAGCTTTTAACCACTTGGGCTACCAAGGGTCCAAACAGTCTGGTAGCTGCTGTTGTTGCTGTTGCTAGGTGCCGCTGAGTTGGTGTTGACTCATAGCAACCCTATGAACAACAGAATGAACCCTGCTCAGTCCTGTACCATGTTCACAATCGTTTTTATGCTTAAGCCCACAGTTGCAGTCACTTTGTCAACCCATCTGTTCTAGGGTCTTCTTTTCCACTGACCTGCCACTCTATCAAGCAGGATGTCCTTCTCCAGTGATCAAACAGTCATTGGGTAAATTTAAACTCCCTTCATGATCCATTCTTCAAGTCCATTTATGGTTTGGTTATCTGAGATTCAAAAGTTTCCCTCATTAAAAAATACACATAAAAAGCTGTTACAGGAGGCAGAGTCAAGATAGTGTACTAAGCACACATCTCCCTACATCCCTTTGGAAACCTAGACCTGAATTGATAATCAAACGGAGACTTCTGATCACCTAATCAGTCCCAGGACATGGCACAGGGCTATTAATTTGGACTTGATATCACTGAGCGAAAAACTTCCTCTCTCTCGCTGACTCCTGCTCCTGGCTAGCCCCGGCTCTCACGGACTGAAGGTAAATGCACCATTTTGACTTTTCTTCCTCTGTCCTGGCCAGTGGGTGGAACTGGGTCTTGCCTAGCGGCTAGACTGAGACGCACTGCTGGGGGGATAGGCAGGTGAAATTCCCATATTTTGAGAGCCAGGCTTAGGATTCTGTTCATCTAGCCACTTTGCACCTGTCTTTTTATCACTGCCACAGCGGGGTTTGTATGAAATCACACTGCCAGTGTGCGGGATGCTATGTGGGATACAGAGATTTTAGTGGTACCTAATTCTTAGCCTGGGACCCAGCACCTGCAAATAGGACAGTGCTTCTCTGACAGAAAAGCAGTAATTTACACAGTGTTGCCTACAGTGGGGGCCTGGCAACAGAAGCAGAGGAATCGCTACCTCTCTTGGCACCTTTAGCCCCTCTATCTGCTACCTGTGTGGAGGGTGCCATCTTGGATATGGTGGCCGCAGCTGGACCTAATTCTTAGCTTGGGAGTCAGAGCCTGCCCACAGGAGAGTGCTTTGCTACCAGAAAAGCAGTAGTTTACACAGTGTCACCTAAAGCTGGGCTCTGTCAGCAGAGACCAACAGGGCAGTAGCATTGCTGTATTCTGAACTAGTTTGTATGATCTGGGGTTGGATATAGAGATGTTTACTTTGACAGTTGGGAAGAGGGACCTCTACATCTGAAAACCTAACTGACTTGGTAAGTGGTCAGATACCTCTTGCTTTGCATTTTAAGACAGCCTAGAGAAACATCTGCAGTCCATCCTGACAGTATCTCTTCCAGCCTCTACTTACTCACATGGGACCTAAAATGCAACAGACACTTGTGGCATACAAGAAATCACCCATGGCTTCAGAAGGCTCCCAAACAAAACAACCAAGGAGTTTTCCAGATGAAGAAACTTTTATGAAAGCACCAGAAAGTGAATACAAAATGATTATATACAGAGCCCTTCTAGACCTTATACAAAATGCAGCAGAACAAAATGAAAAATTAAACAAGCTGTTCGATCTGATGGAACACCAGTACTCTGAAATCCAGCAGATCAAGAACAAAATCAAAGACATAGAAACTTCCATACAAAGCCAAGTAAATAGAATGGAACAAATGGAAAAAAGAATTTCTGACTTGGAAGACAGAGCTACTGATGCCAGCATCTATGAGCAGAAATCAGAAAAAAGAAACAAGAAAAATGGAGAAGCATTAAGAAGCATGTGAGACTCTATTAAGAGGAACAATCTTCGATTAATTGGAGTCCCTGAACAGGGTGAGACATCTGAGAACACAGAGAGTATTGTTGCTGAGCTGCTGAAAGAAAACTTCCCAGAAACCATGAAGGAAGAGAATACAGACATCTCAGATCCATATCTTACACCACCCAATATAGATCTCAAAAGAAAGACTCCAAGACATATTATAATCAAGCTTAACAAAATGAAACCTAAGCAGCAACTCTTAAAGGCAGCAAGAATCCAAGCAAAGCTAACATTCAGAGGGAAACCCTGCAGGTTCTCTTCAGATTTCTCAGCAGAAACCATACTGGCACGGAGACAGTGGCATGACACATTCAAAGCCTTGAAGGAGAAAACCTCCCAACCAAGAATTATATATCCTCCAAACTATCTTTCAAATACAAAAATGAAATTAAGACATTCCCAGATAAACAGAAATTCAGTGACTTTGTAAAAACCAAACCCAAAGTACAAGAAATACTGAAAGAAGTTCTTGGCTTTGGCTTAGAAAAATAAAACCACTAACTTTATACTTTAGAATGACACATTACTCAAAACTTTACTCAGGGAAGGCTCTAAAGTCAATCACAGCTTTAATACTGAAAGAAGCAATCCAGGGATCATCATGAAAACTATAGTGCCATCATATTAAAAAGAGGGATGTACTACAGTTGTTACAGTCCCTCCAGATGGAGAGGAAGATGACAAGACTGGTAGTAATTAAAATTGGGTTTATATATATTTAAGGGGGATCACGGGGCAGCTGTAAAGCACAACAAAGATGTATCATACCATTTCAAGAAATGTAACACAAGAGTCTCAACAAGTACAAAAGCAGCTCTGAAAAAGGTGAAAAATCAACTCACAATAAAGAATGTCCCAGAATAGACTTATAAGAACAACAGAGACAACATCGACACAAAAATAAACATATCACAACAGCAGGAGTGAACACATACCTATCAATAGTTACACTGAATGTGAATGGACTGAATGCTCCAGTAAAGACACATTGAGTGACATCCTGGATCAAAAGAAATGACCCATCCATATGTTGTCTATAAGAAACTCACTTGAGACCTAAAGATAGGAACAAACTGAAAATTAAAGGATGGAAGAATATATATCCAGCTAACAATGAACAAAGAAGAGCAGGTGTGGCAATTCTAATCTCAGACAAAATCAGTTTTAATGTAAAATCCACCATCATGGACAAAGATGGACACAATTTATTGCTGAAAGGTTCAATACACAGGCAAGACGTAACTATATTAAATATTTATGACCTAATATCAGAGTACCTAAGTATATCAAAGAAACACTGACTACACTCAAAAAAGAGTTAGATCACTCCACAATAATAGTGGGAGACTTCAACATTCCACTCTCAATACTGGACAGATCATCTAGAAAAAAGCTCAGTAAAGATACAGAACACCTCACTGCCACAATTAACCTCATCAATATATACAGAACTTTCCACCCATCAGCAGATAACTACATCTTCTTCTCCAGTGCACATGGAACATTCTCCAGAATTGACCATGTGTTAGGACATAATGCAATTCTCAACAAAACCTATACCACTGAATTACTACAAAGCATCTTCTCAGATCATAAAGCCATAAAAATCTAAATCAGTAGGAGAAAAAGCATAGATAGAAAGTGGAACTCTTAGAAACGGAACAATATATTGCTCAAAAAAACATGGGTGATAGAAGAAATCAAAGATGAAATAAAGAAATTCATGGATTCAAATGAGAATGAAAACACTTCCTACCAGAACCTATGGGATACAGCCAAAGCAGTGCTCAGAGGTCTCTTTATCTCCATAAATGCACACATCTGGAAGGAAGAAAGCAAATCAAGGAACTAACCCCACAGCTTGAACAAGTAGAGAGAGAACAACAGAGGAACCCCTCCGGCACCAGAAGAAACCAGATCATAAAGATTGGAGCAGAGCTAAATGAATTAGAGAATAGAAAAACAATTGAAAAAATTTAAAAGACAAAAAGCTGTTTTTTTGACAAGATCAACAAAATTGAGAAACCACTGGCTAAACTTACTAAAGAAAAGCAGGAAAGGAAACAAATAACCCAAATTAGAAAGGAGAGGGGAGTGTCACAACAGATCCAATAGAAATCAAAAAGATAATAACAGAATACTATGAAAGACTGTACTGTAACAAATTTGAAAACGTAGAGGAAATGGACAAATTCCTTGACTCATATCACCTACCCAAATTATCACAATGTCAAGCAGAACAACGTAATAAATAAACCCGTCAGTAAGGAAGAGGTTGAAAAGGTCACCCAAACACTGCCAACCAAAAAAAGCCCGGGCCTAGATGGCTTCGCTGCAGAATTCTACCAAACTCTTAGAGAAGAGTTATCTCCAATACTACTGAGACTATTTCATGGTATAGAAAAGGATGGAGTACTCCCAAACTCATTCTATGAAGCCAGCATAACACTGATATCAAAGCCAGAGAAAGACCCAACAAAGAAGGAGAACTACAGACCGATATCACTCATGAATCTAGATGCCAAAATCTTCAACAAAATTCTTGCCAATAGAATACAACAATATATAAAAAAAATAATCCATCCTGACCAAGTGGGATTCATACCAGGGATGCAAGGCTGGTTCAACATCGGAAAAACAATTCATGCAACAACCACATAAATAACACAAAAGACATTAAGAATTACCTGATTTTGTCCACTGATGCAGAAAAGGCATTGGATAAAGTCCAACACCCACTCATGCTAAAAACTCTTAGCAAAATAGGCATAGACGGAAAATTCCTCAACACAATAAGGGCCATTTCTGCAAAGCCAACTGCCTACGTCATCCTGAATGGAGAGAGACTGAAAGACTTTCTCTTGAGAACAGGAATTAGACAAGGATGCGTACTCTCACCTCTCCTATTCAACATTGGACTAGAAGTTCTAGCCAGAGCAATTAGATAAGACCAAGAAATAAAGGGCATCTGCATCAGCAAAGAAGAAGTCAAAATCTCCCTGGTTGCAGATGATATGATTGTATATGCAGAGAATCTCAAAGAATCTATAAGTAAACTACTCAAACTGATAGAAGAGTTCAGCAAAGTCTCAGGATACAAGATAAACAGAAGCAAATCAGTAGGGTTCCTTTATGCCAACAATGAGACTTATTGAAGAAATCATCAAATAAATACTATTTATGATAGCCCCTAAGAAGAAAAAGTACCTTACAGACCTTTACAAAGAGAACTACAAGATCTTACTACAAGAAACTAAGGGAGATTTACATAAATGGAGAAACCTACCCTGCTCATGGATAGGAAGACTTAACATTGTGAAAATGTCTATTTCACCCAAAGCAATCTACTTATGTAATGCAATCCCAATACAAGTTCCAGCATCATTTTTTAATGAGATAGAGAAACAAATCACCAATTTTGTTTGGAAAGGGAAGAAGCCCCAGGTAAGTAAGGTACTACTAAAGAAGAACACACTGGGAGGCCTCTCATTACCCGAACTTAGAACGTACTACACTGCCACAGTGGTGAATACAGCCTGGTACTGGTACAAGAACAGACAGATTGATCAATGGAACAGAACTGAGACCCGAGAGATGACACCATCTGCCTACGACCAGTTGATATTCGACAAAGGCCCTAAGTCATTAAACTGGGGTAGAAACAGTCTCTTCAACAAATGCTGCTGGCAAAATCAGATATCCATCTGCAATAAACTGAAACAAGATCCATATCTTACACCTTATACAAAAACCAACTCAGCCTGGATAAAAGACCTAAATATCAAACCTAAAACAATAAAGCTCATCCAAGAAAAGGTGGGAACAATGGAAGTTTTGATACACAATATGGACAGACTCCAAAATCTGTCAAACAAACCACAATCAACAGAAGAGAAAATAGATAAATGGGAACTATTAAAAATCAAACACTTATGCTCATCCAAAGACTTCATTAATAGAGTTAAAAGGACACCCACAGAATGGGAAAAAATACTTGGCAAATCTATGTCAGACCGACACCTGATCTCCATAATCTATAAGATACTACAAAATATCAATAAGAAGAAGATAAATCATCCAATTAAGTGACGAGTAAAGGAGATGGACAGACATTTCTCTAAAGAGGAGATCCAGGCAGTCAAAAAACATGTGGACATGTTCACGATCTTTCGTTATTAAAGAAATTCAAATCAAGACAATGAGATACCATCTCACCCCAACAAGATTGGCCTTGATCCAGAAAACACCAAACAACAAATGCTGGAGAGTCTGTGGAGAAAGTGGAACCCTCCTACACTGTTGGTGGGGTTGCAAAATGGTCCAGTCTCTTTGGAAGGCAATCTGGCACTTCCTTAAAAAAATGGATATCGATATACCATTTGACCCAATCATTCCACTACTTGGAATATATTCTACAGAATCAAGGCCTTTCACACCAACGGACACATGCACCATAATGTTTATCGCAGCACAGTCCACGATAGCAAAAAGATGGAATCAACCCAGATGCCCAACAATAGAAGAATGGATAGGTAAACTATGGTACATATACTCAATGGAGCACTATGCAATGATAAAGAATAACGATGATTCCAGGAAACATCTCCTAACCTTGTTCCAACTGGAAGACATTATTTTGAGTGAAAGTAGTCAGCGACAAAAGGACAAATACTGTATGAGACCTCTACGATAAGATCTCAAAAACAGACTTGTGTATAGAAGAAAAGACTCTTTGACAGCTGCAAGGGAGGGGAGGGAGGGAAGGGGAGGGGGGAGGGGGGAGGGTTTAGTTTAGATAGTTACTAGAAATCTAGTTGGGAGAAAGCGGTGATAGCACACATTAAAAACAAGAACAACATTAAGTGGACTTCAGTATAACTTGAGTACTCCTTCCATCTTAACTCATTACTGCAAGGATAGAGTAGATGGGGCGGGGGGCAGGGGCCATGCTCTTAGGCGAATTCCAGGCCAATTGGCACAACTAGCGTTTTGCTTAGAGAGCTCTCTGCACCCCACATTGGTGAGTGGCGTCTGGGGTCTTAAAAGCTGCCAAGCTGCCATCCGAGGACACAGCAAATGGTCCCAACTCAGCAGGAACAGATGCTCACCGAGGACCAAAATGACATGTGGTAAAGACAACCGAGAAGACAGAGAGACCCACAAGAGTGGGTGCCTACATCGACTTGGGACTGGAAGAATCAGATGCTGCCCAGCCACCACCAGCAATAGCCACGATGGAGCTCACAGAGAGGAGTCTCACTGGCAACACAAGAATAAAAAGGGGTGCATCATGAGATCTCCACTAAAAGACCTCAATTGATAGTCCAGCAGTTTTGGGGTTCCTCTGAGAGCATGGCCCCCGGCCCTGATGCTGCTCTTTCCCATAAGTTATAACAAAGGTCCACTCTTTGGACAGGGATGGATTGGACTTGGCAATGCAGAGTGACCATATATTGAAAGCACTTTATGGTTCTATACATCTGTAGGATATCATCTTACTGACCTCTGGCTGGAGGAAGGGGAGTGGATGGAGAGGAGGGGAAAAGAGGCTGTTGGGAGGATGAGACATGTATGGAGCAGAGAGGAATAGTGTGCAGTCACTGGACAGGGAGAGCAGTGGAAGCTGCATATAGGTGGGCATGTAAATTTATACGTGAATGTATATTTTCACTCAGTCATGTTAAATAAAAATTAAAAAAAATATGGTTGATGAGTCAACTTCCTAGGCGATCCTGAGTAGTACCAATGGTTGAGTCCTTAACCACGAGCTGAGGTGTTGGTGGTTCCAACCCAGACACAGGTTCCTTGGAAGACAGTCTCGGAGGTCTGCTTCTGAGAGCTCACAGCCTTGAAAACACGACGGAGCAGCTCTGCTCTGCCTCCGTGGAGCTGCCGGGAGCAGAAGCAAGTCATTGTACCCGAAAGAAATTGGTGGATGCTAAACCATTTCCAGAGGTACCAGCTGAGCAGGAACCATGGCACCAAAAGAAGAAGTCCAAGCTGCACGGAAGGCACTGGCTGAAAGGAAGACTCCAGGAACTCAATAACTACAGACGGAGATGTTCCAACAAACGGATGCCGTGCTGGAAGTGCTCCCTCATTGATGCCAAGAAATTGGGAAGACAGCTACATTGCCAACTAGTGGAAGAGATCTCTAGTACTGTATAGTTCCAAGAAAGATCATCTCACCCAATGTGGAAGTCATTTACAAACATCATCCACATCCCACATGAGTTCAGTTTTGCTGCAGACCCTTGAAAAGCAGCTGCAGTAGTCTATAGAAATTCTGCCAGAAATTCAAGGCGGATTCCAAAGAGGACGTGGAACCCGGGATATTATGGCTGATGTCCGATGGATCCTAGCTGAAAGCAGAGAATACTAGAAAAGATCTTTACAGTGTTTTAAAGATGCTTGACTACGTAGATCCTTAAAAAAATTATGGATAGCCCTTCATTGTGCTCATGAGGAACCTGTACACAGATCAGGAGGCCGTTCCTTGAATAAAACAAGGGGATACCCAGTGATTTAAAGTCAGGAAAGTTGTGAGCCAGGAATGGATCCTTTCACCCTACCTGTTCGCTCTGTATGCTGAGCCAATCATCTGAGAAGCTGGACTCTGAAGAAGGGGGCATCAGGACCAGAGGAAGAGTCCTTAACCACCTGTAGGACACAGATGACTCACCTTTGTGTGGTGTGCTGGAAGTGAAGAAGTCTTGAGAGACTTATTGATGAACCTCCGAGACTACAAGCTTTCCTATGGATGGCACCTCCCCATCCAGAAAACCCAAATCCTCACAACTGGACCTCTCAACAGCATCCTGGTCAATGGAGAAAAGATGAAATTGTCAAGGAATTCATTTTCCTTGGATCCACCCTCGATGCCCATGGAAGCAGCTGCTGAAAAATCCAAATTGCATGGCATCAGGCCAGTCAGCTGCCCAAGTGTTGAAAAGTAGAGTCTTGAAGGCTAAGGTGGCAGACCCAAGTCACGGTCTTTTCAGTCACCTCTGATTCATGTGAAAATTGGACGAGGAATAAGGAAGACCGGAGGAGAAGGGACACCTTTGAATTGTGGTGTTGGAGGATCTTGAATACCATGCCTGAACTGTGAAAAGAGTGAACAGAAGTGTCTTTGAAGAAATGGAAGCGGAGTGCTCCTTAGAAGTCAAGATGGCGAGATCACATCTCACATACTTTGGACATGTAGTCCAAAGGGCTGTGTCTCTGGCAGAGGACATCCTGCTTGGTAGTCCGTGAAAAAGAGAAAGAGCTTCCTTAAGACGGACTGTCAGAGTGGCTGCAACCACAAGTTCTGCTTAATGTCTGTGAAGATGCTGCGGGCCTGGGCCGTGTTTTGCTCAGTTTTACACAGCGTCACTGTGACTCAGAACTGACTCAATGGCACCTAACAACAACAACATACCTAGAAATGTACTTAAAAGCCACTAAAGACAACCAAGTCAGCGAAGTCCCGTCATGATCCATGATGGCTTTAGAACAAAATGGAAACACTGGGTGACATAGTGGTTAAGTGCTGTGGCTGCTCACCAAAAGGTCCGCCATTCTCATCTGCCAGGCGCTCCTTGGAAACTCTGTGAGGCAGTTCTGCTCTGTCCTGTAGGGTCACTATGCGTTGGAATTGACTTGATAGCAATGAGTTTGGAGTATTGATTTGGAACCAGAACGAGAATTATGTTTATATAATGTTTATTATTTGAATTTATAAATTTAAAGTCATGTTTCCTTCACTACATCTACTTATAAAGTTTTTAACTTTTGGGGGCAGAGTCAAGATGGAGGAGTAGACACACATCTCCCTAACTCACTCTGAAAATTAAGGCCAGGATTGATAATTCAATGGAGCCTTCTGGACACCCAGTGAGCCCTAAGACATGGCATAGGACTGTCCTTTTGGACTACATGCCACTAAACAGGAAACTTCTACTCTTTTGTTGACCCCAGCCCTTGTCGAATGGCTGGCTTTTACTGTCTGAAGGTAACGACTGGCTTTAATTTTTTTTCCTTTTTGTTAGCCTGTGACAGAGATTAGGCTTAACTGGCCATAAAGTTCTGCCACACTGCCGACACGACCAGCGGGTGGAATAGCCACACTTTGAGAGCGTGGCTCTGGACTCTGAGCACCATGGCCCCTCCACCCCATTTTTTGAACCTCCACCATTGATTCGGCTATTTCCCAGACCTCAGCGGGACGCCATCTTGTCCAACCGGGAGGTGGAGCTACCTAAATGGAGGCCTCGGAGGGGGCTAATTCCCAGGCTAGGAGGTAGTGCCAGCTTGGTGCGTGCTTCCCCAGAAGAAAAGCCGTGTTTAGCACAGTTTACCCTTTGGGTAGGGCCCAACACGTGATGACAGCGGGGCAGTAGCTTGTCTATACTTTGAACCAGACCACAGCATCTAGGGACAGATACAGAGGTGCCTCCATTGCCAGCTGGAAAGAGTAGCTTGCCCACCTGACAGTCTGATTGTTTTTGGAAGCCGTCAGACAGCTTTTACCTTTCCAAATACGACTACTTAGGGAAATAACTGAGGTGCAGCCTGAACTGCATCTCGTCTAATTTTGACTGACCCACAACCTAGGGTCAGTGGAAGGCCTCCCAGTGACTCCCTAAATAGGGCTGTGTCTTTGCCAGGCAGAAGGTGGGGCCTGCTCTCACAGAGATTCTACTAGGCCGAGTCACAGCTGTTCACAGAGGTCACTGGTGATCCACTTCTACGTCGGCTCCTATTAAGGCAACACCAGAGAAACTAAATAACCTCTAGATGCCCCCAAAGTAAGACGCCTTGGCCCAACACTTAAGGAAAAATCCAATCATGGCTCCAGAAAGCTCCCAAAAGAACGAATTAAAGATCTTCCCAGATGAAGAATCCTTTCTGAAACTTTCAGAGATCAGAGTACAAAAGAATTATAGGGAGAGCCCTCCTAGACATTCTACCAAACTTAGGAGACCCAAATGAAAATTAAGCAAGCTGTTTGAACTGACGGAACTCCAGCACTCTGAAAACCAACAGATCAACTACCAAATGAAGAACCAGAAAACTCCATTCAAAGCGAAGAGAACAGAACGGAACCAATGGAAAACAGACTTTCTGACTGGGAGACAGAATGGCTGACACCAGCATTTATGAGGAGAAATCCGAGAAAAGACAAAAGAACAATGCAGAAGCATTAAGAAAAATGTGGGACTCTATCAAGAGGAACCATCTACAATTCATTGGAGTTCCTGAACAGGAAGGGACACCTGAAAACACAGAGAGGATTGTTGTTGACTTGCTGACAGAAAACTTCCCAGAAATTGTGAAAAAGAGAACCTAGATATCCAAGATGCAGATCCACCGCTGTACAACATACACCTCCAAAGAAAGCTTCCAAGATCTATTGTCATCCACCTTAACAAAATGAAACCTAAGCAGAAACTCTTAATGGCAGTGAGACAAAAGCAAAGCTAACCTTCAGAAAGAAGTCCTGTAGGGTTTTGTCTGACTTCTTGGCAGAAACCATGCTGGCACGGAGGCAGAGGGGTGGCACCTTCAAAGCGTTTGAAGAAGAAACATTTCCAACCAAGAATTATAGACCCTGCAAAGCTGTCTTTCAAATATGAAAATGAAATGAAGACCTTGGCAGATCAACAGAAACTCAGAGACTTGTTAAAAAACAAACCCAAAAAAGCTACAAGAATTACTGAAAGAAGCTCTTGGCTTAGAAGAACCAAACCTTGAACTCTATATTTTAGGAGACAATAAAGGACACAGCACCCAGAAATCTACTCAGTTGGGGAAGGCACAACACCCCAACCAAAGCTCTAATACTAAAAGAAGCGATCCAGTGATCCTGTCGTGAAAACCACAATACCATCCCGTTAAAAAGAGGGATCTATTACAGTAGTTACAGTCCATCCAGATGGAGAGGATGTTGATAAGATACTTAGAAGTTAAAATTGGGTTTCAATGTACATTATTAAGGGGGATCCTAGGGGTAGCCACAAAGCACAACCAAGAAGCGACCTAGCAAAACAAGAAATGCAATACAGGAGTCTCAAGAAACACAAAACCAACACTGAAAATGGTGAAAAATACAACCCTAAAGAAGAATGTCCCAGAACAGAATAACAAGATCCACAGAGACAACATTCACACAAAAGTAAGTACATCCAAATGACAGCACTCAACACATACCTATACATAATGACACTGAAGGTCAATAGACTGAACAGTCCAGTCAAGAGACAACGAGTGACATCTTGGATGAAAAGACATGACCTGTGTACCTGCTGCTTACAAGAAACAGACCTTAGACTTAAAGATATGAACCAACTGAAATTAAAAAGATGGAATAATATATACCAAGATAACAATAGACAAAGCAGAGCAGGTGTGGCAATATTAATCTCAGATAAAATAGATTATACTGTAAAAAAAAAAAAAAGCTCTATGAAGACCTCACTGTGACTATTCACTAACTAGACCTTATCGACCTCTACAGAACTTTCTATCCATCATGTTGACTGAAATTAGTCAGCGGCACAAGGTCAGATATGGTAAGAGACCCCTCCTTTAAGGACTTGAAAATGGACCCGTGTACTGACGAAAAGATTCATGACGGATGCAGAGGAGGGAGGGAGAGAGCGGGGTGGGTATAGATTAGACAGCTGATGGAAACTTGGTTGGGTGAATCAGTGACAGCACCCATTAGAAAGAAGATCCATTTACCTGGACTTGGACAGAACCCGAAAACTCTTCCCATCTTAACCCAATAGGTAAGGACAGTAGCAGGGGCGGGGGACCATGCTCTCAGAGGACATGAAGGCCCATGGGTATAACTAGCCTATTGCTACAGCAGTCCTCTCCACGTCCTATTGGTGATTGGCATCTAGGGTCTCCAAAGCTAGCAAGCTGTCGTCTGAGGTCCATGAAATAGTCCCAACTCATCCAGAACAGATGATCCCCAAGGACCAAAATGACACCGGACAAAGAGAACCCACAAGACAGAAAGATCCATGTGAATGGGTGACACCATCCACATGGGACCAGAAAAACCCGATGGTGCCTGGCCACCTCCAGTGACAGCCATGATGGGGCTCCCAATCTTGAGTCTCAGTGGCAACACGAGAATAAGAAGGGGTGTGCCCTGAGAACTCCTCTCAAAGACCAACATCGATGGTCCGAAAGCCATGGGTTCCCCTGGGAGGATGGCCCCTAGACCTGAAATGGCCCCTTATTATAAATCATTACTCAGGTCCACTCCTCGGGCACGAATGGATTGGACTCGGCAACACAGAGTGACCCTATCGTGTGTGCACTTTATAGTTGTATATATCTACAGGATGTTGCCCAACTGGCCTCTTTCTAGAGGGGAGTGGAGAGGGTGGAGAAGAAGGGACAGGGGTTTGTTAACAGGATAGGACTTGCACAGAACATAAAAGAGAAGTGTGCTGTTACCAGGCAAGGAGAGCAGTAGGAGCTCCCCAAAGGCGGGCATGCGAATTTAAACAAGATTGTACACTTTAACTCAACCACAATTAAAAAAGAAAAAAAAAAAATTAAGCTCCACTTTTGTTCCACTAATATGGTAGGACCAAATCATCACTATAAACTTTAATAAAAACATGTGTAAGAGGACACTTATGTTCAGCTTCTCCTTGGCTTTCTGGCTGGGGTTCACCCTGGCACCGAGCGTGTGCCCAGCTGGCTAGACTAGAAGGTGGCTGTCTTCCATACACTCATTTTGTGATCCTCTATGCTCTTCCTCTCTCTGAATCCGTGGAGATTCTCCCCGGTTAACAATACCGAATCCATAAAGAATACTAGAGCCTACAGTGGTTTCAGCTCAGGCAAGACATCAACCCATGGATAAACCTGTCCAGCAAAACCAACACTTACCATCCATGAAACCAAAACAGAACTCTGAACCCCAAACCAGTTGCTGCCCAGCGGATTCTGACTCGTGGAGTCTGATCCCCTTTGTCACAGAACTGTGGTCTACAGAGTATTCTTGGGTGTCGTCTTTATGGAAGCTGATCGCCAGGCCTTTCTTCAGCCCTGCTCTGGGACAGGTTCAAACCACTGACCTCTAGGCTAGTCGAGGAGTGTCCACCGTTTGCCTAGGTCCTGTTCCAGTATTTCAGAAAGGGGAGAACACGATATGTGGAACTAGTCTAGAAACAGAGTGCTTCTGTGCTTGCTAGGGGAGAAAAGCATCAGGGAGAAGCTGGCAGAAATCCCTCTTCCGCAGTCTGGGGTGTGCAGAGGTAGTGCTGTCCTCACTGCTGACTCAGCGCCGGTTTGGTCCAGCCCTGGGGCGGTGGGTGCTGCTGGACCCGTAGGAACCGCACCCACGTTCCCCCAGGCCCAGCGCCGGGCGTGGGGGGCCAGGTGGGCAGAATAGGCTGTTCGCACGCCCCCTTGTGGCCGTCAGCCGAATCACTGACGTTCCGTGTCAGGATTTTGTCCGCCGCGGATTTCCCACGCTCGGGGCCAGGAGGGCAGAAAGCGTTGTCGGCACGCCCTCTCGTGGCCGGACGCGGAATCGCTGACGTTCGGGGTCAGGATGGTCCGCCCGGGATTTGGGGACAGAAGAGTAGTGCATGCTCCGTACTTCGTGAGACCGGAAGGGAGGCCCGAGCTGAATCTTCAGCAGTCCACGGGGGGTTAGAAACATTGGGAGGGAAGAAACGGGGGTGTTCAAGAGCGTTCCATATCTTGGCACTGACGGGCGGAAGGGAGAACATTCTGACTTGTATTTTCCTTCTCTTCCTATGTCTGAGTTCAGTCTGGAACTCTAGTGGAACTGCCTGTGCCAGAGACGTCGTCTTGGACACAGGAGTGGGAAGGGTGACACTCTACCGTGTAAGGCCTGGATATTGGTGTCCAGATGCCCCCTCCTCCCCCTCGTGACCGTGTCTCTTCTACCACTGCACTCATTGTTCCTGTGATTTGGGCCTCGATGAGTAAAGCCATCGGGGAAGACGGACACGTTCCAAGAGGAGACACAGAAACAGGCACGGTCTGGCAGAGCTTTGTGTGGACCCCAGGGGGAAGTGGGGAGCCCCTGGGTGGTGCCCATGGTGGAGTGCTCAGCAACCCACTAGAAGATGAGTCTGCCTCCACCCCGAGGTGCCTTGGAAGAAAGACGTGGTGCCCTGCTTCTGAGAAATCATTCCCTGAAAATGCTCTGGAGCACAGTCCTGCTCTGACACCCGTGGTGTCCCTGTGAGATCGAGCAGACTCCACGGCCCCTGGGTGAGAGTGCAGCGAGCCCCTGGGAGGGAATATCTGCCCTGAGACCAGCAGTCCCTGTACTTGTGTGGGAAGGTCGGTAGCCAGGATGGAATGTCTCATGAGTTCAGAGCAGAGTATCTCCTTGGAGCCCCTTAGCGGGAATGTGCTGTACACTGTGTCCCCAGGAAGGGTGTGAGGGCACTCACTGGAAGGCACTCCCATCCTTTCAGACGTGACTTCACCATCTCCGTTTCCAGTGAGTGGAACCAGCCAGGAGGCAGGGTCCAAAAAGGGAAGGTGCCGTTTTTGAAGCTGGACCCAGCAGAGTGTAGACCCTCTGAGAGCAGGAGGGTGGAGATGCTCAGAGGGTTCGTGTTAGGGCTCAGGTCAGTGTCAGGGTCAGGTCCTGTCAGAATGAGGGCCCATTCCGGGTTAGGCTTTCAGGGTGAGCATCAGGGTTGTAGGGTCAGGGTCTCGTCGGTCTTCTGATTCTGCTGCTGTCCTTTCTCAGCTACACTTCTTGTTTTCTCGTGCCATCTCCTGAGTGACGGCTTTCTCTCAGCTCAGGGATGCTGGGTCTCAAGGACGTGCTCCATTCTGGGCTCTTCTGGATGGTGGTGGGGTCTCCCCAGTGGGATTGGCTCCTTTTAAGCCTAGTGGGATGGCAGAACTTACTATTCCTTTCCCGAGGTGCGTAGTCACCGCCCCAGGGTTCCATGCACCTCATTTGCATTCTCCGAGGCTGTCCAGTGTCCTTGGTGGGACAGAAGCACCTTATTTGTGTAATATCATCCAGTCATTTGGTGTCTCTAAGAAGATCGTGACCCGAAGGCCATTCTACTAGTCATTAACTTCCCCAAACCTGCTGTAGAAAGAACTCTATTTAAACTAATTATTTTTAAAATCTGTCCTAAGAAGTTTGCTACTAGGCTAGTATGAAAACTTCTTTCTTCCCCATTTTTCATCGTGTTGCTTATGGGCCCGTCGTGAGAGTTTTTTTTTTCCTCCAACATATGTGCCCGTTACCAACTCATGCTCCTAATTTAAATTCTAATCTAGCAATTTGGGAACTGTCCTCTTTCCTCCTGGAGCATCTGTAGGTCCATTGTCCTGTGTGGGAAGCTCCAGCTTTCAGCTGTATCTGTAGATGGAATAATTGGTCTCATTGTCATAACCCGAACCCCCCAAACCTAATGTGTTAACTTCAGTGGGTTCTAACTCCTAGCAACCCTATAGGACACAGCAGAGCCACCCCACAGGGTTTCCATGGCTGTCATCTTTAGAGAAGCCCATGGCCCCATCTTTGTACCGTGGACAGTGCATTCGACTTACTGATGTTTCGGTCAGTAGCTATGCCCTTAACCACTTCCCCAGGAGGTCTCGTCCGTTACCTAACACGCAGAAACAGAATTCCAGAATTGCTACACCCGTACCTGTGTACGATTAAAAATTCTGTGTGGCTGTTTTCATCTGTAGCTTGAAAATGGTCTGTTCCAGGTTTTGTATTTTCCTTTGCTTTGGCTGAGTTTTTGTTTCTTCTGTAGTGTGATGGTGAGATTCATTGCAAACACCATGAAGTTCATGTGTTTATTTTTGCAGTTTGTTAACGCAGCACTGTAGGACATTCCATTGTATTGTGATTCCTGTTGTTAGTTACCTTGAAGACCTGAGCAGCCTGGCCCTTCACTGCTCACCGTGGGCCTTCTCCTGACCCCTCCCACGTCCTCACTGCCCACAGAAGCCCCCCTCCTCTCACCCCACCTCCCTCTGCCGACCTGGGCCTCCTCACCTCCCTTCCTACAGTGACCCTTCTCCTGGTCCCTCCACCCCTCCTCCTCCATTTATATTCCCTCATTAGTCCCCTCACCTGGGCCAGTGGGTGGGACCGTGCACAGGTGAGCCTGCCCAGGGCCCTGATGCTGACCCCACCCCCCTCCTTCTCATCTGACTTCCCACACCTGAGCTTTCCCCTGGCTCCACCCCTGTCTCCCCCCTTCCTGCTTCGTCATTGGCCCCCTCACCTGTGCCGGTGGGCGGAGCAGCAACCAGGTGACCCAGCTCAGGGCCTTGACGCCTCCGGAGGCCACGAAGGTCCGAGTGTGGAGCTGAGTTGGGGTTTCTTGCCGCTGTGCTTGCTGTGCTTTCTGAAAGGTAGGAGACACGGGACCCCAGTGGGGACCCGCTTCCCGGTGGGACGCGAGGGCACTGTAAAGGTGTTGGGCTGTCGGGGGAAGATGCGCGGCTCCCGCTCCTGTGAGTACGGGAGGTGGGGGCCCTGGAGGGACGCTTCCGCACCCTCTGTCCATTGCTGTAACCCCACCTGCTGGCCTCCGGGTCCCCGATGGTGCCCCCCGGGCCTCCGGGCATTCCAGGTGCCTGACCAGGCTGTAAAGGACCTGGGGTGCCAGGTCCCTCTCCGTGACCCGAGGAAGCAGCAACACCCCACTTGTGGTTGCAGAGATTCCTGAGGGCGGAGGTCCATGGTCTGGAGCCCATGGGGGACCTGACCCAAAGACCCTGCTCCCCCAGGAAGTGGCATACTTGGTGGGCTCCAAGAAGGAGCCCCTGGTTACCCAGTGACTTGGTAGGAATTCACCCTTCCACCTGTGGGGGAAAACACAGCCACGGATTTCCCTACATCTGGGAGTCTGAAGGGCCGTGGCCGAAAGGCCCCGCGCAGTGTGGTGGGCGCACAGAGCTCGTGGGGGGCCAAGGCCTTCCACCTGTCCCACCGGTTTGTGGGCCGGGCTGCGGGAGGGGTGGCCTGAGGCCCCTCGGGGCTCATCTGCTAGGGTTCGGAGCCCGGGCCAGGGCCCTGCAGACGGTGGCTTCCGTGGAAGCCCCTGGGGAGGAGCCCTCTCCCCTAGTTAGCTGCCTGTCCCCTGACGAGCCACTGAGGGGTCAACCCCTCGGATGGTGCAGGAGACCCCCACGTGAGGTGGACTGGGTGGAAGCTGGGAAGGACCCCCCAGAGGGCTGGGAGCCCATGTTGGGCTCTTTCTGTGGCGAGTGGTGGGAGTGTTCACACTGTCCTGCTAACAAAGCCGCCACTGTGTGGGAGAAAGGCGTGGCAGTCCCTTCCATAGAGTCACCTTCTCGGAGACCTTATGGGACAGTTCAGTTGTAATCTGTCCTGTGGGGTTGCTGTGAGTCATAGTGAAGTAGAGAAGTGAGTGCTTTATTTTTGGGGTGCTTCGTTTTGAACGGAGTGTTTTTGGTCCTGTGTGCTAGGTCACAGGGAACTTGTAAATCATTAAAAGTTGATTCAAAACCGGTGTGTGTGTGTGTTCTTCACTGAACCTGGCCTGCATCAAGAAGGTAAGTTCTGGGAGGGTGGGGGGTCTGGCGGTTTTAGGGTGTCGGGTTAGCGTTAGGGTGTTGGGATAGCGTGTTGGGGTGAGGTTAGGGTGTTGAGTGTCAGGTTAGGGTATCAGGTTAGGGTTAAGGTGTGGCGAGTGGGGCTATGGCATAGGGCCAGGCGCAGGGCTAGGGCGCCGCGCCACAGCATCTGTGTGGGGCCAAGGTTAGGGTTTGGGGGTTTGGGGTTTGCGGGTTAGAGGGTTAGAAGGTTAGGTTTAGGGGGTTAGAGGTTAGAGGGTTACAGGGTTAGAGTTGGGGTTGGGGTTCAGGGGTTAGGGTTGGGTTTAGGGTTGGGGTTCAGGGTTCTGGGATCGGTTTCGGGTTTGGATTTGGGTTCGGATTCGGGTTCGGGAGGTTAGGGTTAGAGGGTTAGAGGGTTAGGGGTTAGGGCTGGGGTTTAGGGTTAGGGAGTCGGGTTAGGGCGCTGGGTTAGGGTTAGGGTGTCGGGTTACGGTTAGGGTGTCAGGTTAGAGTTAGGTTTAGGGTTAGGCTTAGGGTTAGGGTGTCAGATTAGGGTTAGAGGTTAGGGTGTCGGGTTAAGGTGTCGGGATAGGGTTAGGGTGTCGGGTTAGGGTTAGGGTGTCGAGTTAATGTTAGGGTTGGGGTTTGGGGTTTGGGGTGAGGGTCAGAGGGTGAGGGTCAGAGGGTGAGGGTCAGAGGGTCAGAGGGTGAGGGTCAGAGGGTGAGGGTCAGAGGGTGAGGGTCAGAGGGTCAGAGGGTCAGAGGGTCAGAGGGTCAGAGGGTCAGAGGGTCAGAGGGTCAGAGGGTCAGAGGGTTAGGGTTAGGGGGTTAGGGTTTCGGGTTAGGGGTTAGGGGTTAGGGTTAGGGCTTAGGGTTGAGGGGTGAGGGGTGAGGGGTGAGGGTGGGGTTGGGGTTGGGGGTGGGGTTGGGGTTTAGGGTTAGGGTTAGGGTTAGGGTTAGGGTTAGGGTTAGGGTTAGGGTTAGGGTTAGGGTTAGGGTTAGGGTTAGGGTTAGGGTTAGGGTTAGGGTTAGAGGGTTAGAGGGTTAGGGTTAGAGGGTTAGGGTTAGGGTTAGGGTTAGGGTTAGGGTTAGGGTTAGAGGGTTAGAGGCCCCGCGCAGTGTGGTGGGCGCACAGAGCTCGTGGGGGGCCAAGGCCTTCCACCTGTCCCACCGGTTTGTGGGCCGGGCTGCGGGAGGGGTGGCCTGAGGCCCCTCGGGGCTCATCTGCTAGGGTTCGGAGCCCGGGCCAGGGCCCTGCAGACGGTGGCTTCCGTGGAAGCCCCTGGGGAGGAGCCCTCTCCCCTAGTTAGCTGCCTGTCCCCTGACGAGCCACTGAGGGGTCAACCCCTCGGATGGTGCAGGAGACCCCCACGTGAGGTGGACTGGGTGGAAGCTGGGAAGGACCCCCCAGAGGGCTGGGAGCCCATGTTGGGCTCTTTCTGTGGCGAGTGGTGGGAGTGTTCACACTGTCCTGCTAACAAAGCCGCCACTGTGTGGGAGAAAGGCGTGGCAGTCCCTTCCATAGAGTCACCTTCTCGGAGACCTTATGGGACAGTTCAGTTGTAATCTGTCCTGTGGGGTTGCTGTGAGTCATAGTGAAGTAGAGAAGTGAGTGCTTTATTTTTGGGGTGCTTCGTTTTGAACGGAGTGTTTTTGGTCCTGTGTGCTAGGTCACAGGGAACTTGTAAATCATTAAAAGTTGATTCAAAACCGGTGTGTGTGTGTGTTCTTCACTGAACCTGGCCTGCATCAAGAAGGTAAGTTCTGGGAGGGTGGGGGGTCTGGCGGTTTTAGGGTGTCGGGTTAGCGTTAGGGTGTTGGGATAGCGTGTTGGGGTGAGGTTAGGGTGTTGAGTGTCAGGTTAGGGTATCAGGTTAGGGTTAAGGTGTGGCGAGTGGGGCTATGGCATAGGGCCAGGCGCAGGGCTAGGGCGCCGCGCCACAGCATCTGTGTGGGGCCAAGGTTAGGGTTTGGGGGTTTGGGGTTTGCGGGTTAGAGGGTTAGAAGGTTAGGTTTAGGGGGTTAGAGGTTAGAGGGTTACAGGGTTAGAGTTGGGGTTGGGGTTCAGGGGTTAGGGTTGGGTTTAGGGTTGGGGTTCAGGGTTCTGGGATCGGTTTCGGGTTTGGATTTGGGTTCGGATTCGGGTTCGGGAGGTTAGGGTTAGAGGGTTAGAGGGTTAGGGGTTAGGGCTGGGGTTTAGGGTTAGGGAGTCGGGTTAGGGCGCTGGGTTAGGGTTAGGGTGTCGGGTTACGGTTAGGGTGTCAGGTTAGAGTTAGGTTTAGGGTTAGGCTTAGGGTTAGGGTGTCAGATTAGGGTTAGAGGTTAGGGTGTCGGGTTAAGGTGTCGGGATAGGGTTAGGGTGTCGGGTTAGGGTTAGGGTGTCGAGTTAATGTTAGGGTTGGGGTTTGGGGTTTGGGGTGAGGGTCAGAGGGTGAGGGTCAGAGGGTGAGGGTCAGAGGGTCAGAGGGTGAGGGTCAGAGGGTGAGGGTCAGAGGGTGAGGGTCAGAGGGTCAGAGGGTCAGAGGGTCAGAGGGTCAGAGGGTCAGAGGGTCAGAGGGTCAGAGGGTCAGAGGGTCAGAGGGTCAGAGGGTCAGAGGGTTAGGGTTAGGGGGTTAGGGTTTCGGGTTAGGGGTTAGGGGTTAGGG